>CM066041.1:182889140-184185487 GCA_033557465.1 Ichthyophis bannanicus | reverse complement strand
CAGGCCAACGGAGGATTACCAAGCACATCAAACCTATCTACAGAGTTCTCACCACTCCTTCAACCAATTTACTTTACTGGCAAATTAGCAATAAGCTGACAGCTGGAATAAGAATTAAAGGGACTGAGATTCAGGACTTGCAAACCGCATAAACCCCACTGAGTCCAATATTCAATGGCACTAAATGACTTGTGTTGCTGAAGATCCCTAACAATGACCTTGGCACTAATAGGACAGTGCAGGAACGGTCTGTGGACAGGGTTGGTATGGTTCCAGGATAAAATAAAGACAGGTCAATGGCTTCCTAACTTTATGTGGTTTTAACATCCATTTAGTAGCTGAATGTTGCCACTGACCGGCTATCAAAACTATCCCTGGCACAACCAGATAATCAGCGCCGGAACTGGATAGGCTCTGGCACTGAATCTCTTAGTTCATTTCTGCCCACGGTGGCAGAATATTGTCTCAAACGTCTTTACAATTTGGTTTCAACAGTACTGTCAACCGAATAGTGCCAAGAAACTTTGGGTAGCAACCTACTGTACTAATAACAATTTTGTAATTGAAGTAGTAGGTCAAAGCAGTATATCATAAGGTACATGTTTGTGTAACCGCCCTGGAGGACAAGGGTCAGTGGTAAGATGCCTTCGTAAACTTACAAACCAATCTTTGCATATTGGCATATGAAATCTTGGAATTTTCTCAAATAAGGCAGAATGAATAGGTCAATTGCTTCATATCTGCTGTTATCTACTACTGAGGTTCCCAAGTTCAGAGACCCCAGTTCATCCCCATTACTCCTCCTGAGTACTCTCTCCTCAGTGCCAAACCTATTCCCACAAGCCCTCTTTATCTCCCTTCCCCTTCCTGTCTCAAGCAGTTTCTCTCTCTCCCTACCAGTCTTGGTCTTTTTCTCATTCCCTCCCCCAGCCATTTCCCTTTAGTCTCACTCGATCTTCCTTCTAGTCAATCCCCACCAGCCTCTCTTCCTTTATACTCTTTCCTGCAGACCCCTAGCAATGGTGTCATGGACCCCCAGGGGCCGAGTAGGGGACAACATCACAGAGGATTAGTTACAATCTAAGTAAAAAGCATAGAGAAGGGCAGGCCCAGCACAACCACAGGAGAACTAGGCGGTCGCCTGGAGTACTGGAACTCTTTGGGGGGGGGGATCATTGCTGCCACTGCCACTCTCTCTGGGACCTGCAGCGGCAGTAATGATTGCAAAACTGCAATGCAGCGCTTACTTAAAGGCTTTGGCGCTGTGTCACGGTTTCCATGTGCTCCTACCTGCTGCTTCTGCCCTCTTACGAACCAGAAGTCTGAGTCAGAGTGGGCAGAAGTGGCAGGTAGGAGCACATGGAAACCACGATGCAGCTCCAAAAGTCTTTAAATAAGTGCCGCATCACAGTTTTTGAACCATTGCTGCCAGTGCCGCCCCGGAAAGGTGCAGCAATAGAGGCTGTGGGGCAATGGAGGGGGCGGAAGGGTCCACCTGCGGTGCCGCCAGTCCTGGAGCAGGGATAACCTGCGTGGAGTAGTAATTACCTTGCAGGGCAGGCTAGAAGGGCCATGTGGGTTTTTATCTGCCAACATTTACTATGTTACTGTGTAAAGAGTCCAGCAAATAAGCCTTCAGTGCCATCCGCTTGTGTTTCTTTGAGCAGCTGTTCCCAGGTCTTTTCTTTCTGAACATGACCTTGTGGTTGCAAAGAGTGTGGCCATTAGCAACTGACTTGCTAGTTCTTGCTGGAGCCGGCTTTTACATAGCTGTTTGGGTTTTACACACTGTGTTCAATTTGTGCTTGTTCAGTCTGGCTTTGTGTGATCATTCTATCCATTATGTAGCAGGTAGACGGTGGCAAATGTAGCTGCCAGGCAGAATGGTTAATGAGCCCCACATACTTACTACAAGGCACAAGAACAGAACAGACAAGCACTGCCTTGTTCCTTGATAAAATGCTATTTTTGCAGCTACTAACTTGACAGCATTTATCATCCAAGGAATCTATTTCATTCTACCGTTTTAAAACTCTTTCTAAGGTTAACTTATCTGTTGACTGGTTTTGCTGTTAATACTTCGAATCTCATTCCTAATTCTCTTTTTCAATTAAAGTTGTAAAAAAACATATTTCTTACATTTTACTTTCATTTGCTCTGTTCCTCAGTTCATATGCTTATGATCTGTGGGATACATTTTCAAAGGCTTAGGGCTAGAGTTACTAAAGTGTGCAACTGTTAACATGCGCTATTGGTAATAAGGTAAAATAATGTACATTGCGTTAAAATAGTGCACGTAAATGATGGTAACTCTAGCCCTCAGTTGGGAACTTCATGGGTAATTTTGAGGGTTAAAGGGGTAGAAGCGGGAATCCACCTATATGGATTTTAGCTGGCCAGAAGATTGGGTTGACTTGTGAGGCCTGAAAAGTACAGGGGTAACATAACATTACAATAGGGCACCTCTAAAAATTCTCAAAAACAAGCCTGTATCCTGTGTGCCTATTTCCTAAAGATAACAGCTGCTTTCTCTTGCATGGATTTACAGCTGCTGCGAAGAACTTGCAAATATGTGTGTACTCCATCCTCCTTCATGCGCATTTTACAGAATATTCACATACTTAGAGCCCGTGCAGGACGGGCCCGTTAGGATCCAATTCTGTACCATGGGAGCAAGATGTTCCCGCGGCACACAGAATCGGGCTCGAGGACGGCCCAGTGTGCCCCTGTGTGCCTCTGGGGACATCCTCCCCGCAGGCTCCTGCAGTGCAGACCCTCTTCATCCCTACCACCCGACCCATGGCTGGGCAGCTGGGGCCTGGATCAGGCAGCAGGGACCTGCTCACACCCGGCCCCGATCACCCCGTTTGTGCTGCTTATTCAAGGTGGAATAAGCAGCATGTCCCCCCTGACCTCACAGGACATATAGGGCTATGACTGGAATTGACCCTGTATGTCCTGCCACTTTGGCCCATCCTGCTCCATCCGGACTCTGCCCCTTCCTGCCCCCCGCCGGGACTTGCAGCCCCACAAGGGGCGTCTCTGAATTGGGCCCTTAGCCTAAAACTAAGTGCAGATTGTATAAAACCTGCTTTGCACCCAGAAAATGCTTGATAGAATTACCCCTCAAATGTGTCCTTTATTAGATAGTTTAAGAAACCGTACCCAGTGACAGAGTGGGAAATTATCACGATAGCAATCATTTTCAGCGTCACTGTCCTGATAACGTACCTAAGTGCCATGCAGATAGCTATCCATATAGTGCCGGGTGACCAGTGCTGAATCTGGATTTTCAGTGCCTGTCACTATCTGGGTACCAGCCCTGAACATCCAGATTTTATTTAAATGCTGTGGCCAGAGCACTGGCTTGGGAACCAGGGTTCGATTCCCACTAGCACTCCTTCTGGCCATGGGCAAGTCACTTAACCCTCCATTGCCAGAAGAATCCAAGTTAACAATGTCCCTGTTTAATGTATAATATCAAGTTTAAGTTACAATGTAAACCGTTTTGACTGAAATGATAAAGCGGTATAAAAACCCTGTTAAATAAATAAATAAATAACACCAAATGCAGAGTTTATTTACTGCCCCACCTGGTTTCTAAATTCAAATAGCGCCCATTCATGCTGTCCATTGTATACGAATGAGGCAAAAAGGTTTCTGACTAGGTAAATAAATCCATTTTGTTAAAAGGAACTCCAGCTACGATGTTTCTTTCATGTATTATCAGTTTCTGCTTAATACATATTAGACCGAAATAAGCTGAGAAATCATAAGAAGCTGACACCAGTTGTCAGTATAGCCAAATGCACAAGTACTTTCAGTGAAGCACATGATGGTTGTGGTTCAAAGCTTGTAAAACCTTATGATTGTTTGAAAAAGCCAGTTAACAAAAAACAAAAAAAAAGGTAAAAAATATTAATCATTCTAAATGCTTTCGGTATAGTGCGAATACAGTGAAAATTTGCCTGAAACAAGAGAAATAGAAATGAACAAGTTGAAGGATTGACTTTTTAGCTGGATGAATGGAATACATCTGTGACTAGCTCTTAAGAGCTGAACTCCCCTTTGCACTGACCCAGTGAAGGAAGGACAGCCCTTGAAAGCCATCACTGATGCATTATGTTCATCTAACAGAGGCTGATTTTACAAAAGTAGGCTGAGTGGAAAAAAGGGTCACAGAAAAGTAGACAAATATTTAGTAAAGGGATCACCAACTGATGAGCCTTGTATGAAATACATATAGTGCTAGCCGAAGATGCACATGTATGTGACAAGTGCACAAAAATGCCAACAAGCCCACCCAAATAATTTCAAACTGGTAACATAGCCATCAATATGTGTAATTGTTTTGTTTCTGTTTTATTGCATTTATTGATTCTGTATATTGTAAATGGCTTTGAATGGTTTTCAGGAAGATGGAATATAAATGATCCAAAACAAACAAACAAATAAATCTCTATGTAGTGAATTTTGTACATGTGTATACACAATAAGAGAAAAGAAAGGAGTTTTTCTCAGAGAGGCAAACTGTGTCACAGGGAAGATGGATTTGCTCTTCAGAGAGGTAAGCAGATCTTACCATTGAGCACTCCTCTAAGGCCCACTTGTTTAAAGCCAAGTTAGTTGGACATCATGCATGATTTTCATCAACTGTAAATCCCAACAGGCAAGTCTCAACACTGTGGAGCTCCCTACCATTGGATATCCGTATGGCGAGGTCTGACCAGAAATTCAAACTGGGGCTTTCATTTCCAGATGGGACCAGCTAAGTAACTGGAGACCTGTACTTTAGCATCGAGATCAACTAAAACCCCCCTCTCCCCCCAATACTCCAACCAAAGTGTTTTGTCTAGGTTAGGATGTTGTTGGTTTTTTTTAGTGCCATCAAGTCAGTGTTGACTCATAGTGACCCAGCTACCTCTGGGTTTTCTTGGCAATGTATTGGAAGTAGATTGCCAGCCTTTTCTTCTGAGGTAATGGAGGGTAAAGTGAGTTGTACAGTGCCTAAATTAAGCTATTTTATAAAGTCTAGTAGGCGCCTTCTTGTCTTTATAAAATACAGTACTTGCACACTAGTCAGTATGTCATAAGAAATCATTTTTTGCATGCATGTGGCTACTTACATACTTAAATGACTACAATATCCACATGAATGCACCTTTTCACTATGTAAAAAATAGGCGCCTTTGTAATTTGACATTTCGTCATGGAAAGCATGTCCTTACCCATGGAAATGCTTTGAAAATGATCCTGTAAAAGTTATCACAGCCTGCATGAACACGCAGCAAGCAAGAAAAATGGGACAGACTATTTTCTCATCTAGACTTTTTGCAAATTCAAAATGTAAGAAGTGGAACAGATTCTAAATATATCCTCTGTTCTGTTTCCTCCCTGCCAGTCCTTACATAACGAGGCTTTTCGGCCCACTAGAAACTGGAGGACAGGATTAAGAACAATGAAAAGGGACAAACTGTTTTATCCGTGGTCATGGAGTGGAAACAAGAGCATAAAACAACCAAGACTGCAAGAGGTTTATATAAGCAGTATTGGGGTGAACAAGCTTTCTGAAACAGATTTGAGTGCTGGCAAGCAACATGTCCCTTGCTGATTTTTATCTGTGTTTATGTGATTATTAAAACAAATGATAATCCCAGTGTCCTACATGGTTGAAGATTTGTTTCTTGTTTTCTTGTTCCTTCTTTAGAGACGTTTTTTGAATAACAGTTGGATTCTCTCAGTTAGTTCTTTAGCTGTTCATGGGGAGGCACAGTTAAGAAATGACGTCTAGGTAAAATCCAGGATGTCCAGGTCAAAACTTCTGTAAAACGGCCTTCCACGTGCAAGTTTCGATCCAATTTTAGAACCTTCCATGTGACCAAAATGGATGTCAGCTGCTCCAGTCACATAGACATCCCTGCGATAAAAGGTTAGGACAGGGATTCTATCCCATGCCGAATGCATGTCTCTGCCTATTTTGCATGCAGAGGCGTGCCGACCAGAAAATAAATGCTCGTTTCCCTTCTGTGAAAAGTATTGCGGATATCAGCGTACTGCCTTCTCTACTCCTTCCAGGTATTTTGGTTGAAGAATGAGAGCTTTTCTGATGTCTGTTTGTGTCCTGCAGCAGGAATAGACATGGATGTTACCTGTGGTGGGTTTAGATGTGCTTGCTGTTTCTGAAATCAAGCGCACATGAATGTATATTCTAGAACATCCCAGACGTCCTCCACCACATCTCCGTTCAGCATGGACTGACATCAACACAGCTGGCTTTGTAAACTGGTTCTGGGGTATGTCTTCAGGATTTTCACATCTATCTGTCCTTTTTTTGACATCCAACTTATGAATAGGGCTTCTAAAAGGACCACCATTATTTCTTTAGTAATGAAACATATCATTTTCTTTTTCTTCTCCCACCCCTCCCCATTTTTTCACCCAATTCTTATGTATGTATGTATTTATGTAAAAAAATATTTATATTTCATCTTTCAGCCTTCCTACACAGATTGCACAATGTTGTTCCTATGCTGAAATCTCCTAAGATGGAGGGTTTATACTTTGAAGTCTTCACACGAGTTGCCTTTCACATTTCTGTTTTTCTTCCATCAACTCGGTCTCTCTTTTTTGACTCTTCCACATGACTTTATATTACTGTTGACCTGTCATTGGTTCTCTGTCATGACACATCTATTCTCTGCTCTTCCCTCTGCTATCATCTTTACAGTATCTGTAAAATATGCTCGCCTCCTACCTTCGATGCTTGTTGTTACACTAGAGTCTTTTTCAGTTCACATAACTGCAATAGTTTTCTCTATGGCTTTCTCCGTAACTTACTCCTAGTGCTCCGACATCTTCAAAACTCTTCTGCACATGTTTTATTCAAAGCTCTACTATTCACATACTTGTGTGTCCCTGGCTCTTCCCCAACCTATACATTGATTCTTTTTCACCATAGACCAAGGCTTCCCAAACCTCTCCTGAGGACCCCAAAGCCAGAAAGGATTTCAGGTTGCCCACAATGAATATAGATGCCATAAATTTACATACAAATTAATTCTATGCATATTTATTGTGAATTTCCATAAAATACAACTCTGTGTGTGGTCCTAAGATGGGTCTGGGAAGCTGTGCTCTAACCGTTTCCACCGTCTTCAGTCACGATCGCATGCCCTTCTCTGTGCCACACACACTGCACAGTTACCATTTCTCTTCACTGCTTGTACCAGCTTTCTGCTCTCCTGGGTGTCCAAGTTGTCACCTCTCATTATATAGTCCAGGTTAAATTAAAAGTCTGCCTCTACCAATTTGCCTAGGCTGGTGTGTAATTTGTCAGTTTCATCTTCATCAATTCATTCCCCATAATCTTTCTGTGCTGTTTTTGTTAGTCTTATTGTAAGGTGCCCTAACCAAGGCCCATACAAGATCTATATGTAAGTAACTATAGAGCTGCCAGAAGGGAATAATAAGCAGAGCAACGGGGGGGGGGTCCTGGACTGGAGTACCACATGGTCCTTTGAGTCAGTCTTTGAGTCTGCAAGCATGCAATCCTGAAAGGGAAAGAAGGTGCTGGAGGCAACCCCTGCCTAGGGCAGTATTTTATCCAGTGACTGCCGCGAATAAATGAATAGATACATAAATAAGGGACTTAAGAGGGTACCACAGAATCCCCAATGCTGTGACAGAACTTTACAGAGTTTGATTAAACGTTCAGTCGGACATAGTTTGTGGTAGTCACTGGAAGTACAGCTTATGTACATTTGATGGCTTCTCTACATTGACTGCAAAACTAGTTTTAAATTAACAATAACTTGAAATGTTCTCCTTCAGGGGTATAGAGCATGGAGAAAAAGTCTAGTGGTTAGAACATCAGATTGAGAACCAGGAAGGAATGTACAAACGTGTTTAGTTCATGCCCTTTCAGTAGTAGCTGAAGGTGTATTTATTATCCCTAGAGGCTTATAGTCTAAGCTTGTACCTGGGGTAATGAAAGGTTAAGCATCTTGCCCAAGATCACAAGGAATGTTACTGGGCTTTGAACCCTGAGTGCCCTGGCTCTTAACTTACTGCTTTAATCACTAGGCTACTCCTCCACTTCAGAGAGTGACTGAAGGCAGGGATCAAATTTTACTTCTCCCACTGGTCCTTCCTGTACCTAATTTGAATGTTTTTCCAAAATTCGTTGGAAGCAGAAGGTTAAAGAGAGATGGCACATCATTACCATAACATAACAGAAATGATGGCAGATAAAGGCTCATTGGCTCGCCCAGTCTGTTCTGTGATTAACAAGGCTGCTTTTCAGGATCTCCATAACAAATATGCATTAGATAGTTGTCATAAAAGTGGGCCTTAATGTTATAAGAGGCCACCTATGTGAAAAGCCCAGAAAGGTGTCTATTTGAACCCTATTTTATAAAGGCAACATAGGCATATATGTGCCTCAATAAAATAGGCTCCTGGAACCAGCCCCCATAGTGTGTGAATGCCCACCCACAAATTCTCAGTCGTTCTGAAAAATGGGTATCCGTGTGTGTACATGTGTCGTACGACCTCATGTTTGGTTAAATAAAGTGGTCCTTCCACAGTGATTTCTGTCCTGCTCTTTGTATGTGCCTGTTGACGCTGCAGAGGGGTGTCTCTCTCTGGCCTCCATGTGTGTATTCTACACGTGTGCCAAGATATCACAACTCCACCTCCTCTCCATCTAAACTAAGGTCCCGGGAAAGCCTGCGTACAGCTTGCATAAGAATAGACTCACTTTTGCCATGCATCTGTTTTTACATGTTTATGCTGCTGTGCAATTTGATATGGTCCTTTTTCTGCTTATAAAACATCTTTATACCTATAAAAAGTTTTATAAAACTATTCCTTAGTGTGTTATTCTTATGTGTCATGAACTGTTTTGCTTTAGGCTATGGGCCTGATTATGAGAGGCGACTTGCGGAGCCGAACGTCCCAGTGAGACGTGAGGCCCGCAAGCCATCCTGCCTGTATTCCCCTCTGACTCTCCCCACACGGCCAGAGCAGCAGTACAGAAAGAGCTGGCGGGGGGCGGGAGAGGGCAGATGTCGAGGCAGAGCGGCAAGATGTACCGGGCTGATTCAGGTCACAGCCCTGTACATCCCGCGGGGTCAGGGGCAATGTGCTGCTTATTCCACATCGAAGGTGGAATAAGCAGCTTTAATTGGGCGATCAGGGCCAGAATCCCCAGGAGGCAGGGCCACGGGTGTCAGGGGGGCCTGCGGGGACGACGTCCCCACAGGTCTGCAGGAGCACACCAGGCCATCTCAGGGCCCGATTCTCTATGCCATAGGAATGTTTTGCTTCCGCGTTAAAGAGTCGGGTCCTAATGGGTCCATCCTGCTTGGAGCTATCTGGGTGGCCCAGATGTGCCCCTTTCTGAATTGGGCTCCATGTCTAAGGAAAACATGGTCCAATATTCAAAGGGAAATATTTGGATAAAGGCAGTCACTAACTGTGGCTATTCCTAGAAATATCATGCAGCCTATCCAGTCTGCCCATCTATGCCATCTACCAAAGTCTGCAATCTCTTTTTTTACCTTAGAGATTCTCTGTGTTTGTTCCATGCTTTCTTGAATTCAGATACGGTCCTCATCTCTACCACCTCCATTCAGAGGCTATTCTACCCATCCACCACTCTTTCTGTAAAGAAATATTTCCTCAGGTCACTCCTGAGTCTGTCCCCTTTCACCTTCATCTTATGCCGTCTTGTTCCAGAGTGCTCTCTTTCAATTGAAAGAGACTGTCATTCTATGCATTTATTGCACAGAGATATTGAGACGTCTCTATCATCTCTCTTCTCCTATCTTTCTTCCAAAGTGTATATATTGAGATCTTTAAGCCTATACTCATATGCCTTATGACAAATACCACTGACCATTTTGGTAGCCACCCTCTGCACCAACTCCAGCCTGTTTCTATCCCTTTGAAGATGAGGTCCCCAGAACTGCGCACTGTATTCCCAATGAGGTCAAACCAAAGACTTATATGGAGGCACTATGACTTCCTTGTTCCTGATGGCCATTCTTTTCCTTATGCACCCAAGCATCCTTCTGGCTTTCACCATCACCTTTTCTACCTGCTTGGCTGTCTTAAGCTCACTAGAAACAATCACTCCCAGGTCCTGTTCTTCTGTCATAGGCAGAGGTCCTTTACCTCCTATACTGTGCAGCTCCCTTGGATTTTTGCAGCCTTAATGTATGAACCTGAATATTTTAGCATTAAATCTCAGCTATCAAATTCTTGATCATTCTTCAAGCTTTCCTAGATCCCTCCTCATGTAATTTATACCTTTCCAGGTGCCTGCCCTAGTTCAGATTTTGGTATCACCTGTAAAGAGGCAAACCTTACCCAACTACCTTTCCTCAATATGACGTACACAAATATAAAAATGCAATTTAGCAGAACGTGCCACAAACTATTCTCATGTACCGCCGCAGCACTACTACTACTACTATTACGACTATTAATCATTTATATAGCTCCATAAGGCATATGCAGCACTGTACATAGAGATCTAAGACACAGTCCCTGCTCATCAGAGCTTATAATCTAATCAAGACAAAAAAAATCACAAAACTGGGGACTAGAGTATGGTAAAATATACGTAAGTAGTGGACAAGAGAGTGAGGAGAATCAGGATCCAAAAACGGCTTCAAAGAGGTGGGTTTTTAGCCTGGATTTGAATAGGGCTAGAGAAGGGGCCTGATGCACAGACTCAGGTAGTTTGCTCCAGGCATATGAAGCACCAAGATGGAATGAATGAAGTCTGGAGTTGGCAGTGGCAGGGAAGGGCACAGATGAAAGGGATCTGCCAGAGGAGCGGAGTTCCCGAGGAGGAGTGTAGAGTGAGATAAGAGAGGAAAGGTAGGGAGGAGCAGCAGAATGAATACACTTGTAGGTCAGTAAGAAAAGTTTGAACTGGATGCAGAAATGGATAGGGAGCCAGTGAAATGACTTCAGAAGAGGGGTTACAGGAGCATAGTGACAGTAGTAGAAGGTAAACTGTGCAGCTCAGTTTTGAACAGATTGAAGGGAGAGAAATGATTCAGAGGGAGACCAGTGAGGAGCAGGTTACAATAGTTAAGGTAGAAGTGACTAATGAGTGGAAAAGGGTCTTAGTAGTGTGAGTAGAGAAGAAGGGATACATTTTGCTGATGTAATAGAGAAAGAAGTGGCAGGTTTTAGCTATCTGTTGGATGTGTGCAGAGAAAGAGAACGTAGAGTCAAAGATGACCCCAAGGTTGTGAGCTGAGGAAACAGGGAGGAGTGTAGTGATCTCCAGGAACAAGCAGGAATACGTCATCACATATGGGTACGTCGGCACCGACGGAGCCCGCGCGGGAAAGCTCCCCAGCTTTTCAGATTAAAAGCTTTTGGGGCCTCCCACTGCACATGCGCGCTGCCTTCCCGCCTTCCTGACCAGCTCTCGTCAGTTTCTTTTTTTCCGCGGAGCCAGCAGGTCGTGTTCCTGTCACCGCTGAAGAAATTGTTGATTTTATTGTTTCTTTAGACCGCGTACCTGCCTTCCTCATACCGAAACCGGTACCGCCGGTCTCTCTTTCTTTCTTTTAAAAAAAAAAAAAAAAAATATTTTTCTTTTCTTCAGGACAGCTTGGTACTTTGTTAGGCCTTCAGGCCTACACAAATTCTCCTCATGGAGAAGCCAGTTCCTGGTTTTAAAAATTGTACCAAGTGCAGTGCTGTCATTCCTCTTACAGACACCCATGAATGGTGTCTTAAATGTTTAGGACCTGACCATTCCATACCGGACTGCCCATCCTGCTCCCAGATGTCGAAACGTGGATTGCAGAACCGGGCCAACAAGTTTCCATGTGCTGTTTCCTTCAGAAGCATCACAGTCATCCAGGTTTTCCTCTCCGGATGGATCTCAGGTAACCAAACTCCAGTGGGCAAATCCTCTAAAAGCAAATCTCTTTCTAAAGATCGAGAGGCTCTCAATTCTGAGTTCGAGGATTCTGCCCAGGCCAAAAAAACCCCCCCGGCGGGAGGCTCCGGCCTCCAAAGCAATCATGGGGTCACAGGTTGACATCGATGGCGCGGGCCTCGACAGATCACCTGTTGTACTGCTCTGGGGGTACCGGCCCATACCGGTACCGACATCCAGGCAGCAGTGGCGTCTATGGGCAATACTGTCCAAGTCATGCAGCAGGCCATTCTGGCTTTTATTAATGCTGCTACGCCCTCGGTACCGCAGCCAGCGGTACCGGGTCCGGTTCCGGTAATGGCTTCCATACCGGAACCGAGGCCATCGTCTTCCAAACGCAGATCGGTTCCGCATGCCGGATCCGGGCTTTTGCCCTGGTACCGATCCCATACCCGGTACGCCCGATGTTGATACCGAACGGTATGCGTATCGTGCGTTGGAAGCACATAGAGGATACTCTGCTTCTTCAGAGGATTTTAACTCCTCTGATGATTCTGATGAGTTCTCCCTTGATCTTCCTGAGGAGCCTTCTTCTCCTAACAGGAGAATGTCTCCACCAAAGGATTTGTCCTTTCAGGACTTCATCATAGAAATGGCTAAAGGTCTTTCTATTGCTTCATCCTCTGAAAGGAACCCAGATCAAAGAAACTGGATATTTTAGGATACTCTAAGTCTCCTAAAGAGGCAGTCACCCTGCCTATCCATGAAATCCTTCAAGAACACTTGATGGACTTATGGGAGGCTCCTCTAACATTGTCTCCTTCTTCTCGCAGGTTGGACACACCATGTACCGTGTCCCCCCTTCTCCTGGTTTCCAAAAAACCCAGTTGCCTCACCATTCTATTGTGGTGAAGTCTGCAATGAAGAAGATAAAGAGTACCAAAAGGCACTCTTCTACTCCTCCAGGGCGAGAATGTAAGACTCTAGACTCTTTTGGCAGGAAAATTTTCCAGGCTACTATGCTTATAGCCAGGATTAATTCCTATAGTCTTTACATGGGCATGTTTCTCAGTGAAATCGCTCTAAAACTTCAGCATTTTGCCCCCTTTATCCCTGAGGATAAGAGGGAGCAGTTCATTTCCTTAGTGAAACACCTTTTGGATATTTCAAAGTTCTCCAACAGGGCAGCTTTTGATTCCTTTGAGGGTGCTGGTAGGGCTTTGGGCATTGCTATAGCAGCCCGACGTCTTGCTTGGCTCCAGGCTTCTGATCTAGAACCTTGGGTCCTAGATGGCTTACGAAATCTGCCCTGTACAGGTGAGAACTTATTTGGTGAGGAGAGGCAAATTAAGGCCACTCAAATGGATGCAGAAAATGCCACCTTAGAGAGACTTTCTAAGTCTACCTCCACTCCTGCCAAGAAGAAGTCTTTTAAGAGGCCTTATTACAAGAAGTCCAGATTTTCTACAAATACTGGCCAACAATCCTCTCAGCCTCGTTTTGCTGCTAAACGTCAGCAACCTAAACAGGCAAGGTCAAAGCCTGCGGCGTCTGCTACGCCTCAGCAGGCTCCACCCCCTCAGGGGTTTTGACTTGCCACTAGAGAACTTAACTTTTCTGGCTCTAGAACAACCAGAGCCCCTCACCATACCCGGAAGGTTAGCTCACTTTGCTCCCAGATGGGAGCAAATTACATCAGAGCAATGGACCCTCTCTATCATCAGAGAGGGTTACAAACTCCATTTTTCCGACCCTTCCTCCTTATACTATGGTGAGGCAGTTCAATTCTCCCCCATCTCTCCTGGCCCTCTTGGGTCAGGAAGTCTCCTCCCTCCTTGCCCAGGGGGCAATTAGAGGAGGGGTCCTCTTCTTCAACAGGGGACGGGATTCTACTCCCTTATTTTCTAATACCAAAGAAGACAGAGGGCTTCAGACCAATTCTGGATCTGAGAGAATTGAACAAATTTCTTTTCAAAGAGAATTCAAAATGCTTTCTCTGGGCATTCTCCATCCATACCTTCAGAGTCAGGATTGGATTTGTTCGCTAGACCTAAAGGATGCGTATACACACATACTCATCCACCCATCCCACAGAAAATACCTACGATTTCTGTTTCAGGGAAAACATTTCCATTACATATTACTCCCCTTCGTCTAGCCTCTGCTCCAAGAGTGTTCACCAAATGCATGGCAGTCGTAGCTGCCTTTCTAAGAGGCCTGGGAATTTTCATATTCCCATACCTGGAACGACTGGCTCATCCGAGCTCCCTCTCAGTCCCAGGCCCAAATTTCCCTGGACCGCACAAGGCGTCTTCTGCAGTATCTAGGACTGGTAGTAAACCTTCCCAAGTCTCAACTAATCCCTACTCAGTCTCTCGAGTTCATAGGGGCCCAGTTAGACACCATCACTGCAAGGGCCTACCTGCCTCAGGTCAGGGCCCAACGCCTGCTGAGTTTGGCCTCCCAAGCTCAGTCCAGCAGTCATTTGACAGCCCGGGAAATGCTGCGACTTCTGGGCCACATGGCCTCCACGGTACATGTGGTGCCCTACGCTCATCTGCATATGAGAGCAGCTCAATGGACCTTGGCCACCCAGGGGACTCAAGCATCTGGAGCGCTCTCCGACCAAATACTCACCTCAAGCCGTCTATTTTGGTCCCTCCAATGGTGGACATCCACCAAGAATCTGTTGTTGGGGGCCCCCTTCCAACCTTTGTTGCCCCAAGCAACCCTCACAACAGATGCCTCCCAAACAGGGTGGGGAGCTCATCTTCAGAACCTCTCCACTCAGGGCACTTGGTCTCCACAGGAGGCCACCCTTCATATCAACCTCCTGGAACTGCGAGCGATTTACCTTGCCCTCAAGGTCTTCTCTACCCTCCTTGTCAACCTGACTGTCCTAGTTCAGACAGACAATCAGGTAGCCATGTTCTATATAAACAAACAAGGAGGGACAGGCTCTCTGTCGCTTTGCAACGAAGCTCTCAGAATATGGGCCTTCGCCAGAGAGCATCAAATTCACCTTCTTGCAGTGTATCTTCCAGGCGTTCAAAACTCTCGTGCAGACAGACTCAGTCGAGTTCTGCTTCCACACGAATGGTCCCTACATATGGACCAGATACGCAGAATCTTTCAGGAATGGGGGACCCCGGACATAGACCTCTTTGCAAGTCCGTGGAATGCCAAACTTCCCCGGTTCTGTTCCAGAACTCAGTGTCAGGGAGCTCAGGCCCACGATGCCTTCCTCCTGCATTGGGGTCAGAAATTCCTCTATGCCTTTCCACCCATTCCTCTAATATCCAAGACTCTGTTCAAGCTCCAGAGGGATCACGGGACTATGATCCTCATAGCTCCCCGCTGGCCACGCCAGGTGTGGTTCCCTCTACTTCTGCATCTCTCCCAGGGATCCTCCCTGGACCTGGGAGCTGCGCCAGACCTTCTGTCTCAGGAGGAGGGGACTTTGTGGCACCCAAACCCCAAATCCCTACATCTCAGAGCTTGGTTACTGAAGGCCTAAGTCTTCAAGACTTTAATCTTTCTCAACCTGTGACAGATATCCTTCATGCCTCTAGGAAACCTTCCACGAGGCGTTCTTATGCTTTCAAATGGAAACGTTTTTCCATTTGGTGTGCTCAGCAGGGTCTTGACCCTCTAGCACTTCCTTTGAATTCCCTCTTGGACTATCTCCTGCATCTTTCAAATGCAGGCCTTAAGACGAATTCAGTAAGGGTCCATTTGAGTGCTATTGCAGCATCCTTAAAACCTATAATGGACAACCTGTCTCCTCTCATCCTCTTGTTTCACGTTTCATGAGAGGCCTGACTCTAACTAAACCTCCCATCCGACCTCCTCCTGGTAGCATGGGATTTGAACCTAGGTCTAGGTCAGCTTATGAAGCCACCTTTTGAGCCTTTGGACTCTACCTCCTTCAAATTTCTTTCCTGGAAGGTTGTTTTCCTTATTGCAGTCACTTCGGCTCGCCGCATCAGTGAACTGCAGGCTTTAGTGGCTCATCCACCTTATACTAGGTTTCATCATGATAAGGTGGTCCTTAGGACGAATCCCCACTTTATGCCCAAAGTGGTCTCGCCTTTTCATCTTAATCAAGAGGTATATCTACCTGTCTTTTTCCCGGCTCCTCATGCATCCAGTGCAGAGAGGAACCTTCATACTCTGGATTGTAAAAGAGCTCTTGCCTTTTACCTCAACAGGACTCAACCACATCGAAAGTCTTCCCAACTTTTCGTGGCTTTTGATCCTTCTCATTTGGGACTTCCAGTCACCAAGCGTACACTTTCCAATTGGATCGCTCAGTGTATTTCTTTTGCTTACCAGAGTAAGAACATTTCTATGGAGGGCCATGTCACAGCTCACAATGTGAGGGCCATGGCCACTTCTATGGCTCATCTTCACTCTGTGTCCATAGATCAGATCTGTCGAGCAGCCACTTGGGCCTCGGTTCATACCTTCACAGCCCATTACTGCTTGGACAAGGACTCCCGCCGGGATGCCTTGTTTGGTCAGGCTGTCCTCAAACACTTTGTTCCATACTTAAACAACTCCTGCCCACCTTCCCTGGATGGATGCCTGAGATCCATGCGAAGATGGTTTACCCTTGGAGGGGGATCTCCCAGGCATCTTAGCTAGGGAGTCCCCATATGTGATGACGTATTCCTGCTTGTTCCTGGAGATAGCACAGTTACTTACCTGTAACAGGTGATCTCTGGGAACAGCAGGAATTAGTCATCACAACCCACCCACCTCCCCTAGGAGTTGTATCTCTATCTATCTATCTTCCTGTCCTCTCTCTCTATTGTCTCAGCTTTAAACTCGAACTGACGAGAGCTGGTCAGGAAGGCGGGAAGGCAGCGCGCATGTGCAGTGGGAGGCCCCAAAAGCTTTTAATCTGAAAAGCTGGGGAGCTTTCCCGCGCGGGCTCCGTCGGTGCCGACGTACCCATATGTGATGACTAATTCCTGCTGTTCCCAGAGATCACCTGTTACAGGTAAGTAACTGTGCTTTATCCACAAGAGTAGAGAAGGAAGGAAGGGGGGAGGTGGGTTTAGGGGAGAACATAAGGAGTTCAGTTTTGGCCATGTTCAGTTTCAGATGGCGGTGAGATATCCAGGTAGCAATGTTGGATAAGCAGGCACAGATCTGGGCCTGGATTCCTGGAGAGATTTCAGGCAGAGAGAGGTGGATCTGAGAGTCATTAGCATAAAGATGGTACTGAAAACCATGGGAGGAAATAAGTGCACCAAGGGACTCAGTGTAGCAAGAGAAAAGTAGAGGTCCCAAGACAGATCCCTGAAGTACACCAACTGGCACTATCCAGATAGTTCCAGGGTGGTACATAGGCAGAGTGTGGGTAGACTGGAAAGTTATGCAGATAACGGTCTGAACATTGTTGCTATCTGAATAGCGGTGGTGCTGGCAGCTCTATGCAGATATCCAGTGTCGTTCAGTATTCAGGTACCACTAGATGTCGATATCTGTCTGGTAGTATATACTGGAGACCCAAATGTGGAAATCTGTCTCACCCATATTCATTATGGATATCCCGTAATCCCAGTTAGGTGTCCCTGTAGGATAAGGTTGAGAAGCATTGCCTTATACTACCTTGCTAAATCCTAACCTTTCCTTCCCATGCCTCATTTTCATGATTGATGCATCAAAACTGTGCTTGGATAAGCTCTGCCAAATAGAACAGTGGGACTCTCATTCATTCCATAAGGGTGGGTGTGGTCATGGGAGGAGCCTTAACATTTTTCAAATAACTGTTGCTTCCCTGTGAACCAATACAAACCAGAGAGAAAAACTAGAGTGTTGTTTGTTTGTCGCAGCTTCCAGACAAATAAAGAATTTTCCTGCTACTTAAACCAAGGTCTTTGGAAATTGCTTATATTTTATAGATTTTTTTTTGTTAATACGGAAAGTATTTAATCAAGCTCCCCACATAAGACAGACTCCGCTCTGTAGGCAACAGGGACTGACACACAAGAACTGAGACATTCTCAGTAATCCCATAACATTTAACAGAAATTAAAACTTCCAAAGTTTCATGAAAAATGAAAAAAATAAATTAAAAGTTGTATAAAAGCACTGTGTGCTTGAAGTAAGTCATGAAAGGCGTGGTTCCAATATAAACACAATTCATGCTTAACTTGGTGTCAGAACCAAGGATTTATTTCACCTTTTTTATTTTTTTTAAAGAAATCCTATGAAGACTATGCTTCAATTCATTTCTCAGCTGTTCTGCTTATACCCTATCAACGTCAAGGAGCAGTCGTCTCACATCAGATGAAGGAAGGTTACGTAGCAGCTCGTTGGAGCAGACAAAACAGACTGGAAATGCCAAGATCTGACAATCACTTGATCTGAAACAAAAACCTCAAAAGCTAACTGAATGGAAAATTAAGAAATCCCTTTTTGGGCTTTATTTCATAATTCTAATTGCTTTTGTGCTTGTGAGTCTAAGGTTCCCAAGGTAGGAAAGTTCAGAGCTACCATGGAAAATAATACTGTTTCCTGGGATGGGTGAGGGGAAAAATTAAAGTATTTCTAAATGTTTTCATTTTCTGAAGCTCTGAAATGAAATGTGATTGACTAAATGGTAACAAAGAAGCATAAATGTTTTTTAGGTAAAGGTCTTATTCTTATTTTGTAGCAGGGAATGTAGCTGAAATTATGATTAATAGTTGAACTATAGTTAAGGAAAACTGGCCCCTTCACCACTTAAAATGAAGCCTGTTATCAATGGGTGATAATTATATATTGTGCTTTTTGGGAACCTTTTACTAAAGTGTACTGTGATTTTGCACCTAACACATCAATAGTGTACAAAACTGAGGTACATTAAGTGAAAAGCCACCGTGTTACCTGTCGGGGGTGTAGCGACACTGCATGGTAACTGAGGCAGAGGTTATTACGTCTATGATAATTGCAAGGCGCAGCATTAATGCACAGTGTTTACACCTGTGCTGAAGGTGTGGTGTTAACCATGCTCACTCTCTATCCCTAACCCACCCATTTCGAACTCCTTTGCTAGATTTACAGTTAGCACTTAAATCGGCCCAAGCTTACTCTGATGGTGACATGCTAACAGTTACTGTGGGCTACTGCACATAATTACCGCATGCTGAAGACCCACAGTAACTGCATAATGTGCACTTTAGTAAAAGTTGTTGCATTCATGTTGGTTGCCTTTATTTTATTTATTTATTTATTTATTTATAGATTGCTGATATACCGCACTTTCCCATAGGTTCAAACACGGTTTACATATAACAATTTTACGAATGGCATAACAATAGGGATACCTATTCGTATTATATAGAATATTTGTAACTATTTACAGAGAACAGAGTTAACTATATACATAAAATGGGAACATGTCGTTGACCCCTGTGACAGGAGCTGTGTTGGGGCATCTATCATATCTGACTGGACAGTGATGGCCTGTTGCATTGACTCTTGTATGCCCCAGCTGTTTCATCATCTTCCTTTGGGCTTCCACCTCAATCGGAACCAGAGTTAGGAACTCTCACAGTGAAACTTCATTTACAACTATGCAGGGTCTCTGCCCTATTTTATATCCCCATCTAACTCATTTCATCCAGCTGTTGCACTGATAGTCCTTGGTCTTGGGGTCAGGCACCAGAGCACTGCGATAGATCCACTATTTTTTAACATATTTATAAATGAACTGGAAATAGGAGCAACAAGTTAAGTGATCAATTTGCAGATGAAACAGAATTATTCAAAGTTGTTAAATCTCAAGCAGATTGTAAAAAATTGAAAGAGGACCATGAGAAATTCGGAGACTGGGCATCCAAATGGCAGAAGATTTTTAATGTGGATCAGTGCAAAGTTATACATTTAGAGGCCAATTTTGAAAGATGCACGCCCTGGGCCATCTGCATGGCGAAAACTTGGATGGGGCCAAGTTGGACCTGAATTTGCAACCGCAGGATCTGCACACACTTATGATTGTGGAATTGGGCAGATAGACGCTGGGCGTGCACCGTATTCTGCAGTGCGAGACATCCCCAAGACTGCCCATCCCCAGCAACAATGCTCTGGCTGGCATGCTGGTGCAGTGGCATCAAGTCGCCATGGTACCGACACGTCCAGTGGGCAGCACAGCATCACAGGCCTGATAATGGCACCCACACAACGCTGTCGGGCAGTCAGCGAGGGCCCACCAGGGTTGGCTGTTCCAGCAGGTTCCTACATGAGCCATGGCCAGTGAGTGCCGGGTGCTGCAGCCTGCCAATGGTGCAGTGGCCTGCACCTATCTCACCATTGGGGTGGAATAAACTGACCGCCCAAGTTGCCACTGGGGTACATACAGAGGCCTTTTCTGAATCACCTCTGTACATCCCGGTGCCTGGCCATATTCCCACTCTGCTCCTGCTCCACCCCCCTCCTGCCCACATACAGTGGAATAGTTGATGGTGCTGAGCGTAGTTGGACATCCAGTCCGCAAGTCCAACCCCGCTATTTGTGGAACAACATGCCCCCCTTGGAGAAGAACAATACAAACTATAGGTGCTTGATGAAATCCTATACTCAGTGTGCAGCAGCAATCAAGAAAGCTAACAGAATATTAGGAATTATAAAGAAAGGAATGGTGAATAAAACAAAGGATATCATAATGTCTCTGTATCACTCCATGGTGTGACTACACCTTGAGCAGAATTAGAAAAGGTACAGAGAAGGGTGACAAAGGGTATAGAAGGATAACCCTATGAGGAAAGGCTTAAAATCTTAGGGATCTTCAATTTGGAGCAGAGACAGCTGAGGGAGATATGGTAGAGATCTATAAAATAAAGAGTAGAGTAGAATGAATAAACATGAATTGGTTGTTTACTTCTTCAAAAAGTATAAATATTAGGGACATGCAATGAAGTTACAATTTAGTACATTTAAGATTAATTGAAGAAAATATTTCATCATTCAAATGCAATTAAACTCTGGAATATGTTGCTGGAGAATGTAGTAAAAACTGTTAGTGTAACTGGGTTTAAAAAAGGTTTGTACAAGTTCCTGGAGGAAAAGTCCACAAACCATTATTAAAATAGATTGGGCGAATGCACTGTTTATCCCTGGAATAAGCAGCATGGAATCTGTCTACGTTTCAGGAACATGACAGGTATAGGTGACCTGAATTGGCCATTATTGGGAAACATGACTCTGAGCTTAATGGACCCATTGGTCTGATCCATTATGTCAAATCTTGTGTTCTAAAATCCTACAATTATGGCTCCTAAATTGGCCATTCTCTAATGACTGAGACTCTCCCTACCTCAGTAGCATTCCTAGCCCATTCTGTCTGGGAAAGAAAGTCTTGTGCCAGGAATCAAGCCCACATCTGTTGCAAAGGAATATGCACTGATCCATTGGGCTAATCCCTTTTGCATCATTCAAATCTAAATCCAGGATAGTGCACAAATACTGATTATATGTGTGGTGCTCCTCAGAACTTTATGAAATGCTTCATGGAAATTTACCTAAATGTCCACAAATAAATTATGGTGTGACAAAAAAGAAACAAGACTGTCCCAAAAATGTTTTATTACAAAATCTACAGAGAAATTACGCATTGTCCCATTCAAAGTAATCCCCCCCAGAGTTAATGCACGTCTGCATTCGCTTTTGCCACGTATGGAAGCACTCGGTAAAGTCCTTCTCCTTGAGGTCCCTCAGCTCCCTTGTCACAGTGGCCTTGATCTCTTCTTCAGAGGCAAAATGAGTTCCTTTGAGCACATTCTTCAGCCTGGGGAAGAGCCAGAAGTCACACGGTGTGAGATCTTGGGAATAAGGAGGGTGGTCGAGAGCTGTGATCTGTTTGTTGGCCAAGAACTGCCTCACACTGAGCGTGGTGTGTGCGGACACATTGTTGTGGTGGAGGAGCCACGAGTTGTCTCTCCACAGAGCCCGCATGCTACGCCAAACTCGGTCATGGAAGCGACTGAGGACCTGCTGGTAGAAGTGCTGGTTGACTGTATGATCCTCAGGCACAAACTCATGATGGATCACTCCCTTCTGGTCGAAGAATGTGAGCAGCATGACCTTGATCCTTGATTTGGACATGTGCGCCTTCTTGGGTCTGGGTGACAGTCGAGTCTTCCACTGCAGGCTCTGTCTCTTGCTTTCAGAGCCATACTGGAAGACCCAAGTCTCATCTCCTGTGATGACTCAGCCAACAAACACTGGATGTTCTCCGATCTTCTCTAGCAAGTCTCGACAAACATTGATCCGGTGCTCCTTTTGGTCATCCGATAAAAGCTTGGGCACCATCTTGATGCACACCTTCCACATCCCCAGCTCCTGCACCAAGATGGTCCTCACTGACTCCCTGTTCAGGCAGAGCTCCTCAGCTATCATCTGCACTATCAATCTGCGATCACTCTGCACCAGCTGGTTCACTCTGTCAATGTTCTCAGCCGTCTTTGTCGTAGAAGGCCACCCTGACTTGGTGTCATCTTCCACCTCCTCACGGCCAGTCTTGAAGCGTTTGTGCCACTCAAAGACTTGCAGCCTTGACATTGCATCTTCTCCATAAGCCTTTTGGAGAAGTTGGAGACACTCAGTTGGGCCCTTCTCCAACTTAACCAGAAATTTCAAGTTGATTCTTTGCTCCATATTTCAGCCACCTCCAGTTGCATGACAAAGCGATGTAGCAGTGTGCTACTAAAAAATCTGAAAAAGAAAAACAAAATGAGAGAGATGAAAAATATTATAGCAGAATAGTGGTGAGATGTTGCACGACACAGTGACATAAGCGGTTAGCCAATTGGCATTGAGTCATGGGCGTGACTGCCACAGTCTTCGTTTTTTTTCTGTCACACCTCATATGCTGAGCTGAGATACTGTCGCCACTGCGCCCCTACTGGCATAGTAAAGTAAGGGCGTCCGGGGACATTTAATTTGTATCAGAGAGTGTTCAAGCTGAAGGACCAAAAGGATTGTGGTCCTTGTAGTATAGAACTCCCTGAAAAGAATAACTACGCCAAGTGTAGGGTAAATAAGGCTTTACTTCCCCGATTAATGCTCTAGGTTCAATGGGACATCAACATAAAGTGGAGGTAATGCTTTCCTCAAACAATAAAGTTCCACCATGGACTAAACAGTTAAAGGTTGTAAGCTCTACAATTGACTGTTTAGCTGGGTTAGGGGATTTTCCAAAACAATAGAAAACAATATCAGAACAAAATGGTTATCAGATTCACCATATGCAGACTTAGTTCTTCGCTATACAATTAGCATGGCAAGCAAACTACTTCTTAAGCAAAAGTTACATTCCATAGGTTCGTTGTGAGGCATGGGAACACTGGAGCTAAAATCCAAGTCCATTGATTCTGGATCGCTACCCTCTTCAGAGTTAAGAATATCTTCAGTGTCTCTTAATTCCTCACAGAAGTTCCTTGGCTGCTCATATAACTTTCTTAAAACACTTTTAGGAAGTGGCTTTAAATAGTTAGCTTTACTTCTTCTATGATACTGAGGTCTATCTACTTGCATAAGACTTTCCTCATTTAAAGTCCCTTTTAGAATGAAAGGCTTTTCATACCTTAGCTTCCGAGGAGCGCCACGCCCAGGATTCAGTTTACAACGTAGCTTTTCCTGCTGACCAACTGTCTTGTGCACTGCTCCACAATCCAGGCTGCTAGGAAAACCAGGCGTGGATTTCCCTCTCTATCTTTCAGGGTAAGAGGATCAATGTAAAAGGCATCTCCTTTCCTTGTGCCTTTATGGTTTGGCTCAAAGGACTTACTTGGAGTTGGAGAACTTCTTTCAACAGGCAGGCTGCTTCTCTGGGCTTTATCCCATAGAGTATACCTCTTTTGACTCCTGCCACCTAGAGCTGGCCGCAGCTGGAAACTATCCTGTTCCAGGCTTCTCTCAGAGCTTGTGCTGCCGGTCCTTCTGACCTTGCCCTTGGCACTTCCCCAGGACTGAGTCTTGCCACGGTCTGTGTCCGTTCTTCTCCTTCCTTCTCCTGTTACTATTCCCGGTACCCTCGCTGGTACCCTTCCGGTTATTCTGTCGGCTACCCTCCTTGGTGCCTCTCTTCCGTGTCTTCCTGCGTCCCGGTGCTCTTCCCGGTCCTGGTTACGGTGCTGGTCCTTTTGCTGGACTCCTTGCCCTTGGACTCTCTGGGGCTGGTCTCCTTCTCTGCTCATCTGATTTCCCTTATAAAGGGATTTCTGGCTTGCACGCTGTGAGTTTGAGGACAGGTGAAAGCACTTATCATTAAGGTGCTCAGTGCTTGAGCACGTTGCTTCAGGTACTGTGTAACTGTTCATGCACCCTCTGGCTGAGCTACACTGGAACTGCGCTCTCTGCCTTTTCTGAGATTCATGCAAATCAGGAGTTTTTTTCAAGGCTGTTTCTTCCCTAGCTCCAGCCTCATGATAATACATAGTACTTTATCAGTTTAAATGGGAATGAAGTAAATATGACTATTATGATTAAATGGGATAATATGGTGCTATGGATTTCATATATGACCAAAAGTGGGACGCATGCCTCCACAGGTCTTGAGGACATAAGTTTGAGCTTCCTGTGATTGTGTGACCACCTGTCCAAAGTTTACCTTAGAATGTGTATTTATGACTTCATGAGGCCTCAGCCAATGAGAAGTCACCTGTAAAAAGCTTTTTGTAGCAGCAACACTTTGAATTACTTCCAAGGAACCAAAGGCATTAGATCAATACCCTTTTGTTTCACAACTTATCTGGGAGGGAATGGAAATATCTTAAAGCCTCCCCTGGGAATGTTAATGCTTATAACCACCATGGATTTGTAATAGTTTGGAAGAAGTCTTTTCTCTGGTTTAAAGCAATGTAATACAGGCAGCCATATTGTCGGAGGAGAGGCCTAGTGGTTGCAGCAAGTTGCATCTGACCAGAGAACCAGGGGTTCAAATCCCACTGGAGGATAGTAACCTTGGGCTGGAGGGACTGGGTATTCTAATCCCACAGGTGCTTCTCATGGCCTTGGGCAAGCCACTTAAACCTCCATTGCCTAAGTACAAAAGCAGATTGTGAGCCCTTCTGGGACAAGGGAAACATATACTGTACCTGAATGTACACTGCTTTGACCCAGTGAAAAGCAGTATATAAGCAATGCTAAATAAATAAATATTGAGCTAGACGTCAAGAATAAGAATGATGATATCATTAAGAGTCAGCTGCATTTTTCTGACTCTTAGGGGCTTGTTTACAAAGCCGCGGTAGCGGTTTGCGATCGTAATCGGAGCCGCGGCCCCATTGATTTCAATGGGGCCGCGGCTGCGATCGCGATCGCGAACCACTACCGCGGCTTTGTAAACAAGCCCCTTAGAGTGTAGCGGTCCACTAATGATATCCATCCTGTGATTCTTCGCGGTTGCTGTTGTACCTTTTGTTGGCCAAGCAGAAGAATTATGCAAAGACAGTGTGGAAGAGATGCCGAGACCACATATAAAGCTCTAATAATTTTAGATGCATTCTGGGAGTCCCATTATGTTACTATTATAATGATGAATTCTATATTTATGACTTTCTGCCACCTTTATATTCACATGTTTTACCTCACAGTGCTCTTCTAAGAGAGGTGGATATTTTCTGTGACAACTTGCTGTGAGTTCTAGCTGTCTATTTATATTATTTATTTATTTATTTAACATTTTATTTAACATTTTTTATATACCGTTTTTCTACGAATCAAAACGGTTTACATAGAACAATAAAAAGCAGTGTATTTCAACTGTTTACAAGGAACGGATAACAGGATACAGAATAAAACAACATGAGGAACTAAATTATAATATACAATTAATTATAGTGAACAATGATCAACTATTTACATATTTACATATGTATGTGTAGCGCTACGGATGGAAGTATTGTAAAGTTTGATGGAACAAGGGCAGGGAGGTAAAAAATAAGGGGTTTAGGTGTTAGGGTGGGAGGGAAAAATGATCAAGGAAGAGATGGGTTTTTAACTTTTTCCGGAAGTCAGTGTGGCTCACGCAGTTGCGCAGCTCGTGCGGAAGGGAGTTCCAAAGGGATGGAGCATAGAGGGAGAAGGTCCTGTTACATGTGGATTGTTTACAGTGTTTTTTAGTTGTAGGTACAGTCAGTAAGTTTTAAGTGATAGAACGGTGATTTCTTGTGTTGTTGGAGAAGGCAAGGAGAGGGGAGAGGCATGGGGCTGACTCCTTAGAAATAATTTTGTGTATTAGAGTAAGAACCTAGGTACCAAAAAGGAGCTAAGGATCCGCACAATATAGAAGAAAACAAAAAAGCGGAGCCTGGACTGGTATAATAAACCTTGTTTATTGCGCCCCAACGCGTTTCGGCCACCGGCCTTCTTCAGGGGGTCTTAGAGAACACACCTTAGTAGGATCAAATTGAATGTTATCCCGGAATGAACCTACGGGATACTGACGGCAAGAGCCAGCGTTCTGTGCTATTGCACTGTTAACTAACGCTGGCTCTTGCCGTCAGTATCCCGTAGGTTCATTCCGGGATAACATTCAATTTGATCCTACTAAGGTGTGTTCTCTAAGACCCCCTGAAGAAGGCCGGTGGCCGAAACGCGTTGGGGCGCAATAAACAAGGTTTATTATACCAGTCCAGGCTCCGCTTTTTTGTTTTCTTTCTTAGAGTAAGAACCTTAAATTTCACTCGGTGATGAATTGGGAGCCAGTGGAGATCATAGAGGATTGGTGTAATATGAGCTCTTCTAGGGTTGTTTGTTATGAGATGCGCTAATGTATTCTGGGCTAGTTGGAGGGGTTGAATAGAGTTCTTGGGGAGGCCCTGATAGATCAGATTACAATAGTCAAGCGAGGGGGTTGTAAGGGCCTGACAGACAGTGCGAAAGGAGTCGGGGCTTAGGAGAGGTTTGAGGTTCCTGAGAGTGCGTAGCTTAGCGTATACTGTGTTAGTGGTTTTCTTTATTTGATCAGAGAAAGACAAGTTCTGATCGAGTATGATTCCAAGATATTTCACCTTGTTTTTTATAGAGAGAGTGAGATCATCAAAGGTGAGGATGTAAGAGGGGTTAGAGAAAACTTGGAGTGCCTCAGTTTTGGACTGGTTGATTATTAGATTGTGTTGAGAGAGCCAAGATTTGAGGCTAGATAGACATTCATTTAGTTTAGAGAAATTAGGGTTAGAGAGGTTAAATGGGGTGAAGCACATCATGTCGTCTGCATATATTTGATACTGGATGCCATAATTTTGGAAGATCGTTCATACAGGTTGGAGGAAGATATTAAAGAATAACACAGATAGACTGGATCCTTGAGGTACACCTTGTTTTAGTGTAAAAGGGAGGGAAGTATAACTTCCGATACGGACCTGTTGGGTTCTGTCATCTAGGTAGGATTGGAACCATTTTAGGGTTGTGCCTCTCAGACCTATATCATGAAGTCTGTATAGGAGTTGATGGTGGGGGAGGGAGTCAAAAGCAGCGGATAAGTCTAGGAAAATAAGTAGGCATCCTTGGGTGGAGTTCTGGGTGTGTGCATACAGGGAATCTAGTAAGGATGTGAGGAGGGTTTCGACTCCGTGATTTTTTTTGAATCCATGTTGGAATAAGTCAAGGGGGGGAGTGGTCATCAATATAGACTTGAAGTTGGATTTGGACAAGTTTCTCGGTTATTTTTGCAAGGAAGGGGATACTAGATATGGGTCTGTAAGAAGATGGAGAGGTGGGGTCTAGCTTTATACCTTTTAGGATTGGACGGATAGAGGCACTCTTAAGTGAAGGTGGAACGGAGCCTGACTGAAGAGAGGCTTGTACAATATTTAAGATGTAAGGGGAAAGAGAACTTCTGTTAGACTTAATCCAGGGGACAGGACAAGGGTCGAGGGCCGAAGTTGAAGCATTCAGTTCTTTAATAACATCTGCTACATTGGCTAAAGTGATGGTATGAAACTCCTTCCATGAATTTGGAAGGGTTGCCTCATGTATTAAGGTGTCATGGAAAGAAGTGGGTTGGGGGTTATTGGTTAAAGGTGGGAGGAATTTAGAGGTATGATGGTTGCCTATAGTTTGTACGGATATTTTTGGTGGTAGGTCATGTTGTAGAGGTTCATTAATTAGGGATTTGGTGATAGAGAAGAGTTCTCTTGGTTTATTAAGAGCTCTTTGGATGATATTCTCATTATATTCTCTCTTGTGAGTGAGTGTTTCTAGGCAGTAGGATTGGAGTTTGGTTGTGTAGGCGACACGTATATTGGGGTCTTGAGTACGTCTCCATTTACGTTCAAGACGTCTGAGATCCCTTTTAAGGTTTCTCAGGTTTGTAGAGAACCAGGGGGTTCTTCTTCGGTGTTTTTGAGGAAGTTGCTTGGGAGGGAGTAGGGAGGCTGCAGATAGAATTTGATTCCAGTTAGCTATGAATGACTCTTGGTTTTGGTTGTTGTTGTCTAGCTGGTCAAGTGAAGGGAGTGTTTGCTCCAAGAAGTTGGCTGCGTTAAATTGCTTGAATTTACGGGTATTTATTGTTGTGTCCTAGCTGTCTGACTCTTGTTCTCTTATTGGTGTGCTATTTCACCTCACTGTTTCCTTAGTTTGAACTTCAGCTTTTCTCAGCTGTATAACTTACCTTGCCTCTCTCAACTAACTGGCCTTTGTGTGGTAGCCAGGTTAATTGTTGCTTTAAACTAGATATCTCTCCCTGCTCTGTCCCCAGAATTTGCTGTGTTTTAAACTTTGTTTTCCTGCTCTAGCCTACCTGAGGGACTAACCCCCTCCCCCTCCCTGCTGAGGGTACAGGACAAGGAACCTTGTAACAGCCCTCCCTTCATAGGTCTTATATTCCCTCCCTCCACTCCCCAACTCCCACCCACCCCTGGGGTAATTGTAGCTTTATAGGTACTTACACATCTTAGAGGAAGGGAGCTGCTCTCAGGTGCAGCTCTTTATCCAAATCAGTCACACATTGAAGACCTGAGATTAATTAAGCTTCAGCTGAACAAGGTATATTAGAGGTATTAGATACACTTCTATTAGTATAAGCATCTACACCATCCTTAGTAAGTACAGAATTTAAGGACCTAAACACAAGTTTTAAACTAAGATGCAGTCAGCAGTCCAGCAGCGAGATGGGGGCTTTCCAGTCTTTTGCATTGAGTATCACATGTATGATTTTCTCCCAGTTGGTGAGAGGTCTTACATATGCACTAAGTGCAAGGAGCTCTTTGCTCTCAGGGAACAAGACTGTTCTCTAGAGGCTAGAGTAGCAGACCTGGAAGACTTTAGAAAGACAGAGAAGTGCATGGACGAGACCTACAGGGATATAGTCCTGAAGTCCCACCTCCAGTCTGGCAGCAGCTCTGTTGCCATGGAGGAGAGAGGTCACGTGACAGGAGAGCATCACCCTGGTGTGGCAGGACGTGATCCTGTAACTAGGACCTGTCATCCCGATGATGTAAAACCCTCTCGCACTGAGGATGTTTCTCCAGGGCCATGTGCCCATGAGGGGAGGGTTAGGACAGCTGTTATAGTTGGTGATTCGATCATTAGGCATGCAGATAGCGGGGTGGCTGGTGGATGTGAGGATCGCCTGGTAACATGCCTGCCTGGTGCGAAGGTAGCGGACCTCACGCGCCGCCTAGATAAGATCTTAGATAGT
This sequence comes from Ichthyophis bannanicus, assembly GCA_033557465.1. NCBI lineage: Eukaryota > Metazoa > Chordata > Amphibia > Gymnophiona > Ichthyophiidae > Ichthyophis > Ichthyophis bannanicus. The sequence continues at coordinate 184,155,941 of CM066041.1, read as the reverse complement.
GCTGGGGAGGAGTCTGCTGTCTTGGTACATGTCGGTACCAATGACATAGGAAAATGTGGTAGGGAGGTTCTGGAGGCTAAATTTAAGCTTTTAGGTAGGAAGTTGAAATCCAGAACTTCCAGGATAGCGTTCTCCAAAATGCTTCCCGTTCCACGTGCAGGACCCAAAAGGCAGGCAGAGCTCCGGAGTCTCAACGCGTGGATGAGACAGTGGTGCAAGGATGAGGGTTTTGGATTTGTTAGGAACTGGGGAACATTCTGTGGAAAGGAGGGGCTCTTCCGAAGGGATGGGCTTCACCTTAACCGGGATGGAACCAGACTGCTGGCATTAACCTTTAAAAAGGAGATAGAGCAGCTTTTAAACTAGATAATAGGGGAAAGCGGACAGTCGCCCAAGAGCGTATGGTTCAGAAGAAGGTATCCTTGAAGGATACTACCAAAAGCAGTGAGGTTCCGAAAAAGAGTATAGTAGCCCAAATGCCCTCGAGTATGGAGCAGACAGAGCTTAAAGATCCCAAATTACCCATTTCTACCAATAGCCAGATTAATATTAATAAAATACAGTCTCTAAAATGCTTGTATGCAAACGCTAGAAGTCTAAACAATAAGATGGGAGAGTTAGAATATATAGCTCTAAATGAGAGGTTAGATATAATTGCAATCGCAGAGACATGGTGGAAGGAGGATAACCAGTGGGACACTGTGATACCTGGATACAAAGTATATCGTAATGATAGAACTGATCAAATTGGTGGAGGGGTTGCGCTCTATGTTAGAGAGGGCATTGAGTCAGAAAGGATTAACGTTTTGCAGGAAACAAAATTTGCTGTCAAATCTCTATGGATTGAAATTCCATGTAAAAAGGGGAAGGCTGTGGCAGTGGGGGTGTACTATCGACCGCCTGGCCAGAATGAACAAATGGATGATGAAATGCTCAGAGAAATCAAGGAAGCTAACAAAAGTCACAGCAGAGTAGTAATAATGGGTGATTTCAATTACCCCAGTATCGACTGGGTCAGTGTCACGGCAGGACATGCTAGGGAGATAAAGTTCCTAGATGAAATAAATGACTGCTTCTTGGAGCAGCTAGTTCATGAACCGACCAGAGGGGAAGCCATACTGGACTTAGTCCTTAGCGGAACACCAGATCTGGTGCAAGAAATAATGGTGTTGGGACCACTTGGCAATAGTGGTCATAGCATGATCGTGTTTGATTTAGTTAGTGGAGGAGGGATAGTAAAGAAATCCACAGTACTACCTTTTAACTTTCGAAAGGGAGACTATGATAAAATGAGGAATATAGTTAAGAAAAAACTAAAAGGAGCGGTTGGAAAGGTTAAAGACTTATATCAAGCTTGGGTGTTGTTTAAAAATACTATCCTGGAAGCCCAGACCAGCTGTATTCCACGCATTAAGAAAAGTGGAAGAAAGTCCAAAATACTGCCAGCATGGTTTAAAGGTGAGGTCAGAGAGGTTATTGCTGCCAAAAAAGCGTCTTTCAGGAAATGGAAAAAAAGAGCCAAACGATGAAAACTGGAAACAGCACAAGCACTGGCAAGTTAAATGCAAAGCATTGATAAGGCAGGCAAAGCGTGAATTTGAGAAGGAACTTGCTACGGAAGCAAAAACACGAAATAAAGACTTTTTCAAGTACATTCGTAGCAAAAGGCCTGTGAGAGAGTCAATTGGACCATTAGATGATGGAGGGGTAAAAGGGGCAGTAAGAGGAGATAAGGCTATAGAGGAGAGACTGAATGAATTCTTTGCTTCAGTCTTTACTGAGGAATATGTAGGGATGTTACCCAAGACTGAAGTGGTATTTAAAGGTGATATGGCAGAGGAATTGAGAGAATTATCGCTACACTGGGCAGATGTATTACAACTATTTGATAAAATGAATAGTAGCAAATCACCTGGACCGGATGGTGTACATCCAAGAGTATTGAAAGAACTGAAATATGAGATTGCAGACCTGGTATTAGTAATCTGTGAACTTTCATTAAAATCATCTGTAATACCTGAAGATTGGAGGATTGCCAATGTAATGCCAATTTTTAAAAAGGGTTCCAGGGGTGATCCGGGAAATTACAGACCAGTGAGCCTGACGTCGGTACCAGGGAAAATGGTAGAAACCATCATAAAGAACAAAATTACACAGCATGTAGATAGTCATGGCCTAATGGGAGAGAGCCAACATGGCTTTAGACAAGGAAGATTTTGTCTTACTAATCTGATATGTTTTTTTGAAGGTGTGAATAAACAGGTAGACAAAGGTGAGTCAGTCGATATAGTGTATCTTGACTTTCAGAAAGCTTTTGACAAGGTCCCTCATCAGAGACTTTTGGCAAAACTAAAAAGTCATGGGATAGGAGGCAGTGTACTGTTGTGGATCGGGAACTGGTTAAAAGCAGAGGGTAGGGCTAAATGACCAATTTTCCCAATGGAAAAGGGTGAATAGTGGAGTACCCCAGGGATCTGTACTGGGTCCACTACTTTTTGACATATTCATAAATGACCTGGAAAAGGGAATAACTAGTGAGGTTATCAAATTTGCGGATGACACAAAACTGTTTAACGTTGTTAAAATCCTAGAGGACTGTGCAAAACTGCAGGAGGATCTGGATAAATTGGAAGACTGGACATCCAAATGGCAGGTGAAATTCAATGTGGACAAGTGCAAAGTTATGCACCTAGGGAAGAAAAACCCAAACTATGGTTACACTATGCAAGGTTCCACATTGGGAACCACCACCCAGGAAAAAGATTTAGGAGTCATCGTGGATAACATGTTAAAACCCTCCACCCAGTGTGCAGCGGTGGCTAAGAAAGCAAATAAAATGCTAGGTTTCATAAGGAAAGGAATGGAAAATAAAACAAAGGATATTATAATGCCTCTGTATCGTTCCATGGTACGACCGCACCTTGAATATTGTGTGCAATTCTGGTCGCCGTATCTTAAAAAGGATATAGTGTTATTAGAAAAGGTACAGAAAAGAGCCACCAAAATGGTAAAAGGGATGGAAGGCTACTCCTATGAAGAAAGGCTACAAAGGTTGGGGCTCTTCAGTCTGGAAAAGAGACGGCTGAGGGGAGATATGATAGAGGTCTTTAAATTAATGAATGGAGTGGAATGGGTAAACGTAGATCGATTGTTTATGTTATCAGAATATAGAAAGACTAGAGGACATGTAATGAAACTACAAGGTGATCTATTTAAGACAAATAAGAGAAAATATTTTTTCACTCAACGTGTAATCAAACTCTGGAATTTGTTGCCGGAGGATGTGGTAAAGGCTGTTAGTGTAGCTGGGTTTAAAAAACGTTTGGACAAGTCCCTGGAGGAAAGGTCCATAAACCATTATTAAAAAGGGACCCAGGATATCAATGCTTGACCCAATACAAGCATTGTGGGACCTGTGTCTCTTGGGGATACTGCTAGGTATGTATGACCTAGATTGGCCACTGTTGGAAACAGGATACTGGGCTTGATGGACCTTGGTCTGATTCAGTATGGCATATCTTATGTTCTTATGTTCAGTCTTCCGAAGTAGAGATCCATGTTTTAATTCATGATGTCAGTAAACTTTGCTTTAGTAACCATACTTGAAACATCACATCAATTGATCTCCCCTGCTCAAGCTTCAATTATTCCTTTGACATCCTCTTGTTACCATTTTGTTGTTTGTGAAGATCTCACTTGTACATTTCACTCTTGAGCAAAAGAAGATATTCTAAATGTTCTCTGCCGCTTTCAAATCATGACTCACCTGATCTCCCTTGTGTTTCATCACCATTCCTCCAAGATGTATCCCGTGTCTACAGCTTGTGTGTTGTCTGTCTTGACTAGATTGGAAGCTCTGATGAGCAGGGACGGTCTTTTACATGTGTCTCTGCAGTGCTGCGTACATCTTGTAGCGCTATACAAATGTTCAGTAGTAGCAGTAGTCTGCTGGAAAACAAAGTATAGTATATTCATACCCAGGCCCTATATCTAGAGTCTTTCTTCAAGATTGTAATTAAATATTTTCTTGCCAGTAATCCACCTTCAAGACAATTTAGGAATAGGTAGGGCTGATTGAGCAGTGGAGGAATAGCAGGTAGGAGAATGGGAAATGAGGGGGTCATAAAAACAAAAGAGCAGGAGTCTAAAGCCAAGGTGCATGGAAGAGTGGTAGAGCTGTACCGAGCTTCTGGAGATGGAGGAAAGGCCAGTGGGCAAGAAACTGCAAAAAAACTCTGCTAGGATCCTAGGTATACTGGACGGGCAAACTTTATTGCCAATCCAGCCTGGGGTGGAGGAGCCTAATGGTTAGAATGACAGGCTATAATCCAACAAGGTCATGTTCAAATCCCACTACTGTTCTTGGGCAACTTGCTTAACCCTTCATTGTTTCAGCTATAAATTTAGATTATTAGTTCTCTGGAGCTAGGGAAAGCATTCACAGTACCTGAAATTTGCTTTCTTTGAACATTCAAGAAAGTTGTGTGCTAAATCCAACTCCCATCGCATTTATTCATTGCTCTATCTAGGAAACAGCCCAAAGCAATGATTGACACATTACAATGGGGTCTATGCATTAAGAGGGCAATTTTCAAATTGTCTGCATTGGAACTTTGCACTGATTTTCACTTTGAAATGCTGTAGGTACAATATACTGGTAGACGTTTGCATCTGCTTTTTCTATCAGTTCTTTTTCTGTAAAAATAATGTTCAGAAATTTAAAAATGCAATCTACATGCACCATTCTTGTCTTCAACCTAAATACACTTCCTCTAACTGTAGCGCAATCCAGGTTATGAATACCTGACAGGATCCCAAAGCACGGGAAGATTCCATTCTGCTTACCCTCAGAGATAAGTCTACAAGTCTGTCTTAATAACAGTTTATGGACTTTTCCTCCAGGAACTTTTCTGAATTTTTTTTAAACCCAGTTTCACTAAAAGCTTTTACCAAATTTTCTGGCAACAGATTCCAAACACTGGTCCCCAATGAAGGCTGATCTCCCCCCATTAAGACTCCAAAACCCCAAAATGTGAAAGAACCTCCAAGAAGTCCCTCCTTCCCCATGAGAACAGGTTTCATTCCAACAATAAATCTGTGACTCCAGAACACTCTTGCACTCCTCCAGATTGCTGACATCTCTTTGTGAGGGTCCCAAATCCATATCTTCTCTGGTAAGAGGGAGATGTGACTCTTCTGTTGACAAAGCTGCAGGTCTCAGAATGATATCACCTAGCAGAATTTCCCCGCGTGACTCTGAACATGTCTCATACTGAAGAGAATATTCAACAGTTGAGGTATGAAGGACATAAAAGACTACAGGTCCATCATGTGTTGCCCTTTTGCATTGTGTTTTAGGATCATTTCAATACACCAGTCCACATGTTGCACTGAGTGACCTCCAGAAGCAAATGCTTACCATCATAGTTTCCATCTGCTTAAATAAACCACAAGAAACATGCAAAAGAAAAGGCGAGGCTTACATGCAATAATCCCTTGCTATGTATGGAAAAAATACAATACAAAGCAAATAATTTGAAGTATGTGTATTATTGTGAAGCAGTTGATTTGAAATACTAGTGGAAACCACATAGGAATAAGTGGTTTTGTTTATGACAGTATTCAGTTCCCAGCATTCTGAAGAAACAAAGGATTAGCAAAGGAGAAGAAGTAACAACCCCAGCTCATGAGAGGTGGCAACGAGTTTCTGAGTGCCCTAGGAGGATTATGCAGGAGTTCCTTTAGAGAAAAGCTATCATCCCTTTGGGGAAAAAGGCACATTGGCATTAGAGTATTCACTACTACTACTGCTACTGAGCATTTGTATAGCCCTACCAGTCGTACGCAGCGCTGCACAGACATGTAAGAGACAGTCCCTGCTCATCAGAGCTTACAAAACAGAGACGGGCCACAGCCTTATCTGTGTGTCTGAAGGTATGGACAGCCTCCGTTTTGTTTCCTCTGGTTCCTCGCGTTGACTTACTACAGAGGTTTCTTTCTCTCCTAATTGGGGTGTTCACGGCACTCAGGGATTCTTTCTGTCTGGGATCCATCGAAAACCTGTCTTGGAATGAAGTAAAATACTCCATCATTTCATTTAGGATTTTAATGGTTTTATGCTATTGATATTTTCAGGTCTCCAAACTTGATCTTGCAGCGAGTGTCCTTAGCCTTGCCCTGGGAATAAATAAAATAAACATCGAGGGAAGCCAAGGGGGTTGATTTTGGATCTTTTCAATGGTCACAACAGCAAGTATCTATCACAGCAGTACTGGGGGGCAAACACGGGGTTTGTGCTTTCATTAGCACCTTTAGTTCCATCGTGTGTCTTAAAAAACTTTAGTGCATGCAAAATCAATTACACATGCATAGAATTGATTGGCACATGCTAAAAAAGTTTAAATGCGTGTATAAAAAAGTTAATAAATGGATACACCGGGAGATAAGGAGAAAATGATTTTGCAGACAGCAATCAAAACAAAGAAAAGCAGAACTGACCATAAACGACAATCAGATTTTTGGCAACACACATATGGATTTATTTCGAGCATCCGACTCCGTCAAGTTTCGGCAATAAGTCTGTGTTAGGGGTCAATTTCCATATATGAAATCTTAGCCAAAGGAATGAAATGCCAACGTATAGTTCACAATGGCAAATCAACGGGGTAAAATCAGACTGTATGCATGGAATGTTGTAGCATGCATAACCTGCAGTGTGATCGTTGTCTATGGTCGGGTTCCGCTTTTGTTCGTCATTAAAAAATGAATGCACAAAATGAGCCAAAGAAAATATTCCAAAACTTAGAAACATTCGGAAAAACAGAAAGTGAACAATTATTTTGCCCATGAACATCCCTAGCAGGCCCTAAATGCATAACTCAGTGACACTACAGACGGAAGCAGGAGTAGCAATCATTTGAAAATCCAATTCACATCCTTCACTTGGCTCCAGGGGAGGTGGTGTATAAGAACACCAAATATCCCCCCACCCTTCCTCCTGGCCAAAAAAACCTCCTTCACAAAGATCCAGTGTGCTTTCTGACTGTCATACAAATAAGTAAAAATATGTCCATTCAAGTCCTTTGCCTATCGTTCTGACATCCTAACAGGTAATTCCTGTTACAAAATAAGATCTTCTTTCTGTTAAGAATAGGATATCAGGTTTCCCCTTCGTGTGATACTCTAAGAGAAAGCTCTTGGTATTGTGCTGTATAATGATAGCAGGGTTCTGCAGCTTGAGTTTCCATTGTAACAAATGCTTGACATCATCTAACCGTGTCTTCTGCTTATTTAAGCACTAGAAGCTCTGCGCTAAGTTTGTTTTTGGGAAATGGCATTTGAAAAATGGCAGACAGCTTTCCTCTGGTTTCTTGCTGATGGGATGACATCTTAGCAAAGCGCAATGCAATGCTGGTTTGGGTTGTTTTGCTTATCCTCGACGCAGGAATAAGTTTTGTCGCTGACTGACTCACATGTTTAACGAGATACCATTCACTACCTAACCAGATTGCTGGGGTTAAACTGTAAAAGAAAATTGGAGTAAATGTTTAACTTGAATTCCTCTATTATACCTTTTTCTTTCTTGATTATTAACCCAGCCAGTAGTTTTTATTTGTGTACTTAAGAAAGTGGCATTCAAACCACTTGGGGAACGGAAGAACCAGTTAAGGTAAGCGTCACAGCTTTTTTTTCATTGTTATAGTATATATAAATTTGATAGGACCTAAATGTTTCTATGTTTATTTTTAGAAAAGGAACTGTGACACATCTGACATTGTGCCAGATGTACCTCAAAGAATGTCCAACAGACAACAATATTTAAACCCAGCGAAGATACGTTGTTTGTTGAACCTTGCACAATCGTTTTCAAAACGGGCCACGTCTATACAGGGACAGTAGGTATAATAAGGAAGGAAAGGGTGCCTGAAGCTGGACCTTTGCCAAAATCCCCAAACAAATCCCTTGGTTTCCTAAGTGAAGAGCTCACAACTAAAAAACAGGTGATCTTTAACCAATGCCCTAGGATACACATCTGATATATACCCATATGAAAATAAGTAACTGGAAGTTCCCCTTCAAGCCACTCCTGATTTCCGCATGCAGATCATCCTTTAAATCTACATTTGCTTAAATATGTCGGATAAGATAAAGTAAAAAGAAGAAACATTTTCGAAAAACCGATAAATTAAGAACTGTACTTGGTTTTATCCTTCCTGCTCTTTGCCCATTAAGATCACCCTTCACTTTATGAAGCGATGATTTCCATTATCGATGATCTCTGAATTAAGCTCCTACAGTCATTATGGGCCATTGTTTGAGAAGCAGAGTCAGGTTTCTGTGATTCTACTGCTGTATATTTTTGCTTCCCTCCAATTCTTCTATATATGACTGTTTACAAGGACAGAAAAAGTGCATTCTAGGAGGTGGAACAACACAATCTCTATTCAAGAAGCAGAGTTCACAGAAACTACATGAATATGTCATGTGGATGTTTCTGGAATTCACATTTGTTTTAATTATATATACAGGTGCAACCCCCCCCCCCCGCCTAAAATGCTATGAAGAATAGCAAACAGCTCTTAATTTGACAGTATTAAATATTATAAATTAATTTACATTTAATATATCAATAACATTAGTTTCCCAACTTTTCACCATCTTCTGTTCTACATTTTCTATTTTTATTCATTTTTTTTCTTTGCACTTTCGCTACTACTCTTTTATTTCTTAAGTGACTACCTTCCTAGAGCTTATTTATACAACTTTAGGTTTCAGAATCCTTTATCCATGACCAGGAATGTTGAAAAGGGCATATTGGCATTTCTTGCATGTTTGACTTTTCCTAATCCATTCTAAATCTGTTGTTTGAATTCCACCAATCTTTAAATCAATCGAGAAGAGAACCCCGGACTTCTCCCTTTCTCGGTGGGTGCCTGATCCTCAAACATTCACACAGGCTATATGTTTGTGCATTGGGCCCAGAAAAGCATCCAGTCAAATTAGTTAAAAGAAACCCAGAAAAACAGTTTGTTAATGATGGTAGGCATATATAGCTAATTTATATTTGAAATGAAAACCTTTGGGGCTATTAAGGTTCCTTGTTCAGGTAATGCCACTTTCGGATCTTGACTCACTTGATCTCCTTTGTGTTTCCATACCATTCCCCCTAGATGTATCCCATGTCTACAGCTACTGTGGAGTCTCTCTTGACTGTAAGCTCTAATGAGCAGGGACCATCTAGAGAGGTGCAGATAGTTCAAAGTTGAATTTACACTGCGTGATTTTCACTCAGCCTGTTGGAGTTTGACACAATTTTCAAAAATTCCGTAGATTCTCTAAGGAAACCAATCAAAATTTCCCCAGAACTTGGAGAACATGGAATCGGACTCAATGTGAATTTACTGCAATTTTGCTGATTGGTAAGGACTTTAATCTATAAAATAAAACATGAATAAATCCACATTGCACCTGCCCATTGCAGACTCTTCAGTTCGGTCCACGTCTGCTTAAACTATAGTATAAGAATTTAATATGTCAAGGGAGTCCTGGTAGGTGACTTTCTCTTTCAGGGGTTCACCAAACAATTAAATGAAAATGCAAGCTTCTTTTGGGTTCTTCACACAAACAAACATTTTTAAAAATAGTTTTCTTGTCCTCATTGATTATAGATCCTGATTTCATTATGGGGGTCATTCTGATCTGCGAATAGTGGGGTTGGATGTCCAACTCCCTTTTAGGTCCGGCACCCTATTCTGGGTCCAGAGCTCTCCGCACGTACACAGGCTTTGTGCGGGGAGTGCTGGATGGGGGTGTGAGGGGGATGTCCTGGAGTGGAGCATGGTTATTCTGGGGATGTGCCAAGATGGCGAGACATACAGAGGCAATTCAGGGCATGTCTTTGTATGTCCACCGCCGGCAAGTTAGACGCCCAGCCTATTCCAGCCCAAAGGTGGAATAAATGTCAGGTGATATGTTCTGCATGGCCTACGCCCCCCCCCCCCCCCGCACTATGGAGACCTTGCGGGTGTGCCCCCACCGCTCTATCCCAGCCTTGGGAGCCCCTGCTGAGGATTGAGCTGCGGGGTAAAAGGGCCGCGATGGAGTTGGGGCATCTGTTGCTCCAGCTGGACCTACTGGTGCCATGGTGACAGGATGTTACTTCATTGGCACACCAGCTGGAGCATTGAGCAATGAGGACAGGCTGCCTCCAGGACATGTCCTGCTCTGCATCATGTGCACATTGGGCCTTCTAAGTGCCCTGATTCCATAACCGCAAGAATGTATAGCTCCCATGGTTGCAGAATCGGGTACAAATAAGTCCTGTTCATGTTTGGCCGTCTGGATAGCCTGGATGTGTACAATGCAGAATGGGCCTCCACATGTTTTCTATCTGATCCAAAACCTGTCCCTGGCTTCCATTTAACAGAGACTCAACTGATCAAAGACTAAATTAGTATTAAATCAGTATAAAATACAATCAGGTGAGGTTAAAAGCAAAATTGTGTAGTGACTTCCATTTACCCCGATCCCCAATTGAGCTATAAGAAGTTTTATTATTAACATAGGCCGATTCGTATGTCTGAAACATTCATACCAAGTTCCACCACTGATGGTAATCCAGATGTGCAAAGTCTTTCCAGCAAGTTAAAATAAGCGACAAATCAAAAAGTGAAGCTCAAATTAAAATCAAAGAGTGGAGGAGTGGCCTAGTGGTTGGGGCAAGGTACTTCAGGCCAGAAGGTCAGGGGTTCAAATCTCACTAGAGGACAGCAACCTTGGGCTGGAAGGACTGGGGTTTCTAGTCCCACAGGTGCTCCTTGTGGTCTTGGGCAAGCCACTTAACCCTCCATAGCCCATGTTCCCTGTAAAATAGTTATCTCCAAGTTATAATGCCCTGTTCAATGTAATTTCAGTTTGTTCAATGTAAACTGCACTGATGCAGAATAGCGCGGTATATAAGAGAATTAAAATAAATAAATAACATACCAACAATACTTCCATCTTCTTATAAGAGGAGTCAGAAAAGATCAGGGGAAGAATATTGAGAATGTAATTGATTTTAGGTACTAACACCATTTTGATTACCTCCAATCAACCCCACCATGAAATAGCTAGAGGGGACCAGCGATTCTTATATGTCTGTATTAAAGAAATGCAGTCAGCCTTATTCCGATCCAGTGTGGCCTGCAAGAAAGGAAAAATATACCCCTAAATACTTGGAAAGGAAATGCTTGCAATGCCTCCTGAGAAACAAGACCATTCATAGAGATCACAGCCAACTTTGTCCCGTTGATTTTATAGCCAGAAAATTGTGTGAACTGGTCAATTACATTAAGAACTTTGGGCAAAGACTCTATGGCTACAAAAAATAAAAGATCGTCTTCAGAAAAATCCATAAAGAAGAAACCTTTTATACCAGAAGATTGGCGTATACAAAGCGCCAGAGGTTCAAGAGTTAAATTAAATAGGAGAGTACCTTGCCGAGTACCACGAGATAAAGTGAAGGGGGTTGACAGGGTAGAGTTAGCCAATATCTGGCCTGAAGGATTTATATACAGTAAGCAGAGATGATTGATAAATTTGTCTCCAACCCCAAACCAATGAAAAGCCTGAAAGAATTAAGGCCACTCTAGCCTACCAAAGGCCTTTTCGGCATCTAAGGAAAGGGCTAGCAATGGATGGAGAGAGTCTTGGGCCAGGGACAAGAGATGGCAAAAACCCCCAGACATTATCAGCTGTAGATCTCCCTGGACAAACCCACATTGATCTGGGTGGATCAAATCTGGGATGACTGTGTTCAAATGGGGTGCAAGGACTTTGGCATAAATTTTATAGTCTGCATTTAATAAAGATCTTGGACTATAATTGGCCACTTTAGGTGGGTCTCTCCCAAGTTTTTCAAAAAACACTATGATAGCTTCAGTGAACTTACCAGTAGCTGGTACTTGTTCCTGGAGCAGACCAAAATAAGTTAACAAATGTGGAGCAAGCGCTTTATTAAATATTTTATAAAAATCAATAGGAAGCCCGTCCAGGCCTGAGTTCTTACCCAACGACATGAAGTCAATAGCTTGCAGGATTTCATTTTCATTAAGGTGACTATCCAAATCCCAGACCTGAATTGAAGAAAGAGTAGGGCGATCTATACCAATGACAAACTGTTCAAAAGCATTTGGGTTATCTGGCATCTCTGTAGAATGGAGGGTGGTATAAAACTAACGGAACCTCTCCAGTATCTCTGCATCATGAGTAACTAAGGAGCCATCATCTCCCACAAGCTGCACAATCCGAGTCGAGTCCTTTTGCACTTGCAGAAAGTTTGCTAATAGATGCCCTAAGCAGTTTGACTCAGCAAAATATCTTTCTGTTGCATAGTCACTATCTGGTGGGCTTCTGTACTCTAGTAGATTATTGATATTGAAACTGTCGCAAGCGTAAGAGAACTAAAGGGTCAACTTTCCGCACAAGGGCCCTTTTTCCCTCTCTAATTTTGTCTTCTAAATCCAGTAGTGCCTGCTTTTGCTGTTTAGATGCTCGGATGGTATAGCTAGTAATATGAGCACGAATGTATGCTTTAAAACCCTCCCACCAGGCCACTCTGAGGTTGCAGTAGGAGAGTTACAGGAAAAATAAACATCAATGGACTTCTTAGTGGCTGTTATAAAAGGATCATCTTGTAGGAAAGCTCTATTGAATCTCCAGCTTATACAGGGAGGTGCTGCCTGGCAGGGCTGCAATGATAAGAAGACTGTTGCATGATCAGAGACAGTGATTCTCAAAATATCCGAAGCCAACAGATCTGGCAACAGGGACCTGGATATTAGCAGAAAATTGATATAGGAGTGAGATTTGTGTGGTAGCGAGAAGAAAGAGAAATCCTTCTCCTTCAGATGTTGGAGACACCATGGATCAGTTAACCCATAAGTAGTTAGGAGAGATTGAACAATGTCCAGAACCTTCACAGTCCGAATGGCTTGGACCAGCTGCCTGTCCAGAAGAGGGTCTAGAACAAGATTAAAAGATTAAAATCTCCCCCCAGAACTACAGGGGTAGGGGCTATCTCTAGTAATTCTTTAGCAATACTCTGAAAAACTATGGGATCATCCAAGTTAGGACCATAAAGAGTAAACAATGCTAACGTTACTGAACTAAACAAAACTTTTGCCCAGGCCCACCTACCATCATTGTCCATTCGGGTCTGCAGAACTGAGGGGATTAGAGCCCTTCAAACAAGAATACTGACTTCACCTTTATTCTGAGGTGCAGGGGAGGAAATAACATTATAGATATTAGAGCTCAATCTAGAGGCTTCCTTGACTGGCAAGCACATTTCATGTAAGTATACTAAGTCTGCTGCCATCTTCTGGCAATATACTAAATAATATTACCAACCCTTCACCCAACTCATTAAACTATAATCTATCCACCTATTGAGTGAAACCTGAGTAACTGAACCCCTAATTTTGTGTTATTTTTTTGTCGGAAGTTTTTGCCATGAGAGATTGCTCCCTCTTGAAGCTTAACTTCCCTTTTAATTACTCATGTGGTAACACTAACCACTGTATAAAAAGTTGTGAGATAATCGCATTCAGAAAGTCTTAATGCTACATCACAAATATTTTTCCTTTAAAAGATCACCATGCAGATCTCAACGCACCAAGCAGATCACTACGGACACAGTACTGCGTTTAGAGCCGCGCATCTATTCTCGGCTCTGCTTCAACGCTTCTAATCTGCTATCCATTTACTTATCTCATAATGATGACCAGCCAAAGAGATCTGTGAATTTCGGTCTTCGTTATAAACCTTTCTCTTCTTTTTAACGTTTTAACGAGACCACAGCATGCTTTAACTCTCTCTGAAACTGGACATTTCTTCACACACAGTCAATAGATGCGCGCCAGCAGACAGACATTAGGCCTGGATATGCTAAGCTGCACCCCACCACTATCTGATATTCTCCTGCAACAAGCCTTCAGTCGCTGCACCCTGCAAGGTGTTCCAGCAAGACACATACCAGCTGCAGACAGTCTGCTAGCTAATCCATAGTGCATGTTCCTGGTGGAAATGCATGCACCCAGAACTGGGATATCAGCATACACACCAAGCAGATAAATCAGTGACTAGGCCCCAAAAGGGAACCCATAAATATCACATGAAAAAAATATTACATAGCACTATGGGGGAACCTAGCCATGCCGTGGTCACTGCTCAGTCAGGGTGAGAGTGATCTCCCAGCAGAACATGGTGTGGCTACCCTGTCTGTGCAGGTGGTGGCCAGGCACTACAATGTCCCAGCCATTGCCCTATGCCCTGTGCAGATGCATCCTGGCCAGGCCACCCTGTCCGGGCTAAACCCATGGTACCTTGCTCCTCATTATGCACATTGGGAGGCCAATACTGGCAACAGTGCTGGCAGTGTGGGCTGTGGAGGGTGTTTGCAGCCACCACACACTGGATAGACAGACACACACTCCCGCACCTATGCCAGCATTGTGCTACTATAGAGGTGTTTGGCAGCCCTGGCCACCACACCAGTCCTGGGCACAGTGCAGGCATGGCTATGGTATGCAATACTGTTGGGGTCACTCTGTCAGACACCAGATCTGAGGCTCACTCCACAGACATCAGAAAGGTTGCTATGATGCAGCTCAATCAGCCAATTGTGCTTAACGTAGGAATTGCTATCTGCCAGTAATCATAGCTACCTTTTGATAGCTGTGTACCATATTCCCAGGTTTAGGGTGGCATTGCTATGGTATGCAAGTGCTAGTATTGGGAGATGCACGCAGGGCCCAATGTCCTGCCTCTCCAGGAGGCATTGGCTAATGGAGCCTGTGGGTGTGGGTGTGTCTGCCTCTGTTGGCTGCTGCTTTACGGCAGAGGTTCCCAACTCCAGTCCTGGTGTGCCAAACACTGTTCGGGTTTTCATGCTGTCCCTCATAAATGCATGAGATACATCTGCATATCATGGGGGCGGTGCATAGATATGCAGCACAGGCATCTTTATTAGAGGCAGCATGGAACCTGAATGGTGTTTGGCCCTCCAGAACTGCATTTGGGAGACTCTGCTCTAGGTAATGCACCTACTTATGGTGTCTGTGCTCTGTAGGGTAAAATGTAGGTGTTTTGGGCATGTTTACATCATCTGCAATAAAGGTTCTGTCTGTATTAGCATGTTTTAGTAGTGGGGCTGGGTTGGCAGGAACCACAGCTGGGACTTGAACCTGTAACCTTCCGCTCCTGAACATACTGGCTGTGTGCACTGCACCACCATGTTGCCACAGAGACAGTACATCCCCTGGGGATACCATGACTGTTCATCAGACGGGGCCTGTCTGCTGCAGTGCATGGCACCCACCTACACAGGGCTAGGCCATGGTCTGCTCTGGGCAGCTGCCACTGCCCCCTCCACCACCAGTGCCCCTCTGCCACTCTGCTGACCTGCCCTTCTGCTGGTGGTGCTGGTGGAGCGCAGTCTCAGGCCATCCAGTGTGCGGGTAGGTGGCTGCCTATGGTGCGTGTTCTGGGATAGGGGTGCCTGCATAGACGTCCACGCTTCCCCCCAACATCGCCTGCCAATGTTCTGTGCCCTTGGAGGTACCTGCTGGGTACTATCCCCTGTGACACTGTGATAAACACTCTCGTGCCCATGTTGGGCCCTCATCAGTTGCTGTCTGGCTGCTGTACATTTTCAGCATTCTTAAGTGCAACCTAGGCATCTGCCTAGTCCGCACAGTGCCCCAGCTGCACCACAGCATGTGCTGCCTGCAGCCCTCTGTATCCCCTTTCCCAGCATCTGTCCAGTTGGCCATTCCGACATGCCCGCCCTGCTGTTGTGGAAGATGTGCATGCCATAGGAAACCTGTCCAATGGAGAGGGAAACCCTGATCAGTGCTATTTCACTGTGGGATCATTCACCTTGTATGGGGACGGAGCGTAGACCCTTCCAAAATTCATATCTTTTTTTTGGAGCTTTCTTGGGAGTGTTTTTTGCTGTATCCCATTACTATCACTATTGCCCAGCTTGGTTATGTTTGTATATTTTGTTGGGGTCCTTTTCAACTTTTATTTGTACTTTTGTTCCGTGCACATGTATCACACTTATCACTCTTTTGTAGGTTTCCCTGGTTTTACTGTACATTGTTGACAGAAATGGTTTCTTTTCCCTTTAAATCAGCTCTAACGCGAGGTTTTCACTGGCATTAGTTTTGGCCTCGGATTTCACAGCGTTAGTGTGCGGGGAGCCTCTCCCCTCCCACTCTCCACCCATTGACCCCTTCTCTCCGCCCCTGGGGAGCCTTCCTCCACCCTCTGGGAGCCTTTCCCCGCCTTCAGCGCTCGTTTGCGCCGCAGCACGCGTTATCGTGTGATAAGGTACCTGTGCGCCTTATAAAGCGCCATTATCACGCGATAAGGTACCTTATCGCGCGATAACATCACAGAGCGCACATTAAGACGGTTTAGTAAATATACCCCTAAGACTCTTGGTGCTGAGAGAGAGAAACTTAAGGGGCATAGTCATACTTCTCACAAAGTAATACTAAAATAACCTGATAAGAAAGAGCCAAAATCTTAAAGGAAAATGTGGGTGTATCTTCCCTACACAGTCAAGGATGAGGTCACAGTTGACATCTCCACCATAAGGACATCAAAATTAAAAGAGTAAAACAAGAAAAAGGGAAGCCAGGGAATGAATTTCAACATCCCCAAAAGAACCAGCACATCACAGGCAAAGTCTGGTTGTTGAAAATGACCAAGATAGAGTCATTGTAATACAAGAAAAGAGAAAACCCGCCTCTCCCCCACCCAACCCAGGATCATAAATCCATCTCCAACCCTCTCCTAACTCATCCAGAGGAACCCCATCCACACTCCACTTAGGACTCAATGCTCTACACAACCAAACATGCAACTAGTCATTCAAACAATCATTCACACACACCTTCATTTCTGTCACAGATCCTTGTACATTCTCAGTTATGCTAAAATCAGTTTCCCATCTACCAAACCACCAAGAAAGAAAACTATACCAACACCACATGCAAGGCATAACTGGGATAGAAAAGAGTCTATGCAGGTAAATCTTCAAGGCCATCCATTCTCTTAATGGTTTCAGGTTGTATTACAAGCCGGGGGGGGTGGGGGGGACCAAAAGAGAGGCTCATGATGGAGAGAATAAAGACCATCATCACAGAAGAACAGAAAACGCAGCTGCAATCCAGAAGTAAGACGAAGTAAAAAAGGTCCATGTCAAGAACCCGAGTATGCTACATATATCATAGTAAGGGACCATAGCTTATCCCAAATAAGATCCCAACAACTCTATGAGGACCCTTATGTTTCCGTGTTGATCCACTCATCTAGGAATGCTCAAATGGCCATTTTGATCCTCAAAGGATTGTGTTGTATTGTGGAAGGTAATCCGAGACCATGCAAGATAAAACATTCTGTATTTGGCCTGTATCTTTTGGAGCTAGGGACAAAAAGCAAGCAGTTACTTCCTACACTCCATGGTTGATTTGTTAAAGTCGGGAAAGAATAGAATCTTCTGACCATCCAAAGAAATCAGTGTATGCTGGCGAGCAGCTTGTAGTATCTGGAGTGTCTGGGGATACCTTAAGACTTTAAATACAAACAGTCTGGGATACTTTGCTCAGGAGGCTTGATGTGAGGGGGCCCTATGGGCCTGTTCAATTTTGAATGGGTGCAGGAAGTCCAATTTTAGGATCTTAGGTAAAGAGTTGTTGCAAATAGATGATAGGATCAGAGCCTTCCACCCCTTCAGGTACCCCGAGGATACGGATATTGTTTCGGCGGGTATGACTGTTGAAGTCTTCAAGATCTCTCAAGTTTTGTAATACGTTTACTGTCCCGCCTGCATATTCTTATTGATGTTTCATAAGTAGCATTGGCCGAATCTAATCTCAAGGAGAGCGAGGTAAATTGATTTTTGACCTCAAGTAACTCAGCTTGCATGGAAGTAAGAGCTTCTCCATTAGATGCTACCAGCTCTTTTACTTGCCGGATTCCATCAGGATTTCCTTAAGGCCATCAGGATCCTTAACACTCACCATTTTGTTTGGAGAGAGAGGATCAGGTTTAGCCTATTTGACACCATTTAAGGCAATCATAGCATAATCTAACTTCGTGAGTTTGAGTACAGGCATTTTATATGCAATTTCCTGCCACGCCATTACTAGTAGGTAGGCAGAGGAAGTCGGAGAGACAAGGAGTCTACAAACGGTGGCTGGACAAATTGTTCAAGTGGCCATCTTGATCGACGGCAAGCTCTGCCTCCCCACGATATTCTTTGTTTTATTTTCTAGTCCTTTCCTAACAGTTCCTAGCATTCTGCTTGCTTTTCTTGGTTGACATCACACAGGGACAAAAGATTTTAATGTATTGTTCAGGTGATGCCTGGATCCTTTCCTTGTGTGGAAACTCTTAATATGGAACCTGGTATCATGTAACTAGGAACACAAAGGGTATGAATTAAAAAAAATACATGAGTGGAAAATGAGCAATCAGATATATGAGTGCTGTAGAGAATCTTGTTGTTGGTGAAGAGAAGATCATCTTATGCCTTAGTGGCCGAGCTTGGAATTTGGTGCCTAAGGATTTCTCTTTCAACTCCTCAAATTTTTGGAAATCTCAATGAATACAGAAGCCTCCTGGTTCAGTGATAGTAGATAGATATACTCAGGAATTTAAGAAACCACTGGCAGATGTAGTATGAAAAGATAGGAGCTTACAAAAAGAAAGTTTGTTTCCTTGAAGAGCAATTTTTCTTGTACTACATTGAACTAGTTTTCTATTATCAGTAAGGAACCATGATGGAACCTGTCCTTTAATTTTTTACAACATTATGGGGTATGTTTACTAAACTGCGGTAATCGTGAATAACGTGCGTAACGTACACTTAACGATCGTTTGCACGTCATAACGCGCGTTCTGTTGTGCGAACGATCGTTAAGTGTACGGTACGCGCGTTAACCGCAGTTAACGATCGTAAACCCCCGCGGCGCGTTAAAACACCGCAGAAGGTGGAGAGTGGGCGGAGAGAAGGGGTCAATGGGCAGAGAGTGGGCGGGGAGAGGCTCCCCTCACACTAACGCGCTGAATTTCAGAGCTCAATTCCAACGCGAATGAAAACCTGTCGTTAAAGGCATATTAAAGGGAAGAGAAACCATTTCCGTCAGCAATGTACAGCAAAACCGGGGAAACCTACAAAACGTGAGCAGTGTGATACATGTGCACAGAACAAAATGTCAAATAAAACATTAAAATGACCACAAGAAACAGTGTAAAAATGATAATTCAGCTGGGCAACAGTGATAGCAATGGGCAACAATAAAAAACACTCCCAGGAAAGCTCCAAAAAAAAGAAATGATGTTTGGAAGGGTCTACGCTCCGTTTACCCTTTCAAAAATCATTTCATTTTATTGGAGCTTTCCTGGGAGTGTTTTTTAATGTTGCCCAATGATATCAATGTTGCCCAGCTTGGTTATGGGTGTTTGCCCCTTTTTTCGAGGTCTTTTTTGAGGTTTATGTGCACTTTTGTCTCCATACAAGGTAAATGAGCCCACAGTAAAATTGTGCAGAGCAGGGTTTCTGACTCATCAGGCCAGTTTTCCTATCTTCAGGGACTGCACTGTCTCTGTGGCCACAGTGTGGTGCAACGGACACAGCCAGTGCCTGAAAGACCAGAGGGTCACAGGCTCAAATCCCAGCTAGGGCTCCTGCCGACCCAGTCCCCATAGTTTTACCCACCACTAAACAGTGATAGTAAAGACACTCCTTTATTGCAGAGAACATATGCATGGTTAATACGCCTATATTTTACCACACCAAACACAGACACCATAAATAGGCGCATTACCTAGAGCAGAGTCCCGCAAATGCAGTCCTGGAGGGCCCCACACCATTCAGGTTCCATGCTGCCTCTAATAAAGATGCCTGTGCTACATATCTATGCACCACCCCCATGGTATGCAGATGTAGCTCATGCATATTTATGAGGGACAGCATGAAAACACGAACAGTGTTTGGAACACCAGGACTGGAGTTGGGAAACTCTGCCGTAAAGCAGCAGCCAACAGGGGCAGACACACCCACAGGCCCCATTGGCCAATGCCTCCTGGAGAGGCAGGACATTGGGCCCTGCCTGTATCTCCCAAAACTAGCAGTTGCATACCTTAGCAATGCCACCCTACACCTGGGTATATGGTACACAGCTGTCAAACGTTTCCTATGATAACTGGCAGATATCAATTCCTACGTTAAGCACATTTTGCTCATTGAGCCCCACCATAACAATCATTCTGATGTCTGCGGTGTGTGCTGCAGGTCTGGTCTCTGATAGTGTTTACCACCCTGGGGAGTGACCGCCAACAGTATAGCGTACCATATCCATGCCTGTACTATGCCCATGACTGGTGTGGTGGGTATGGCTGCTGAACGCCTCTATAGTAGCACAATGCTGGCATAGGTGTGGGGGTGGCTGTCTGTCTATCCAGTGTGTGGTGGCTGCAAACACCTTCCACAGCCCACACTACCAGCAATGTTGCCAGTATTGGGCTGCCAATGTGCATAATGAGGAGCAAGGTACCATGGGTATAGGCCGGACAGGGTGGCCTGGCCAGGGTGCATCTGCACAGGGCATAGGGCACTGACTGGGACATTTTAGTGCCCGGCCACCACCTACACAGACAGGGTGACCTCAGTATGTCCTGCTGAGAGATCACTCTCACCCTGACTGTGCAGTGACCACAGCATGGCTAGGCACCCCCATAGTGCTATATAGTATTTTTCTCATGAGATAGATATGGGTTTCCTTTTGGGGCCCAGTCACTGATTTTTCTGCTTGCTGTGTATGCTGACATCCCAGTTCTGGGTGCATGCATCTCCACTGGGCACATGCACTATGGACTAACTAGCAGGCTGTTTGCAGCTGGTATGTGTCTTGATGGAGTGGCTTGCAGGGTGCAGCGGCTGATGGCTTGCAGCAGGAGCATATCAGATAGTGGTGGGGTGCAGCTTACCATATCCAGGCCTAATGTCTGTCTGCTATTGTGTTATGGCTGTGTACAGAGCTGCATTGACTGCCCTGTGGGGTGTCTGTTCCTCAGCAGGACCGGGGTTGATGTTCCCCTCTACTGCCACCTTTGCAGGGAGGTAGAATGTGGATCTATTGTTAGGGGACCCTGTTTGCCACCCTTGGCCCTGGGGGAGGGGGGGGGTGGTGGTACATGGGCCACCTAGGGGTCCATGGGGGCTACACCTGACTGAAACAGACAGAGATATCCAAGGTGTTCTGCAGAAACTACCTATCTCACACATTAACACTGCTTTGGACCTGTGCCATGGCCTCTTTTAGCCATGGACGGTGCTGTGTGCCTCACTGCACCCTCAGGGTGAGCACAGTACCCGCACAATGTGACGGTGTGTAGCTACTCTGTGCCAGTACAACACACGGTCAGTACCCCCTACAAGGTCAAGGTGCTGTGGGGGTGCACATGGTCACTTCCCCCTACCAGGCCGAGGTGCTGTGGGGGTGCATTCCCCATGGTGTGTATCTGTGGACAGCTGATTTGCATGTGCAGTGCATCATGGGTGTGACTGGCACAATCCAACCCTGGGAAAATCCAGCACCTGCTCACAGGCTCTGATAAACCATAGGCCATCACACGTACATCTGTTAGCATAAGGATCTGCGCTCTCAGCACTCCTATTTAACATCTACATCCAACCAATATGCAACATCATGAAAGAGAACAACATTCAATACACAATCTATGCGGACGACATCATGATATACACCCCGATATCAATCGACAACCCGGACTTCTCTAAGATAACAGACTGCCTTACACAAATGACCAATTGGTGTCAGGACAACAACCTCGCAATAAACTACAACAAGACTGAAGCTTTAATCATCACTCGGAACCAAAGCTTCATACACCCACCGAATATAAAGATACAAAACACTACTATACCAATAAGGTCAGAAGTGAGATACCTCGGGGTTACGCTGGACAATAAACTCAATCTCAAGCCACACATAGGCAAAACAATACAAAAAGCCTACTACAAGATGCGAATCATCAGGAGACTGAAACCACTCCTCGCCCCAGAACACTTCCGTACCGTATGTCAAGCTCTGATAACCCCACTACTGGACTTCTGCAATCCGATATACCTTGGTCTACAGAAACAAGCCATCAAACCACTCCAACTGGCACAAAACACCGCAGCACGAATCATATCCGGAACTGCAAGACAGGAGCACATCACACCCACCTTAAAGGACTTACACTGGCTTCCGATCAGTGCACGCATCAGATACAAAACTATCATAAACCTATACAAGATAAAACAGCACACATCAGCCAACAGCCTGCACACCCTCATACAACCAGACACCAGTACACGTCCAAGAAGAAAACAAACTCACAACCGAGTCAGCACCCCAAGTGAATACAAACACACATGCAAGGACACAACAGACCGAGCACTCTCCATGGCTGCTCCAACAATATGGAACAAACTACCGGACGATTTGAGGGCAACTACAGACCTCAAGGACTTTAGGAAACAGCTGAAAACCATGCTGTTCATAGAACACTATGGACACATCACATAGTCTAAATAGCTGTATATCAGCACACGTCACCGCCTAACACTGTATGTATATAAGATGTTTTTAGCACCACTGTATATAGCCCACATTGTACATAACTCAAACTAATCTAGCACACAACACAACACGCACCCAACTAAATTTTCACCCTCACTGCATGTATAACACACTCACACTACCAGATTGTTTGCTGTGATACCACCTTGATTATTATGATAAGGCGGTTTAGAAATACTGTTAAATAAATAAATAAATAAAATAATGCATAGGTGCAAGACACCCTAAAGAGTCTGTAATATAAGGTGCCCACCCTGGTAAAAACACACGTACCCATGCACGATTGTACGCACGCACCAACGCACGGGGCTACGCCCGTACCAACGCACGCAGCCACGCACGCACCAACGTACGTGGCTAGGCACACTCCGAGGGTGTGTTTCTGACACCACTACTCCACGTAAAGAAAAACATGCCTCCTCATTCCCTATGTAATGTACAGGGTGATGCCTGGGCCAGCCTTCTGCGTTAGGCACATTGGGGACTCGAACCCATGCTGCCTGTAACAGCGGTCAGTACAGTAACCATTGTGCTACAGCTCTGTTTCCGTGCTTTCTGTCTGTACGCCTTCTTACGATTAACGCGCAGTAATGCGCCACGGCGCCCTGTAACGCTCGTTAGTTTTTGGAACGCGCGTTAGTGGTAACGATGTACCGCCCATGTCCTTATTTGGGGTTTCTGTCACTACCGCGGCTCCTAACGCGAATTGCACTAACGCAGTTTAGTAAACATACCCCTATATAATCTTCATCAGTAAGGTGAGGCTGGTCTATTTGCAATGAAGCAACTTATTTTCCTTCTCATAGTTACAAAATTAAAATGAAGTGTGAAGCTTATAAAGCTCCCCATGCATTCTTGAGATGAAGTTGAGATGCCCAAATTCAGTCCTGGAAGCTCACCAACAAATTAGTTTTCAGGTTTCTTTGTAGTATTCCAGAACTAGTGATGACCATCTTTCCAGTTTCATCCCTCACTGCTTGAACTTGAGAAATTTACTCTGACCTTTTCGGATTCATCCTTTTTCTGATTGCCTTAATCCTTCATTGCTCTAGCTAAACTCTTGAAGGTAGGGACCATTTAACCTTCTGCTGTTGTGTTACTATTCCAAGATGTATCTCTTCAGCCTTAAGTTATCACCCACCACTTGCTCTTTGGTCCCAGAATGTGATGTTACTTAACATTCTATCCTTTAAATCTGCGCCCTTCAGAGAATTTTTTCTGTATGTGCATCTACTCTTTGGTATGTGCTTCCAGCTGAATTTCATAATTTATGACATCTTGATGAATTCCAAAAGGAACTCAAAACACTTTTATTTTGCCAGGCATTTCCTGACTTGAGATTTTACAAGAGCCCTACTTCTAGTATATGGGCAGGTTGTTTTAGCTTATTTATGTTGTTTATGTTTTGTATTGTTTATTGTTTTATATTGGATGTGTTCCATATTAACTTGTAGTTTATGTTATATTTGAATATATTTAATATTATTGGATTTTATTTCATTTTATGTACTTGATGTGTTTTTACCTTATTATGTATGTTTTTGTGATCCGCCTAGATCCTTGCACAGTGGTAAATATAATAAATAAATAAGGAGATAAATGAACAATAATACACTAAGAAAATGGGGGTTATTTTAGAAGCACTATTCTTACTTTGGACATCTCAAAACAGGCACTCAAACATCCAAATCACAAGGACGTCCCTGCACCCATTTTGGAATCCAGTACATGCATGTGCCCAGATGATCAAGCAGAATGGGGGCATGCCAAAGAAGTGACCTGGACAGAGCAATGAAGATGCACATTGAGGTATGATTTCAGAATAGCACAAGCATGCCTGGTCTTGGGTATGGAGGCGTCCATGCCTATACATACTTCTGGTCACAATCAGTATGCAATAAAGTGCTCGTTTCATGACTATAATACTTCCAGGGGGAAGAGCAATATGTGCTGTCAACACCACAATTAATATCTTCTGGCCAACAAAACTGCTATGCAAATACACACTCCAAACATATTAATGGGCTGCCGCTGCAAGTCTGTGTGTCTGAAACGGCTGGCCAAGATGTGCATGTCACTGAACATTGACATCCCGCTTCTGGAATATGCTAGCTGGGACATCCAAAAAATGGTTTCTGCGGCAGTTCATTTTGAGGACATCCGCACAGCTGTGCACATATCTGGCCTTGCTAGCTGCACAGACCCTCCACCAGACCCAGTTTTGGGGACGTCCATCTTTTGTGGCAGGTACAGAGCGATTTCAGATGGCACTTACACGTGCCTCCCTTCACTGCTGCCACTCCCCCGGATATTTGGACATTGTGCTCGGGATATCTCAGATTCTCCTTAGACATCCCTTCTAAAATGCTACATTATATGATCATAATCACATTTTTAAAATTAGTAGATTTTAAGAGCAAGAATGGATCAACATTTTTTATCTCTCTTTTTAAAACAGATGGGGAAAATATATTTTCTCTCAACTTAAAACTCATTTGGTGGTGGATGTGGTAAAAAGCAGGTAGAATTTATTTATTTATTAACCGGAGATCTGCACCCGGCGCTCTCCCTCTGCCTTACCTTTTCCCATTATTTGAATATATCACTTGAAATAATTACACAAACACTGTATTCTTTGGGAAAAACACCAGGTCACAGCTTTATTGCCCAATAACAGAACAGTTTAACAATACAACAGAACAACCAATTATACCCCCCCCCCCGAAGCGGAGCGATACGTCACCCACCATACTACTAGCAAGGTGACCTCGCTTCCGCCCCCTGGCCTGGTCACCACCAGTCTAGTTACCCCCACCCCTGCCGACTTCGCCATATCACTAGCGAAAGTCAGCTCGGGGTTCTCCGGGTCGTGGGCACCCTGCCCATGCCCAAGCAGCCTCCGGCTCCGGACCCCGGAAACCTCCGGGATCCCGCCTACTTCCCCCCACCCAGCTGTGACACCCCTCTATCCCCCCCCTCACTGACCTTCCCAATAATGGGCGGGAGGGCGGGACTCCTTTTCTCTCTCCGCTCCTCGGCCATGTGCTGAAGGCGCGCTCCAGCTGCCCCAGCACATGGCCCGCTTCGCCCACATGATTGGCTCGCGCCGCGCGCGTCCTCGCGGCAGAGCCAATCATTTTGAATGATGCCCTCTATCCTGCCTGGTTGTTTGCCTCGCATCTCGCACCCCCCCCCCCCTCAGCAGCCGCTTCCGCCCTAACAGCCGGGACCCGCGCCGGGGCCGCCACCGGTTAATGGCGGCCTCCGAGACCCTGCTCTGCAGCCTTCTAGTAACCGGAGATCTGCACCCGGCGCTCTCCCTCTGCCTTACCTTTTCCCATTATTTGAATATATCACTTGAAATAATTACACAAACACTGTATTCTTTGGGAAAAACACCAGGTCACAGCTTTATTGCCCAATAACAGAACAGTTTAACAATACAACAGAACAACCAATTATACCCCCCCCCCCCGAAGCGGAGCGATACGTCACCCACCATACTACTAGCAAGGTGACCTCGCTTCCGCCCCCTGGCCTGGTCACCACCAGTCTAGTTACCCCCACCCCTGCCGACTTCGCCATATCACTAGCGAAAGTCAACTCGGGGTTCTCCGGGTCGTGGGCACCCTGCCCATGCCCAAGCAGCCTCCGGCTCCGGACCTCGGAAACCTCCGGGATCCCGCCACCGGCATAGTCACGCCCTGTGACTTTGCCGCCCCCCAATACCTTGGGCTTAAGCTGTGACCTGTCCACTTTGACCCCCCACAACCTGCTCCAACGCTTCCTGCCAATCATTGAGGAGGAGGTCAACCCCCACCGGTGCCAAATGAACACCATCGCCCCTGTATAATCCTGGACACGCAACCTCCACCCAATCGTGGTGGACCTGACATCCCCCATGCTCTACCACCCACCTCCCAATTTGCCTATTGACCTTCGTCAAACCCCGAGACCAGCGACGCTGCCCCCGGCATACCGGTCTCGGGATGACATCCGACCAAATAAGCACCACCCCCGCGAACATTCTCAATATTTGGGCAAAGTCCCGTTTTGCTGCATTGATCAACTGCTTGCAGGTCCAAGACATCAAATCATTTCCTCCCAGATGCAACAGCAGAAAGCCAGGTGCAGTCCGTACACGTGCATGGTGGCGCAGCAAGGGCAGCAGCTGAGGCCAGAGTAGCCCCCTCTCGCCCAGCCATAAAATGTTCACCACCGCAGGGTCCAACCCCAGGTTCCGCCCGACAGGCCTATTCTCTGCACGCCTGCCAGCCCAGAACACAAACGAATGCCCCATCATCCAACAGCCCCGTACACCTCTGCCCCTATCTGTAACAGAAAAAACAAATAGTTAAATATCCAACCCCCCCCCCACCCACACGCTATAATCGCACATATGTCTGAAATGCTCTGGATCGCCACCTGCCAATTGCCTGAATCTGTGCGGCCGACATTCCAGCACTGGCCGCACTAGTCGCCGCCCCAATGCGGAAGGAATGGGCGGCAAATTGGCTAGCGTCGATCCCCATGCGCTGCAGCCCCAGGCGCATAACCGCGGTCACCTGATATCTAGTGACCAGTCGAGCGTCCGCATGCATGAACAGCCGCTCTGTACCCCGTGGGTGTATTTCGAGGAAAGACAACAATGCTTTCACCGGGCACGTGTCTCCAGGAATCGCCCTCAGAACCACCCAGTACCCTCTGCCACGCTGGTCCGTTTTGATCTCTGCAAAAAGACCGCCAAACGATCCCCCTGCACCTGCACATGCTGCCTCATCAAGCTACGCCCTACACCCCTTTTTGTGGACTCAGCTACTAATTCCCCGACCCGAAAGGCTCCGAAAAAGGCCACACAAAATATAGCCTTAAAGAGCCGGGCTTCGTAACCTGAGGCTGCCACCTCGGGCAACGCCGCACACAGACCCTTTAACAAGTCATGCGTTACCGGGCGCCGCCGATCCGGCATAAACGGCCTCGCCCGCCCCCATCCTTGCATAAGCTTCCTTACCAGAAAACCCTGTCCCACTGGGGCCCAACCAGCCGCTCTCGCGAAAAAAATAAACCCGGCTAGATGTCCCCGCACCGCAGTCTGCGAGGCACCTTGCCTCCGCGCATGCACAATATATCCCCCTAATAAGAAATCCGTAACCAGCCCGCCACACCACCCGTGTTGTCGCAAAAAGTCCACCACCCTCACATATCCTCTGCAATATGCCTCCCAGGTTCTCTCAGCCACCGAGCCGCGCAGCATCTCTCTCATCTCTGCAGGCCAATGCTCCATAAACTCCAAGGGACCTCGAATCCCACCGCTGTGGCCTCTGGCGCCAACTTCCGGAAACGATCCCACTGCAAGCGTGAAAGAGCATCAGCAATACTGTTATTAAGCCCTGGTATATGCCTCGCTCGCAAGGTCACATTTCTACACAAACAGTATAAAACGACTTTTTGCATCAATGCCGCCACTTGTCCGCAACGTGGCGTATAATTATTCACCACATTCACCACCGCTTCATTGTCACACCACCACACGATTTTTTTGTTGCGCAATTTATCGGGCCACAACTCCAACGCCACCAAAATCGGGAAGAGCTCTAAGAACGTAATATTCTTCAATAGCCCAGCCTCTTCCCATGCCGCCGGCCATCTCCCGGCACACCAGTCCCCTCCAAAATAGACACCTAGGCCCGTTCCTCCCGCCGCATCCGTGAACAACTGCAATTGTTCACTGGAGCACTCCTCATCGTTCAAGACCGCCGATCCATTGAATTCCGTCAAGAAGACATCCCACACGGACAAGTCCTCGCGCAAGCTGCGGGTGATTCGTATCCGGTGATGAGGTTTAGCCACTCCCACCGTGGCTAACGCCAAGCGCCGCAGGAATATACGACCCATAGGTATGACACGACAGGCGAAATTCAATGACCCAATCAACGCTTGCATTTCTTTCAACGTGTACTTCGCGGATGCGAGGGCATTCGCCACCAATACCCTGAGCTTCACAACCTTCTCCGGGGGCAGTCGCGCCACCATTGTCACTGAATCCAACTCGATGCCCAAAAAGGTTATCTTAGTCGCCGGCCCTTCGGTCTTTTCCTCGGCTAACGGCACCCCCAATTCGCCCGCCATCTCCCCAAAACCCTCTAACAAGGCCCTGCAATGATCCGTCGTAGCTGCTCCCACAAACAAAAAATCATCCAAATAGTGAACAACACTGGCACAGCCAACACGCCGCTCGACGACCCACTGCACAGCCCATGGGCATACATTTGTCGAAGTAATATTCCCCTGCAACGTGGAAGCCTAGCAAATGAAAAGACGACGGGTGCACCGGCATCAAACTAAAAGCGGCCTCGATGTCCACTTTAGCCATCAACGCTCCCTGCCCGGCCTTTCTCACTAGTCCGACCGCCTTGTCAAATGATGCATAACGGACTGAGCAGCATTCTCGAGGAATGTGGTCGTTCACCGATTCGCCCTCCGGATACGAAAGATTATGAATTAACCGGAACTTCCCCGGCTGTTTCTTCGGAATAACTCCCAACGGGGAAACCACAAAGTTCCGAAATGGGGGCTCCGGAAAAGGGCCCGCTATCCTACCCAAAGTCAATTCGCTACGTAATTTAGTCTGGACCACATCCGCAAAACGCCGCACCGACGGCCCGTTCCTCCCCACCTTGCTCCCCACCCCCCCCCACTACAGGAATGACAAAACCTTCATTAAAACCTTTTAGCAAGACCTCCCCATCCCGTTTTTTTGGATAATTACAGAGCCACTCCCTCAAAACCTGCACACGTATAGGAGAGGGGGCGACGCTGAAAGCTGGTCTCTCACTTGGCCCCTGGGAGCGCGCCACCACTGAGGCCCTTTTTGACACATTTTGTCGCGGAATGCCCACCCCCACAGTTCGCGCAAGCGTGCCGGAACTTGCAATCCGGGAACGGGCAGGAGGACTTGTTAAACCTCCAACATACATCCCCAACTCCGCCCCCTTGCTTGCTCGCCCCCCCAACCCCCGCCGCCCGAAAGGACCGGTTTCCGACAGCCTGGGCAGTACCCGTTAGTTTCACCGCCACTCCCCCTCCAACACCCACGCCCGACCTGATTGACATCTGCGTAAGCCACAAGTTGATATCCTGGCTACCCCAGGACAACAACCTGTTCTCTTCCATTTTGTCCCGAAACTTTTCATCGTAATTGAGCCAGGACCACCCTTCGTGCATCTGCGACGCCTCGAGAATAGAATCCGCATAAGACAAAAGCATCCCATACTGCTCCGGGTAACGTTGTCCCCAGACACTCGCCAGACGCAAAAAGGCCCTCACCCAATTCACCACCGTCCGCGCCACCTTCCGCGCCCTTCCCGCTTTCTCATCCTCTTTTCTCTTCTTCTTGCTTTCCCCAGTACGCTTACGTCCCTCCAACAATCGGAAAATGTCAATGTACCGCCTTTTTCTAATCCGCCGCCTCAACTTCTTTGGGACCCCTACCCACAATTCAGACAAGGCCGTAACCCCTGTGGCCACCTCTCCGGAATGACCCGGCTCCGCACACGTAGCCCTTTCTGACGAGGATCCCGTGGACGAACTCGAGGACGACGACGAGGAGGAGTCGGATCCTCGCCTGCGATGACAAGTATGCCTCCGCTTGCGATTCGCCTTTCCCACCTTCTCTCGACGCACCCTCCCATCCCCCCCATCCGCTTGTGCCCTGTGCAACTCACCACTGACTGCAGCCTCCGGGGACTCCAGGACTCGCTGTGGATGCACATCCCCGGACCCAACATCCACCGTTTGCGGCACACATACGTCGAGCGCTGCTGATCCACCCGAGGGGCCACCGCATGCTGGCGTTGCCTGCACCTCGCCGCTCTCTGTCCCGTCCTGGTGCACTCCAGAGAGCCGTGCCCCGATGGAAGCCATAGCCGGAACCTGCGGAGACAGAAAGGGGAGAAACGCAGGGGGAACAACAGAAGGCCACACTGCTGGCCAGGCCCCTGCCCAGTCCGCCCTGGAAGGCCCTTGCCCCCCTCGTGTCCAGTGCTCCCACCCATGCTGCCCCATTGCCCCTCCCCCTCCAGGCCCCCCCCAATATATCTCACTCCCACCCACACTTGGAGGAACCCCGTAGCTCGTGCCCACCCCCGCATTCCACCCAGGTATTGTACCCGGCCCAGCTACAGACCCTTCTGCCATCCCAGTGGCCCCCTCTCCCCCTTCTCGTCCCAACCCCGAATCACCCTCTGCACGCTGCCCCCTTACGACAGCCCCACGACCCCTACCCCCCCCCACTCCTGAAGTAGCCCGGGCTTGTCTTCCCCGCCCTAAACCACCACGCTGCCCGGTCCTTGCCAGCCCAGCCCGACCCCCACCTATAGGCCCCGTTGATCCCACTGCTCCCCGTGGCCCTCCTAACCCCCGTTCTGCAGGCCCCGCTCTTACAGAACTCCCTCCCCCTTTTGCCCTCAGCTGCTGCCCCTTGCCCCTGCCTTTGCATGCCGCACCTGGAGTTCTTTGCCCTTTTTCACCCCTTCCTCTCTCCACGCCCCCCCCACTGCTCCGTTTGCTGCCCGGCATGCTCAACCCCCTGTCGCACCGCGGTAAGTGATCTGTCCGGTGTCTTTTAATTACGTACGGTCCGCCCCCCTGAAGACCCGTTCCGTGGTCCTCCCGTCTACTCCGGTGACTTTTAATGGAAGGAGTAGGTGCGATTTTAAACCCCCCCCCCCCGCACAGCCGCTTGCTCCCGACCCGAGAACTACCTACTCCCGACCGCCGCGGCCGAACAACTGCACCCCGCCGCTCCTGCTAACGTCCGCCGCACCTCCCCCGAAGCCGCAAAGCAATTACCGACCAGGCTCGCCGTCCCGTATCCTGCCAAGTCTCTGCTGCCCGAAAAACACTCCTTTTCTCTCTCCGCTCCTCGGCCATGTGCTGAAGGCGCGCTCCAGCTGCCCCAGCACATGGCCCGCTTCCCCCACATGATTGGCTCGCGCCGCGCGCGTCCTCGCGGCAGAGCCAATCATTTTGAATGATGCCCTCTATCCTGCCTGGTTGTTTGCCTCGCATCTCGCACCCCCCCCCCTCAGCAGCCGCTTCCGCCCTAACAGCTGGGACCCGCGCCGGGGCCGCCACCGGTTAATGGCGGCCTCCGAGACCCTGCTCTGCAGCCTTCTAGTTAGCTGCACTTATACACTGCTTTTCACTGGGTCAAAGCGGTTTACAATAACAAGGGGGGGTACATTAATCAGCTCACAATTAAGGAAGGGGGGGGGGACCATCACCAGGGGTCCGACATTCATGATTCTGACATGGTAGGCATAAGTACTTGACGTTGACTATCTACAGGTCTGGTTTTCCATCCAGATTCAGTCTATTCTGTGACCACCAAGGATAGGATGTTAGTGAGTGGTGTCCAGTTCCGATCCTAGGTGTTCCCAAAATAGATGGGTTTTTAACTGTTTTCTGAATGAGTAGAGGCCTTTGTTGTTTCGGATCTGGGTAGGAAGGGAGTTCGAAAGCGATGGGGGGTATAGTTCAAATGCTCGGTTACAGACTTGTTGATTGAACTTTGTTCTTTCATGTGGCACGGTGAGTGCATTGCTTGTGGCCTGGCATGTTGGTCTTCCAGAGTTTGGCCGGGGGAGTAGTGTTCAGAGCTGAGAAGTTTGTATTTGGTGGAGCGCTTTATGGATAAGTACTGTCACGCTCCCCTGCTACTGGCCGAAGGCTTTATAGTAGGGGTGACCGCTGTTTTGCTTCTGAGTGTCCTTTATACTATCCAGTATCAAGGGTTGCTGGAATATGTAGTTTTTGGCACAAGGGTCTTTTGGAACAGATACATTTATTATTATTGTTGGGTTTTTCCCCTCACAGAGGTTCTCAGGCAAATAAGCAAAGCAATATAATTATTTTCCAGAATAGACAGAAAAACAGGAGCAAATGAAAAGCATCAAATAAAAGTGGAAAAAACTGTTTCTTCACAGCAGCACAAAACTTCCAAACAACTTTGTAATTCTTCTTACCAAAGCTTGTTTATCTTAGGAGCAGTCTTTCTACATTATACATGGAACAGTCTCTCTTATAGTAATCAGGTGAGTCAGGAATATCAGCTACGTCATTAAACATTTCCTTGCTTGCATTCTCACGGCTCTGTTTAGGAGAACTTCTTGGCTGTAATCCTGGGATAGCTATTTGCAGCTGTTCTAAGAAGACTCCACTCTCACTGACCGTGACTTCTTCTAGTTCAGGAAATGGGTTAGAACGTAAGCTCTTCCTTATGGTTGTCACATTAGCTTTAAACCATTTGTCAATAGAGTATCTGCTAGGTGCTTTCACAGCCGTGCTACCCTGGCACCTATTAGCACTTGCTCTTAACTGTTTCACAACGTCTTCCACAAAACTCTGGCTTGGCAGTAACCCTGACGTACCTTTTCTGCTGACCTTGCTTTGTCTGTGCTCGGAGCTCTCTTCCTCTCTACAGGGAAATGGCTTTGCCCTGTCTTCAGGAAGCTCCCACAACGGCTTAGGTTTAGCTTCAAGGTAACCAGTAATGGACCCACCAGAATCCTTCTTGCCTGGGGCTGGGTTCCAAGACTCCCTCAGTTGCTGCCTTCCTTGCTGAAGTGGAATAGACACTTGTAAAGGCTTTTCCCTGCCTTCTTGTACGTCCTGATTCTCAGTGCTGCTCTGAAAGACTAGCCCTGAAGCTGGTTTAAAACGGCTTCCTTGTTCAGGCACGCCCTTCTGACTATCCAGGTGCACCTCATTAGGGCAGCTTCCAGCTCTTACGTCATGAATCTGACTGAGCTGCATTCTCTCTAAAAGCTTCCTGCTGTCATGGAAACCTGGCTTGCTCTGGCTTTTAAAGGTGCAGTGCTCGCTATTTTCCCCTTCTGTCTGCTCAGGAATGCTTTCGGTACCACAGTACCAGTGTTTTATATTTAATCCGTGCTTCTAGTGGTAGGATGTGAAGCTCTCTCAAGACCGGGGTGATATGATCATGTTTCTTTACTCTTTGGATGATTCTTGCTGTTGTGTTGAGGGCTGTCCGTAGGGGGTTAGTGAGGGTGACCGGTAGTCCTAGGTATATTGCATTACAATAATCCAGGTGAGGGAGTGTCATTGCTTGCATGACCATTCTGAAATCCTGAGAGTCAACGAGTGGTCTGAGACGTTGTACCATCTTTGCTTTGAGGAATATTGTTTTTGATGTTTTTGAGATCTTGCTTAAATGAAAGTGTTTGATCAAGGATGATCCCAAGGTATTTTATGTATGGTTGAACTTTTATTTGGGTTGTACCCAGGGTGAGGTGTGGTGGTGGGAGGGGGGGGGGGTGAAGGTTTGATCCTTAGTAACAAATATGGCTTCAGTTTTTTTAAGGTTTATGGTAAGGTTGTTTTCTTGAAGCCAATTTGAGACATCATTGAAACAGTTTGTTAGATGAGTGTTCGTTGGATTTGAGCTTGTGATGGGTCCATCAAACATTATATCATCTGTGTATATATGGTAGTTGATATTGTGAGAGCGTATTATTGTGCAGAGTGGTTGAAGGTAGATATTAAAGAGCATGACAGAGAGTGCTGAGCTTTGCGGTATTCCTTGAGTCTGTTGAAAAGGAGGGGAGGTTGTCATGCTGGTTCGGATTAGTTGCTATCTGTTGGTTAGGTAAGACTGGAACCACTGTAGAATTTTGTCATGAATGCCAATCTCCTGTAGTCTGCGTAGGAGGGTGCTGTGAGGTAGTATAGCTGGGTTTAAAAAAGTTTGAACAATTTCCTGGAGAAAAAGTCCATAAACCATTATTAAGATAGACTGAGAGAAAACCACTGCTTATCTCTGGGGTGCTTGTAACCTGGATTGGCCAATGTTGGAAATAGGACACTGGGCTTGATGGACCTTTGATCTGACCCAGTATGGCATATCTTGCGTTCTTATGTTTTTCTAGTGTACATAGTAACCGCAATAACTACCTGTAGTAAGGGCTGCCAAGCTTAGAAATTCTTGGCAATAGCAAATAGGAATAATAAATAAAGATAGTGATCTCCTTCTGTAGTCTGCATTCATGTTATGCCCAGGCTTTTATTCTGCAAGTCACGCCAAACAGGATGTAGTAGGTTAAAATAATCTGAAAATACAAGACCCATAGATTTTCCTTGGAAACACAGTCCCACTGAACAAGCTTCAACCTTGATAAGACACTATTTTAGGTGTCTAACACTGTTTGATTTCCCAACTCAAATTTCCAGTAAGAAGCTAACAAAACTTACTATCACACAAAATTAGAAACTGACAACAGCGATAAGATTATGTACCAAGGAATTAACTTAAAATCCTAAGAACTACCATACTGGGTCAGACGAAAGATCTTTTAAGGCCAGTATCCCAAAAGTGGCCAATACAAGTCACAAGTACTTGGCAGATTCCCAATTCAGGTTTTGAAAGTCCAGAAATAATAATGAGCAATCTTGCATCATGAAAATCAAACATTGTTGATTTCACTGGTACAGATCTAACTTAGGGAAAGGTAAGCAAAGATATAGCCAAGAATATTATAATAGGTGCCCTGCTCGGGAATTAGATAATCAGAGGAATCACATAAATATTTTGCATATTTCTTTTTTACAAATTCCATTGATAATAATCATTATCCGATTGTGTTGCTGTCAGATGATGTTACTGTAGCTCTGTGCAGTCAGTAGAGCAGACCGACTAACCGTTGCCGTGTCAACATTTGTACTTAGGGTCAGCAGCAGTGGGTAATAAAATAGATGCTGCAGGGCAACTTGTGTGCTCATTTACCCAGGATGGGACGACCAAAAAACTGATGCATATGAGGACTGACATCCTGTGAGTGATTTCACAGCTGAGAGCCGAGATGTATCCTTAGCCATCAATGTAGGTCAAAATAACTGTGCAAACTGACTGGGCTAACTGATCATTAACTACCATCATACACTTTGAAGGCATTTTCAAACTTTCACTCTGGACATTGTTTAAGACACTTATGCCTCCTTTTTCTATGAGCACTTTTGAAAATCGTGGCATTGCCCATACACGCCTTCACCTAAATGTGAGTAAAAGCTGTTACCCATGCACAGGATGGGCGATTTCTGACAGGTAAAAGGCTTAACTCATAGAAATTGCTTTGGAAGTTGCCCCCCATTTCTATGTAAAATGACCAGCAGATATCTTCAAAGCATTTGCAGTGGCCCCAGAATTCATCCCCCCAAAGTAACCTGTGTATGCTCTCCCTCCATCCTCCACCCCACATACACCTATTACTGTCTGTGTATCTATTCATTTATCTATCTATCTACAGCAGATATTTCTCTTACATTCCAAGCCCATATATCTGCCTTCCTATTTGGTTTGGAAAAGTTCCTGGAGGAAAGGGCCATAAACCATTCTTAAAAAGGGACCCAGGATATCACTGCTTGACCCAATACAAGCATTGAGGAACCTGTGTCTTTTGGGGAAACTGCTAGGTACCTATGACCTAGATTGGCCACTGTTGGAAACAGGATACTGGGCTCGATGGACCTTGGTCTGACCCAGTATGGCATATCTTATGTTCTTATGTTCTTATTTGATATCGCTGCCTGGATGTCTCACCACCAGTTGAAAATGAACATGGACAAAACTGAACTTCTTATTTTTCCCCCTAAACCTTCTTCCCCCCTTCCTCCCTTCTCTGTTTCTGTTGATAACACTCTTCTGCTTCCTGTTTCCTCAGCCCGCAACCTTGGAGTCATCTTTGACTCCTCCCTCTCCTTCTCTACACATATCCAACAGATAGCAAAAACCAGTTGTTTCTTTCTCTACAGCTTTAACAAAATTCACTCCTTCCTTTCCGAACATACTTCTAAAACACTTTTCCACTCTTTATTCATTTCTCGCCTTGGCTAATGCAACCTCCTCCTTGTTGGTCTCCCTTTGAGTCATTTTTCTCCCCTTCAATCTGTTCAAAACTCTGCTGCGCAGCTCATCTTCCCCCAGCCCCAATATACTCATATAACTCCTCTTCTCAAATCACTTCATTGGTTTTCCTTCCATTTCCACATCCAATACAAACTTCTCTTTCTGACCTATAAGTGCATTCATTCTATTGTTCCTCACGACCTTTCCTCTCTTCTCTCTCCCTACACCACGCCTCCTCGTGAACTCTGCACTTCCTCTGGTTTGCTTCTCTCTATGCCCTTCTCTTCAACAGCCAGTTCCAGACTTCGATCCTTTCACCTTGCTGCTCCTTATACCTAGACCAAACTACCTGTATCTTTACGTCAGGATTCATCTCTCCCCCTTTTCAAACCCATGCTAATGGCTCACCTCTTTCAGACCGCTTTGGATCGTATTTTATTTATTTATTCAACAGGCTTTTTTTATACCGCTTTATCATTTCAGTCAAAGTGGTTTATATTGTAATTTAAACTTAGTAATGTACATTATTTTATTTATTTATTTTATTTAACAAACTTTTATATTCCGCGACCTTCCAGTGATCAGGTGCGGTTTACATATAACAGTTAGGGGAACAGAAAGACATTTCTGTTTTTACATTGAACATTGCGTGAACTATATACATTAACAATTAAAACTTTAAACTTTTAACTTTGGAGAACTATGTACATTTAACTATATACAGATAGCAGAAATGAGGTCAACAGTGAAGGTAGTTATATCAAAGGCAGTGTCAAAGGTCATATTAAAGAGGGACATTGATAACTTGTTGTACAAGGCGTACGCAGCACTGTACAGACATGTGTAAAAGACGGTCCCTGTCATTAGAGCTTACAATCTAGTCAAGACAGATAGCACAACAGCTGAGGACAAGAATATGTCTAGGGGAATGATAAGGAAGCATATAGGATACTAAGTGGGTCAGCATCCAAAAGCGGCCTCAAAGAGGTGAGTTTTCAGCCTGGATTTGAAAAGGGCCAGAGATGAAGCCTGATGAACAGACTCAGGTAGTTTGTTCCAGGCATAAGGAGCAGAAAGATGAAAAGATCGAAATCTGGAATTGACAATAGAAGAGAAGGGCAGAGATAGAAGTGATCTACCAGAAGAGTGGAGGTCCCGAGGAAGGGTGCAGGCGGAGATAAGAGAGGAAAGGTAGTGAGGAGCTGAAGAGTGAATGCACTTATAGGTCAGCAGGAGAAGTTTGAACTGGATACGGCACAAGCCCTCCCTCTGTTTCTTTCTCTCCTCAAATGTACACACACATACACACACACACATGCCTCATGGTGAAACCAGGGTTTAAATCCCATTGGTGCTCTTTGTGACCTTGGGCAAGTCACTTAACTCTCCTTTACCTCAGGTACAAACTTAGATTGTAAGGCAGCTCATCTTGAAACACTTTTGATATGGCAAGTGCCAAGGGGGAAAGCCCACTGACCACGAATGATATTTAAAAAGCACAGTACTTGTCGAATTTCCAAGATCATTTTTTGGTTCTTAAGCACAAGATATTTTCTTGGATCAAATTGGAGCTATGCTAGAGAATTTTATTTCTTCAAACTTTGAAACTTTTTTTTTTAAGGAAAGAACAAATGAGGCCTTCTCTGGGGTGAAGTGGTAAACATCAGTTTTTTCCCACTGCTGTCATTCGTGGTACTGAAAGGATAGCGCCTATTCAGAGCCCCTTTCTTCCTTTTACCATGGCCCAGAAACAAAGCAGAAACATCAGCTTTGTCCTTCCAGTATTTCACAGCTACCGGCAGAGAATGATTTACAGGCTAGTTAACATCTGGGCAGTCATACTAGCCCTAGACTTGATGTGGCATCAACAGCTTGTTTCTCTTCATACTGCAATCTGAATTCCTCTTGCAATAAAGCACTTTCTTGTATCTACATTTCCCTAAAAATATTCTTTACCTGCAGAACAAAAGTCATAAACACCTATATCATATGACAATTGGCTAGAGAATGTGAAAAACAAGCAATAGAAAAACACCCAAGCTTATTAAACAGACATAAGTCTGTGCAACTTAAGTATACCTAAGCATTGTGTTACATCATTATCGGTAAGTTGGCAGCCCAGAGGGGAATTACCAGCAGTTTACTTCAATGAGCATAAAGCCCTGTATACAGGAAGGAGAAATATTTTCATTAAGAAGTAGAAAATATCAAGTTAATCTTGATATTTCAAAGTTGTATGTGAAAGACAATAAGCTGGGTTCACCTAAAACTTTTTTAACATCAGTCTGAAAAACATATGCACCCTTTATCACACATTAACTTGCAATGTAGACTAAGGGTAGCAGGTTTATTGATAGAGCGCCAACCCCAACATCATCTACTTTCAAGGCAGAAGTTGTATGTACTGTATGTTGTGTGAGGGTGGATGGGTATGGAATGGAGTAGGCTGACATGCAGGGCATGGAGGATGTGGAGGGAAGCGAAGTAACCATCCAAAGAAGAGAGACCCGTGACCCATACCATACTTTCTTCCATTCCAGAATCCCAAACAGCACAGTCTTTGTCATCAGTGTTCTTAGTAGATTCCCTGCCCTGAGGCTTTTGCTGGTACAGTAGCTTGGATCCCTTAAGCTTAACAAAATGTATGTGTGTGTTAAATTCTGACATATATGCAGGGAGTTCAGGGGTTGTGGACCCCTGTAGTTGACTGTCGTTGGGACAGACATGGAGGAGCCCTATATACAGTAGCAAGAGGATGGAATCAAAACAAATAACTTTCATACTTCAGCAAATAAAGGGGGTAACTTGCATGAAGTGGCAGTATAGCCCTAAATGAAGGCATAGAAACATAGAAACATAGAAACATGATGACAGACAAAGACCACATGGCCTATCTAATGTGTCCTTCTATATCAACAACTACAACAGTCCACTTTTTACCTTTAGAGATCCTCTGTGTTTGTCCCATGCTTTTTTGAATTCAGTCATTGTCCTCATCTCTACCACCTCCACTGGGAGACTATTCCATGGATCCACTACTCTTTCTGTAAAGAAATATTTCCGCATATCACTCCTGAATCTATCTCCCTTCACCCTCATCCTCACCCTGAGGCTGAGAAGGTAACATCGGGAAGAGCTAACAGCATCAGCTGTTGTGATTCAAGTGCTCTGCACGTCAAGGAACAAACTGCCAATCAGAGCCCTTTACCACAGTACAGAAACCGCCGCAGCTGAGGCTGAGAAGGTAACATCGGGAAGAGCTAACAGCATCAGCTGTTGTGATTCAAGTGCTCTACACGTCAAGGAACAAACTGCCAATCAGAGCCCTTTACTACAGTACAGAAACCGCCGCAGCTGAGGCGCGCCCGCGCCTTGTGGGCCCGCGCCTGAGGGCCTCGCAAGAGGGCCCTTTGGCGTGGCCCTTAGGAGTGACACGAAAGGAGAATACATGTCTGCATGCAAAATCCACTCAAAAATATACTGTCGGACTAAACTAAACAAAGCAAGAAAAATCTGTAGGATCTCAAATCAGAATCAATGTCATCGGATGAATTAAATCCAAACCAGAGCTACTGGTTCAGTTTGTACAGAACACATCAATTCCATTGGGAGAGGCTATTGGAGAATCTAAAGATCTCACTTGTTTGTCTCTTACTGAAAGATCGGAATGCAACCAGCTTCCTTTACCTGTAAAGCTGCAGGAGCTCCCCCTTCCTCCCCGGCTCCACCAACGGACAGCTCTCTCAACGGCATAAAAGCAGCCATTGCCGGGGCGCGTGGTAAAAATTGAATAACAGCAAATGTGTATAAAATCTGTTAGTATGAGTAGTCGTTTTCATTACAGTTTCCTCTGTCTCTCTCTCCCTTTGGCTGTTTTCCCGTTTAGAGTTATGTCTGTATTACATGTTAACCTGATTTAGTCTTGTCTTTCCCTGTTACCTATAGATCCATTGCTTATCACTTTGATATTTTGATAAGGTGGTATAAAACTGGATGCATTGTTTTGTCTTTGTAGCCGGATGTGTCTAACCTGATGTAGTCTTGTAACCGCTTTGATTAAAGGATAAGGCGGTATAAAAAACCTGTTAAATAAATAAATAAATAAATGTCCCCTCGTAGTAGAACTTGCTTTCAATTGAAAGAGGCTCTCTCCCTGAACATTTATGCCATGGAGGTATTTAAACATCTCAATCATATCACCTCTATCCCACCTTTCCTCTAAGGTGCACATATTAAGATCCTTCAGTCTGTCCTCATATGCTTTATAATGAAGCCCACTAATCATTTTAGTAGCCACCCTCTGCACCGACTCCATCCTGTTCACATCCTTTTGAAGGTGCGGTCTCCAGAATTGCACACTATATACTCCAAATGAGTCGCACCAAAGACTTATACAGAGGCATTATCACCTCCTTTTTTCTGCTAGCCATTCCTCTCCGTATGCACCCAAGCATCCTTCTAGCTTTTGCTGTCACCTTTTCTACCTGTTTAGCTACTTTAAGATCATCAGACACAACCACGCCTAGGTCCTGCTCTTCTTTAGTGGACAAAAGTACTTCACCTCCTACACTGTATTGCTCCCTTGGATTGCTGCAGCCCAAATGCATGACCTTACATTTTTTAACATTAAATCCCAGCTGCCAAATTCTAGACCATTCTTCAAGCTTAGCTAGATCCCTCCTCATGTTATCTACACCTTCCCGGGTGTCTATTGCAGATTTTGGTATCATCTGCAAAGAGGCAAACCTTACCCGACAGCCCTTCCGCTATATCACTAACAAAGATGTTAAAAAGAATCGGACCAAGGACAGATCCCTGGGGCACACCACTGGTAACATCCTTCCAAGAGGATTGTGAAAAATTGCAAGAGGATCTTGATA
This sequence comes from Ichthyophis bannanicus, assembly GCA_033557465.1. Classification (NCBI taxonomy): domain Eukaryota; kingdom Metazoa; phylum Chordata; class Amphibia; order Gymnophiona; family Ichthyophiidae; genus Ichthyophis; species Ichthyophis bannanicus. Next base: position 184,114,437 of record CM066041.1, on the reverse strand, counting down.
AATTGGAAGACTGGGCATCAAAATGGCAGATGAAATTTAATGTGGACAAGTGCAAGGTTATGCACCTAGGGAAGAACAACCCAAACTATGGTTACACGATGCAAAGTTCCACATTAGGAACCACCACCCAGGAAAAAGATTTAGGCGTCATTGTGGATACCATGTTAAAGCCCTCGGCCCAGTGTGCAGCGGCGGCCAAGAGAGCAAATAGAATGCTAGGTATGATAAGGAAAGGAATGGAAAATAAAACAAAAGATATTATAATGCCTCTATATCGTTCCATGGTGAGATCGCACCTTGAATTTTGTGTGCAATTCTGGTCGCCGTATCTTAAAAAGGATATAGCGATTTTAGAAAAGGTTCAGAGAAGAGCCACCAAAATGGTAAAGGGGATGGTAGGATACTCCTATGAAGAGAAGCTAAAAAGAATAGGGTTCTTCAACCTGGAAAAGAGACGGCTGAGGGGCGATATGATAGAGGTCTATAAATTAATGAGGAGTGTAACAGGTAAACATAGATCAATTGTTTACATCATCAGAATATAGAAAGACTAGGGGACATGCAATGAAGCTACAAGGTAAACTATTTAAGACTAATAAGAGAAAATATTTTTTCACTCGACGTGTAATCAAGCTCTGGAACTTGTTACCAGAGGATGTAGTAAAAGCTGTTAGTGTAGCTAGGTTTAAAAAAGGTTTGGACAAGTTCCTGGAGGAAAGGTCCATAAACCATTATTAAAAAGGACCCAGGATATCACTGTCTGACTCAACACAAGCATTGTGGAACCTGTGTCTTTGGGGGAAACTGCTAGGTACTTATGACCTAGATTGGCCACTGTTGGAAACAGGATACTGGGCTTGATGGACCTTGGTCTGACTCAGTATGGCATATCTTATGTTCTTATGTTCTTATGTGGTGAAGGCGAGAACCATATTGGAATTCAAGGAAGCCTGGGACAAATACAGAGGATCTCTGAGGGAAAAGAAGGGATTGTAGAACTTAATAGTTCTTATAGTTGGGCATCAGTGGTGTAAATTCTGCCTCAGCAGCCCCTGAAATGCAGGAGGGGGAGAACCCGGGCAGAAAGGGGCTCCACACAGCAGCAGTGGCAGCAGTGCGGCTGCTCTACTTTTGTCAGTTCTCACAGGTCCAGTTGCTGCTCCCCTCTGGGCCAAAGTCTTGTGATAACAGCCAGCCTGTGAGACTTCAGCCTGGCAGAGAAGAGCCACCGGGCCCGTGGGAACTTAGAAGAATGGAGCAGTGCGGCAAACACAATCAGGCAAGTTTGCTGCCGCTGCCACTGCATGGGGGGGAGGGGCCCGCACAGGGGAGCGTGCCACTGCTGCTGCCGCTGATGCCATGACAATGGGTGGCACTCAGCAAAGGTTTGCTTGGGGGCTCCTCATTGTAACTTATGCCTCTCATGGGCTGATGGTCTTTGTCTGCTATCATTTTCAATGTTTCTCTGTTTCTATATTTCAGTCCGTAAAGCCTTTTTTATTCTCACTGATTCCTGTGGAACTGGGCCTCCTAAGTGGTTTGGAAAATTTTGCTTGTAGACAAGTGTGTTTGCCTTATAGTCCAAAGGAAAAAAATGCATCAAATACTTATAATTACAAAAACGTCTGCATATTTAGTAAGTTTGAAGTAGTTCTTGCAAAGTGTTATATAGCAGAGCCGGAATGACCATTAGCCTAAGGGGTATGTTTACTAAACTGAGGTAAATGTACATAACGCGCGTTATGTAACGTTAACGATCATTAGTGCTTCATAACGTGCGTTATGTAACGTTAAGGATCGTTAGTGCGTCATAACGCGCGTTATGACGCGCTAACGATCGTAATGCTCCGCGGCGCGGTAAAACACCGCAGAAGGTGGAGAGAGGGAGGAGAGAAGGGGTCAATGGGTGGAGAGTGGGTGGGGAGAGGCTCACCTCACACTAACACGCTGAATTTCAGGGCTGAATTCCAACGCGATTGAAAACCTGCAGTTAAAGGCACATTACAGGGGAGAGAAACCATTTCAGTGTCAGCAATGTACAGCCCAGGCAGGGAAACCAAAAAACAGTGATAAGTGTGATACATGTGCACAGAACAAAAGGGCACAGAAACACTGAAAATGACCCCAACAGACTGGAAAAAAACAATAACCAAGCTGGCCAATAGTGGTATCAATGAGAAACATCAACCCCTCCCCCCCCCGAGTAAGCTCCATAGAACAGATATAAATCGTGGAAGGGTCTATACGCCGTCCCCATACAAGGTGAATGAGCCCACAGTGACATAGCGCTGCTCAGGGTTTTCCCCACCATCGGACAGGTGCACATGTCCCGCAACATCAGGGCGGGCATGTCGGAACGGCAACTGGACAGATGCCGGAGAAGGGGATACAGAGGGCCGCAGGCGGCACATGCTGTGGTGGAGCTGGGCCACAGTGCGGACTAGGGTGATGCCTAGGTGGCCCATACGAATGCTGAAACAGCGGAGCAGCCAGACAGCAACTGCTGAAGGTCCAACATGGGCACGAGTGGGTTTCCCAAAGTGTCACAGGGGATAGTACCCAACAGCTACCCCCAAGGGCACGTAACATTGGCAGGGGGGTAGAAAGTGGATCTGTTGGTGGGAGATCCTCTCCCCCACCCTGAGCCCCAGAGGGTGTGTTGGGTGGTGGTATGTAATCTCCCTGTGGGTCCCAACACCCCCCTTCACTTACATCATGTGACCATGGCACCCACACAGGGTATGCACTTTTCTGGGTGCATCATAGTCCACAAGGGCTAGATGTGACATACAGATGAGCACAGGCATATCCTAGGGGTGTTTGCAGGGACTACCTATCACACATTGGCACTGATGGGGACCTGCAGCATAGCCTATCTCAGCACAGCCAGGTGCTGTGCGAATGATGCTGGGCACCATACCTCTCCCTCAGGATGAGCACAGGACCCGCACACTGTGACGGTCTATAGCTACTCTGTGCCACTAACACACACCGTCGGCACCCCTTACCAGGCTGAGGTGCTGTGGGGTGCATACCCCATCTTGTGATCATCTGTAGACTGCTGATTTACATGTGCTGTGCATCCTGGGTACGGATGGGTTGACCCTATCCTGGTAACCACAGCAGAATGTGGGTGTGTGCCATGCAGTCTTCCTGTAGCCAGCCAGGTGTTTATTAGCAGCTCTAGCCCACTGGTTACTTCACTGCCCATGGAGCCAGAGGTCATGGGTTCAAAACCCACAGTGGGGTTCATCGATAGGGCTGTCTTTGGCATGGTCTATGCCAGCAGAACCACCCTCAGGGTACTGTCACCTTAGGGTGGCTCATATGGTGCCCTATAAAGTGCCTTATAAGGTGCCTTATATGGTGTCCTATAGGGGACATTATAGGGTGCCTTGGCAGACAGCGCACTTTATATTGTGCCTTCTAGGGTGCCTTATGTGGCACCTTAGGTTACGCCACTGTGAGGGTGTGTTTGCTGGCAGCACTATTAAAGTACAACTAAACTTCCTCACAGCCCAATACTTAACCCTTTCCAGGCCAAGCCCAACTCTTTCGGGATCCAAACTTCTGCCTAAATATTCCTATCAAATGGTATATAATACATGACCATGGCAGAGGGAACGGCACTATTGGAACATATTGAATAAGACGGGTACAATTTTCCTGACATATGCAAACTTTAACCCGGCTGCAGAATGTGGATTAAAATATTATAGTAGGCCTTCAAAGAGTTACACATGACACCTCAGCCAGCCTTATTCATTAGGCACACTGGGGAATCAAACCCATGACCCTTGTACCATCAGTCTGTGTAGTAACCATTGTGCTACAGCTCTGTTTCTGTATTTGGATGTCAGCACGCCTTCTTAAGCTTAACGCGCAGTAACGCGCCCTGTAACGATTGTTGCTGCGTGGCGCCTTATAACGCGTGTTATCGGTAACGATGTACCGCCCATGTCCTTTTTTGGCATTTCTTCCACTAACGGGGCTCCTAACGCGAATCACACTAACGCAGTTTAGTAAACATACCCCTTAGAATATATAGCACTAAATGAGAGGTTAGATATGATTGGTATCTCAGAGATTTTGTGGAAGGAGGACAACCAATGGGACACTGATACCTGGGTACAAATTATATCGCAATGATAGAGTAGATCAAATTGGTGGAAGGGTTGCACTCTATGTTAGAGAGGACATTGCGTCACACATGATTAAACTTGTGCAGGAAACTAAATACACTGTAGAATCACAATGGATTGAAATTCCATGTAAAAAGGGGAAGACAATGTCAGTGGGGATGAACTACCGACCGCCTGGCCAGAATGAACAAATGGGTGATGAAATGCTCAAAGAAATCAGGAAAGCTAACAGAAGTTACAAACAGTAATAATAATGGGTGATTTCAATTACCCCGGTATCGACTGGGACAGTGTCATGGCAGGACATGTTAGGGAGACAAAGTTTCTAGATGAAATAGATGACTACTTCTTGGAGCAGCTGCCTCATGAACCGACAAGGAAGAAGCCATCTTGGACCTAGTCCTTAGTGGAACATAAGATCTGGTGCAAGAAATAAGGGTTTTGGGGCCACTTGGCAATAGTGATCATAGAATAATCGTGTTTGATTTCATAAAAGGAGGAAGGACGGCAAGGAAATCCACAGTACTGCCTTTTAACTTTCAAAAGGGAGACTATGATAAAATGAGGAAAATAGTTAAGAAAAAACTAAAAGGAGCAGCTGCAAAGGTTAAAGATTTACATCAAGCATAGGCTTTGCTTAAAAATATTATCTCGGAAGCCCAGATCAGCTGTATTCCACACTTTAATAAAAGTGGAAGGAAGTCCAAAAAACTGCCAGCTGGTTTAAAGGTAGCCAAAAAAGCATTTTTCAGGAAATGGAAAAAGGATGCAAATGACAAAAACTGCAAACAACATAAGCACTGGTAAGTTAGATGCAAGGCATTGATAAGGCAGGCAAAAAGAAAATTTGAGAAGAAGCTTGCTGTGGAAGCACAAACACATAATAAAGACTTTTTCAAATACATTCATAGCGAAGAACCTGTGAGAAAGTTAGTTAGACCATTAGATGATAGTGAGAATAAAAGGGGTACTAAGAGGGGACAAGACCATAGTGGAGAGACTGACTAAATTCTTTGCTTTGGTCTTTACTGAAGAAGATGTAGGGAAGTTAACTATGACTGAAATGGTAGAACTGAAAGAAATATAGATAAACCAAGAGCCTATATTACAACTATTTGATAAACTAAAGAATAGCAAATCACCTGGACCAGATGGTATAAATCCGAGGGTTTTGAAAGAACTGAAACATGAGATTGCAGACCTACTATTAGTAATCTGTGAACTATCATTAAAATCATCTGTAGTACCTGAAGATTGGTGAATGGCCAATGTAATGCTAATTTTTTAAAAGGGTTCCAGGGGTGATGTGGGAAACTACAGATCAGTGAGCCTGATGTCAGTAGCAGGCAAAATGCTAGAAACTATTATAAAGAATAAAATTACTGAACATGTAGATAGTCATGGTTTAATGGGAGAAAGCCAACATGACTTTAGCCAAGAAAAGTCTTGTATTACTAATCTGCCATATTTTTTGAAGGTGTGAATAAACTGGTAGAGAAAGGTGAGCTGGTCGATTTAGTGTATCTGGATTTTCAGAAAGCCTTTGACAAGGTCCCTCATAAGAGACTCTTGACGAAGTTAAAAAGTCATGGTATAGGAAGCAGTGTAATATTGTGGATCAGGAACTGGTTAAAAGATGGAAAGCAGAGGGTAGGGCTAAATGGTCAATTTTCCCATTGGAAAAAGGTGAATAGTGGAGTACCCCAGGGATCTGTGCTGGGTCCTCTGCTTTTTAACATATTCATAAATGATCTGGAAATGGGAATAATGAGTGAAGTAATCAAATCTGCAGATGATACAAAATTATTCAAAGTTGCTAAAACCTAAAAGGATTGTGAAAAATTGCAAAAGGACCTCGATAAATTGGAAGACTGGATGTTCAAATGGCAGATGAAATTTAATGTGTACAAGTGCAAAGTTATGGTTACACAATGCAAGGTTACACATTAGGAAAAAGATTTAGGCATCATCATGGATAACATGTTAAAACTCTCTGCCCAGTGTGCTGCGGCGGCCAAGAGAGCAAATAGGATGCTAAGAATCATAAGGAAAGGAATGGAGAATAAAACAAAGGATATTATAATGACTCTGTATCGTTCCATTGCACCTTAAATATTGTGTGCAATTCTGGTTGCCGTATCTTAAAAAGGAAATAGCATTATTAGAAAAGGTACGGAGAAGAGCCACCAAAATGGTAGAGGAGATGGAAGGACACCCCCATGAAGAGAGGCTAAAAAGGTTAGGGCTCTTCAACTTGGAAAAGAAATGTCTGAGTGGAGACATGATAGATGTCTATAAACTAATAAATAGAGATTCTTTACACCATCAAAAAGTCGAAAGACTAGGGGACATGCAATGAAGCTACAGTGTAAACTGTTTAAGACTAATAAGAGAAATTCATTACCAGAGTATGTAGTAAAAGCTGTTAGTGTATCTGGTTTTAAAAAAGGTTTTGACAAGTTCTTGGAGGAAAAGTCCATAAACCATTATTAAAGAGGACTCAGTTAATCCACTGCATGCCCCAATACAAGCATTATGGAACCTCTGTGTCTTTTTGGGAAACTGCTAGGTACTTGTTACCTGGATTGGCCACTATTGAAAACAGGATAGTGGTCTAGATGGACCTAGGTCTGACCCAGTATGGCATTCCTTATGTTCTTATAGGAAGTACTATAAACTCTGCTCATTTAGAACCCATAGGAAACCCGCCTTATCATAAAAGCACTACCAGGACTCACAAAGCACCAAACCCTACCTGTCAAAAGGCAACACTGCAAATATTAAACCAATACATTCCAGAGAATACCAATACATCTCTTACTGGGGAAAGAGAACAAGAGGGACTGTCACATAGAAACTACATGAACAGAAAACCACAGTCAGGTTACACATACAAAACATAGACCATCAGCAAACATAGAACAAGGGATCACAATTTAGAAATATGAAGACAATAATTAAACTGGGAACCCCAAAAGCCATTGGAATGTACAACAGTGGAGAAATAATACTATAAATTAATTTGTCTGTTGTCTGTCTTTTCTTTTCTCTTTTAGTTTTTTTCCATTCTCTCTCTACATCTGCCTCTAACATACTGATCTTTCTCCTTTTGCTCTTTCCTCCATTTCTTTCTTTATTCCTCTTTCATCCACTCAAATTTAACCCCTCCATACTCAATTCCCACTTACTCTCCCAATACTCAGTCAGTCATAGATTTTTCTTCCCTTCCACACAAAATATCTGTTCCCCTCTCCATCCTCACTCCCCCAGCTTCTTTTTTTCTCCTGTCAGCTCAGCCCCACCCCCTTTAGTCCTCCCCTACAATCAGCTCCCTTTTAGTTCCACCCCTCCCAGTATTCACTCCCTTCCAGTCCCATTCTCCCATCCCCCAGTATGTCCTCCTCTATTCCCTCCCAGCATCCACTCCCTTCCAGTCCCAGTCCCCCATCCCCCAGAATCAGCCCATTTTTAGTCCTAACCACTCAGTATCACTCCTCCAATTCTAGTCCCTCTCAGCATAAGCTCCTTTTCAGTTCCTCCATCCCCCACATCAACCCTTTTCCAGTCCTGGCCCCCCAGTATCAGCCCCCCTCCAGTCCAATCCCTTCCAGCATCATCTCTCTTCCACTTCCAGGCTCCCCATCCCCCAACATTAGCCCATCTCCTCTTCTAGACCCTAGTCTTGTTACAGGGCCAGCGGCTCTCTCCTCCACCCTCTCTCATATGGCCCCACACCACGAAGAGCCCTGCATGTGCCAGACTGGCTTGAGAGGGAGCCATTGAGGCCTGAAGCCTGGCTCACCTCTGCACAACTGTGAGAGTAAACATCATTTTCCTTCACTCCTGCAGCTGTGATAAGTCACAGTCCACTAGTGTATTGAGTGCCAGGAGGTTAAACAGGGCACTTCCTGTCTTGTGCAAGATAGGAAGAGCCTCTGTTTAACTTTCTGAACTCGACGATGCTGGTATCTGTGACTTACAGCCGTGGGAGTAAAGTAAAATACTGCTGTTTACTCCCGCGACTATGCAGAGGTGAGCTGCGGCGCCGGCTCCCTCTGAAGCCAGTAAGGCATGCGTGGGGCCCCCTGAGGAGGGGGGGGGGGGACATGTACGGGCAACATTCCTGCACAATGGTCGGGACGGCCCTGTTGAGGAGAATTATTTATCTTTTTTAAACTTTTAAAAACCTGGCAATTTGGGAGGGGTAAGGGTGGGTGGACATACGATAGGATCAAAATGGGCATTTGGTTTTAGCTGGCTCTGAGTAGGCAATTTTAGAGAAGGGTGAAGATATTTTAGTCGGAATCTGGGCTGGAATCTCTCTGGGTCTTTTAATCTTTTCATGTCTTTTTAAAATCGTTCATAAGCTAGAAATTGTTTTTAATGTTAGATTTTATATTTTATGTTCTGTAAACCACAGTGAGCAGTATATACGGGTGATGTGGTACATAAGAAATAAATGAAAGGAAAACTTCTCAATATCCTTGATACAACTGTTAAAAAAACATGGGTAAAACCTGTAACAATTCTTTGGACCTTGTTGCAAATTAGCCATGGATTTCACATTATCCTTTAGTCTCAGTCCATAGAGAGCAATCTACAGGGTCTATTCCACAAAACAGTTTTATACATAATCTAATAAGCAATGTTTCAGGTTGCCGGCGCTCTTATTGTCAGGTGTACTGCAGACATCTTGTGATTTAAATCACATAGTGCAGGCATGTCTCTTAGAAGTCCTGTGAACCAGCCGGCCCCATGCATTGAAACCATGAGGTTACTGCAGAGGACCCGATGGTAGAAACACGTGTTGTGCACTCTCATGCTGCTAAGAGGAAACATTTCCAAAGAGGCCTCATTCCTTGCAATTTCAGTCAGTTGAAGTTGCCCCTACCTTTGTTAATCTCACCTGTAACCCATCAGGGTTCATTCTTCCCAAATCAGTTTCCTGATTTTAACTCTAAGGCTCTTGATTTTTTTTTGTCTGTATATCTTAACTAAATCATAAGCTCCAAGGAGCAGGGCCTATTACATGTGTCTGAGGCCTGCAGAATGTTGTGTACACCTGTTTGCATGATGTGTGTGTGCGCGCCTTCGAGTCAATACTCATTCCTGGTGACCCAGCAGCTCCTGGGTTTTCTTGGCAGTGGGACCAGAAATAGATTGGCAAGCCATTTTTCCATGGCAATGGAGAGTTTAAGTGACTTCCCCAAGGCCACAAGGAGTGCTAGTGGGAATTGAACCATGGTCTATTGGTCAGGGACGGCCCATCCATTTTGCGTGGGAGTAAACAGCATTTTCCTTCACTCCTGCAGCTGTGATAAGTCACAGTCCACTAGTGCATTGAGTGCCAGGAGGTTAAACAGGGCACTTCCTGTCTTGTGCAAGCGCAGGGAATGTTGTTCACACAGAGCCCTGCGCTTCAGGGGATCCCGCGCCAAACTCACCCCACATTTGCTGTTTGACTCCTGACAGGGCTGGCTTCAGAGGAAGCCAGGGAGGCCAGAGGTCCTGGCTCATCTCTTCACAGCCGCTGGAGTGAAGAGCGTCGTTTTCCTTCACTCTGGCAACTGTGTTGTTGTGTAGCCTGCTCTTGCACCGGAGGTTAAAGGGCATTTCCTTTTTCCAGGTACTCAGCTCGCTGGTGGGCTACACCATGAGAACACAGCTGCTGGAGTGAAGGAAAATGCTGCTCTTCACTCCGGTAGCTGAACAGAGGCGAGCCGGAGCCTCTGGCCTCCCTGGCTCCCTCTGAAGCCAGTCAGACAGGTGCAGGGCTTTTTGGAGGGGAGCTTGGACTGAAAATGGCTAAAGGGAGGGCTAGGACTGCAAATGGGTTGATGGGGGGGGGGGATAGAATAGGACTTGAAAGGGATGATCTGGGGCTAGGAATGGAAATGGGCTGATTGGGGAGCTAGGACTTGAAATGGATTAATGGGGAGGGGATAGGATAGGACTGCAAATGGGCTGATGGTAGGGCTAGGATAGGATTGAAAATGGCTGATGGGGGGGTTAGGATTGGAAATGGGCTGATGAGGGGGCTAGAATAGGACTGGAAAGGGCTGATGGGGGTCTAGGACTAGAAATGGGCTAATGGGGGGATTAGGACTGAAAATGGGCTGATTAGGGGCTAAGATAGGACTGGAAATGGGCTGATTGGGGAGGGCTTGGACTGGAAATGGGCCGATGGGGGCTACAATAGGACTGGAAAGGGCTGATGGGGGGGGCTTTGGCTGGAAATGGCTGATGGGGGGACTAGGATAGGACTGGAAATGGCTGATGGGAGGGATAGGACTGGAAATGGGCTGATTAGGGGTGGTTTGGACTGGAAATGGACTGATGAGAGGGTTAGGACTTGAAATGGGCTGATGGGGGGGGGGGGCTAGGATAGGACTGGAAATAACTGATGGGGCAGCTAGAATTGGCAATGGGATGATGGGAGAGCTAAGATTGGAAACAGGACTGATGGGGGGGCTTGGACTGGAAATGGCCTGTTGGGGGGGGGGGGCTAGGATACAACTGGAAATGGCTAATGGGGTGACTAGGATTGGAAATGGACTGATGGGGATGCTGGGACTGGAAATGGGCTGATGCGGGGGATGGGAGAATGGGACTAGAAGGAAGCGGATGCTGGGTGGGGCTGGAACTACAAGAAAGCTGATGTTGTGGGAGGATTAAAAAGGGATGGGGCTGGGGGAGAGGTGGAGAGGGGAAAAGATATTTTGTGTGGGAGGGAAGAAAAATCTATGATTAGTCGGGTATTGGGAGAGTAAGTGGGGAGTGAGGATGGAGAGGTGAAATTTGAGTGGAAAAAGGAATAAAGAAAGAAATAGAGGAAAGAGAAAAGGGGGAAAGATCAGTTTGTTGGAGCAGATGTAGAGAGAGAATCGGAAAAAAACTAGAAGAGAGAAGAAAGGACAAATGGACAGCAGACAATGGAGAGTTAGCAGAAAACTCAAAGAAAACAGAAGAAAGTGACTGGGGCAGTTGCAACAGAAAAATAGAATGCCCAAACCACAAAAAGGTAGAAAAATACTATTTTATTTTGAATTTATTAACTGGACTATGTCAGCTCTGGGAAATGTGCATCGCTAACATGTTTGTGTTTTATGTAGTACAAGAAGAAATTAATTTTTAGTTTTATTTCTCCAGTGTTGTTGTACATTCCAAGTTTGGCTTTTGAGGTTCCCAGTTTAATTATTGTCTTTATATTTCCAAATTGTGATCCCTTGTTCTATGCTTCTGACAGTCTGTTTTGCATGTGTAACAGAGAAGAGGTATTCTGTTTATGTAGTTTCTATTTGACAGTGCCATTTGTTCTCTTTCCCCAGTAGAAGATGTATTGGTATTATCCGCACTGCCCATGCAAACACTCAGACACTTAAGAGGCATGTTTAAAAGTTAATGCACATTCACAAATGTTAATATGTGCTAAGTACAGGAACCCACATTTATTTCTATTGGCACAGTGGCACTTAACGCACATTAATATTTAGTAAACATGCTCCTAAGCCATTGCCAGGACAAAAGTACAAAATATATATCTATATATATACATATATACCTATAATATGTATATATGTAAAAACTAGGTAATAACTTGTAAATAGTTCTAAACTCTGTTATGCTAGATAAATTGTATATAATTTGATTATAGTTCGATGTATCTGTTATATATTACTACTCTTGTTCCATGTAAGTTGATATTGTTTGATGTAAACCGCCACTGATCTTGGGAATTGGCGGTATATAAAAGAATTACAAATAAATAAATAAATAAAAGAGAGGCCTGTTAAGGGCTCTTTTGAAAGCAGCCTAAAATTTTAGTTGGCAACATATACATTTTAAAATAAAACAAATTAAATTTATGAAATGAGGACCAGTAGATATGCAAATGAGACCCTGCAATGAGTCTCTGCACGTGGCCCCGCACCACTGTTGGGCTGCCCCTGCTCTTGGTCTGAAAGCCAGTGCTGTAACCACTAGGCTACTCCTCCATTCCATGTGCATTGTGTCATCATCACAGTAATAACCAACAACGTCTCATACGACAGGAATTCTTCTTTACCTTTATGTTACGTGTCTTGTCTGTGTCAGGACCTGAGAGAGGGGAGGAAAGGGTCTGATGCTGGCTACACATTGCTATTGTCACTTCACATCTGTACGCCTTGGCAGACTAAGGGTCAGATCCACTCAAACCTTTTGCTCATAGATACAGCGCTCTGGTTGTCCAGAGAGATACAGACTAAGGGAAAAGCTCTTACATCTGATTCATTATTACTTACCTGTGGAGTAGAACCAGTGGTAGCCAGCTGTGGCCAGTTTCAGTTTTGCTGTTTTGCAGAGAGAGAGAGAGAAAAGGAGAGAAAAAGCAGTTAGAACATTTACTTATCTGTTGAATGATCTAAAGCTGGAAGCTAGTTACAGTACATCTGAACTGGCAAAATGGCTGTTATCTGATCAGAGTGGGAAGGAGGCCTGGATTAATGCATGCAAGGAAATAATCTCTTAAGTGAGAAAGTGCTTGCGTTGTGCCTATGCAAATGGAAAGATGTCTGCTTAGGGGTGGCCAGCATGTCAGATCTAAAGTCAGAGTATCAGGACTCAAGCTGGAAGAGCAGAGACTATATTTACTCAACGCTTGACTGTCTTACGAAACAAGGCTTTCTTTGACAGCAGCACAGATCGCAAGTCAGATTTATCTCACAGTTTTTACTTATCACAAGTGGAAAGAATTACAGCTTGCTTTCATGTTCTAAAACTAATTGGGGTTTTAAATTTTGTTGTGATGGAAAGAAACTTTCCATTCAAAACCATGTCTGCAGATGGGCTATTTGGTGGCTCCTCACGTATAATTAGAGACTCGTTTCGGGCGCCATCATGGGGAAAGACAACAGGTCTGTGTTTGGTGGGCTGGAGCACCAAAAGATGGGGGAAGGGGAAAGCCAGGTAAACAGTTCTCAAATGACACAGAAGACAATGAAGATGAGAAAAATGAAAGGAAAAATAGAAGAGCTTCTCTCTTTTATGAGGTGAAATTGGACATTACAGCAGGACCTCCAATTCTAACATTCAGTGTAGCAAAATTACACCTTCAGATTACCCACAAGTCTGCTGTAAGACTTATCCTGTACTGTATATCCTAGGCACTCAGTGCTCCATTTATCCGAAAAATGAAAGTAGCAGAGCAATGTTCTCCATGCCACCTAGGAATGTGCTTCAACCCTGCCCTGGAGGGATCATGGTCTTCATCTCTGTCCATGCTTTGGGCTCTTGGCTGAGACCACCAACTAGGTTGCCAACTAATGCCAAGCTTATGTAGGGGTCCATGATGTGGCCAACTATCCCTGCTAATGGTTACCGCCTGTATGGTAAACCCTGCACTAACTGTTAGCGCACTTTAGTAAACATACCCTTAATTCATCAGTTAATGCATATTAAATCAATTTAGGGAACACTAAAAATTACCTACTAAAATGAAGGCATGAAAAGAACAGAAAAGACAATTGGGAAAAATTTGTGAAAAAAATGAAAACGGAATTTTTCTTGTGAGTTCATGTCCCAGTTTACCTGCAATTATTTGAATGCCCATTTCTGCTCATAAAACACAGTTTTACCTGTGGAAATGCCTTTAAACGTTGCTTATGCAGTCATTTTATAGCAGGTTGCTTAGCTTGGGAGGTCAAGAAGGTACCTATTTGTCTTTCTAAAATCACTCCACAAAAACTGCAAAAAATCATGGCTTTGGTGAAGCAGTCTAAAAGCCACACAGAAATCACAGGCCTGCCTGTTCTCTACTCAGAACTCCCTCTGAAAATGCCTGCATGAGAGCTGAGTTCAAGTACTGCACGGCTTTATATGGAGGTAGTGTTACAGTATAAACATTGTATAAATGCAAACAATTCTTTGCAGAGAAATAGCACAGGCACTTCTGAAACAAGGGCACTCGGAAGAGCAAGACTGTTTTATAATACGGGCTTTCCTGATCCTATCCTTGGGACCGTACAGCCACGGGAAACATCGCAAGCATTTTGATTGTGGATATCTGGAAAACCCAGCTGGCTTTGGAGTCCCCAGGACAGGTTTGGGAAACCCTGATATGATTGGACTCTTATGCACAGATAACATTTTTCTCCTTTGCATGAAGGTATTTCAGAGATCAAATGCAAATGATAGAGCCCTGTCACTCACTTCTTAAAAGGGTCCATGTGAGCTGTGGTAATAATAATATCACACTTTCAGAAAGAACGTAAGATAACGTTTATCTCTGTTTCTTCAGTCTGCCTGGAGACATCTTCAGTGTGGTTGGCCTGTTGTGTGTTACTGTAAAGGCTAATTCATTCCCAACTCTCTTTATGACCTATTCGTGATAAGATTTTCTGTACTAAAAGGTATATTAGGGATAAAAAAGCATTGTTCTTACATTCCAAGAATACCTCACTATATTTCCTTTTGTCAAACTGCAGGGCTTTGAGGTGCTTAAAGTAACAGCCATAAATAATGATGCTGTAATATAGTAATTACCTCATACAATAATTGTAATATTTGCATGCCAGTGTGCCAGGGATACACGTTTTAATATATGGTCATGTTGTAAATTGCTGATATTTCTGCAGGTTGCACTAGCTAAACTTGTTGATATGCTCTTCTCTTACTATGTAAGTTTGAGAAACAAAAAGGGTTAATTTAGGACAGCTTGACCAAATATTAAACTTAAGAAAGCTGACATTGCTGGCTTACGATGAATAAAATCCTTCTATTGTGGACACTGCTCTACTGAACATTTGAGCTCAGGGAACTTTCCTTCCAGAAATACCATTTATCTCAATGGAGAAAAACTATTACAGTTTATTGAAAGAAATGCCTGTTAAGGTTTGCAAAAATATACCACTTGATAGTTCAAGATTCTATGGCAGGCAGAGACATGTGAAGATATCAAAGTTAAACTAGAAGTTAGCAAATTGTGAGAGTTAAATTGACTCTTTAGATCTTTCCTGGATCCACTAGGGAAATCAGTCAGAGTTTTTCTGGTGGATCTGAAGAAAAGTGAAAATTAAAATCCAAAGTGCATCTGTCAAGTCCATGAAATCTATATCAGGCTTTCTAAAAAAACACAATGGATTATTTCAAAAAGAAGCTGCATTTCCTTGCTGGAGCATAAGTCAGAGGGACGATTTCATGTGGCTTCTATCTCTGACTCTCTGCAGATTGGTCTCGCCCATTCCCTCAAGTACCCGCTTAGACCGTAAGCTCTTTGGGTCATGGTCTGAGTTTGAATGATGCCGTAAGCTGCCGAGCATGATTTGGAAAGGCAAGATAAAAATCCAAAAGCCAGACAAGGATTGTTCAAAAATAGAGAGTTAGAAAGTAATTTGAGGAAGGAATAGCCCCCTTCTGAATTAGAAAAGTGACTTGCCGACTAAAATAATTAGCTGAGGAAATGCAGGTGTTGCATTTTTGATCCCTTTGTGGATATACTGGATCTACACCCGCACCAACCATTAGACCATACCTCCTCTCAGGTAAGAGCTAGGCCTGGCTACAAAGTTCTTTTTCCACACAATACTTGAATTTGCCACAGATATTTCCAAGTGTCAGTTTTCTTTACAAATGTTTCTATATGATGATTCAGAATCAACTAATTTTTAAATGATCACCACTTGGCAAGGTTTGTAGAATAAACAAAGACCCTTAGTTGCCGGGAGCCAAAATGAATGGGAACCATGGAGACATTTTGGTGACATTGCTGCTCCAACAATGGTTCTGGCATGAAACAAAAGCAGGGGTAGGAAAGGGGAGTGGCACTCGAGCCTCAAAGCGATTTTGAAATAGGTATTCAGCAGTGGCTGGAAGGCTGAATGAGCCCTACTGAATCAATCATACATGAGCAACATGGAAAAGGCGCCACTGGGAATAATGCGCGGCTACAATGGGTGACCTTTTTCACAAAGGTTTGCATGCTGTTAGGTGCTGGCAAGAGAAGAGGAAAGCTTCTTGCTGACTTAGAGAGCTTATTTCCAGCAAAATCATGTTGCCTTGATTATGTTTCATTTTTACCATGAATAGAAGGGAGAGGCGATTAACACATACACATCCTGCTAGCCTCTACAGAATTTGGACAATTTGAAGTATCTTGCAACTCTAACAGAGGCTGCTTTGGCAATGCATTTTCATTAGTTCCTCTGAGGAACAGGAAAAGGGGGTGGGTGCGGCACTCTCTGATTGCCATCATTTGGCAAACTGGGGCCCAGATGTGCTAAAAGATTTTTTTCCCATATTTTAGCTATCAAAAATGCTTGGTACATTAGGCATAATGTGGCAAGACATAGGTTTAAGATACAGCTACTCAACATGTAATCAAACTCTGGAATTTGTTACCGGAGGATGTAGTAAAGGCTGTTAGTGTAGCTGGGTTTAAAAAAGGTTTGGACAAGTTCCTGGAGGAAAGGTCCATAAACCATTATTAAGAAGGGACCCAGGATATCAATGCTTGAACCAATACAAGCATTGTGGAACCTGTGTCCCTTGCGGAAACTGCTAGGTACATATGACCTAGATTGGCCACTGTTGGAAACAGAATACTGGGCTTGATGGTCTGACCCAGTATGGCATATCTTATGATCTTATGTTCTTATGTTCTTATGTTCTTAGCTAATACATGGATCTGGTAATGTCTCAGTACCAGTTATTGACAGGACCTCACCAGGATTGGTGTACAGTACCTAGGTCTGGAGATCGTATCAGTGGAGCACTGTAGATAAAGCAGAGAGAATGTACAGAGGGCCAATGAAAATTCATAGACAAGACGGAACTATAGGTAAGGCCCCAGTTTCCCATGTAAAATTCTGGGAGAAGAGATAGAAAAATCCACACTATCATTTTTCGATTATGAGGTATATTTGCATTTATTATATCCATTTATTTATTTTATTATTAGATTGTCAGCCCTCTAGGGGCAGGGAAATACCTATAAACTCATCTTGGACTACTACTGGAAAGACGTGACTAAATACTAAATAATAAAAATATTTTGGGGGATATTCAGCAGTGGCGGCTAATACTACTAATGGGACTAGCCGTCACCGCTGAAAACTAATAGGGAGAGCCGACAGTCACCCAAGAGCGCATGGTTCAGGATACTACCAGAAGAATGAAGTTAGGACACATCAGCAGAGAGGTTCCAGTAAAGACAAAAGCAGCCCAATTGCCCTTGAGTATGGAGCAGACAGAGCTTAAAGATTCCAAATTACCCCTGTCTACCGATAGCCATATCAATATGAATAAAATACAGTTTCTAAAATGCTTGTATGCAAATGCTAGAAGTCTAAAAAATAAGTGGGAAAGTTAGAATATTCAGCAGTAAATGAGAGGTTAGATATGATTGGTATCTCAGAGACATGGTGGAAGGAGGACAATCAGTGGGACACTGCTATACCTGGGTACAAACTATATCGCAATGATAGAACTGATCAAATTGGTGGAGGGGTTGCCCTCTATGTTAGAGAAGGCATTGAGTCAGGCATTGAGTCACAAAGGATTAAAGTTTTGCAGGAAACAAAATTTGCTGTAGAATCTCTATGGATTGAAATTCCATGTAAAAAAGGCGAAGGCGATGGGAGTGTGGGTGTACTATCGATTGCCTGGCCAGAATGAACAAATGGATGATGAAATGCTCAAAGAATTCAGGGAAGCTAAGAAATGTTACAGCACAGTAATAATAATGGGTGATTTCAATTACCCCACTATTGATTGGGTCAGTGTCATGGCAGGACATGTTAAGGAGAGAAAGTTTCTAGATGAAATAAATGACTGCTTCTTGGAGCAGCTGGTTCATGAACCGTCCAGAGGGGAAGCCATTTTGGACCTAGTCCTTAGTGGAACACAAGATCTGGTGCAAGAGATAAGGGTGTTGGAGCCACTTGGCAATAGTGATCATAGCATGATCGCGTTTGGTTTAATTAATGGAGGAGGGATGGTATGGAAATCCACAGTACTAACTTTTTAACTTTCGAAAGGGAGACTATGATAAAATGAGGAAAATATTAAAAAAAAACTAAAAGGAGCAGTTGCAAAAATTAAAGACTTACATCAAGCTTGGGTGTTGTATAATAATACTATCTTGGAAGCCCAGACCAGCTGTATTCCATGCTTTAAGAAAAGTGGAAGGAAGTCCAAAAAACTGCCAGTATGGTTTAAAGGTGAGGTCAGAGAGGCTGTTGTTGCCAAAAAAGCATCTTTCAGGAAATGGAAAAAAAGAGCTAAATGATGAAAACTGGAAACAGCACAAGTACTGGCAAGTTAAATGCAAGGCATTGATAAGGCTGACAAAGAGAGAATTTGAGAAGCAGCTTGCAGTGGAAGCAAAAATGCGTAATAAAGCCTTTTTCAAGTACATTTGTAGCAAAAAACCTGTGATAGAGTCAGTTGGACCATTAAATGTTAGAGGGGTAAAGGGGCACTAAGAGGGGACAAGGCCATAATTCTTTGTTTTGGTCTTTATTGAGGAAGATGTAAGGATGTTACCCATTACTGAAGTGGTATTTAAAGGTGATATTGCAGAAGAATTGAAAGAAATATCGATACACCGGGAAGGTGTATTACAACTATTGATAAACTGAAGAGTAGCAAATCACCTGGACCGGATGGTATACATCCAAGGATGTTGAAAGAATTGAAATATGAGATTGCAGACCTACTATTAGTAATCTGTGAACTATCATTAAAATCATCGGTAATACCTGAAGATTGGAGGATGGCCAATGTAACACCAATTTTTAAAAAGCATTCCAGGGGTGATCCGGGAAACTACAGACCAATGAGCCTGACGTCAGTACCAGGAAAAATGGTAGAAACCATAATAAAGAACAAAATTACTGAACATGTAGATAGTCATGGCTTAATGGGAGACAGCCAACATGGCTTTAGACAAGGAAGTTCTTATCTTACTAATCTGTTATGTTTTTTTTGAAGGTGTGAATAAACAGATAGTCAAAGGTGAGTTAGTTGATATAGTGCATCTGGACTTTCAGAAAGCCTTTGACAAGGTCCCTCATCAGAGACTTTTGGCAAAACTAAAAAGTCACGGTATAGGGAGGCAGCGTACTATTGTGGATCAGGAACTGGTTAAAAGATAGAAAGCAGAGGGTAGTGCTAAATGGCCAATTTTCCCAATGGAGAAAGGTAAATAGTGGAGTACCCCAGGGATCTCTGCTGGGTCTGCTGCTTTTTGACATATTCATAAATGACCTGGAAAAGGGAATAACAAGTGAGGTTATCAAATTTGCAGATGACACGGAACTATTTAAAGTTGTTAAAACCCATGAGAATTATGGAAAATTGCAAGAGGATCTTGATAAATTGGAAGACTGGGCATCCAAATGGGAGATGAAATTTAATGTGGGCAAGTGCAAAGTTATGCACCTAAGAAAGAAAAACCCAAACTATGGTTACACGATGCAAGGTTCCACATTAGGAACCACCACCCAGGAAAAAGATTTAGGCGTCATCATGGATAACATGTTAAAACCCTCGGCCCAGTGTGCAGCGGCGGCCAAGAGAGCAAATAGAATGCTAGGTATGATAAGGAAAGGAATGGAAAATAAAACAAAGGATATTATAATGCTTCTGTATCATTCCATGTTGCGACCGCACCTTGAGTATTGTGTGCAATTCTGGTTGGCGTATCTTAAAAAGGATATAGTGTTATTAGAAAAGGTACAGAGAAGAGCCACCAAAATGCTAAAGGGGATGGAAGGATACCCCTCTGAAGAGATGCTAAAAAGGTTAGGGCTCTTCAACCTGGAAAAGAGATGGCTGAGGGGATATGATAGAAGTCTATAAATTAATGATCGGAGTGGAACGGGTAAATGTAGATCGATTTTTTACGACATCAGAATATAAAAAGATTAGGGGACATGCAATGAAGCTACATGGTAAACTATTTAAGACTAATAAGAGAAAATATTTTTCACTCAACGTGTAATCAAACTCTGGAATTTGTTACTGGCAGATGTAGTAAAAGCTGTTAGTGTTGCTGGGTTTAAAAAAAGTTTGGACAAGTTCCTGGAGGAAAGGTCCATAACCCATTATTAAAAGGGACCCAGGATATCACTGCTTGACCCAATACAAGCATTGAGGAACCTGTGTCTTTTGGGGAAACTGCTAGGTACTTATGATCTAGATTGGCCACTGTTGGAAACAGGATACTGGGCTTGATGGACCTTGGTCTGACCCACTATGGCATATCTTATGTTCTTAACCTCAGATATTCAATGTCGGAGCCATATCCATCCAGTGGCACTGAATATCTGGGTCACCGCAGAAGCCAGAAACTAACCAGGCAGCGACGATATTTAACCGCTGCCTGTTTAGCTTTCAGGGGTAAAGTTAGGTTAGTTTTTGCCACGCCTGGTTTTACTTGTGGACCACTAACCGGGCAGCAGCTCAATTTCTCCGCTGCCTGGTTAGTTATGGGTGTTGTCTCCGTTCTGCCCCGATGCTAACCATGTAGCATCGCGGTGTGTAGCGGCTAAATATCCTACTAACTGGCACTTACTTGGTGTGCACATAAATACCGTGTAAATGCCTTTGAATATCCCCCCTTTGTCCTTAATTGTCTCCTTTGAACCTAATTCTAAGCCCCATGGCAGATTACAGTCAACTAAAAGAAGCACACATGCACAAAAATGTAACCCTAAAAATATTTCAGCACCTCAATATATTAATATAAAACTAAAATAATTAGTTTCCCAACTTTTATAATCTATGGGGTCTATTTACTAAGCGGCGCTAGCGACTTCTGTGCAAAATCAGAGCCACGGCCCCATTTTATTCAATGGGGCCATGGCTCCGATTTCACACGGAAGCCGCCAGGTCCGCTTATTAAACAGACCTCTATGTCTGCTTAATGTCACTCTTTTTATTATTGCTTCTTCACCTTTTTCAGTTTTCCTCCTGTTTCTCTTTTACCAATCTTTTCTCTCTATCTCTCTTTTTCTAGCTTGCAGGCATGCCTCTTACATTAATCCTTTATTAATCTTCCATCAGTCTTCCATTAGTGGCGACAGTGTACTCTTTTCTATTTTAACAATACACGTTACTCAGCAAACTAAGAAAACATTTTGGAAAAACGTTTTGTGAGTAAGGTGGGAGCTCATGCCTATGCCATTATATCCTTTGTTATCATCGCTCACCACTTTATTTTTTATACTTTAAGTTCTTTTTTATGCTTTTCTTTTATCACTTAGGAGGTCATTCTAGAACATAAATAAGGGGTTTGTACATGCAGCGAGGACGTTTATGTTCCGAAAATGTCCCCGACCGTATTCTGAAACACTGCTGTCATGCACCGAGATCTCAGAATGTGCCCAGAAGGGGCCAACGGATGTGTGGTCAGCCATGGAGATGTGCATAGCGTATTCTGGAAAGGTCTGTGTACATTTTAAATGTTTCGCACAGATGTCCACGTCATTCCTGCGGAAATGTGCAATAAGGGCAGGACTTAGAAAATATTCTGCTCTGCTCTTCAATGCATCCCATATTGAAGAACGGTTGTGACAGTTATATTTTGAACTTTTGTGTCTGCAGTCTGGAAGAACACAAGATGCAGCTGTAAAGAACAGAAAGCAGAGGTGAGGGAAAGTTATATGGTAATGAAGCATTGATAAACACCCCTACAGACATATGTGTTTATGCCTGCTATGCTGACAATTGCTGTTTGTGCTAAAGGAGCAAAGCTAGGGTTCCCTAACATTTCCTAGGTTCTGTAGACTGGCATAGATGATGCAGGGATAGTATGTGCGTGAGTATGGCAAAGATTCTGGTTTGGGTGAGAAACGCAGATTAGATTTGTAGTCCTGGGACACCATGCTATTATGTTATATTAGCTGTTGTTAACAGATGCAGGGAATTTTTTTGACAGATGTATGTTTATTGTGACTGAAAGTGCGAGTGTGTGTGTGTGTAGTTTGAGGATTGCATGGAAGGATCTGGTGTGCTCATCCACAATTCAGTAAGGCCATGAATGGCTAGTCAGTACCTGAACCATATGCAAGCTGCGAGAGTGGTGATATATCTGGAGGCTGGCTACCTGGGTATGATAGCACAGGGATCCCCCTCCCATGCTCACACAGGCCTGACCAGGGGAGCAGTGCCACAAAGCAGACTGTAGGAAGGCAGACAGGGTTGGCCCACAGAAAGCGAACATATACAGACAGACATACGCCATGATGGAACAGATGTAACTGCTGTGAGAAAGGCCAGTACCCAGATATGTGGGAATCAGATGTCATAGCCAGAAGGCCATACTAGTACTACTACCATTACTACTGATCATTTGTATAGCGCTACAAGACGTATGCAGTGTTGCATAGACACACATAAAAGATGGTCCCTGCTCAGCAAAGCTTACAATCTAGTCAAGACAGACAACACAGCAGTTGTGGACAGGATAAATCTAGGGAGAATAGTAAGGAAACAGAAGGGAGATTAGGCAGATCATATCCAAAAGTGGCAACAAAGAAGTGAGCATTCAGCCTGGATTTGAGAAGGGCTGGAGAAGATGCCTGATGTACAGACTCAGGCAGTTTGTTTCAGTTATAAGGAGCAGCAAGCTGAAAGGAGTGCTGTCTGGATTTGGCAGTAGCAGAGAAGGGCACAGATAGAAACAATCTGACAGAAGAGCGGAGTTCCTGAGGAGGGGTGTAGGGAGAGATAAGAAGGGATCTCCGAGGTGGAATAACTTCCCTGGATGTGTCTTTTGTTCAATGCTGGGGCATAGATGGGGCAGGGGGCTGGAGGACATTCACTGCAGCACGACCCTGGCCTTACGAGGCCAGATTACGGGTTGGGATGCAGGGAATAAGCTTTGTTTTCTAGCAGCAGGCATCGTGGCTCTTCAGTGGAGTCATGGTGCCATGGCAACATGATGCCATGGTGCTGTGGCTCCACTGAAAAGCCTTGACTGAGTTAGCCGGGAAGGTCTCCCAGCCCTCCCCAGCGTTCCTGAGATTCGGACAAGGAGCGGCCTCAAAAGATACCTCGTACAGACATGGAGGCCTCTGGTGATGGTGCCCAGTCTCCCGAGGGTCGTCCCAGTAAGGACCCCCCTCTTCTCCTCCATGCCAGACTCGGTAACCCCGGCGTCAGTGTCGCAGGGACCCACGCCCGTGTGGGAGTCCCAGATGCTGGCACTAGAGCGCAGCATTTATGCCTTCTTAGCTGCCCAGCAGGCAGTTCTACCCAGCACAGCTGGCTCGTGCCTCGAGACCGAGGTCCACACTGAGGGGGCTACCTAAACCTGCCCTTGATACCCCCGCTCTCGCCTTCTACTTGCAGTGCAGCCAGGGTCATCACAAGTCCGATTGGCTCTTCGTTGCCTATGATCCCTACTGCCTGGGGCAGGCAGTCACTAAGCATACTCTCTGCATCTGGGTGGCGGACTGCATCGCCTTTGCCCAGGCAAAGGCTGGGGTCCTCTGGATCATCAAGTCACCACGCATGGCGTCCATGCCAAGGCGACGTCGGTGGCTTTGCTGCACTCAGTACCTCTTGGACATCTGCCGGGCTGCGACCTGGTCTTCAGCAAACATTTCGCTTCGTACTACTGCCTGGAGAGGGAGTCCCGCTGGGACAGTGCCAGGCTGTACTCCATAATCTATTCAGGGTATAAGCAACTCCTGCCCTCCAACCCTTCTGCGGCTACCGAGAACTTGCCCCAGAGGACCCGAGGACTTGGGCTCCTTCGGGCATCGGCTTTTGCTCACGGCCTCGCGGAGGCATTTTTGAACTACAGGTTCGGTAGCCTGTAGCTGAGGAGTCCCATAAGTGAGGACTGACTTCCTGCTTGTTCCTGGAGAAAGCATAGTTACTCAGCTGTAACAGGCGTTCTCCAGGGACAGCAGGAATCAGTCCTCACTATCCTCCCACCTCCCTTAAGAGTTGCAAATTTTCTTTTCTTCCCTTGCCATCTGCTTAGTAGGGCTCTAGCTCTGGGACCTGACTGAGCAAGATGGCACCCTTGGGCAGGAAGAGGACCATGCATGCATGGCAGCAATCCCAAAGGCTTTCTTTGAAAGCTGGGGAATTGCTCCGTGTGGGCTCCGTCGGTGCCGACGTCACCCATAAGTGAGGACTGATTCCTGCTGTCCCTGGAGAACACCTGTTACAGGTGAGTAACTACGCTATCTTGGAAATGGTGGTCCACCACATTCATAATTTCATACTCAATCCTCTTGCCAGCTCCGATGTTGGCCAATGGTTTCATCACTTGCTGGTTTCTTCAAGGGATTTCTGTAAAATCAAATAGGAGAATAAATGCCAAGTACCGTTGATAACATTTCTTCTCACTCCAGAACAAAGCCGCTTTACTCACATACAAATATGACTGACACTAACAAAAATGGCGTGTATGTGCAATTACATTTGAAATCATCTGGGAGAGTGACCTAATTAGAGTCTTCAATAAAACTAATGCCATTCATTCTCTTTATTCAAACCCTGGGGCCTGCATGTTTGCCACCGAAAGATAAATTGTTGTTCTCAGTAAACTAAACGTTTTCAAAAATCCTCTCCTCTATCCCCTCTTATTTGTTCATCACAAAACATCTCAGTTCTTCTGAGGAGGCAATTGATTGGGTGCATAAACGAGCAAAGTATGTGTAGCGTGATTCATTGTTGAGCTCTAAGAAGTCTGAACAGATGGAGAATCAGAAATGTATGTTACTGCACTCTTCTCAGTCTTTTCAAGGTAAACAATTTATTTGAAGACATTGGCATATTCTGTGAGTTCATCCTGTGTTTTCGGAGTCTCCATGTTTTGCATTTCAAAAGGGCTACAATCTTAAATTTTTTTTGGTACATTCTCACATGAAGTGGAAGAGGAGCAAGTACTGAACTCTACTGGACATATTAGATACGGCCGTTGTGTTATCTGTCCTCGCACCATGGAATTACAAAATTTCAGGCACCTGACATTGGGCTTCAATTTTCTGTTGAAGTCCTCTACAAATTGTTCAAGCAACGAGTAATTTATGCAGTTCTCTGTCCATGTCTTTCCTTGGCACCTTTCTTAAGTTACCCTCTGCTCCACTCTCAACTTCTTTTCCCACTCTCTATTCTTCTCCTATCTCTCCTTCATCCCACCTCTCCAACCATCCATTTTCTCCATCCATCTTTGCTATGATCTCTCTCCTCCCTCTTTCTCTTTCACCAGCCTATTGGTGGAACCGGATTTACCTCTTGAGCCTCAAGGCGCAAGATCTTCAGCATTTTTCCCCTGTCAGTAGGAAGTTGGGGAAGAGAGGAGAAAAGGATCACATCGGTAACTTTTAATCCATGGTGACCTGTGTGGCACAAAAGCCTCCTAGGTATTGGTCTGTTGTCCCTAATGTGGAAAGTAGACCTGACTGCTGGGCTGCTACCCCTCTACCCACAGCTGTATTTATGCCATGCGACCTATGACTGTTAGATAAAAAGGATGAATATGTCTTCACGCAATGCATAATTAAGCTCTGGAATTTATTGTCCAAGAATGTAGTAAAGGCTGTTATTGTAACTGGATTTAAAAAAGGTTTGGATAAGTTCCTGGAAGAAAAGTCCATAAACCATTATTAAAGTGGACTGGGGAAATCCTCTGCTTTTAGGATAAGCAGCATGGAATCTGTCTACCTTTTGGGATCCTGCCAGCTACTTGTGACCTGGATTGGCCACTGTTGGAAACAGAATACTGGACTTGATGGACCATTGGTTTCACCCAATAATGCAAACTGTATATTCTTAGGAGAGTCTATGGATCCATGGAAGTGGCAGTAGATGCAGCAGGAGGAAGCAGTGGTAGGCTGGCAGTCAGGGGAATAGTGATGTGCCGCTTGTGTGACAGGGAGCATTGATGACTGCTGACCTCGTATGATATCTTTAATGTTTCAAATAGGCACATAGGGAGCAAAACCACCAGTGCCGCTCAGCCAGTTCCTGGAACATTTGTTTTGCTTCCATCTGAGCAAGCTCTCTGTGTCCATATGACTTAATGTATTTAAGGGCCATGGAAGTAAATGAGGACAGAAGTGAAAAAAGACGCAGTAAGAAATTAATATTTCTCTGCATCTTGTAGGAACAGATAGATACACAGTGCCAGTCATGATGTATGCTGGAGTAATATTTAAATTAAAGCAGGAAGTAGTCTAAAAGCAGACATTGCATGAGCACGGTTCATGCACAGATAGATAGTTCTGCTGCCCGTATAATGACAAACTGTACCGGCATTTTATTACTAGCTGTGCCTACCCCAAAGCACCTAGTTTTTGTGTGGGTACGTTTTTGGCTGAAAAGTATTCAGGCAGTTTTCTCCCTTTGAAATACAATGTATGCTGTTGAGTTAATGCTGACTCCTGGGGACCCATAGCCTCTGGGTTTTCTTGGCAAGGTCTGACTGGAAGCTGATTGCCGGGTCTTTTCTTCCAAGGCAATGGAGCATAAAGTGACTTGCCCAACACTACAAGGAGTGCCAGTGGGAACTAAACCCTGGTCACCTGGTTCCTGCTCTAACCACTAGGCTACTCCTGTGCTACACGCGCTGCTGTTCAGAGTGCCGTTGACATACATCAGTACTTTGTTTATGGAGTGTCCAATCGTTCGGCAAGACCACCTGTTTTCAGAATTGCGTCAATAAACTAACTGGAGGGGGAGGAGACTTTTAACATCTTCTTTGTCAGTTTCTTAAATCTGGCCCAATTTATTCAATTTATATGTGTTTTTGACCCAGTGATTTTCTTTTGCTCCTTTGGTATTCCAACAACATTGGATCCTGAGTTGGAGATCTGGCACCATCTGTATTTAGTTACAATTACCCAGGAATTTTTTACCCCATTTATTTCCCTTTCCTTACGTACTTTAGTCTTTTTATAGCAGAGATAGTCCTCTGATGAGGGCCAGGCTTCAGGACTCCTCCCAGAGCCCTGCTATCGTCAGCACTAACTCTGGACTCTAGGAGAGTATAAATCCAATTTAGTTAATGCACGGCCAAAGGCGTGTGTTAATTGCAGGTGCAACCATTTAAGCCAGTCCTAGAGCTGGACAAAATGCTCACGTCTAGATTTTTCATTTTACGCGGGAGGGCAGAGACAGAGGGAAGCAGGTGAAAGATGATGGGGCTACCAAAAAGAGAGAGAGGAAAGGTAAAAGAGAAACGGGAGGGAAACGGACAAAGGGCAAAAACGATTTTATAATTTACTTGTGTAGTTGTGATCTCTACCCATGAGCACGCCCACATGAAAGTATGCGCCATTGGCCCAGTGCACATATTTACAGAATAAAGTACATGTATAAGGCCTGCATTTAAAACAAATTTGTGAAAGAAGATGAAACAACATATGAAGACTGGGGAAAATCTGAGAACTCTGCAAACAAGTGGTACTTTTCTTTTCATCCTGTACATCCCTATAGTTAACTAGAATTATATTGTAACTTCCAGAGCCTGCTAACTCAGTGGTTGTGTTTTGCACTTCCCTGTAGAGGACCTGGATTTAATTCTTGGGCCTGACCTCTGCTGGGGCTGGTGAGACTGTGGAGCTAATCAGGTGGAGTTCTTGCCATCAAGCAGTAAGGATGCCCAAGAGATAATTTTATAAGGAGTTCCGTAAAGGTATGCACCATGTACACACATAAATCATGATATTTTAGTGTTATATGCACATAAACGGACATTTGTATGCATGCTAGGACCTCTTTGTGCATACAAATCAATTGCACAGTATTAATTCAAAAGTATATGCATGTACAAGTGATTTGCATGCATAAAAATATCAACCAAATGTAAACTAATTAATGAACACCCCTGTTTAATAGTAAAATATTAATTTTAATTTGTCTGCCCTTTGATGCTGGAGAAACAAGTTTGATCAGAGATTTAGAGTGCTGAAAGCTTTCTAGGGGCTCAGTTCTGCTTACTACATATAACAAACTTTCAGATGTTTTCCTTGGCTGATGTGAAAACAGAAATAAATTAAGAGACAAGAAGCGCAGAAACTTTGCGACATCTGATTCAGCGCAAGAGTCTAGCAAGCCTATGCTGGTCTTGTACAGTAAGGTGTGTGTGTGTGTGTGTGAAAGCCAAGCGACTTGTTTTAAGTGTGGAAGGAATGCATGTAGCGTGCATAGTCCAGGAATTGCAACAGAGAGGGAGCCAGCAGTTTAGTTGTGTCATAGCTGAGAGGCAGCGTGTTTGCAAGGTTCTGCGCTTTCTTGAGTGGGTGGAGGAGCACACTGGGAATCAAGAATTAGTGAAAACAGTTCCAATAGGGCTCTTTTTTTTCTCTTCTATTTGTGTTCCTTAGTTTTAGAAAAAAAGAATTTCAGTGCCAAACTTTCTGAAGTTCCTTTAATGTTATAAATTGTAAGACAGGTTTAAGCCTGCTGTCTGAAATAATAAAAAGTTTATTTATGAGAGACTTGGCATTATTGGTAGTCGAAACGCACATCATCCCAAGGCTAATGCTACATATTCAGTCAGATATTACAGACTTTATGTATATTCAACACTGCTAGCCGGATGCTCAGTGGTGCTGATTACACATGTAACGCAGCACCTGCTGCCACTACGTTTTGTTTAGACCTGCCAATGAGTAGGCTTAAGCTAAGGGGGGTCATTTTAAAAGTCTTAGTTGTAATTTTGGATGTCCATAGACATCGAAATCCCAGAGACATCTCTGGAGTCATTTTACAAATGACGTTTAGAGATGTCTCTGGTGCGGGGACATCCAGTTAGGCAAGGGGCATAGTGGAGGTGTGTCCACTCTAAAATCTATTAAAGATGTCTCTCTTTAATAGACTTTCCAGTGGACACTCTTTTTGAATTCTCTGGTATTTTAAATTCACTTTTGGATGATTTATGAATTGAGCACCATTATATAGAAGAACAAAAATAGACATATTAAGACCAATAAGACTGGATATAGTCTATCTGGTAGAATATTGCCCAACAAAAAAATGTATTTTGGCTTTCAAACACATCTCAATGTTTTTGTATTTCTGATACCATAATGAGACATAAAATTGAAATCTCATCCACTTGCAACATACCACTGACCTTTGCAGGTAGAAAGGAGCCTAGAAAATTCTGACCGTGCTAAAACTCTTTTGGACTTCAAGAGGGCAATTTTATAAACTCCTGCATGGTTAATGTGCGCCGTTACAAGCATATTTGGGGCTTATTTTATAAAGTGAAGTAAGCGTGTACTTAACGTTATAAAATAGGGGCGTAAAGATGTGCTTCATTCTAGTCGTGGATGTAATGCCTGCTCTACAACAGCGTAAATACCTTTATCGTTATCTTTATTCAAAAATGTGCTATACCGCTCAAATCAAAGGGCATACAGTGGTGTACAATACAAAAATCAAATGACTGCTGGGGTGAAGGCAGAAAGGAACGCCAATAATTGATAGGAAAGGACAGAAGAGCAGAGGGAGAAGAGAAAGGAGAAGGGGGAATAAAAGGTATAAAGTCACTGAGGAGGGTGAGGGAGATTGAAGGCGCATTGGAACAGATGGGTCTTTAGTGCCGATTTGAAGTGAGGTCACTGAGGAGGGTGAGGGAGATTGAAGGCGCATTGGAACAGATGGGTCTTTAGTGCCGATTTGAAGTGAGTGAAAGAGGGCTCAGAACGAAGTTCTAGGGGAAGGGAGTTCCAGAGGGAAGGGGCCAGAAAGAAAAAGGCATAAGAACAGGTGCGCTCAAGGTGTGCTTGCGAGGAGGAAGGGAACTCCAAACAGTAGTTTTGGACAGAGCGGAGCGGATGGGGAGGGACATGGAACCGGAGGAGGTCAGCCAGGTATTTAGGGGAGGAGGTGTAGACAATATGGTGTGTGAGAATGAGGACTTTATACTGCATTTAATCTCTGTTCGTCTACAAGGAATGCCTATCAACACAACTATAATTCAAGTATATGCCCCAACAACAGCTGCAGAAGAGAATGAAATTGAAGAATTCTATGAACAAGTACAAACTGAAATTGACAGAACATGCAAACAGGATATCCTGATAGTCATGGGTGACTGAAACGCAAATGTTGGTAACAAAGAAGAAGGCAAAGTAGTTGGAAAATATGGACTTGACAACAGAAATGAAGCTGGAGAAAGACTGATAGAATTCTGCAAGACCAACGATCTATTCATCTCAAACACCTTCTTCTAGCAACACAAGCGGTGACTGTACACATGGACGTCACCCAGTGGATTGTATAAAAATCAAATTGACTACATCTGTGGAAGTCAACGATGGAAAAGCTCTATAACATCAACAAAGACAAAACCTGGAGCTGACTGTGGTACAGATCATCAACTACTAGTATGCAAACTCAAGCTAAAGTTGAAAAAGAGCAAGCCACTCAAGAATGCAGCAAAATATGACCTTGAGAATATACCACTGGAATTTAAAGACTGCCTGCAAAATCGATTTGCTGCTTTAGATACAAATGACAGAGCTCCAGAAGAGTTATGGAATGACATCAAGAAAGTTGTGTTGGAAGAAAGTGAGAAGTCTCTACAAAGGTTAAAAAGATAAAACGGCTAAAATGGATGACGGAAGAAACTCTGAAAATTGCCCAGAAACGCAGAGAAGCTAAAGCCAGAGGAGAAAGAAAGACAATCACAGAACTCAACAGAGATTTCCAATGTGCAGCAAGATAGGACAAGGAAAAGTACTACAACGACGCATGCAAGGAAATAGAAACAGAAACTATTAGAGGAAGAACAAGATCAGCTTTCCTAAAGCTACGAGAATTAAAGAAAAGGTTCCAGCCCTGAATTGGAATGTTACAAGATGCTCAAGGTTCTATGTTGAATGATGCTGAGAAGATCAAGAAAAGGTGGAAGGAATATACAGAGTTTATCTCCAGGAACAAGCAGGAATGAGTCCTCACATATGGGTACGTCGGAACCGACGGAGCCTGCGCGGGAAAGCTCCCCAGCTTCCCAGAAAGGAAGCTTTTGGGGCCTCCCACAGCGCATGCGCGCTGCCTTCCCGCCTTCCTGCCTTCCTGACCAACTCTCTTCAGTTCTTCTTTTTCCGCGGAGCCAGCAGGTCGTGTTCCTGTCACCGCTGAAGAAATTGTTATTTTAATTTGTTTCTTTGACCGCGTGTCTGCCTTCCCCGATTCTGGACCGGTACTGCCGGTCCTTTTTTCGTTTATTTAAAAAAATAAATAAATAAATAATATATTACTTTTTCCTACACTTGGTGTATTTTTTCTGTGAGGCCTCTAGGCCTTCTCAGGTCTCCCTCATGGAAAAACCAGCATCTGGTTTTAAAAAATGCACTAAGTGTACCGGTACTATTTCAATTACAGACACCCATGAGTGGTGTCTTAAATGTTTGGGGCCTGACCATTCCATTCCGAATTGTCCATCCTGCTCTCTGATGTCCAAAAGGGGCTTACAGAACAGAGCAAATAAATTTCATATGCTGTTTTCTACCGATACTCCAGCATCAACATCCTCCGGGTCTTCTTCTCCTGATGGATCTCAGGTAACCAAACATTCTTCGGGCAAGTCCTCAAAAGGCAAATCTCCCTCTAAGCAGCGAGAGGCCCTTGCAATTGACCCTGAGGACCCTGCCCCAGCCAAAAAACCCCGGCGGGAAGCTCCGGCTTCCAAAGCTCCTCCTATGGGGTTACAGGTAGACATCGATGGCACGGCCTCGACCGATCTCCTGTTAGACTGCTCTGGGGTACCGGCTAACACCGGTACCGACTTCCAGGCAGTTGTGGCGGCTATGGGTACTACGGTACAATCCATGCAGCAGGCCTTACTGACTTTCATTAATGCTGCACTGCCATCGGTACCGCGACAATCGGTTCCGACTCCGATTCCAGTACCGCAACTGATACCGGTACCCAGAGCATCTACTTCCAGTAGCATGCCGGTTCCGGTCTCCGGTTCCGGAGCTTTCTTCGATACCGCTCTGATACCCGGTACGCCCGATGTCGGTACCGATCGGTACGCGTATCGATCTCTGGAAGCAAATAGACGATACTTTGAATCCTCTGAAGAGTCTGATACCTCAGATGATTCTGCTGACGTCTCTTTCACTCTTCCTGAGGAGCCCTCTTCTCCAAAAAGGAGAATGTCTCCTCCAGAGGATTTGTCCTTTCAAGACTTCATTATTAAAGTAGCTAAAGGACTCTCCATATCTGTATCCTCAGAAAAGGAACCTAGAGCAAAGAAATTAGATATTTTAGGATACTCTAAGGTTCCTAAAGAGGCAGCCACCTTACCCATACATGAAATTCTTCAAGAACACATGATGGATTTGTGGGAGGCTCCTCTTACCCTATCTCCACATTCTCGACGTTTGGACACCATGTATCGGGTTCCTCCTTCTCCTGGTTTTCAAAAAACTCAGCTTCCTCACCACTCTATTGTGGTGAAGTCTGCTATGAAAAAGATAAAGAGTACCAAAAGACACTCTTCTACCCCTCCAGGAAGAGAATGTAGGACTCTGGATGCTTTTGGGAGAAAAATCTTCCAAGCTAGCATGCTTATTGCCAGAATCAATTCATGCAGCCTTTATATGGGCATGTTTTTGAAAGAGATTGCATTAAAGATACGTCAATTTCTCCCCTTTATCCCAGAGGATAAACAGGAGGAATTCCTTCTTTTGCTAAAGCACACTCAAGATGTTTCCAAGTTCTCCAACAGAGCAGCCTTTGACTCTTTTGAGGGGGCAAGCAGAGCCTCTGGCATAGCCATAGCTGCTCGCAGACTGGCTTGGCTCCAGGCCTCTGATTTGGAACCCTGGGTACAAGAAGGCTTGGGCAATCTGCCCTGTACAGGTGAAAATCTCTTTGGCAAAGAGTGGCAAATCAAAGCCACTCAAATGGATGCAGAGAATGCTGCTTTAGATAGACTTTCTAAGTCTACCTCTACCCCTGCCAAGAAAAAAACTTTTAAGAAAACTTTCTATAAAAAGACCAGATTTTACACAAATACTGGCCAGCAATCTTCCCAAGTTCGCTTTGCTCCTAAGCGTCAGCAAACTAAGCAGCCCAGAACAAAGGCCACAGGGGCTGCTACAATCCAGCAGTCCCAATCTCCTCAGGGTTTTTGACTTGGTTCTAGAGAACTTACCCTTTCTGGCTCTGCAACAGCCAGAACCTCTCACCATTCCAGGAAGGTTGGCTCATTTTGCTCCCAGATGGGAACAAATCACATCAGAACCGTGGACCCTCTCTATCATCAGAGAGGGCTACAAACTACATTTCTCTAGCCTTCCTCCCCATACCATGGTGAGACAATTCAATTCTCCCCCATCTCTCCTGTACCTGTTGGGACAAGAGGTGACCACTCTTCTCGCCCAAAGGGCAATAGAAGAGGTTCCTCTTCCTCAACAAGGGTCAGGTTTCTACTCCCCCTATTTTCTGATTCCCAAGAAAACAGGGGGATACAGACCCATTCTGGATCTCAGAGAATTGAACAAATTCCTCTACAAAGAAAAATTCAAAATGCTTTCTCTAGGTACTCTCCTTCCATACCTACAGAGTCAGGACTGGCTTTGTTCTCTAGATCTCAAGGATGCGTACACACATATACTCATCCATCCATCCCACAGAAAATTCCTACGGTTCATGTTCCAGGGAAAACATTTCCAATACAGAGTACTCCCCTTCGGTCTAGCCTCTGCTCCAAGGGTATTTACCAAATGCATGGCAATAGTAGCTGCATTTCTACGCACTCTGGGGATCTTTGTCTTCCCGTACCTGGACGACTGGCTCATCCGAGCTCCATCTCAGTCCGAGGCTCAGACTTCCCTGGACCACACCAGATGCATACTGCAGTATCTGGGACTTGTCATCAATCTGCCAAAGTCTCAACTCACCCCTACTCAATCCCTAGAGTTCATCGGGGCTTGGCTAGATACTACCACTGCAAGGGCCTATCTTCCTCAGGCCCGTTGCAACCGTCTAGTGCACTTGGTCTCTCAAATTCAGTCCAGAAGCCACTTGACTGCCAGAGAGATGCTACAACTGCTAGGTCACATGGCATCCACAGTTCATGTAGTGCCTTATGCTCGCCTACATATGAGAGCAACTCAATGGACCTTGTCCACACAGTGGACCCAAGCATCAGGAGCTCTCTCAGACCAAATAGCAACCTCAAAACGTCTTTTTTGGTCTCTCCAATGGTGGGTATCCACTCAAAATCTGTTGTTGGGGGCCCCCTTCCAACCTGTGTTACCCCAAGCAACTCTCACTACAGATGCCTCCCAAACAGGCTGGGGAGCTCATCTCCAAGACCTCTCCACTCAGGGCCTTTGGTCTCCACAGGAAACCACCCTTCATATCAATCTTTTGGAGCTGCGAGCAATTCTCCTTGCTCTCAAGGTCTTTCATACCCTCCTCATCAACATGACAATCCTTGTTCATACCGACAATCAAGTAGCCATGTTCTACGTAAACAAACAAGGAGGGACTGGCTCTCTGTCGCTTTGCAACGAAGCTCTAAAACTCTGGGCCTTCGCCAGAGAGCATGGGATCCATCTCCTGGCTGTGTACCTCCCAGGAATCCAAAACTCTTGGGCAGACAGACTCAGTCGAGTCCTGCTGCCACACGAATGGTCCCTGCACATGGATCAGGTACTCAGAATCTTTCAAGAATGGGGGACCCCGGACATAGACCTCTTTGCAAGTCCGTACAATGCCAAACTTCCCCGGTTATGTTCCAGGATTCCGTGTCAGGGAGCTCAGGCCAAGGATGCCTTCCTCCTTCATTGGGGTCAGGCCTTCCTATATGCCTTTCCACCCATTCCCTTGATTCCCAAGACTCTATTCAAACTTCAGAGGGATCAAGGATCCATGATCCTCATAGCTCCACGCTGGCCACGCCAAGTGTGGTACCCTCTACTTCTGCATCTCTCCCAGACACCCTCCCTGGATCTGGGAGCTGCTCCAGACCTTCTGTCTCAAGAGGAGGGGACTTTGTGGCACCCAAACCCCAAGTCCCTTCACCTCAGAGCTTGGTTACTGAAGGCCTAGACCTTCAAGACTTGAATCTTTCTCAACAGGTGAAGGATATCCTCCATGCATCGAGGAAACCTTCCACCAGGCGTTCTTATGCTTTTAAATGGAAAAGATTTTCAATTTGGTGTGCTAACAAAGGTCTTAATCCTCTAGCACTACCTTTAACTTCTTCACTTGAATATCTCCTGCATCTTTCCAATGCAGGACTTAAAACCAATTCTGTAAGAGTCCATTTGAGTGCTATTGCAGCATCTCTTCAGCCTATCAATGGACAATCTGTTTCCTCTCATCCTCTTATTGCAAGATTCATGAGAGGTCTAACTTTAACTAAACCTCCCATTCGGCCTCCTCCAGTGGCATGGGACTTAAACGTAGTTCTTGGTCAGCTTATGAAGCCGCCCTTTGAACCCTTAGCCACTACCTCCTTAAAATTCCTTTCCTGGAAAGTCATTTTCCTTATTGCAATCATTTCTGCTCGCCGCATCAGTGAACTGCAGGCTTTAGTGGCTAATCCACCTTATACAAGGTTCCATCATGATAAGGTAGTCCTTAGGACAAATCCCCACTTTATGCCTAAAGTGGTCTCACCTTTTCATCTTAATCAAGAGGTATATCTACCTGTCTTTTTTCCAGCTCCTCATGCATCTAGTGCAGAGAGGAACCTACATACGTTAGATTGTAAAAGAGCTCTTGCCTTTTACATCCACAGGACACAGCAACATAGAAAGTCTTCTCAACATTTTGTTGCTTTTGATCCTTCTCATTTAGGACTTCCAGTCTCAAAAAGAACACTGTCCAATTGGATTGCTCAGTATATTTCTTTTGCTTACCAGAGTAAGAACCTTTCTCTGGAAGGCCATGTCACAGCTCACAATGTGAGAGCCATGGCCACATCTATGGCTCATCTTCATTCTGTATCCATCGATCAGATCTGTCGAGCAGCCACTTGGGCCTCGGTTCATACCTTCACAGCCCATTACTGCTTGGACAAGGACTCCCGCCGGGATGCCTTGTTTGGTCAGGCTGTCCTCAGACACCTGTTCCATTCTTAAACAACTCCTGCCCACCTTCCCTGAGTGGATGCCTGAGATCCATGGGAAGATGAGGAATTCTTGCAGGGGGATCTCCCCGGCATCTTAGCTAGGGAGTCCCCATATGTGAGGACTCATTCCTGCTTGTTCCTGGAGATAGCACAGTTACTTACCTGTAACAGGTGATCTCTGGGAACAGCAGGAATTAGTCCTCACAACCCTCCCACCTCCCCTAGGAGTTGTATCTCTCTCTCTCTCTTTCCTTTCCTCTCTCTATTGTCTCAGCTTTAAACTAGAACTGAAGAGAGTTGGTCAGGAAGGCGGGAAGGCAGCGCGCATGCGCTGTGGGAGGCCCCAAAAGCTTCCTTTCTGGGAAGCTGGGGAGCTTTCCCGCGCAGGCTCCGTCGGTTCCGACGTACCCATATGTGAGGACTAATTCCTGCTGTTCCCAGAGATCACCTGTTACAGGTAAGTAACTGTGCTTTATATGATAAAGATCAAGTGGACCAACAGCCGTTTCAACCTATACCTTATGATCGGGAACCATTGGTGATGAAAGAAGAAGTTGAAGCAGCATTGAAAGCCTTATCAAAGAACAAAGCACCAGGCATTGATAGCATTCCCATAGAAGTATCACAGCAATCTGATGCAGCTGTTACCATACTTACAAGGCTCTGCCAAGAAATATGGAAGACAACATCATGGCCAACTGACTGGAAAAGATCTGTGTTTATACCAATACTAAAGAAAGGTGATCCAACTGACTGTGGAAATTATCGCACAATCGCTCTGATCCCACATGCCAGCAAGATTCTACTGAAGATTATTCAAAAGAGACTACAGCCATACCTGGAACAAGAACTACCTGAAGTGCAAGCAGGGTTCAGGAAAGGGCGAGGAACGAGAGACATCATTTCGGATGTGAGATGGATCCTTGAAAAGACTAAAGAATACCAAAAGGATATCTATTTGTGCTTTATCAACTATAGCAAGGCTTTTGACTGTGTAAACCATGAGAAACTCTGGGCCACATTAAGAAGCATGGGTATACCAGAACACTTGATCGTACTCTTGCACAATCTGTACATTGATCAAGAAGCAACAGTTCGAACGGAACAAGGAGAAACAGAATGGTTTCAAATAAGCAAAGGTGTAAGACGAGGCTGCATACTTTCTCCCTACTTGTTTAATTTATATGCAGAACAAATCATCAGAGAAGCAGGATTGTATGAAGACAACAGAGGTGTGAAGATTGGTGGAAGACTCATCAACAACCTTTGCTATGCTGATGATACCACATTACTGGCTGAAAGTGAAGATGATCTGAAACATTTGCTTCTCACAATCAAAGAACATAGTCTCCTAATGGGCCTGCACCTTAATGTAAAGAAGACGAAGATCATGACCACTGGCATAATCAACAGGTTCATCATTGAAGGAGAAGAAATTGAAATTGTGAACAACTTTAACCTACTTGGATCATCTATCAATAAAGAAGCAACAAGCAGTCAAGAAATCAGACGACACATTGCTCTTGGCGGAATGGCTATGAAAGACCTAGATAAGATTCTCAAGAGCAGAGATGTCTCTCTCCATACAAAGATTTGACTTGTTCAAGCCATGGTATTTTCAAAACCATCATATGGATGTGAAAGCTGGACAATGAAAAAGATAGACAGGAAGAAAATTGGTGCCTTTGAATTATGGTGCTGGTGGCAAATACTGTGTATACCATGGACTGCCCGAAGAACAAACCAGTCGATACTAGAGGAGATCAAACCTAAGCTTTCTTTAGAAGCTCAGATGATAAGACTTCGACTTTCATACTTTGGACACATCATGCGAGGAGAGAGATCATTAGAGAAAGGGGTTAAAGGAGCACTAAGAGGTGACAAGGCGATAGCGGAGAGACTGAATGAATTCTTTGCTTCGGTCTTTACTGAGGAAGATGTAGGGATGATACCCATGACTGAAGTGGTATTTAAAGGTGCGGAAGAATTGAAGGAAATATCTATACATCGGGAAGATGTATTACAACTATTAGATAAACTGAAGAGTAGCAAATCACCTGGGCCGGATGGTATACATCCAAGGGTGTTGAAAGAACTGAAATATGAGATTGCAGACCTGCTATTAGTAATCTGTGAACTATCATTAAAATCATCCCTAATACCTGAAGATTGGAGGATCGCCAATGTAACACCAATTTTTGAAAAGGGTTCCAGGGGTGATCCGGGAAACTACAGACCGGTGAGCCTGACGTCAGTACTGGGAAAAATGGTAGAAACCATCATAAAGAATAAAATTACTCAGCATGTAGATAGTCATGACCTAATGGGAGACAGCCAACATGGCTTTAGACAAGGAAGATCTTGTCTTACTAATCTGTTATGTTTTTTTGAAGGAGTGAATAATCAGGTGGACAAAGGTGAGTCGGTTGATATTGTGTAGCTGGACTTTCAGAAAGCTTTTGACAAGGTCCCTCATGAGAGACTTTTGGCAAAACTAAAGAGTCATGGGATAGGAGGCAGTGTACTATTGTGGATCAGGAACTGGTTAAAACATAGAAAGCAGAGGGTATGGCTAAATGGCCAATTTTCCCAATGGAGAAAGGTGAATAGTGGTGTACCCCAGGTATCTGTGCTGGGACCGCTGCTTTTTGACATATTCATAAATGACCTGGAAAGTGGAATAACGAGTGAGGTTATCAAATTTGCAGATGACACAAAACTATTTAAAGTTGTTAAAACCCAAGATGATTGTGGAAAATTGCAAGAAGATCTTGATAAATTGGAAGACTGGGCATCAAAATGGCAGATGAAATTTAATATGGACAACTGCAAAGTTATGCACCTAGGGAAGAACAATCCAAATTATGGTTGCACGATGCAAGATTCCACATTAGGAACCACCACCGAAGAAAAAGATTTTGGCGTCATTGTGGATACCATGTTAAAACCCTCGGCCCAGTGTGCAGCAGCGGCCAAGAGAGCAAATAGAATGCTAGGTATCAAAAGGAAAGGAATGGAAAATAAAACAAAGGATATTATAATGCCTCTGTATCGTTCCTTGGTGAGACCGCACCTTGAATATTGCGTGCAATTCTGATCGCCGTATCTTAAAAAGGATATAGCGTTATTAGAAAAGGTTAGAGAAGAGCCACCAAAATGGTAAATGGATGGAAGGATACCCCTATCAAGAAAGGCTAAAAAAGGTTAGGGCTCTTTAACCTGGAAAATAGACGGCTGAGAGGAGATATGATAGAAGTCTATAAATTAATGAACGGAGTGGAACGGGTAAACGTAGATCGATTGTTTACGTTATCAGAATATAGAAAGACTAGGGGACATGCAATGAAGCTGCAGGGTAAACTATTTAAGACTAATAAAATAATATTTTTTTCATTCAACGTGTAATCAAACTCTGGAATTTGTTACCGGAGGATGTAGTAAAGGCTATTAGTGTAACTGGGTTTAAAAAAGGTTTGGACAAGTTCCTGGAGGAAAGGTCCATAAACCATTAAGAAGGGACCCAGGATATCAATGCTTGACCCAGTACAAGCATTGTGGAACCTGTGTCTTTTGGGGAAACTGCTAGGTACGTATGACCTAGATTGGTCACTGTTGGAAACAGGATACTGGGCTTGATGGACCTTGGTCTGACCCAGTATGGCATATCTTACATCATGCTTGGCAAGATAGAAGGTCAACGCAAAAGAAGAAGGCCAGCAATGAGATGGATCGATACAATAACAGCAGCTACGGATACCAGTCTGTCAACAATGAGCTGTGATCTGAGTGGAAAAACACTTTATTTATCAGTTAATCTAAGACCTAGTACAACCCGACACAGGCCGTGTTTCGGAGAACTTCATCAGGGGTTGTCGGAGTAGGTACTAAAACATAGAAACATATAAATTAATTATGGTTAAAATCCAATATATGGGAAAGAAGCATGTGATTTCAACATTAATACCTTAGTTGTGGATATGATGAGCAAGTAATCCTCAAAGAGAGGCAACAACACTAAAACAAAGAAAACAGAATGAGGCATATGTATACCATGGAGATTTAAGTATACATATGCCTCATTCTGTTTTCTTTGTTTTAGTGTTGAAATCACATGCTTGTCACATCCTTTTAAGTTTTCTATTTTAATTTGTCTTATCTTGTTATATTTTATTTTATTCTATTTTATTGTGTTTTGTTTTATTTCATTCCAACTAATTTAAACATATGGCATTTTTTAATGTATTTGCATATCCACACTTTTAAATGATGGATTTTGTCTTATTCTTTTTTATACTAGTCTATTTATTGTTTATATGATTGATTACATTGTATTTATGTTTTTAATTATTTATTTGTTCTTTCCCATATATTGGATTTTAACCATAATTAATTTATATGTTTCTATGTTTTAGTACCTACTCCAACAACCCCTGATGAAGTTCTCCGAAACACGGCCTGTGTCGGGTTGTACTAGGTCTTAGATTAACTGATAAATAAAGTGTTTTTCCACTCAGATCACGGTTTGGACTGTGTGCTTGCTACCACGTGATTTCTTGCCTTTTTGTTGGACTACTGTCAACAATGAGCTGCCTGACTGAAGACTGAACACAATTTAGGATAGCTGTCCAGAGGGTCGCCATGAGTCAACTCCGACTCGACGGCACTTAACAACAACAACCTGAAACGTACCGGCAACCAGTGGAGGCAGAACAGAAGAGGGGTAACGTGCTCATAGCGGGAGGAGGAGGTGAGGAGATGGGAAGCAGTATTCTGGAGAAGTTGCAGACGGGAGATTTGGGAATGAGGTAGACCAGCAAGGGAGACATTACAGTAATCGAAACAGGAAACAGGAAAGGACAGGAGGAGAGTGGTTTGCGAGGGGACAGAGAGGAAGGGGCGAATGGCATGAAGCTGGTGGAGGCAGAAGAAGACACAGCAGGAGACCAAGGAGATATGATCTGAAAAAGAAAGGGAAGAGTCAAGAATGATGCCAAAGTACCGGAAGGAGAACACCAAGGGATGGTGACAGAGACAAGGGTGGGAGCCAGGGGAGGAGGGGGGACCCAAACGTAACCCACATGGCGGTAGATTTAAGGGGATTGAACTGGAGAAAATTAGCAGCCATCCAGTCCTGGATGGAGGAAAGACAGGCATTGAGAGGTGCAATCTCAGGGACAGAGGGGCTAATCCGATGCAAAAAGAGGATATCATCCACATAATAGTATGCGGAAATACTGGCCTGCTACATGAGAAGAGCAAGGGGGGCCAAAAAAAGATTGAAGAGAAGGGGGACAGGACGGAACCCTGGTTGACACCACAGGAGAGAGGCATAGAGGTGGAGGTGGAAGAGGAAGACGAGACAATGAAAGAGCGTGCAGAGAGAAAGGAGCGGAACCATTATCAGGGCACACCAACAACACCAAAGTCAGCGAGACAACGGAGAAGAGTGCGATTGTCCACCAAATCTCCGGAAAGATCCAAGTAAACATCACCCCGGTTGTGAGCAACATGTAGTTCGTTCAGTACAGAGAGAAGAATAGTTTCAGTGCTGTGGCCCAACCGAAAACCAGACGGGGGTGAAGTGCATTGGTGGAGGCCAGATGGGAAGAAAGCTGGGCAAAAACAGTGTTCAAGAATCTTAGAAACAAGAGGAAGATTTGAGATGGGGCACCAATTGGAGAGGACAGTTGGGTCAAGTGAGGGTTTCTAAGGAGGGGATGAACCATGGCATGCTTCCAGAAGGAAAGGAAACAGCCAGAGGACAGTGAAGAGCATGAGGAGGATTGAGGGAAGGAGAGCCAAGGAGGGCTCCAGGAGCCATTTAGCGGGAATGGGGTCCAAGGAGCACCAAGTCTTACGAGCAGACGAGATGGTGTGGTGAAGCTCAGAGGCAGAGATGGGCTCAAAAGAGGACCAAGTGTGAATGAGAAGGGGGGAAGCGTGGGGGGAGGTCGGGGGACAGAGTTGGGGAAGATGGAAGCGGGGAAAGAAGGGGGAAAGGCAAGAGACAAAAGAGGCCCAGAGGGCGAGGACCCTATCCGAAAAGAAGGTGGCCAGGTTGGTAGGGTCAGGGCAGGGAGGAGGAGCTAGGCCGGTAGTTGAGAGAGAGGAAAGAGACCATAGGACAGAGTAGAGCTGCCTGGAGGAGGAGTCCTGGATCAGCTTGGAGTAGTGATCCTGTTTTGCGGCATGGACCATGGTCCAATACTCCCTGTAACGCTGGCGGAAAGAGGCCAGAGAAACAGGAGAGGGGTGACTGAGCCAGTGATGCAGGACATGAAAAAACTGTGAGTATTGAATAAGCAGCCTAGAGGAGAACCAGGGATGGTGAACAGGGGGAGAAACAGCCGGGGCAGGGAGGGAGGGGGGCCAAAAGATCAAGGGCATCAGAGAGAGCAGAGTCCCAGGACTGAGCCTGAGAGTCAGGGAAAAGGGAGGAGAAATCGGGAGGAGGGAGCTGAGCTGCTGATGGGAAACTCTGCAGGATTTGAGGGGTAATGCAGCGACAACTCTGGAGAGGCCTTGAGGAAGAAGGTGACTGGCCGGGAGGGCGCAGCAGCGAAAGCGAGAAACAAACACATAAATGGTCTGACCAGGGCAGCAAATGTGGAGACAGGGCTGTGGGGGTAGCGAAAGAAGTGGGAAGGGAAATGAGAAGATCAAGGGTAGAGCAGGCAGCCTGCATGGGAAACGTAACATGTTGTAGAAAAGAAAAGTCATCCAAGAGTGCGCTAAGGGCTTTATCCCAGGGCTGGAGGGGAGGGGAAAGGTGAAGATTGAAATCTACAAGGAGAAGGAGCTGTGGAAAGGCCAGGGCACCTCAGAAATAGTTAATAGGAGATCTTCCCAGCCGTGGGCACGGTGAGAGGGGGGTCATAAACTAAAAGAAAATGCAGCGGGGGGGGGGGAGGGGGGGTAGAAGCTAGTCTCAGAAGGAGAGCCTCCTGGTAGCACAGCACTGGAGAGTGGGGAGACTGGAAACTGAGGGAAGATCAATATAGAGCCATGACACTGCCACCCGCCTATCCAATATGAGGGATGGACAAGGCAGAGAAACCAGGGGGAGGCACCGGGAGAGGAGAGAATCCTCTCCCTCCCAGAGCCAGGTTTCAGTCAAGAAGAGAACATCCAGGGAGAGGTCAAGCGTCAGATCGTGGACCAGGAGGGTTTTGGAGCGCAATGAGCGGTGATTAAGATGGGCTAAAGACAGGGCAAGGGAGGGAAGGGAGGGTGGAGCCTTAGAGTTTCAAGAGCAAGTGGACCTAGGCCGGGGAGGGGGAGACAAGGCACTAGGTTTTCTTCAGAGACAGAGGGGCATCTGTGTTGTGCCACCTCTGCTGTTGCATCTGCAGGAAGGGGAGAGTCAGCCGCAGGGCCTGGAGCAGCACTGAGGGCCACGATGGCTGTTGGGGATCTGATGAATGAAGGAGCTGAAGTGGCTGTTTCTTCTGTGCCAGTTCGGGAAGGAATCTTATCTTTATTGCCTTTGCCCTCTGGCAGTGTTTCATTCAAGCCCTCTTTGGTGAGACCTATCCA
Organism: Ichthyophis bannanicus; assembly: GCA_033557465.1. NCBI lineage: Eukaryota > Metazoa > Chordata > Amphibia > Gymnophiona > Ichthyophiidae > Ichthyophis > Ichthyophis bannanicus. The sequence goes on along the minus strand of CM066041.1, from coordinate 184,070,712 downwards.
GTTTAATTTTGAGACTCTTTGGGATGGTCTGCGTACCTTGGAAGCCTCTCTGTCTTCTCATTTTTCCTCTATTCAAGCTACTTTAGCTTGCTCACTGCAGGTTCTGGAGCAGCAGAAGCAAGAGGTGGCTCAATTGTCTTCATGAGTGACACAAGTTGAACTTAAATGTTTAGATTTAACTGGACTTACAGGTACTATGGTTAAAGATTTTACCAATTTCCATAGAAAAATTGAGTCTTTGGAGAATTCCATTCGGAAAAGGAATTTATATTTGTTGAACTTTCCTCATATGCCTACTTTATCTCCAAAGGAGTTGTTTAACTTGTATGCCACTTCAATTTTGAAAATTCCATTGGAGTCTTTGGGTTATGTTTACTAAATCTTCTTAACGTGTGCTCATTAGCGTGCGCTAATGACGCTTTACGGGGCAAAAATGCGCTTTAGTGCGCGCTCATGCGCGCAGCTGCACAAACGAGTGCTGAAGGCGTGGAAAGGCTCCCGGAGGGCGGAGGAAGGCTCCCCAGGGGCGGAGAGAAGGGGTCAATGGGTGGAGAGTGGGAGGGGAGACTCGGCTCCCCGCACACTAACGATGTGAAATTTGAGGCCAAAAATACCGCAAGTGAAAACCTCGCGTTAGATCTGATTTAAAGGGAAAAGAAACAATTTCTGTCAGCAATGTACAGCAAAACTAGGGAAACCTACAAAAAAGTGATGTGTGATACATGTGCATGGAACAAAAGTGCAAATAAACATTGAAAATGACCCCAACAAATTAGAAAAAAATCATAATCAAGCTGGGCAATAGTGATAGTAATGGGAAACATCAAAAAACACTCCCAAGAAAGTCCCAAAAAATAAATATGAATTTTGGAAGGGTCTATGCTCCGTCCCCATACAAGGTGAATGATCCCACAGTGAAATAGCACTGATCAGGGTTTCCCTCTCCATTGGACAGGTTACCTATGGCATGCACGTGTTCCACAACAGCAGGGCAGGCATGTCGGAATGGGCAACTGGACAGATGCTGGGAAAGGGGATACAGAGGGCTGCAGGCGGCACATGCTGTGGTGCAGCTGGGGCCCAGTGCGGACTAGGCAGATGCCTAGGTGGCACTTAGGAATGCTGAAACTGAACAGCAGCCAGACAGCAACTGATGAGGGCCCAACATGGGCACGAGAGTGTTTATCACAGTGTCACAGGGGATAGTACCCAGCAGGTACCCCAAAGGGCACAGAACATTGGCAGGCGGTGTTGGGGGGAAGCGTGGATGCCTATGTAGGCACCCCTACCCCAGAACACGCACCATAGGCAGCTGCCTACCTGCACACTGGATGGCTTGAGACTGCACACCACCAGCACCACCAGCAGAAGGGCATGTCAGCATGGTGGCAGAGGTGTACTGGTGGTGGAGGGAGGCAGTGGCAGCTGCCCAGAGCAGACCATGGCCTAGCCCTGTGTAGGTGGGTGCCATGCACTGCAACAGACAGGCTCTGTCTGACAAACAACCATGGTATCTCCAGGGACTGCACTGTCTCTGTGAGCACAGTGTGGTGCGATGAACACAGCCAATGAGTTCAGGAGCAGAAGGTCACAAGTTCAAGTCCCATCTGGGGCTACTGCAAATCCAGTCCCCATATTTTACCCGCTACTAAACCATGATAGTAAGGACAAACCTTTATTGCAGAGAACATACGCATGGTTCAAACGCCTATATTTTACCCCACCGAGCACAGACACCAGAAACATGCGCATTACCTAGAGCAGAGTCCCCCAAATGCAGTCCTGGAGGGCCACAAATCATTCAGGTTTGATGCTGTCTCCAATATAAGGCCATGTCAGCATGGTGGCGGAGGGGTACTGGTGGTGGAGGGGGCAGTGGCAGCTGCCCAGAGCAGACCATGGCCTAGCCCTGTGTAGATGGGTGCCATGCACTGCAACAGACAGGCCCTGCCAGACAAACAGTCATGGTATCACCAGGGAATGCACTGTCTCTGTGGCAACACAGTAGTGCAGTGCACACAACCAGTGTGTTTGGAGGCAGAAGGTCACAGGTTCAAATCCCAGCTTTGGTGCCTGCCAACCCAGTCCCCATATTTTACCCACTGCTACAACGTGCTAATACAGACAGAACGTTTATTGCAGATGACTTAAAGATGCCCAAAACACCTACATTTTACCCTACAGAGCAAAGACACCATAAACAGGCGCATTACCTAGAGCAGAGTCTCCCAAATGCAGTCCTGGAGGGCCAAACACCATTCAGGTTCCATGCTGCCTCTAATAAAGATGCCTGTGCTGCATATCTATGCACCACCCCCATGGTATGCAGATGTATCTCATACATATTCATGAGGGACAGCATGAAAACCCGAACAGTGTTTAGCACACCAGGACTGGAGTTGGGAACCTCTGCCGTAAAGCAGCAGCCAACAGGGGCAGACACACCCACACCCACAGGCTCCATTAGCCAATGCCTCCTGGAGAGGCAGGACATTGGGCCCTGCGTGCATCTCCCAATACTAGCACTTGCATACCTTAGCAATGCCACCCTACACCTCGGAATACGGTACACAGCTATCAAAGGTTTGCTATGATTACTGGCAGATAGCAATTCCTACGTTAAGCACAGTTTGCTGATTGAGCTCCATCATAGCAACCTTTCTGATGTCTGTGGAGTGTGCTTCAGGTCTGGTCTCTGACAGTGTTTACCACCCTGGGGAGTGACCCCCAACAGAATTGTGTACCATATCCATGCCTGAACTGTGACCAGGACTGGTGTGGTGGCCAGGGCTGCTAAACTCCTCTATAGTAGCACAATGCTGGCATAGGTGTGGGAGTGTGTGTCTGTCTATCCAGTGTGTGGTGGCTGCAAACACCCTCCACACCCACACTGCCAGCACTGTTGCCAGTATTGGCCTGCCAATGTGCATAATGAGGAGCAAGGTACCATGGGTATAGCCCGGACAGGGTGGCCTGGCCAGGATGCATCTGCACAGGGCATAGGGCACTGGCTGGGACATTGTAGTGCCCGGCCACAGCATGTCCTGCTGGGAGATCACTCTTACTCTGACTGTGCAGTGACCACAGCATGGCTAGGCACCCCCATAGTGCTATATAGTATTTCTCTTGTGTGATATTTATGGGTTTCCTTTTGGGGCCCAGTCACTGACTTATCTGCTTGTTGTGTATGCTGACGTCCCAGTTCTGGGTGCACGCATTTCCACCGGGAACATGCATTATGGACTTGCTAGCAGACTGTCTGCAGTTGGTATGTGTCTTGATGGAGCGCCTTGCAGGGTGCAGCAGATGAAGGCTTGCTGCAAGAGAATGTCAGATAGTGGTGGGGTGCAGCTTAGCATATCCAGGCCTAATGTCTGTCTGCTATTGCGTTATGGATGTGTGCAAAGCTGCATTGACTGCTCTGTAGGGTGTCTGTTCCCCAGCAGGACTGGCGTTGATGGTCCCCTCTACTGCCACCATTGCAGGGAGGTAGAATGTGGATCTGTTGATGGGAGACCCTGTTTACCACCCTCAGCCCTGGAGAAGAAGGAGAGTAGTGGTACATAATCCTCCTAGGTGTCCATAGGGGCTACACCTGATTGAGACATACAGATATATCCAAGGTGTGACTACAGAAGCTACCTATCTCACACATTAGCACTGCTGGGGACCTGGTGCTGGGCGCCCTACCTCACCCTCAGGGTGAGTGCAGTACCTGCACAATGTGACGGTGTGTAGCTACTCTGTGCCAGTACCACACATGGTCAGTTCCCCCTACCAGGCCGAGGTGCTGTGGGGGTGCATACCCCATCTTGTGATCATCTGTAGACTGCTGATTTGCATGTGCAGTGCATCATGGGTATGGGTAGGTTAACCCTATCCTGGTGACCACAGCAGACTGTTTGTGTGGTGACTTGCAGTCCTTCTGCAGCCAGCCAGGGGCTTGCTAGCAGCTATAGAGCTGTAGCCCACTGGTTACTTCACTGCCAGTGGAGCCAGAGATCATGGGTTCAAACCCACAGTGGGATTATTTGATAGGGCTGTCCAAAGCATTATCTATTTTTAATGTACATTAGTGCTGCCAGCAAAAACACCCTCAGCGTACTGTACCCATAAGGTGCCTCAGAGGGCGCTTTATAGGGCGGCCTATAGGGCACCTTATGGTTACCGTCCATATAAGGTGCGCTATACAGTATCCTATGGAGCGACTGATAGGGTGCCCTATAGGGGACATTATAGGGTGCTGTGGCGGATAGTGCATTTTATAATGCGCCCTATGGAGTGCCTTATAGGGTGTCTTATGCGGCACCCTAGGTTACGGCACATGAGGGTGTGTTTGCTGGCAGCAATTAGTAAAATACAAATAAAGTGCGGCAGGAAACAATACTTACATGTCAAAGCTGATGTCTCAGCCAGCCTTACATATTAGGCACACTGGGTGTTGAACTTATGATCCCTATATCATCAGTCAGTGCCTTAACCATTGTGCTACACTGCTGTTCTTCCTTGTATGTCAGCACACCTACTTAAGATTTCCATGCGTTTAAATGCACAGTGCTGCCATCAAAAACAGTGCTATAACCTTGCTGTGCCTCATAGGGCACCCTATATGGCTCCCTATAGGCCACCTTTTAAGCAACATTGTAGGGTGCCGTGGCGGACAGTGCACTTTAAAATGTGCCCTCTGGGGTACCTTATGGGGTGCCTTATGCAGCACCTTATGTTACAGTGCTTTGAGAGTGCGTTTGCTAGCAGCAGTAATTAAAATAAAATTAAAAAGCCTCATAGTGCAATATTACACATAAATGGTAGTGCCTCAACCAGTCTTATTCATTGGGCACAGTGGGGGATTGAACCCATGATCCCTGTACCATCTGTCAGTGTCTTTACCATTGTACTGCAGCCCTGTTCCTCTGTTTGCACATCAGCGCGCCTGCTTATGCTTCCTGCGTGCGTTCCTCGTGCGCTAATGTGCGCACTAATCCCGTTTTGCTAATTTTTGACCAGACCGCCCACTCCTTTTATGGCATCCTGCAGACTAACGCGGCGTGCACGTTAAGAGGGTTTAGTAAACATACCCCTTTGTCTCCATTAGCTAGAATTTTCTATTTTCCAGTGGCTAAACGCAAAGACCCTGGGACATCATCTCCTAGTTAACAGCTTTCTTTTGACTCTTTGGATCTATCTGGGTTTTTGGAGAGTTCAACTTCTGAGACTTTTCCAAGGGCCACTCTCCTGGTCACAGTTGCTTTAGAACTGGAATGGGACTGGTTATTGAAACTATACCTTAAGGCAAAAGATGAGGCCTTTATGGGCGCTTGGGTCAGCATGTTTCCTGACGTCTCAAAGATGAATCAAAAGCATAGGACGCAATTTCTTATTATGCATCCTAAAGTTATACAGTTGGCGGGGGGGGGGGAGGGGGGGGTCTGTTTTTGAGATACCCATGTAAATGCTTAATTAAATTTCAGGGGGTCAGATATACCTTCCTAGAGCCTAGTCATCTGACTCATTTCCTAGTTGGTAGTAGTTTAGAGCTACCACCACAGCACCTGGAGTCACCAAGTTCTGTTTCATGAAGGAATGAAGTAGTTTGACCTATTAATTTAATTATGCTGTATCGGTTTAGTGTGTCTTATTTCCTCTATACCTGAGGTGTTCTTTTTTTTCCCTTTAATTTTGTTTTTGGCCCTTCCTTCCTCTTGTGGGCTAGTGGATAATTCTTGTGTTTCCTGCCATTGTTGTGTGGCTATATTTTCTTTTGCCTACATATTCTTTTCTGTAGCAAGTATATTTTCTTGTGTTAGATAGAACACTGACATAAACATATAATTCACATGCATTCTTAGATCATAAAAACATAAGGAACATAAGATATGCCATACTTGGTAAGACCAAAGATCCATTATGCCCAGTATCCTGTTTCCAGCAGTGGTCATTCCAGGTCTTAAGTACCTGTAAGGTTCCCAAAAAGTAAACAGATTCCATACTGCTTGTTCCAGGGGTAAGCAGTGGATTTCTCCAGTCCACTTTTATAATGGTTTATGGATTTTTTCTCTAGGAACCTGTCCAATCCTCTTTTAAACCCAGTTACACTAACAGCTTTTACGACATCCTCCGGCAATGAATTCCAGGCTTTGATCACGCATTGAGTGAAAAAATATTTTCTCCCGTTTGTCTTAAATATACTATAGTGTAGCATCATTGAGTGTCCCCTAGGGGGATGTTTACTAAAAACCGCCAATGTGCGCAGCCGCACAATAGCGCACTAAAAGCGGATTTAAGAGTGCTTAAGCGCCCTGCACACATGCGATGAAGCCACGCACCCTTGCGCGTCACACTAACGGGTGCCGCACAAGTACGGGCCCGCAAATGTCCGATAGAGGCGGGGAACGGCTAACGGAGGGCGGAGGAAGTCCCCCGAGGGGCGGAGAGACGGGCAGAATGGGCGGGGAAGGGGAGGGGAGAGGCGCCCCGCACATTATCAGGGCTGAATTTCAAAGGAAAAATAGCGCGAGTGAATCACTCGCGGTAGAATGCATTTAAAGGGAAGAGAAACCATTTCCGTCAGCAATGTACAGCTAAACCGGGGAAACCTGCAAAACGTGAGCAGTGTGATACATGTGCACAGCCCAAAAGTGGAATTAAAAATAGAAAAGGACCACAACAAAAATTGTAAAAATAGTAATTCAGCTGGGGAACAGTTATAGTAATGGGCAAAACTAAAAAACACACCCAGGAAAGCTCCAGCAAAAAGAAATGAGTTTTGGAAAGGTGTACGAAGCGGAGACTCTTCCAAAAAACATTTCCTTTTTGTTGGAGCTTTCCTGGGAGTGTTTTCTATGGTTGCCCATTAATATCACTGTTGCCCAGCGTGGTGATATTGTGTCCCCCATTTTCTGTGGTCATTTCCGGGGTTTATGTGCACGTTTGTCACCAGACAGGGTGCATGTGCCCACAGTAAAAATGCGTAGAGCAGGGTTTGCGACTCCATCCTGCCAGGTTTACTACCTCCAGGGGCTGCACTGTCTCTGTGGGCATAGTGTGGTGCAGCAGACAGAGCCATTACCTCGAGGGCTAGAGGTTCAAAGCCCAGCTGGGGCACTTGCCAGCCCAGTCCCTATATTTTACCCACCACTAGACAAAGATAGCGCAGACACCCCTGTATTGCAGGGAACATAAGCATGGGGAAAATACCCATATTTTACCCAACACCGCACACACACCACAACAATGGGCATTACCTACAGCCAAGTCCCCCAAATGCAGTCCCGTACTGCCACATTGCAATCAGGTCATCTGCTTTTTCTGAGAGAAGCTCATGCCAGCATGTTGGCGGACGAGTACATGTGGTGCAGGGGGCAGTGGCTGCTAGCCATAGAAGACAGAGGCCCAGCCATGTGCAGGCTGGCACAGTCCACTGCAACAGACAGGCCCTGCCGGATCCACAGTCATGGATGTTCCAGGGAACCCAACTAATCTGTGGCTACACAGTGGTGCAGTGCACACAGACAGTGCATGCAAGAACAGGAGGTCACAGGTTCAAAGCCCAGCTGGGGCTACCACCAATCCTACCCACATATTTTTCCCACAACTAAACAGTGATAGTAAGGACACACCTTTCGTGGCGAGGACATATGCAATGGTACTACGTCTATCTTTTACCCCACTGAGCACAGACACCATGAACAGGGGCAGTACCTAGAGCAGAATCCCCCAAATGCAGTCCTGGTGGGCCACACAGCAGTCAGGTTCCATGCTGCCACTCATACAAATGCCTGTTCTGTATATCTATGCACCACCCCCATGGCATGTAGATGTAGCTCATGCATATTCATGAGGGACAGCAGGAAAACCCGAACAGTGTGATGCTAACCTGGACTGGAGTTGGGAATCTCTGCCGTAAAGCAGCAGCCAACAGGGGCAGACACACCCACACCCACACCCACAGGCCCCATTGGCCAATGTCTCCTGGAGAGGCATAACATTGGACCCTGCATGCATCTCCCAATAATAGCACCTGCATACCTTAGCAATGTCACCCTACACCTGAGGTATACGGTACACAGCTCTGAGACGTTTGCTAGGAGTACTGGCAGATAGATATCCATACGTTACGCACATACTGCTAGTTGACCCCATCCGAACAATCTGTTAGGTGTTTGCGGTGCGTGCTCCAGGCCTGGCCTCTGACGGTGTTTACCACCCTGGGGAGTGACCCCCAGCAGTACTGCGTACCATATCCATGCCTTGCCGTGGCCAGGACCGGTTTGGTGGGCAAGGCTAATTACCTCCTCAATAGTAGCACCATGATGGCATAGGTGTGGAAGTGTGTGTCTGTCTATACAGTGGGTGTTGGCTGCAAGCACCTTCCACAGCCCACACTGCCAGCACTGTTGCCAGTATTGGCCTGCCAATGTGCATAATGAGTAGCAAGGGACCATGGGTATATCTCAGACAGGGTGGGCTGCCCAGGATGCAGCTGCACAGGGCATAAGGCACTGGCAGGGACATGGTAGTGCCCGGCCACCACCTACACAGACAGGGTGACCTATGTATGTGCTGCTGGGGGTTCACTCTCACCCTGAGTGTGCAGTGACAGCAGCATGGCTAGGCACCCCCATAGTGCTGTATTGTGTTTCTCTCATGTGATATATATGGGTTTCCTGTTGGGGGTCTCTTCACTGACTTATCTGCTTGTGTGTGCTGCCACCCTGGTTTTGGGTGTATGCATTTCCATCAGGACCAACCAGTAGACTGTGCACAGCTGGCATGTGTCTTGATGGAGTGCCTTGCAGGGTGCAGTGGCTGATGGCTTGCTTCAGGAGAATATCAGATAGTGGTTGGGTGCATCTGTGAATATCCAGGCCTAATGGCTGTCTGATATTGTGTTATGGATGTATGTGGAGCTGCTTGGACTGCCCTGTGGGGTGTCTGTTCCTCAGCAGGGCCAGGGTTGATGGTCCACTCTACTGCCATCAGGGAGGGTGGGTAGGTAGAATGGGGATCTGTTGGTGGGGAAACTCTGTTTTATCCACCTAGGGGGGGGGGGGGTCCATGGGGACTGAGACAGACAGAGCTTTCCAAGATGTTTATGCAGCACCTACCTATCTCACAGGTGTTGTGGACCTGGTCCTGGGCGCAACATCACACACTCAGGGTGAGCACAGTAACCGCACAATGTGATGGTGTTTAGCTACTCTTTGCCATTTGTCCACCCACTCAGGACACCCTACCAGGCCGAGGTGCTGTGTGGGTGCACACGGACACGTCCTCCTACCAGGCTGGGGAGCTTTAGGGGTGCATTTCCCATCTTGTGTGCATCTGTGGACAGCTGATTTGCATGTGCAGTGCATCATGGGTACGGGTGGCCTAACCCTATCCTGTTTACAACAGCAGACTATCTGTGAGGTGACGTGCAGGCTATCTGCAGCCAGCCAGGGGCTTGCTTATAGCTATAGAGCTGTAGCCCAATGGTTACGTCACTGCCTGTGCAGCCAGAGGTCATGGGTTCAAACCCACAGTGTGGTTCTGTGATAGGGGTGTCCATAGCATTTTTTAATTTACTGTACATATGTTGATGCCAGCAATAACACCCTCAGCGTACTGTACCCATAAGGTGCCTCTGAGGGTGCTTTATGGGGCGCCCTATAGGGCACTTTATGGTTGCCATCCATATAGGGTGCACTATACATTATTCTGTGTCGCAACATACATGCTGCCCTATAGGGAACATTCTAGGGTGCCTTGGCGGACAGTGCACTGTAACATGTGCCTTATGGGCCGCCTTATGTTAACATGCTGTGAGAGTGCGTTTGCTAGTAGTTGTCACAAAATAAAATTAAAAGGCCTTCTACAACACTCCACAACATAAAACATACTGCCTCAGCTAGCCTTTTTCACTGGGCATTGTGAGGGATTGAACCCCTGGTCCCTGCATCATTGGTCAGTGTCTTAACCATTGTGCTGTGGCTGTGTTCCTTTGCTTTAGCATCAGTGTGCCGCCTTGTGCCCATCATCGCGCCGCCTCCTGCTGCCCACAATTAACAGTGCACCGCCTTGTGCCGCCCAAAAAGAACAGCGCGCCGCCTTGTGCCGCCCAAATTTGATAGCGCATCGCCTAATGCCGCCCAAATTTTACAGCGCAACGCCTAATGCTGTCAAAAATTAATTACTGCCACCCAAACGTAACAGCGCAATGCCTACAGCCGCACAAAAGTAGTATGCCTCCTAAAAAACTTTTTAACCATTACTATTCATGCCTCAGCCAGCCTTTTTTGGTTGTGCACACTGGGGGATTGAACCCATGGCCCCTGCACCATTGGTTATTGTCTTCACCATTGTGCTATGGCTCTGTTCCTATATGTGCCCAGCAGCGCCCCACTTAGCCTTCCCACGCGCTAATGTGGGCCCCGCACATTAGTGCGACGCGCACCCGTACGGTCGTTTTTTTTCCTTTTTCTGCCTGAACTGCCCACTCCTTATATGGCACACGCACACTAACGGGGACCCGCACATTTTCGGGGTTTAGTAAACATGCCCCCTAGTCTTTCTACTTTATAAAGGAGTAAACAACTGGTCTATGGTTACCCATTCCACTCCATTCATTATTTTATACACCTCTATCATATCTCCTCTCAGCCATCTCTTTTCCAAGTTGAAGAGTCCTAGCCAAATTATTTCCGTGAATAATTTGTGCAGCTCTAGTTAATGTTATTCTGAGTTTTACTGCTCAAATGAAAGATTAAATTTACCAGTATGGATGGGCACAGATAGTATTGAGTTTTATGCCCTACCACTAAGCATTTTTTGCATGCACTGCACATATATACCTTTTTTTCTGCCACCTTCTTAAGAGCTTCTACAGTCAATTAGAAAAATATTTGTAGACCAGAGATTCCCAAACCTGTCCTAGGGAACCCCCAGAAATCAGCTTTTCAGGATATCCATAATGAATATTCATTAGACCAATTTGCATATACTGAACCTTCAGTGCATGCAAATTGATCTCCTGCATATTCATTGTGAATATTCTGAAAACCTAGCTGTCATTGATCCTATTAATGTGAAGGTTTTCAAAAACCCATGATACAAAAACCAAAATGATTAGGAGTTGATCCATGAAGCAGGGGGAGGGGGAGTGAGTGGCGCTGTCCATGACTCCTGGGAACCTTGTGTTAGCTTACTTTATGGAAACAAAGGATATCGGCATGGCGTGGACCTGGCAGGAGCCATCAAATGAGAAAATGACAGGCCATCAGCAAGCACATGAGAAAGGTCTGTGTGAGAATCTATTCCCAGCTTCAGCTCCCCATCAGAGTTTCTAAGCCACGCTCAATCCCTTCCTCTCCACCAGGGCATGGGAGAGTTTAATTGGGATTGTGGAAGGTCAGGATGAGCAGTACTTTGAGTGCTTGAAGAAAAAGAACAAGGCTGGAAAACATACTGAAGCCAGCCTGAATGGAATGGGGGGGGGGGGGGGGTAGGAATCTTCATGCTAGAGGAATACTACTTTTTAAACTGCTGAAACAAACATAGCCCTTATAAATACAATACAAATCTATTTATACATTTCTTCAATTTGAACCTCAGTTCTCATTTCAGGGCCACATAAAACATAAAAGAAAATTATTTCTGTTTAAGTAAGTGCCCTGGTTGCAGTTCCCTAAGGTTGGATCATTGTGTTACTTATCTTTTATCTCAATCCTTTTCTTCATTACACAATTGGCATCTTTCCATCTTTCTTCCATCCTTATAACAATGTAGTAGCCAGCCTTTGTCGGAAGGGAAGCATTTCAAGATAATCTAGGCCAAGTCTTGAAGGACTACCAAAAGGGACTGCTACTTCTGGAGAGAGATCTGCACTTGTAAGTTTTAACTTCTAGGAAATTTTCTAAATCTTGGGGGAAAAGGAATTCTTTAGATTAAAGCTGATTAATCTGTGTAAATTAGAATCCAATACATTTGTTAACTCAGTCAGAGCCTAGTATCAGCAAAGAGCTTTTAGTATAAGTTTAAAACCCTGCAGAGAGCTTTCAGTTTAAATTCAGAACCCAGCTTTCAGTTTATGTTTAAAACCCAGCAGAGAGTTTTTAGTTTAAATCTAATACTCAGTCAGGGCCTAGTATCAGCAAAGAGCTTTTAGTTTAAAGTTTAGAACTCCGCAGAGAGGTTTTTTTTTTAATTTAAAACTCAGTAGAGAACTCCTAGTTTAAATTTAAAACTCAGCCAAGGCTTAGTATCAGCAGAGAGCTTTAATTTAAATAAAATCACAGCATAAAAGGAAAAATAGGGTCAATATTTTTTGAGCTGAAAGGAATAAATTGTTTCTAGAGATCTTTTACAAAGAGACCTTCTAGAAAGGGGTCAAAAGGCCTGCGAAATTGTTTTAAATAGGTGTTAAAGTGAAGTGACAGATCAAAGGGGCAATTTCAAAGGCTCCCTCTCTCAAAGCAAGGGCTTTGTGAATCACCCAGGAAATTGGTGACAGATTACCTTAAAAGCACAGGTCTGGGACTTGTGTAGCAAGCCAGCTTTTACTAAGTGTTAGTTCTCTCCCACCACAGACATAATCGTAGCTTTATAAGGTCTTAGACCTATTAAAGGGGGAAGTGTATTCAAATTCACTTTCAGGTTCAGCTGGTTATCCTCACCAGGAATAGATGAGTAAAGGCCCTAAAAGTAATTAATCTTGAAGTGAACAAAGTCCCTTAAACTTGTTTGGTATAGTTGTATTAGTGCAAGTATCCCTAGTAACTTCAAACAACTTAAATAGCTAAACAAAACTTTCAAAGTAAGATACAAATAGCAGTCCAGCAGCAAGATGGAGGTTATCCAGTCTTTTGCATTAAGTGACGCATGTACAATTTTCTCCCAGTTGGTGAGGGGTTTTACACGTGCACAAGCTGCAAGGAGCTCTTTGCCCTCAGGGGATGAGTGCGATCTCTATAGGCTAGAGTAGCAGACTTGGAAGACATAAGGAAGTCAGACATGTACATAGACGAGACCTACAGAGACATAGTATTGAAGCCCCACCGCCAGTCTGGCAGCCTTTCAATTGCTATAGAGGACAGAGGTCACATGAAAGGAGAGCATCACCTTGGTGAGGCAGGAAGTGATCCTGTAGCTAGGACCTGTCCATCAGGAGATGTACTACATTCTCGCACCGAGGAGGTTTCTCCAGGGCCATGTACCCATGAGGGAAGGATTAGGACAGCCATTATAGTGGGTGATTCGATCATTAGGCATAGAGATATCTGGGTGGCTGGTGGATGTGAGGATCGCCTGGTAACATGCCTGCCTGGTGCGAAGGAAGTGGATCTCACACGCCATCTAGACAAGGTTTTAGATAGTGCTGGGGAGGAGTCTGCTATCTTGGTACATGTTGGTACCAATGACAAAGGAAAATGTGGGAGGGAAGTTCTGGAGTCCAAATTTAAGATTTTAGGTAGGAAGTTGAAATCCAGGGTAGGAAGTTAATCCAGGGTAGCATTCTCTGAAATTCTTCCCGTGCCATGCGCAGGACCCAAAAGGCAAGCGGAGCTCTGTGGTCTCAATGCGTGGATGAGATGATGGTGTAAAGAAGAGGGTTTTGGGTTTGGTAGGAACTGGGCAACCTTCTGGAGAGAGAAGGGGCTCTGCCGAAGGGATGGGCTCCACCTTAACTGATATGGAGCCAGGCTGCTGGCATTAACATTTAAAAAGGAGATAGAGCAGCTTTTAAACTAGATAATAGGGGAAAGCCAACAGTCTCCCAAGAGTGCATGGTTCAGAATAATGCTTCCTTGAAGGATACTAGCAAAAGAGGGAAGTTAGGACATCCTAACAGAGGTTCCAATAAAGATAAAAGTAACCAAGATGCCCTTGAGTATGGAGCTGAAAGATTCCAAATTACCCCTATCAACTGATAACCAGATTAATATGAATGAAATACAACCTCTAAAATGCCTGTATGCAAATGCTAGGTCTAAAAAATAAGATGGCAAAGTTAGAATATATAGCTCTAAATGAGAGGTTAGATATGACTGGAATTTCAGAGATCTGGTGGAACGATAGAGTAGGTCAAATTGGTGGAGGGATTACGGTCTATGTTAGAGGGCATTGAGTCACATAGGAGTAAAGTTTTGCAGGAAACCAAGTACATTGTAGAATCTCTATGGATAGAAATTCCATGTAAAAAGGGGAAGGCGATGGCAGTGGGGTGTACTACTGACCACCTTGCCAGAATGAACAGACAGATGATGAAATGCTCAAAGAAATCAGGGAAGCTAACAAAAGTAACAACACAGTAATAATAGGTGATTTAAATTACTCGGGTATCGACTGGGTTAGTGTCACAGCCGGACGTGCTATGGAGATAAAGTTTCTAGATGAAATAAATGACTGCTCTTGGAGCATCTGGTTTATGAACCAACTAGAAGGGAAGCCATTTTGGACCTTGTCCTTAATGGCACATAGGATCTGGTGCAAGGGATAAGCGTGTTGAGGCCACTTGGCAATAGTGATCAAAGCATGATCGCATTTGATTTAATAAATGAAAGAAGGATGGCAGGGAAATCCACAGTACTAATTTTGAACTTTCAAAAGGGAAACTATGAAAAAATGAGGAAAATAGTTAACAAAAGACTAAAAGGAACATCTGCAAAGGTTAAAGATTTACATAAAGCGTGAGCATTGTTTAAAAGTACTATCTCAGAAGCCCAGAACAGATGTGATCCATGCTTTAAGAAAAGTGGAAGGAAGACCAAAAAGCTGCCAGCATGGTTTAAAGGCGAGGTCAGAGAGACTGTTATAGCCAAAAAAGGATCTTTCAGGAAATGGAAGAAGGAGCCAAATGACAAAAAAGGGAAACAACATAAGTATTGGCAAGTTAGATGCAAGGCATTGATAAGACAGACAAAGAGACAATATGAAATAAAGACAGCCATGGAAGAAAAATGCCTAACAAAATCTTTTTCATAGCAAAAAACCTGTGAGAGAGTCAGTTGGACCATTGGATGATAGAGGGTAAAAGAGGCGTTAAGTGAGGACAAGGCCATCGCGGAGAGACTGAATGATTTCTTTGCTGCGATCTTTACTGAAGAAGATGTAGGGAATTTACCCAGGCCTGAAATGGTATATAAAGGTCATGTATAGGAAGAATTGAAAGAAATATTGATAAACCAGGAAGATGTATTACAACTATTTGATAAATTCAAGAGTAGCAAATCACCTGGCCTGATGGTATACATCTGAAGATATTGAAAGAACTGAAATATGAGATTGCAGACCTACTATTAGTAATCTGTGAACTATCATTAAAATCATCTGTAGAACCTGAAGAGTGGAGAATGGCCAATGTATTGCCAATATTTAAAAAGGGTTCCAGGGGTGATCCGGAAAACTACAGACTGGTGAGTCTGAAGTCAATACTGGGCAAAATGGTAAATACCATTATAAAGAATAAAATTACTGATCATTAATCATACTCTTTTATATCTCAACAAATAGGTGTGACCTACACGGAGCAGTGGGTACACCCCCAAACAAAGATATGGGGAGGGGTGATCTGCATGGAGCAGCAGGGGCACCTACTGCCTTGCTGGGCAGACTAGATGGACCATATTGGTCTTTATCTGCCTTCATATACTATGTTCCTATGTATATAGTCATGGTTTGATGGGAGAAAGCCAACATGAATTTAGCCAAGGAAAGTCTCGCCTTACTAATCTGTCATATTTTTTTGAAGGTGTGAATAAACAGGTAGACAAAGGTGAGCTGGTTGATATAGTGTATCTGGATTTTCATAAAGCCTTTGACAAGGTTTCTCATTAGAGACTCTTGGCGAAAATAAAGAGTCATGGGATTGGAACCAGTGTAGTATTGTGGAACAGGAACTGGTTAAAAGATAGAAAGCAGAGAGTAGGGCTAAATGGCCATTTTTTCAATGGAGAAAAGTAGATAGTGGAGTATTGCAGGGTGATGTGATCAAATTTGCAGATGATACAAAATTATTCAAAGTTGTTAAAACCCAAGAGGATTGTGAAAAATTGCAAGAGGACCTTGATAAATTGGAAGACTGAACATCTAAATTTCTGATGACATTTAATGTTGACAAGTGCAAAGTTATGCACCTAGGAAAGAACAACTCAAACTTTGGTTACACGTTGCAAGATTCCACTTTAGGAACCACCTCCAAGGAAAAAGATTTAGACATCATTGTGAATAATACATTGAAACCTTCCACCCGGTGTGTAGCGGCAGCCAAGAAAGCAAATAGAATACTAGGAATCATAAGGAAAGGAATGGAGAATAAAACCAAGGATATTATAATGCTTTTGTATCGTTCCATGGTGCGACCGCACCTTGAATATTGTGTACAATTCTGGTCGCCTATCTTAAAAAGTATATAGCAGAATTAGAAAAGGTACAGAGAAGAGTCACCAAAATGGTAAAGGGGATGGAAGGATTCCCCTATGAGGAAAGGCTTAAAAGGGTAGGACTCTTCAACTTGGAAAAGAAATGGCTGAGGGGAGATATGATAGAAGTCTATAAATTAATAAATGGAGTTTAATGGGTTAACGTAGATCAGTTGTTTACGCCATCAAAAAGTAGAAAGACTAGAGGACACGCAGTGAAGCTACAGTGTAACCCATTTAAGACTAATAAGAGAAAACACTTTTTCACTCAACACTTAATCCAACTCTGGAATTCGTTACTGTAGGATGTAGTAAAAGCTGTTAGTGTAGCTGGGTTTAAAAAAGGTTTGGACAAGTTCCTGGAGGAAAGGTCCATAAACCATTATTAAAGAGGACCTGGAAAATCCACTGCTTACCCCAGAATGAACATTGTGGACCCTGTGTGGCTTTTGGGACTGCCAGGAACTTATGAACTGTATTGGCCACTGTTGGAAACAGGATACTGGGCTTGATGGATCTTGGTCTGATCAGTTTGTCATTTCTTATGTTCTTATGTTCGAAAACTTTGACAGTCTGTGGTGCATTTTGTATCATAGAACTCTGTTTCAAATTCATAAACCACAGCAACCCCTGGACAAATGCAGCCTCTAAATTAATGTCTCTTTATTTAATGACCTTTGTGCATATCAACAAGTACACTTTCTTGGTAGGTGCATTATCAGACTCATTTTGTATGCATTGGCTTAATCACTGGAGCACTCCAAAAATAACTGGGGGAAAAACAAATTTGCGTTTCCTAGGAAGCATGATAACAGCATGTAACCTTGAGAGTGGTGTGTTGCAATATGTCTACTTTCTCTTTTTTTTCCTTCTATTTGTGTAATTACATCAGATTGTTTTCAGGAAGAGGGAATTTTTATTTTCATTGGTATCTATTAGTTTATCTGAAGTAAACAAAGAGAAAGGGGGTAATTTTAGAAGCTCTATTTTAATATCTGAAAATGCCCAATCAGACCTGCTAATCACATCCGCACCCCATTTTATAGAGCACTGAATTTACATATGTCTGACGCGATTGTGTCTGTATCACACAGGGATGTGATGAAGGCATAGACAGGGTGGCAATAAAAAGAGCCAAGTGCATCTCCAATTTCAGGATGGTGTTCCACGTTTAAGCCCACTGGTGGACACACCCATATCTATACTTACCCCTCAACATGACCAGGAATTTGAAAAATCCTCAATTCAGCCAGCATTCAACAAAATGTATTCTCTCTTATCGCCAAAATATTTTCTCCCTCATAAAAGAATAGCAGGTGTAAATCAATGCCTCTTCGCATACTACATCGATGCTGCATGTTTTAGTTTTTAAAATGGCAGACTGGGATGGGTATGTGGTAGCATATACACATGTGCATTCTGAAATTCCATCGCGTACCCATTTATGCTGCTGATCCCAGCCTCAGGTCAGTTTTAGAACTCATTTACATGTATCCACCTTCTCTGCTACCCCTCTCATGGAATTTCAGACGTTTTGACATGGACATCTCAAGGGGCACTTAAACAACCTTTTTAAATGTGCTTTCAAGTCATTAATTGGGGTAATGTGTTCAGTACTACAAGCTTATCCTTTAGATTTTAAATGAAAGAGTCAGGGCCATCCCAGTGGCTCAGTGGAAAACCTGGGTTCAGTTCCTAGGTCAGGTCTTCTGCTTCCCAGCTTGGACTGGACTGGGGATGTTGCAGAGGGGGTGCTCATAATCCCTGAAGGGAAGGGCATCCCAACCATTGTGAACAAGTGACACCTAGTGGCAGGGGCAGCAGAACATCTTTTTGATTGAAGGGACCAAACAAACCAATCTCTAGTACTGCCACCAAGCTTTCTAGTTGCTGATGCCGTGTTGGACAAAATATTGATTGGGCCTTGGCCCCTGTGGCCCACCCCATTCTGCTGCCCATGCCTAGTAGCCAGAGGTAGACCCATAATTATAGGGTTCTAGAAGGAGCATCTGGCCTTCCCAACCTTCCCAATAGTTGCTGCAGTTGCTGGGACTCCTGGGAGGTAGATAAAATGGGGAAACTAATACGTAGGAAACTGTGAACAATGGCTCAAGGCACTAGATATCAGTCCCTGTTCTGAGTTGGAAACCAAAAGAAGAAACAAAAGGACCTTAAAGAAAACACATAAAACATGTGTAGTGTCAACTAAAAGTATCTTCAGTTTCTTTACTGCCAACTTGTAGTGGCTATGTTCCTTTGTCCTCAAAACTTAAATCTAACCCTAAAAATGCTCAGTGATTAAGAATATCACATTTATCCTGCATGAGCAGAATACTTGTTTTGCCTTCAGTGATCAAATAACAGGCTTATGTTTAGGTCCAAGGCAGTATATTCTGGGAAATCTCCCACAATTGAATCATTCATGCCTTATTTGGCAGTTGGATGGACCATTTTAGTCTTTATATGGTCTAGAAGGCCTTTCAGGTACTGGCAATTCTGATGGACTCCATTGCAAGCAAGGTAATCTTCTGCCTGAAAGCTCTCAAAGGGGTTTTGGTGTTCATTTTTAAAAGCTAATTTTTAAAGGGGTTTTGGTGTTCATTTTTAAAAGCTAAGGGGTATGTTTACTAAACTGCGTTAGTGCAATTCGCGTTAGGAGCCGCGGTAGTGACAGAAACCCCAAATAAGGACATGGGCGGTACATCGTTACCACTAACGCGCGTTCCAAAAACTAACGAGCGTTACAAGGCGCCGGGGCGCGTTACTGCGCGTTAATCGTAAGAAGGCGTACAGACACAAAGCACTGAAACAGAGCTGTAGCACAATGGTTACGGTACTGACCACTGTTATAGGCAGCATGGGTTTGAGTCCCCAGTGTGCCTAATGCAGAAGGCTGTCCCAGGCATCACCCTGTACAGTACATAGGGAATAAGGAGGCATGTTTTTCTTTATGTTGAGTAGTGGTGTCAGAAACACACCCTCGGAGTGTGCCTAGCCACGTATGTTGGTGCGTGCGAGGCTGCGTGCGAGGCTGCGTGCGTAGCCCCGTGCGTTGCTGCGCGCGTACAATCGTGCGTGGGTTTGTGTGTTTTTACCAGCGTGGGCATCTTATATTACAGACTCTTTAGGGCAGGGGTCTCCAAACCTGTCCTGGAGGGCCGCAATCCTGGCAGGTTTTTGGGATAGCCCTAATGAATATGCATGAGATATATATGCATTAGAAATATCCTCCCAACCTGACTGGTTTGTGGCCCTCCAGTACTGGATTGGGAGACTCCTGCCTTACACCTCTGTCATTTAAGATTGTGAGTGGGCAAGTTACAGATGTCCTAGACATCAAAAGGGTAGACAGAATTTGTCACATTGCTCCTCGATTCTCACCACCACCAAAAAGTTGTCTAATTGACAACATTTTGGTGGTGGTGAGAAGCGAGGAGGACTGTGACAAAATCTATGTACCCTTTTGATGTCTAGGACATCTGTACCTTGCTCACTCACAATCTTAAATGACAGAGGTGTAAGGCAGGAGTCTCCCAATCCAGTACTGGAGGGCCACAAACCAGTCAGGTTGGGAGGATATCTCTAATGCATATATATCTCATGCATATTCATTAGGGCTATCCCAAAAACCTGCCAGGATTGCGGCCCTCCAGGACAGGTTTGGGGACCCCTGCTTTAGGGTGTCTTGCACCTATGCATTATGCTAACAGATGTACGTGTGATGGCCTATGGCAGGGGTGGGCACCTCCGGTCCTGGAGGGCCGCAGACCAGTCAGGTTTTCGGGATATCCCTAATGAACATGCATGAGATATATATGCATTAGAGATATCCTGCCAACCTGACTGGTTTGTGGCCCTCCAGGGCTGGATTTGGAGACCCCTGCCTTACACCTCTGTCATTTAAGATTGTGAGTGGGCAAGGTACAGATGTCCTAGACATCGAAAGGGTATATAGAATGTGTCACATTCCTCCTCGATTCTCACCACCACCAAAAAGTTGTCTAATAGACAATTTTTTGGTGGTGGTGAGAAGTGAGGAGGACTGTGACAAATTTTATCTAACCTTTTTGATGTCTTGGACATCTGCACCTTGTCCACTCACAATCTTAAATGACAGAGGTGTAAGGCAGGGGTCTCCAGATCCAGCCCTGGAGGGCCACAAACCAGTCAGGTTGGCAGGATATCTCTAATGCAGTGTTTCCCAACCCAGTCCTACGGGGCACACCAGCCAGTCAGGTTTTCGGGATATCCCTAATGACTATGCATGAGATATATATGCATTAGAGATATCCTGCCAACCTGACTGGTTTGTGGCCCTCCAGGGCTGGATTTGGAGACCCCTGCCTTACACCTCTGTCATTTAAGATTGTGAGTGGGCAAGGTGCAGATGTCCTAGACATCGAAAGGGTATATAGAATGTGACACATTCCTCCTCAATTCTCACCACCACCAAAATATTGTCTATTAGACAACTTTTTGGTGGTGGTGAGAATCGAGGAGGAATGTGTCACATTCTATATACCCTTTCGATGTCTAGGACATCTTTACCTTGCCCACTCACAATCTTAAATGACAGAGGTGTAAGGCAGGGGTCTCCAAATCCAGCCCTGGAGGGCCACAAACCAGTCAGGTTGGCAGGATATCTCTAATGCATATATATCTCATGCATAGTCATTAGGGATATCCCGAAAACCTGACTGGCCGGTGTGCCCCGTAGGACTGGGTTGGGAAACACTGCTCTAATGCATATATATCTCATACATATTCATTAGAGATATCCCGAAAACCTGACTGGTCTGCGGCCCTCCAGGACCAAGTTTGCCCACCCCTGGCCTATGGTTTATCACAGCCTGTGAGCAGGTGCTGGATTTTCACAGGGTTGGATTGTGCCAGTCACACCCATGATGCACTGCACATGCAAATCAGCTGTCCACAGATACACACCATGGGGAATGCACCCCCACAGCACCTCGGCCTGGTAGGGGGAATTGACCATGTGCACCCCCACAGCACCTCGGCCTGATAGGGGGTACTGACCGTGTGTTGTACTGGCACAGAGTAGCTACACACCGTCACATTGTGCGGGTACTGTGCTCACCCTGAGGGTGCAGTGAGGCGCCCAGCACTAGGTCCACAGCACCGTCCATGGCGCAGGTCCAAAGCAGTGTTAATGTGTGAGTTAGGTAGTTTCTGCAGGAACACCTTGGACATCTCTGCCTGTTTCAGTCAGGTGTAGTCCCCATGCACCACCACCCCCTCCCCCTAGGCAGCAAACAGGGTCTCCTATCAAAAGATCCACAGTCTACCTCCCTGCAAAGGTGGCAGTAGAGGGGAACAGACATCCCACAGGGCAGGCAATGCAGCTCTGTACACAGCCATAACACAATAGCAGACAGACATTAGGCCTGGATATGGTATGCTGCACCCCACCACTATCTGATATGCCACTGGTGCAAGCCACTGCACCCTGCAAGCCACTCCATCACAACACCTACCAGCTGCAAACAGCCTGCTAGTGCCCAGTGGAGATGCCTGCACCCAGAACTGGGATGTCAGCATACACAACAAGCAGATACATCAGTGACAGGGCCCCCAAAAGGAAACCCATATTTATCACATGAGAGAAATGCTAGATAGCACTATGGGAGTGCCTAGCCATGCTGTGGTCACTGCACAGTCAGGGTGAGAGTGATCTCTCAGCAGGATATACTGAGGTCACCCTGTCTGTGTAGGTGGTGGCCGGGCACTACAATGTGCCTGTCACTGCCCTATGCCCTGTGCAGATGCACCCTGGCCAGGCCACCCTGTCCGGCCTATACCCATGGTACCTTGCTCCTCATTATGCACATTGGCAGCCCAATACTGGCAACATTGCTGGCAGTGTGGGCTGTGGAAGGTGTTTGCAGCCACCACACACTGGATAGACAGACAGCCACCCCCACACCTATGCCAACATTGTGCTACTATAGAGGTGGTCAGCAGCCATACCCACCACACCAGTCATGGGCATAGTACAGGCATGGATATGGTACACAAGACTGTTGGGGGGTCACTCCCCAGGGTGGTGAACACTGTCAGAGACCAGACCTACAGCACACACCGCAGACATCAGAATGATTGCTATGGTGGAGCTCAATGAGCAAAATGTGCTTAACGTAGGAATTGATATCTGCCAGTTATCATAGGAAACATTTGATAGCTGTGTACCATATACCCAGGTGTAGGGTGGCATTGCTAAGGTATGCAACTGCTAGTATTGGGAGATACAGGCAGGGCCCAATGTCTTGCCTCTCCAGGAGGCATTGGCCAATGGGACCTGTGGGGGTGTGTGTGGCCCTGTTGGCTGCTGCTTTATGGCAGAGTTCCCCAACTCCAGTCCTGGTGTTCCAAACATTGTTCGGGTTTTCATGCTGTCCCTCATAAATATGCATGAGCTACATCTGCATACCATGGGGGTGGTGCATAGCTATGCAGCACAGGCATCTTTATTAGAGGCAGCATGAAACCGGAATGGTGTGGGGCCCTCCAGGACTGCATTTGCGGGACTCTGCTTTAGGTAATGTGCCTGTTTCTGGTGTCTGTGTTTGGTGTGGTAAAATATAGGCCATGCGTATGTTCTCTGCAATAAAGGAGTGTTTTTACTATCACTGTTTAGTGGTGGGTAAAACTATGGGGACTGGGTTGGCAGGAGCCCCAGCTGGGATTTGAACCTGGGACCCTCTGGTTTTACAGGCACTGGCTGTGTCTGTTGCACCACACTGTGGCCACAGAGACAGTGCAGTCCCTGGAGTTAGTTAAACCGGCCTGACGAGTCAGAAACCCTGCTCTGCAACAGGTTTACTGTGGCCTCATTTACCTTGTATGCAGACAAAGGTGCACATAAACCTCAGAAAAGACCTCAAAAAAGGGGCACACACCCATAACCAAGCTGGGCAACAATGATATCATTGGGCAACATTACACAACACTCCCAGGACAGCTCCATTACAATGAAATGATCTTTGAAAGGGTCTGCGGAGCGTAGACCCTTCCACACATCATTTATTTTTTTTTTTGGTGCTTTCCAGGGAGTGTTGTTCCTTGTTGCCCATTTCTATCACTGTTGCACAGCTGAATTATGCTTTTTACAATGTTTCTTGTGGTCATTTTTAACGTTTTATGTGAAATTTTGTTCTGTGCACATGTATCACACGGCTCACGTTTTGTGGGTTTCCCCGGTTTTGCTGTACATTGCTGACGGAAATGGTTTCTCTTCCCTTTAATATGCCTTTAACGACAGGTTTTCATTCGCGTTGGAATTGAGCTCAGGAATTCAGTGCGTTAGTGTGAGGGGAGCCTCTCCCCGCCCACTCTCTGCCCACTCTCCGCCCATTGACCCCTTCTCTCCGCCCACTCTCCACCTTCTGCGCTGTTTTAACACGCCGCGGAGGTTTACGATCGTTAACTGCGGTTAACGCGCGTAAAGTACGTTTAACGATCGTTCGTACATCAGAACGCGCGTTCGGACGTGCGAACGATCGTTAAACATACTTTACGCGCGGTATTCACGATTACCGCACTTTAGTAAACATCCCCCTAAGTCTTTTTTCTATACTGCAAAGGGGGAATTCTTTTGTTTGTTTGTGGTATTGAGCAAAGCTCTGTCAGTTAGAGTTCATTTGTCTTTGTTCCAACTACCCATTCACAGCTAACTCTTTGAAATCACTGACCTCATCAGGTGTTAGATCCCTCCCTACCTACCCTGGCAGCTGGCACTCACCCACCCCATGTGAGCATTCTTGCTTTATAGGGCAATTCCCAATTAGCTGCACAAAGGGACACAGAACAGCGCTGTTAGAACATACTTGAAAAAGGTTAACTGCTTTTTCTCTTAAAGGACAGCTGAGGAATAGGTAGGGACTTTGGTAGATCTATCTTTTACTTCAACATGTACCAAAGCTCCATCAACTAAACAATGGCTGGGAAAAATCGTATTGCTAAAGCTGTTGTCCCCGTTACAGTTTCTGCCTCTGTCCAGACAGAGATCCCAATGCCAGTTGAAGGACCGGTTCCATGTGCAGGATGCCTGCATGTTGAGGCTCTCAGGAAACAAGTGGAGGAGCTCAGGGAAGAGGTGGTGAGGCTGAGAAGCATTATAGACAGTGAGAGGTACATTGATGAGATGCTCTTGAAACATCCAAGCTCTCTGATAGAGGTGAAGATGGGAGGCTACAGAATGAAGAAGGTTGAACATGAGTCACCAGAGTCTGCAGTATCAACACTCCAACTCTTCCAGTCCTTGAACTGAAGAACCAGTATGCAGCCCTGGAAGTGGAGGAGGTGGCAGCATCCCAGAAAAGGGAAGAACCACAGCTCAAGCACTCCAAAGTTGCAGAATCGTTCACCACAAGGAAGAGAAGGTATTGGTGGTTGGTGACTCTCTTCTGAGGGGTGCTGAGTTCTCCATCTGCCAACCAGACTTGAAGTCCAGAGAAGAGTGCTGTCTGCTAGGTGCCAAAATATGAGATGTTATGGAGAGTTTGCTGAGACTCATCAAGCCTACTATTATCCGATGTTGCTCATCCATGTTGGCACAAATGATACTGCTAGGTATCTCTCCAAACATATCAAACGTGATCTCATGGCTCTGGGACAGAGGGTGAAGCAGATAGATGCATAGGTGGTGTTCTCCTCAATCCTGCCAGTTGAGGGTAAAGGCTGAGGCAGAGAAGCTCTCATCCTGGAGATGAATGTATGGCTGTGTGAATGGTTTCATCAAGAGTGTTTTGGTTTCCCGGACAATGGGATGATGTTCCAAGGTCTGCAGAGCAAAGGTGGTGTCCATCTGTCCAAGAAGGGTTGAGGTGTCTTCAGCAGCAGACTGGCTAACCTTTTGAAGAGGGCTTTAAACTAGATTCATTGGGGATGGGTGAAGAAAGCCCCCAGGTAAGTGAAACATTAAATACCTCTGTAGGAATAGGTAAAAGGGGCAACATCTGGAAAGCGATGTGTATAAATGCCATAGTATGGGAAATAAGATCTCAGATGTTGAGGCTTTAATGGAAGAGGTTGTCTTGGATTCAGTGGCAGTTACGAGACATGGTTTACGGAAGGTCATGACTGGGATGTAATTATACCAGGCTATACCTTATTCAGGAAGGACAGGGTAGGAAGAAGGGGAGGTAGAGTGGCACTATCTGTAAAAAATAATATTAAAGCTATAGAATTGCAGGGCTTAAAAGGAAGAGAGGAGGCACTGTGGGTTAAACTAGAAAGACAGAAAGAGAAATCAATTTGCATTGGAGTTATATACAGATCCCTCTCACAGTGAGTAGAAGTGGTCAAAAATTTAATAGAAGACATATGCAGTAATGCTATGAAAGGAGAAGTGCTACTGATAGGACATTCCAATGGGCCAGATGTTGATTGGCACATCCCTGCTGTGGTGTCATCTAGAAGTAAGGAGATCCTGGATCCTCTATAGGGAGAACTATTCAGACAACTGCTAACAGAGCCCACAAATGATAGGGCCATACTAGACTAAGTGCTTACCAATTGGGAAAGTATTTCTAATGTTACAGTGGGACATCATCTCGCATCCAGTGATCACCAGATGATATGGTTAATAAAATCCATTCAAAAGCAAGGGTCTTAGACTTTAGGAAAACAAACTTTATCAAGATGGGACAATACCTTAAGGAGTTGTTAGTGGGATGGGAACAGCTGGCGGATGTAGAAAAACAGTGGGCAAAACTGATATTTTAAAGGCAAAAAACCTTTTTGTTAGAAAGATAAATAAATGTAAAAGGAAAAGGAGGCCACTATGGTTCTCAAAAGAAGTAGCTGAAAAGGTGAAGAAAAAGAGGGAGGCCTTCATGAAATACAAGAGATCACAGAGAGAGGACGACAGGCATCTATATTTGGAAAAACCTAGAGAAGCTAGGAATTAGCCAGGAAACCAAAGGTACAAAAAGAAGAATAAATAGCCAATGTAATAAAATGGGGGGATAAGACATTTTTCAGATATGTTAGTGAGAGGAGGAAGGGCAAAAGTGGTATTGTCAGACTTGAGGGTGAAGGGGAGGAATATGCAGAAACTGATGAGGATAAAGTGGAATTGCTTAACAAATATTTCTTTTCTATGTTCACAGGTGAAGGGCCAAGAGCAGGCCCTCAGAAAACACCCACAAATAGGAACAGAAGTGACAAGGATCTGAACGATTTTCAGAAGACTGTTTTCGTGAAGAATAACTAAATTAAAAGTAGACAAAGTGATGGGTCTGGATGGGATACATCCAAGAATACTGAGGGAACTTGGGGACATTCTAACGGCTCCACTGTCTGACCTTTTCAATGCCTCTTTGGAATTAGGAGTGGTGACAGAGGACTGGAGAAAGGCACATGTGGTCCCTTTACACAAAAGCAGACATAAAGATGACATTGAGAACTATAGACTAGTTAGGCTAACTTCTGTGGTTAGTAAATTATTGGAAATGCTACTAAAGGAGAGGATAGTGAGGTTTCTGGAGTCCAATAGATTGTAGGATCCGAGGCAGCATGGATTCACCAGAGGCAAGAGTTGTCAGACAAATCTGATTGATCTCTTTGACTGGGTGACCAGGGAGTTGGACCGAGGGAGAGCCTTAGATGTGATGTATTTAGATTTCAGTAAAGCCTTTGACACTGTTCCACACATGCGACTTATAAACAAACTGAGCACCCTAGGGATGGACCTTAAAGTTACTGATTGGGTTAGAAATTGGTTGAGTGGGAGGTTACCAGTGGTGTGCCGCAGGGATCTGTCCTTGGTCCAATTCTTTTTAATATCTTTATTAATAATATTGTGGAAGGGCTGTTGGG
Source organism: Ichthyophis bannanicus (assembly GCA_033557465.1). Lineage (NCBI taxonomy): Eukaryota > Metazoa > Chordata > Amphibia > Gymnophiona > Ichthyophiidae > Ichthyophis > Ichthyophis bannanicus. The sequence goes on along the minus strand of CM066041.1, from coordinate 184,043,476 downwards.
TAAGGTTTACTTGTTTGTGGATGATACCAAAATCTGCAATAGAGTAGACACCTAGGAAGGAGTAGTTAACATGAGGAGGGATCTAGCTAATCTTGAAGAATGGTCTGGAATTTGGCAGCTGAAATTTAATGCTAAAAAATGCAGGGTCATGAATTTGGGATGCAAAAATCCAAAGGAGCGGTACAGCTTACACGAAAGGAGAGCGGGACTTGGGCGTAATTGTGTTTGACAGTCTTAAAGTAGCTAAAGAGGTAGAAAGGGTGACTGCAAAAGCCAGAAGGATGCTTGGGTGTATAGGGAGAGGAATAGCCAGCAGAGAAAAGGAGGTGATAGTGCCTCTGTATAAGTCTCTGGTGCAACCTCATTTGGAGTATTGTGTGCAATTCTGGAGACCACACCTTCAAAAGGATATAAGCATGGTGGAGTCAGTGCAGAGGGTGGCTACTGAAATGGTTAGTGGTCTTCGTTAAGAAGCATATAAGGACAGATGTAATCTTAATATGTATACTTTAGAGAGGAAAGGTGGGATAGGCGAGATATGATAAAGACATTTAAATACCTCCATGGCATAAATGCACAAGAGAGTCTCTTTCAATTGAAGGCAAGCTCTGCTATCAGGGGACATAGGATGAGGGTGAAAGGGGATAGACTCAGGAGTAATATGCCGAAATATGTCTTTACAGAAAGAGTGGTAGATGCGTGGAATAGTCTCCCAGTAGAGGTGGTAGAGACAAGGACAGTATTTGAATTCAAAAAAGCATGTAACAAACACAGAGGATCTAAAAAGGAAAAAAAGGGCAGTATTGTAGTTGATATGGAATAGCAGACTAGATAGGCCATGAGGTCTTTTTTTGCTGTCATATTTCTGTTTATCTGCAGTCATCTACTATGCTAATAACGGTTTGAAGTAAATTTGTCCTTGATCTTGGGGCCCATTATAAAGAGCCATGAAGGAAAAAGGTTGAAAGTGCAAGTTAAAGACATGATAGGTGCAGGGGAGCTGCTGTTAGGTTGGGTATGGGAATTTATGTTCATCTGCCCAAAGTGAAAGAATCGCAGCTGAGCAGACTGGATGAGCCCATTTGGATTTTGTTTTGCCAGTATTTACCATGATAGGTCTAGCAGATTATCTGAAAAAGACTCATCAAACTCGATCAATCTCCAACACCCCTCCCAAAATAAGAAGTCATGTACTGTCAACTGAAATCATCCTTATTTGTTTTACATTCAACTTCTAGTGGCGATGTCCCATGTGTTAAGGTCTGGTTCCACTTAGATGCATTAAATGTCATCGTGTTTGTTTCTGTTGATTCTTTAAATGCAAATAAGTGCCTCATCGCATGACTGACATTTCTGTGACTGTCTGTTTGCTCACTGCTCTTTATGTCTGTCATATAAACACTTTCATAATGGTATTTTATATTTTCTTTCTCTTCATCTAGGATTAAAAGTCTTAATCCCAGAAGGGTCATAGAGCCAAACAGAGGGCCAGCCCATGCAAAGCTTATTTTTTATTCCATTACTTGGGATACTTGTTCTGCCTACATAAATGTACATAAATCAACCCAGAAAAAAAGGATTGCCAGGAACCAAACAAACATGATTCACTATCGGATGTTTCCTACATAATGTGGCCTGGTGACCATATTATTCATTAAAAAACAAAACAAAAAAAGTAATACCTTATCCAAACCAAAATTGCTCATAGCTCCCACAGTGAGCACAGACACAATACAAACTGCGCTTGTAGTTTCTGCATTAATTGGCATTTTATAAGAGGTCATATATGTGCATAACTGGTGCCCAGCTATGCATATATCACACCTTTATGTATGTATATCTAGGGAATAGTTTTATAAAGGAATTTTCATGCACAAATCCTCTTTTACACACACAAGCAAGGTCATTTTATACAGTGTGCTTTAAGGTGCCTATGTTAAGCCTATTTTATAAAGACATGTAGGCACCTATATTTCTTTATAAGGGGTTAGTGTAAGTGATCCAACTTACCCTAGAGTCTTAGAGCTGGTGTAAATGTCCATGCCTATAGTTTTTAAAAACATGCATAAATTATAGTATGTTATAATCTACGTGCATACTTGTGTGCTTTGTCTAGGCTCTGTCCAGACTCCAGCTATGTACACGCCCACCCATAAAGTATGCATCTTGATGCTAAAGTGCATACTTGTGCACTAGTTAATATTTTATAAGGAACCATTTACGCCCGTATGTATAAAGTGATCTTCTGTAGCCTCATACAAAAACACTCAATGGGTTATGCATCAAAAGTACGCACAATGACAAGAAGGCATGGATTTTTACTGGACCCTCGTGTAGGTATAGTTGGGAGTATTGTTTAGGTGGAACATGGCTGGAGTTGCAAAGTAGATGTGACGTTTTTACAATATTCACCTGTGTACATTTGCACCTCTCCTCAAGCAGTTGTAAATGTATCCCGGTGCATTTTAGCTGCAATTTCAGCAGGCTTTATGAGACTATTTCATAAAGACAGATAGTTGCCTGGGTTATCTTTATAAAATAGCCCCAAAATAGGCTTCTAGTTTCCCTTGCTACCTAGGTGACCTGTTACCCTTCAGAAACCTGAAGAAATGGTGAAAGACCAGCAAAAATAAGGGTACTACAAACTTTAAAAAACTTTAATATCACTCACGCATTAAAATCATAAAAACAATATCACATACATATTAAAAAACATAAAAGACCAACATGTTTCGGCATCCAGCCTACATCAGTGGCATATTTTCAAAACAAGGTAGAGGTACAAGCTGCAACCTGCAACATAAATAAACACAATAAATAAATAACCAAAATTACATTTAGGAAAACAAAGCAGGGAAAAAAGGGGGGACCCACCTCCTGGAGAGGACCCAACATACTCCTGGGGAGGAGAACAAGACTTGCAACACCCTCCTAAGAAAAGACCCCATAAGAAAAACACATTAAAAAATCAAAGTGAAAAGGGGGAAAACAACAAATCCCCAATCACCATTAAAAGGACCCTTTCCAAAGAAACTTACCCAAAACCACATCAGATGTAAAGGACAAAAAAAGAGGATGAAGAGTTGCCAAAGCTCACACCTTGGTTCCTAAAAAACTGTAAACAAAGACACGGCCAAAAACATAAAAACTCTGCAGGGAAATAAACAAAACAGGCTATCGACCCTTACCAACCCTTTCTGTCCACACACTCCACAAATGTAGGCAAGCAAAAACAAAACTCACAGTTGTAGATGTGCGAGCAGGAACCGGGAAGCAGAATAAAAAACGTAAAAGACCTCCGCAGGAGTAGTGCCTGCCCAAAGTGCAATAGATAGACAACTCTGAGGTACACAGCAACAAACTGATAAACTATATATAAAAAGCCAGAAAAAGATTCTAAAAACATTGTCAGCAAAAACTGCCCAAAGAATAAGCAGAAAACTTACCCGATCACATTGAAACCAGCAGGAAACCTGCTTTCCCACCAAACACAGTTTGACTGACAGTGCACCAAGATCAAGGCTGCCCCAATTCAAAAGGACCAATCAAGATTCAAAAACATCAGACATAAAAAAAAAATTGAAAACCTGTTTATTTAAAAAAAGGGCCCTGTTTTTAAATAAATGGGGGGATACCAAAAGAGAGTGGCCACCCTAGGGGAGGAAGGGGGAGGAAGGGAGAGGGAGAGGAAAGAGGGAGGGGAAAGAAGGGGAAGGGGACAGGAGGGAGTGGGTAGAGTGAGAGGAACGGGAGAGGGAGGGCAGAGGAGGAGTAAGGGGGGAGGGGGAAAGGGGGGAAGAGAAGGAGGGGGAAGGGGATAGAGGAGGGGATGGGGAAAAGAGGGAGGGAAACGGGATGATGGGGAAGGGGAAGGGAAAAAGGACCAACCAAAACAAACACAAAAACAAGACAAACGTACTCTGTATAAAAATCACACGAAAGAAAACAGAAAAAGCAGAAAAACATATGAAAACCTTGAAAAAGGATGGTATTCACCCAGAGGGATACAAAAGAAACAACAAATTATGTTCAAGATTAAGGCCTTTCAGATGCAATGTGTCAAATCGAAAAATCAGCCTCTGTTCTTCTCTTAACAAGAGACAATCCATGTCGCCGCCCCTCCAGGACAAGGACACCACCCTCAAAACACAAAATCTAAGGGGTATGTTTACTAAACCGCGCACACGTGCGCGGCGCACAAGAGCGGCCGCTAATGATGCATTTAAGAGCTCTTAAGTGCCGCGCACGTGTGCGCGTCACATTAACGGGCCACCGCACGTGTGTGGGGCGCTCATGTGCGATAGAGGCGGGGAAACGCTTACGGAGGGCGGAGGAAGGCTCCCGAAGGGCGGGGGGACCGGGTCAATGGGTGGAGAGTGGGAGGGGAGAGGCTCCCCGCACAGGAGCGGGGCTGAATCTGGGCATTAAAAATACCGCGAGTGAAACCCTCGCGTTAGAGCCCATTTAAAGGGAAGAGAAACGATTTCCGTCAGCAATGTACAGCAAAACCGGGGAAACCTGCAAAACGTGAGCAGTGTGATACATGTGCACAGAACAAAATAGCAAATATAAATTGAAAATGACCACAAAAAATTTCAAATAAATTATAATCCAGCTGGGCAACAGTGATATTAATGGGCAACCATAAAAAACACACCCAGGAAAGCTCCAAAAAAAAAAGAAATGATTTTTGGAAGGGTCTACGCTCCGTAAACCCGTTCAAAAATCACTGCATGTTAATGGAGCTTTCCTGGGAGTGTTTTTCATGTTGCCCATTGATATCACTGTTGCCCAGCTTGGTTTTGGTTTTTTCCTCTTTCTTTGGAGGTCATATTTGAGGTTTAATTGCACCCCTGTCCCCATACAAGGTAAACGAGCCCACAGTAAAATTGTGCAGGCAGGGTGTCTGACTCGTGCGGCCAGGTTTCCTATCTCCAGAGACTGCACTGTCTCTGTAGCCACAGTGTGGTGCAGCAGACACCGCCAGTGCCTGTAGGACCAGAGGGTCACAGGTTCAAACCCCAGCTGGGGCTCCTGCCAACCCAGTCCCCATAGCTTTACCCACCACTAAACAGTGATAGTACAGACACTCCTGTATGGCAGAGAACATAAGCATGGTTCCAACACCTATATTTTACCCTACACACCGCACACAAACCATAACAATGGGCATTACCGACTGCCGAGTCCCCCAAATGCAGTCCTGGAGGGCCACAACTCAATCAGGTCATATGCTTTTTTCCAGATAGGGACATGTCTGCATGTTGGCGGAAGGGTACAGGTGGTGGAGGGGGCAGTGGCTGCAAACCACAGCAGACAGTGGCCCAGGCCTGTGCAGGCTGGCACCATCCACCGTAACAGACAGGCTCTGTCGGATGTAGAGCCATGGACTCCCCAGGGAACACAGCATATCTGTGGCAACACAGTGGTGCAGTGCACACAGACAGCATGTGCAGAAACAGAAGGTCACAGGTTCAAAGCCCAGCTGGGGCTACTGCCAATCCAGTCCACATATGTTTTCTACAACTAAACCGTGATAGTAAGGAGAAATCTTTATTGCTGAGAACATACGCATGGTGCACACGCCTATATTTTACCACAACAAACACAGACACCATAAACAGCCGCATTACCCAGAGCAGAGTCTCCCAAATGCAGTCCTGGAGGGCCCCACACCATTCAGGATCCATGCTGCCTCTACTAAAGATGCCTGTGCTGCATATCTATGCACCACCCCTATGGTATGCTGATGTAGCTCATGCATATGTATGAGGGACAGCATGAAAACCCGAACAGTGGTTGGAACACCAGGACTGGAGTTGGGACACTCTGCCGTAAAGCAGCAGCCAACAGGGCCAGACACCCTCCCCCCCCCCCCCGGCCCCATTGGCCAATGCCTCCTAGAGAGGTAGGACATTGGGCCCTGCCTCTATCCCCCAATACTAGCAGTTGCATACCTTAGCACTGCCACCCTACACCTGGGTATATGGTACACAGCTACCAAACGTTGCCCATGGTAACTGGCAGATATCAATTCCTATGTTAAGCACATGTTGCTCATTGATCTCCACCATAACAATCATTGTGATGTCTGCGGTGTGCGCTGCAGGTCTGGTCTCTGACAGTGTTTACCACCCTGGGGAGTGACCCCCAACAGTAGTGCGTACCATATCCATGCCTGTACTGTGCCCAGGACTGGTGTGGTGGGTATGGCTGCTGGACTTCTCTATAGTAGCACAATGCTGGAATAGGTTTGGGGGTGGCTTTCTGCCTATCCAGTGTGTGGTGGCTGCAAACAACTTCCACAGCCCACACTGCCAGCAATGTTGCCAGTATTGGGCTGCCAATGTGCATAATGAGGAGCAAGGTACCATGGGTATAGGCCGGACAGGGTGGCCTGGCCAGGGTGCATCTGCACAGGGCACAGGGCACTGACTGGGACATATTAGTGCCCGGCCACCACCTACACAGACAGGGTGATCTCTGTATGTCCTGCTGCGAGATCACTCTCACCCTGACTGTGCAGTGACCACAGCATGGCTAGGCACCCCCATAGTGCTATATAGTATTTTTCTCATGTGATAGATATGGGTTTCCTTTTGGGGCCCAGTCACTGATATAACTGCTTGCTGTGTATGCTGACATCCCAGTTCTGGGTGCATGCATCTCCACTGGAAACATGTACTGTGGACTAACTAGCACACTGCAGCTGGTATGTGTTGTGATGGAGCAGCTTGTGGGGTGCAGTTGCTGATGACTTGCTGCAGGAGAATATCAGATAGTGGTGGGGTGCAGCTTAACATATCCAGGCCTAATGTCTGTCTGCTTATTGTGTTAGGGATGTGTACAGAGCTGCATTGACTGTGCTGTAGGGTGTCTGTTACCCAGCAGGACTGGGTTTGATGGTTCCCTCTACTGCCACCTTTGCAGGGAGGTGGAATGTGGATCTATTGATAGTGAAGCCCTGTTTGCTGCCCTTGGCCCTGGGGGGGGGGGGGGAGGGGGGGGGTGGTGGTGGTGTGGGGTCCATGGGGGCTGCACCTGACTGAAACAGACAGAGATATCCAAGGTGTTTGCAGAAACTAACTATCTCACACATCAACACTGCTTTGGACCTCCAGCATGGCCTCTTTCAGTCATGGAAGGTGTTGTGGACCTGGTCCTAGGCACCTCATTGCACCCTCAGGGTGAGCACAGTACCCGCACAATGTGACGGTGTGTAGCTACTCTGTGCCAGTAAAACACACGGTCAGTACCCCCTACCAGGCCGAGGTGGTGTGTGGGTGCACATGGTCACTTCCCTCTACCGGGCAGAGGTGCTGTGGGGGTGCATTGCCCATCTTGTGTTAATCTGTGGACAGCTGATTTGCATGTGCAGTGCATCATGGGTATGGGTAGGCTAACCCTATCCTGGTGACCATAGCAGACTGTCTGTGTGGTGACGTGCATGCTCTCTGCAGCCAGTCAGGGGCTTGCTAGCAGCTATAGAGCTGTAGCCCAATGGTTACTGCACTGCCTCTGAAGCCAGAGGTCATGGGTTCAAACCCACAGTGGGGTTATTTGATAGGGTTGTCCAATGCATTATCTTTTTCTAATGTACATATTTTGATGCCAGCAAAAGCACCCTCAGCGTACTGTACCCATAAGGTGCCTCTGAGGGTGCTTTATAGGGCACCCTATAGGGCACCTTATGGTTCCCGTCCATATAAGGTGCACTATACATTCTCCTGTGATGCAACCTATAGGGTGCCCTATAGGGGACATTTTAGGGTGCTGTGGCGGACAGTGCAATTTCTAATGTGCCCTATGGAGTGCCTTATAGGGTGCCTTATACGGCACCGTCAATTACGGCACGTGAGGGCGTGTTTGCTGGCAGCAATTAATAACATAAATATAAAGTGCTGCAGGACAAAATATGTACAATGCAAAGCTGATGCCACAGCCAGCCTTACGTATTAGGCACACTGGGGAGCAAACCCATGACCCTTGACCCCTGTATCAGCAGTCAGTGCCTTAACCATTGTGCTCCACTGCTGCTCCTCCTTGCCTGTCAGCGCACCTACGTATGCTTTTCATTCCTTAAACTGCACATTGCTGCCATAAAAAACAGTACACTGACCTTGCGGTACCTCATACGGCACCCTCTAAAGCGCCCTATAAGCAACATTCTAGGGTGCCTTGGCTGACAGTGCACTTTAAAATGTGCCTTATAGGGCACCTGCTGTTAACACGCTTTGGGAGTGCGTTTGCTAGTAGTGGCAATTACAATATGACTAAAATGCCTCCTAAAGAAATCTGCCCCATAATATGTTATGCCTCAGCCAGCCTTGTTCATTGGGTACTTTGGGGGATTGAACCCCTGATCCTTGCACCATTGGTCAGTGTCTTAACCATTGTGCTGTGGCTCTGCTTTTTGTCCTACACATCAGCGTGCCACTTATACCGCCCAGTATTATACTGCCTCCATAGACATCAGCGTGCCGCCTTATGCCGCCCAGTATTAATATGCTGCCAAAAACATCAGTGTGCCGCCTTAGGCTGCCCAGTATTAATATGCCGCCAAAAACATCAGCGCGCCGCCTTAGGCCGCCCAGTATTAATATGCCGCCAAAAACATCAGTGTGCTGCACAATATTTCTGTGACTCATAAATTACTGCCTCAGCCAGCTGTCTTCATTGGGCACTGTGGTGAATTGAACCCCTGATCCCTGCACTGTTGGTCAGTGTCTTAACCATTGTGCTGTGGCTCTGCTCTTCTGCTTGCCCATCAGCGTACCACATATGCCTCCCGCGCAGCCATCTGATGCGCTAAGGTGCGGGGCGTACAAGGGCGCCGCGCACCTTAGCGCATATTTAAATTCCGGCTTTTCTTTTTCAGGACGGAACGCCCACTCCTTATATGGCACCCGCACACTACCGGGGCCCGCACCTTACCGGGGTTTTAGTAAACATACCCCTAAGACTCTCAAAATCATGCTGCAGTTGGGCGCAGTATTCAACGAGGGGTACTGTGACGATACCTCTTTTTATGCAACTCCTATGTTCAATCAATCGAGTTTGAAATCTCCTTTTAGTTTCCCCAATATATAACAGATCATACGGATGTTGAATCACGTAAATTACATTACTAGAGTTGCAATTAGAAAAACCCCATAGTTAAAAACTGCGTCCAGTCCGAGGACACAGAAAAGATTCTGTCTGCACCATCTGACTACAAAATGAACAACAGCCACAGCAAAACTGTTCTACCATAGATACCATCATATGTACTGAGGGCAAAGCTGAGGGGACCAGCAAGTCATGAAGGTTATGCCCATGGGTGTTTGCAAACCATAAATCTTGATCTTTAAAACATTCCAAAGATTGAAGAATAGGCCAATGACATTTCAAAATCTTTGCAAATACAATGTGTGCCTTTGAGTCAGTCCTGACTCCTGGTGACAGAAGCTCCTGGGTTTTCTTGGTAGTGTCACTGGAAGTAGATTGCCAGGCCTTTCTTCTAAGGCTATAGAGGGTTAAGTGACTTGCCCAAGGCCACAAGATGTGCTAGTGGGAATTGAACCCTGGTTGTTTGGTTACCAAGCCAGTGTTCTAACCACTAGGCTACTCCTTCCCTAAAAATCTTTAGTGAGATAAAAAAAAACCTCATTGTACAAACCATCTGACTAGGATGGATTTCTTAGTCTGTAAGAGCAACTGAGGTCTTTCCAAGCTCCGTGCCTTTCAAAATGCATGTTCCATACAACCTGCAGGGTAACTCTTTTCCTGAAATCTTGCCTTCATGTCAATGGCCTGTATCTCAAATTCCTTCCCAGTAGAACCAAGTCTCCTCAAGCATAAAAACTGACTCACAGGAAGGTTATCTTTTAGGCTCTTAACATGGCAGCTGTCATAATGTAGCAATTTATTCTTATCTGTGGGCTTATGATAAATTGTTGTCTGGAACCCACCATATGTCTTCCGAATCAGAATATCCAAAAAAGGGATCTCAAACTCATTAACCTCCATCTTAAATTGCAAATTACAGTCACATGAATTAAGCCAATCATGAAACTGGTGCAATGCAGACAAACTACCCTTCCATAACAAAAGTACATTATCAGCGTACCTCTTCCAAAGAATAATACACTCTTTAAAATTAGGATTACTCGAAAAAGTAGTTTCAAACACATGTACATACAAATTTGCAATGTTAAGGGCCATAGTCGCCCCCATAGCAGCACCCTTAATCTGCTGAAAGAAAGTACTCTTGAAACAGAAGAAATTGCCCTTTAATGCTAATTCTGCTAACTCACACAGAAATTCTGTAGGGACCCTCACAGGGTGGGCCTTACAATTCAAAAAGGAACGAATCACTGTAATTGCTTCATCCTGTGGAATATTGGTATATAAGGACTCAATATCTAATTTGACCAAAAAGACTCTGCTAGTATCCATCTGAAGGTCTTGCAAAACAGAAATCACATGAGAGGAGTCACAAATGTAGGAGGACATAGTTTATCTTTATCTTTACTGTGGTTCTTGATAGACCGCTTAGGCTGAGGCATTAAAGCGGTGTACAATAAAATATACAAGGACTGCATAAAAGAAAGAAAAAAAAGGAATACCATAATCATGTAGGACAGAGAGAGACAGAGAAAGGAAAGAAAAAAGGATAGGTCAGAAGAAGAGAAAGAGAAAGGGAAAAAGTGAGGAATGGGGGAGACAAAAGGAGATGTCACTATAGGACACCAGAACTATGCAAACTCAAAACTGACATAAGGGGGTCAAGAAGGGGGAAGATAGGAAGGAAAGGCTAAATGGAAGAGATGGGTTTTCAGAGTGGCCTTGAACCTAGTGAAGAAGGGTTCGGAATGGAGGGTAAGGGGAAGATAATTCCACAGGGCAGGCCCTAGAAAGAAAAACGTAGAGCCTTGTGTGCATTCCAGATATGCCTGGGATACAGAGGGGAGAGCCAAACGAGGAGTGTGTCTGGAACATAATAGGCGGTGTGGTTTATGAAAATGGAGTAGATCGGCAAGATACTGAGGAATGGAAGTGTGACTGGTCTTGTGCACAAATAAAATAATTTTATATTGAATTTGGAAAGGGACAGGTAACCAGTGGAGATGGGCTAGCAGTGGGGTGGGGACACCAAAAACCATCTATGAACTTGGAGAGGGGTTCCAAGACCAAACCAATGGCAGACACAATGGGCCCCATTCTGATCAGGGCAAGTCTGGGCTGCCTGGACGTCCAAATACTGGATGGTCCAGATTTGCACCCGATTCTGCACTTGTGGGAGATAGATGTTCCTGTGGGAGCAGAATCAGGACAAAAGGCCTAAACAAGCCGGACGTGCCCCGGTTCTTTGCAGCCGGATGTACAGCCAAGGCCCTGTCCATCCCAGTCAATGCTCCTGCATGGAGCCTCGGTGCCATTGCGTCCTGTCACCATAGCTCCAGGACACCATGCAGGAGCCCCAATTCCCTGCCACTGAACAAACCTGCTGTTCCCTGCCGCCTGACCCCGAAAAGTGCCTGCCAAGGCTGGGATCAGGCTTTGGAGAATTACCTGGTGCTCCTCATCATTTCAGGGGGGGGGGGGGACCACTGGTGCTACTTTCCTTCTTCAGGAAGACTTATTCCACCTCCGAGGTGGAATAAGTCCCCCGTCTAAGTCCCCCACGCTGGACATACATGGCCGTGACTGGAATCGGCCCTGTATGTCCGGGATCAGGGGTCCTCCCCCGCCCCACCCACAATCCTCCTCCAACCCACCCCTGTCCAGAGCTCCCTGCACATCTTTTCTGTATATGCGGAGAGCTTTGGATTCGGAATCAGCCCCAAGTGCTTGGCGGGGGATGTGCATCCAGGCCGGACGTACATCCCCACTAAATGCTGGACAGAATGACCTCCAAATACGTCTGCTGGAGGAAAACTGTTAAATAAATAAATATTAGCTATTTCATTGCAGGATATTTCAGCCATGCAGTTCTTTGTCTTTCTGTCACATTAGCACATCAGGATAGACTTTCATGGTATCCAGCAGTGGAAGTAAGTTCTAATCATCGTCCCCTAACATAAAATGAATCTAATACTTTCTTTATTGTTTTCTTAGGTTTGGGATGAAGCAGGAAAAGAAACCCCTTGATGACCATTAATATCATCCTGTGCCTTGTTTTCCTTAGTGCCTGCCCTCAACATGTATCAGAGCAGCAGTAGCCATGGACCAAGGAATGTGAAAGAAAATAGAAACTGGAATCATAATCAGTCCAATGACAGCACAGTATTGAGAAAGAGAACCCAGAAGAGATTTCTTCAAAAAGATGGCAGTTGCAATGTCTATTTCAAACATATTTTTGGAGAATGGGAGAGCTACGTGGCTGATATCTTTACTACTCTTGTGGATATCAAGTGGCGACACATGTTTGTTATATTCTCTTTGTCGTACATTCTTTCATGGTTGCTCTTTGGTCTCATATTCTGGATTATAGCACTACAGCATGGTGACCTAACCGATCTAGAAATGACACCCTGCATCAATAATGTCCACTCCTTCACTGGAGCATTTCTTTTCTCTCTAGAAACACAAACCACCATTGGCTATGGCTATCGGTGCGTGACTGAAGAGTGCTCCATGGCCATCATCATGGTTACGCTTCAGTCAGTGTTGAGCTGTATCATAGACACTTTCATAATTGGTGCTGCACTGGCCAAAATGGCGACAGCCAGAAAGAGAGCCCAAACCATCCGATTCAGTTACTTTGCCACGGTAGGCATGAGAGATGGGAAACTTTGTCTTATGTGGCGCATTGGTGATTTCCGACCAAATCACATGGTTGAAGGAACAGCAAGAGCTCAGCTTCTTCGTTACAAGAATGACACTGAGAAAAGAATCACAATGGAGTATAAGGACCTCAAGTTAGTCAATGAGCAGATCATCCTGGTGACGCCAGTGACTGTTGTACATGTGATAAACTGTGACAGTCCACTCTATGAACTGGACAGGAAAACACTCACCATGCAAAACTTTGAGATTTTAGTTACGTTTGTCTACACTGGTGACTCCACCGGAACATCTCACCAGTCTAGAAGTTCGTATCTGCCTCAAGAAATTCAGTGGGGCTACAGGTTTAATGATGTCCTACAGGTCAAGAAAAAGTACTATAAAGTCTACTGCACTGAATTCGAAGAGGTGACTGAATTCTATACCCCCTTCTGCAGTGCCAAACAGCTGGACTTCAACGAACAAACATATGGCAAGGCTCAAAACCCACTGGGCCAAGGGGTAAGGAACAGTGAGTTGCAGGCTACAGCTAGGCCAAATGACACCATTACCAGCAATATTGAAGATCCAGAAAATACAAGAGCCATTAGCGATCAAACTACTCAAGAAGCTCCTTATCATCAAACTCTTGTGCCCCTTAGCGGAGGTTCAGGAGAGTCACAGGCATAATCATCCACTGCAGAATAAGACTATTCATATTTCCATTTATCTGACACTGATTAATAACAAAAGCTTTTAAAAAATTCATTGTAGTTAATAGACTTATAAACACACCTGGATGATGATCAAATAATTACATGTGAGTTACTTGCTAGAACACATTTTATTATTGTGCAAAGAAAATAAATAAGAAAATGCTTAATCAAGATTATGAAAAATAATCTTTTAGATACTGATAAGCTTTAACGGATACATGCAACCTTTGTCCTGCAAAATTTTGGAATGTGAAGCTCACCTCAAAACAGTATCCCTAAAAATTGTGACTTATTGATGGGAAGGGTATTAGTGTGCACAGTAAAGAGTATAGATGTTGCCATGTAAATGAATGGAAATAGTATTAACAAGGTAGGCATTGTTAGAAGATATGGACCTATTAGCACCTCCTGTCTTCCTAGTTGTGTCACTGCAGACCTTATTAATCTCTGGTGCCCTTCCTTAGAAACAGAAAGCAGGATGGCAGATAAAGACCACAAGAACCACCTAGTCTGTACAACACACTTCTTTTATGCCTTTCTAGTTGAATTGTGGTAATCACCAAGGAAATATGAAGCTAGCAATTAACGTTCTCGTGAAACTGCGCAGGAATCCTCAATCTGTACTGTTGCTGCTATCAGTAGGGGGAGCTGCTGGGATATTGCACTTTTGGTCATGAGAAACACCTTAAATGTGGTTCCTCAGGTAAAAAAGATGACTGAATGGATAGTAGCTAAGGTCGCAGCCTTAACGACTTGTGCTATTCAGCCTCTTTATTTGGAACAGGATTTGAACTCTGGAGCTGATTAGCTAAAGTCAATATCATTGAGATGGTGAATTCCAAAGCCATTTACATGGGTAAATAGCATAAATTGTCATCCTGCAATCTCCCTACAATTGCACATCAAAGAACAAATTTAAGGGGCATGTTTTGGGAGGCACTGGAAAATAAGGCACACAGAGTGGACTCTCCAGTTTGCATGCAATGTCTTCTTTGCAAAATCTATCCATATAAAAGGCAGAGGCAAAAGTCCATGGGTAAACTGTGCCCATGGAAAATGCATACATATTTTCCCTCTCAAATTTAGCACAAAGTTCCCAGGTCAAAAGCACTCCTGGACTTGCACAAAAGAGAACAATTTGAAAATTGCCCCCATGTTCATTAAAATTCATCTAAGTCACTCACCAGTACCTCCCAGGACATTGTCTATGCCGACGAAATAAAGGCCCAGACGCTTGCAGACCATTACGCCAAGAAACTACACCCGCAAGTACCCACAATCACCGAGCAAAACATTTCTTTAGTCCGCACCCCACGAGAAACCGACACCATCATTCAGTCAGAGTCTGCAGCAGAATAGAGTACCTTCCAGCAATTAGAAGAACAACAGATCATAAACATCATAACTAATTTAAACTCCACCACCTCCCCTCTTGACCCATGCCCAGCGGCTTGGATAAAAGCAACTAAGAAAGAAATCGCACAACCTATCTCCTACATTGTAAACCAATCCCTCCAACAAGGTACAATGCCGACCCATCTCAAGAGATCACTTATAAGACCCATCTTAAAGAACAAAACACTCAACAAAAGTGATCCTGCATCATATCGCCCGATCTCGAGCATATCATTCTTAGCTAAAACAATCGAAAAAGCGGTTCAGCAGCAGCTGCAGGACCACATCGACGATAGGAAAGCCTTAGGTATGCATCAATATGGGTTTCGTCAGCATCACGGAGTAGAAACACTACTGCTGGCACTCCTTTGACAACCTCCTCAGGGGTCTTGAAAACAAAAATGTTATGTTCATACTAATATTTATTGACATTTCAGCTGCATTTGATACAGTACACCACGGCACCCTCTTAAACCGCCTTGCATCCATAGGTATAACAGGGACCCCCTTAAAGTGGTTTGCATCATACATATCCAATAGGATGCAACAGGTGCAATTCAACGACGATAAAGCCGATGCCTTCCCCCAAACCCAGGGGATTCCTCAAGGGTCCGCCCTATCATCTCTCCTATTCAATTTGTATATAAAACCGGTCTGCGAGATCTTTCAGAAGCGCAACATCAATTACCACATCTATGCTGACGATGTGATGCTGTATACGCATCTTGACATAACACAACTGGATTTCACTCCACTGGAAGAATGCCTAGACATGCTCCAATCATGGCTTCAACAAAACAACATGTCAATAAACCACAAGAAAACAGAAGTCATGTTTATCTCCAAGAAAACCAATTTCATCCCGCCCACCACAGTCACCCTTAACAAAAACATATATCATACGAAGCCTGCAATAAAATACCTAGGGGTCCTACTGGACAGCAACCTTAGGATGGATAAACACTTCCGAACAATTAACCGAGCCATTTTTCACAAATTGAAAGTTCTTCAACCACTTCGCAATATCCTCGAGAAATCTGACTTCAGTTCTGTTGCGCAAGCTCTCATCATTCCCCACCTAGACTACTGCAACGCCATTCTGCAAGTGCTTCCGAAGAACACCCTAAATATCTTGCAAATGGCTCAAAATGTTGCCGCAAGAATCATCATGGAAAAAAGCGTCACTGATCACATAACCCCAGTGCTAATGGAACTGCATTGGCTCCCGGTGGCCGCCCGCATCATTTTCAAACTTCTCATAACAACTTTTAAACTCATTCACAACATTGCACCATCCTACCTCGATAACCTAATCACTATCCAACCACACAATAGGAACAGAAGAACCATAAATCTCAACACTCTCTGTGTTCCAATCAACATAAGAACTGTCAAAGCAGAGACAAGCAATAGAGCATTCTCATATACAGCACCAATCCACTGGAACCAACTCCCTCACGAGTTGCGATTGACAAATAATTTGAGTGAATTTAGAAGGAAACTCAAAACCCACTTATTTCAGGCTCACTACAACCTGACCTAAGTTGTGACACCTTCACTTCAACTAGATGGTTTCTGCCTGCCACGACGGCATTTAGAGTACCGGTATGTAATCTTGTATATTTGTACATTTTTGGCCCCACCCACGCGCCTACAATCAAATGTATATTTCGATTTGTTAGCCCCAATCCAATGTATAATGAATCTAATTGCTAATTCCTGTTTATGTAAATCATTGCCCAATCGAAATGTGTATCTTAAAAATTCACTGTATTGTACGATACATTATGATTCTGTAAAGTAAACCGCTACTGATCGTAGGAAGTAGCGGTATACAAATGTTTACTAAATAAATAAATAAAAATAAATAAATAAAGTCTGAAACCTATCTGCTGTCTTGCAATCAAATCTGATCAACGGAATCATCATAGATAGAGCTGTCAAATTCCTCTGACCCACACTGCTCCTGGACTCATGCCAGATTCCTCAAAATGTCTGCTCTCCAATCTCCAAGCTTTATCTTTAGGGACCAAATTACTAACTCGTGAATCTTTTTGCAGAGGATGCCCTACGCATGTTGAAATGTGCAAAACAGCATGAAACTGTCAGATGTCCTGGGGCTCAAACCTATGATTCCGCCATTGGGAGGGCAGTGACCTACAGTTGAACTCTAGAGGAAAAAGAACATAAAACCAGCTCTAGGAGCCTTGAGTAGAAGTTGCAGAAGGCGATGCCCACCCCTTATCCCCCTAGAGGAGCCCATTGGATCAGCAAGAGGTGCATCTTATGAGAATCTGTATATAAGAAAGCCCAGTTGGCCACATCCCTGCCAGTTGAGTATCTTTTGTAGGCTTTTCAAATCTGCCCAGGTAATTGGGGAAATTGCTCATTATCAAACAGTTTAGAACTTTATAATGATTTCTAGAAGCCCCGGTGGCTTTCTTTGCCTTTCTTTTGGGGCAAAAGATGCTCCAGAGCAGTGCCTTTGGTTTAGTGAGATCTTTCAATACCCCTTCACATTTCAAGGACAAGAGACCGTAGGGAAACAACTGCGTTATAAGCCATAACTAATGTTTCTGCTTCTCGCGTGCAGATTTCCTTGATAGACTGAAATAGCAATCCTGAATGATCAAAGAGTAAAAGACAAGATGTGTGGAACTGGACTGGTCTCTCATTTCAAGAAGCCAAATTGAATGCAACGGCTTCTACAGTAAATGATATCAAATGGCCTGTTGTGTGCTCAGAGGTTTCTTCTTTTGTATGGACTTGTGAACCACCAAGTTCATGGGTTGGAGTTTGCTTAATTAAGGGATGAAAAACATTATCTAATTTATATTACAAAAAATCTTTGGCAAGATGATAGCAGTTCCCTGACCTCAGCAAATCCATTTTGGGTCTCCTCCCTCGGAACACCCGACTGGAGCTTTCAGAGAACCTCAAGGCAGATACGATTAAATGTGAGATCCTAAATTTGAAATAGTTTCAAAAGTCTGGATCTTGCTCTAGAACCGCTAATCTCAGTGAAAATGCA
Organism: Ichthyophis bannanicus; assembly: GCA_033557465.1. Classification (NCBI taxonomy): domain Eukaryota; kingdom Metazoa; phylum Chordata; class Amphibia; order Gymnophiona; family Ichthyophiidae; genus Ichthyophis; species Ichthyophis bannanicus. The sequence continues at coordinate 184,025,587 of CM066041.1, read as the reverse complement.
GAATGAATCATTATTATTATTATTATTATTATTAAAACTTGCTATGCTGCTCTGGCCGGGTAACATCCAAGCTGTGTACAATAATTAAAATGCATAACATAGGAAAAGAATGCCAATTTTAGACAGGAAAGAAGCTCAATGTAGGAGACAGTAGAAGAAACCTTGCACTCTAGGCTGCGCAGTTCCCGAAGGCTGCCTAAAAATAATGGGTTTTCAGAAGTGCCTTAAAATTTTTTTTAGAGAGGATTCAGTGCGTATGTTGGGGGGAAGAGAGTTCTAAAGAGATGGGGCCAAAAAATAGAAAGCCATAAGTTCTGGATGACCCTGATAAAATGAAACTGACAGAGCGCTCAATGTCACAAGGGCTGAGCCAGTCCCAGTTTGACCCTATTTTGTTTATAGACTTCCAGTTCAGATTTACTATTTAGACAATAATTGACCAGCATGTGGTGGCTTAGGCATTTTCATTAAGGGAGGCTGGCAGCCATAAATGCCTTACAGCTTTTTTGCAGTTTCATCAATCTGCTGTCCACCTGCCCACCTTCCTTCCCCTTTGCGTTTCTTGCCATGCACGTCTCCACTCTTGCCTACCTAAGCACTTCTCCTCCTCCAATCACACTCCTTCCTGCTCTTCAGGGAACTGCGGCAGCAGCTGCCTGCCTTGGAGCTAATGTGTGTTCCCATTCTGCGCAACAGTCACTCTCTGATCTTTTCCAAAGAGAAATTCCGCTCACAGGTGGAGAAGAGTCTATTAAAGGGACAGTTTTGAGGTTTCGGAATAGATATGGGAAATGGGTTGGGAAGTGGTAGAGATGCGCAGAGAGTGTGACAAGGAGTGGAAGCATATGTGCAGGGTGAGGGGATGGGAGTATGTGAAGGTGCATGGGGCATGAAGGGGATGGGGGAGAAGATCCAGATGACAGCCCTGGATGCATCAGGCATAAAACCAGATTTAGCATAACATGTTCCTTATAACCTAGGGCAGGCAGATGATCATCTGAAGTTAACCTGGGCTGACACCCTCCTTATGCCATGACTAATGAACTCAATCCCTTCTTCAGCCAGGCTGTGAAGCTCATCCTGGCCATGAGCAACAAGAAATGGATTGTCTCCCAACCTCAAAAACAAAAATAACCTTTAATGGGTGGGTCACATTGGTCTTTATGAGCAGTCATTTACTATGTTACTATTCCCGGACTTCACATCCATTTCAAATTGCTTCACAGCCACCACCAAACTCCTCATAGGACTTAATCTAGATGTGAATAGCAGCAAGACCCATGCACTACTGGTCACAAGGGAACCATCCTTCATTCCACCAGCAAAGCTCATGCTTCAACACACAGAGATTATGGTAAAAGATAAAGTCAAATACTTGGGTATAATCCTTGATAGGAACCTCAACATGCTCTCTTTGATAGGAACCTCAACATGCTCTCCCATATCAAAATGTTAGCCAACACTCCATACCTGAAATTGAAATCGCTCCAACATTTACGATCGTAATGCCACCATGATGACTACTGAGCAGTTTTCCAATCCATCATAACATCCCACCTCGATTATGGCAACATACTTCATCAGGGGCTATCAAAGCAATCACTATATCTGCTTAAACTAGTGCAAAACACCGCTGCTAGAATCTTAACGGGCACCTCAAGATGTCAACATGTCACACCGACCCTCAAGAGCTTACACTGGCTCCCAATAGCCCAAAGAATAAAGCACAAAGTCGCAACTACTGTCTACAAAATCCTACACAACTTATCAGGTCCCTTTGATACGGTAGAGTGCTTTCAACAAGGGCAAGAAGATCGGAAAACCAGAACCTACTATTCATCCCTCCCCTCAAGACCAGGTGAAGACAGCAAACGAACAATAGAGCCTTCACTCTGTTCACCCCCACCCTCTGGAACTCACTCCCGGAACATATAAGATCAGCACAGTCCACAGAGGAACTGGAGAAACTACTAAAAACTCATCTTTTCACTGAACACTGCGGTGCCAATGAAAGCACATAACTCCATATAAGCTAACCCCTACAGAAACCTTCATACCCCCTGTTATTGTTTACTCCAAGTTAGTATCACCCCTAAGTTCTATGCGACTATAACTCAACTGAGTTTGTTTGTGGCTTGTTCTCTGTAAACCACTGTGGCTTAAAGGTGGTATAAAAAAACCTGTAAATAATAAAAATAAATAAATAAATCTAGGCGGATTCTAGTGACCCAGACAGGATGTTGGGCTTGATGGGCCTTTGGTCTGAAGCAATATAGTATGTCTTATGTTCTTATGATCTAGACACAAAGGAGTAGATTCTGCCCTGAGAATAGCGGGGATGAATATTGTCATGAAGAAGTCCCTTCTGAGCCTATAAAGATAGGGCAAGATGAGGATTTGCTTTCAGAAACTGACAGGCAGTCTGAGCACATGGCTCAGTGTTTGCAAAGAAGAAGTAAACAAAGAGAGTCACAAGCTAGAAAGACATGCCCCTGCAGTGACATATTCCCTAGCTCAGGAGGTAATGAGTTTCACCTGTTTCAGGGCAGGGCACAGCTAAGCCCTGAGAGTTACAATGATAAAAACTGGTCATTAGCTTGGACCAGGGAGAGCCAGAGGGGGAACTGGAATGAGAACGAGAAGCAGAACGAGAGCCAGAGAAGGAACTGGAGTCAGAGCCAGAAAGGAAGCCAGCAAAGGAGCACGCTGACTAGAAGGAGTCAAGGAGGAGTGAGAACCAAGGGAGCCATATTCCTGAGGCCAGAAGGAAGCAACCCAGGGCAGGGGTTGTCTGGTAAAGGCAGGAGAGAGAAGAATCTTCCTGAGAGGCAGGCTTGGCAAAGCTCACACGCTCCTAAGAGAGAGACATGCTGGCAGGAGAATACCGGTACATCTAAGGGGAAAATTAATAGGCTGAGAGGCAAGCAAACACCAGCTGTGTTTGAGAACCAGTCTAACCCTGCAGAGTGGAGAGTTCCTTCCCTTTCAAAGCCAAAAGGTAGGCTTAATAATTCATATAAGTTTGAACCTAGCCATAAAGCAGTTCCCTATAGTTACCAGAAAGTAGCAAACTCCCTGGACAAAAACTACAGCATATATGGTAGTTTACAACCCTGCTCAGGAGAGTGTTACAGAGAGAAACCACGTGAGGTCAGAGAGACCGTTTGTTTCAAGGATCAGCATAGCAGCTTACTACCACACCCTGCTAGTCCTGATGCTGAGGAAATGCAGATAGACTCTGACCATAATGAAATAGTGGATGATCGGATGGACTGTACATTATCTTTGGCTGACCATGTGAATTCCCTATGCTGAACAGTGTCTGAGAGAAACGGTAAAAGCAGCAGAAGGGAACATTTTCTTTGCTAATTGAAGCTGTTGTGATTTGTTTTGTATCAAGCACTGCACGTTTAAAGCCTGAAGCTGACAAGGCTAACTTACCTGAGTTCATATATAATTTCCTCAAGCCAATTGTATGGCATGTTTTGTCCTGAGTTATTCACTTGCATTTAATCCGCCGGGAAGGGGAAAATAAATTCTTGTCATTGCCTGAAACCACTCCCCCTTTAGTTTTAATATCCAACGCATCATTCGGAAACATATGGGGGTGGTACACACTATCCCGGGGTTAGAAAATCAGGCGGTTCGATGCGTGTGGCAACGTCAAAAGAATTTACGGGAATTATTGTGTCCTTCAAGTTTGAGGTCTATGCCAGGGGGTGATGTGAGGTCAGTGGTTTGCAGTTTGGGTGTGGGTTTTTATGCTTTTAAAAAATTTTTTGTTATTGGTTATCTGTGGTGCTTTAGATCATACTGTGTTGTGTTTGTGTTTCAATTTTAGTATCCCCTGAGGAAGCGACATTGCTCGCGAAACGTTTGAGGGCTCTTTGTAAGAGCGTCGGGGACGGCAGCTGGCTATCCAGGTTCAAGCACAGTGTTACAGTTATTGTTACAGCCAAGTGATTTTTCCACTCTAAATACCTATGTGCTGATTTATGGCTGAAGCTGGCTGCTTGCAGTATTTGTCAAGGTCATTGATGTGATTGGGCCTTGCTAGTGTGTTAACGGTCCAGCCATTTGGGACCTGTTTCACTATATGCCCGTATATGCTGAGACCTTGTTTTTGTTTGACAAACAAGCTTTCTGAAAGATTTTTCAACAGATTACAATTGTTTTTGATGGAGTGAGGTTTTTGTATATTGCTAGTTCCACTCTGCTAGTTGACCGTTATATTATTTGAAACCACTCGACTGCAACTCATCTGTGCTCAAGGGTGAAGGGACTTACTTTCTCAGAAGGCTTTGCAGGGTTAAAGCAAGCCCATGCTCTCTGAGGCAGGAACACCACAGGCAGACCAAGACTCAGCGCTCTAGGCATTGGGCTGGCCACCGTGAGGGTGACAAGTGGCATAGTCTGTTCGGATTTTTTTCGCTTGGAATACAAAAAGGACATCCCAATTGAGGGAAAAGAAAAGAAGAAGAACTTCAGGAATACAACAGAAAGTTTTGCCATAGCTGGAAAATACAAGGGGAACAAGAAATCTGCTAAGCTGCTGGTGAAGCGGTGGAGATTTCGCTGGCAAATCGTGCCAGGAGGACCAAGACCCAGGAGGATAGACTCCTTTCTCAAAGTCTGAGTCTACATCGTGCGAAGGTAACGGGTAACTGGGCATGGGTGTAGAAAGATTCCAGTGAGAAAGGGAGTTTGTTCTGCAGAAAGCTAGTGAGGTTTTAAAAAGAAAATTTGATGCCGCACTTGGTGGGCTTTTCTTTTGCTTTCTTTGCAGGGACAATAATCCTCAGAATGGATCCTCAAGAGGTGTTGCGCTGGATGTCCAGTCAATTTGAAAAGCAGATGGAACTGGCTCACCGCACACAGGAACAGACGGCTGCAGCTATACAGGCCCAGCAGAAGTCTCTTGTAGAGCTGATGGAAGCTTTACTGACAAAGCAAAAGGCTGCTGAAGATGCCAGTCTTACATTTTCTACAGTGGTAGGACCGCAAGGCTGCGGAGCCTTAACTTTTGGTCAGTTAAACACCAATGACAATTTGGATGATTTTATTGAGGCTTTTGAAAGGGTGGCAGTAGCAGTTAAATGGCCACCTGAGCAATGGGCATTGAGGTTTGCCATGTCCCTAACGGGAGAGGCTTTGTCTGCATACAAAACCATGCCCGCTGCTCTCGCGTCCACCTATGAGGAAGTTAAAAAAGCAGTGAGAGACAGATTAGGTCTGACTCCAATGTATTATAGGAGGATGTTTAGAGAGTCTAGGCTTAAGTCTAATGAGACGCCAAAGGCATTATATCAGAGGATCAAAGCCTTTGCCTGGAAATGGCTTGTTCCAGAGGAAAACACCCTTGACTCTGTGATAGACGCAGTCATTCTGGAACAATTCATGGAGGCAGTACCTCCGGAGGTAAAATCTTTCATAATCCGATAAAGTTGACAGACCACTGCAGAGGCAGCCGTCCTTACAGAGCGTTACTTTGAAGCGGAGTTGGCGGGCAGGCCAACAGGAGGCGCTCTGAGGTTGGCTGGAACAAGCAACTTTGCAGGATTAGAAAGAAGCAGAAAAGCAAATGTGACTAATGTAAATACTGTTTTACCTGTGACAAAAGGAAACTGTTACAATTGTGGGAAGACAGGACATTTCCAGAAGAGTTGTACAGTGCGGACTGCACTAATGTCTGGAAAAGGGAAACCGGTGCAAGAAGGCTTCCGGTTGGAGGTGGAAGTCCAAGGCATTATGGCTAAGGCACTGCTTGACTCGGATGCTGACCAGAGCATGGTCTCTGAAAAGCTCTGGCAGGCCGTGGAGGCTCACGGTAGGTCAGCACCGAGTCAAGCAGAGGGCCGTGTTGAGATATGTTGTGTGCATGGTACTTCATCCTATCATCCACTGTGTAGGCTCTCCGTAAAAGGGCTGGGGACCCAAAAAGAAGTGTTTTGGCCGTTGTCCCACGGCTTCCCTACGATATTGTGTTGGGGAGGGACTGGCCCCTATTCTGCAGAGGGGTGGAGAAGGGCTTAAGTGTAAAAACAAACCTGGTCTCCACTAGGTCCCAGGCAGGAACCTCCAGAGTAAGGGACGAAACCCCAGAGGGAGGAGAGGAACTCTCTGAAGATAGAAATGAGCCCTCAGAGAGTGAGGATGAGTTGGTAGAGGAGGAGGTATCAGAGCTGCTTCCCGTACATGATGATCTAGTCAATGCCCCTTCTAAAAAGGTCAGGAAAGGAAAAGCGGATAGGCGCCGGGAGAGACAACGTAGGACCCAAGGGAGGGCCGAACTGCAGGCCGGAGAGGGGTTGCCCTGGGTACCCGCTGATCTAGTGTGGTGACGAATCTGCTCCAGGGCCCGGGGAAATAGAAAAAACACAGACCTTTACCTCCAGGCAGAAAGAAAGTGCAGGGAGCCATGACTTTAAAAGTTCAGCTGGAGAGAAAAAAAACATATCTAAAGCTGCTGTCCTAAGGCCACGCCCCAACACCATAGCAACTAAGGGAGGTAATGAGAGACAGCTGAGGGAGGAGTGGAAAGGTGCAGGGCATCCCCACTCATTTAAGCCCCAGAGAACAGGAAGTGAGAGAGATGGAAGGGGGAACGGAAGAGAAATCAGGAGCAAGCACAACCAAGAGAACAGCAGAGAAACAGAAGTGGAAGAAATCCTGAAGGAAACAGAAAGAAAGGATTCTAGCAGAGAGCCCAGAGAAAGGTACTCTAATGACAGCTTAAGGGAAGACTCTCCTCATAGCTAGCAACAGAGTCTTGAGCAGAGCCAGTGTGGTAGAAAGGCTACAGCTGGTCTAGAAAGCAGGAGGTTTAATCCTGAAGAGACTGCTGTCTATAACCCATGCACGGGGACTTTCCAGGAGGAGCTGGGTCAAAGAATTTTACCTCGGGGAAGGCTATTAAAGACAGCTGTTTAAAGAAAGGAGCTGAATTCTTCAGAAGTTCTAAATAGCTTGCTACGGGATAAGGATTTCCTGTGCCCTGATAACACCCCTGAGCCAAGAGGGAGGTCTCATTGGGAACGGGTTGTTAAGCTGCTGGAAGAAATTAAACCCACACTGTCCCAAGCTGTCTCCAGTCCGGAGACTGCAGAGTCTGACTGTGAGTGTATGCAAATAGATGAGGCTGATATTGAATCTGATTTCTCAGAATGTGAGATGGACTGTGCTTTATCTAGGAGGGTAAAGTGAAAACCTATAGATTGCAAACTTGAAGAAAATCCCAGACTTATTATGCTTGAATGTCTGTGGTTAAAACAAGCCTAAGAAGATTTGATATGAAGTTGCTGCTGTGGTTTTAAAATGCATGAGACCGTCAGGACGGCATTCTGAATGTGTCTGGAGCAATTAAAAAAAACCCTGTGATAATCCAAGTAAAAAGGAAAACTTAAAGTATAAGTGTTGCAGTTTAAAGAACACTGTTTTGAAGCTAAAGCTAGCCAAAGACTGTGACGTGATAAATTTGTGACATGAAGAGATATTTACCTTGCTGAGGGAAGCAACGGTAATTAGAGACTTTGGAAAAAGTTTTGTACAGAAGTTATCTTTCTTTTGAGACAAAGTATCTTACCTTATATGATGTGCCAAGCTTCTATGGAAGTTCCTTGAACAAAGGAGGCAAATAAATTTCCTGTGTTGCTTTCAAACCCTCGGCTTAATCATTTATTCACAACTACAACTCAGTGCAAGCAACTACAACTCCCAGAAGCCCTAGCTCTGGGAGCTCATATAAAGAGGACATTGAAAGGGCCCCCTTTCCCTTCTATAGGCAACCGCCTGGCGGGGCAAGGAGGCCACAGGTGGCATCGTTTTTAGGATTTGCCTTGGCCACGTATACGCGAAACATCTGGAGCCTCAAAGAATAAAGGAGACTTCTACCGAAAGTGCTGAGGATACAGAGGGCCTGCTGAAGAGAGACCCGGAGTGGCAGCAGAAGGACCGGACTGGAGTGGAGTACCAAGCCGTGACCTGCTGACTGATAAACTCGAGTCTACAGCTGCATAAGGTAATCCGTGTATAAGAAGGGTATAGACGGATACCGATGCAGGGTGGGGATAGAGCAGTGCTCAAGAAGAGCAAAAGAGAGAGGGTTTATATTTGGAGCCGCACTTGGTGGTTTCTCTCTCTGTTTTTTTTTCATTTCAGCATCTACCGAGGATGGAGAGAATCGAGCTTCTGGGATGGATGGTGGAGCAATTCCAAAAACAACAGGAAATGTCTGCAAGGACTCAAGAACACACAGCCGCCATGCTCCAGGCCCAGCAGAAGCCGCTCCTAGATATGATGGCTGCTTGGCTAGGAGCGCAGAAGAAAGCGACGGAGTCCCTACGGACAGCACCAGGTTCCTTGGGAGCTATACCAGGGCTGGGGTTACCTGGGACTGAGACATTCTCGTTTGGTCAGTTGGCCAAAGGGGATGACGTGGACGACTTCTTGGAAGCCTTCGAGAGAGTGGCTCTCCTAACGGGCTGGCCGAAAGACCAGTGGGCAGTGCGCCTTGCCGCCTCCTTGACGGGAGAAGCGCTTGCAGCCTACAGGGCCATGCCCGCGGCCTTAGCCGCCAATTTTGAAGAGCTTTAAAAGGCTATACGAGACCGTTTGGGCCTAACCCCCATGGTCTACCACCGCCTTTTGAGGAGCTGTAAGCTAAAAATAGGTGAAACACCGCGTGCCTTATGCCAGCGGATAAAAGGCTTGGCATTAAAGTGGTTGACGCCTGATGCAAGAACAAAAGATTCTTTGTTAGACTGTATTGTCTTAGAGCAGTTCATGGACGCAGTTCCAAAAGATCTGCAGTCCTTCCTGATCCTACAGGACTGCCAGACCACGGATGCAGCGACCTCACTGGCTGAGCGTTTTCTAGAAGCCAGTTTGGTAAGCCAGGCTAAGGTTGGTGGTCTAACCTGGGCAGTTGAAGTGGCTTCAGAAAGGAAGGGAAAAGCCATGTGGGGAGAAGGGACAAAGGTAATGCATGTGGATAAGACCCGTTATGTGCAAAGAAAATGCTTTTCTTGTGGGGAAGAAGGACATATGAGAAGGGATTGCAAAGCTAGGACAGCCCTAATCACCACCCATTCTAAAGAAAGGGGAGAGGGATTCCTCTTGGGCGTAGAAGTGGAGGGTGTCCAGGTAGAGGCCTTGCTGGACTCCGGAGCGGACCAATCGATGATCTCGCGAAAACTCTGGAGGGAGATAAAATCCCAGGTTGGTCCGGTCCCCGAGTCACAAGAAAGCAGCATAAAGATAAAGTGCATTCACGGGGCAGCCTCGTCCTACCCAGTATACACTGTTTCAGTAAAAGGTTTGGGTTTGAAATGGAAAATACCTGTAGCTGTAGTTCCAAGGCTCCCACAAGCTTTAGTCCTGGGAAGGGATTGGCCTCAGTTCAGGTGTGGGTTAACAGAGGGTCTACAGCATAAAACAGGCATGGTATCCACCCGGGCCCGCACAAAAGCTAAGGAGGGGGAACCAGATCCACCAGACGACCCGATGTGCGGGTTGCCCTCCCATGATGACTTAGTGACCCCTCCTACTGAGGGTGATAAAAAGACGAAGGCGGAAAAGCGCCAGGAAAGGCATAATAGATCACAAAATAGAGCTAAACTAGCCGCTGGCCAAGAGTTACCATGGGTCCCGGCAGAGCTAGTAGCAAGATTTCCCTCTTTCCCCAAGGAACAGCGGGCAGATCTCGCACTCAAACGGGCTTTTGAGTATGCTCAAAGAGGAACTGAAACCCTACCCCGATTCTTCCTAGATAGTGAGATATTATATCGGGAGAGTTTAGATCCTAGGACGGGAAATAGTAGGAAACAGTTAGTGGTTCCCACTGCTTTTAAAGCACTGATTCTGCGGTTGGCCCATGATCACCCCGTAGGGGGTCATAAATGGGTCCGCGGCACGTTGGACCAAATTTTGGCTCGCTTTTACTGGCCGGGAATTTTTAAGGAGACTGCCAGGTTCTGCGAGTCATGTTCTTCGTGTCAGCGCGTGGCATCAAATCACCCACCAAAAGTACCATTGGTTCCCATACCTGTCGTATCGGAACCTATACACCGACTGGCTATGGACATAGTGGGACCTCTTACGAGAACGCCCCGGGGGTTCCAATACATTTTAGTTATAGTGGACCAAGCCACCCGATTCCCGTGGGCGATCCCTCTTCGTAATATATCTGCCAGAAGTATAGCGTTGGAACTTGTGAAATTATTCTGTGAAGTGGGTTTTCCCCGAGAAGTTCTAACAGATAGGGGAAGTAATTTCATGTCGCAATACTTGGCCCAAGTGTGGGACGCGTTTGGCATCTGACATGTCAGAACCGCTGCGTATCATCCCCAATCAAATTTATTTATTTATTTATTTAGTGTACACTTGTATCCCGCTACTTCCAGCGATCAGCAGCGGTTTGCTATACATAAAAGTGCGGCTGTACAGGCCAGGAATTAAAACATACATCATGATTTAGTGGAAAAGTACAGGTCATATCACTCGAATCATATGATTCACACTTGATTGCAGGCTAGTAATTTCACATGTATATACATATTTACATGACGCTAGGGTATAATATTGGCCAGAACACGGAGTTCTTTTGTACCTGTTGTGACCCAGTGTGAGTACATGGTGATTAGGCAGGATAGGAATGCATTTGGAAAAGATGAGTCTTAAGCTTTTTTCTGAAGTCCAACAAGTCACTGTTTGCTCTCAGTTCGCATGGTAGTTGGTTCCATAGCAGAGGCGCTATAAATGAAAATGCTCGGTTGCTGGTATTTGTTTTGACATATCTCAGGCTCCCCGATACCAGGAGGGTATTGAGGTTTGGAGATCTTCTGCTTCTGTTATTTGGCTGTAAGGTGATAAGGGTGCTGAGGTAAGAGGGTGCTATATTATGAATGAGCTTGAATGCGGTGATAATGATTTTATATTGTATGCGTGCAGTGATTGGGAGCCAATGTAGGTCTATTAGTATTGGTGTAATATGATCCTTCAGGCCGGTCCCCATGATGATTCTAGCTGTCACATTTTGCGCCATTTGCAGGATATTGAGAGTTTTTTTAGGCAGACCCTGTAGTATGGCGTTGCAATAGTCCAGATGAGGAATGATGAGGGCTTGTGCTACGGTCCCGAAGTCAGAGTGATCTATGATACTACGTAGTGGTTGCACGATTTTTAGCTTGTGGAAAATGGCTCGATTGGTAATTCGGAGATGTTTTTCCAACTTCAGGTGGCAATCCAGTGTCACGCCTAGGTATCTTATTTCGTTCTTTGTGGCGTAGACATTATTGTTCAAGGTGACTGTTGGTGGTGGGTTGAAGTCAGTGTTTCTGGACATGCACATCACTTCCGTTTTTTTGTGATTTATGGACATATTATTTTGTTGAAACCAGGTTTGGAGCTCACTGAGGCATTTCTCTAGTTGGCTGAGATTCGGGTTGTCGGCATCAAGTTGAGTATACAGCATTAGGTCATCAGCATAGATGTGATAACTGATCATGTGATCCTGGAATATTTTACAAGCTGGTCGAAGATAAAGGTTGAAAAGGAGGGAAGACAGGGCCGAGCCTTGCGGTATGCCTTGGGTTTGCGGGAATGGTGAGGCCATTTCGTTATTGAAGTGGACTTGCTGCATTCTGTCGGTTATGTAGGAGGAGAACCATTTCAGAGGGGTGCCTCTAGTGCCTATTGTCGCGAGTCTGTTTAGTAGTGTGGGGTGGTGTACTGTATCAAAGGCAGCTGATATGTCTATGAAAATGAGCATGTACATTTTGTTTCTTTCTTCCAGACCTTTAAGTAGTTTGTCCAGTAGGGCTAAGAGGAGGGTTTCTACACCATGATGCTGTCGGAAGCCATACTGGTGGACGTCGAAGGCGTTGTTGTCATCGATGTGGTCTTGCAGTTGTTGTTGGTTTGGTTGAACGCCAGAATCAGACCTTAAAGAAGATGTTAAGGCGAAGTCTGGAGGGGGATATGAGAGATTGGGATGTGATGCTTCCCTTCGTATTATATGCATGTAGGGAGAGAAAGCAGACTTCTATGGGTATTGCCCCGTATGAGTTATTGTATGGACGGACTCCGCGAGGCATCCTAGATATACTAAGGGAGCAATGGGTGGAACCAGACATAGAAGAAATTGGTATACCCCAATTTTTAAAAGATTTAAAAGGACGTTTACATCGCACCTCTCAAGTGGCAGAAGCAAATATTGCAGCTAGTCAGTTACGTCAGAAGACCTACTATGACCGGCGTGCAAAGCCCCGTCACCTAGAGGTAGGAGAGAAGGTGATTGTCATGGTAGCTGGACCTAATTCTAAATTTGAGAGCAAGTGGAAGGGGCAATACCGGGTAATAAGACAGGTAGGTCCTGTATCATATTCCGTCCAGAACAGAAGAGGGCGCCAGCAGATCTACCATATTAATGTCTTGCGCCCCTGGCACGAGCGAATAGCCTTGGTTAGGTTTGCCGCGATAGATGAGAGGGCCGGTAGCAATCGTGTAGCACATAACACCCTAGCTCGAATTACGGGCTGTGCGGGGGTAGATACGCCAGCCCGTAATATCTTAAGGGGGGGGGGGGATGTGTGGTGACTAATCTGCTCCAGAGCCCGGGGAAATAGAAAAAACACAGACCTTTACCTCCAGGCAGAAAGAAAGTGCAGGGAGCCGTGACTTTAAAAGTTCAGCTGGAGAGAAAAAAAAACATATCTAAAGCTGCTGTCCTAAGGCCACGCCCCAACACCATAGCAACTAAGGGAGGTAATGAGAGACAGCTGAGGGAGGAGTGGAAAGCTGCAGGGCATCCCCACTCATTTAAGCCCCAGAGAACAGGAAGTGAGAGAGACGGAAGGGGGAACAGAAGAGAAATCAGGAGCAAGCACAACCAAGAGAACAGCAGAGAAACAGAAGTGGAAGAAATCCTGAAGGAAACAGAAAGAAAGGATTCTAGCAGAGAGCCCAGAGAAAGGTACTCTAATGACAACTTAAGGGAAGACTCTCCTCATAGCCAGCAACAGAGTCTTGAGCAGAGCCAGTGTGGTAGAAAGGCTACAGCTGGTCTAGAAAGCAGGAGTTTTAATCCTGAAGAGACTGCTGTCTATAACCCATGTACGGGGACTTTCCAGGAGGAGCTGGGTCAAAGAATTTTACCTCGGGGAAGGCTATTAAAGACAGCTGTTAAAAGAAAGGAGCTGAATTCTTTAGAAGTTCTAAATAGCTTGCTACGGGATAAGGATTTCCTGTGCCCTGATAACACCCCTGAGCCAAGAGGGAGGTCTCATTGGGAACGGGTTGTTAAGCTGCTGGAAGAAATTAAACCCACACTGTCCCAAGCTGTTTCCAGTCCGGAGACTGCAGAGTCTGACTGTGAGTGTATGCAAATAGATGAGGCTGATATTGAATCTGATTTCTCAGAATGTGAGATGGACTGTGCTTTATCTAGGAGGGTAAAGTGAAAACCTATAGATTGCAAACTTGAAGAAAATCCCAGACTTATTATGCTTGAATGTCTGTGGTTAAAACAAGCCTAAGAAGATTTGATATGAAGTTGCTGCTGTGGTTTTAAAATGCATGAGACCGTCAGGACGGCATTCTGAATGTGTCTGGAGCAATTAAAAAAAACCCTGTGATAATCCAAGTAAAAAGGAAAACTTAAAGTATAAGTGTTGCAGTTTAAAGAACACTGTTTTGAAGCTAAAGCTAGCCAAAGACTGTGACGTGATAAATTTGTGACATGAAGAGATAGGGAGGAGGAGTGGTCGAGTGGTTAGGACAAGGTACTTCAAGCCGGAGGGCCAGGGGTTCAAGTCCCACCTGGGGACAGCAATCTCAGGCCGGAGGGACTGGGATTTCTAGTCCTATAGGCACTCCTTGTGGTCTTGGGCAAGCCACTTAACCCTCCACTGCCCATGTTCCCTGTAAGTATTAGTGTGTGTGTCTCATATCCCCTCATGTTAAATGTATCCCCCAATTGACCACTTTGACCCGGTGAAAAGCGGGATATAAATACAGCTAAATAATAAAAATAATAAATAATATTTACCTTGCTGAGGGAAGCAACGGTAATTAGAGACCTTAGAAAAGGTTTTGTACAGAAGTTATCTTTCTTTTGAGACAAAGTATCTTACCTTATATGATGTGCCAAGCTTCTATGGAAGTTCCTTGAACAAAGGAGGCAAATAAATTTCCTGTGTTGCTTTCAAACCCTCGGCTTAATCATTTATTCACAACTACAACTCAGTGCAAGCAACTACAACTCCCAGAAGCCCTAGCTCTGGGAGCTCATATAAAGAGGACATTGAAAGGGCCTCCTTTCCCTTCTATAGGCAACCGCCTAGGCGGGGCAAGGAGGCCACACTAGTTAGGAAATTCCCGTCCTTTCCTAACTAACAAAGAGGTGACCCCACATTGAAATGAGTATTTGAATATGCCCAAACTGATAGGGAGACTCTTCCTAGGTTTTTCCTAGATAAAGAAGTGTTGTATAGGGAGTCCAATGAGCCACAAACAGGAGCTGTAAGGAAACATTTAGTAGTACCCACTACATTTAAGGCAATAGTGCTAAGGTTGGCCCATGATCACCCTGCAGGCGGCCATAAAGGGATCCAGGGGACATTGGATCAAATCCTGTCCCGGTTTTATTGGCCGGGGATTTTTAAAGAGACCACCCGCTACTGTGAGTCATGTTCCACATGTCAGTGTGTAACCTCTGCCAAGCCAAGGGTAGTACCCATGATACCTACGCCCACAATATCAACCCCAATTCGCCGGATGGCAATGGATATTGTAGGACCCCAGATTAAGACGCCAAGAGGGTTCCAATACATATTGATAATAATAGATCAGGCCACGCGTTTTCCTTGGGCGATACCCTTAAGGAGTACTTCAGCTAGGACGATAGCCTTAGAGCTTGTTAAGTTGTTCTGCGAGGTGGGGTTTCTGCAGGAAATGCTCACAGACCAAGGCAGTAACTTTGTATCAAGGTACCTAGCACAAGTGTGGGACGCATTTGGGGTGCATCATATAAAGACAGCCGCATACCACCCCCAGTCCAATGGACTGGTTGAACGTCTAAATCAGACAATTAAGCAGATGTTGAGACAGGGTCTGAATGGGAAAATGTCTGAATGGGATAACCTGCTCCCATTCGTTTTATATGCTTGTCGTGAGCGTACGCAGGCATCCCTAGGGGCATCACCTTACGAATTATTATTTGGTCGTGCTCCCAGAGGGGTTTTAGACATTTTACGAGAGCAATGGGTGGAGCCAGAGGTTCAGGACGTAGGGGTGCTTCACTTCTTAAAGGAGTTGAGAAGTCGGCTAAAAAGGACTTCTCAGGCAGCAATAGAAAACCTGAAGGCTAGTCAACAGCGGCAAAAGAAATATTATGACCGAGGGACGAGGCCTAGGCAGTTAGCAGTAGGTGATAAAGTCATAATTATGATCGCAGACCCTGGACCAAAGTTTGAGTCCCAGTGGAGAGGTCCGTGTACAGTGGTAGAAGGAGCAGGTCCCGTTTCCTACGTGGTAGAAAACAATAGGGGACGCCGCCAAGTATACCATTTAAACGTTCTTAGGTCCTGGCATGGAGGAGTAGCCTAGTGGTTAGAACACTGGCTTGGTAACCAAGCAACCAGGGTTTGATTCCCACTAGCACTCCTTGTGGCCTTGGGCAAGTCACTTAACCCTCCACTGCCTCAGAAGAAAGGCCTGGCAATCTACTTCTGGTGACACTGCCAAGAAAACCCAGGAGCTTCTGGGTCACCAGGAGTCAGGACTGACTCGAAGGCACACATTGCATTGCATTTTGCAGGCCCTGGCATGAGAGGTCAGCGGCAGCACGTCTAGTTAGGGTAGAAAAGCACAGTAGCGCCCCATTAGGGATTAGGTGCTGTCCGAGCAGTAGCTCGTCAGCCCGTAATATCTTAAGGGGGGGGGGGGACCTGTCATGAAGAAGTCCCTTCTGAGCCTATAAAGATAGGGCAAGATGAGGATTTGCTTTCAGAAACGGACAGACAGTCTGAGCACATGGCTCAGTGTTTGCAAAGAAGAAGTAAACAAAGAGAGTCACGAGCTAGAAAGACATGCCCCTGCAGTGACGTATTCCCTATCTCAGGAGGTAATGAGTTTCACCTGTTTCAGGGCAGGGCACAGCTAAGCCCTGAGAGTTACAATGATAAAAATTGGTCATTAGCTTGGACCAGGGAGAGCCAGAGGGGGAACTGGAACGAGAACAAGAAACAGAATGAGAGCCAGAGAAGGAACTGGAGTCAGAGCCAGAAAGGAAGCCAGCAAAGGAGCACGCTGACTAGAAGGAGTCAAGGAGGAGTGAGAACCAAGGGAGCCATATTCCTGAGGTCAGAAGGAAGCAACCCAGGACAGGGGTTGTCTGGTAAAGGCAGGAGAGAGAAGAATCTTCCTGAGAGGCAGGCTTGGCAAAGCTCACACGCTCCTAAGAGAGAGACATGCTGGCAGGAGAATACTGGTACATCTAAGGGGAAAATTAATAGGCTGAGAGGCAAGCAAACACCAGCTGTGTTTGAGAACCAGTCTAACCCTGCAGAGTGGAGAGTTCCTTCCCTTTCAAAGCCAAAAGGTAGGCTTAATAATTCATATAAGTTTGAACCTAGCTATAAAGCAGTTCCCTATAGTTACCAGAAAGTAGCAGACTCCCTGGACAAAAACTACAGCATATATGGTAGTTTACAACCCTGTTCAGGAGAGTGTTACAGAGAGAAACCACATGAGGTCAGAGAGACCGTTTGTTTCAAGGATCAGGATAGCAGCTTACTACCACACCCTGCTAGTCCTGATGCTGAGGAAATGCAGATAGACTCTGACCATAATGAAATAGTGGATGATCGGATGGACTGTACATTATCTTTGGCTGACCATGTGAATTCCCTATGCTGAACAGTGTCTGAGAGAGACGGTAAAAGCAGCAGAAGAAAAGGGAACATTTTCTTTGCTAATTGAAGCTGTTGTGATTTGTTTTGTATCAAGCACTGCACGTTTAAAGCCTGAAGCTGACAAGGCTAACTTACTTGAGTTCATATATAATTTCCTCAAGCCAATTGTATGGCATGTTTTGTCCTGAGTTATATTCACTTGCATTTAATCCGCCGGGAAGGGGAAAATAAATTCTTGTCATTGCCTGAAACCACTCGACTGCAACTCATCTGTGCTCAAGGGTGAAGGGACTTACTTTCCCAGAAGGCTTTGCAGGGTTAAAGCAAGCCCACGCTCTCTGAGGCAGGAACACCACAGGCAGACCAAGACTCAGCGCCCTAGGCGTTGGGCTGGCCACTGTGAGGGTGCCAACATTTGGTTTGGGCATTCATTTCCTGCTATTCGCATGGACCGTATTCAGTGCATAGAGCTCCCCACATACATTGACTTTGTGCGGGGAGATCTGGATGGGGACAGGAGGGGGTGGGCCAGAGGAGGAGCAAAGGCGGGATGGAGGCAGAACCCTGACCCCGGACCTACAGGGCCGATTCCAGTCTCAGCCCTGTATGTTCAGGGGCTGAAGGTTAGACGGGGAATTTATTCCCCCTCGGAGGTGGAATAAGTCCCCCCGACTTTGCCTGCCAAACACAGAGGACACCCAAAGCAGGTGAGTAGCAGCATGGGTTTCCCCGCAGCCCGATTCCGGCTATGGCAGGCCCCTTCGGGGGTCAGGCAGCAGGGAAAAGCACTTTGTTAGCCTGGGTGGCAGATCGAGGCTCCTGCATGGCCTCCCGGTGCCATGACGATGGGTTGCCATGGCACTGGGCTCCATGCAGGAGCATAGGGCTGCCTAGATGGGGGGTGGGGTTGCTAGGCGTGTAGCGGGCCTGCATTGGGACACGTCTGGGCCGTCCATGTGCCCCGATTCTGCTCCCGCAGGAAGGCTAACTTCCGCGGGTGCAGAATTGGGGCCAGCTCCGGGCCATCCAAACTTTGGACGTCTGGATGGCCCGGATGTCCCCATTTCAGAATTGGCCTCAAAGAGTTTGATTTCATTAAAGGATGCCTATGTGATTAGCCCAAAAAAGGTGCCTATGACAAAACTAGATGCCTATGTGTCTTTTTAAAATAGAATTCCAGATCCAAAAGCAAGCGTACAAATATACACCGACGCTAAAGTAAGTGTAAACATATTGCATGAAAGCTATGAGGCAAACTTTACCAACCCCCACCTAGCTAACCCATATTTTTATGTGTGAATGTCAAGTCTGTTTCAGGAAGACAAGCATGTGTGTACTCACTTTACACAATACTCATGTAAATGGCTGAAAACATGCTTTCATTTAAGGCATGATCACTTGCATCAGCCCTAGAGATGCTGGTAACGTGTGTGCCTAAATCTGTCAGGATTGTATTATTTACACACATAACCTTGTGCTCCACCCACGCTCTTCCTAAACTCCACCCCTGTGCGTGCTGACAGCGCTATACAAATGATAAGTAGGAGTACTAGTGGACGTATGTGCGAACAGATATGTGTGTACTTAACAATATAGCAGCTGTGTGCTCTGCATGTCTAAGTGTCCACTTATGTGCACATAGGACTGCAATACCTAGATTTACATGCATTATTTGTGGATACATCTAGGTGACGTCTTACAAAATTATCTTCTAGGAACACATACTCAGAAGGCGTGAAAGTACTTTTAAGCCTTTCACATACAAATGTGCAGTTTATGCTCGTTAATAGCCTCTTACAAAATCCTGATTAGCATAAAGTACGCATTTCGATATTAAGGAACGTATTTTGCCGATAGGCATAGCAAGGGTCAAAATCTGGGTGGAGTTTGCAAGTATGTGTGTGCTTGCTAAGTTTCTGTGCTTTCATTTACACCTACCACGGAGCATGTATGAATGTCCACGCCTTAATGCAGGGCGCAGTCTCTGCCCCTTATGTTACTCTGTTACAAAGGCAAGTTGGTATCTATAAAAAAGGCTTTTGACTGCCTTATCCTAGGCTCTCTCTCTCTCTTGACACATGGATGTGGTCATGAAATTTTAAAAAAGGCCTTTTCTCATGAAAAACAGACTTTACACGATGGAAATCTTTGCAAAACGACCCCCAACTTGTATGCCTCTGAGATTATCCAAATGCAGGAGACGGACAAGTTATAAAATAAAGCAAAACTGAAAATGTATTTGAAAATCTGACATAAGCTATAGTTTGTATCACAAACATCCTAAAAAGATATTGTTTGTCATTTTACTTCACTGCTTTGCTGACATATAGTATTAAAAAAAAATAAACCCAGTCATAAGTTTGTTCTTAATAGCAGCTACATAAAATATTTTTGATCATCAGTGTGCCACCTTGTGGCAAGAAAGATTAATAGTAGTTTTTGTACAGCTGCCCAGGAGCCATGCTCAAAGGCTGTAGTTGGTTTTCGTTTTGTTTTGGATTTTTTTTTCCTGAAGGACTGCACCACAGATGGTCCAGGCCATGAAATAAAACTGCAGGGAAAGCACCTTGCGAACAAATTGTCCTAAAAATAATCACCGGGTATTGAAACCATCTGAAACTGGACCATCCCCCGCCCTCCACAAATAGAAAAGAAGGCTTTAAACAACAGCTCTGTTCATGCTCAGTTTTACAAATGTGAGGCAGATCTGCCCTATCAGAATAGAGCCAGCAAGTGCAGGCTTTGGGCTCTATCTCCCTCTACACCAAATTCAAAACCTTCCTAAAAATCCGTCATTTTAACATTGCACATGACCTACCATTTCCCAAACCCTCCTTCCATCCTCCTTTTTTATTTTCTCTGTCTCTCCACTCTCCTGCTCCCCCACCTTATCGTCTCCCCTGGTATGTTACTTTCCTCCTTTATTTTTAATCTTGTTTTTTATTTTGTACTCCGCTTTGCAGCATTTTGTGAAGGACGGTCAAAAGTGATGACCAGCCAGAAATGGGAATGTTGTCAATGATTCCAGAGACTGGGATAAATGCAAAGATCATTCACAGAGGCAACCTGCTGGGTTTTTTTTTTGCTTGCTTATGGTCAAGTACATCAGTAATGAAGCATGTCTGTGCTTCAAGTCTTCATCTCATCACCTTGATAAATACTGAGAAATCAGTGAGCAGTGGGGACATCCGCGGAAAACAATTTTGATTCTTCTCAGGCTTTTTGGCCTATTTTTGGGGGAAATTTTACAGTTTGAGAAATTAATGCACATAAAATTTGATTGTGAGTGGAGGAGTAGCCTAGTGATTAAAGCAACAGCCTAGTACCCACGAGATCAGGGTTTGATTCCCACTGGCACTCCTTGTGACCTTGGGCAAGTCACTTTACCCTCCATGGGTTCAGAAAAGGCCTGGCACTCTACTTTTGGACATACCTTGCCAAGAAACCCCAGGGGCATTGACTTGAAAGCATTTACAAAAAGATTTTTGATTAAAGCACTGTTTTAGCTCATTTAAACTGACTTTACACACATTAATTTGGATGGGCAGAGAGGTGGTTTACTGAATGGCAAGAGGCTGCTACAGCACCCCCCCCCCCCCCTTCCCACCCCAGTGGCATCAATTTCTGAGAATACCACCTTGTAAAATCCTCTAAAAGGAATCAGGCTCTGAGCAAGCTATGTCCAAAAAATCTCTGCCGTTTCCTGTTCTATTAAAGTAAAGCCAAGAAGATGCACCTAGAGGAGTCTCTTTTCCAAGTCGTGCATCTGCCTTGGCCTATACAGGTGGAACCCCTCACCCAAATATCTTTTTAAAGCTACTGGCATGTTCTGAAAATCTGATGGATAGGATTATTAGTAGGGGGATACACAGACACACACATTGTGAAAGCAGAAGAAGGCTGCTTAATTTCAGGCCCTGGAAATTTATTTTCTTTCCCTCAACCCAGAATTGTAAGCTGTAGGAAGGAACAAGCCTCATCTTCTTGGCTGTGCAAGCTTACCAGCTGAAGAGAAGGGAATGACTTTTGGTAAATGAATTCTTAGCAGAGGGAAGTGCGTGCAGAAAGGGCGATTTTTCTTTATGAGAATTTTGAGGCCGCTTCCATAGTCTGTGTGTGCATTGCTCCTGATGCCTATCTAAATGGCAAATTGTGCTGATGGAACAGATAATGCTTTAAATCCAGTTTTAGTGAGTTTTGTAAAACTATACTTTTATTCATATTATAAAAGCATTTTAATGAGAGGGTGGTGTTTAAAAAATTTGCAGACGAAGCCCTTTCCTTATTTGTGATATGATGCTATACTTACATTCACCTTGCTTGACTCTGCCTTGTAATAATTTTAAAACATGAAGGCAATTCGGATTCACATAGTTTTCTGGAGCTAAAATTCTAAAGTCATTCTTGTGCATATCTGGACACATATGTGCATAAATGACCTTTTAGAAAAAAAATCAACCAGCACAAATGTTCTCTCTGGCACCAAGATGCGTACTTTGCTGGTGGGCTTGCATATTGGCGGAGTCTGGGCAGAGTATGCGGCTTATAAACTACTAAAATATATTTGTCCATGAAAAATACAGGCATGGATATTTAAATCGGCTCTACAACCAGTGTAAATGTCTGCACCTGGAATGCTGGTGCGCTTTAAGCCACTCACGCTAGTATCTTATACAGATAAGTAGGCGCCTACTTGTCTTTATAAAATAGGATTTACATAAGAGCCTTACATGTGCTTTAACTAGATGTCCGCTTATAAAATTATCATCTTTATAACCAAGCAGGAGCTTAAATGCTTTTGAGCAACACTTTCTAATTATCAGATGCTTTTCACTTACGTGTTGTGCCAATTGTTGAGGGTTAAGGCGGATGCAAATTTTGTCTGTCTGTGCACATATTTGTTCACGTATATGTATGTGCAAATTCCAGCTGCCAAGTATCCATGGTGCCTAGAAATTGCATCCTGGCACCTGGGATATCATGTTCCCGATTTGGCTGCAGTTCCTGAAAATTGCAACATTTCACACTTCTGACATGATGATTGGCTGTCTGCATGGTTGAGCTATGTGGTGGAAGACAATTGGATTCTTGAAACTGGGAGATCAGTCCAAACTTCCCCCAGCATGTGGTCCAACCATGCTGGGAACCAGTTGTGGTGGTGGGGGAAGTGTGAAACACTGTGCTTTTCAGGAGCTGCAGCCAGGCACAAGAAACAGTGAGAGGAAGAAAGAGAATGAGCGAAGCCTGGGAGTCATGAGAGAGATAGAAATTGGATGAAGTCTGGGGAGAGAGTCATGAGAGAGAAAAAGAATAGTTAAACTCTGAGGAATGTATGAGAGAAACCAAGAGGCTGGTGGAAACCTAGGAGATCATGAGAGAGAGAGAGAGAGAAAGGCTGAGTGAATCCTGAGGGGTATGAGAGACAGAGAGAGCGGGTTAAGCTTTGGAGAGTTATGAGAGAGAAAGAGAAGAAAGAGACAGAGAGAATGGGTAAAGTTTGGAAGGGGGCAGTATTATGAGAGAGAGAGAGAGAGAGAGAGACTGAATGAAGCCTGGGAAGTCATGACAGTGATAGAGATTGGATAAAGACTGTTGAGAGGGTCATGAGAAAGAAAAGAATGGTTGAAGTCTGAGGAGAGTATGAGAGAGGCTAATGGAAGCCTGGAGGATCATGAGAGAGAGAGAGACAGAGAGAATGGGTGAGACCTGGGGGGGGGGTTATAAAAGAGAGGGATTGGTCAAAGCCTGGATGGGGGTCACGATAGAGTGGATGAAGCCTAGAGGAAGTTATGAAAGGGACTGGGTTAATCCTAGGGGGTATGAGAGACAGAGAGACTGGGTGAAGCCTGGAGGGGAGGGGTGTTATGAGAGAGAGAGGGAGTCTGGGTGAAGCCTCAGAGGAAGTTCAGAGAGAGACTGGGTGAAGTCTGGAAGGAAGTGGTGTTATGAGAGAGAGAGACTGGGTGAAGCCTTGGGGGTCATGAGTGAGATAGAGATTGGGTGAAATCTGGGGAGAGGATGATGAGAGAAGAAGAATGGTTAAAGTCTGAGGAGAGTATGAGAGAGACTGAAAGGCTGGTGGAAGCCTGGGGGATCATGAGAGAGAGAGAAAGAGACTGGGGGAAGCTTGGGAGGAGGTCATAAAAGAGAGAGAGAGACACACACACATGCATGCACACACACACATACACAACCCTCCATACTCCACATGACCCCCCCCCCCCCACACACACACATAACCCCTAACACTCCCCATGACACACACAGACACACAGGCACACAGCCCTCAACTCTCCCCATGACACTATACTCGCAACCCTCGATCCACCCATCCTGTGATTGCTGGTTAATGAACGGTTTAGCACGTTATAGTGGGCCTGCTTATGCATTAGTGTTCCTATTTCCACTGTTAAAACAACTGTTAAACAGTTAACAGGCTTTAGTGAAAGGGGCCCTATGTCTTCTTTAGGTCTGGGCGAGATGAGGCCTCCTCAAATTGCTCTAGTTGTGCTCTTCCTCCTCTAACACCAGTCTTGATCGTATAGAAAGCACCCCCTTGTCTTCTTCTTTCTTGTTTAGCTGGAGATGGTGCGGAGACAATGTTCACAGACCTTGAGGAGAAAGGAGAGTCATGATCATTGCAGTGTACTCATTCAGGGTGTCTCTGGCTGTTTGGTAGCACTCTCCCATACATCCACATCATGAGGGAATACTATGAGCCACTCCAGGTTTTCTAACCTGCCTTCTTTAAGCACCCTGAGAACTCTGCCCTTACAACCACTTAGTGCTGTGAAGGGAGAGTAAGAAAACCAAGACTGGTTCCAAGACCTGGAGTCAGTTGCCAACTATGCTCTGGCTGCCAAAATTACCTTCCTGAAAAAGAACGCCTCAGAGGTCTTGGACAATTGGATCCGATGCCGCTGCTGAATATAGTTTCATGATGAGATATGCAACCAGCTGTGCTCATACTCTATCAAAAAGGTTGATTTGTTCCCAGGAGCTTGCAACATATTTTCCTGGCTTTTAGGGGATGTTTTTTATAGCCCGGCTTGTGCAAAATAACCGGTGTATGTTTTTGAAAATGAGCAGGTGCAATACATGTAAGCTAAGGGGCATGTTTACTAAACTGGGCTAACGGTTAGCATGGGCCATTTGGAACTAGGTCCCAAGTTATTCACCGGGGTGCTAACCGTTAACCCAGCTTAGTAAAGATGCTCCATGAGTCAGCCTGTGTACTTTGCACCTAGTTAGGCAGCTGACCAAGTAGTATCCAGATAATACACATTTGAAAATCCAACATGTCATTTTCCTCCCCGACCTACCCATTGCCCCAGGATCGCCTCCTTTTGATGTGGTCGAACGTACAGATGCTGTGGAACCTGCCCAGACTTTTAGCCTGATTTTACCACCTTGCTGCTCCTTATGCCTGGTACAAACTACCTGAGACAGTACGTCAGGCTTCATCTGTGGCCCTGTTCAAATCCAGGCTAAAAACTCACTTCTTTGAGATTGCTTTTGGATCCTGATCTCCTATGTGTTTCCTTACCATTCCCCTAGATGTATCCTAGTCCCCACTTGTTGCGTTGTCTGTCTTAAGAAGAGTAAGTTCTTATGAGCAGGGACTGTCTCTTACATGTCTCTGTATAGTGCTGCGTATGCCTTGTAGTGCTATGCAAATGATAAGCAGTAGGAGTATTAGCAGGGGTTCTCTGAAAGTGGCTTAAACTGGCCCCATTTTCTCCTTAAAATTGCATTTTAGGACAATCGCTACTTCACAGTGATGAAAATAAAATTCTAAATTGGGCTATACGTATATTTCAAACATCCATCAAATATCAGCTTGCAGTGTTAACATGTCCTTTGTGTGGTGACCGAGTCAGTAAGAAGTTTCTTGAGAGCCATGGAAAAGAGTCTTTGACACTACGTTGGGAAGCAGAATATCAAGTTAGCAAATCTAATGCGAGTCTGCCCGCTTCATAGCAAAGACAGAGGAAACTTTTCACCTGTACATTTTGCATCAATTTTCAAAGTGAGCAGCTTAAGGCAGATTTTAGAAAGGGAGTTTAGGTGCAATTTGGGACGTCCAGTCCTAAACATCCTAAATATTGTGGGAGTGGCAACAGGGACGGTGGGCACAAGTACCTCCTAAAATCACTGCGTCTCCTCCCAAACAGATACATGTCTTCAAAAATTTTAAAAAAAAATACAGTCCATGCAAAACAATAGGCCAAGAACATGGAAGTTTTGGGCAGATTTTAGAAACTTGGACATACCCAATATGGTCATCGGCGGCTCAAGGAGCATAGCTGTGTCCATGATGGTATTCCACAAAGGGCACATCTGTCTCATGCCATTTTCTAAGCAGAGGTGCATGGCGGCACGACAGTCACAAAAAGTGTCTCCTTTTTTCCTTATTGTGGTGAAACATATTGGGGACAGGAGAGCGCCTTCTGTACTCCCCGCTTTTTTGATGCCTATTTGTGTCTAGGAGCAGGAATAGATATGGATGTCCCTGCTAGGGGACTGAGACATGTGGGCCATTTCTGAAATTGGGTGCACACATATACCTTTTAAGGAACGCCCTGGACTTGCCTCCACCACGTCCCCTTGAAACATGGGTGGGATCACTCCGGAGATGTGTAACTCTGGATCTCACTAAAATGTCTCTTGGGACATTTCAGTGCTTCCGACATCTGAATGGGTGATTTTAGATATGGAAATCATGATTACAGCTTCTAAAATGACGCCCTTTCATCTATACTTTCAATTAGAAAATTGCCTAAGGACAAAGTACCTGCAGACATGGACACCTGCTTTTTCTGCAAATGCTCAGAGGAACCAGATCTTCCTTCAAATTGCTATAGCCACTGATCTGCAAAATTCCTGAACCATGCCAAAGGCTGTAATTTTATAACAGGATGCCTGTGTGGGAAGGTCAAAAAGATGCCTATTTTAAGCTTATTTTATAAAGGTAACATAGTCCCCTGTGTATCTCTATAGAAGAGACTCCTGGAGCCTTCCCAGTAGTGTGCGTGCTCCAGGAAAGGTGTAAGTTTGTGCATGTATTTGCATATTTTATAAAATAGGCAGGTACATCATAGCTCTGCCCAAAGTATACCCCTGGGAAGGCCTACATGCAGACTGTGTAAAAGCAGGCACACTCTGCCCAGGTGCCTGTTTTCTACACATGCCCCTTGAGAGGTTAGAGCAGTTAGCCAAAAGCCAGGGAAACCTGGGACAAATCCCACCGTCCCTCCTTGTGACCTTGTTTAAGTCATTTAACCCTCTGTTGCATTATGTACAAACTTAGATTAAAAGCCCTCTGAGGACAGGAAGACACCTACTATACCTGAATGTAGATCACCTTGAACTTCTGAGATAGGCTAGAGCGTAATTCTAGTCTCAATTCCCTACCTGATTTTATAAAATTCCTTTTCTTTGTGTAAAAACAGGCTTCACCCATGGATAACGTTTTATGCAATAACCCTCTGGCTCAGAAAATAATCTGCATTATTTATTCATTTATACTGCCATTCGGACCAACGACCATCGAAGTTTTTACCTTCCTGTATCGTATTGTGGAATGTATATACACCACAAACAGTAAGAGTTGGCTGGTCAACCCAGTAAGGTCTTCTTGGGGTTTCCACAGTTTGACCTCTGTATGTAGGTTAGCTTTGATATAATGACAATAGATAAAAAGTGCCCTGTGAAACTCTCTCCCAGCTGATGGCTATGGGGGTGTTTCCAGAGTTAGGGAGTAGCCTAATGGCTAGAGGCAGCGGGCTGGGAAGCCAGGGTTCAGGTCCCACTGCAGCTCCTTCTGATCTTGGGTATGTCTTTTAGCCCTCTGTTGCCTCAATTACAAACTTGGGGTCCCTTTTACAAAGGTCACTTGAGTTTCTGCACTTGACATGCGTTGAGCGCTAAGACGAATGCACAGTAAGGGCAAAGCCTCCCCCGTAACTGACGAGACTGTTCCCAGTAGACATATACCCTAACATGCTATGCAGTTAATATGGGTGCACTTAACACTGCCCATTGAGATATTGTTAAGAGCACCCACACTAATTACAACACTGTTCCCCCATGAACTGCAATACGCTGTCCATGCCTACTCTCCGCTCATTCCCCGCTCTAATGCTACTTTGTGGTTACCTTGGGAATTAGCGCACAGTTCTTGTCATGGAAACTGTTACCACATGCTAAAATGCATGTTAACCGCTTGGTTCACTTTAGCAAAAGGGCCACTTAGATTATAAGCTCTCTAGGGTCAGGGAAATACCTACCGTACATCAATGTAGCTCCTTGAGCTACTCCTGAAAAGGGTATCAGCTAAATCCAAAATTCCTTTCCTACTGTTTGTCCTCTCACATCAGAGAGGGCAACTGACATGATAGAAACAGGCATTAAAAAAACCAGATAACTAACAGGTCTGTGATGGAACTGATTAAAAGGGCTCTGCAGTTTTTATTCAAGATGCGGCTGCTTGTGTTGTATGGGGCTGTAGGTTTAGGGAGAGCATGTCCTGTTTTTAAAAAGCTATATGGGGTGCTTATTAAATTTTACGCACAGTTTGAAGTGTTAACCATGGCTTTTAAGGCCTTAAATGGCCAGGATCTACTCTGCAAAATCTTCTCTCTCTCCTTCTTGCCATTTCAAATCAACCCTGTGTTTTTCTCTAGGAACAAACTC
This sequence comes from Ichthyophis bannanicus, assembly GCA_033557465.1. Taxonomy (NCBI): domain Eukaryota; kingdom Metazoa; phylum Chordata; class Amphibia; order Gymnophiona; family Ichthyophiidae; genus Ichthyophis; species Ichthyophis bannanicus. The sequence continues at coordinate 183,997,982 of CM066041.1, read as the reverse complement.
AATTTAGGACCTGTGATTGTGCCTTCTCTTGTTATATTTCACTTTTATAGAATTCCCTCCCCGGGGAAGCTCCACCTACAGCTCAAGACCTCATCATTGTAGTATAATCTGTGATTCACTTATTTGATGGGGTAACCTAATCTTTTGCTTTGACCTTCTTCTCTCCTGATGAGGTTGCCAGCTCCCAAAAGCTAGTCCAGAAATGGATTCAATTAGTCCAGTAAAAAGATATCAGCTTGCATTTTGATTTTGTTCATTGCCCTTTGCTTCTGTGCATTCAAGTAGACCAACAAAACCAGAAAACAACAGGGATTTCTGGCAATGCAAAAATAATTAAATCCTCAAAGTCTGTTTTGATTTGTCAGACTGCCCTGGTCTCTAGATTCAGAATACGTGGCTTCAGAACAATTTGGTATTCTTATGTGATCTTGCTTTCTTCCTTCTTCAGATAATGTTGGATCACGAACTCAAGCATAGCTGTCTACACGTTACAGAAACCTTCTCTTAATGGGATTAACTTGTATAACACCAAAAGACTACAAAGGCACCTTTTGAAGTATTAGAAAGATTACAAAATAAATTTAGTGGATTAATGGGACCCAGGATATCACTGCTTGACCCAATACAAGCACTGTAGAACCTGTGTCTTTTGGGGAAACTGCTAGGTACGTATGACCTAGATTGGCCACTGTTGGAAACAGGATACTGGGCTCGATGGACCTTGGTCTGACCCAGTATGGCATATCTTATGTTCTTAATGAACATTTAATAGAGTGTTAAACAAATTATTTGGAGGTGAAATAGAAAGAGCTGGTAGTTGGCTTGCATTGATGACATCACCTGCTCATATTTAGCCTCCAAAGTATCACATAAGAACATAAGAACATAAGATATGCCATACTGGGTCAGACCAAGGTCCATCAAGCCCAGTATTCTGTTTCCAACAGTGGCCAATCTAGGTCATATGTACCTAGCAGTTTCCCCAAGGGACACAGTTTCCACAATGCTTGTATTGGTTCAAGCATTGATATCCTGGGTCACGCGGACTTTTGAATCTGTATTTGGATTTAGCTTCCCATGTTTTCATTGGTAGTTCAAGGCAAGTTGCATCCAGGTACAGTAGGTATTTCCTTGTCCCTGGAGGCCACACAATCTAAGTTTGTACTTGAAAAAGTTGGAAGGGGGGAGAGATTAAGTGACTTATCTAAACTCACAAAGAGCATCAGTGGCAGGACCAGTACAAGGGATATTGGGTGCCCTAGGTGAACTTTCAGCCTTATGACCCCCCCCTAAGATTTTTATCATTAAACTCAACAATCATAATCATCCTATCACCATCCCTCCCACAACAATCCTGTAAAAATACATAACTGGACATCATGGGCCCGATTCCATCCCGGACGTCAATCCTCTCTGTACGTCCAGTCTATAAGTCTAGCCCCGCAGGATCAGAATCATGAATAGTCCTGCACATGCAGGCCAGGATAGCGCTTCAGTCTGGCCTGCACATGCAGAACTGACCCCGGCTAACTCAGTCAAGCCTCTTCAATGGAGCTGCAGCGCCATGGCTCCATTGAAGAGCCGTGATGCAGGCGCCACAAAATAAAGAGTATTCCCCGCAGCCCGACTAACAATCTGGCCTCCATCCCTGCTATTTGTGGCACAGAATAACCCCCCCATACTTTGAAATATTAAGTTTTGCTTTGTATATATTTGTGTGTCCACTGTCCCTGCAGATTTAAAAAAAATGTGCAAATGGTTCTTTGAGTTTGTCTATTGTTTTGCTTTGACTGCAGCTGCCTTTTGCTGCCCCTCAGAAGCTTCTGCTATGAGTGAGTGCCTAGTCTTGCCTAATGGTTTAAGCAACCCCAATCAGTGGGATTTGATCACTGACTTCCCTAGTTCTCATGCCGCTGTTCCAGCTACTCTCCACTCCCAGTCATAAAAGAATTTTCTTGCTGATATTTTGCAGAACAGTATTATAGCTTATACCAGGAGAACAAAGACAACTGATGGGTATAATTATCAAAGAAGTATGGACTAGCATAGTCTATGGTACAAGAGAATAAAAAGTGTTAGGACGGCTATTATTTTAACTAGCTTTGGTCAGTGTCAGACACTTGCAGGATGTAAAAAGCCCCGTTTTGCATCATCATCTAGCTAGGAACTGGAACATTCAGGTCCAAGTATTCATAGTTCCTTGAGTATTTTAGAAATGGACGTATTGCACTTGGAAAAATGGCTATGAAAGACCTAGGGGTATGTTTACTAAAACCCCAGTAATGTGCGCGGCCCGCTAGTGTGCGGGTGCCATATAAGGAGTGGGCGTGTCTGGCTGAAAAAAGAAAAACCGGGATTATTCATGCGCTAATGTGCGCGGCGCCAATGTGCGTCCCGCACATTAGTGCATGAGAAAGCTGCGTGGGAGGCATAAGTGGCGCGCTGATGTGCAAGCAAAGGAGCAGAGCCACAGCACAATGGTTAAGACACTGACCAATGGTGCAGGGATCAGGGGTTCAGTACCCAATGAAGACAGCTGGCTGAGGCATTCCTTTGGGAGACATTTTAATATTGGGCGGCATAAAGTGGCGTGCTGATGCACAAGTACAGGAGCAGAGCCACAGCACAATGGTTAAGACACTGACCAATGGTGCAGGGATCATGGGTTCAATCTCTCACTGTACCCAATGAAGAAGGCTGGCTGAGGCATTACCTATTATGGGTAAGTTTGCTTTAGGAGGCATTTTATTTTTTATCTTAATTACTACTACTAGCAAACGCACTCTCAAAGCGTGTTAACATAAGGCACCCCATAAGGCACATTTTAAAGTGCACTGTCCACCAAGGCACCCTAGAATGTTGCTGATAGGGCGCTTTATAGGGTGCCGTATGAGTTACCACAAGGTCACAGCAATGTTTTTGATGGCAGCACTGTGCAGTTTAAGGAATGCACAGCATAAGTAGGTGTGCTGATATGCAAGGGGGAGCAGCAGTGTAGCACAATGGGTAAGGCACTGACTGCTGATACAGGGGTCATGAGTTTGCTCCCCATTGTGTGTAATACGTAAGGCTGGCTGTGGCATCAGCTTTGCAATGTATGTATTTTTTCCTGCAGCACTTTAGTTGTATTTTATTAATTGCTGCCTTCAAACAGGTCCTCACGTGCCGTAATTGAAGATGCCGCATAAGGCACCCTATAAGGCACTCCATAGGGCACATTATAAAGTGCACTGTCCGCCACGGCACCCTAAAATGTCCCCTATAGGGCACCCTATAAGTTGCTCCACAGGATAACATATAGTTCACCTTATATGGACGGTAACCCTAAGGTAACCTATAGGGTGCCCTATAAAGCGCCCTCAGAGGCACCTTATGGGTACAGTACGATGAGGGTGTTTTTGCTGGCAGCAATAATGTACATTAAAAAGAGATAATGCTGTGGGCAGCCCCATCAAAAAACCCCACTGTGGGTTTGAACCCATGATCTCCAGTTCCACAGGCAATGAAGCAACCATTGTGCTACAGCCCTATAGCTGCTAGCAAGCCCCTGGCTGGCTGCAGAGGGAGTGCACGTCACCACACAGACAGTCTGCTGTGGTCACCAGGATAGGGTTAGCCCACCCGTACCTATGATGCACTGCACATGCAAATCAGCTTTCCACAGATAAACACAAGATGGGGAATGCACCCCCACAGCACCTCGGCCTGGTAGGGGGAAGTGACCATGTGCACCCCCACAGCACCTCGGCCTGGTAGAGGGTACTGACCGTGTGTTTTACTGGCACAGAGTAGCTACACACTGTCACATTGTGCGGGTACTGTGCTCACCCTGAGGGTGCGGTGAGGCGCCCAGCACCAGGTCCACAGCACCTTCCATGGTTGAAAGAGACCATGGCAGAGGTCCAAAGCAGTGTTAATGTGTGAGATAGGTAGTTTCTGTAGAAACATCTTGGATGTCTCAGCCAGGTGTAGCCCCCATGGACCCCCAGGTGGGCCATGCACCACCACCACCTCCAGGACTGAGGGTGGCAATCAGGGTCTCTTATCAACAGATCCACATTCTACCTCCCTGCAATGGTGGCAGTAGAAGGGACCATCAACCCCAGTCCTGCTGGGGAACAGACACCCTACAGGGCAGTCAATGCAGATCTGTACACATCCATAACACAATAGCAGACAGACATTAGGCCTGGATATGCAAAGCTGCACCCCACCACTATCTGATATTCTCCTGTAGCAAGCCTTCAGCCACTGCAAGCCACTCCATCAAGACACATACCAGCTGCAAACAGTCTGCTAGCTAGTCCATAGTGCATGTTCCCAGTGGAAATGCATGCACCCATGCATGGGATGTCAGCATACACAACAAGCAGATAAATCAGTGACTGGACCCCAAAACAAAACCCATAAATACCACATGAGAGAAATACTATAATAGCACTATGGGGGTGCCTAGCCATGCTGTCGTCACTGCACAGTCAGGGTGAGAGTGATCCCCCAGCAGGACATACTGAGGTCACCCTGTCTGTGTAGGTGGTGGCCGGGCACTACAATGTCCCAGCCAGTGCCCTATGCCTGTGCAGATGCATCCTGGCCAGGTCACCCTGTCCGGGCTATACCCATGGTACCTTGCTCCTCATTATGCATATTGGCAGGCCAATACTGGCAACAGTGCTGGCAGTGTGGGCTGTGGAAGGTGTTTGCAGCCACCACACACTGTATAGACCAGTGGTTCTTAATCAGTCCTCCTTGAACCCCTAGGCCAGTCGGGTGTTCAGGATAGCCCTAATGAATATGCATGAGATATATGCATTAGAGATATCCTGCCAACCTGACTGGTTTGTGGCCCTCTAGGGCTGGATTTGGAGACCCCTGCCTTACACCTCTGTCATTTAAGATTGTGAGTGGGCAAGGTGCAGATGCCCTAGACATCAAAAGGGTAGATAGAATGTGTAACATGCCTCCTCAATTCTCACAACCACCAAAAAGTTGTCTAATAGACAATATTTTGGTGGTGGTGAGAAGCAAAGAGGCATGTGACAAATTCTATCTAACCTTTTTGATGTCTTGGAGATCTGCACCTTGCCCACTCACAATCTTAAATGACAGAGATGTAAGGCAGGGGTCTCCGAATCCAGCCCTAGAGGGCCACAAACCAGTCAGGTTGGCAGGATATCTCTAATGCATATATAGCTCATGCATATTCATTAGGGCTATCCTGAACACCCGACTGGCCTAGGGGTTCAAGGAGGACTGGTTAAGAACCACTGGTATAGACAGACACACACTCCCACACCTATGCCAGCATTGTGCTACTATAGAGGAGTTTAGCAGCCCTGCCCATCACACCAGTCCTGGGCACAGTACAGGCATGGATATGCTATGCAATACTGTTGGGGGTCACTCCCCAGGGTGGTAAACACTGTCAGAGACCAGACCTGTAGCACACACCGCAGACATCAGAAAGATTGTTATGATGGAGCTCAATGAGCAAACTGTGCTTAACGTAGGACTTGCTATCTGCCAGTAATCATAGGAAACGTTTGATAGGTGTGTACCGTATACCCAGGTGTAGGGTGGCATTGCTAAGGTATGCAAGTGCTAGTATTGGGAGATGCACGCAGGGCCCAATGTCCTGCTTCTCCAGGAGGCATTAGCCAATGGGGCCTGTGGGTGTGGGTGTGTCTGGCCCTGTTGGCTGCTGCTTTACGGCAGAGGTTCCCAACTCCAGTCCTGGTGTGCCAAACACTGTTCGGGTTTTCATGCTGTCCCTCATGAATATGCATGGAATACATCTGCATACCATGGGGGTGGTGCATAGATATGCAGCACAGGCATCTTTATTAGAGGCAGCATGAAAACTGAATGGTGTTTGGCCCTCCAGGACTGCATTTGGGGGATTCTGCCATAGGTAATGCACATTTCTATGGTGTTTGTGCTGTGTAGGGTAAAATAGAGGTTTTTGACCCATGCTTATGGTCTCAGCAATAATGGTTCAGTCTTTACTACCATGTTTTCTTCATGGGTGAAATAAGGGGACTGAGTTGGCAGGAGCCTCAGCTGGGATTTGAACCTGTGACCTTCTGGTCCTAAAGGCACTGGCTGTGTCTGCTGCACCACCATCTTAGCACAAAAACAGTGCATTCCCTGGGGAGTCCATGGCTGTTTGTCAGACAGGGCCTGTCTGTTGGAGGGCACTGCACCCACGTGAAGGGGGCTAGACCACCGTCTGCTGTGGGCAGCAGCCACTGCCCCCTCCACCAACGGTACCCTCCGCCACTATGCTGACATGGCCTTATATTGCTGACAGCATCACAGCTAAATGATATGTGGCCCTCCAGGACTGCATTGAGGGGACTGTGGTCTAGGTAATGTGCATGTTTCTGGTGTCTGTGCTCTGTAGGGTAAAATAGAGGTGTTTGGACCATGCTTATGTTATCTGCAAAAAAGGTTGGTCTTTACTATCATGGTTTAGTGATGGGTAAAATATGGGGATTGGGTTTGCAGGAGCCCTAGCTGGGACTTGAACTGGTGATCTTTGGCTCCTGAATACACTGTCTGTGTTCACTGCACCACATTGTGGCCACAGAGACAGGGGCAGTCCTTGGAGATAGAAAACCTGGCCAAAGGAGTCATAAACCCTGCTCTGCACAATTTCACTGTGGGATCATTCACCTTGTATGGGGACGGAGCGTAGACCCTTCTAAAATTCTATTTTGTTCTGTGCACATGTATCACACTGCTCACGTTTTGTTTGTTTCCCTGGTTTTGCTGTACATTGCTGACAGAAATGGTTTCTCTTCCCTTTAAATCGGCTCTACCGCGAGGTTTTCACTCGCTGTATTTTTTTCATCGAATTTCAGCCCCCCTCCTGTGTGGGGAGCCTCTCCCCTCCCACTCTCCACCCATTGACCCCATCTCTCCGCCCCTGGGGAGCCTTGCTCCGCCCTCCGGGAGCCTTTCCACGCCCCTATCGCTCATTTGCACGACGTGCACATGAGCGGGCCCGTTAGTGCGGCGCGCACGTATGCGGGGCACAAAAACGCATCATTAGCATGCGCTAAGGTACCTTAGCGCACGCTCAAGTGCGCCCCGCACAGTAGCGCGGTTTAGTAAACATACCCCCTAGACAGGATTCTCAAGAGCAGAGATGTTTCTCTCTATACAAAGATTTGACTTTTCCAAGCCATGGTATTTTCAATAGCATCATACGGATGCAAAAGTTGGACAGTGAAAAAGATAGACAGGAAGAAAATTGATGCCTTTGAATTATGATGCTGGCAGCGAATGCTATGTATACCATGGACTGCCCGAAGAACAAACCAGTCAGTACTACAGGAGACCATACCTAAGCTTTCCTTAGAAGCTCAGATGACAAGGCTTCAACTTTCATACTTTGGACACATCATGCGAGGAGAAAGATCGTCAGAGAAAGACATAATGCTTGGCAAGGTAGAAGGTCAACGCAAAAGAGGAAGGCCAGCAATGAGATGGATTGATACAATAACAGCAGCTATGGGTGCCACTCTATCAACAATGAGCAGCCTGACTGAAGACCAAACACAATTTAGGTCAACTATCCAGAGGGTTGCCATGAGTCAACACCGACTTGATGGCACTTAACAACAACAACAACAATTATTTCTCTTACTAAAAGACCAATGTGTTAAAGTGTACAGAAGGTCATGGAAAAGTAGGGAATTTCCATGCATACTTTTTAGCTCAGATTCATATGCAAATAAGCCCAGTAGAAATCGTGCATTCATAAGCTTCGTATGGATAGATATACTTCAAGAGGTCTAGTTTTCTCTTTCTCTGGTTAATAAAAAGCCATTAAGAATGAAGAGCTGATGATTTTCATGCTTTTGCATTGCAACCAGTAGCTAATAAATTTGCAAACTTTCACACATAGTACAGTATGTGTAAAGGCTTTCAAGGACTAGTGTGCAGGATTTCACAAACTGGCCTGAAGCATGTACAAAGGTGCAAACACCCCCAATATTGGCATTTTCACACCAGGCTGTTTTGTGCAACATTACGCATGTAAGACTTTGCATGAAAAATTCTGTACACTCTGCTGCATCGACCTCTTTATTTATTACAGTGACTTTGCAATTGCTTTTTCATGGCATTCATGGTCTTTCAGTACCTGGTTACCTAGTTGACCTGTCTTATTGGCCAATAAATGTCTGAAATATTTCCAAGCTGCAGAAGTAAGAGCCATTTAGAGGTGATTTGCAAAGTTCATGTTCTGCTCTGGAATTCTACAAATTTTCACTTTTATTGGATTGAAATACCAATAATCATCTTCACTGGGGGAACTCCAAAATGTCACCAGCACATATGCCTGAATCCTTTCTGGCAAATTTCCTTTTCTCACAAGATTATTCATGCTGAAGGAACATTAAGAGAGCACGTGGAGTACGCAGGAATTTTAATTCACCAGGCTGAAGGTGGATCTGGGAGAGTTTTCTGGGTGCAGTTTCTTCTGTGCCTTGTGTTCATTTTTCCCACTTGCTCTCTTTTCCATTTTTTGCTTGTGTGCAATCACAAAGACCTCATGCTTATCTATGCTTCTGTAGATGCAGGGCCTGTTATTTTAAATGCTTAATGAGGTTAGTCAACCTTCTAGACATGTTACTTGCAGTGAACGGGATAATTAGTGGTACTAACACAGTTAGTGCCAGTGAACACGTGTGGGTGCTGCCGCTAGGTACCCCGATGCTAAAAGGCTAGCATCATGGAATTCCAGGGGCGGAGGAGGGGCGACACCCAGGGATGACTGGTCAGTGGGGATTTTCAGCCGGTTATCCCTCAGCAGCGAAGGTCAGGCCTAACTTTCGCTGCCAAAGCTAACTGAGCAGGGGCTGAATATTGCTGGATATGGCCCTGGCATTGAATATCGGGCCCATAATGCTTACCATGGTTGTCTAGAGATTCTGATCATTGACAAAGCGGAGCATATTTTATAAAACATCAATTCCCAAAATTAGCATTGGGATGGCTCCATACCCGTGCTTACGAATGAAAGCATGCATGGCATGTCCCTAAAAGCATTAGCATGGGTCCAGCACTACCTCCATTGTAAGCCAAATGCTGAACATACCATGAAGGCAGTTACCACCCCCCCCCCCACCAATCCCCCCCCCCCCCCCCCGGTTGAGGTAGCAGCAAGTGCACTGGGATAACTGCAATGCATAGTTGCTACCCACACCCCACCCCTAACCCGCCCTGTCTCTGCCCCAATTCACGCTAAGCAGATAGCATGGGATTTTTAGCACGGCTGCATTTTTTGCGCATGGTAACGGTTACCGCAGTGTGCTTGGCACACAGTAAACCCCACGCCAGTGAAGGAAGAGACTAATGCTTAGTGGGTTTGAATCCCATTACTGCATCCTTCCTCAAGTGCTGCCAAGGCAAGCATAATATTTAAAAGTGAGCCACGAAGTTAGAGATGATTATGAATTAGTTATTAAGTAGTTGGATCAAGGTGGTTGTTAATGCCTAATTCGTAATTAGAAATTCCTAATTAATAATAATCTGTTTCTGTATCACAACTTTGGAATACTCTGCCTGTGAATTTAAGAACAAATATTAATGTTTTGGATTTTCAATAGAAATTAAAGGTGTATTTTAGTCATTTTAATTAGGACTTTGTCAAGTTGAGATAGGGCAAGCTTTTGTCATAGAAGTCAATTTTTAATATTTTATTAATATTGGTGTATTCTTTGTATAGTGGTTATTTTTAGTTATTTGATGCTATGTTGTTTTGATTTGTGTGTTGTTTATTTGGATGCGTGTAGTTTTATTATTTCTTATGTTTTAGCTGAAAACCGCAGGTTGTGCAAGATCTGCGGTATGTAAGTGTTTATAAATAAATCCCCAGTTCTGTCTATGGGCAATCATTTTTAACTATTTGACTCAGAAAATCTAGACATGTTTAACTCTAGGGATGTGCCAAAGAATTGCTGCAGCCTGACAGAACCTGCCTATAGAATTTCACATACTTTACTAGAGAGTGTATCCATGTAGCTGTTGTAGAAAATTAAGGTCCTTAATGTTAAGGCAATTTGAAGTAGTGAATCTGTTTCGATCTGCAGAGTGATTATCTATACCTGCCTCTTTTCACATGGAACTACCTCTGTCAAATCGCCATACAGCGTTGCAAAGTTTAACAATAGAATTCCTCTAAGGCAGCTCTTCCCAAACCTGCTTTGGTGACCTCACAGTGATTATGGGTTTTTCAAATATCCACAATAAATATGCATGAGATAAGTCTGGCTGTGTTGGATCTCCAATACATGAGCATGCAGTAGGATCACCACAATGGGTTTGGGAAGCTCAGCTCCATTTAGCAATATTAGAATAAGCACAAATTGTTGGTATGTTTCTGTTGTTTATGTTTATTGGGCTTGATAGACCGCTCTTCGCTTAGCACAGCAGGGTGTTGTACAAAAGTTAAAGCAAGTTAAAATCAAAGAGAGAAAAGGAACGCCAATTCCTGATAGGAAAGAGGTAGAACATTCACACTGGAGGGGGAGGACAGAGGGGGAAGAGAGAGAACTGGTGGGGAAGGATAAAACGGTGGTCATGACATGGTCATGTGATGGGGAGGTCATATGCGATGTGGAAGATATGGGTTTTTAAAAGTGACAAACTTAGGATAGGATTGTTCAAGCCGGAGGGCAGGGGGGAGTGCGTTCCAAGAGGCAGGACCGAGGAAATAAAAAACTGAGGAGCGGGTGGATTCTAGTAGAGGGATGATGTAGATCAGAGGTTCCCAATTCCAGTCCTGGAGGGCCAACACCATTCAGGTTTTCAGGCTGTCCCTAATGAATATGCATGAGATACATTTTAATACAATGGGGGCAGTGCATGCAAATGCATCTCATGCATATTTATTAGGGACAGCCTGAAAACCTGAATGGTGTTTGGCCCTCCAAGACTGGAGTTGTTGGGAACCTCTGGTGTAGATGGTTTGCGTGGATGCTGCGGAGGACATGGTGTGGGGAGTGAAGGAGCAAAACATCAGAAAGATAACAGGGGGAGCCTATGTGTAATGCACGGTGAACCAAGGTGAGAAGTTTGTACAGAAGCCAGTGTTTAACAGAAAGCCAATGATAGCGAACCAGAAGAAGGATGGCGGGCTCGGAATGAGAGGAGTGCAAGAATGTAGTTGAAGTCAGTGGGGCTGATACTGGGTGGAGACCTAGGAAGACAATATTTCAATAGTCAATCCTTGATATCACAAGTGTAAGCAGAAGAGTAGTCAGAGAAGAGGGGGTGAGGAAGGGGCGAACATGCAAATTTGACAAAGTGCAAGAAAAGAACAGCAAACGAGAGAGGCGCATGTGAAAAGAAAATGAAGAATCCAAAGTAACACCCAGATACCAAATTGAGTCAACCAATTTGAAGAACTAGGAAGGGGATTGAAGAACTAGGAAGGGTAGGAGCCAATGATGGAAGAGAGCTGCTGAAGGAGAACCAAACAGCTGGGGACTTGGAAGGGTTGAGGTGGAGGAAATTGTCAGACATCCAAGTGGAGATATTGGAGAGGCAGGTGTTAAGGGGTGTGTAATCCGAGGCAGCTAGGTCAGTATGGTAGAGCAGAATAATTTCATCAGCATAGTAATGTGCTGAAATGCCGTGCTCTTGTATCAGAAAGGTAAGAGGGATCAACAAAATGTTGAATAGAAGGGGAGCCAACACAGAACCTTGGGGGACCCCACCGAGGAGAGGAAGAGAGGGAGAAGAAGAGGTACCAACAGATACAGAGAAAAGTTGGTGGGAGAGAAAACATCGAAACCAGTGGAGTACCGTGCCACAGAAAACAAAATCGTGAAGACATGAGAGGAGGGTGATGTGGTCTACAAGGTCAAAAGCTGAAGAGAGATCAAAAGAAACCACAATAGAGACGTTACCATGATTGTGGGATTCATGTATTTCACTCAAGAAGGAAAGAAGGATATTTTCTGTGCTGTGCCCAGAACAAAAGCCAGATTGAAGGGAGTGAAGGGCATGGGTGGAATCAAGGTGTGCAGAAAGCTGGGCAAACACCAGTTTTTCAAGTACCTTAGAGAGAAAGGGGAGAGTGGAGGTTGGGTGTTAGTGAGCAGGAGTAGCGTGGTCTAGTGATGGGTTCTTAAGGATAGGATGGATTAGAGTATGTTTCATGGGGCTGGGAAAATGCTGGAGGACAGACTGTGGTTAAGGACTGATATAAGATCAGGGGTAACAGGGCAAGTGAGAGAGTGACAAGCCAAGACGAAGTAATGGGATCAGCAGGGCAAGGGGTTTTATGGGATGAGGTAATAATCTGGAAAGAGGACCACGTATGAGAAGGGCAGGGAGAGTGAAGCTATCAGAGGAATCAGCTAGCATGGAGGATGGAGATGCCTAAGGACAGGGAGATAAGGGAGAGGGGCAATTCATAAAGAAGGACCAAAAGGATGGGATCTTGTTCTGGAAATGGTCAGCGAGGAGATGAGGAGTGGGGAAGGAATTTGAAAGGGGGAGGCCGACTGGAGGTAGTTGATGTGGAGAGCGCTGCCAGAACTGAATATAGCTGACGGCTAGAGTTTGCGGAAGATGAAATAAAATTGGAATAGTACGTTTTCTTAGCTTTGTGGATCATGCAATGGTAGTTGTAGTGAAGATGCTTGGAGCTTTCAAGGGAAGCTGGGATCTGTCCATGGAACAACATTCCCAAGGATTTCATACAACTGCGCCTCAGGAAATGACTTTCCAAACAGTCCAGATCCATCAAATAAGAATCACAAGTCCCAGATAAAATGGGAACACACCCAGAATTGGACAGGGAAAATTCAGTCCTGGTTTTGCCCTCACTATATGTAGGAAGTTGCAGTCATGCTATAGTATAGTGCATGCTGGGAAGCATGCACTATACCATGCCCTTGCCAACTAGTGAATGCTAAGGGGTCATAACACGAACCCAGGGGATTTCCTGCAGACCTATTGGCCATTTCCAGTGCGAGTTTGCTATGGATGGAAATGAACTTTGCAGCTTGGCCAAAAAAGATACCTGCACATCACTGAGGTTTCGCTATCCCTCTTGCAAAAACCAGCCTGTGAGCATGTTTATGTGCACCTGTTTTCAGGAAAATCATAATTAATGAGCTGCCTTACTTGCTTTTTCATTGCACGAGCTCTTTAGGATTTTATTGAAACTTTTGCGCATAATGAAATATGTACAATAGTTATTATAGAGAAGAGCCACAGTTTTTGAAATTTATTAGGAAAAGGGGCAATGTGAGGCAAAAAGCTATGGAAAACACAGAAATTTAAGCATTCTGCATGTTTTTTATGCTCTGCTGTCTTTTGCAAAATAACTTTATATTTTGGTGCAGCAACATTTAAGGATATGCGCGGCTCATTGGTTTCCCCTCCAAATTATGTTTTTTTTCTTTGAAGATTTCATTACACTTTTATGGTTTGCAGTTAAATAACTGGCTTTCTTTTTATTCAGATCAATTTTACTTTGTTCCCTGTTGAAGGAACGCCTGAATCTGTGTTCATAGCTGGTTCCATCACTGGGTGTGTGTGTTAGGGGTGAGAGTTGTTTTTAGTTGACCTAAAATATGCCTGATTTTCACAAGTAAAGCAGGGCTAAAAGAGTTCCTGCATGCAGAGGGGAAAGCCCAGGCTGAGACTGCCCTCCTTAGGTCTGCAGTTATTTGCTAATCCTGACTGTGCTGCAATAAATTATAAAACTGCAGAGGAATCATACCTGGTCTCCAGTGTCCAGTCCATATATCAGCTCTAAGATTATTTGACTCACTATAATAGTTCTCAGTCATATGCTTTGAATTTAGTCCGCGCCTGACATTGTTTTCTGGATAATGTTCACCAGCCAAACTGCCAAGTCACTGCTTAACTGGCATCAATGGACAGATAAATGTGCAAAGTTAAGTCTAATAAATGTGACAAAATGAAGCCATAAATATTGCTAAATTGTCAAAATAAAGCCACCGTACTAAATATTTACTTTAAAGAGCAGCTTGGGATGGCCTGGTGGATCAGTAGCAGTGGGGGAGATCTGCACTGGATTCGTGGGACGGTTGGAGATGCTGGAAAAGCAGTACTCACGGCCCCTGGGAGGGAAGGAAGCCCGTTAACATGTGACAGCGACATCTAGCGGTTGAATTTATTGCCCATGATTTTAGGGAGGAGCCCTGGTTCATGGTCCCCAGATGAGGATTGCCACCTTGATGACTGGACTAAAGCACACTGGGATGGGATATAAAATAGGTGAAAAAAATCCCTGAGCAACTGCAGATGAAGGTTTACAGTGTTGTATCCCAAGAGAGGCCAGTTCTCATTGAGATGGAAATCCACAGAAGCGTAAGCAGGATCAGTGCGAGGGTGCTGGGCCCCCTAGACAAATCTTCAGCCTTCCCTCCCTTCCTTTGAGCAACTTGAGGTTACTAATTAAACTCAACAAGCAAGATCATCCCAACACCATCCCTCTGTCCTCCACGACTCTATCAACATGAATTGTACATCATATCTTTAATTATTAAACTTTGCTTTTGCTTTGGATGCCAGTCTAGGAGTCCCTTCAGTGACTTGGCATGCTGGCTGGAAGACCTGAGACACAGCTTCTAAGAGGAAATACCGTGCTTTCAGTCTGAACTCTGGGGGAAGATCAGGGTTCCTGGAAGGCCTATGGCACCTTTACCCCACTCACTCCAATTCCCTCTCTCTCAATAACAGAGTTCAGGATAGAAGATGGTGTCCTAAACCAAAGGGTTTACTCAAAAAAGATTATTTAGGGCTCACTGACAACAATAACAAAAGTAGATATTTACAGAGACAAAAAAGATATACTACAAGCAGTTACACTCCTTTGTATCCTTGCTTTCTCGTTATCCTAGCTAGGGACACTCTCCTTCTGCAGTATCTTCTTTAAAGGTACCTTCTGAGCTGGATGCAGGTCCCTGGTGCAGCACCTTGGCAACCTTTGGCTCTGGACGACTCTTGGTTACAGAGGTTCTCCTCTGGGTCGTCTATCCTCTCCACCAGCAGCTCCCAGATGTTCCATTGCAATGCTCCTTCTCTTCTCCATTGGAATGACTGACAATTCTTTTTCTGAGCAGGGTGTGTGCTGGTGGGTTTGCCAGGACACAATGGGTGCAAGGCCTAAGCAAACTGTGTCACCCTCTGACCACTGTTCCCTCTAAGATGTGCGCGTGTGCGCACGCACACACCTCACCGAGTGAGCGCACATACTTTACAACAGAGCGCACAAAAATTATGGTTCTGATTCTGATAGAAAACAACACAGACGTCTTAAAATTTAAAAGTTGTGATTGTAATTACTAGAAATTTTCCGCTTCATTTAGTAATCGTCTATTTTCATTTAATTTGATTACAATCAATGTGGTGTACATACTGTATTCTGACGTGTAGTCAATTTTTAAAGTATATAACTCCGAGTGTCGTTATGTGGCGCACAAAAATTTAACCTTCCTTCAAAAGCTGCACAGATGATATTTTATGCGCACACAGCCTACAGAAAATTAGAGGGAACATTGCCTCTGACTCCACCACTCCCCATCAGATTCTATTTAACCAGATGGATACATCTTGATTATACGATGGCTAGATCAGTCAAAGACAGAAATCTGCCTTTGGGTGGGGTTTCTTATAGTGACTGAATTTTTCCCTCCCAGAGGAGTCTCCTCCCAGCATGACACTGAGAGAAAGTAACCTCTCCTATTCTGGAAAAGCACCAGAACACTTGCAGGTCACAGCACAGCTCAGCTCATTCATAGGACCACTCAGAGGAGCAGACTCTAAGGGTCTCTACATGGACATATGTGTGTGTGTAATGAGAGCAATTTCCATTTACCCAGGTAAATAGGCTATTTGAAAACTGCCCAGCTCTCTGCAGGTAAAAGTACATGCTGGTGGATCTTTGAGTCTACCCAACTGCCAGGATCTATAGCTGTTGCTCGTTGCCGTCACTCAGAATCAACCACCCACTCTTGCTTAATAGTTAAGGAAACTGCCTGACTCAAAGCAATAATAGCCAAAGAATGAAAACATAGCTTTCTTTTCATAATTAAAATGAATAAAATCACTAGCTTGCCTTTTTCTATTCAGATTTTGTAAGTGCAAAGCACCTTCTGTGATTGCCATAGCAGTCTGTCTGTCTGTCCATCCTTCTGTCCATACACATATAGCAGAGGGTCTTCAATATGGGGAATCTGGCAGAAATTTGAAAGAGGAATCTTCATGGCTGACTCAACTGGTAGGCAATACAAAGGAGTTGCCTAGGGTGGTGGCTTCTGAGAGTCGACAAGGGGCGGCAGCAGTCAAAACAAGACAAGAGATCCTGACGGCCAGGCAAACTCAAAGAGCCATCGGCACGTTCTTTTACACACACATATATACAGAGCAGAGTGGAAGATTTAGAAGCATGATGTCCAATTATACATTTTTACAGAACTGTTGTGAGAGGGTGGTGTTTAGATGGGAATCTCATACTGAAAAGCCAACATTCCTGCCAAATTTCAGCTACGCAGAGGGAGGGTCTCCAAAAGACGTTCAGGGTCCGTGATTTGGCATGCATGTGGAGGGTCATTTTATAAGGAGACACATGCTTTAAGCATGGAGGTAGATGCCTACACAGTCGCCTACTTTTCTCTATAGAATACTAGCACACGTGGTAGAGATTGCATCTTAAGTTAAGACGCAGACATTCACCAACGTGTGTAATCTATAGTATCTAGACTTGTTTGTTCCACTCATGTGTCTCCCAAACTCCAGTCATGTGCACACCTACCAGCAAAGTACATGCCATCAAATCAACATGTGAACTTCTGCGCTGGGTGCTATTTCATAAGAGCATTCATGTGCATATGTGACCAGATACACAAATAAAAGACTAAAACAGCCCCTTTAGGCACAAGTTTGGGCACCTTATAAAATTACCCATTAGCATGCATTAAAATCACAAAACAAGAAAAAAATCTAAGTAAAAAAAAAATTTCCCGTGCAAACCCCTGCTAAATATTACTCTGTACTTGCTAATGTTAATGTAATCTGTAAGACAGCTCATATACCCCATGCGTTGTCCATACTGACCTGCTCACTGTTCCTTGAAAACCGCTTTGACTAGTAGAAAAGCAGCATAGAAGAAATGTTAAATAAAAATAAGTAAATAAATAAAATATAGAACTGTATATGTTCACCCGCTCAGAATGGATCCCAGCAGCCTGTGGAGGTTAGTGCTGATAAAGCGTCTGGCCGTCGCAGGCAGAAAAGAAACTAGATATTCAGTGCCGGAACCTCTCTGGAATCCAGCACTGAATATTCACTTTCGCTGCCTGGTCAGCGGCAATATTCAGCTGCTAACCGGACAGGCTATTGGGCTGGAAATCGCCACTAAATTGATAGGTCCCAGGACCACTGCAGCCCTGCCCAGGGGCCGCCCCAGCATTATCCTGTTGGTGGTCAGTGCCAAGGCACTGTTGGCATAAGCTGTGGCACTAGCTGGTTAGTGCTGCTTTGAATATCGGGCCCTAAGCTTTCAGCTGAAAATTCACCTAACTTTATGAGTTTAAAAATGATAGGGGGCATTGTTAAAGCATTTTTGCTGGTTAGCAGATCTGCAAACCGGCCAAAATGCGGAGATCCTGATATTCAGGGACACTCTCCAGATAGCGCCCCTCAATGTCTCCACAGACTGCAGAAAAGATGCCGGTCAAAACCAGGGCTGTCTGTGGGTGGTTCAGGTGCAGTCCTGGTCGCTCTCTGCTCAGCAGCAATATTCAGCCATTAACCAGATAGCTAAACCAGTCAAGGTGAGGGCAGGGCAATGACTGTCCTTACTTTACCTGGTTTCCACTGTCTGGTTAGCGGCTAAATATAGCCACTGATCAGATAGTAATGGCTCTGTCCAGTGAAACCAGATATTCAGAGCCGGATACTGGATAAGTTCTGGTGCTGAATATCTGGTTGAGATGAAGCACTGAGCAACTGACGATGAATATCAGCCTCTATATTTCTAATTTACCATTCAGCTGTCTAGATTTATGAGACTAGTACTTAAAATCAGTGCTAAGCTCCTAACTTTTTCCCTGCCCTAGATCTGCCCCTGTTGCCACTCACTTTTTAGGCTCCTAAATTTAGGAGGTTAGTGAAATTTTGAACATAAATTTAGGAACTGAGACCTAGTAAATTTTCAAAGAGGCCAAATTAGGAGACTAATCCTCAAAATTAGAAGCCTAAACCTTTTAAAAATTGATCTCAGCTTCTTTTTTTAAATTTTGAGCCTAGTTATTCACATTGATGCCACAGCTCCACTGGACCCATGCCAACACGGTTTTAGGGAATTCCATGACACCGAAACCCTCCTCGCCACACTTATCAACACACTGATCACGGGGATTGACAACATCAAACAAGGATATGCCTTAATTTTCCTTGACATTGCTGCTGCGTTTGACTCCGTAAACCACGAGCAACTCTTGATACGGCTGCAGGACAAGGGAATTATTGGCTCAGCGTTGAATTGGTGCAAATCCTATCTAACGGAAAGATGGCAGCAGGTATGAACAGGAGCCACAACATCTAAGTTCTTCCAGCAAATACATGGTGTACCGCAAGGCTCCTTACTCTCCGCCCTCCTATTCAACATATACATGCAGCCCATATGTGAAATAATCCGATCATTCAACATATCATGTCTCATCTACGCAGACGATGTGCTACTTTTCACCCCATTCATGGTCAATCGTCCAGACTTCTCCCCGTTAAAAAAATGCTTTGAGGCCGTAACTGACTGGCTCCATTCACAGAGCCTCAAGATAAACTTTAGCAAGACTGATGTAATGTTCATTACTAGAAATCAGTCCTTCTCCCCACCGCCGACATTAAAGACAAGAGATGCTGAATTTCCAAGTAAACCCAGCATCTGATACCTAGGCGTAACGCTAGACCAGCAGCTCGAATTCAAAACGCACATCAGCAACACCATCAAACAAATCTACCACAAACTACAAACATGGCGACATCTCTGACCCATGCTGCAACCGGACAACTTCAGAACAGTTTTTCAGGCACTGGTGACCCCCCACTTCGACTACGCCAACGTGATCCTGCATGGACTACCCAAACACACGCTAAACCCATTACAGCTGGCAATGAACGCTGCAGCACGCTTCCTACATGGATCCTCTAGAAGAGATCATATCACCCCCATCTTAAAAGACTTACACTGGCTCCCAATCTACTTCCGTCTCACCTATAAAGTAGTCATGATAACCTTCAAGGTCATTAACAAGATGTCAGCCACCTCCCTATTGGACCTCCTCCACCCCACTCCAGCGAACAGAGCAAGGAGAACTTTCGCTACCAACACCCTTCAGATCCCCAACGAAATAACAAAATGTACCCATGCAACAAAAAACTGAGCTTTCAAATTCTATGCCCCCAGCTGTTGGAATGCACTCCCAACCACCATCAGAGCAATCACAGATCTCGCCCAATTCAGAAAAGCACTAAAACATCACCTCTTTCTCCTACACTACTCTCAACCCAGTAATTCAACCCAGTGATTTAACACCACCAACCATACACCTTGCCATGTGAAGTTTGTATATAACTGTAAAAAGATGTAGATAGTTACCCCAATTGAACCAAGTTGTATGTACCCGTTCATTGTAAGTGCACAGCAGTATGGCTGTTATGCGCAGAAATGTTAAATGTAAACCGCATTGATTTTAAAGAGCGCGGTATATAAAAGCAAGAAATAAAATAAATAAATAAATAAAATTCACTAACTTCAGCTGTCTTGAATGCTGTATATGTATTTCACAACTTATTTGGACATTATGATATCTTACAAAAGAACTTGGGCCAAGAAATCTCAATGACAGCAAAGAAAGCTGTAGAAGTCAGTTTTTAATGTCCTCTTTGGATCTGATTGTAAAAAATGGATTCTATTAGTATTAAGCAGTGTCACAGAACTATGTTAAGCCCAAGGTTTAGTTGTGAATGGGAAAGACGCCTTTTCCTAATGGATCTTTTCCAGGTCCCTAAAAAACAAACTTGTGCCAGTTTTACGAAAAAGCAATAGGCAATCAGGGCAAAGTCATTATTTAAAATGTCATATCTTGCTTCACATAACCTCCTCAGCTCGATTGTACAAACAGATCTATGAGCAAAATTTCATTCTAACTGCCCATTCGGAAATAAGTTATTTTCTGATTGCAACATAAACAAACAAACACCCCCCCCCCCCCTAACTTGGGAACTACAGGGATACATGAGGGGAAAGTTAAAACAAAAATCCCAACCCCATCTAGGTGAGCGTTCATCAGTCAAGTGCACCTTCTTGACCATTTCTCTTTTGCAGAAGGTATTTGGATCTGTGAATGAAATCCAAGTTCCCCCACATGCCCAGCTCTGACATCAAGATGATTGCTTTCCTAATGTGTCTTACTGAAAGTGAAGTGTTTATAAACTGACGGCAGCCTCAGAGTTCTCGCAGCTGTCTTCCACAAGGAGAGCTATTTATTTATTTATTTTAAACTTAGTATCACTTTTTTTTTTTAAAGCAATGGGGTGTTTAAGGATTTGGGCACTTTCACAGAAAAGGGCACTCTTGAATTTAAGTCTCTAACAAGATCTGGCGCATAAAACAGTCTTTTGAGCGCTGGGTGAGATCTGGATTGATTGGACTGAAGAACCGTGGGGCTACTTTTGAGCTCAAAGAAATTGAACTGAGCTATGAGAAACTGGCTGGCAGAAAACAACAGAAAAAAAGATGAGCTGTGCACAAATCCTAATATTAGTTTGGCTCTAGCGCTTGAGTTTCATAAGCTGTGCATTAAAGATCCCTGATTTGACTGGCGTCTTCAATGCGGGTCCCTCTCTCATCTCATTCTCTTCATTGGTATTTTCTCAGGTGGAGGCTGTTTCTATGTTTTAGAGGAAATAGAGAAAGGAGACAGAGTTTGTTCCCGACTCTGATCTCAAGCCGATGCAGTCCTGGATTTGCCTTATACAATGCAGGATTCGTAATCCTTCTTTGCATAGGGAAATCAAGGCTCCCAGTGTGTGCAGACGTTTGGGAATGAGTTATCAATCTTATTTCAAATACTGTTATTTGCAACCATTTTTATATGACCGTGACTCACATTGGCAAACTGTTTTGCTGCAATTTACTCTGAGAATAAACCGCTGACCCTAGTGTTAAATCTTTTTTTTCTTTTCTTGTTCCAGAAATAATTGGTAGCACAAATCCTTGCTGTCCCTCAAAATATTCAAGTCTGACATGCCTGTGTTTGAATGTTGATATCAGAAAATGCATTTGAGCACATGGAAAAGGAAAAGGTGAAATCTGTAGGCGAGGAGACTAGCAGAGGACTGACAGTTGGACATGGGGGTCATGTACCTATATTCCTCTGTGGTTGCTGGTTTGACAGGAATTACTCAAACAAATAAGCAAGTACCTTGTTACTGAACACAGCCTCTTTGCAAATAGACATAAGATTAGAAGATCTGCTATACTGGGTCAGATCGAAGGTCCATCAAGCCCAGTATCCTGTTTCCCATACTATTTATCCCAGTTCACTTGAATAATGGTTTATGAACTTTTTCTCCAGGAATTTATCCAAACCTCTCTTAAACCCAACTATACTAACAGCTTTTACTACATCCAGCAAAACATTCTAGAGCTTAATTACGCATTGAGTGAAAAAATGTTCTCTGCTAAGTCTTAAAAAGGATATAGCGTTATTAGAAAAGGTTCAGAGAAGAGCCACAAAAATGGTAAAGGGGATGGAAGGATACTCCTATGAAGAAAGGCTAAAAAAGGTTAGGGCTCTTTAACCTGGAAAAGAGACGGCTGAGGGGAGATATGATAGAAGTCTATAAATTAATGAACGGAGTGGAACGGGTAAACATAGATCGATTGTTTATGTTATCAGAGTATAGAAAGACTAGAGGACATGCAATGAAGCTACAGGGTAAACTATTTAAGACTAATAAAAGAAAATATTTTTTCACTCAACGTATAGTCAAACTCTGGAATTTGTTACCGGAGGATGTAGTAAAGGCTGTTAGTGTAGCTGGGTTTAAAAAAGGTTTGGACAAGTTCCTGGAGGAAAGGTCCATAAACCATTATTAAAAAAGGGACCCAGGATATCGATGCTTGACCCAGTACAAGCATTGCAGAACCTGTGTCTTTTGGGAAAACTGCTAGGTACATATGACCTAGATTGGCCACTGTTGGAAACAGAATACTGGGCTTGATGGACCTTGGTCTGACCCAGTATGGCATATCTTATGTTCTTATCTTCTTATGTCTTAAATGCACTATTTTGTAACTCCATTGTATACCCTCTGGTCTTTGTACTTTGTGAAGGAGTAAGCAACTGATTTATGTTTACTCATTCCACTCTACTTTTTATTTTATAGCGTCTTCATATCTCCCCTTGACCATCTCTTCTCCAAACTGAAGAGCCCTAACTTTTTAAGCCTGTCCTCGTAAGGGTATCCTTCTATTCCCTTTATCATTTTGGTCTCTTTCTCTGTACCTCTTCTAATTCCACTGCATCTTTTTTTTTAGATACGATGACCAGAACTGCACACAATACTCAAGGTGCAGAGACACCAGAGAGCGATTCAGATGCATTACAATGTCCTTTCTTTTATTCTCAATTCCTTTTCTTATAATTTCTAGAATTCTCTTTGCTTTCTTAGCTGCCGCTGCACACTGAGCAGAGAGTTCTAATGTATTATGCACAGTGACTCCTAGATCCTTTTCCTGGGCGGTGATTCCTAATGTGGAACCTTGTATCATGTAGCTATACAGTAGGTCAGGTTGTTCTTCCCTAAGTGCATAACTTTGCACCTATCCACATAAATTTCATCTGCCATTTGGACACCTATTGTCCCAGTTTCTCAAGGTCCTCCTGCAATTTTTCACAATTCTCTTATGATTTAACGCGCTCAGTAATTTTATGATGAGCCAGAGACAGAAGTATGAATAAATGGAATGATTTAGCATCTTTCAATAATATTGTCTCATCTGGAAATTTGATCATCTCACTCATTGTTCCCATTTCCAGATTGTTTATTAATATGTTTAAAAGAAGTGGGCCCAGCATAGATCCTTTGGTACTCAACAAGTCACCTTTCCCCATTGAGAAAATTGACCACTTAGCCCTACTCTCTGTTTTCTATCTTTTAACTAGTTCCCAGTCCACAACAGTACACTGCCTCCTATCCCATGACTTTTTAATTTCCTCAAGAGTTTCTCATGAAGGATCTTGTCACAGGCTTTCTGAAAATCCAGATACACTATGGGGGAAGAGAGAGTGTGTGTGTGTGTGGGGGGGGGGGGGGACAGTTTAGAAGCTATAGCTGTGCTTTAGATGTCTGAAAATGGGGAATCAGATGTGAGAATCACAAAGACGTCCCCGGAGCCATTTTAGAAAAGGCAGGTAAATAGACATCTCCAGCACGAGCAGGTCCATATAGCTAGGGGCATGGTGGAGAAGTGGCCTGGGTCTTGCAATGGAGATGCACATCGCCACACAATTACAGAATGGCGCAAGCACACCTGGCCCTGGCTGTTGATGCGTCCATGCCTACACCTGCTCCTGACCATGAATAAGTTGCCGAAAAGTGCTCGTTTCATGACAGCAACACTGGCAGGGGGAAGAGCAAAATGTGCTCTCACTTCCATAGTCAATTTTGCCAGGTCAAAACCCCCCTGCATGTTAGCTAGTCCTCCATTCATGTTACTGCTGTGTCGCCGCATGTCTGCAGATCTGAAATGGCTGGCTGGGACATGCATGTTCTAAATATCTTGTGTGGCACATCTACTGTATGTACCTGTTCTGCAGCTCTGCATTTCGATGATGCTCACATTTTTAAAATGGCCTGGAAATGTGCACATACTTGGCCTTGCTGTATGCACAGTTGCAGAGGAGACAGAGCGATTTCAGAAGGCACTTACATGTGGCTCCCTTCACCACCACCATGCCCCGGAATTTTGGACACGATGCCCTCGAAATCGCAGATTCCTTTTAGATGACCCTTTTTAAGTCCCACTTCACATCAACCATGTCTGTTGTCTTCACACAGTAATGGTTCATTTTTGGTTTTTGCCTGAATTTTTCCCAATTTTTCTTTTTTTTTGGTTAGTTTCACACATCTGTTGTAGTAATGATTTTTTGAATGTGCGCCACAGCATTTTGACACTGTCCCCATTCAGCCCACGGCCAAAACAGAGGCTCTGATTCTTTGTTGCTTCTATTAAACTTCGAGCTTCATTGATGGTTTTATTCCATGCTGTGTAACTGGGGTTGGGTGAATAGTAGTTTACCTATCTGAACAGGGAGTTGGGGTACTTCAGTCTGAGCTGCATTGAGTCCCCACAAAGCTAGAAATGAGAGGCTGGCCTATCTTGAAATCTGAAACGTTTTTAAAGCTGTAATTGAATTCCAGCATGGCAATGCTGACAGACAGGAATGGGGAGTTAGGTTATGCCGGATGATGCATTTCACACACACACACACACACACACACACACACACACACACACACACACTACTGTGGCATTTTTCTCATTTTAAAGCTCTCCTGAGTACAGGTATGCAAACAGCTTGCTGCAACCTCCACTTGCATAATGTTTGCACCTGAATAAACCGGTTTCGCTTTTCCTCTGGCTTGCTATCAGGCCAGGATCACTGAGGGTTAGCATTTTGTGGCCAAGCCATCTGTTGGGGGACAGGGAGGGGATGACGAGGTTTTACAGGAGTCATTTGTTTGAATATACGTGCCTGAACACACTGTAACTGATCACTGAGCATTTGAGTTAATATAACAGCATCAGCACTTTAATCGAGGCCACTCTTTAACTAGAAGTATAAGTCCCTACCCCAAAGAGCTTAAAATTTAAGTTGATAGCTGAGACCAAGAGTATCCATAGCAGAATTTCAACCCAGGTTACATAGGTTTTAGCTACCCGACACTAACTACCAGGCCACTCTTTCTCCCTGAACTAAGACAATGATTCAATGTACCTTTGCATAGAAATCAGACAAAAATAAATGTATTGTCCCTTTTTAAACAAAGAATTTGTACACTGTGGACTTGAGACAGTCTTTCTTTTAAAACAAGACCTTCAGACTGGTCTGGTGACTCAATGGCATGTACTGATTTCTGGGTCTGCCTTCTGCTTGCTGGGTCGGAAGAGGCTGAGGATGTCACAGAGGCAACGATTATGAGTTCTGGGTGGTGGAAGTTTTAGGCAGAAAAAGCAAGAATTGTTCCAAATCCTCCTTTTAAAATCAAATCCATCTATCAAGTGTGCTAGGGGCTTTGTTTCAGCTGATGGTGAAATGGCCCCATCAGTGGGGAAGAGGAGAAGGGCCTGTAGACCCCAGAATGCCCCAAATAAAATTATAAATAAACCAAAAGGGTCAAAACGAGGTCAAACCACAAAACCCACACAATAAATCAAGCCCATGATTGAAAATACAAGCCCCTTGTGAAATGCTAAAGGGACCTGGCACCTTACTAGCAATGCTGTGCAAATGGAAGAACATTATTTCAGGCTACTGATTCTCTGAAAGACAGCCAAGACTGGAGATAACAGGTCCAGAAGGTCCTGCACAGAGAGGTGCTGGCATCCATGATTGTGAGAAGTTTCAGAGGCCATAGGGGAACTGAGACAAGGCAAACCTGAGTGCAGTGTAGACACAGTATACTATACTCACTCCTAGGACTGTGCACAGTTTGTGCTCATTTTACATGAAATTTTATGAATTTTTGAGCACTTTTATGTTTGTGTCATCAAGTCATTCTTTGTCTATATATGCTACATGGTTTTTAAGAGTGTGAATCAATTCTACACACACTGGGCCATGCTTATTAAACCTTTGCATGCACTATTTTCCACCATGCCCATATGAATAACAGGGGCACTGCAGCAAATAGAGTGCAGTAACGTTTAGTAAACATGGCCCATTCATTTGTAGGTACATGGGCATATAGCCTGAGGCAAGCTGTATTCAGAGGCGGTAAGCATTTCACTGTTGCTGGAAGACTTACAAGTTTGTACCTGAGACAATGGAGGGGTAAGTGAAATCACAAGCAGCAGTGTGGGATTTGAACCAGGCTCCAACTGTTAGGCTATTCCTTCTTTTTAGGCTCCCGGGAAAGGATCATGGATTGTTTACTGGCCCCAAGTACCCTGAGAACTGACACATCTGATGAGAGGACGGAACAGAGGCCAAAATAAGACAAAGCCATTTTAGGTTTATAAGGGAAATCTGTGACTCTCTCCATATCAAGCAAAGGAATTTCTGGTGGGTTCACCCAGACAGTTCCCAGATAACTGCAGCTTTTCAGAGGATCTGATGCTATGTTGACCGTGACCTCAAGGATCATACATGCGGCAGGATAAAATTAAACACAGCAACACCACAAACTTCCATGCCTGTACCAGCAACCATAGGTGACCCTCCCCGTCACAATATTACAGATGTACAACCTCTGGGTTGAGCAGAATTTTTAATATTTTGGATTTAGCTCACACCCAGGGCCGTCTGAACCATTAAGCAAGACAAGGCAATAGCCTAGGGTGGCAGCTTCTGATGGTCAGCCAAGAGCAGCAACAGCAGTCAAAGCCAAACCATAGATCCAGACAGCCAGACAACTCAAAGACCCATCAGCTCATTCCTTTACCTTCAGGGAGAGCGGGCCCACACACACACACCTCTACATAGCAAAGATTCATATTTAAAGGCGTGATGTCCGATTATGTGTTTCTGTGGGACTGTTGTGCGAAGGGAGGTATTGGGATGATCGCGATTGCTGAGTTTAATTAGCAAAATCTCAGAGAGAGCGTTTTTTCTTCCTTCTAAAAGGAATTGTTTTCTGAAAAGGGTGGGTCGCGCTGCAGGGTGGAAGACGGTGACAAAGGTATGAAATGAAAGCCCTTTCTGTGTAAATGCATGATGGCACAATAAGCGACAGCGTACAATTGCTTTCAGCAGAAATTGTTTTCATTCTGAGGCAGGGCAATTTTACAAAATCTTTCGGTGTCAAGTGCACACTGATTTGTCCTTTCTAGAGAACAAAGCCACATTCTTGGGAGCATTATGCTGCGGGTTAATTGTGCAGCGTGATTAACTTCTAGCAGTCATCTAAAAAGGTTTTCATCTTACCCCTCGTTTTGCATGGAGAAGGCGTCATCTTTAGTCTACTTTCCCGGCTTTCAAATGAGAAGAAGAAACAGGTGGAAAGAGATGTGCACAGACTAATAGAAAGTTTAGTTAGTCTTAGTTTTAAATGAAGTTTTTGCAGTTTTCATGTGGTTTCTTTTTGTGTTTTGCACACAGTCATTTTAAATACACACTTTCTATGTGCACTACATTTTTGCAATAGATAGACCAGGGTTCAAGTGATTTGCATGCACAAAACTTTTTTTAGGCACCCTTATAAACTGAATATGTGCCAAAGAACGCACCCCCCAATTGCAAAAAGCAGGGGTATTCACTTAATGGAAAACAGTGCTGGGGGAGGGGGAGAGAAGAGTAATAAAATCATGCAAGTATTTAAGAAGGGTTCAAGAAAGACTTTGGGAAAATGCAATTTAATTTTCAGGATTCAAAATCCAGGTTTAGAACTCAACACCATTTGGGAAGACAAAGTGGTAAGGCCAGAGGGCAGTTTCTGAAATTGATCAAGTATATACTGACTTTAAATTAAATATTTTTTTCTAAGGTCTGTGTGATGAAATTCCAAAGGAAATTACCACTGGGTGTATTAAGGAGGCCAAGGGAAGTGTTTCCATGCCAAGAAGGAGCTTTCTAAAAATCCCATGGCTGAGTAGAGTACAATAAGGCGCATAGGCATTTTCTGGGAGAAGAGTTGTGCTGTACCTGCGAGCTTTATCAAATGCGCGCGCACAGTTACTCCTGCCTCGGAGCATGTGTAAATTAGTGCATTTGAATCTGCAGGCTCTTGGGGCTGCCTTTGAGAGCTTTTTTTTTTTAATAGAGGTGCAGTGGCTCCCTAAAGCCATTGTTTTAGGCGCCCTGTTATAAAATTCCCAATGGCACGCTTAGCTGTTAATAGCATCACTGACCAAAGGGATGCAACTGGGGGATTCAGAATAATCTTTTATAAGTAGAAACAGGAGTCCTTTGCACCCCGAAAGACCAGAGATTGGGGGTCCGCAGTGAAAAAGGGGAGATGAAGAGGAAGAAGGAGGGGGAGTGTGGGGTGTGGCGCTGTTTTGGAGGGTAGAGAAGGGCGGATGGCAGGGCAAGGGAGCGACACTGGAAGAATACAGGTTTGCGGTGATAAAGGGGCTTTCCCCATTTTGTGCCTATGGGGAACATGTTTCCTACCTCGGGCGCCACAGAGAGGCACAGCAAGGGGCTCCAGCTGCCCACCCCAAATAAACAGCAGGCATTATACTGTCACAAAGGAGAACAAAACCAAAAACCCAAAGAAACCCGGAAGCGCAAGTTATGCTTGCACTGAGGGCGTGAGACCTGCTGCGCTCCCCTGAGGTGGCTGCATCCTCCCTGCTACCACACTTCCAGTTCGCCTTGTCCCTGTTTTGGCGTCTTTGTACTTTCTGGAGGAGGGGAGGTGGGGGGAAGCCCCCTCCGTGCACTGCCGGCTCCTGGCCCGGCCCTCGCCTCCTGCCTGCTGGGCAGAGGGAGGGGAGGGGGCGGAGAGAACCGGCTCCTATTTAAAATCACATGGAAGAGACAAGCCGAGGCAGAGACTCAATGAAGAGGCTGGGGAGAGAGCAAACGGGGATTTTTCAGCTCCTAGATCGCAGGATCTTACTGTTCCCTCCTAAAGCCCCTTTACACCCAGCACTAGGTAAGTGCCGCTACTTCTTCATCCCCACCTCCCCGGAATATTTTGGGGTTTTCCTGTCCGGATATCTTTTGAAGAATCGCTTTGTTGAGTTCCGTATGCTTCAGGCTTGCAAACCGGCTAGTGACTGTCAACTCTGGATTTTAGACTAGGGGGAAGGGGGAGAGAAAGAAGATTGAATTGAAAGCCCCGATTAAGACGGGCCAGGGATTTTCACCATTTCTTTTTCGATATGGATATTATACAGTGGCTAAAAATACAGAAGCCTACATGGAAGGGTTGGACGCCCTGCCGCATCTGTTTGTGCTCATAAAACTTTCCCAGCAGGAGCTGCAAATAGCAGATATAATATTTTCTTCGGGGCTAGTTTGTTTGGGAAGCTGATCTGTTTTCTAGGCTGTGCGCTCCGGGATCGTGGGGCTACTTTCCGCGCTTGTCATTCCTAGGTGAATGCGCGTTTTCCTGAAAACGACGCAGAAAAGTATTTTAGAAACCCGGCTTTCCAGGATGCATGTAATAACTTTAAAAAAAGAGTGCCTGCCTGTTACTTTAGCAAATGCATAGAGGGAAACTTGGTGGCAGCGGTGGAAGACTGGAAAAGGCCGATGTGCTTGCAGGAGTTTTGTTCTATTGACCGATTACATCATATTGATTGGATTCAAGTCAGTTGAGAAAAAATGCATCTGGGAAACAGACGTATTTATGACGGTACCATGAAACCTTTTAGCCGTGCAATTTTACCCAGGATATTGCACAGTTTCATATAAGCTTTAATGCCAGCGTATAAGCTAAATTATCCAGTACTGAGGAAGTCACACAAACCGAAGCGATGGGCTTGTTCTCCTCTAGTCCCCTTTCCTTCATTTTCTGCTTCAGACGTCCTCGGTTTTACAGCTTATTCCTCGCAGTTGCTTGCTTTTCTTATTTCCTCCTGACGGTATCTAACCTACTCCCTGGAGATGATAAATCTATTGCGCCATTTCGTCATTATTTAGGAAAAACGTCTTTGGTGCCCTTATGGGGCAAGGCGTTATTTTGTGTGCATATTATAAATCGGTTATTTGACGCCCCTTGGTTTGCACCGGAGGATCACTTATCTGAATTTGAAAAAAGGGAATCAATGGCAGAATCTGACAAGTTGCAATGAACAAAAGTTAGACGGTGAAAGTCAGACCTGCAGCAGACAAAATTCCTTTTGGGATGGACTCACGCTCCTTCCCACCCCCTCTCCCTGGAAATGGAGGGAAAGGGGAGGGGAGGACCGGAACATTTTCCTGTGGACATTTCCTAGGTCAATAGAAAAAAGAGGAAAGGGGAACCGATACGCTCGCGTCCGCTCTCAACAATGAGCCCTGCAATGCTGTTGTGTTTGCAGAAGGTAGAGCAGGAACGGCCCCCGAAGGGTTGTGCGGTCGCAGCTTGGGGCTCTCTCTTGGCAACCTGTACAGGGACTGGCGGCTCCGAGCACTCCTCCGCGCTCCCTCTGCCTGCTCGCCAGCCTGCCCTCCCCTCCCCCATCGGCACCCCTTTAGGCTGGATCTTATCGACAGGGTGGCTTAGAGAATTATTTCCTCTTTTTCAGCCTCGGACGACTGAGAACATTAAACGATATAAAGTCGCACACTCCGCAAACGCGATGTTCCGAGAATACGCGGAGATCCTAAGCCATAGCTGGGTAACAGGTGTACGGTTGCTATGGTAAGGCGCAGCGTTGTGGCTTTCTCTGGGGGAACGAAGGTTTAATCGGCATGAGAACTGGAAGGAACACTTCTTAAAGTAGATACATTTCAGTTCCCCTTTCTAAAAGGATATTAGCTAACCATACTGGACTTAAGGTTTCATTACTCGACTTTCCAAATTTGAGACTTACATTCAGGTAGAGTACCTATTTTCCATGCCCTTTACAAATCAAAGACATTTGCAAAGTGTGGCCCTTGGCTGTAGTAAACGTTACATGTAACGCATACGTTTATTTGAATTCATAAAAATTGAGCTGCTCCAATGCAAATGAATGTAAAGCAGCTCATTAATGATGAATTTCATGAAAAATGGCATGCCAAAATGTGTTCCTGGGCAAACAAAACTTAAAAATGCCAACAAACACCCCATGCACCTTGGCGAGGTGCCGTTTTTTTCAGCTAGGCCCCTTAGCAAAATTGGCTGCAGAGTTCATTTGCCTCTGTAACAAACCTTTGCAGCTAAAGTGACCCGAGCCTGGCAGAAGTCCCACGGGTGAGCGCGTTGGCCTCTAAGATTTGCATCTGGAGAAACGTAGCGAGAAAGAACGTGCGCCTGATGCATCAGTGCGGAAAACCAGGAGTCGATCCCTGGCTTCCGTGGGTCTCAGTCTACTGATTTAACCATCAAGCTCTCTCTCCACTGCCCAACTGCTCTGCAAACTTAATCGGCAAAACGGGTTAGATAGGGAAACTCTGCAGATGCCCAGCATGATTGCAAAAGAGCTGTTTTACAGCTTGAAAAAAAAGGAAGCCTGTGATAACCAGTTTGCTGCTTTCGGTTGCTTAAGCTTTTATTGCATCGGTGTCCAACAGGGTTGGCAATGCGATTAGTCAATAGAGACAAAATGAGAAAAGTAGTTTGCAGAAACACTTTATCAGGATAAGCGACTGGGTTTTGTACTATAAAACGTCAAGGGAGCGTCTATAAACACGAGGAGTAGGAAGATGCCTTGTGGCTATAAATGGGATGTTTAAACCACACACCTAGTCAAAACAGGGCAGGCAGCTGTTCAGAAAGGAAAGTGGAACTGGCCCAGCAGACACTTTCACTCCTGCTACGCTTGTGCACATAGAGGGCAGATCTTGCCTATGGAAGAGGCAGGAGTCACTGGACACCTTTCACATGCCTATTTCTGGACCCGGAGGAAGAGTATTAATAGCTGTAGCCTTGGGAATAAAACATCAGTTTAGTACAGCTGAGACTCCTGTTAATAATAATGAGGGAGGATAGGCCTTACTGGAGGAACCCTTCAAAATTCAGAATACTAGAAGGGGTAGCCGTCCTTCTGTCATGGGCTGCCAGTAAGTCACACCCAAAATATAACTTTTCAGGCACCAACAGGAAGCTTGACAGATCATGATGTCACTGATTACAAGCCAGTTAGTCATAAGACAATATCATGACCCAAAAGAAGGGCTTTCTTAGACTATGCCATGCTTCACATTTTCTTCTATAGGAATGCAGGGATCTATTCTAGATCTGCCAAAAATGCATCTTAAGGAAATTAGAACTATAAGCTGGAAAGAGCTTATCTGTAGGTTTTCCCAGTGTAGATGAAATATGGGAAGCAGGGGTAAGGAGAGGCAAACTGCTATCACTTAGCTGCTAGAAAGTGCCAAAAATATAGAAGGCAGGCACTACTGATTTGAACAGTTGCCTGATTTCAGGCAAAATGTGTTGGGTCAAATTCTTGCATAATCTGATGATATATGAAGCAAGGAGAAGACTGACTTTGGTATGTACAGTATAGGGCTTCTGGTTTTGATGGGGGAGGGGGAGGATTTTACCAGTCATATAAACAACATTCTG
This sequence comes from Ichthyophis bannanicus, assembly GCA_033557465.1. NCBI lineage: Eukaryota > Metazoa > Chordata > Amphibia > Gymnophiona > Ichthyophiidae > Ichthyophis > Ichthyophis bannanicus. The sequence continues at coordinate 183,965,549 of CM066041.1, read as the reverse complement.
TTGGACAGCATGTTAAAGCTGCCAAATTCACACTGAAAGACTTAAAAACAGTGTTTTGAATGTCAGTGTTTCTGTTCACAAGTTGACAAATTGCTTAACTGTTTTAAATGCTCAAAGCTTATTTTGAATTATTTTAACTTGAGTAGCTTGGTTAGGTGGCATCTCATTTTTGTGCAGAAGTATAAAGTGGGTTAATTTCAGGTTTTTGAAAGCCGTCATTCTAAACCATTTAGGGGCCCCTTTACTAAAGGTGTGCACTTACCGCGCATTAGTTTTGTCCCTGGTAATGGTGTGAGTGCAGTGCTCTCAGGGGGCGTGCCCAGAAAGGTCCTAGCAGTTAATACATGATTGCATATGTGAATGCGCAGCACGATTAATGCAGGTGTATCTAACACCCATAGAGGCATCGTATGCTCATGTGTGCTAACTGCCACGGAGCATGTGGCGATTGTCCTCATGCTAGTGACAATGTGCTGTCCATGCTCACACTGCGCTCCTAACCTGGCCACTCTCCGCTCTAGCATGCCATGGCCACTTAATGTGCATTTAGCAGCTGGAAGCAGGCATGCATGTGCATTAGTGTTCTCAGCTGCGAGTTACAGTGTACTAAAACACTCGTTAACTGGTTTGCGGCTTTTAGCAAAAGGGTTCCTAAGTCTACTGTGCATGTATAATTTTTTTTATTAAAATATTTAAGCCTCATAATGGTGTAGGCCCTGTAGGGTTATATCTATCAGGTCAAGCATAAATTTATGGCAGAGATATTTTGAAGTACAATGGAGTATAAGTGCCATCTTTCTGATTGGCTGTAAAACAGTGATTTGGATAAAGTTCGGCTGCATATTATTAGAACAGCGGCCTAAGTAGTTTATTTTTAATGCTAGTAATAATCTAAAATGATAGAGTGGGTGCTAGTCTGCTGGAATTTGATTCAATAATTTTGCCTGATTGAAGTTCAGATCCTTAGATGGCTGGGGCTAAGGGATACGAGGAAACGGAAGGAGGTGACTGGGGGTTCACGGTCATTACAGCACAGCTATGCCTATTGTTTGGGTCATCACTGGGCTTCTAGTGGGCCTTTGGCTGCAGGAATTGCTCCCTGCACCCCTCTGTGAGATCTGGACTGCAGAGGGTAACATGAGGGACAATCTTCCGTAGATACGGTACATTAAGCCTCTGAAGTTTAATGGACAGCATCTTCAGTTTCATATCCTTCCTATGAAACAGGAGCAACAAATAAATTGCCCCAAACCATCCCATGTTAGTTCATCAGCTGATGGCAGCGTCGGTCATCATGGAATCACATATATTGCACACACTGTACAGAAACTTGTCAGTATTACAGAGTGTTCTGGAAGTTAAATCACCTGCTTCAAAAAGAGGGGGTGGGGGTTGTGATGGGGGGGGGGGGTTGTTGGAAAGGGGGCTGGAAAGGAATCGAGTAAGTAGCTGGTATTGGAGAGTTCGGTGGAGACTTGAGCTGGCATCCCCAGAGTTTCACATCTAAACTCTAATGCAATGTATTTAACCCCATCTGCTTTTCAGAATATCTACAATGAATATGCACAGCTTAGATGTATCGTATGCAGCACATATTCATTGTGCATATCCTAAAAAACAGACTGGCTAGGTTTGTCCTGAAGATTGGATTAAGAATCGCTGCTTTAAGCAGAAGAGTAGACTGGCTGATTGCACAGATGGTGGCAGCGACTCTTGAGACAGGGGTAAGTTAGCCTGCAAATTCGGTGCTGGGCATGGAGCTACCGCAAGGCAGCCTCACAGTATAAATGTCAAAGTCCTAGTATAGCGTGTGTTCTTAAAGCTGATACATCAGGGTGCATTTCTCTTCCGGAGAAAAAAAAGAATTCCTGAATTATCAGTTTAATTACGATTTAGAGCTTGATTTTATTTCCATTCTGTATCTGTTTGGGGGTGGGGGGGGGGAGCTTTCTAAATCAGGCCTTTAGAGCACTATGTATGCATCATTCCTGGCCTCAACGATATAGGAAGTATATGCAGTTCCGTAGTACAAAACTCACAGCAGAACACTACAGAGCAGAAGTGTGAAAGTGCCGGTTTGTAGCATGTTGAGCATTAAAAGAATCAAATTATGGGCAAGAACCCAATGGTTCTATCTGCTAAAAACATTTTTTTTACCAGGTTTTTAATGGTTTTCTCAAAGCAAAACCTTAAAAAAGATTTAATGATTGTGGTATGGCACATACAATAGCAAGTTTGTTTTAATAATGCTTAGTATTTCTGGAGTATAACGGGATGCTGTCTGTCTTCTTCTGCTAGAATTGTTTGCAGTTAAACTGAAAACATAAAACAGACAGGAAGAGGTATAGTGGAAGAGTTGTATTAGAAGGCGATTTATATTTAGGTTTCTGGTGTTCTCACATAAAGTTTCTTTTTTTTCCCCCTTGCAGGACATGCCTTTTCTATGACGGTGGACAAACTGCCTGCACATGCCAGAAGCCAGTCCTTTGTAGGGCCAAGGAGTTTTAGGAGGCAGTGTGCTCTACTCATTTCTTTCCTGGCTGTGTTTCCCTAGAACTTTCAAAACTGTTCCTCCAAAGGGTTTTGCAGAAACTAAGACTGTTTTCTAAAGCAGAAGAACCGCAGTCCACAACTGTAGTGATGGGCAGCGTGCGGACCAACCGCTACAGCATTGTGTCTTCGGAGGAGGACGGCATGAAGCTGGCAACCATGACAGTTGCCAATGGATATGGGAATGGGAAGACCAAGGTACACACCAGGCAGCAGTGCCGGAGCCGCTTTGTCAAGAAGGATGGTCACTGCAATGTCCAGTTTGTCAATGTTAGTGAAAAAGGGCAACGCTACTTGTCGGACATCTTTACTACATGTGTAGACATTCGTTGGCGATGGATGCTGGTCATCTTCTGCCTTGCTTTCATTCTCTCTTGGCTTTTCTTTGGCTGTGTGTTTTGGCTTATTGCTCTATTTCATGGGGACTTGGATGCTCAAGAAAACTACAAAACTTGTGTTTCTCAAGTCAAAAGTTTTACAGCAGCTTTTCTATTCTCCATTGAAACACAAACAACTATTGGCTATGGCTTTAGGTGTGTCACAGATGAGTGCCCCATTGCTGTCTTCATGGTTGTGTTCCAGTCAATAGTGGGCTGCATCATTGATGCCTTCATCATTGGTGCTGTCATGGCTAAGATGGCAAAGCCCAAAAAGAGAAATGAAACGCTTGTTTTCAGTGACAATGCAGTGATCGCCATGAGAGATGGAAAGCTCTGCTTGATGTGGCGTGTTGGAAATCTGCGGAAAAGCCACTTGGTGGAGGCCCATGTCCGAGCTCAGCTGCTGAAATCCAGAATCACATCTGAAGGAGAGTACATCCCCTTAGATCAAATAGATATCAATGTTGGGTTTGACAGTGGGATAGACCGCATATTTCTGGTCTCTCCAATTACAATTGTCCATGAAATTGATGAAGAAAGTCCATTGTATGATTTAAGTAAACAAGACTTGGACAATTCAGACTTTGAAATTGTAGTAATATTAGAAGGTATGGTGGAAGCCACGGCAATGACAACCCAATGTCGTAGCTCCTACCTAGCAAATGAAATACTTTGGGGCCACCGATATGAGCCTGTGCTTTTTGAAGAAAAAAATTACTACAAGGTGGACTATTCGCGATTCCATAAAACCTATGAAGTACCCAGCACTCCCCTTTGCAGTGCCAGAGACTTAGCAGAGAAGAAATACCTTCTCTCCAACCCAAACTCATTTTGCTATGAGAACGAAGTAGCATTGACCAGCAAAGAGGATGACAGTGACAATGGGGTGCCTGAGAGTACAAGTACCGATACACAGCCTGATATGGACCACCATCACCTTCAGGCTGTGGTACCCTTGGAGCCCAGGCCTTTAAGGCGAGAATCAGAAATATGACTCAGCTAGTGTCAGCTTACACTCATGAAGTTTGTCAGCCACAGGCACATTAAGCTGAAAGTGGGCCCAAAACTAAAGCAGTTTTTCCAACAATGGTACTGTGGAAGAGATGCGTCAGAACGATGCAGAGAAGGACAGTCCACTTCTGGCCGAAACGAGGGGCAGACGGCAGACAAGGAAGATAACAGCACTAACTCTGTCTACACCAGACGAGAAGGCATATATATGGGGTGATCATATAGTCCCATATCAAAGGGGCGAAAAGGAGCCAGGCCTGGTTTTACCCCTTTGGAGAAGTAGCCCTGTTTTCCTTAGGGAGATCAGAATTACAACTCCATGCATGTGGTCAGGCAAACCCAGACCCGGATCAGCCTGTCCCATTGACATGGAAGTATACAGTCACTATACACACTTACAATGTAGAGTAAATTATGTATTTTGTTACTTTTGACAAAACTTGAACTTGCAGGCAAGCTTGGTTTGGTTTTCAACTTTTCAATATTATTTCTATCTATGAGGATCAAGAATGTTTTTAATGCCTAGTTAACAGACAAAGCTCTGTCTTAGTTCCAAAGCTGCTAATCTTTATGTGGGTGCATAATAGACATTTTGGTTGCAGTGTAGTTTTTTGTTTTTTTTTTACATTGTGTAATTTAAAAGTAAAGTGTTGGGATTTTTATCCGCTAAAAGTGGCAAATATTTGGCTATGAGCTGCCAAACGCACAGTGAATTGAAATTTATAAGGCCAGTATCTTGTCAGCTAGGATTGCGTTCTCCTCCGATGACAAGGAGGATGTTATGTAACTCAGGCCAAACAGCCTTCTGTTAAGAAATTCTATTTTTACTATCTAATTCTTTGTCTACATCTGTAAGCTAAACTTTGTAATTGAATACCAAAGACCTTGCACATTTTTGCACAGGGGAGCTTATGAACTATAGTAAGCAGCTGGCAGATAGGTTGGACTTCAGCAGGAAGGAAAGAGTCCTGTCTTGCACCTTACCTACAGTAGTAAGAACCACTTCAGAAAGGAGAACTTTATTTGTGTGCGTGCGGAAACACTTTCCTTTTTGAAAGTGCACATTCACATGTGTGTGTGCGTGCACACACACAAACACACAGAATCCAGGCTTTCCAATTAACTAGCACAGTTTCAGTTGTGTCCGGCCAAAGGGCCTGTTACAATCCATGTTTCAAACAGTGTCTAAAATCCTAAAGCCTTTTTGATGCTCAGTCAGCATCTGAAAATTGAGCTGTCACCAGAGAGGGTTCACAAGGCTGTGACCAAATCCATTGAACCTATCACCATGTTTCCTGTTTGGCTCTGCAGTAGCTGTTTACCCAGTCTAAATGTGTATGACTGTCATCGTATGCAGAGCAAGCACACTCAACTCCTATGCTGCTTGCTTCCTTAGCAATACTACAGGATTGGCACTGCTTGCGCTCGCCTGACTTTATCTGATACTTGCTTGGACTCTGAGCAGTACACAAAATGCAGACATGGTATTACACAGTGTACCCAAGCCCTCTTCTCCTTCCCACGTTCCCCACTAAAGCAGGAGCCATTATCCCAGCTGCTCTTCCTCCTGCTACCCAGTCAAGTGCAGTTCTTTTGTAGGCCTCCGTGTCCAGGTAAACAGTATTGATCTATGCCTTTTGGGTTTCTGCCCTTTCACCTGTGTTACAAGTGCCTTCCTCGCACAAGTCCAGATAGCATCTTCATTCTCTCGTCTGCTCTGTAATCTCGGCTACCTTCAGCTTTTCCTTACTGTCTTCATTTCCAACCTCATCCTCCACGTCTATAAACCTCCACATACCTGCCACACCCTTTGACTTGTTTTTTTTTTTTTTTTTGCGTGCTTCAGCATTCTGCTCCAGATTTGAATACTCGTCGTATTGCTGTTCGCAATGGAATGTGCAATATTAATGCTGATGGGTTTGTAGCCATGTTTCTTGCCTGTGGTGCTTCTTGCACCAATATTTTGCTACTGCTAAGAAATCAAGTCATTCATGCAAGAGCATATACATCTAGTAGTGCCGCCAATGACTAATTTGTGCTTGTTGCATGAATGTTTTATGCTCTTCTGCACACAGCTGAAAGAGAGGCAGTGTAATGTTTAGCATGGCATATTTATAGAGGCTCAGAGGAGGCAGTACATGGTGTCGCTCTAACTTGAAGGAGGCACCTTTAAGAGTGCTTGCTTGGAGCAGATGGTGGGACAAGAGGGCTTACAGATGTCTTCACCAGTTGCTGTTAAGTTCTTAGGAAGAAGCAGATGGCATGCAAAACACTCTGCAAACTATAATATGTTAGTAGGTTAACCAGTTCAATTCCTGGCTGCACTAAAGCTTCTACACCTGTGATTTTGACTCTTAAGAGGAATGACGTGAAGAACAGTCCCTTTTTCTTAATGCCATCATGGCTTGCTGTTAAAATCAGCTTGTGCTTACCTGCTGTCTTCCTAAAATAGAAATCTTGATTTCGATCCCCTGTTCATTCAGTCTGAAGGAAATGCTTGTAGTTAATTACAGATGCGCAAATGTCTTTTTGCAGTTAACCATCTCACAAGAAATTGGAAGTTTTTGCCTTTCTGTGGAAATGCCCACCAAGGGGCTTCAAGCAAAGGGACTTTCTCAACTGAGGTCACCCCCTTTCCTTTCTGAGGCACAGAATGCAGAAAAGCTCTTGAATAAAGCCCCCCAATCTTTTCTGTTAAAAAGTAACATATTCAGATAAGATCAGTGAAGAATTCTGGGAAAAATATATGTGCAGATGACCGCTGACACGTTAAGGGTTTCTGAACAGTAAAGACGTTTGCAGGGGTGAAAACACTATTTTGCTGACCTTTTGTGTTTGGTGCACCGTTTTTCACACATCTCCCACTCGAGCTTCAGGAGGAAAATCTCAATAACACAAATTGGTGTTAGAGCTGCTAGTGCATTCTGGGTATTAGGATGGCCCCTGTTTTTGAACTGAATCCGCAGGGGATTGAGGGAGTAGAAGAGCATGACGAATGTAAGAAGAGCAAGGGAACTTGGTTTTGCATGCAACAAAGGTTAACCGGATGCTGATATTTAGCATCAAATATGCAGAAACCAAAGAGTATTGAGTAGAAATACAAAGAGGCGTGCGAAGTGAGCAGGATCCAAAGGCCTGTCCCAAAGAGAACAAAAAAAAAAAAAAAAAAGCTGTCGCTAAAAAAACAGCTTGTGCACATTTTTGGAAGGTGTAAAATTTATATTAAAAAATATATATATAATGATTAAAAATTCAGCACTTTCTGGTACATGCGTATTTTTCTTCTCCAAGACAGTTCTGCAGAAATATATATTTAAAGTGTAAAAATGAATAAAGTTTATCAGATAGTTTCATATTTAAAGCCAAATATAAATGTATGTAAAGGAGACAGAGAAGAATGCCATAGAAAGTTTCAGCTCAGTGCAATGGTCTCTCCTGGCTACTATCTACACGCTACAGGGTAGCAAATATTTACAGGCCTTATATGGCTATGAATGACTGTTCTTTTATTTATTCAAGGCTGGTCTTTACAGATGAAAATGCTCTTTTTTCCCTTTGAGTGTTCTAGCATTTTCGCAGTTATTGGCTTTTTCCATGGTTAGGATTAGGATACTGTTTGTCACGATCGTGTGCTTGCTGCTGGAGAGGTTTCCGGAAAAGAAAATTCTTTTTCGCCGCTGATGCACTGTTATAAAAAGGATGCTGGGGAGAGGTAGAGGGCGAAGGGTAAGGCTGTGGAAGATAGCACAGGAGCTGCGAGAGAAGAGATATGGGGAGGGTATGAATCCGTCGGTCCCGATCGCTTTTTATGCCGCATACTAGCAGTGTAAGAGTTAGGATAACCTCTACCTCCATGCCTTTGGACACGTTGATTCAGTGCTGGTTGTACCCACTATGGAGCCCTTTTACTAAAGCCTGCTAAGCATTTAATGCCCGTTTTAGCGGGTGGTAACGGCCTGTGGTGACAGCTACCGGCCAGTAAAACACATTGCCCATCATGCGAAGGAACAGGATATGGGCAGATTATGGAGAGCACATTGCAGTTGACGTGGGGGCGCCTATCACGTGCTGTCAATATGGCCATTAGCATGGATAGACGTAACGATACGTGTTAGCTGCACCCATGATAACTGCACCACATGTTAGGATACATGTCCATGTGCAAATTACCAGGTACGTGCGAGTGATGTCCTAACAGTTACCATGGAAGCTTTGCACTGAATGCACATTAGTTCTCATGCTAAATGCATGTTAACTGCAACTCCGTAACAGGCTTTTGTGAAAGAGCTCTTATGTTTTTTAATAACTTCAAACCTATAGAGGCAGTTGGGGCAAAACCAGAACTGGATCAGACAGTAGGAAGTCAGCCTGTGACCCTAATCATATGGGCAAGATGGCCAGAGCTATCTTTAAGCCCGGATTCATAAGAACCTACATTTTATGCGGCCTTATGGGAAAAATACATATATTTCTGTACAGCTTGTATACAGTATGTGCAGAAAGTGAATGCTTTTGGGACTGAAAATCCTTTCGATTAAACTAGATCGCATTTGGGTGGAGCTTCATCTGTGTTAATGGGTCAAACACCTGCAGCTAGCTTCAGTTCAGTCAGTGGCATGATTATGGGTACAGAGTACCTGAATGCTTTGCCTGGCCTGCACTGTATAGATTTCAAGAATGGCGACTTGTTAGATATTAAAGTTTACCAAGATGTCCAATGGCATCAGTCATAGATTAATTGGGTCTTTCTCTGTTCAGTACAGACTCCTGGATTTATTCTTTCAGCAAAATCTCCACTGTAAGAGCAGCTGACCCTTTTCCTTCATCTGATGCTGACTGGGCAGAAGTCGAGGGAACTCGGTTACAAAGAGGCTTCTGTTCTTTTTTACTCACATATTACTTGAATGAGACACTCTGACGATGTCTTGCACAGAACAAGAGAAATAGCACCGTAGAGAGGCATTTTTAAAATGGGCTGACCTATCTATCATGTCTTTCTTCTCTGTTGCCTCATTGGTAAGAGCCCTCCCCACACTGGGGGGGTCTTTTAACAAAGACCCTGGCAAAGTGCAGTATATCTTACCTAGCTTAAAGATGGCACCTAATGGTAGTTTTTCTAATATTTGATATCTTTTCAATCAAATATAGTTTACATTGATCAAGGAATTTCTTTCTATATATTGGACACAGGGTAGTAGACACAGAAAGCAGCCGAATTAGCAAATGTGAAGCTTGTAAGCCGTAGCCTGAGTTGAGACCTTAACGATAGGTAGATGCTGTTATTGTTCACAAGTTTCAAGCGTGTGCTAACTCAGCCCACTTTTTGTGTCTTATCTCTGAGAAAAGACAAAGGGTTCACATTTTGTTTTCTACTGTTGTGCTTGGGTTATTTCTTTTAAATTTTGGGATAACAGCGTACTGTAATGTCTTTAAGCAGGGGCTGCTCTTGGCTATTTAAGGCCAGAGAGTGCTGTGTAGTCGTTGTCCCATAGCCAGTCAGAATCTATCTTACAACTTCGACTGGTTCTTTTTGCAGTTTGGCAATTCATGTACATACTGTTGTCCTGTTCTCAGCCTTTCATATCAAAGTCTTCCTAAATGTACTGCACAGATCATGGATTGTACAGAATTTTTTATATATATATATATATATATATGTATAAATACATTATGTCTTATTTTATTATTTCTAAATAAAAAAATATAAGAATCTTGGTAAATTTATTTTTTATGTAGATACCCGCAGAAGAAACTTATGTGGTCTTGAAAGCTCACATCTGCCACCTATTATAGATCAAGGGGCATGTTTACTAAAATCCGCAAAATAGCGCGCCGCAAAATAGCGCACGGCAACGCGGCACTGAAACGCGCAGAAACGCGTTTAAACGCCCCGCACATGTGCGTGTCACCCCCGCACAGGTACGCGGCTCACTAACGGGCCCCGTACAAGTGCGGGCCCGCAAATGTCCGATAGAGGCGTGGAACGGCGAAAGGAGGGCGGAGGAAGGCTCCGGAGGGGCGGAGGGACGGGGTCAATGGGTGGAGAGTGGGAGGGGAGAGGCTCCCCGCACAGTATCGGGCCCGAATTTGCATGTAAAAACTACCGCGAGTGAAACACTCGCGGTAGAAAGCATTTAAAGGGAAGAGAAACCATTTCCGTCAGCAATGTACAGGAAAACCGGGGAAACCAGCAAAACGTGAGCAGTGTGATATATGTGCACAGCACAAAAGTGAAAATAAAAATAGAAAATGACCACAACAGAACTATTAAAATAGTTATTCAGCTGGGGAACAGTTATAGTGATGGGCAAATACAGAAATCACACCCAGCAAAGCTCCAGAAAAAAGAAATGAATTTTGGAAGGGTCTACTGAGAGGAGACTCTTCCAAAAAACATTTCCACGTTTTGGAGCTTTCCTGGGAGTGTTTGCTATGGTTGCCCATTAATATCACTGTTGCCCAGCGTGGTGATATTTTGTCCCACATTTCCCGTGGTCATTTCCGGGGTTTATGTGCACGTTTGTCACCAGACAGAGTGCATATGCCCACAGTAGATTTGCGTAGAGCAGGGTTTGTGACTCCATCCTGCCAGGCTTACTGCCTCCAGGGGCTGCACTGTCTCTGTGGCCAAAGTGTGGTACAGCAGACAGAGTCATTACCTCTAGGACCAGAGGGCAGAGGTTCAAAACCCAGCTGGGGCACCTGCCAGCCCAGTCCCTATATTTTACCCACCACTAAATAAAGATAGCGCAGACACCCCTGTATGCATGGGGAAAACACCCATATTTTACCCAACACCGCACACACACCACAACAATGGGCATTACCTACAGCCAAGTCCCCCAAATGCAGTCCCATACTGCCACATTGCAATCAGGTCAACTGCTTTTTCTGAGAGAAGTTCATGCCAGCATGTTGGCGGACAAGTACATGTGGTGCAGGGGGCAGTGGCTGCTAACCACAGAAGACAGAGGCCTAGCCATGTGCAGGCTGGCACAGTCCACTGCAACAGACAGGTCCTGCCGGATCCACAGTCATGGACAGTCCAGGGAATCCAACCAATCTGTGGCTACACAGTGGTGCAGTGCACACAGACAATGCATACAAGAACAGAAGGTCACAGGTTCAAAGCCCAGCTGGGGCTACTGCCAATCCTGCCCACATATTTTTCCCACAACTAAACAGTGATAGTAAGGACACACCTTTCATGGCGGGGACATATGCAATGGTAAGACATCTATCTTTTACCCCACTGAGCACAGACACCATGAACAGGGGCAGTACCTAGAGCAGAATCACCCAAATGCAGTCCTGGTGGGCCACACACCAGTCAGGTTCCATGCTGACACTCATACAAATGCCTGTGCTGTATATCTATGCACCACCCCCATGGCATGTAGATGTAGCCCATGCATATTCATGAGGGATAGCAGGAAAACCCGAACAGTGTGATGCAAACCTGGACTGGAGTTGGGAATCTGTGCCGTAAAGCAGCAGCCATCAAGGGCAGACACACCCACACCCACAGGCCCCATTGGCCAATGTCTCCTGGAAAGGCAGAACATTGGACCATGCATGCAGCACCCAAAACGAGCACTTGCATAACTTACCAATGTCACCCTACACCTGAGGTATACGGTACACAGCTCGGAGACGTTTGCTAGGAGCACAGGCAGGCAGTTATCCATACGTTACGTACATACTGCTAGTTGACCCCATCCAAACAATCTGTTAGGTGTTTGCGGGGCATGCTCCAGGCCTGGCCTCTGACGGTGCTTACCACCCTGGGGAGTGACCACCAGCTGTAATGCGTACCATATCCATGCCTTGCCGTGCTCAGGACCGGTTTGGTGGGCAAGGCTACTTACCCCCTCAATCGTAGCACCATGATGGCAGAGGTGTGGAAGTGTGTGTCTGTCTATACCAGGGGTGGGCACCTCCGGTCCTGGAGGGCCGCAGACCAGTCAGGTTTTCGGGATATCCCTAATGAACATGCATGAGATATATATGTATTAGAGATATCCTGCCAACCTGACTGGTTTGTGGCCCTCCAGGGCTGGATTTGGAGACCCCTGCCTTACACCTCTGTCATTTAAGATCATGAGTGGGCAAGGTACAGATGTCCTAGACATCGAAAGGTTATATAGAATGTGTCACATTCCTCCTCGATTCTCACCACCACCAAAAAGTTGTCTAATAGACAATTTTTTGGTGGTGGTGAGAAGTGAGGAGGACTGTGACAAATTCTATCTAACCTTTTTGATGTCTTGGACATCTGCACCTTGTCCACTCACAATCTTAAATGACAGAGGTGTAAGGCAGGGGTCTCCAGATCCAGCCCTGGAGGGCCACAAACCAGTCAGGTTGGCAGGATATCTCTAATGCATATATATCTCATGCATGTTCATTAGGGATATCCCGAAAACCTGACTGGTCTCCGGCCCTCCAGGACCAGGTTTGCCCACCCCTGGTCTATACAGTGGGTGTTGGCTGCAAGCCCCTTCAACAGCCCGCACTGCCAGCACTGTTGCCAGTATTGGCCAGTCAATGTGCATAATGAGGTGCAAGGTACCATGGGTATAGCCAGGGCAGGGTGGCGTGGCCAGGATGCATCTGCACTGGGCATAGGGCCCTGGCAGGGACATTGGCTGGGATATTGTAGTGTCCGGCCACCACCTACACAGACAGGGTGGCCAAAGCATGTCCTTCTGGGGGATCACGCTCACCCTGACTGTGCAGTGACCACAGCATGGCTAGGCCCCCCCATAGTGCTGTATAGTAGTTCTCTCATGTGATAGATATGGGTTTCTCTTTGGGGCCCAGTCACTGATCTATCTGCTTGCTGTGTATGCAGACAGCCCAGTTCTGGGTGCATGCATCTCCATTGGGAACATGCACTATGGACTAACCAGCAGACTGTTTGTAGCTGGTAAATGTCTTGCTATAATGGCTTGCAGGGTGCAGTGGCTGTTGGCTTGCTGCAGGGGAATATCTGGTGGTGGAGTGCAGCTTACCATACCCTGGGCTTATGTCTGTCTGCTATTGTGTTATGGCTGTGTATGGAGCTGCCTGCCTGGGGGGGGGGGGGTGTGTGGGGTTCCTCAGCAGGACTGGGGTTGATGTTGCCCTCTACTGCCACCTTTGCAACGAGGTAGAGTGTGGATCCCTTGATGGGGACCATGTTTGCCACTGGGGGGGGGGTGCCTGATGGCGGCAGACAGGGATATCCATGGTGTTTGTGCAGAAACTAGCTATCTTACACATTAACACTGCTTTGGAACGCCTGCTTGGCCTCCATCAGCCATAGCAGGTGTTGTTGTCCTGGTCCTGGCCACCTCATTGCACACTCAGGGTGAGCACAGTACCCGCACGATGTAACGGTGTGTGGCTACTCTGTGCCAGTAAAACACCCGGTCAGTGCCCCCTACTAGGCCAAGGTGCTGTGTGGGTGCACCCGGTCACTTCCCCCAACAGGGCCGAGGTGCTGTGGGGGTGCATTCCCCATCTTGTGTCCATCTGCGGACAGCTAATTTGCATGTGCAGTGCATCATGGGTACGGGTGGCCTAACCCTATCCTGTTGACACCAGCAGACTGTCTGTGAGGTGACGTGTAGGCTATCTGCAGCCAGCCAGGGGCCTGCTTACAGCTATGGAGCTGTAGTGCAATGGTTACATCACTGCCTGTGCAGCCAGAGGTCATGGGTTCAAACCCACAGTGGGGCCCTTTGGTAGGGCTGTCCACAGCTTTATTTTTATTTACTGTACATATGTCTATGCCGGCAAGACCACCCTCAGCTTACTATACCCATTAGGTGCCTCTGAGGGTGCTTCATAGGGCGCCCTGTAGGCCACCTTATGGTTGCCATCCCTATAGGGTGCACTATACCTTATCCTGTGTCGCAACATACATGCTGCCCTATAGGGGTCATTCAAGGGTGCCTTGGCGAACAGTGCACTGTAACATGTGCCTTATGGGCCGCCGTATGTTAACATGCTGGGAGAGTGCGTTTGCTAGTAGTGATAACAAAATACAATTATACAGCCTCCTACAGCACTCCACAACATAATACATACTGCCTCAGCAGGCATTTTTCACTGGGCATTGTGAGGAGTTGAACCCCTGATCCCTGCACCATTGGTCAGTGTTTTAACCATTGTGCTGTGGCTCTGTTCCTGTGCTTGTGCATCAGCGCGCCGCCTTGTGCCTATCAGCGCGCCGCCTTCTGCCGCCCAAGGGGACCAGTGTGCCGCCTTCTGCTGCCCAAAAATAACTGTGCGCCGCCTTATGCCGCCCAAAAATAACTGTGCGCCGCCTTATGCCGTTCCAAATTAATTTGCCTCCTAAAACAATGTTAATCATTACAGTTACTGCCTCAGCTGACCTTTGTCGTTGCACACACTGGGGGATTGAACCCATGGCCCCTGCACCATTGGTCAGTGTCTTCACCGTTGTACCACGGCTCTGTAGTTTTGTATACTCAGCAGCGCGCCACTTTGCCTTTCCACGCGCTAATGTCGACCCCCGCACATTAGCGCGACGCACACACGTCCGGTTGCTTACTACCGTTTTTTTTCTATTTTCTGCCTGAACCGCCCACTCCTTATATGGCACAGGCACACTAGCACGGCCCCGCACGTTAGGAATGTTTAGTAAACATGCCCCCAAGTCTTGCATCAGTCCAATGAAAAGCATGAGAATTATTAGGAAACCTTGGGAAGAGGAGCAGGAGCCTGCTACCTTTGGGAGTTAGCTGAGTGATTAAAACTTCCCCCTTCCCGGTATCTATGTAAATTTTGTGTGGACAAGTTATACCATGCACAAAATTTCCTCAAATAAAGAGAAGCAGCGCTGGAGACGCTCCTAGGAAGGGGTTGCCGTTCATCTGATAAGTGCCAGTATTTAGCGCTGACCGAAGATAGCCGCTTAGCTCTCAGAGGCCTTAAGGATAGCTGCACCACTCTATCTAACTTTATCCTGGATATATTCAGCCTACGCTGATATGGGCCGACTAGATGGATAAAGTTAAGTGGAGAAACTTGTTCAGTTTCCCTCTCGGTAGCTTTTGAATATTGACTTCAAGGATAACCTATGGCCTGGATATTAGAGATTCCCTATAGAAGTACATAAAGATTCTCCCTACAGGCTGGTTGAAGGAGCAGGGTGTGTGTGTGGGGGGGGGGGGGGTCGGGGGGTCTAGCCTAAGGATGGGGCAAGGCATGTATGTTCTGAAATGGATTTTGGTTTGAAAAGGGTAACAAAAAATACAAACCATATAGCATCACCTGCTAGAAATACTAGAGCCCTTTCCAGATTTTGTTTGTGGAGATGGTTTTAAAGTTGAAAAAATATCCCTACCTTCTTAAAAGCAATGATTGTGGGAAGCAAGGGCAGGCGTTGTGGTTTATTCTTTGACATAACCTGCACTGTTGCCTTTGAAACAGTCCCAACCTTTACTTTTGGGAAAAGAAAATATTTTTCATCCAGGCGCCAGAAACAGATTATGGAAAACCCAGAGGTGTTATGAAAAATAACTCTTCTAGAACTCAGGGATTCAGGGGCAGAGGGGAAAAGCAAGTATCTGAATCAACATGAAGCGAGGGTGTTTGCTTTATCAGTTTTCACTCTGTGGAATTTGCAGTCCAATTTTACTCATTAAAACATTGCAGGGTATCGCAGAAGTCTGCTCTCCGGTGTCATATAAAGAGAGTTAAGGGAAAATCAAATACCACAGAGGGGATTCTCACATGCTGCTGCAGTTACTAACGTTCAGATCGAATTGAAGGCTAAAGCAGCCATCCAGGGAACTAGTCCAGAATGGAAAGGGGGGAGCGGGCAGTGCCACTTGTTCAACTCATCACTGCTTTATGATTGACTTGCTGACAAATTCCTGGAGAACAGCGGAGAGCTGAATTTGAAAAAAGAACAACCTCATAAGGAGAGTAAAGTTCTAAGAAAACCGGCACAAAAGAGAGATGAAATGTAATAAGCACACCAAGCACTTGTAGCACACACAGTTTATGCTTCTGATTCCAGAGAGGAGCCCAAATGAGATGTTTTGCTTACGCATGATCACACGTCTTCTCCCACCCACCCCACCTCCCACATACTCCTGCGGTCAGTGTAAAAGACAGCAGAGCAAGTGATGAGAGCATGCCTTTCGGCGGCTCAGCCTTGTAAAGAGAGGCCTTGACCATGCCTACAGTCCTCGGTTTGCCACCAAGCTGCAGAGAATGACATTGTCAGCTTCATATGCCCTCTCAGGCTTGACGTCAACTTGAAGATTTGGTCAAAAGCACATCATTTTTTTTCTAGAAATTTCCTCTATCTGTAAAAGTCATTGCTGGTAGATTTGTACTGCTGTTTGTATTTGAGGGAATAGTCCAGGGATCATGGGCTCTGTCCAATTCCCCTGTTGAAAGTCTAGATGGCAAGTTGTAAATCTCAACCAGGGGTGTAAGGTGGCTGCTTAATTTGATGATGTACCAAAGAGTTTTCTGCTGTCATGTAGCTGAAAAACAAGAATTTTGGGATCCCTCTCTTCAAGATGGTGGTATACCCATGATCTCAACACATATCAGTTAAACCTTCAAGCCATCCTTCTATATTCTTTGGGATATTCCTCTGCCGTTCCCCTGAACCTCTGGCTGTTATCATGTCTGAAACAGAGTAAACATCACATGAGTAGCATCTCATTGGTTCATTCAGCTATCACTTAGGGCATCAATATGAACTAATATCCAGCATTTGAGGTAATTTCTTTCCAATAGTGCAGCTTCAAAATATGCAGGATGAATGCAAAAGTAGCTTACAATTAAAAAAACTCATAAACATGTATCTGTTATGGATGTCAGCGTGGAAGGGGAATTTATATCTACTCCATATGTTGTAGAGAACCAAAGAGGAAGAGAAATGGGGAGATTGGACGACTGAACTGGGCCCAATATTTAAAAAGATGTGGTCAGAGTCAGTGCTGACCAACATATGGGGAGGGGGGGGGGGATTATCTGCACAGAGTGACGGGTGCAACCCTAAACAAAGGCATAGAGAGGGGGGATGACCTGCACGGAGTGGCGGGTACAACTACTCTAGTTACCTTATAGGAGAGAGTAGATGGACCATAGTGGTCTTTATCATAATTTTATGAGGAGGTGGGCTGAGGGGCAAGCTGAGAGGTGGCACTAAAAGTACAATTTTACATAGGTTGTCTTAGTCAGAAAAGTGACACCCAAATCAGGACAGTGCCAATTTGCAGTGTAGTTTGCAAAAGGCTTGTTGAACACAGAGGCTTTTGTAAAACATGCATATGTCTACTGGAAGAGCATAAGGTATTTGGTGGCATGTCCAGCAGGAAAGTCATTTAAAAAAATACACGTTTAAAGGAAGGGCAGCACCATTTGGGGCTTTGTGCATGTAAAAAACATAAGGGGAGCCAAATAAGGAACAATACTCCAAAACTCCCAATTTTGGATTTTTGAGGTGATTATATTTAATTATTTATTTGCATTTAGAAATAAACATTCAAACAATCCATGGATGTACAAAGAAATACACAACTTAAATCATCAATCAGGAATATTTCAGAAGGAAAAATATATATTAAATTACTTAGACTATTGTCATTGAGAAAGAGGCTCCAGGAAAAAGAAAACTAAAAGAAGAAAAAAGAATTCTATACAATAAGCAGGTAGAGACTTATACGTCAGCCGTACGGGAGATCACAGAAACTTCAATATCTTCCCTAGCGATAAGGAATTCCAGGAGCTGTTGGGCTAAAAAAAAAGAAAATTATTACCTTGATAAGAAACATAACATTGAGAAGGAAAATTTAACAAAAAAAGTAGCCCCCAAGGACAGGGTCCTAGCCCTATGGGACAGGAGCTCCTTCCTCCTAGCCTGAGTAACCCTAGAGAGGTCAAGAAAAATACGAACATGAGAGCCCAAGAACTGCTCCTTTATATTCCTAAAATATGAACAAAGAATTAAAGCCTTATCAGATAAGAACATAAGAACATAAGATATGCCATACTGGGTCAGACCAAGGTCCATCATGTCCAGTATCCTGTTTCCAACAGTGGCCAGTCTAGGTCATAAGTACCTAGCAGTCTCCCCAAAAGACACAGGTTCCTCAATGCTTATATTGGGTAAAGCAGTGATATCCTGGGTCCCTGGATTCAAACACCAAGGTTACAAGCATGGTAGTTCTTTCAGCAATTACTTCCAAGGAACTTTCCAGAAACCCGGTTAGCTCCCCTGCCCCAAAGGACACATTAGACTGGCCTGTTCCCTTACCTAGAGCCCCAACACCCAAGGACAAATACTGAGCTCTGGCTGTGCAAGCGGTGTGGCCACATGGGGTGTAAGCACAATAGGAGGTACTGATATCATCCCCTGGGCTTCCAAAAGCTCAAAAAGAGTAGGTTACCAAACATGGCTGGGTGATGGGGGCACCAGATTCGTTAGTTACCCAGGGGGCATTTCTAACTTGGTACGGTCCTGCACCCGACTCTTCTAAAATGACTTCCATCAAGCAGTAAAACTCAGCCGCTTTGCATATAACTTCTATGCATAAATTAGGCTAGAGAAATAGTAGGCTCAGTTTATGTCTATAGGCTGCTATGCATCGATATGCATAGTCAATGTTTAAGTGGCAGCCATGCCACTGGATATATAAATGAAAGAAAAGACTGCCCGTTGGTGCGTTGGCTTTACTTGATGACCGAAAATTGGGCTCAATGTAACTATGGTATTAGCCCATTATTTAGAGGTGTAAATTCCACTGGTACAGTCGGAGCAATGCACCAGGGCCCAGTAGTTTGTGGCTGCCATGACCTATTGGGAGCTGATGCAAGAGGAGGCCGTCCCGGAGCTCCTGCCTCACATGGTCTGTCATTGGGAGGGTAGGGCATATCATTGCAGGGCAGAGTCTTAAAAAAAGTCCCACTTCGAAGTAGCAACATGTCTGTCAATGACACTACAATGAGAAGTACAGAAAATAATTCTTCAAACACTGCAAAAGGTTTTCAGGAGGACATGTCTATGTCAGGGGATTGTGAGTCAATATGAACGTAAGGTCATGTATTCAGGGAGCCAAAATAACCCCTAGGACTATTTATAAATCAGAAGGGGATGTTTCAGGCACATGTGAGTCAGAAAAAGACTCTGGAATCCAGATACACAACTAGATAAAGATAATAGCGCAGCGTCAGTTGACAGTTGTTAAAGGAACGAAGCTCCTTGTGTGTTTGAAAATGTTGGCAACAGTAAGAACAGGGAACAGACACTGTCAATGTACGAAGAAGCAGGAAGGCCTCATATGGAATATGGAAACCATGTTTTGGGCACCTCACTATTAGAAGGAAATCAGTGAGATATCAAGGGTTCACTTTAGAGCAAGGATTCTCAATTCAGTCCTCGGGACACACCTAGCCAGTCAGGTTTTCAGGATCACCACAATGATTATTCATGAGAGAGATTTGCATATAGTGGATATGGACTGGGTTGAGAAACCCTGATTTAGATATGGACTGGGTTGAGAAACCCTGATTTAGAAGCACAAAGTTAATAATGGAAAAAGGGGCAATAATCATGGTTTACTTGTATGTCAGGATGCCACATACATGTCTAAGACCACCAGGTCTAGATTGGTGAGAGAAGCTGTTTGAAAGATATGGAGATGGTTTGGCAACCACAAATAGTTAAAGGAGATTTTTAAATCTGAGAAAAGCATTTTTCATAATCCTGGTGCTAAACCTCAGGAACGGCATATGATCAGATTTAATGCAGGTATGCGCTTCAGAGAGATTTTGTATACAAGTTAGAGCTGCAGTGCAGATTCTTAAAACATTGCAACTTGCTACGTGCGTTATGCAGGATCTCGGAGGTGCACATCTGTCTCCTGCATGCTTTGATTGTCTGAAAGAAATGTCTGTAGAGGAAGAAGAACGTGAAAGGAATATATTTGTTGGCAGCTGACAGAGCCCTTTCTGCCAGTCACTAAAGCAACCAGGTAATTTACGGAGACACTGGGCAGGAGGAAGTCGAAAAGGATAAAGGAGGGCAGAGGCTATAGGAAATGAAGAAGGAAAGGGAGAGAGAGGAGACAAAGGGAAGGAGTGTAAATGGGAAGAAGCCAGGAGATGACAGGAGGTAGAAAGGATGGAATATTTAAGATATGGGTGTCCATAGGCAGGGGCAGAGAGCAGTGGGAGTTTCTTCCCCAGAGATTATAGTGCACAGCACTAAAGCAGCTAGAATCAGGCTGCTGTTTTGTCTACATATTGGGTACCTTCCAAATTTGGCATCCTAGGCAGTTGCTTACATTGCCTATTCCTAAATCTGGTGCTGGAGTAGCTTTCTTTCTCTTGACCAACCTTTGCTCCACCCTCCTTCTCATTAACTCTGCTCCCCTTTCCTCCGCCTCCCTAGCCTCTTCCCCCTGCTCTTCTACTGGTTTTGCTTTGCTTCCTCCACTTTCACCATTTGGAAACTGGCAGAAAAAACACAGTCACCTGAGCATGTCTGAAGGTGGCTGGATATTCCGGACCCCTTGCCATTCTCCTCTGCTTCCTCAGCTACGTGATACA
Organism: Ichthyophis bannanicus; assembly: GCA_033557465.1. Taxonomy (NCBI): domain Eukaryota; kingdom Metazoa; phylum Chordata; class Amphibia; order Gymnophiona; family Ichthyophiidae; genus Ichthyophis; species Ichthyophis bannanicus. The sequence goes on along the minus strand of CM066041.1, from coordinate 183,945,024 downwards.
GTGCACCTTCACCATTGATCAACCTCTATAGGCTGAGCTTGATAAACCAATGTTTTTATTCTCTCCGTAAAATCTCTGTCGATGTGCCAGAATGTCACACAGGACCCTTGCTGTACCTATTTTGTGTCTTGGATACTGCAAGAAACATATGGTTTATTGCCATGCTGTTGCACTGGGCACTTTCCAACTGCTAACGCCTGCTCCTATCAATCAACAAGTGACATTTCCATTAGAATATTCCTGTAGGTTTCCCTACACATTTCATTGATGATTAGAGCCCTTCTCTCCTTGCTGCCTCTTGCCCTCCACATGGCTGATAAAAAGCAACTATGCACTTAAGTGTCTGGAAAGCTTTACAAGACCCTCAGTCTCGTTTTGTGGAATGATGTAGCTCTGCTGGCAGAGGTTAGTGAAGTAGATGGTGCGAGAGTGCCTAGCAGATACCTGTGCTGCTTTGCTTTACTGGAACGAAGACTCTGTAATCTCAAGGAAGCATTACATCTCAGGCCGAGCTCCAGGACTAACACCTAATTTGTGATGTACTTCATGAAAGCTAGTTAAAAAAAATGTCAGACTGTATCACAGTTACGGCCTTCATTAGTGCGGTCTCTGCTTTGTGCTTTCTTTATAGTAGGGATGCACACATTTTGTTCATTAGCAAGCCTTACAAAATTCAGTGTGCACAAACTGATTTAATATACCTTAAGCTATAAATTAACACACCCACAATCAGTTTGCATATGTTAAAGAGTCCAAATGCATGCTAAAATTTTGTTATTAAACAGAACGTGTGAAATAAACCAAAAAATGCCTAAAAATCATGAAAAATTTCAAACACAAACTTTATAGTGTTCATGAGGAGAGTAGTGTCACCTAGATTTGGTTCGGGGCAGTTTCTCCAAATGGGTTAGATTTGTGCATACCGTGACAGTCGTGAACCTCACTTCCAAGCCAGGGCATGGGGAGTACGATCTCAGTCTCTCAAATATACTGCTAAGGCTCAGTGTAGTACTTGCATCGTGCCAAAGAGAGCCTCCTGCTGGAGTTTGTAAGATGTAACATGTATTGGTAGTTTGTCTAGATGGGCTTGGACATTCCTCTTTATCAAGTCTGTAGCACCCAGCACGATGGGAAATATTTCCGTATCTTTCTGCCACATTTTCTTCGTCTCTGACTGTATTTCCTGGAATTTCAGGATCTTCTGCATCTCCACATGATTCACAGAGTAGTTGCTTGGAACTGACATAGAAAACATAGAAACATAGAAAAATGATGACAGAAAAAGACCACGAGGCCTATCTAGTCTGTCCTTCCATATCAACAACTACAACAATCCCCTTTTTTCCTTTTGAGATCCTCTGTTTTTGTCCCATGCTTTTCTGAATTCAGATACTGTCCTCATCTCTACCACCTCCACTAGGAGAGTAGAAACAGAGAAAAATGAAAATGACACCTCTATGCCGTTCTGGTGTTTTTCTCCTTAACCACTTATATCCGGCTTTCTCACATCCAGCTTTTTATCGGTCGGAATGGGAGTATCCCAGGTGATCATAACCTCCTCATTCTCTGTAATTCTCTTAGGGTCATGATCCCAGTGCTTTTTGGGCACAGTGATGTTGTAGTGCTTACAGAGTTTCCAATGGATGAGGCGTGCTACTTTATTATGTCTTTCTGTATATACATTTTCTGCCATTAGAACTTGAGGTGAGTCACCGTTTCCAGTTCTTTCTTACGGAATCAACAGATGTCTGTGTTGGCAGTTTTTTGAATGCTCGCTGTAAACCATCTTGTCCGTAAGCCAATGTCCTGGGCTGCAACGATCAACTTCTCATCCTTCGGCTTCAGTTCACCCCTCCTTAACCATTCATGTGTCCATTCTAGATTGACAAAGGGTTCCTGGAGTAACAGTGTATTTCCCACTGTATTTGTGCATCTGCCACTTGTTTTTCTTTGTTTGTTGATCTAAATCCTTAAAGAGTTTTTTTCTCTTGTTTTGCAAATTCCATTACTGCCTTCCCTGTGCATGCTTGTGGATTTTCACTCATTTCTTCTTGTCATCAGAATGCTTGTCCAAATTTGATGATGGAGACAGATTCTGGACGTTTATTTATTTTTATTTATTTATTTATTTAAAGTATTTTCTATACCGCGCTCTTTAAAATCAGCTCGGTTTACATTCAACAGTAAATTTGTACAGTGCAGGCACTCCAGCACTGTACTTACAAAAAACAGGTTATGCAACTTGGTCTAACTGGGGGTAACTATGTACAGGCTCTACAGTAGCCTGGCTACTCTGTAGGTAGCTATATACAGGCTAAACGGCTATATACAAGCTACTCTCATATTTCAGCACTTTTTGCGTATTTGGATCCGATGATGCAGTTAAGTAGGCCTGGAGGTCTATGATGGTAGCTCTGTATGTATAATCAATCTTGATGAGTCCCAGGCCTCCTTTAGCTCTAGGGATGTACAGTCTTTTCATTCACTGATTTTTATAAATCACTTCATGGGCATGGAAGAGTTTTCATGTTCACACATCCAGCATTTCAAGATCTTTAAGAGGCCAGTCCACAACCCTAAAGCTATATGAAAGTAAAGGACTTGCTAGCTGATTGATGGCATGTATCTTATTCCGTGATGTTAAAGCACTTTTCAATAATGATTTTAACCTCCTGTGGTATTCTAGTGGAGGAGTAGCCTAGTGGTTAGAACATTGGCTTGGTAACCAAGCAACTAGGGTTCAATTCCCACTAGCACTCCTTGTGGTCTTGGGCAAGTCACTTAACCCTCCATTGCCTCAGAAGAAAGGCCTGGCAATCTACTTCTGGTGACACTGCCAAGAAAACCCAGGAGCTTCTGGGTCACCAGGAGTCAGGACTGACTCAAAGGCACACATTGCATTGCAGTATTCTTCGCTGATCTTTTCTCTCAGTAATTTCTGCTTGAGTGTCGTTCCTTCCTCTATTCCATGATACTTATATTCACCTTCCTGTTCAAGGTCCTTGATTTCACAGCATTTAGCCAGGGATATGTTTTCTATTTTGCTCAATTTTCCTCTGAAAAAATTTGCCTTAGCACATTTGTCAAGGTCATCCTGATGTCATCAGAAATGCTTTTTACCATATGGATTGCTCTGCTAATTGTTGGTCGCTGGAACTATAGAGCTTCAGATCGTCCACAAATAATAAATGAGATGTTGTTTCTGGGTTGTTACCTTCTTTAGGATTCATGCTAAATTCATATCCCAAAGAGCTGATGACAGTACTCATTGGATTAAGCACCACACAAAACAAGGGGTGACAGGGAATCTCCCTGAAATATTCCTTGCTGGATCTTGATGCTAGGAATAATATACTAACCATCTTCATATTTCAAAAAGAGTGTGATTTGCCACATTGTCATGGTGAACTTAATGTACTCTTTCAATCCAGGATTTATTTTATACAGTTCAAGGCAATTTATTATCCATGAGTGTGGGACACTGTAAAAAACTTTCTTATAATCAATCCATGCTATACTGAGATTTCTGCTTTTCTTAGCGCTGGCCATGATGGCTTTATTCAGCATTAACTGGTCTTTGATGCCATATGCCCCTGTCTTGTTGCCCTTTTGCTCTATTGCCATGATGTTATTGGACTCGATATTATCATATATTCTGTCTACATCTATTGCAGTGAACAGCTTATAGATTGTAGGTAAACAAGTTATTGGTCTATAATTGTTGGGAGTGTTACTGGGGGTCTCCTTTCAGAAGGAGAAATGTTCTTCCTGTAGTAAGCCATTGTGGTGTTAAGTCTGGCTGCGTAAACAATTGATTTTTGCATGTCACCAGGTCTGGGTGAAGTGATGTTAACTGTTTGAGCCAAAGGTTGGTTACTCGATTTATGCCAGGAGTCTTCCAGTTTGGGGCTCATTTTATCCTGTTCCCCAGCTCGTTTGTTGTCACTGCAGGCCATTCCATAGGTGTGATGTTTGCTTTTTCTAAATGTTCCTGTATGCAGGGTAACCATTTGGCTTCTTGATTGTGCTTTATAGGGTCCTCGTATCGTTTTCTCCAGAAGCTTTCTATTTTGGCTTTGGTTGGGGTGCTTTTAGTATCTTATTTTATTATTTGGTTCTGAGAGGCTGAGGTAATATCCCATTATGCACAGAACAGATCCGTGTAGCATTCCTTTTCCCATTTTATGGTATAGTTGTTAGCTGTGTCCTGTTTATTACTTTACCAAATTATTCTTTGTAACCTGCCAAGCATATATTAGATGATAGCTTAAAATGATACCCCATACACATTAAAACTGGAAAAAGTACTGAAAAGGGTAACAAAAATGATAAAGGGAATAGAAGGAGGCTCCTTGTGAAAGATTTAGGTCTCAGCTTGGAGAAGAGATGGCTGAGGGGAGATATGATAAAGGTGTACAAAATAGTGAGTGGAGTAGAATGAGTAAACGTGAATTGGTTGTTTACTCCTTTGATAAGTGCAAAGACTAGAGGACACAATGTGAAGGTACAAATTACTACATTTAAGACTAATCAGATAAAATATCTCTTTCACTCAATGAGTAATTAAGCTCTGGAATTTGTTGCCGGAGGCTATAGTGAAAGCTGTCAGTTTAGCTGGGTTTAAAAAAGGTTTGGACAGGTTTCTGGAGGAATATGTAGAAACTGATGAGGACAAAGTGGAATTGCTTAACAAATATTTCTGTTCTGTGTTCACAGATGAAGAGCCAGGAGCAGGACCTCAGAAAACACCCACAAACAGGAACAGAAGTGAAGGGGATCTTAAACGATTTACAGAAGACTGTGTTCGTAAGGAACTAGCTAAACTAAAAATAGACAAAATGATTGGGCTGGATGGGATACATCTGAGAGTATTGAATGAAATGGGGGAAGTTCTAGTGGCTCCACTGTCTGACCTTTTCAAAACTTCTTTAAAATCGGGAGTGGTCCCAGAAGACGGGAGAAAGGAGCATGTGATCCTTTTACACAAAAGTGGAAGTAAGGATGAGGTTGAAAACTACAGGCCATTTAGTCTGATCTCTGTAGTAAGTAAATTAATAGAAACACTGCTAAAACAGAAGATAGTGAGGTTTCTGAAGTCCAGTGGCTTGCAGGATCTGAGGCAGCATGGGTTTACCAGAGGCAGGTGTTGACAGACAAATCTTTGACTGGGTGACCAGAGAGTTGGATTGAGGGAGTGCCCTAGATGTGCTATACTTAGATTTCAGTAAAGCCTCTGACACTGTTCCTCACAGAGAACTTATAAATAAATTGAGGACCCTAGGGATGGACTGGGTTAAAAATTGGTTGAGTGGGAGGCGACAAAGGGTACAGATAAATGGAGCTCACTCTGAGGAGAAGGATGTTACAAGTGGTGTGCCGCAGGGATCTGTCCTTGGTCCGATTCTTTTTAACATTTTTGTTAGTGATATTGCAGAAGGGCTGTTGGGTAAGGTTTGCCTCTTTGCGATAGAGTAGACACCCTAGAAAGAGTAGATAACATGAGGAGGGATCTAGCTAAGCTTGAAGAATGGTCAAGAATTTGGCAGCTGAGATTTAATGCTAAAAAATGCAGGGTCATGTATTTGGGCTGCAAAAATCCAAGGGAGCGGGTCACTGTAGGGGGCAAAGTACTTCTGTCCACAAAAGAAGAGCAGGACCTGGGCGTGATTGTTTTTGATTATCATAAAACGGCTAAACAGGTAGAAAAGGCGATTGTGAAAGCCAAAAGGATGCTTGGGTGCATAGGGAGAGGAATGGCCAACAGGAAAAAGGAGGTGATAGTGCCTCTGTATAAATCTTTTGTTAGACCTCCTTTGGAATATTTTGTGCAATTCTAGAAACTACACTTACAAAAGGATATAAACAGGATGGAGTCAGTGCAGAGGGTGGCTACTAAAATGGTCAGTGGTCATCGTTATAAGCCATATGGGGACAGACTTAAACATCTCAATATGTATACTTTAGAGGAAAGTAAGGAGAGAAGAGATATGATAGACACGTTTAATACCTCTGTGGCATAAATGCACATGAGAGCCTCTTTCAATTGAAAGAAAGCTCTGCAATGAAGACGTATAAGATAAAGGTGAAAGGGGGATAGACTGAGGAGTAATATATGGTAATATTTCTTTAAGGAAAGACTGGTAGATGCATGGAATAGTCTCCCAGTGGAAATAGTAGAGACAAAGATAGTGTCTGAATTCAAGAAGGCATGGGACCAACACAGACGATCTCTAAAGGAAAAAAAGGGACTATAGTAGTTGATATGGAAGGGCAAACTAGATGGGCCATATGGTCTTTTTTCTGCCGTTATGTTTCTATGTTTCTAAGTAGAGAGACCATTATTAAAATGGAGTAGGGGAAATCCACTACTTATCCCTGGGATAACAGCATGGAATCTGTCTACCTTTTGGGAATCTGACAGGTACTTGTGACCTGGATTGACCACTGTTGGAAACAGGATACTGGGCTTGATGGACCATTGGTCTGACCCAGTATGGCGTATCTGATGTTCTTAAACTTAGGGGTATGTTTACTAAGCAGTAGCAGCTGCCATGGGGTATCAGAGCCGCGGCTCCATTGAATTTAATTGGGACGTGGCTCCGATACCCCACAGCAGCCGCTAACACTGCTTAGTAAACATACCCCTTAGAGATGGGCATTGATTTAAAATTTTGATCAAAATTGGTGGTGCAACTAAACATTTTAATCACATAATTAATTGCAATTGATCTAGTGGTGTTTTTCAGTCACAAAGAAATTACATTTTGCTAAGAAATGCAAAGTAATGTAGATCGACATCATATTAAATTAATCTGGCTTAAACAGTGTATCAGGCAATTACCCTTTAGAAAATGACAGATAATTGTTTTACATTAAACAAAGAATCATGGACGAACTTTTAAATACTTCACTTGAAGCTAGCTGGTTTTGTAACTGGCGTGGTAACCTGGCATATAGACTTCACACACCTTACCATTAAAACCATTTCCTGCTCGGACCCATTCAGCTGCTTTCGCCTTATCCCCTCTTCTCCTTTCTGTTCAAAGAGAGACCGCAGCCAGGATTATTCCTGACACCCACTCAGCGCTGCTTCTGAGTCCAAGGCCCTGGCGTGCTAAGTACAATGTGATTTGGCGCTCCATAGTGCTGCACGACCGCCCACAGCGCCACACCCTTCCTCCTTGCGGGGCACATTGGGAAGCGACAGGTTAAAAATTCAAGTGAAGTTACATTTTTTTAATCAAGTTAAAATGCTGAAAACTTCATTAGTCCTTAACAAGCTAAATGCCCTCCCTCTAATTAAAATTAATGTATTTTTTTATTCTTTGGAATTGGGGACTTGCCCTGCTGCAATTTACAGTTGTGGTCAACATTATTGGCACCATTCCATTTTAGGTATGTTGTGAACAATATTTTAAGAAATAATTGGAAATATTCCAACTCTATGCTGCTAGTGTAAGAGTAGCCTAGTGGTGAGAGCACTGGCTTGGGGAACCAAGCGACCAGGGTTCGAATTCCCACTAACACTCCTTGTGGCCTTGAGCAATCACTTAACCCTTCATTGTCTCAGGAAAACCCAAGTTATCAATGTCTCTGTTACATGTAAATTACCAAGTTTAAGTTACAAAGTAAACGGCTTTGAAATGATAAAAACCTATTAAGTAATTCATTGGGGTATGTTTACTAAAGTTTCCTAACGTGCGCGGCGCGGTAGTCTGTAGGATGCCATATAAGGAGTGGGCGTGTCAGTCTTAAAAAAGCAAACTGGGATTAATCGTGCGCTAATGTGCGCTGCGCGCTAATGTGCGCCGCACACAGTAGCGCATGAGAAACGCGCGCAGGAAGCATAAGCAGGCGCACTGATGTGCAAGTAGAGGAACAGAGCCACAGGGATGGTGCAGGGATCATGGGTTCAATCCCCCACTTTGCCCAATGAATAAGGCTGCCTGAGGCACTACCTGGTATGTGTAATATTGCATTATGAGGCATTTTAATTTTATTTTAATTACTGCTGCTAGCAAACGCACTCTCAAAGCACTGTAACATAAGGTGCTGCATAAGGCACCCCATAAGGTACCCCAGAGGGACATTTTAAAGTGCACTGTCTGCCACGGCACCCTATAATGTCCCCTATAGGGCACCCTATAAGTCGCTCCACAGGATAAAGTATAGTGCACCTTATATGGACGGTAACCATAAGGTGCCCTATAGGGCGCCCTATAAAGCACCCTCTGAGGCACATTATGGGTACAGTACGCTGAGGGTGTTTTTGCTGGCAGCAATAATGTACATTAAAAAGAGATAAAGCTTTGGGCAGCCATATCAAATAACCCTACTGTGGGTTTGAACCCATGACCTTGCTCCACAGGCAGTGAAGTAACCAGTGGGCTACAGCTCTATAGCTGCTAGCAAGCCCCTGGCTGGCTGCAGAGGGACTGCACGTCACCACAAAGACAGTCTGCTGTGGTCACCAAGATAGGGTTAGCCCACCCGTACCCATGATGCACTGCACATGCAAATCAGCTGTCTACAGATGAACACAAGATGGGGTATGCACCCCCACAGCACCTCGGCCTGGTAGGGGGAACTGACCATGTGTGTTACTGGCACAGAGTAGCTACACATCGTCACATTGTGCGGGTACTGTGCTCACCCTGAGGGTGCGGTGGGGCGCCCAGCACCAGGTCCACAGCACCTTCCATGGCAGAAATAGACCATGCTGCAGGTCCCCAGCAGAGCTAATGTGTGAGATAGATAGTTTCTGCAGACACACACACACACACCTTGGATATATCTGTATGTCTCAGTCAGATGTAGTCCCTATGGACCCCTAGGAGGATTATGTACCACCACCCGCTGCCTCCTCCTCCAGGACTGAGGGTGGTAAACAGGGTCTCCCATCAACAGATCCACATTCTACCTCCTTGCAATGGTGGCAGTAGAGGGGGAACGTCAACCCCAGTCCTGCTGGGGAACAGACACCTACAGGGCAGTCAATGCAGCTCTGTACACATCCATAATGCAATAGCAGACAGACATTAGGCCTGGATATGCTAAGCTGCACCCCACCACTATCTGATATTCTCCTGCAGCAAGCCTTCAGCCACTGCACCCTGCAAGGCGCTCCATCAAGACACATACCAGCTGCAGACAGTCTGCTAGCTACTCCATAGTGCATGGTCCTGGTGGAAATGCATGCACCCAGAACTAGGATGTCAGCATACACAACAAGCAGATAAGTCAGTGACTGGGCCCCAAAAGAAAACCCATAAATATCACATGAGAGAAATGCAATATAACACTATGGGGGTGCCTAGCCATGCTGTGGTCACTGCACAGTCAGGGTGAGAGTGATCTCCCAGCAGGACAGGTGGTGGCCGGGCACCACAATGTCCCAGCCAGTGCCCTATGCCCTGTGCAGATGCATCCTGGCCAGGCCACCCTGTCCGGGCTATACCCATGGTACCTTGCTCCTCATTATGCACATTGTCAGGCCAATACTGGCAACAGTGCTGGCAGTTTGGGCTGTGGAGGGTGTTTGCAGCCACCACACACTGGATAGACAGACACACACTCCCACACCTATGCCAGCATTGTGCTACTATAGAGGAGTTTAGCAGCCCTGGCCACCACACCAGTCCTGGGCACAGTGCAGGCAAGGATATGGTACGCAATACCTTTGGGGGTCACTCCCCAGGGTGGTAAACACTGTCAGAGACCAGACCTGAAGCACACTCCACAGACAGCAGAAAGGTTGTTATGATGGAGCTCAATCAGCAAACTGTGCTTAACGTAGGAATTGCTATCTGCCAGTAATCATAGCAAATGTTTGATAGCTGTGTACCGTATTCCCAGGTGTAGGGTGGCATTGCTAAGGTATGCAAGTGCTAGAATTGGGAGATGCACGCAGGGCCCAATGTCCTGCCTCTCCAGGAGGCATTGGCTAATGGAGCCTGTGGGTGTGGGTGTGGGTGTGGGTGTGTCTGCCCCTGTTGGCTGCTGCTTTACGGCAGAGGTTCCCAACTCCAGTCCTGGTGTGCCAAACACTGTTCAGGTTTTCATGCTGTCCCTCATGAATATGCATGAGATACATCTGCATACCATGGGGGTGGTGCATAGATATGCAGCACAGGCATCTTTATTAGAGGCAGCATGGAACCTGAATGGTATTTGGCCCTCCAGGACTGCATTTGGGAGACTCTGCTCTAGGTAATGCGCCTGTTTATGGTGTCTTTGCTCTGTAGGGTAAAATGTAGGTGTTATGGGCATGTTTACATCATCTGCAATAAAGGTTCTGTCTGTATTAGCACGTTGTAGTAGTGGGTAAAATATGGGGACTGGGTTGGCAGGCACCATAGCTGGGACTTGAACCTGTGACCCTCTGCCTCCAAACACACTGGTTGTGTGCACTGCACCACCGTGTTGCCACAGGGACAGTGTATTCCCTGATGATACCATGACTGTTTGTCCGGCAGGGCCTGTCTGTTGCAGTGCATGGCACCCACCTTCACAGGGCTAGGCCATGGTCGGCTCTGGGCAGCTGCCACTGCCCCCCTCCACCACCAGTACCCCTCTGCCATCATGCTGACATGCCCTTCTGCTGGTGGTGCTGGTGGTGTGCAGTCTCAAGCCATCCAGAGTGAAGGTAGGCGGATGCCTATGGTGCGTGTTCTGGGGTAGGGGTGCCTGCATAGGCGTCCACGCTTCCCCCTAGCACCGCCTGCCAATGTTCTGTGCCCTTGGGGGTACCTGCTGGGTACTATCCCCTGTGACACTGTGATAGACACTCTCGTGCCCATGTTGGACCCTCATCAGTTGCTGTCTGGCTGCTGGTCAGTTTCAGCATTCCTAAGTGCCATCTAGGCATCTGCCTAGTTCGCACTGTGCCCCAGCTGCACCACAGCATGTGCCGCCTGCAGCCCTCTGTATCCCATTTCCAAGCATCTGTCCCATTGGCTGTTCCGACATGCCCGCCCTGCTGTTGCCGCACATGTGCATGCCATAGGAAACCTGTCTGATGGAGAGGGAAACCCTGATCAGTGCTATTTCACTGTGGGATCATTCACCTTGTATGGGGACGGAGCCTAGACCCTTCCAAAATTCATATTTATTTTTTGGGGCTTTCTTGGGAGTGTTTTCTGATGTTTCCCATCACGATCACTATTGCCCAGCTTGATTATACTTTTTTTAAATTTTGTTGGGGTCCTTTTCAATGTTTATTTGTACTTTTGTTCTGTGCACATGTATCACACTTATCACTTTTTTGTAGGTTTCCCTGGTTTTGCTGTACATTGCTGACAGAAATGGTTTCTCTTCCCTTTAAATCGGCTCTGCGAGGTTTTCACTTGTGTTATTTTTAGCCTCGAATTTCACCTCGCTAGTGTGCGGGGACCCTCTCCCCTCCCACTCTTCACCCATTGACCCCTTCTCTCCGCCCCTGGGGAGCCTTCCTCCGCCCTCCGGTAGCCTTTCCCCGCCTTCAGCGCTCGTGTGCGCCGCTGCGCGCATGAGCGCGCAGTAAAGTGCATTTTGGCCCCGTAAAGCATCATTAGCGTGCGCTAAGGTACCTTAGCGCGCGCTCATGCACACCGCGCACGTTAAGAAGGTTTAGTAAACATACCCCATAGTATTTTAATAGAATGTTCAGGGGTATACAACAACAAAAAAATGTCTGTGTGCAACTTAGATGAGGAATTTCTGAGAAAAAAAACAAAATCTGATCTGGACAGGATTAATGGCACACTCCACTAATATTTGCCTGCACAATCCTTGGCAGTGATGACATCCTCAAAACGTTTCTTGTAGCCATCTATAAGTTTCATACATCTGTCTGCTGGTAGTTTCTCCCACTCTTCAATTGAGGTTTGTTCCAGCTCATAATTGTTTCCAAGATTCCTTTTACCAATGGTAGATTTCAGCTCTTTCCAAAGATTTGCGATTGGATTGAGATCAGGACTCATTGCTGGCCAGTTTAAAACAGTCCATTTTTTCTTTTCTAACCATTCTTTTGTACTTTTGGATGTATATTTTGGGTCATTGTCCTGCTGGAGGATCCATGACCTTTGATGCAGACCTAGCTTTCTGACACTAGGTAGCACATTTCACTCCAAAATACCTTGGTAGTCCTCTGACTTCATGATTCCTTTAATACATTCCAGGCCTCCAGTTCCTGAGACAGCAAAACAACCCCACAACTTTATGGAACCTCCACCATATTTAACTGTGGAAAGGTTGTTTTTTTCCTGATAGGTTTCACTTCTTCGCCTGTAAATATATCGATGGTCTGCATTGCCAAAGAGTTCAAGTTTGGTTTCATCTGTCCACAGAACATTTTCCCAGAAGGATTGTGGTTTCTCAAGTTGGGCTTGGGCAAAGATCAGGCGGCCTTTTTATGTCTGTCTTTGAGCAGTGGGGTCCTCCTTGGCCTTCACTCATTAAGTTCTTCTTTGTTTAGTGGGTGGCGTATGGTGTGGGTGGGTTGAAACCACCACTTCAGATTACTCCAGGCCCAACCTTAAACTCTTTGGATGTTGTATGTGGTGTTTTTCCAAAAGTTCATACTAATCTTCAAAGACTTCTTGGATTAATTTTCCTCTTCCCACCACATCCTGGGAGGTTTTTGACAGTTCCATGAACAGAAAACGTCTTAATAACATTGCGAACTGTAAGACACATGAATTCAAAGGTCTTTGGAGATGGCCTTGTACCCCTTTGAAGTTTGATGTTTGGTAATAATGGCTTTTCTGATGGTCTTAGGCAGCTCTCTTGTCTTTACCATTGTGAAAATGGAACAAGGAGTGAATGTGGCCATTTTGAAAAACAGAGGCATCATTCATTGGTTGATTCCAGTCATGTGAGTATTGACAATTGATTACAGGTGTGTCTAATTTTATTGCAATGGGAATGTGGTTCTTCTGTTCAAACTGATTTGAATTGTTTATAAGGATACCAATAATCATGTCCTGGCAATGTCACAATTTTTAAACTATTTCCTACTATTTCCTTTTTTAATTGGACTTGTTCTATTTGATTCTTTTATGTGTCAAATATGTGTGCATATAGGGAGTCATTGTGATCCCCGAATAGGGGGTTATTCTGTGCCATGAATAGTGGGCATGGACGGCCCAACGGGATGTCCTTCCTTGCTATTCATGCCTTCACCCAGCCACAATTAACTTCCCCACCAGTTGTGCGGGGAAGTTAGATGGGGCAGGGAAGGGGCAGCTCAGGGGTGGAGTCTGGGCTGAGTCAGGGCAGTCACTGGCCCTGGACGTACAGGGCCGATTCTAATATACCTTTGAGGTAGAATAATTTCCCCATATGTCATTTTGTGGCGGGCCTGGGGCTTGCAGTGGGCAGAGGGGGCTGGGCAATCCCTGCAGCCTGACCCTGGCCTTTGGAGGCTGGTTTGGGGGTCAGGTTGCGGGGACTGAAGTCCTGCAGACTGGCGGTCCGCATCGCGACTCTTCAATGGAGCTGTGGTACCATGGCAACATGATGCCATGGCACCATGGCTCCATTGAGGAGCCTTGACTAAGATAGCCGGGGACAGTCCTGCACATGCAGGCCAGATTGAATCACATTCCCGGCCTGCACATGCAGGACTGTTCACGATTCTGATCCCACGTGGCTAGACGTGCTCTGCAGGATCAGAAGCATGATTCCCTCTGTACATCCAGTTCAGACTGGATGTACAGAGGGGATCGACATCCAGAACGGAATCGGGCCCATAGTGGGAACTGAATGTCTGGTATGGATATTCAATCCCTGCTATTTGCAGGGACCATATTGCCTGCATAGAGCTCCCCACATGTACAGAGGGGATGTGAGGGGAGCTCTGGATAAGAGCAGGAGGGGGCGGTGACTGGAAGGAGCAAGGGTGGGGTGGAGACGGGACTCTGACCCTGGATGTACAGGGCCTATTATGGTCACAGCCCTGTACGTCCAGACCTTATGATTTGGACTGGGGACTTATTTCACCTTGGGGATGGAATAAATCCCCCACGACATCAGTGGACATCCACCCCGAGCCCCCATGAAGAGGTGAGCGGGGAGGAGGCTCCCTGCAGCCCGATCCAGGCCTTGAAGGTCCGATTGGGGGTCAGGCGGTGAGGAACTGTAAGTTGAAGCAGTTGCAGCCGATTGGGGCACTTGCTTGGCATCCTGGTGCCATGAGATGGGACGCCATGGCACCGGGGCTACATGCAGGCAGCTCGACTGGGTTGGATGGGGAGTCGGCTGGATTTACAGGCCCTTGGAATCAGGGCACGGTCTGCCCATCAGGACCTTCTGGACCTAATTCTGATCCCACGGTGAGTTCCTGTGGGATCAGAATTGGGTGCAGATCCAGCCCATCCTGATTCTGGACGTCTGGATGGACATGGCCCGATCATGATTGGACCCATATAGTCCAAAGTCATTTCACTGGCTGCTTTTTTTTAGGAGATATTGGACATTAAGGGGTTGAACTGCAAGGGTACCAATAATGTTGATCACAACTGTATATATTTGTTAGCATTAATGATTCAGTACTTAAGAAGGAAATACAACCCAGTAATTCTCAGTGACCTTTTTACTTGTGTGAATTAGTATATGTATTTTTTTACTTTTGTCTGTGGACGGCACAACATTGTGGTTGTCCAGTCACAAAACGTTCCCTGCAATGTCAGTTTATATAAAAGCAAATGCACAGATGGCACAAGGTCCCCCCCCCCCCCCCCCCCCACTGGCATTGTATGCTTTGAGTGCTCCTGCAGTAGGATGTACAATAAGAAAGAATTCTTAATATTATTATTGATGTTTTCCGCTTGTTTTGCTTCTATTTCCACCTTTTATTGACTGACTGTATTGCCCTCCTGTTCCGAATATGTCAGAGTGATTTCCCCTCTTCAGCTTTCTGGGGGAGAGGGGCAGGGCTTATAAAAAAAGTGGTTTTCCTCGGATTTGCTCTGTCTGCACTGGACATGGATTAAATACATGAAAAAAAATGTGTTCGTTTCACAAAAGTTGGCTTGCTTCAGTTTTAGCCCATGGCAGGATGAGCGTGTAATTGGGCTGGGTGGAACATAGAAAGGCTAGGCATTGTAGTGGAAGAAGGGCCGCGATGAATTCTAGCTACATTCCACTGGCCTCCTTTCTTTCTATCTCTGTTTCACTCGCTCAGCCTCCTCTGCTATGCGCTTACATTAGTTAAGTCCTGGGCCTCACACATTTTATTGCTACTCGTACTTTTTTAGCAGTCTTGCCACTCTTCTGGGTATTTTAAAAGCCATATCTGTGCATAAAGCAGTGTTTTATGTCGGCAAATAGGCACTTACAAAATATCATGCCCAACCTGCACAAATGTTTTCCTGGATTTAGTGGAAATCATTTCTAGATTTTAAGACCTTTTCAATGCTCATCACACACTTGCAAACCTAGAAGTAAACATGAGGTCAAATACGTGCCTATTCTGAGAAATTCACCTTAGGTTAATAAACGTTTGCAAACAGAATAGACTGCCGTAGAGATGATCACCATTCTCTTTCAGGGAATTCTTTCTGCTCATTCTGCCCAAAAGTCAGGAACAGTGGCTTCCTTGTCTTTCTCTTAGCAAATAGTATTTTTGATGGACAAACAAAGTCCTTTTTCAACTTTTTTAGGTTTGAATATGGGTCAGTGAATGTGAAAAGCCTCAAATTCATTCCCTTTTCTCTGTGCTGGAGGGCTTTAATACTTCGGCCTTAGTTCTAGGTGAAACTGGAAGACATATGCCTCAGTTCTAAACTTGTCAGGCCACATCCAAAATCTGCACATAACGCAGTGCACAGAGGTTTTAAGAACACAAGTTTAAAGATATCTGGAAGGAACAGCAACCCAGTGGCAGGGATTACACTTGACTCCTTGACTAGATATCGAACATACACAAACGTTAACTACTTTCTATTAGTGATGATGGGGATGCAAGAGTGTAGGGCATGTCACACATTGGACTGTCATCCGGTATTGATAACTGTCTCTATACAACAATGAAGGGGACAAGGGTAGATGTAGACATAATTTTAGCATTCTTAGTAATACAGTTTTGGCAATATGATTAGGGAGGTCAGTAGAGACTTTCAGAAACATCATGCTGTAGAGACCATAGGCTATTACTCAGATGGGAGATCCTTAAATCAGTGCTGGAGGACAGTTAGAAACTGCACCGTAATAATTCTGATAAAGCAAATTCAAGACTTGGAAACCAAAGACAAACAGGACTGTTCGGCTAGAGCTCATAGGGCTTCACTTCTGGTCATGGACAAACTGAATTCATTGCAGATTCTGAAGGCACATTTCAAGCATCATCAGGACAGGGCAGAGTGCAGGAGTAGCCTTGTGGTTAAAGCAGCAACCTGGTGACTCAAAGAGCCCAACATTTAAATCCCACTGCCACTCCTTATGGCCTTGGACAAGTCACTTGACCCTCCACTGCCTTAGGTTCAAACTTAGATTGTAAGCTCTCCAGGGACAGGCAAATATCTCTTGTACCCATAAGAACAACATAAGAACATAAGATACGCCATACTGGGTCAGACCAAGGTCCATCAACCCCAGTATCCTGTTTCCAACAGTGGCCAATCCAGGTCACAAGTACCTAGCACTAGCAGTTTCCGAAAAAGACACAGGTTCCACAATGCTTGTATTGGGGCAAATGGTAGATTTCCTGGGCCTTCTTTAATAATCGTTTATGGACCTTTCCTCCAGGAACTTGTCCAAACCTTTTTTAAACCCAGCTACACTAACAGCTTTTACTTCATCTTCTGATAACAAATTCTAGAGTTTTGATTATGCGTTGAGAGACAAAATATTTTTTCTTATTAGTCTTAAATGGGTTACACTGCAGCTTCATTGCATGTCCCTTAGTCTTTCTAATTTTTGATGGCATAAACAATCGACTGTCATTTACCCATTCCACTCCATTCATTAATTTATATACCTCTATCATATCTCCCCTCAGCCGTCTCTTTTCCAGGTTGAAGAGCCCTAACCTTTTTAGCCTCTCTTCACAGGGATATCTTTCCATCCCCTTTACCATTTTGGTGGCTCTTCTTTGTACCTTTTCTAATTCTGATATATCCTTTTTAAGATACGGCGACCAGAATTGCGCACAATATTCAAGGTGTGGTCGCACCATGGCACAATGCAGAGGCATTATAAAATCCTTTATTTTATTCTCCATTCCTTTTCTTATTATTCCTAGCATTCTATTTGCCTTCTTGGCCGCTACTGCACACTGGATGGAGGGTTTCAACATGTTATCCATGATGATGCCTAAATTGTTTTCCTGGGTGGTGGTTCCTAATTTGTAACCATAGCTTGGGTTATTCTTTCCTTGGTGTATAACTTTGCACTTTTCCACATTAAATTTCATCTACCATTTGAACATCCAGTTTTCCAGTTTATCAAGGTCCAATTTTTCAGTCTTTTTGGGTTTTAATAACTTTAAATAATTTTGTGTCATCTGGAAATTTGATTACCTCACTCATTATTCCCATTTACAAAATGTTAAAAAGCAACGGACCTGAAAAAAAAAAAAAAGATCGGGAGGATCCAAGATGGCAACAGATGAGGTGTGCTGATCAGCACGGCGTTTCTCATGGGGAAGAAGCATAAGACTAACAGCTTTCTAAAGCCCCTCAGGTCTCGAAGCCTTTACCTGTAGTGATTGCTGGTCCCTTGGACTCTTTTTTTTTCCCGTTCCGAGACAGTCGAGTGGAGAAGGGGAGCGTGGCTCGGCTTGGCAGTTGTTGGAGGTAGAGTCCTCGCTGTCTGCCTCGGGCAGTGATCTCTGTTCCCCGAGCTCAGTCCAGGTCTCGAAGGTCCCTCGTCAGGAGATCAGCGGTCTGGGGAGTCAGGTGGAGGGCATTGATTCTTCGGACTCCACCAGGAAGCAGCGCTTGGCCTTGGAGCAAGGCTTGGGTTCTGCTGTACCCCAGGATCAGCGTCAGAGGGCAGAGGTCATGGCGGAAATGGCAGAGAGAGGCGACAGACTTGTGTTTAGTCTGTCGGCAGCAACTCCGCTGTCGGGTGGTACATCAGTGGTAGCTGCTACGGTAGAGACTGTCCTTTCAGCGTCTTCTGAAGTCCCGGAGGTAGTAACACTGGAAAGCATATGGGCTGCTATTATGCAGCTGCGGGAAGAGTTGGCTCCATTGATGACCAGTTTGGCGTCTCAGGTCGCAAGTAATGAAGTTGTTATTCAGGAAAATGCTGTAAAAATATCACTCTACAGGCAGATGTTTCTAATTTTCAAGCTAAGTCGCTGTCTGTGGAGAATGATTTGGAATGCCTTAAGAAGAGTTTAATGCCTATGCTTTTAAGTTGGAGATGCTGGAAAATTCAGCACGTGCTGTGAATCTTCGGGGTATGTTTACTAAACTGCGTTAGTGTGATTCGCGTTAGGATCCACGGTAGAGAAAGAAATCCCAAATAAGGACATGGGCGGTACATCGTTACCGATAACGAGCGTTATAAGGCACCATAAATTAACGAGCGTTACATGGCACGTTACCACGCGTTAATCTTAAGAAGACACACAGACATAACACACAGAAACAGAGCTGTAGCACAATGGTTACTACACTGATTGATGGTACAGGGGTCATGGGTTCGATTCCCCAATGTGCCCAATGCATAAAGCTGGCTGAGGCAACACCCTTTACATTTTAGTGATTCTTGAGGCATTTTACGTTTAGTTTCATTAGTGCTGCCAGCAAACACACCCTCATAGTGGCGTAACCTAAGGTGCCGCATAAGGCACCCCATAACGCACTCCATAGGGTACATTATAAGGTGCACTGTCTGCCAAGGCACCCCATAATGTCCCCTATAGAACACCTTATAAGGCACCTTATAGGGCGCCCTATAAGGTGCCTTATGGGGCGCCTTATGAGGCACCTTAAGGTTACAGTACTCTGAGGGTGTTTTTGCTGGCAGCACTAATGTACATCAAAAATAGACAATGCCTCAGACAGCCCTATCAAATAACCCCACCATGGGTATGGACCCATGAACTCGGGCCGCACAGGCAGTGAAGTAACCAGTGGGCTACAGCTCTATAGCTGCTAACAAACCCCTGACTGGCTGCAGAAAGACTGCACGCCACCACACAAACTGTCTGCTGTGGCTACCAGGATACAGTTAACCCACCTGTACCCATGATGCACTGCACATGCAAATCAGTAGTCCACAGATGGGCACAGGATGGGGTATGCACCCCCACAGCACCTCGGCCTGGTAGGGGGAACTGACTGTATGTGGTACTGGCACAGAGTAGCCACAGACCATCACATTGTGCGGGTACTGTGCTCCCCCTGAGGGTGAGGTGGGGCACCCAGCACCAGGTCCACAGCACCTTTCATGGCTGAAATACACCATGATGCAGGTCCTCATCAGTGTGTGATTGGTAGTTCCTACAGACACACCTAGGATACATCTGTGTTCCTCTGTATTTCTCAGTCATGTCTAGCCCTTATGGGCTATGATGCACCCAGAATAGTGCATATCCTGTGTTGGTGCCATGATGTGAGTGAAGGAGAAGGAGGAGGAGGAGGAG
This sequence comes from Ichthyophis bannanicus, assembly GCA_033557465.1. NCBI lineage: Eukaryota > Metazoa > Chordata > Amphibia > Gymnophiona > Ichthyophiidae > Ichthyophis > Ichthyophis bannanicus. The sequence continues at coordinate 183,925,448 of CM066041.1, read as the reverse complement.
GAGGAGGAGGAGGAGGGGGGGGTGTTTGGACCCATAGGCAGATTATGTGCCACCACATGACCCACCCTCTGGGGCTCAGGGTGGGAAACAGGATTACCCACCAATAGATCCACATTCCATCTCCCTGCAATGGTAGCAGTAGAGGGGGACCATCCACCCCAGTCCTGCTGGGGAACAGGCACCCTACAGGGCAGGCAATGCAGATCTGTACCCATCCATAAAGCAATAGCAGACAGACAGTAGGCCTGAAAATGGCCAGCTGCCCCCCACCACTATCTGACATTCTCCAGCAGCAAGCCTCCAGCCGCTGCACACTGCAAGGTGTTCCAGCCAGACACATACCAGCTGCAGGCAGTCTGCTAGCTAGTCCATAGCACATGTTCCTGGAGGAGATGCGTGTACCCAGAACTGGGATGTCAGCATACACACCAAGAAGATAAGTTAGCGAGTGGGCCCCAAAAGGGACCCCATAAATATCACATGAGAGAAATACTATATAGCACTATGGGGGAACCTAGCCATGCCATGGTCACTGCTCAGTCAGGGTGAGAGTGACCTCCCAGCAGGACATGCTGTGGCCACCCTGTCCGTGCAGGTGGTGGCCGGGCACTACAATGTCTGAGCCATTGCCCTATGCTCTGTACAGATGAATCCAGGCCAGACCACCCTATCCAGGCTATTCCCACAGTACCTTGCTCCTCATTATGCACATTGGCAGGCCAAAACTGGCAATAGTGCTAGCAGTGTGGGCTGAGGAAGGTGTTAGTAGCCACCACACACTGGATAGACAGACACACACTCCCCATGCCATGGGCACTGCTCAGTCAGGGTGAGAGTGACCCCCCAGCAGGACATGCTGTGGCCACCCTGTCTGTGCAGGTGGTGGCCGGGCACTACAATGCCCCAGCCATTGCCCTATGCCCTGTGCAGATGCATCCTGGCCAGGCCACCCTGTCAGGGCTATACCCATGGTACCTTGCTCCTCATTATGCACATTGGCAGGCCAATACTGGCAACAGTGCTGGCAGTGTGGGCTGTGGAGGGTGTTTGCAGCCACCACACACTGGATAGACAGACACACACTCCCACATCTATGCCAGCATTGTACAACTATAGAGGTGTTTGGCAGCCCTGGCCACCGCTCCAGTCCTGGGCACAGTACAGGCATGGCTATGGTACGCAATGCTGTTGGGGTCACTCCCCAGGGTGGTAAACACTGTCAGACCCAAGACCTTTAGCACACTCCACAGACATCAGAAAGGTTGCTATGATGCAGCTCAATCAGAACATTGAACATAACCTCGGCAGTGCTATCTGCCAGTAATCATAGCAACCTTTTGATAGCTGTGTACTGTATTCCAAGGTTTAGGGTGGCATTGCTAAGGTATGCAAGTGCTAGTATTGGGAGATGCACACAAGGCCCAATGTCCTGCCTCTCCAGGAGCATTGGATACTGGAGCCTGTGGGTGCGGGTATGTCTGCCCCTCTTGGCTGCTGCTGTACGGCAGAGGTTACCAACTCCAGTCCTGGTGGGCCAAACACTGTTTGGGTTTTTTCATGCTGTCCGTCATGAATATGCATGAGATACATCTGCATACCTTGGGGGTGGCGCATAGATATGCAGCACAGGCATCTTTATTGGAGGCAGCATGGAACCTGGATGGTGTTTGGCCCTCCAGGACTGCATTTGGGGGACTGCTCTAGGTACTGCGCATGTTTATGGTGTCTGTGCTCTGTAGGTGTTTTGGGCATGTTTACGTCATCTGCAATAAAGGTTCTGTCTGTATTAGCACGTTTTAGTGGTAGGTAAAATATGGGGACTGGGCTGGCAGGAACCTCAGCTGGGACTTGAACCTGTGACCTTCTGCTACTGATTACACTGGTTGTGTGCACTGCACCACCATGTTGCCACAGAGCCAGTGCATTCCCTGGTGATACCATGACTGTTCGTCAGACAGGGCCTGTCTGTTGCAGTGCATGGCACCCACCTACACAGGGCTAGGCCACGGTCTGCTCTGGGCAGCTGCCACTGCCCCCTCCACCACCAGTAACCCTCTGCCACCATGCTGACATTCCCTTCTGCTGGTGATGTTGGTGGAGCGCAGTCTCAGGCCATCCAGTGTGCGGGTAGGCGGCTGCCTATGGTGCGGGTTCTGGGGTAAGGGTGCCTGTATAGGTGTCCACGCTTCCCCCCAGCACTGCCTGCCAATGTTCCGTGCCCTTGGGGGTAGCTGCTGGGTACTATCCCCTGTGACACTGTGGGAAACACAGTTGTGCCCATGTTGGGCCTTCAGCAGTTGCTGTCTGGCTGCTCTGCTGTTTCAGCATTCGTATGGGCCAGCTAGGCATCACCCTAGTCTGAACTGTGGCCCAGCTGCACCACAGCATGTGCCGCCTGCGGCCCTCTGTATCCCCTTTTCTGGCATCTGTCCAGTTGCCCATTCCGACATGCCCACCCTGCTGTTGCGGGACATGTGCACGCCATAGGACACCTGTTCACTAACAAGGGAAAGCCCTGATCAGCGCTATTTCACTGTGGGCTCATTCACCTTGTATGGGGACGGAGCATAGACCCTTCCACGATTAATATCTTTTCTTTGGCGTTTTCTCGGGGGGGGGGGGAGGGTGAAGTTTCCCATTAATATCACTATTGGCCAGCTTGGTTATTTTGTTTTTTCCAGTTTGTTGAGGTCATTTTCAATGTTTCTGTGCCCTTTTGTTCTGTGCACATGTATCACACTTATCACGTTTTGTATGTTTCCCTGCCTATGCTGTACATTGCTGACGCTTAAATGGTTTCTCTCCCCTCCAAATGTGCATCTAACGGCAGGTTTTCATTCGCGTTAGGTTTCAGCTCTTCAGATCGGCACGTTAGTGTGAATGGAGCCTATCCCCACCCACACTCCGCCCATTGACACCTTCTCTCCGTCCTCTCTCCACCTTCTGCGGTGTTTTACCACACCGCGGAGCTTTACGATCGTTACGTACCGTTAACGCGCGTTATGAGACGGTAACGATCGTTAACGTCTCATAACACGCGTTAACGGTATGTAATGATCATTAACGTTACATAACGTGCGTTATGTACCATTACCGCAGTTTAGTAAACATCCCTCTTCGTGTTGTTAACTTTCCCAGGGTAGCATTGATTTCAGCGAGGGACATGTTTCGGACTTACTTGACTGAAAATTTGGGTATCCCCCCTGAATCCCATCCCCCTATCGCTAAAATATATTATTTACTGTCTGGGAAGAAAGTTGAGGGGTTGGGAGAGGTTAGAGGATTATCAAATGTGGATGTTTTAAATGTAACTGCTATGTTGGAATCTTCGCAGGATGAGCATGTATACCATCTACTTTATTGACTACATTGGCATTGCTATCAGATAAGGAATAGCTTATGAAGTTGTTCTTTAAAAAGCGGCATATGTTATTTAAGGGTTTGACTGTCTGTATGTTTCCAAATCTATTCAGGGAGACTCAGAGGAGACGGTGGGACTTTCTCCTTTTACGTACTGGAGTTCAGCAATTGGGAGGGTTCTTTTTTTTTTAATTTCCTTGTAAGTATCTGATCAAGTATCAATCTGATTCCTTTATTTTTTATGAGCCTTCCCAATTGCTGGACTTTATTAATGCCTGTCTTTCTGCGGAGGTGGATGCTCTTCCCTCTGCTCCTATTTGAGCTATATGTAGAATCGACTGTTAAGTAACACCTTATATTTCCTTTCAGAATTATTGGATGTTTTTTTTTCTTCTTATAATAGTCTCCCTTTCTTGGGGGCTAGAGTGGGTTGGGTATTGATTTTGTTACCTTATGTATATTGGTGGGGTTTTTAGTTCTACGTTATTTCTTTTTCCTTACCCATCTCAGTTTTCTGTTCAAGATGTATTCTTGTTATATTTGTAAAATTGCATAAATAAAAAAAAAGCAATGGACCCAGCACAGATACCTAAGGTACTCCACTATTCACCCTTCTCCATTGGGAAAATGGGCCATTTAGCCCTACCCTCTGCTTTCTATCTTTTAACCAGTTCCTGATCCACAATAGTACACTGCCTCCTATCCCATGACTTTTTAATTTCACCAAGAGTCTCTCATGAGGGACCCATTCAAAGGCTTTCTGAAAATCCAGTTAGACTATATCGACTGGCTCTCCTTTGTCTACCTGTTTATTCACACTTTCAAAAAAATATAAGAGATTAGTAAGTCAAGACCTTCCTTGGCTAAAGCCATGTTGGCTTTCTCCCATCAAACCATGACTATCTACATGTTCAGTAATTTTGTTATATATAATGATTTCTACCATTTTGCCCAGTACTGATTTCAGGCTCAATGGTTTGTAGTTTCCAGGATCACCCCTGGAACTCTTTTTAAAACTTGGCATTATATTGGCCATTCTCCAATCTTCAGGTATTACAGATAATTTTAATGATAGTTCACAGATTACTAATAGTAGGTCTGCAATCTCATATTTCAGTTCTTTCAACACCCTCAGATGTATACCATCTGGTCCAGGTGATTGGCTACTCATTAGTTTATCAAATAGTTGCAATACATCTTCCTGGTTTATCAATATTTCTCTCAATTCTTCCGATGCATCACCTTTAAATACCATTTCAGTCATGGGTAACTTCCCTAAATCTCAAAGCAAAGAATTCATTCTGTCTTTTTGCTATGGCCTTGTGCCCTCCTAATACCCCTTTTACCCCTCTATCATCTAATGGTCCAATTGACTCTCTCACAGGTTTTATTTTTGCTATAGATGAACTTGAATTTTGCTTCTGCAGTAAGCTTTTTTTAAAATTCTCTCTTTGCTTGCCTCATCAATGCCTTGCATGTAACTTGCCAGTGCTTATGTTGTTTCCAGTTTTCGTCATATGGCTCCTTTTTCCATTTCCTGAAAGATGTCTTTTTGGCTACAACAGCTTCTCTGACATCACCTTTAAATCATGCTGGCAGTTCTTTGGACTTCCTTTCACTTTTCTTCCAAGATAGTATTTTTAAACAACGCCCATGCTTGATGTAAATCTTGAACTATTGCAGCTGCTCCTTTTAGTTTTTTCTTAACTATTTTCATCATTTTATCATAGTCTCACTTTTGAAAGTTAAAAAGGTAGTACTGTGGATTTCCTTGCTGTCCTTCATTCATTTATTAAATAAAATGCAATCATGTTATGATCACTATTGCCAAGTGGCCCCAACACCCTTATCGCTTCCACTAGATCTTATGTTCCACTAAGGACCATGTCCAAAATGGCTTCCGCTCTTGTCAGTTCATGTACCTGCTGCTCCAACAAGCAGTTGTTTATTTCATCAAGAAACGTTATCTCCCTAGCATATCCTGTTGTGACATTGACCCAGTCGATACAGAGGTTATTGAAATCACCCATTATTATTACTGTGTTGTAACTTTTGTTAGCTTCCTTGATTTCTTTGAGCATTTCATCATCCATTTGTTCATTCTTGCCAGGCGGTCAGTAGTACACTGCCATTGCCATCACCTTCCCCTTTTTTCATGGAATTTTGATCCATTGATATTCTACAGTGTATTTTTTTTCCTGCAAAACTTTAATCCTGTGTGACTCAATGCCTTCTCTAACATAAAGTGCATCCCCTTCACGAATTTGATCTACACTATCATTGCAATATAATTTGTACCAGGTTGTATTCTTTCTACCAGGTCTCTGAGATACCAATCATATCTAGCCTCTCATTTAGTGCTGTATATTCTAACTCTCCCATCTTATTTTTTAGACTTCTAGCTTTTGCATACAAGCATTTTAGAGGTTGTATTTTATTCATATTAATCAGGTTATTGATAGACGGGGTAATTTAGAATCTTTAAGCTCTGCCTGCTCTGTACTTAAGGGCATTTGGATACTTTTGTCTTTATTGGAACTTCTCTGTTGATATGCCCTAACTTCAATCTTTTTGCTAGCATCCTTCAAGGATACATCCTCTTGAACCATGCACTTCCGCCTGTTATCTAGTTTAAAAGCTATTCTTTTTTAAAGGTTAATGCCAGCAGCTTGGTTCTATCCCAGTTAAGGTGAAGCCCATCCCTTTGGAAAAATCCCTCCTTTCCCCAGAATGTTGCTCAGTTCCTAACAAATCCGAAACCCTCTTCCTTGTACCATTGTCTCATCCACGCTTGGAGACTCCGGAGCTCTGATTGCCTTTTGGGTCCTGCACATGGTACGGGAAGCAATTCTAAGAATGCTACCCTGGAAGTTCGGGATTTCAACTTTCTATCTAAAAGTCTAAATTTGGCCTCCAGAACCTCCCTCCCACTTTCCTATGTCATCGGTACCAACATGTACCAAGACAGAACACTCCTCCCCAGCGTTATCTAAAACCTTGTCTAGGTGGTGCGTGAGGTCTTCTACCTTCCCACCAGGTAGGCATGTTACCAGGTGATCCTCACATCCACCAGCCACCCAGCTATCTACATGTCTAATGATGAATCATCTGACTATAACTTGCCTTCAGCTAATACCGGAAAGCATTAAATGAATATCCTTATTTAGGATCATTCTTGGTCTGCAGACTTACAGTAGCAACAGTATTGCATGCCTTGATGATATCACTATGGAATTACTGCGATACACTTTATGCTGGTCTTCCTTGCTATCACTTGCAGAGGCTTCAGTGAATTCTAAATATGCCTGGATGTCTACCGGCTAACATCAAATTACATCATCATATTTGGCTTATGTTAAAGGCCCTTCATTGGCTCCCTGTCAGCAACATATTGAATCTAAAATTTTCATTTGGATTTATAAGTCATTGCATGCTAGCACACCTGTTTATCTCAAAGCACTACTGGATCAGCATGTTTCTACCAGGGCTCTTCATTCTTTGCAGCAAGACCTTTATATTGTTTTGACTGGTCCTCGATCGATAATCACTAGATTTTGAGCCTTTTCTTGAGTAGGACCTAAAATACAGAATGAGCCACTTCTTGATCTTAAGTTGGTAGAAAATCTGTTTCCTTTTCGCAAACCTAGTAAGACCTGCTTGTTGGAAATGGCTTATGATCAAGTTGTTTTAATTTTCTTATTATTATATTATTTTATTAATTCTATGCATTTTAAAGGTAATTCTGTAAGAAGAAGCTGGATTAATATGCATTTCTATACGCGTTAATCGCACCTATTCCATAAAGTCAATTCCTCGCAGTTTTAACTTTATAAAATAGCAGCGTAAATCATTAACATGCGTAAATAAAGCTGCGGTTCCTTGAGCCATCTCTGGAATATGTGTAAATGACCGCACCTATCTTTCGCATGTTTGGCCATATTCTATAAAATACTTGTGTAAATACATGCTCCGCCCAAGCTTCACCCATATGGACACCCACACTGAAAGTACATGCAATTGGTCTAATGTACCTACTTTCAGAATGATGACCAGCTACCTTACGTGCCTAAGAGGTGATTTATATGCTTAAACCAGTAGAATACTGTGATTTGCGTGCACAAGCAAGCGGATGCATGCAGACACCCTATATAGTATTACCTCTTTTATGTATTTTATGATGCTGTACACCTTACTGAAGCCTTTTTGGGAAAGGCTGTTTATAAGACTGACAAATAAATGAATGAATGACTGACAGAATGGAGAAATCTCTATACTTTGCCAAGCCGAAATTCTATGAGAAGGGCAACAGGCCTACATCGTCAAAGGGTGTTCTGAGATGGTCTTCAATGGAGATTACTTGAGTATTTAAGGATTATTTCTCTTGTTTATGCATAGCATCACACCAGATTCTGTGGTTGAAAAGGAATACAAACCAGTTAACTTAACATAGCGAGCGGGTGATGTGTTTGCATGAGCAATTGCGCAGAAGTGCCAGGCTTGTTCTACTACTAATGAAGTCCAGTCCACCACTGCCACCCTCCATCCTCATGTCTGAGCAGTGTGCAACACTAGAGTCTAAGGTGCATTTTAGCTAATTATATGCCACTTACATTGGTTGCTTTCTTTTTCTAACCTGTCCCTAAATAAAACTTTAGGCTATTTATACAAACGCCCTGACAGTGCGTAAAATGTCAATCTAATATTTTATCAGATAATCAAGACTGTTAAATAAATATGGATAGACCTTTGCAGGTAAGGATCAAACTAAAGCATACCTTTATCCAAAATGAGTAATTTCCTCCCAAGGATGTACATAACACAAGTTTATTTATTACACTTATAAATTGCACAGTCGGAGAACGGCACAACACAATGTACACAATAATTACATGCACAAACAAAAGCACTAACAATTTATAGCAACAGGGCCAGCCCAAGGGTTTCTGCTGCCCCAGATAGAAACCCTAGTCATGCCGCCCCTCCCCCACCTGCACCAAGATGCCCCCACCGAGCCACATTGCTGCCACCCCTCCCCCCGCTGCCGCCAATTCCGTCATGGGTGGGAAGCAGGCAGCAGCGGCAGTGGCAGCAGTAGTATTTAAAAGTTGTGACTTTTTGTCACCATGTGTTGCCCGCGGCAGCCCATGTGCTTCGGCACGCATGGCCTGTTGCTTCTGACCCCCCTCTGACAGTAAGTTGCATTGGAGGGGCATCAGAAGCGGCAGATCGTGTGTGCCAAAGCACATGTCTTGCAATAGGCAATAAAGCGGCGGCACAAAGCTGCCCACTCAGGTCAGCCACCTACTGTAGCTCGCCTTGTGGACAGGCCACCCCTACATAGAAATCACCATACCAGAAAACCTAAACCCTAACAGTTTATTTGTTATACTTCTAAAGATTACAAGATTACCACATATTGAGGTTCATTCCAATGATATGCAGGATTACCTTTAAGAATATTTTATTAGGAAGTTCATATAGGGCATAGAAGACTTGTAAAGATATTCTGGGGTTAAGGATTTGCTTTTCCCAGTCAACTTTCACCTTTATGGAACAGTAAAATAATTCCACTGTTAATGTCATTTTATTTCACCACTTTTCTGAAAGTGTGTTTTTTGTTTCCTAGGAGACCTACATCTCCATATCATTACTCACTCTCTATAGCACCTTGGTATTCAATCCCTGTCCTTGAGAGCTCCCCATGGGTCAGATTTTCAGGATATCCCCAATGAATATTCATGAGAGAGATCTGCATGTCTATTACCTCTATTATATTATTATTATTGAGCATTTATAAAGTGCTACCAAGTGTACACAGCACTGTACAGACACAGAAAAAGACAGTCCCTGCTCGTCGTGCAAATATCTTCCATGCATATTCATTAGGGATATCCTGAAAACCTGACCTGTTGGTGGTCCTCCAGGACTGGGAGTGAATATTCTGCTATAGCATGTTTGGAAACCGTATGCCTTCCAAGAAAGTGGAATATGCAGTGAATTGGCCTAGTGCTCTGAGATACAGTCCAGTTTATGCGCTCAGATGCCCTTCAGTTTCCAGCACAGTATTGTCCGTCTTAGTAGAAATATTAACATGATTACCACCTAGGTAGCAGTCTGTTCATGCCGATCAGAGGCTGATTTATCAGGGTCTTTTCACAAGGATATGGAACAGGATAAACGTGGAGGCCAGTTCCATATAGGCTGGCTAGCAAATGCAGAAACGTTTAACTCAGACATGGGCGCAATTTTCACCCGATTCTGAAAACACCGGTTTAGACGTGCCTGTGTTTCTGGCATCGGGATCATAGACGTGCCCGGCGTGGCACGTCCAACATGCTGCAGCAGACCCGTACATATATCCAGCGCAAGGACCGTGCATGGATACAGGTACGGTCCATAGAGTAAAGCAGAGAAACATGTCTCCATCAATAGTGGGAGATATGGGTAAATGATGATCAGGTTTTGGGCGTGCCCATGCTCACTGTATTCTGTAAAGCTAGCCTTCTCCAATCATGCCCATCTCCGAACTGGCCACGCCTTCAGTGTAAAAATGTGCATCTCCTAATCTGCTGTGCTCACTGACAGTAGTTTGCTGATGCATACAAGACATAGAAACTGATGATAAATGCATGCTGATGCAAACTAGACCATATCCTAGTCCCCTACATGCCCAGAACAGTGCTAGGTGATAGCAGCACACTCTAAGATAGTATAAGACAAGATAAATATGAACATGTATGACAGAACATACCTTGCAGGGGATGGTACTTGGCATCATAAAAAGGCTTCAGTGAGGCCTGCATTGGTCAGCTCTACATACACCCTTAAAAATGCTCAGGGTGGACCCTCATCATGTGCATAACAACCAACACTAACGTAACAATTCCCCAAGGGATGCATACGATTGCTGAGCCACTAATGTATGCCGTGGGTATGTCATGCTATATGGCACAATCTGGGGACCGTTGGCACTACATCACTGCCCACTGCCCACCCACTCTCCACCCTTGTGCCGCCCATTCCCCGCCCCCATCTAACTTCCCTGCACAACCGGCGGGGAAGTTGTTCGGGCGGCAGGAGAAGCCACGAATAGCGGGGATGGACGTCCCTTTGGGTCATTCATCCCTGCTATTCATGGCTCAGAATAACCCCCGTATCATTTTAATTTGGTTTCCTCCTTTTCATGTCATTATTCTAGGGACAAGAACCATGGCCTAGCATCATTTGTTATCCATTATGATATATAGACCTGAATCCTTCCTCCCTTTTTGCATGGATTTGTTTCCTTCTGCTCATGCTCACAGTCTCATGGTATACTAAAACCCTCGAAGAGCTGCTTTTAGTCCCACTTCAGCTGCACATCTCTCACTCTCTTCTTTTTAGTATAATTGCTAGGTGACTCAGCTAAGATTGGCATATCATCCAAATGTTCTTTTGGTCATGGGAATAAAATATTTTATTATAAAAACACAGCTGATACCGAGAATGCCGAAAAAGATGTAATCACCAGCAGATTTTTCAAAAGTGCAAATGATAACACCTAAATGAAAAAGTCTGTTGAGAGAAACATTCCAAAATATGAATTCTTCATAGGCTATGCTGTATTTCTGAACTAATGGGAGTACTATAAAAATAGCTCTGTTCTATAAATCTACTAGTAACGCCCAATCTTTCCACTGCATAGAAAAATGAGAGCATTATAATGTCATTCATTCTTTTCATCTATGTTTGCTACCTTTAAAGGTTATGATCTATAGGGGTGTGCATTCCTGTATGCATTGGGCCTGATTCTGTCCCACATGACTATCCCCTTTGACGTCTGGTCTGAGCCGAACGTGCAAAGGGGATCGCGGTTCTGATCCCGCGGGGCACGTCTAGCCCTACAGGATCAGAATCGTGATCAAGCCTGTACATGCAGGTCAGGACTGTGATTCAGTCCCGGCCTGCATGTACAGGCACTGCACAGATAGCTCAGTCAGGCTTTTAAATGGTGCTGTGGCACCATGGCGTCCTATTGCCATGGCACTGTGGTTCCATTTAAATGCCGTGATGCCGGCTGCTAGCAATTAAGGTTTTTTTCCCTGCAGCCTGACCCCCGATCTGGCCTCCTAAGGCCAGAGTCAGGCCGTGGGGAAGAAACCCTGACCCCCCCAGTACCTTCTGTGCCCCGACCTTTAAAAAAACAACGTCCAAGGAAATTATTCCACCTCGGAGGTGGAATAACTTCCCCGGTCATTTCGCCGGCCCTGGATGTACAAGGCCAACATTAGAATCGGCCCTGTATGTCCAGGGCCAGCGACCACCCACTGCTCACCAACTCTCCACCCCCGGGCTGCCTCTTCCCTGCCCCCGACTAATGTCCCCACACAACCAGCAGGGAATTTAGTAGGGGCTGACGCCATTGGGATGTCCATCCCTGCTATTTGTGTCTCAGAATAACCCCCATTGCGTTCATTTGGATGCTTAAAAATGTAAGGTGCATGCAAATCGCTTCTACATGCGGGTACCTACAAATTAATGAATATGTATCTGAATTCAGAAAAGCATGGGACAAGTACAGAGGATCTTTGAGGGAGAGCAAGAGATTGTAGAACTTAAGAGTTCTTATGAGTGGGCAGACTGGATGGTCACATGGTCTTTATCTGCTATTGTTTTCTATGTTTCTATACAATTGATTGTATATGAGCATGAAAAAATGCCTAAAAATATGAAAAAAATTCATTTCAAATGAGCATGAACAGAACTTTTTTTTGGCTGTGAATGCCTCTAATTGACCTTAATAACAAAAGAACATCATTATTACCAAACTGAGTCAAATCAAAGGTCCATCAAGCCCAGTATCCTGTTTCCGACAGTGGCCAAGGTAGAATCTAAAAATGTAGCTAGACTTCTAGTAAAGTCCATCAGTGATCTGTAATTTTGAGATTACTTCACCATCAGAGAAATCAATGACATACTGTTTCTAAATCTGCGGCTTGGAGAAAGATCCATGTCTTCAAGCAGACGTTCTATAGAAATGTATAAATATTGGTTAACCTAGGATCACAGAGTAGGAATGAGTGAATTGGGCTTTTATGGCTTGAATTCCCTTGGTTATGAATGATATGTATCCCTTGAAGTTTATTAGAGATTTCCATAGTTTTGATCCAACCATACTTAGTTTCCCATGTTCATTTGCCATTCTGTCACAGCTTGAGATTAGCTCAATAGCTTCTTCAGAATCATATGCTATCACAGAAGAAGATGCCATGCTAGGGCTGGGACATTCTCAGTCAACAATATTATTAGGGCATAAGGTCTCCAAATGGGCTAATTTTGTGCATACCATGATGGTAATGAACTTCACTCCTAAGCTAGGGTATATGGAATATGATCTCAGTCTCTCAAATTTATTGCTAATGCTCACCATAGTTGTTGCATCATGCTGAAGAGAGCTTCTTTTTGGAATTCATAGAATATAGTGGGCCCAATTCTGTGCCATGAACAACAGGGATGGACGTCTATCCCTGGTATTCGTGCCTTCTCTGCCCGCGTCTAACTTCTCCGCCAGTTGTACATGGAAGTTAGATGGGGGCGGGGAAGGGGAGGATCGGAGGCAGAGGTGGAGGCAGGACGGGCGGTGGGCGGTCACCAGCCCTGGACATACAGGGCAGATTCTAATTTCGGCCCTGTATGTTGAGGGCCAGTGACATGTACAGGGAAGTTATTCCACCTCTGAGGTGGAATAACTTCCCCGTATGTAAAGGATCAGTGGCCTGGGGCTGGATTGGGCAGGGGAGGCCCAAAGGTATTCCCCACAGCCCAACCCTGGCCTTAAGAAGCCGGATTGAGGGTTGGGCTGAGGGGAATGAGTCCCTGAAGTCCGGCTGGCGGCATCGCGGCTCTTCAATGCAGCCATGGTTCCATGACACCATGGCACCGCAGCTCCATAGAAGAGCCTTGGCTGAGTTAGCCGGGGACAGTCCTGTATGTGCAGGCAAGGCTGAATCACAGTACTGGCCTGCACGTATAGGACCATTTGCGATTCTGATCCAATGGGGCTATATGTGCCCTGTGGGATTAGAATCGCGATCCTCTCTGTATGTCTGGCTCAGATGTATAGAGGGGATCTACATCTGGGACAGAATAAGCCTGAGTATGTACTGTATAGACAAACTATCAGCTTGGAAGTTGCTTTTAGTCAAGGCTGTTGGACTCAGTATGATGGGAAATCTTGTTATATCTTTCTGCCACATTTTCTTGGTCTCTAACTAGATTTCTTCATACTTGAGGATTTTCTCCCTCTCCAGATGATTCACAGAATAATCAGTTGGCACTATTATCAATGTAGTTCTGGTATTGTTCTCCTTTATTATTGTATCTGGTTTCCTTGTGTGTAAAGTTTTTTATCAGTTGGAATGAGAGTGTCCCAGGTGATCACAACCTCTTCATTCTCCTTCATTCTCTTATTGTGCAGAGCTCTAGATGACACACTGCATAGACAGTAGATATCCTGGTCACCTGGATGGTTTCCACTTAGTTTCTTCCTCTGTTATTTACAAACCATGACACAAGTTGCCATCAGAAGGCAGATTGTTGTTTGTCAGCATCAAGATAAATCCAGTTACTGGGCTAGGGTGTGAGAGTATTTTAATGCATCCCTGAACCAGATTCTCTTTAGTCATGCCAACTCTGTTGTCTCCACCCAACCTCCGAGAGTTAATAGCTGTAACCATTAAACTTGATTATGGAAAAATAAATGAGGGGAAAGGAATACACAGAGTGAATATCAGCTGCACTTTCTCAAAAATTAAGAACTTGGTACAATGGAAGGATTTGTCTCATTCCTTGTGCTTCCACTCAAACTTAAAAGGAGCTTTATAAAGCCGAAAAAATATCCACTCTTTGGTCAGACGGTGTTCAAAGGATGACAGACAATAAACAGATTCTGAAATATATTCCTTAGACTGGGGCTACGATATCAAAAGCTTGCATGGCATGTAGATGGATAAAACGCTGTCTGGGTCGTCCAAGAAGCAGTTTCTGTGGCCGTCCAATTTTGGGATGTCAATCTTTCTAAACCCAATCTTGTAACCTGCATGGCACCTGCCTCCATAGCTGGTTATGGGGACATTCATTTTTCGGAGTGGAGAGGGAGTGATTTTAGAAGGCACTGCTGCCACTCTCCCAGTTTTTGGACGCTCTGCTCTGATGTGGAAAATCTTTCCTAGGCTTCCTTTCTAAAATGCCACCTTATATGTCCAATGAATATGCAGTGCCGACTGTGCTACATGCTGCATGTTGCAGACCAGCGGGCTGTTCAGAATTGGGCTATGCATTGCCTATTCACCCCAGCTTCAGGAACAACCAACCCCGCCTCCAGTGAAAATCCAGGTCCCAGGCGGTCAAATGTTCATGTTAAAGCAAGTTCTAAAAGGGAAAGACTTAGCAGGCATTTGAAACCAAGAAGCATGATGCAATTTGGGTGGATGAGTTTGGATGTTCTGTTTCTAGGGCTACAACATGTTTTACTCTGTGCATTCAACTTATGTAAGAAGGGTTGATCTTAAGAAAAGAGCCACATATTTCTTTTGGCAGATGATAATGCACTGGAAATATTTCATTTTAAATTTAATTAATTGCCAACTGGCTATTGCTTTAGTCAAAAAAGGCAAATTTCCTGCTTACAGACTAAATAAATTCTTTCATATAGACAACTTGTTATAGCAAGATAGAAAACACACCCTGGAGACAAAAGCTTTGACAATTGTAGCCAAGCTAAAGTCATAAAGACGAAGGTAGTTGAGTAACCAGGGATCTCCCGCAGCTTGGTAACCCCTTTAGCTCAGTGGCAGAGTCCTTGGCTCAGAGCCACCGGGCTGCTTCTACACATCTTGCGGCCGGTTGGCTGAAAAATGAGGTTTCAGTCTCACAGAGAGCTGTGGGAGAGTGAATGGAAAAACATCACACCCAAAGGTTTACAAACTGTGTTCTCCTGCCAGAGCTGACACAGACTAAGCCTGCAAAAAATAACTGAGGTTATAGTGGCCAGTCGTCACCTATTTTGAGGCAACACCATAAGGTAGCTGCCATTGGCTGAAGGAAAGCATACACTTCAATTAATGCTGGATCACCAGCTCATTCTTTTCAGGTACTGCAGCCTAAATGGGAAACCTAAATCAGTGAAATGCCATAACATGACTATCTGCTGTGCGCAACTTTTAGGCTCAGTTCAACTCCAGATAATCCATCTAATAAGAGCCAACTGTTTCCACTCTATTCAGATCTCCTGCCGTGTTCCCGCCAAGCTGCGCGGGAGTCCTCTGTCCACGCTGCTGCCAATATTTATTTGTTTGTTTTTATATACCGCGTTTTTCAAAATCAGTGTGGTTTACATATAACATGAACAGTAAACCATTTACATAGAACAGGAAGATACATAGAACTTAGAACCATGGAACAGGTATTATACAGGCATTAAGAACAGGCGGCAAAAACATTAAATGTTAAATAGGGGAATGAACTTAGAGTGTACAAGGGGGAGAACTAAAAGCAAGATGGACAGGTCTAGTTAGGGTGGCTGGTTGTAGGCTAGCTGAAACAAAACCTTGCTAAAGGTTGACTGGTCTGAGATGGCTCAGATTGATGGAGGTAGGGCATTCCATAGGGTTGGTGCGTATAAAGAAAAGGTACGATTCTTCATAGCCTGGGTGCATGTCCTTATTGCTGATGGGATGACAAGTGAGTTCACCATGCATGATCTCCTGATTCTGTTTTCAGGGGTACGTTGTACGAGTGCTGCAAGGGAGGTTGCAGACATGCTATGAAGTGACTTGAAGGTAAGTAGAAGGGCTTTGTATATCAGGTGGCTTGTCAATGGGAGTCAGTGTAGCGTAAACAAGAGGGGCGTGATGTGTTCGAATCTGGACACACCGAGGAGTATTCGGGCAGCTGTGTTCATGGCCAATTGTAATGGCTGGAGAGTGTGCTTCGGCAGGCCATGGAAAATTATGTTTTCGTAGTCCAGATGAGGAAATATAAGAGCTTGGAATACTGTGTGAAAATTTTAGGGATCAAGGAGGGGGCATAGATGGCAAAGGGTCCTTATTTTATGGTAGACTGTCTTGACTACATTTTGTACGTGGGCTTCCCAATTCAGATATTGGTCCAAAGTGATTCCTAAATAACATACCTTCTGCTTAGACATGAGCTCAAAATCTTTCACTTTCAGAGAGGTTGGTGGGATGAAAGTATGGTCTTTGGTGATAAATAAGACCTCCGACTTTCTGCCGTTAACCATTAGGTTGTGGGTAGATAGCCATTCTGAGACTGCATTGAAGCATCCTGTGATGGAAGAATAGTCAGGGCTGTCTATGGAGAAAGAGGTGTAGAGTAAGACGTCATCAGCATAAATGTGGTAGTAGATATTGAAAGATTGTATAATAGCACAGATTGACTGTAGATAGATGTTGAAAAGCAGGGCAGAGAGGGATGAGCCCTGTGGGACTCCTTGAGTTTGATGGAAAATACTAGATGACTGAGTTCCTATGCGGACTTGTTGCTGGTGATCGGTCAGGTATGATTTGAACCAGTTGAGGGCTAGGTTCCTTATACCTTTTTGGTGCAAGCGGGCGAGTAGACGATTATGATTGACCATGTCAAAGGCAGATGCAATGTCCATGAATATCAGGATGAATCCTTGTTTCTTATTGTCTAAGCCTGTGTAGAGTCTGTCCAGTAGAATCACCAGTAGGGTTTCGACACCATGATGCTGGCGGAACCCATGCTGCTGTGGGTCAAGAGGTGTATAGGAGTCAATGTGGTCTTGGATTTGTTGGTGGACAATTTTTTTTAAATATTTTAGTTAGGAAGGGGAGGCTAGATATGGGTCTGTAGGAACTGGTATCTGATGGATCTAGTTTGTTATTCATTAGCAGTGGCCTGATGGAAGCAGTTTTGAGGGGCAGTGGGAGAACACTATTAGACAGTGAGAGGCGAGTGATTCTGGCAATGATTGAGTTGAGGTTGGATTGTGTTTGCTTAATCCAGAATGCTGGACATGGATCAGCTGGGGAGGTGGTGGTGTTAATCCCACAGATGGTCTTTTCTATTTGCTCAGGAGAGTATGGGTAAAAGTCATCCAGTGTGGGTACGAGTGTGTCACCAGGAGGAGGGAGGTGCATGAGTGAGTTATCAAGGTCGGACCAATCTGAGTAGGACATTGTTGAGTTGGTTTTGCTTTGGAAGTATGCAGCAAAGGCCTCTGGGCTGGGCGTGTTCATCGGTTCATTCATGGATGCATCCTTTGTGACGGATTTAGTGAGGCTGAAGAGGTTTGTTAAGGGAGCACATAAGGGTGTTGGTGTGGTATTCTTTTCTTTTGTGGTTTACTGCTCTTTGATGTTGCTGCAATTTGTTCAGGTATGCAGTCTGGTCGTTGATAAGCCTAGAGCGTCGCCAGCGGCGTTCCAGTTTTCTGAGGTATAATAAAGATTCACGCAGGTCATCAGTAAACCACACTGCTGCATGGTTCTTGTAAGTAGGTTTTATGGAGGGCAGTAGGAGCACAGCTTTGGAGAGGCTGTTGTTCCATGTCTCTATTAGCTTATCCAGATCGTTGGTGTCCGAGTTGAGGTCATGCATAATGTCACTGAGGAATGTTTCTTTGTTAAAGTATCTGAAGTGGCGGAGGATGGAGGGATTTGATACGGAGTACCACTGTTCTTCTATGTCATACGGTATGTAGAAAAGTATGGCATTATGGTCAGACCAGGGGACAGAGAGAACAAGCAGAGAGATCTGGTTGCAAGAGGCGTGGGAGGGTAGGGGGCAAAAATGAGGTCCAGAGTGTTATTTCTAGTGTGTGTGTGTGTGTGTGTGTGTGTGTATAAGTTGGTGATAATCTAGTGCAGTCATTGCATCCAGGAAAGCTGTGGAGTGCTTGGCAGGGAGTGATGGGAGGTTAAAGTCACCTAGAAGCCAGAGCTGTTTCCACTGGGTATTACTTTTACATGCTAGGTCAAGGATTGTAGCTAGTTCATCTGCGTTTGAAGATGGTGGGAGGTAAAAGAGACAAACTGCTAGGGACTTGTTTGAGAAGAGGATGCTGTCAAGATTGGTTGAGCTCTGGGCTAAGGTGCATTGGAAATGGAGGTTGCTTCTAGCTATTATGAGGATCCCACTCCCTCTTCAGTTCATTCAGTTAAAGAGGTCATATCCAGGAAGCCTTAGCTGTTTGGTGAGAACCATGTCCATGTCAGTTAACCATGTCTCAGTGACGAAGAGCAGGTCCAGATTTCAATGTTTAACATAGTCAGTGATGGCAGGCCATTTGTTGCGGATGGACCGTGTATTAATTAGCATGCAGTTCAGGCTTTCCAAGTGTGGAGATTTGTCTCTCTTGGTTTTGGCCAGAGGTTGGCAGATTATGTGTATCAGCCGGCGGTGGTTTGCTGTAGGAGGTGGTCTTCTTGGGTGGGGAGCACTGTTCCCTCTAAGCTGTGCGCGTGTGCGCGCGCACACACCTCGCCGAGTGAGCGCACATACTTTACAACAGAGCGCACAAAAATTACGGTTCTGATTCTGATAGAAAACAACCCAGACGTCTTACAATACAAAAGATGTTGTGCATTTACGGTTTTCACAAGTTCTATAATATTTTCTAGTGCAATCAATGTGGTGTACATACTGTATTCTGACGTGTAGTCAAATTTTAAAGTATATAACTCCAAGTGTCGTTATGTGGCGCACAAAAATTTAACCTTCCTTCAAAAGCTGCACAGCTGATATTTTATGTGCACACAGCCTACAGAAAATTTGAGGGAACATTGGTGGGGAGAATCATGATGGCTCCTATGTCCCAGGGTATGCACAATGGGGATTAGGCCATGATGTTGTGTGAATGAGCCTGCCCATGAGATAAGTTGGGCTAGGCATAGGAGTTTCAGCATAACTGCAAGACACCGAGACATCGTGCACGATTAACTAAGAAAAGTGACTTATAGGAGAAGAGGATGTATGCTTTAAGTATGCACACAGAGGGCCCTTCAGGGAGCTTGAGACGTTGGTAGTAGATCGGAGGTAGAATGCGATTAGGAGGGCAATGGTGCCAGAGGCTTACCTCATGCATAGCAGTGCAGCTGGTGGGAAGAAGACAGTATTGTTCTGTGCAGGAGCATGTTCGTAGTTTGAATAACATGGCTTGCTGGTGTGTTGCAGGCAGGTTCTATGGTTTGTGGTTGCAACTTTGTTGCTGGCTGCACCCTTTTAAGAGGGCTGGTATCTTCAGGCAGGTGGATGTTATTCAAGTAGGCAATTCATACAAATCCTAGGATTGCTTTCAAGTGCCCCGCTCAAGAGCCATGCCTAAGGGCCCTCTGGCGAGATCCTCAGGCATGGGCCTGCCAGACATGGGCGTGCCTTGGAGCACTTTACATTTAAAGTTTCTTGCCAGTGATCTTCGGCCTGATTGGCCTTGGTGGTGGGGAGCATGGAGGAGCTTACCAGCCTGCTCCCTTCCCCGATGCCGATCGGGCCAGTGGCTGGACTGTCCGTGCCTTGGAGCACTTTAAATTTAAAGTTTCTTGCAAGTGGAGATTTTCTGCCTGATTGATCTTGGTGATGGGGAGCAGGGAGAAGCTTACCTGCCTGCTCCCTTCCCTGATGCCGATTGGGCCGGCGGCTGAGGGATAGAGGGATGTACTGTGATATCATGCTTTGAGTTGCAAGGAACTGGCAATGATTCCCCACCCTGCTATCAATGCCTTGCTTGACTGTTCCCGTTTCTTGTAAACCGTGCTGATACTAAATAGTGCGGTATAAAAAAAGCTAGTAAATAAAATAAATAAATAAATATATACTCCTTGTGACTAAAAAAGTGAAATTGCAACACCTCCCTCTACTAGCAGGGGTTCAGGTAAAGGACTCCTGCGCAGTTTAGTGGGAACATTGCTTTCCTACACTCAGTTTCTCATGGCTGCATCCTGGTCACCATTCCACTCATTATTGAGGAACAGCTTTCCAGACAGTGTTATGAAAATGAACTAAAAACTGTATACTACTTATAGAAATATCAACATTTCAAAATATGCCATGGGAGCGGGGACATTAGGAGGGGGCATTAAGAAGAGAAAGATGGGGTTAAAGAATGAGCAAAGGATCTAAAGATAGGGATTAGGAGAAGATAGATGAAGCTAAAGGATGGGAGGACAGAGCGAACGTAGAGGGAGCATGTAATCTGAGGACAGAATTCCAGTGATAATGGTAAGGACTGAGAGCAGCAAAGTGCGAGAGAGGGCATGGAAACTGAAACAAAGAGGCTGTAAAACAAAGGGAGAAAGAAGAACCATGAAGAATTCAATTTAATCTAATTTGACTTTTTATATTTTTTATTTTTAATTATTTTTTTATTTAAACGGATTTCTATACCGCCTTCTCCTACAATCAAGGCGGTCTACACAGCAAACAATGAACAAAATACCGTGTCTAGTGTGCGCATGCATTGAGCAGTGAATGCGTGTGTGTGTAGATAGTAGTTGATTCTTGGTGAGCTATTTACAACATGCGCTATTTACAATACTATGTACATCAGGACTTTACTTCAATACTATGATCGTGTCGCGAGGGGAGGGTGGTTGAGCTGGGGTATTGTCTGTTGCACAGGTTTAAGTGATGTCACCGTAGTACTCTATGAAGAGAGTAGTTTTTAGCAGTTTCCTGAAGTCCTTAATGTCTGTTGTTGACCGTAGTTCATCAGGGAGGGCATTCCAAATTGTTGGTGCCGCCTTTGATAAGGCTCGTTTTTCGGTGTCCTTGCGTAGCTTGGTGACGTCTCTTGGTGTGTTGACATGGTTGGATGTGCCTCTCCTCCTCGGTCTTGTGCTGCTGTCAGGTTGTATGAGTGAGTATAGGCTGAAAGATGATGACTGTTGTTTGATTTTGAATATGTTTATGACTGTCTTGTATCTGATGTGGGAGCTGATTGGTAGCCAGTGGAGCTCTTTTAGAGTGGGTGTGATGTGTTCTTGTCTTGTGGTTCCAGTTATTATGCGTGCTGCTGTGTTTTGCACCAATTGCAGTGGCCTGAGTGTCTGTTTTGTTAGGCCAAGATAGATTGGATTGCAGAAGTCTAGTATTGGTGTTATTAGTGCCTGACAGACTGTGCAGAAGTGTTCCTGAGAGAGGAGGGGCTTGAGGTGTCAGACTATTCTCATCCTGTGGTATGCATTTTTGGTTGTTCTGCTGATGTGGGACTGAAGGTTCAGTTCTTTGTCCAGGGCCACTCTGAGGTATTTCACTTCTGGCTGTATGGGTATGGTTGTGTTGTCTAACTTAATGTTGCGAGGAGGGATGAAGTCGGAGTTTTGTGTGATGATTAGTGCCTCGGTCTTGCCGTAGTTTATGGTCAGGTTTTGTCTTGAAACCAGCTGTTCATGTGCATGAGACATTCTGTTATCTTGGTGTAGTCTGGGTTGTCGAGGGTGATTGGTATGTATATCATTATGTTGTCCGCATAGATTGTGTATTTTATCCTGTGTTCTTTTATGATGCTGCATATTGGTTGGATGTAGAGATTAAATAATAGTGCTGATAGTACGGATCCTTGGGGCATGCCTTGCATGACCTTTATGGGTCGGGATGTGTTGGGACCGATCTTGACCTGAATCTGTCTGTCCGTTTAGTAGGAGTGAACCACCTCAGAGTGGCTCTGTGTAATCTGATGTTCTGTAGTCTTGTTAGTAGAGTTCCGTGGTCCATTGTGTCAAATGCTGATGAAATGTCGATGAAGATCATGCGTATTCCTTTCTTGCTGTTGTCTATGAGGTGTAGTATGTCGTTAAATAGGTATAACAGGAGTGTTTCGACTCCGTGGTTGGGGCGGAAACTCTGTTGGTTGAGGTTCAGCTGTGCGTGGTGTGATGACGAAGGCTGTTCAGGGGACATGGAGTGGCAAGAAAGTGAATCCTGTTCCTTTAAAAATAGTAGCAAACAGGGTTTCCCTAGCAACCACAAACCTCTGAGTCAGAGTGCAGCCAGTATCAAGCCCCGCCCACTTCAGCACGTCAGAGCTAGGTTGAGTCCTAACAGCTCCCACGTGGGCTGGGAGAAGGGTGTGGTCCCTAAGAAGGATCAGTTTAAAACTGCAGGGTTTGAGCAGTCTGATAGAACAAGAACGAGGAGCAGCAGCACAAGCACGAGGAAAAACACGGGAAGGAGAACAGCTGGAACAAGGAGCAGAGACGAGCCGTTGGATCTGAGAGGAACAGATCAGAGGCAGACACAGCTAAAAGGGAAATTGCCAGGAGAGAGGCAATTGTATGAAGAGAGAAGGCAGCATGGCACAGAGCAGGAAGGATTGGAACAGCTAAGAGGCCCAGAGTCAAGGCAAGTGTGTGTTTCAAATTCCCTGCATGAAAGAAAGCTGAAAGAGTCAGTTCCTAGTGGGGGAAGCAACTCAGCTAGCCAGCTAAGCTGCAAAGATAGAGAAAATAACTTTTCTATGTTCCCTAGCCAAAGTCTCTCTGCTGAGATAGAGCAAGAGAAACTCTTGTTAGCAAAGCTGAATGAGTTGTTGCAGAAGCAGAGTAGTAAGCTCTATGACCCTGTTCCACCTGAAAATAGCTGCAATGAATCCATTGAAGAGATGGAGATAGAAAGCTGCATTGAACCGTATGAAAGTGAGTCTGAGGAAATGCAGTGCTCATATTGCAGAGCTAATGAGTTTGAGATGTGCTGAGCCTAAGCACATGTAAAGGAATGAGTGTTTAAAGTAGAGCAAAGCTTTCTTTGTAGGAAGCTGAAAGACACAGCAAGAAAAACTAACCAGATGTTTTAAGCCAATGTGTTTTCCCCAATGCTCTGAAGAGAAGTAAAACTTACTGGGCGTTTTAGAAGCTGTGTGCCTCCTTGTGAAAGAAGATGTGAGAAAAACAGTCTTCTTATGAAAGTTGAGTTACCTTGGAAAAAGTTAACAGCCTGAGCTTTGTAAACCAGTTCCTAGTACCAAAGTTAACTGCTGTTAAAAGTGACCAACTCTGTGAATACAACCTGTTGGACTTTATTCTTTGTTTTGGAGACGTATCCAATTTATGTTCAGTGCTATTGAATTTGATGCGAGGGGGAAATCCCGAAAAATAAAAATATTCTCTGTTTTTCGCCTAACACCGTGTGGTCACACTATTTGCTCTAAAGAATAAGTAAACTACATTTCCCAGCAGTCCTAGCTGGCAGCCATATTTATGGACATTATTCGAAGAGGGCAATAAGGCGACGCCCTCCTGCTTACTGGCTATCGGCCCGGGCGGGAGGCGCGGCGACAGTGGTTGTCGATGTGGTCTTGTAGCTGATGTTGTACCGCTTTCTCAATAATCTTAGCCAGTAGAGGGATGCTTGAGATAGGTCTGTAGGCTGCTGGGTTGTTCTTGTCGAGTGGTGATTTCTTCGGGATTGGTCTTATTGTGGCGAGTTTTAGCTGGTCTGGCATGATTCCTTGGGTTAGTGAACTGTTCACCATGTTGTGTATGGTGTGGATGAAATTTGACTTTGTCAACTTAATCCATGTAACTGGGCATGGGTCTGTTGGGGCCGTGCTTGTATTGAGTGCGGTGATGATGTGTAAGAGCTGCTCTGTGGATGGGGTGCTGAATTTGTCCCAAGTTTTTCTTGAGGGGGGTGGTTGGTTTGGTGCTTGTGTCTGTTTTCTGTTTTAAAGTTGAATGGAATTTTTTTTGGATGTGGTCTGCAAATGCTTGTGGGTCTATTTGCACTTCGCTCTCAGTTTTCTGTTCCTTGGTGAGGGTTTTCACAATTTCGAAGAGCTCTCTCAGTTTGTTGTTTGATTTGAGTATGATGTTAGTGTGGTATTCTTTCTTCGTTTGGTTGATGAGTTTGTTGTATTCTTTTTGTTTTGTTAAATATAGTGCCTGAGTGTTGGGCAACTCGGTGTGTCTCCATCGCCGTTCTAACTTCCTGAGTTCCCTCTTCTCATTCCGTATGACTTTTGAGTACCAGGGTGTGTGATGTGCTTTGGTGTGGTGAGCTTTCTTGGATCTGTATTCGGTGGCTTTGGCAGCAGCATTGATGATGCTGTTCCATTTTCTGATTTGTTCGTCTAGATCCTCTGCTTCTGTGTTCAGGTGGGGTAGAGTGTCCTTTAGAAATTGGTCCCTGTCGAAGCTTTTAAATCTTCTTTGTGTTGGTGGGTTGTCCAGGTTCTCGATGTGGTTTCGCCCTTGTGCTGTAAACTTTATTTTGATTATGTGATGGTCTGACCACGGTACAGGTGTGACATTGGGAGTTGATATGTTACCGCTGTCCATTAGATATTCTGCTATCACCCTAAGAAACAAACTCAGTGCGCATTACATAAATAACACTTGTAAAGCAAATAAACATATGGGGCCCGATATTCATCTAGGTCGGCTCTGCACCGCTATGGCACATAGCCATCTGTGCCAACCCTTAACCCTGGATATTCAATGCTGGGGTCATATGCGGCCCTGGCATTGAATATCCGGGTTTGCTGCACAGCCTCCCAGCCGCAGTAACTAACCAGATATTGGCGATATTGCATGCTGCCTGGTTAGCTCCAGAGGCTAATAGATAGGTGAGCTTTTGCTTTGCCTATCTTTCAGCTGCAGGTCGCTAAACTGGCAGCATGAAATATCACCACTGCCTGGTTAGCGACTGTTGCCACCTCTGCCCCTCTCCAGAACACCCACGGCATGCTCCGATGCTAAGCGGTTAGCCTCAGGGTGTGTAGGGGAGAATATCGGGGATATTCACTGGCACTAACTGCTGTAAACCATGTAAGTGTCTTTTGAATATCAGGTCCATAATAAAGAAAAAGAAAACAATCATAGGCAATCAAAAATAATTAACCTTAAAATCCACTATTATTGCAAATAAACATAAAATATAAAATGAAACTTATATAAAATCAGTTAAAGATTTCTGACATAGCTGTTTTTTTAAGTCCTTTCTAAAATAGACATTGCATAGTCTGTAATTCTAAAGAAAGCTGGTTCCAGAATTCTGGAGCCGCACCCACAAAGGCCTTTCTTAATGTACCTTTAAACCAAAAATCTTTTGGAGAGGGAATAACTAACCTACAAGTATCAATAGATCTTAAAACCTAAGAAGGGACAAACAAAAAAATAAACCCGAATGTAAGAAATAAGAAAAAGAAGCAGAAATCGCCTGGTTGACAAAAAAACATGTTTATTGCGTCTGTGAAAGATTCAAAAAATTCTAAACAAATGAAGATGGTTGCCATGACATAAAGCAAATCAAATGAATGAGGGAAATATTTTCTCATTAAAGTTCTGAAAGAGGTTTGCACTTTATAATGTGTAGGACAGAGCACAGGGTCCAGAGAGTGCTGAATCACTTTTCAGGCCAACGGCAGGGTGGGGGGTCTGAGGGAACACTGAGTGCAGGGAAATTCAATTGTTTCTAGAAATGAAATGATCTGATTTCTGAAATCTGCTGTTTTTGTTAAAAAAGTGGGATTGGAAGTTCATTTTGACATTGAACCGGAATGTTCCCAGCAGCTAACGAGCGACTGCGTACCCTAATGTGGAGTGTACTTAATGTGGTTGCACCTAATGATACCTATAGATGTGTTGTTAGGTACACCCATGCTAATTGTTACATTAACTGCAATGTGCTCTCCATGCCTACATTCTGCCTCTAGCCCAGTGGTTCTCAGCCTTTTTTGTACCGTGACCCCTTTTACCATTGGTCAACTTATAGTGACCCCCAATGATAAAATCAAATGCGTCTCTCTTCCTTTACCGTTAACGCATTGTCGCTGTAATCATTTGTTGAATTATTAATATATTATAGGCCTTTGCAATATGTTTTTATTTATAAAATTTACTTATTTAAACCACAATAATTAATCACAATAACAAGTAACAATATTTGATTTCAAAATTATGATGATTTTGTAGTCAAATCACTAATATGAAATAAAATTATTTTTTCTACCTTTGTTGTCTGACCAATTTATTCTCTGATCATGCTGGTCCTGATCTGAGGCTTCTGCTTTCCTGTCTTCTCTTAGCTCTCTTTCTGTGGTCTATGATCCATCTGCCATTTCTTATCTCTTCTTTTGTTTCCTTCACTTCTTTCCATCAGCCTATTTCCAGTCCCAGTAACCCTCCCCAGTATCAGCCCCTTTCCAATCTTTACTCTCAGTACCTTCCAATGTCAACTTGCATTCCCATGATTGACACTGGTGTCCATTCCTTTCCAGTCCCCCTCCTTCCCCAATGAGCAGTCCCTTCTAGTACAATTACCATGGCAGCCCCTCTCAGATCCACTCCCTTCCAGTTCCATTCTCCCATCCCCTTGTATCAGCCCATTTGTAGTCTTAGCCCCCAGTTTTCTTCCAGGGCCAGCAGCTCTATCCTCCCCTCCCCACAATCAGCCCATTCCCAGTCGAAGCCCCCCAATCAGCTCGCTTCCAGTGCTAGTCCTCCCTCAACCCCATTACCAGTGCTAGCCTCCCCTAATCAGCCCAATACCAGTCCTACCCCCCATCAGCTCCTTACCAGCCCTAGCCTCCCCTAATCAGCTCATTTCCAGTGCCAGTCCCTCCTCAACCCCATTACCAGTGCTAGGCTCCCCTAATCAGCTCATTATCCTGTTAAAACTGTACATTTCTGTTATATTGTAAGTTCAGTGTAGATTGTCTTCACTGCACAGTTATTGTTACATGTAAACCGCGCTGATGATGAATAGCGCGGTATATAAGAAAAATAAATAAATTTCCAGTGCTAGTCCCTCCTCAACCCCATTACCAGTGCTAGGCTCCCCTAATCAGCCCATTACCAGTCCTACCCCCCCCCCCCCATCAGCCCATTTCCAGTCCTAACCTCCCCGATCAGCTCATTTCCAGTGCTAGTCCCCCATCAGTCCATTACCAGTCCTACCCCCCTATCAGCACATTACCAGTCCCAACCCCCCCTTGATCAGTCCATTCCAAGTCCTAGCCTTCCCTAATCAACCCATTACCAGTCCTAGCCCCCCCCATCTGCCCATTATAATCCTAACTCGCACTGTCTCTCCCCTCTGTCCAGCATTTATTGCCCGTCTGTACAGTATGTCCCCCTTCTCTTCCCTTTGTCCATGTCAGCCCCTCTCCCTCCCTCCATCCATCCATGTCAGCCCCCCTCCCTCCATGTCAGCCCCTCTCTGTCCATGTCAGCCCCCCTCCCTCCATCAGTGTCAGCCACCCCTCCCTCCCTCCCTCCCTCCCTCTCTCCCTCCCTCTCTCCATGTCAGCCCTCCCCTCCCTCCTTCCCTCCATCCATGTCAGCCCCCCCTCTCTCCATGTCAGTCCTCCATCCCTCCCTCCATCCCTCCATATCAGCCCCCCTCCATCCATGTCAGCTCCCCCTCTCTCCATGTCAGCCCTCCCTCCCTGTCAGCCCCCCTCTGTCCATGTCAGCCCCTTCCCTCCATCCATCAATGTCAGCCCCCCTCCCTCCCTCCATTCATGTCAGCCCCTCCCTCTCTCCAGGTCAGCCCCCCTGTCCATGTCAGACCCCTCACTCCATCCATCCATCCATCCATCCCTCCATGTCAGCCCCGTTGCAGGTTCCCTGCCCCCTCCTCCCCTCTCCCTGTCTGCCTGCTGCTGGCCTGCTGTTCTTCTACAGCCGTGGCTCCCTGTCTCTTAGGGAACCGCGGCTATACCTGTGAAACCGTTGCAGTGCCTTCCCGTTTCTCGACGGGCTCCATGCAGCATTGTCCCGCTTCCAAAGGAAGTGGTAAACAACTTCCATTGGAGGCAGGACAATGCTGCACGGAGCCCGTCAAGAGACAGGAAGGCTCCGCAACGGTTTTACTGGCACAGCCGCGGTTCCCTAAGAGGCAGGGAGTCAGTGAGTTTGCCGCTGCCGAGAAGCGGACTCGGCAGTGGCAGAAACTTGGGTGATTTTTTTTAACGGTGGAGTGAGGTGAGGGGAGGTGACCCCCGCTAAATCCTGTGGCGACCCCCGTGGGGGTCATGACACACAGGTTGAGAACCGCTGCTCTTGCCTATCCACTCTCCACATTTTGGCAGTCGGCAGCTGGCATGTCTGTGCCTTGGCGTTCACTGCAGTCAGCTACCGCACACTATAACGCACATTAACTGGTTAGCGGCCCTTAGTAAAAGGGTGCCTTAGACCCTGCACATATCTTCGGCATAAAGAAGACTTGCAAATATAAAAATGTGGAGCTAGACAATCGGATCTGGCTTTTCTTGCATGCGCCTTCTTCAGTGGTTTGCAAGAAGCTCCTAGGCTGTAATAACAGTTTATCCATGACACTTAAATTGCAGGCACAGAGATGTCCACACCATCATCGGAAGTGTGGTAACAGTCAACAGAAAGCAATTTTATGTCAAGGGAACTGTAAACGGTATGTGTGAACAAGGAAATGCAAAAGCATTGCAAAACAGACGACTAAAAAGAACAATAACCACAAACCAGAATATTGGCACAGCACAGAGCAAGTAACTTTTAGCATCTTATTCAATTGCTCAAAATGATTCTTGAAAGTTGAATACCTTGAAGTTTATAGACACACCAAATGCTTGGCAAGAAAAGGAGCTCCTGTGACTGCTTCATGAAGATATTTCCAGCAATTTCTTTCATTGCAGTGGCTGGTTCTCTGATACGAAGACACACCCACTCTGTTCTACGGGCAATCAAAATTGCTTCTTTAGTGTTCACCTGGAAATGGGAGGTGGAACAAGCCTTGTCCATGTTAAGCTTGAGTCTTCTCAGTACAAACTCTACACTCATTTGACATCTACCATCCAAAAAAGTACAATAACAAAGGTCAGAAGAAATCTTGTAGACCTTAGGGGTCCTCAGTTACCTTACCTAAAAGAGACGGGCACCCTGGGAGAGATTTTGTTGATAACCATTTAACTTCTGAAAACCTGTTTTTTACTACTTTAGCCTTTCCCAATCTGCAGGTTCCAAAAAGTCCTTCATATAAATAAGTATCCAGCTTCTTGTCCAGTAGGTTTTGCAAGAGAAAAACAAGATCACCGGATTGTAAGAAAAAAGTTGCTTTATGACATCTAGCTGTAGAGGTCAAATAATAGCACTGTCTGTGATCTTGCAGATCCATGGGACATTTTACCAGTGGGATTTGCCATAATAGTTTAAACAAACTAGTTTTACTATTATTGATGCCACAGAGATTTGTGCCTCCTTTCTCAGTAGGCAATGTTGCCATCTGAAATAACGCATGCGATTTTCATTATTCATAACTTAGGTCCCCTTTTGCTGCAATGTGTTAAGGGTTTTCCATTACCACGCATTAATGATCATTTTAATGTATAGTAATTGCAAAGCCTTTGCATTACCTGTAGGGGGTGTACCTACTGTAGCATTTTCCCATATGGTTAATGCAGTGACAATAAGTTACTATGCATTAATGTGGCATGTTTAGTAAGGTCTGCACCAGTAATGCACGAAGGACTAGAAAAAGGGACTGTTACTTCTGGAGAGAGATCTGCAACTGTGAGTATATACTTCTGGTAATTTTCTAAAAGGAATTCTTTGTATTAAAGCTAATTAATCTGTGAACCCACTATTTGTGTTAAATCAGTCAGGGCCTAGTAGCAACAGTTTAAGTTTAAATTTAAAACACAGAGGAGAACTTTCTGGTTACATTTCATACTCAGCAGAGAGCTTGTAGTTTAAATTTAATAGTCACTCAGGGCCTAGTAACAGCAAAGTACTTTTAGTTTAAATTTAAAACACAGAAGAGAGCTTTCTGGTTACATTTGGAACCCAGCAGAGAGCCTTTAGTCTAAATTTAATAGTCACTCAGGGCCTAGCATCAGCAAAGTACTTTTAGCTTAAATTTAAAACGCAGAAGAGAGCTTTCTGGTTAAATTTAGAACCCAGCAGAGAGCTTGTAGTTTAAATTTCATAAGAAGTTAGAGCCTAGCAGCAGCTAAGAGCTATAATTTAAATCAAATCAGAATATAGCTTACCTCAGCAGCACAAGACAGGGTACTGTGTAGCAGTCCTCTTTTAATAAGTGTTATTTCCCTCCCTCCCCTGGGATAATCGTAGCTTTATAGGTACTTACACATCTTACAAGACAGGAGGTGCTCTCAGGTGAAGCTCATTACCCATATCAGTCATACACTAAGGACCTGAGATTAGTTAAGCTTCAGGTGAACAAGGTATATTACACGTATTAGGTACAGTTTTATTAGTATAAATATCCATAGCAACCCTTAGTAAGTAAAGAACTTTGATCTAAACACAAACTTAAAACTAAGATGCAGACAGCAGTCCAGCAGCGGGATGGGGGCTTTCCAGTCTTGCATTGAGTGTCACATGTATGATTTTCTCCCAGTTGGTGAGAGGTCTTACGTGTGCACTAGGTGCAAGGAGCTCTTTGCTCTCAGGGAACGAGTCCGTTCTCTAGAGGCTAAAGTAGCAGACTTGGAAAGCATAAGACAGACAGAGAGGTACATAGACAAGACCTACAGGGATATAGTCCTGAAGTCCCACCTCCAGTCTGGCAGCATCCCTGTTGCCATGGAGGAGAGAGGTCACATGACAGAAGAGCATCACCCTGGTGTGGCAGGAAGTGATCCTGTAACTAGGACCTGTCCTCCAGGTGATGTAAAACCCTCTCGCACCGAGGAAGTTTCTCCAGGGCCATGTGCCCATGAGGGAAGGGTTAGGACAGCCGTTATAGTTGGTGATTCGATCATTAGACATGTAGATAGCTGGGTGGCTGGTGGACGTGAGGATCACCTGGTAACATGCCTGCCTGGTGCGAAGATAGCAGACCTCACACGCCACCTAGATAAGGTCTTAGATAGTGCTGGGGAGGAGTCTGCTGTCTTGGTACAGGTCGGTACCAATGACATAGGAAAATGTGGTACGGAGGTTCTGGAGGCTAAATTTAGGCTTTTAGGTAGGAAGTTGAAATCCAGAACTTCCAGGGTAGCATTCTCTGAAATGCTTCCTGTTCCACGCGCAGGACCCAAAAGGCAGGCAGAGCTCCAGAGTCTCAATGCGTGGATGAGACAATGGTGCAGAGATGAGGGTTTTGGATTTGTTAGGAACTGGGCAACATTCTGGGGAAAGGAGGGGCTCTTCCGAAGGGATGGGCTTCACCTTAACCGGGATGGAACCAGGCTGCTGGCATTAACCCTTAAAAAGGAGATAGAGCAGCTTTTAAACTAGATATTAGGGGAAAGCCGACAGTCGCCCAAGAGCCAATGGTTCGGAAGAATGTATCT
Organism: Ichthyophis bannanicus; assembly: GCA_033557465.1. Taxonomy (NCBI): domain Eukaryota; kingdom Metazoa; phylum Chordata; class Amphibia; order Gymnophiona; family Ichthyophiidae; genus Ichthyophis; species Ichthyophis bannanicus. The sequence continues at coordinate 183,893,836 of CM066041.1, read as the reverse complement.
TTGAAGGATACTACCAAAAGCAGAGAGGTTCCACAAAAGAGTAAAGTAGCCCAAATGCCCTCAAGCATGGAGCAGACAGAGCTTAAAGATCCTAAATTACCCATGTCTAACAATAGCCAAATTAATATGAATAAAATACATTCTCTAAAATGCTTGTATGCAAATGCTAGAAGTCTAAAAAATAAGATGGGAGAGTTAGAATATATAGCACTAAATGAAAGGTTAGATATGATTGGAATATCAGAGACATGGTGGAAGGAGGACAACCAGTGGAACACTGTGATACCTGGGTACAAACTATATTGTAATGATAGAGCTGATCAAATTGGTGGAGGGGTTGCTCTCTATGTTAGAGAGGGCATTGAGTCAGAAAGGATTAAAGTTTTGCAGGAAACAAAATCTGCTGTAGAATCTATATGGATTGAAATTCCATGTAAAAGGGGGAAGGCAATGGCAGTGGGGGTGTACTATCGAGTGCCTGGCGAGAATGACCGAACGGATGATGAAATGCTCAAAGAAATCAAGGAAGCTAACAAAAGTTACAGCACAGGAATAATAATGGGTGATTTCAACTACCCCGGTATCAACTGGGTCAGTGTCATGGCAGGACATGCTAGGGAGATAAAGTTCCTAGATGAAATAAATGACTGCTTCTTGAGCAGCTGGTTCATGAACCGACCAGAGGGGAAGCCATATTAGACCTAATCCTTAGTGGAACACCAGATCTAGTGCAAGAGATGAAGTTGTTGGGGCCACTTGGCAATAGTGATCATAGCATGATCGCCTTTGATTTAATTAGTGGAGGAGGGATAGTAAGGAAATCCACAGTACTACCTTTTAACTTTCGAAAGGGAGACTATGATAAAATGAGGAAAACAGTTAAGAAAAAACTAAAAGGAGCAGATGCAAAGGTTAAAGACGTACAACAGGCTTGGCTGTTGTTGAAAAATACTATCTTGGAAGCCCAGACCAGCTGTATTCCACGCTTTAAGAAAAGTGGAAGGAAGTCCAAAAAACTGCCAGCATGGTGTAAAGGTGAGGTCAGAGAGGCTGTTGTTGCCAAAAAAGCATCTTTCAGGAAATGGAAAAAAGAGCCAAATGACGAAACCTGGAAACAGCACAAGCACTGGCAAGTCAAATGCAAGGCATTGATAAGGCAGGCAAAGGGAGAATTTGAGAAGAAGCTTGCTGCGGAAGAAAAAACGCGAAGTAAAGACCTTTTCAAGTACATTCGTAGCAAAAAACCTGTGAGAGAGGCAGTTGGTCCATTAGATGATAAAAGGGTTAAAGGAGCACTAAGAGGCGACAAGGTGATAGCGGAGAGACTGAATGAATTCTTTGCTTCAGTCTTTACTGAGGAAGATGTAGGGATGTTACCCATGACTGAAGTGGTATTTAAAGGTGCGGAAGAATTGAAGGAAATATCGATACATCGGGAAGATGTATTACAACTATTAGATAAACTGAAGAGTAGCAAATCACCTGGGCCGGATGGTATACATCCAAGGGTGTTGAAAGAACTGAAATACGAGATTGCAGACCTGATATTAGTAATCTGTGAACTATCATTAAAATCATCTCTAATACCTGAAGATTGGAGGATCGCCAATGTAACACCAATTTTTAAAAAAGGTTCCAGGGGTGATCCGGGAAACTACAGACCGGTGAGCCTCACATCAGTACCGGGAAAAATGGTAGAAACCATCATAAAAAATAAAATTACTCAGCATGTAGATAGTCATGACCTAATGGGAGACAGCCAACATGGCTTTAGACAAGGAAGATATTGTCTTACTAATCTGTTATGTTTTTTTGAAGGAGTGAATAATCAGGTGGACAAAGGTGAGTCGGTTGATATTGTGTATCTGGACTTTCAGAAAGCCTTTGACAAGGTCCCTCATGAGAGACTTTTGGCAAAACTAAAGAGTCATGGGATAGGAGGCAGTGTACTATTGTGGATCAGGAACTGGTTAAAAGATAGAAAGCAGAGGGTAGGGCTAAATGGCCAATTTTCCCAATGGAGAAAGGTGAATAGTGGTGTACCCCAGGGATTTGTGCTGGGTCCGCTGCTTTTTGACATATTCATAAATGACCTGGGAAGTGGAATAACGAGTGAGGTTATCAAATTTGCAGATGACACAAAACTATTTAAAGTTGTTAAAACCCAAGAGGATTGTGGAAAATTGCAAGAGGATCTTGATAAATTGGAAGACTGGGCATCAAAATGGCAGATGAAATTTAATGTGGACAAATGCAAGGTTATGCACCTAGGGAAGAACAACCCAAACTATGGTTACACGATGCAAGGTTCCACATTAGGAACCACCACCCAGGAAGAAGATTTAGGCATCATTGTGGATACCATGTTAAAACCCTCGGCCCAGTGTGCAGTGGCGGCCAAGAGAGCAAATAGAATGCTAGGTATGATAAGGAAAGGAATGGAAAATAAAACAAAAGATATTATAATGCCTCTATATCGTTCCATGGTGAGACCGCACCTTGAATATTGTGTGCAATTCTGGTCGCCGTATCTTAAAAAGGATATAGCGATTTTAGAAAAGGTTCAGAGAAGAGCCACCAAAATGGTAAAGGGGATGGAAGGATACTCTTATGAAGAAAGGCTAAAAAGGTTAGGGCTCTTTAACCTGGAAAAGAGACGGCTGAGGGGAGATATGATAAAAGTCTATAAATTAATGAACGGAGTGGAACAGCTAAACGTAGATCGATTGTTTACTTTATCAGAATATAGAAAGACTAGGGGACATGCAATGAAGCTACAGGGTAAACTATTTAAGACTAATAAAAGAAAGTTTAAATTAGACTTACCTGCTAATTGTAGTTCCTGAAGGAACTCCAGTCTAGTCCCGGAAACTCTAGGGTTGTCATCCTCTTCCAGCAGCTTGGAGACTGATAGATGTCATTCTTTTGATGACACTGGTATAAGGACACAGGCACCGGCTCCTCCCACTCCAGTAACCTATTGACAAAGCAGACTCACCAGAGCAACAATTAAGTTAGAACACTTCCCAACACCTAGTGCCCACTAAATGCACAAGTACGAAAGAGTAATGTAATCTTAATATAGTAATATCAATAGAACACAAATCCCCAACGATATTTAACTTGACTCGGAAGGGTCTGGCTTCCGCCCCAGGAAGATTAACATTGCTCGGAGTTTAGCAAACCCTTTAAGGTCTCGAAGAATCCGCCCCGAGCCCAAAGCACCCCAGCGCTGCATGCTCTCTTCACCGGGAAAGCTGTGCTTCAGGCTCCACCACCTTGCAAAAACTCGGGACGGGATCCGGGACTAGACTGGAGTTCCTTCAGGAACTACAATTAGCAGGTAAGTCTAATTTAAACTTCCTTATCATCCCTCCAGTCTAGTCCCGGAAACTCTAGGGACGTAACAGAGCAGTAAAAAGAAGTCAATGGGCGGGACCTGCTAATCCAGCCTGAAGCACCGCTGACCCAAAACAGGTATCCCTACCCGCCTGAATATCCAGACGATAATGCTTCACAAAAGAATTCAAAGAAGTCCACGTTGCCGCTTTACAAATTTCGGCCGCTGGCACAAAACCAGACTCCGCCCAGGACGCCGCTTGCGCCCTAGTAGAATGCGCTCTCAGGCCCTCCGGTACCGGCCTGCCTTTCAGAAGGTAAGCTGACTCGATTGCTCCCTTAATCCACCTAGCAACTGACCCTTTGGATGCAGCTTCCCCCTTGCGAGGGCCGCCGAACAACACAATCTATCCGACCTCCTGAACGCCGCAGTCCTCCTGAGATAGCGCTTCAAGGCTCGACGGATATCCAAAAGATGCAATTGCGGAGCCGCAAGATCCTCCGAGGACTTACGGAACACTGGCAGAGACACCACCTGATTTACGTGAAACGGAGATAGGACCTTCGGCAAAAAAGACGGTACCGGTCGTAACACTACCTTGGACTCATGAAACGTTAGAAACGGTTCTCTACAAGATAACGCCTGTAGTTCTGAAATCCGCCTCGCCGAAGCAATGGCCACTAAAAACACCACCTTCAGGGTAAGATCCTTTAGAGATGCCTTAGCCAAAGGCTCAAACGGAGGCGAACTCAACGCCGACAATACCAGCTGCAGATCCCAGGTTGGCACTAAGAGCCTGCACGGTGGCCTCAAAAGACCCACCGCTTTCAGAAATCTCTTAACATCTGGATGGGTGCAGAGTGCTTGACCCCTGATTTTCCCCCTATAACAGGAAAGCGCTGCTAATTGCACCTTTAAGGAGGCTGCCGCCAACCCTCTTTGGAAACCATCTTGTAAGAACGCTAAAACCTGCGGAATAGAAGCCCGTAAAGCCTCACACTCACGATCCATGCACCAAGCCTCAAAAATGCGCCACACGCGAACATACGCTAAGGAAGTAGAGCTTCTGCGTGCCCTCAACAACGTCGTAATCACATCCGACGAATAGCCTCTAGCTCTCAACCTCGCCCTTTCAAGAGCCATGCCGTAAGCGAGAACCGAGCTACCTGTGGCATCCACAGCGGGCCCTGCTGCAAGAGATCTGGTCTGGGCGGTAGCCGCCACGGCTTCCCCACTATCAACCGCCTGAGATCCGCGTACCACTGTCTTCTTGGCCAATCCGGCGCGATCAGAAGCACGCATCCTCTGTGGCGCTCGATGCGCCGCACTACTCGGCCTATTAACATCCACGGCGGAAAAACATACAGGAGCTGATCGGAGGGCCATTCCTGGACTAACGCATCCAGGCCCTCGGACATCCGCTCCCTGCGTCTCCTGAAAAAACGTTCCACTTTCGCCGAATTGAACGTCGCCATGAGGTCCATGACGAGCGTCCCCCAATGACAAACAATCGCGTCGAACACATCCGGATGAAGTGTCCACTCTCCCGGATCTACTCTCACTCGACTCAAAAAATCGGCCGCTACATTGTCCACCCCGGCGACATGAGCCGTTGACAGAGCCTGAAGATTTTGCTCGACCCAGAGAAACAACTGATCCGCCTCGGCCTCTAACGGAACACTGCTGGTGCTGCCCTGCCTGTTGATGTAGGCTACGGCGGTCGCATTGTCCGAAAACACTCTGATCGCTGCACCCTTCAGAAACCGCTGAAACTCCTGCAACGCCAAGACCACCGCACGAAGTTCCAACCTGTTGATTGACCACGACCTTTCCTGAAGAGTCCAGAGGCCTTGCGCAAACCGTCCCTGACAATGTGCTCCCCAACCGAGGAGACTTGCATCTGTAGTCAGTGGGATCCAGGCTGGCATGTCCAAGGGCATGCCTTTCTCCAGAGACTCCGGAAGCAACCACCACTGCAATGCCTCCCGAACCGAGTCTGGACAGAGAAGTCTCTTGGAAAGCGGATCGTTTTGATGAGACCATCTTCTGAGTAACGCTCTCTGTAAGGGCCTCATGTGCGCTCTCGCCCAGGGCACCAAGTCTATCGTTGCCGCCATCGTTACGAGAACTTGCAAGTAATGCCACGCTGTTGGCCTCGGCCGTTGGAGAAACCGTCGAACTAACCTTTGTAAGGCCAGCACTCGATGCGGAGGCAGAAAAACCATGCCTACCCCGGAATCGAAATGCGCCCCGAGATACTCGATCTCCTGAGAAGGAACCAGACTGCTTTTGGCCACATTTACCACCCAACCTAGCTTCTGCAGGCAAGTGACCACCTTGGCAGTAGCCTCCTCGCTTTCCACTCTGGACTTTGCTTGAATCAACCAGTCGTCCAGATAGGGATGCACGAGAACACCGTTCTTCCTCAAATCCGCCGCTACGACTACCATCACCTTGGTAAAGGTCATTGGCGCAGTTGCTAGCCCGAAGGGTAGCGCCCGAAACTGAAAATGTCCCATTGGGACCGCAAACCTGAGGAATTTCTGATGTTCTCGGCGAATCGGAATGTGGAGATATGCCTCGGATAAATCCAGGGAGGTCAAAACCTCCCCTCTGCGGACCGCCATGATGACTGACCGTAGTGTCTCCATATGAAAATGAGAAACCCGGAGACACTTGTTGACCTTTTTGAGGTCCAAAATCGGCCGATAAGTCCCCTCTTTCTTTGGGACCACAAAATAAATGGAGTATCGACCTGAGCCGCATTGATCCGGAGGCACCCGTTCTACTGCCTTGAGATCCAGCAACCTCTGTAAGGTCTGTTTGACGGCCACTCGCTTGTGCAGCGACTTGCAAGGGGACTGAACGAAGGCTTCGGTCACCGGTCTTTGAAATTCTAAAGCATATCCTTCTCGAATCACCTCCAGCACCCACTGGTCTGAGGTAATTCCGACCCAGGCAGCGTAAAAATCCTGAAGACGACCGCCCACTGCTACGGCCACCTGAGTCCCCCTGACTTCATTGTGGCTTCTTGGCACCCGAGGTGGCAGCCGCAAAACCTCTGCTGGCACCACGGAAGCCCCGAAAACTTTGGTTTCGAAAGGCTAAACGCCCTCTCTGGCCCTGTGGGAACCTAGGGGAGCGAAAACGCCGAAAATCCCTCATTGGAAATCTTGGCATGGGCGAAAATTTCCCTGGCTTCTGCTTGTCTTCCGGCAGACGTCCTCCCTTGGACTCTCCCAGATCTTTAACTATCTTCTCCAAATCCTCTCCAAACAGTAGCCAACACTTAAAGGGAAGCTTACTTAAGCGGGCTTTGGAAGAAGCATCTGCTGCCCAATTGCGCAGCCAGAGATACCTCCTGGCGGCCACTGCCGAAGCCATACTGTTCGATAGCCCCCTAATGAGATCATAATGAATATCCACAAGATACACTGCTCCGGACTCGATACGAGCTGTCTCACCAATGGAGTCTTCAGCCTGCTCTCCCTGGAGCCTCTGAGCCCAGCGGAGACAGGCTCTGGCCACCCAAGCCCCACAGATGGAAGCTTGAATGGAAAGAGCATTAACCTCAAAAACCTGCCTCAACAAGGCCTCCAGCTTCCTGTCCTGAGTGTCCTTAAGAGCCGCTCCGCCTTCCACCGGAATGGTCGTCTTCTTAGTCACTGCTGAGACCGCGGCATCCACTTTGGGAGATTTGAACAGCTCCTTATCAAGCTCCACCAACGGATAAAGGCGAGACATTACCCGAGAACCTCTGAGAGCGGACTCAGGCATATCCCACTCACTTTGTATCATCTCTTTAATGACTCTATGTATGGGAAAAGCCTTTGCATCCTTCGAAAAGCTTGCAAGAGTGGATCCTCCAAAGTAGCCTCTTCAACTGGCTCAGACACCGGCACATTGAGTGCCTTCACTGTCTCTGAAATCAGTGCGGGCAACTCTTCCCGACGAAAAATACGCACCACTCTAGCCTGATCCTCCTGTTCAATAATCTCTCCCTCTTCCAGCTCCTCGTCCATCTCAGGATCATGCTCCTCCTCCTCGATACGCAAATCCTCCAAAAACTCGGACTGACTCCGCTTATCCGGCTCCACCCGGGCTCTCTTTGGCCCGACGACCGAAGGTGACAGGGAGAGAGGAGAGCCAGGTCGTTTGTGCCCTAAGTCTGCTGGCAGAGGCGCAAAGGACGAGGCTGAAAGATCTTTAGGAGCCTTGACAAATGCTCTTTGAATAAGAGCTACGAAGTCTGGGGAAAAAATTGAAGTTAAATCAGGAGCGAAGGGTGCCTGAGGACGAGGCACATCCGGAGCCGAGGAAGGGCCGGGTACAGGCTCCACGGGATCAAGCAGAGGAGACAGAGGCCTCTGCACCACTACCTCCTGGTCCTCTGAGGCATCTGACCGCTGCTGCTCTATCGCGGAAGCCTGGCTGCTTTTACAGATGCCTGCGTCTGATACTGTAGACCTTTTAATCCCACAGATCAAACATAATGTCTTTGCCGGCATTTTAGCGCCCTGTGCTGCCAAGGTTAGAAATAGCCCGAGGTGCCTTTAAAAACCTGCTCAACAGACGTCCTGTAGCCACAGACAAAATGGACAGTGATGCTCAGTTGAACCTGCCCTGCCGACTCTGGGCCTCTTTTTTTTTTTTTTTAACAGATCAAAAGGAAGCAGGAGGTCACCTGACCTGAATTGTGAAGGAAATACTGCCAAACGAAGCTTCCTGACTCTATAACTTAAAATTGTTTCCCCCAACCACGCTACTGCTTTTTTCCCGCCGAAAACGGCCCGCGGCGGGAAAATGGCTCCCACACGGTCCTCTCAGCCAAATTCACAACCGGCATACAAGAGAGAGGGAAAATTAATTAATCAGCGCTTACCTCAGGGAGAGGAGAGGAGAAACAGCCCCAAAAGCCCCGAAGCTGTCCACCCTCACCGTGGTCGAACTCAGTTTCCAGGCACTGCCCCTGTAAGAGCTCAGAGACCAACCTTATAGCCGTGCCCGTCTGCCGAAGTCCCCCAAAACGCCTGCAGGCAAAATCCTCTGCGTCGCGCTGGAGGAGGCAGGTACAAATAATCGGAGCTCATCTGGACTTACTCCGGCTCTGAAACCTTCCCTCCCCTGTCACACCGCTAAGAGGGAGGAAGAAGGGAAGAGAGGCCCCTCCGTCGTCAAAATTTAAAGTGGTACAGCCCCATAAGCTATGTTCAATCAAAGAAAAAAGAAAAAAGAATTTGTGAATAAAAGAAGTAATGCCAATTTGAGATTGATAACCCCAATTAACTAACACTAAAGTCCTTAATTGCTCCTCTAGTGAACCAGAAACTCTGGCTCACATCCTCCAGCTGCTTGGAGACTGATAGAACTGGAGTGGGAGGAGCCGGTGCCTGTGTGCTTATACCAGTGTCATCAAAAGAATGACATCTATCAGTCTCCAAGCTGCTGGAAGAGGATGACAACCCTAGAGTTTCTGGGACTAGACTGGAGGGATGATAAGGAAATATTTTTTCACTCAACATGTAATCAAACTCTGGAATTTGTTACCAGAGGATGTAGTAAAGGCTGTTAATGTAGCTGGGTTTAAAAAAGGTTTGGACAAGTTCCTGGAGGAAAGGTCCATAAACCATTATTAAGAAGGGACCCAGGATATCAATGCTTGAACCAATACAAGCATTGAGGAACCTGTGTCCCTTGGGGAAACTGCTAGGTACATATGACCTAGATTGGCCACTGTTGGAAACAGAATACTGGGCTTGATGGACCTTGGTCTGACCCAGTATGGCATATCTTATGTTCTTATGTTCTTATGGGTCATGTTACTAGCATGGGGGGCCAATATTAACTTTAGAGGATGTGCTCAAGATGTGGCACCATGCAAGCTGTCACATGAGTGCACTAAATGCCACCCATTGAGGTAGCATTAAGTGCACCCATGCTAATGGAGGCAAGCACAGTTAGCACGGGCTAATAATGGTTATGATAGCCGCAATGCTCCAGCAATGCCTATGCTCAGGCCCTGTCCCATCCTGATGTATGCTGCCAGAGTAGCATGGGATATTTGGCACAAGGGTCTGTGTTACTTTATAATGTCTCACCCAAACTGCATGTTAAACCTGTGCTAACAGTAGCACAGTTTAGTAAACCTATCCCTAACCATACTGCAGATAGATGCGCTTAATACCATCTGTTGAGGTGGGGTTAATTGCTCTGCGGTATCAGCTGTGTAAGCAGTTCACATGCAGTACTGTATGATATGTTAGGTGTAAGATACAGCCTCCATCCATTACCCATCCGCTTCCATGTTTGACAGTTAATGGGGGATTTAGTGCATGCTGCTACTGTTCTCTCGCACAACATTTACATTGATCAAGAAGCAACAGTTCGAACGGAACTAGGAGAAACAGAATGGTTTAAAATTAGCAAAGGCGTACGACAAGGCTGCATACTTTCCCCCTACCTCTATAATTTATATGCAGAACAAATCATCAGAGAAGCAGGACCGTATGAAGACAACCGAGATGTGAAGATTGGTGGAAGACTTACACTGGTCAACACAATTTTTGTCACAGACCTGCTCTGACCTGTTTCATATGTAATTTTTCCCATTGTTTACAAATATGGTATCAGAATTTTTCTATCACCCATACTTCAGGAGATATCATCTAGTAAAGAATACATTACTGTAATTAGCCATTACAGTTTTGTTTCAGTAAACAAAGGTTGAATACGAAAAATTCCATCATAATTATTATTGTATGTTGTAAGCTACAACCAAAAATGCTGAGTCATGTAGTTATAATAAAATTAATTAACCTGGCCCCTTGCCCTACTGGTCCGGCTAATGCAAGCAGAAAACGCCGAGTCATGTATTGGTATGCTTTCTGTCGCTGTCAGCGATTGTGGTTTGCATTGTTTGAAAAAAAACTGAATCTGAATGGATGTGAGTTTGCGTTAATCTATTTCATAAACAGCAGTTGGTTAATAAATATTACGGTTATTGCTTGTAGTTATTTAACAATGCCTCGAAAGTGTGTTAATCGTCCAGATTCATTTTGCTATATTTGCGGTGAGGTTACTTTCAGGGGCGGCCCAAGGGGGGTGCGGGGCCATGTGCGGAGACTCAGTGCGGGGCCTCATTTGCATAAGTGGCATTATTTGCATAAATATTTGCATAATGTTACCATACACTAACTTTTAGTAAACATGTCTCTTAATGAGTGTATGGATAAAGAAAGACTAAAAGATTTCTACATTACTATAATCCAGTGCCAACCGCCAGGCACATTAGGAACCACTACAAACGCTGCCCATTTAGAACCCATAGCAAACCCACCGTATCCTGACAGCATTACCAGGACTCACAAAGCACCATACCCTACCTATCAAAAGGCAACACTGCAAATATTAAACCAATACATTTCAGAGAATACTGGGGAAAGAGAACAAGTGGCAATGTCAAATAGGAATTACATAAACAGAATACCTCAGCTCAGTTACACATGCAGAACATAGACCATCACCAAACAAGGAATCACAATTTAGAAACAGGAAGGCAATAATTAAACTGGGAACCCCAAAAGCCAAACTTGGAAGTACAACAACACTGTAGAAATAAAACTATAAATTAATTTCCTCTTGTACCAAACAAAGCACAGACGTTAATGATGCACATTTCCTAGAGGTTTCATATTCCAGTTAATAAATTCAAAATAAAGAGATATTTCTACCTTTTGTGCATTTTTTTTCAGTTGCAATTGTTCCAGCCACTTTCTTCTGGTTTCTTCATGTTTTCTGCTAACTGTCCATCGTCTGCTGTCCATTTGTTCTTTCTTCTCTCTTCTAGTTTTTTTTTCCATTCTCTCTCTCTACATCTGCTTTAACATACTAATCTTTCTCCTTTTGCTCTTTCCTCATTCCTATTTCATCCACACAAATTTTACCCCTCCATCCTCAATCCCCACTTATTCTCCCAATACCAGGCCAATTGTAGATTTTCATCCCTCCCACACAAAATATTTGTCCCCTCTCCATTTTACTCTCCCAGCCCCATCCCATTCTAATCCTCCCCCAACATCAGCTCCCTTCTAGTTCCAGTCTCACCCAGCATCCATTCCCTTCTAGTCCCTGCATCAGCCCATTTCCAGTCCTAGCCCACCATCAACCCATTTCCAGTCCTAGCTCCCCCATCCATTTTCAGTCTGAGTCCCTTCATCAGCTCATTTCCAATCCTAGCCCCCCATCAGCCCATTTCTAGTCATTTCCTAGCCCCATCATCAGCCCATGTCAAATCATAGCTCCCCTCCACTCAGTCCAATTCCAGTCCAAGCCCCCCCCCATGAGCCTACTTTCAGTTCTAGCCCCTCCATGAGTCCATTTCAATTCAAGCCCCCACCACAGCCCATTTCCAATCTTAGCTCCCCCCAACAGCCCATTTCCAGTCCTATCCTAGCTGCTCCATCAGCCCATTTTCAGTCCTAGCTCCCTTCCCTCACAGCCCATTTCCATTCCAAGCTCCCTCCCCATCAGCTATTTGCAGTTCAAGCCTCCCCTTCCACTCAGCCCATTTCCAGTCATAGCAACCACCCAACCCATTACCAGTCCTTGCCCCCCATCAACCCACTTCCAGTCCTAACCCCCATCACCCCCTTTTCTGTTTAATCCACTCCTATAACCCATTACCAGTCCTAACCCCCCCATCAGCCCACTTCCAGTCTTAACCCCATCAGCCCATTGCCAGTCCTAAACCCCCCCCCCCATCAGCCCACAGCCCATTACCAGTCCTAACCACATCAGCCCACCTCAAGTCCTAACCCCTCCCCATCAGCCCATTAGCAGTCCTAACCCACCCCCACCCCCACAGCCCATTAGCAGTCCTAACCCACCCCCACCCCCCCCCCAGCCCATTAGCAGTCCTAACCCTCCCCATCAGCCCATTAGCAGTCCTAACCCACCCCACCCCCCCAGCCCATTAGCAGTCCTAACCCACCCCACCCCCCCAGCCCATTAGCAGTCCTAACACCCCCCCCAGCCCATTAGCAGTCCTAACAACCCACCCCCACCAGTCCTAACCCCTCCCCCTCAGCCCATTAGCAGTCCTAACAACCCCCCCCCCAGCCCAGCCCAGCCCATTAGCAGTCCTAACAGCCCCCAGCCCAGCCCATTAGCAGTCCTAACAAACCCCCCCAGCCCAGCCCATTAGCAGTCCTAACAAACCCCCCAGCCCAGCCCAGCCCAGCCCATTAGCAGTCCTAACAACCCCCGCCCCGCCCATTAGCAGTCCTAACAACCCCCCCAGCCCAGCCCAGCCCATTAGCAGTCCTAACAACCCCCAGCCCCGCCCATGAGCAGTCCTAACAAACCCCCCCCCAGCCCAGCCCATTAGCAGCCCTAACAAACCCCCCCAGCCCAGCCCAGCCCATTAGCAGCCCTAACAAACCCCCCCAGCCCAGCCCAGCCCAGCCCAGCCCATTAGCAGTCCTAACAACCCCCAGCCCAGCCCATTAGCAGTCCTAACAACCCCCCCCAGCCCAGCCCAGCCCAGCCCATTAGCAGTCCTAACAACCCCCCCCAGCCCAGCCCATTAGGAGTCCTAACAACCCCCCCCCAGCCCAGCCCACCCCAGCCCCTTGGCATTCCTAACAACCCCCCCCCCCAGCCCAGCACAGCCCATTAGCAGTCCTAACAACCCCCCCAGCCCAGCCCAGCCCAGCCCATTAGCAGTCCTAACAACTCCCCCCCCCAGCCCAGCCCATTAGCAGTCCTAACAACCCCCCCCAGCCAAGCCAAAATTAAAAAAAAAACCTGTCTGCTGCCGCGGTCGGGGCCGCCGCGGCAGAATCGAGCGTGCCGCGGGGCCCCCCTGTGCACGGCAGAGCCTGCCCTCCCCTGTAGCAGCTCTCTCTTTGGAGCTGAAGTCAGACGCGCCGGCTTGCAGAGCAGAGCGCGAGGGAAGAGTTTCTCCCTCGCTGCTCTGTTAAGCCCGCGGGGGCTGATGGGAACTTACTTTGCCCTTGAAGATGGAATTTGGGGGATTGGAAAGAACTTCAAAAATAACTTTTTATCCTTATTGATAAATGGTGGCTATAACATATAAGTATATTCCACAGCAAACTTTCTGGTTTGTTTCACAAGAGTCTTTAACATGTGCCATATGGATTTTCAAATGATAAAAGTGTATGGATTTCCTTGAAAAAAAGACCTTCTGGCTTATTTGTTTCCTTTATTTAGGTGAGATGCATTGTGTTGCTAAGCTTATCCCATCACTGGCCATCTTTTCATTTGATGATGTGCCGTCTAGTCTAAACCCATTGTGAACTCTGGATTCCTTTTCATGTGAATTAGAACTGAAAATATGATACCTGAGGCAAGTGTACGGACTTCTCAGAGGTCTCATGTTGTCAAATCAACTTCTATGACCAAGGAGATTACTTCCAACATCATGTTTTCATAAAGGGGAATTAATGAGGTGTTCTGCAGTTTGATGCCTGACAAGTCAGCCAAAGCCTATTCAAGTGGCTGAGGCAAAAACTGACGTCAACTATTTATTTTACAATCTTTCATTTTGACTCCCCTCTAGAGCTTTAAGGCAGCGATAAAGGAGATTGATGTGAAGGAGAGTTAGGCATTTCAGCTGAGTCAGTTAACATTGTGGAGGAGGAGAATGAAATAGATGAGTACTATATAATTTTATGTCGTGCGGTTTTCATTGCAGTGAAAGAATGAAAGAGATAGGGCCTGGAGTACTGTGCTATTGGCAGGAATATTTTGACTGCTCATCCCCCTTGTATCTGTTTAATTCTAGAGCTTTCCATAGTTATTAACTCCCACTCTGTACAGGTTGGTTAGTTCATCATCATATAGAAGCTTACTATGAAATATCTCAAATGAAGTTTACTAGGTGTTCTTTTCTAGAAGCATCTTTTTTCCTCTGGCTGTCAAAATCCCTCCTCTAGACGTAACTAATCAATAAGTTGAGTTTGATGTGATCTATAATTTGCCTCTTCAGATGAAACGAACAGGTGAAATTCCTGCATTCTTCTACCTTTTTTATATTTCCAGAACTGCATTGTATGCAATGGAAACGTTAAGGGCACCGATGCTATTAGAAAAGAGAATGACATAAAGGTGTGAGGAAACATACTATTTTCTTGCATTATTCCTTCAGCCACCAGATCTGGAAGCTTTCTGCTGTCAGTCAATGACAGTTGGACAAGGTACAACGGAGGTGCATTCTGTTTCTGGTGTCAGCTCAAAACATGTGTGTAAAGAATGAGCACTAAATTAACTTTGGGGCTCTTTTACTAAAGGGCGCTATGGTGTCCAACCAAATGTATCCATAATGCTAAAAACCATAGCGCGCTAGTTGCAACACCATCACGTCAACTGTTGGGGGATGGAAAGCATGTTCCTGGCATTTAATGTGGTGCACTTTGCCCTAAAGCTAAATAATAATGCAGCCTAAAATTTGCATGGGTGCATTAGCCTCCACCTATGGCATGCCTTGCACTTAACATGGAGTGCATTAACTACAAGGGGCTCCCCCCATCCTACTCTCTAGCCCTAACCCACCCACCCATCCCCAGCACACGCACCACAGTTACCACGGAAATCTAACTGTGCTGCCCCCATGCTAACAGTGGTTAGCACAATCTGTAACCTGTGCTGTGTAGGGTCCCTTTATGTGCGTAAAACCTCTGAATTAATGGCTATAAAATTGATTTACACATATTAAAAAGTTTTGTTTTTAACATGGATTAATCCAATTTTACATTCCTTAATTTCTGAAACAAACTGAAAAGAATGTTCAAAAATTGGCCAATAGATCAAAACAACAATTTCAAAACAGAAATATTTTCAGTGGCCACCCCTAAACGACACTGATAGCTGACAAAAAATTCTTCTTTTCCACTAATACATCATGACCGGCTAACACCTATTGCTGTCTTCATGCAAAGTCACCACAAATTCCACAATTTACAGGTGGTGCTGCTAATATCTTGTGGGTCTCAGGGAACCTCTCACATCTGTAAATGAGAAGAAAATTAGAGCATCATGAGGAAACAGGCGATGATGGATATGAAATCACAAGGTAGAGAATAGATTCTTCTTATGGCTTTCCTCTTAGTTCATACCCCTGCACTCACAGTCTAGGGTAACTGACAGATGCTTTGCTATAGAATGTGAACAATATAACAAGACCAAACATAATGTACACAAAAGCTGGCAATGAACCCATTTTGAATAAGATGGAGGTAGTCATAGTGGACCACTCTACATTCAGCTCAACTGCATGGCTGCACTCTGCTTCCTGTACCTATGGTGGTCAGCAGAAGGGGAAGAGGGAATATTTTGGTAGTAGATTTTTCAAGAAGTATTTTACATAGAAACATGATGACAGAAAAAGACCACATGGCCTATCTAGTCTGTCCTTCCATAACAACAACTACAACAGTCCACTTTTTATCTTTAGAGATCCTCTGTGTTGGTCCCATGCTTTTTTGAATTCAGTTACTGTCCTCATCTCTACCACCTCGACTGGGAGACTATTCCATGGATCCACTACTCTTTCTGTAAAGAAATATTTCTGCATATCACTCCTGAATCTATCTCCCTTCACCGTCATCCCATGTCCCCTCGTAGCAGAACTTGCTTTCAATTGAAAGAGGCTCTCTCCCTGAACATTTATGCCACGGAGGTATTTACACATCTCAATCATATCACCTCTATCCCGCCTTTCCTCTAAGGTGTACATATTAAGATCCTTATGTCTGTCCACATATGCTTTATAATGAAGCCCATTAATCATTTTAGTAGCAACCCTCTGCACCGACTCCATCCTGTTCACATCCTTTTGAAGGTGCGGTCTCCAGAATTGCACACCATACTCCAAATGAGGTCGCACCAAAGACTTATAGAGAGGCATTATCACCTCCTTTTTTCTGCTAGCCATTCCTCTCCGTATGCACCCAAGCATCCTTCTAGCTTTTGCCGTCGCCTTTTCTACCTGTTTAGCTACTTTAAGATCATCAGACACAACCACGCCTAGGTCCCGCTCTTCTTTAGTGGACAAAAGTACTTCACCTCCTATACTGTATTGCTCCCTTGGATTGCTGCAGCCCAAATGCATGACCTTACATTTTTTAACATTAAATCCCAGCTGCCAAATTCTAGACCATTCTTCAAGCTTAGCTAGATCCCTCCTCATGTTATCTACACCTTCCTGGGTGTCTACTCTATTGCAGATTTTGGTATCATCCGCAAAGAGGCAAACCTTACCCAACAGCCCTTCCGCTATATCACTAACAAAGATGTTAAAAAGAATCAGACCAAGGACAGATCCCTGGGGCACACCACTGGTAACATCCTTCTCCTTAGAGTGAGCTCCATTTACTTGTACTCTTTGTCGCCTCCCACCCAACCAATTTCTAACCCAAGCAGTAACTTTAGGGTCCATCCCTAGGGTGCTCAGTTTGTTTATAAGTCGCCTGTGAGGACCAGTGTCAAAGGCTTTACTGAAATCTAAATACACCACATCTAGAGCCAGGGGTGGCCCAAGGGGGGTGCGGGGCCATGTGCGGAGATTAATTGCGTGGCCTCATTTGCATAGGGAGCCTCATTTGCATAAACATTTGCATAATATTAACATGCATTTTTAGTAAACATGCTTCTTAATGAGTGTCTGGATAAAGAAAGACTAATAGATTTCTACGTTACTATATTCCAGTGCCAACCGCCAGGCCCATTAGGAAGTACTATAAACACTGACCTTTTAGAACTCATAGCAAATCCACCATATCATAACAGCTCTGCCAGGACTCACAAAGCACCTAAACCCTACCTATCAAAAGGCAACGCTGCAAATATTAAACCAATACATCTCAGAGAATTCCAATGCATCTCCTATTGGGGAAAGAGAACAAGTGACATGGTCAAATAGAAGCTACATGAACAGAATACCTCAGTTTGGTTAAAATACAGAACACAGACTGTCACCAAAGAACAAGGGATCACAATTTAGAAATAGGAAGACAATAATTAAACTGGGAACCCCAAAAGCCAAACTTGGGATGTACAACAACACTGGAGAAATAAAACTATAAATTAATTTCCTCTTGTACTAAACAAAACACAAAAGATGTTAACAATGCACATTTCCCAGAGCTGATATATTCCAGTTAATAAATTCAAAATAAAAAAGTATTTTTCTACCTTTTGTTGCTTGTGCATTTTCTTTTCAGTTGCAATTGCTCCAGTCACTTTCTTCTGGTTTCTTTGTGTCTTCTGCGAGCAATCCATTTTCCTTTCTTCTCTTTTAGATTTTTTTCCAAATTGTTTCTCTATATCTGCTTTAACATACTGATCTTTCCCCTTTTGCTCTTTCCTCAATTTCTTTCCTTATTGCTTTATCATCCATTCTCAATCTACACTTACTCTTCCAATACCCTGCCCTTCGTAGACTTTTCTTCCCTCCCACACAAAATATCTTTTCCCCTCTCCATTCTCATTTCCCATCCCTTTCTAGTCCTCCCCCCAAATCAGCTCCTTTATAGTTCTAGACCCACCCAGCATCTGCCCTCTTCTAGTCCCAGTCTCCCAAGCTTCCACATCAGCCCATTTCCAGTCCTAGCCTCCCATCAGCCCATTTCCACTCCAAGCTCCCCATCAACCCATTTCCAGCCCTTTTCCAACTCCCATCAGTCCACTTCCAGTCCTATTCCAGCTCCCATCAGCCCATTTCCAGTGTCCTATTCCAGCCCATCACCCATTTGCAGTCTACGTTCCCCCCATCAGCCCATTTCTAGTCCTATCCTAGCTCCTCATCAGCCCATTTCCAGTCCTAGCCCCAATATGCTCTTTTCCAGTTCCATTCCAGTCCCTCATCAGCCCATTTCCTCCACGCACCCCCATCAGCTAATTTCCAATCCTAGCCCCCTTGTCAGCCCACTTTGCCCTATTCCAGCCCCCATAAGCCCATTTCCAGTCCTAATCCAGCTCTTCATCAGCCCATTTCCAGTCCAAGTCCCCCCCCATCACAGCCCATTTCGTCCATTCCCCCCACCATCACAGCCAATTTGCAGTCCTTTCCCCCCCCACCATCACAGCCCATTTGCAGTCCTATCCCCTCCCACCATCACAGCCCATTTCGTCCCTTCCCCCCACCATCACAGCCCATTTGCAGTCCTATCCCCCCACCATCACAGCCCATTTGCAGTCCTCCCCCCATCACAGCCCAATTGTAGTCCGTTCCCCCCATCACAGCCCATTTCCAGTCTGTTCTCCCCCCACCACAGCCCATTTCCAGTCTGTTTCCCCCCATCCCAGCCCAATTTGTCCGTTCCCCCCATCACAGCCCATTTCCAGTCCGTTCTCCCCCCCCCCCACATCACAGCCCATTTCCAGTCTGTTTCCCCCCCTTCACAGCCCATTTCCAGTCCGGTTCCCCCCCATCACAGCCCATTTCCAGTCTGTTTCCCCCATCCCAGCCCATTTTCAGTCTCCCCCCATCACAGCCCATTTCCAGTCTGTTTCCCCCCCCCCCCATCACAGCCCATCCAGTCCTAGCCGTCCCTCCGAAGAGCCCCGCACCGTCTAAGGGGCTGCAGAGGGAGTCGGGGAAGCCCGCGCGAGGCCCCGGCTCCCTCTGCACAGCCCACCAGCGTGAAGAACCTTTACCTTCCCGCTGGCGGCTGTTTCAATGAAGCCGCGGATGCCGGGAAAGGTTAAAGGCAATGCCCTTTAACCTCTCCCAGCATTCGCGGCTTCATTGAAACAGCCGCCAGCGTGAAGGTAAAGGCTCTTCATGCTGGCGGGCTGTGCAGAGGGAGCCGGGGCTTCGCGCGGGCTTCCCCGGCTCCCTCTGCAGCAGTCCATTGAGCGAGAATGTGGTTCGCGCGGGGCCCCCTGAAGCGCGGGGCCCTGTGCAAACAACATTCTCACTCAATGGACGGGCCGGCCCTGTCTAGAGCTCTCCCTCGGTCCAACTCCCTGGTCACCCAGTCAAAGAAATCAATCAGATTTGTCTGACAAGACCTGCCTCTGGTGAATCCATGCTGCCTCGGATCCTGTAATCCGCTGGACTCCAGAAACCTCACTATTTTCTCTTTCAGCAGCGTTTCCAATAATTTACTCACCACCGAAGTTAAATTAACCGGCCTGTAGTTTTCAACCACATCCTTACTTCCGCTTTTGTGTAAAGGCACCACATGAGCCTCTCTCCAGTCTTTGGCACCACTCCCGACTTCAACGAGGCATTGAAAAGGTCAGTGAGTGGAGTTGCTAGAACATCCCCAAGTTCCCTCAGCATTCTAGGGTGTATCCCATCTGGTCCCATCGCTTTGTTTACTTTAAGTTGAGCTAGTTTCTCACGAACACAGTCTTCTGAAAATTGTTCAAGATGTCCCTCGCTTCTGTTCTTATTTGTGGGTGTTTTCTGAGGTCCTGCTGCTGGTTCTTCATCTGTGAACACAGAACAAAAATATTTGTTAAGCAATTCCGCTTTATTCTTATCAGCTTCTACATATTCCCCCCCTGCACCCTTGAGTCTGACAATACCACTTTTGCCCTTCCTCTTCTCACTAATATATCTGAAAAATGTATTATCCCCCCATTTTATTGCATTGGCTATTTCCTCCTCCTTTTCAATCTTTGCCTTCTTGACTACTTTGCTAGCTTCTCTAAGTTTTTCCAAATACAGATGCCTGTCTTCCTCTCTCTGTGATCTCTTGTATTTCATGAAGGCCTCCCTCTTTTTCTTCACTTTTTCAGCTACTTCCTTCGAAAATCATAGCGGTCTCCTGTTCCTTTTGCCTTTATTTACCATTTTAACAAAAAGGTTGGTTGCCTTTAAAATACCCCCCTTCAGTTTTGCCCACTGTTTTTCTACATCCCCCAGCTGTTCCCATCCCACTAATGACTCCCTGAGGTATTGGCCCATCTTCGCAAAGTTAGTCTTCCTAAAGTCTAAGATCCTGACCTTGGAATGGATTCTAACAGCCCTAGTCCTAATACTGAACCACACCATCTGGTGATCACTGGATGCAAAATGATCTCCCACTACAACATCAGAAACACGTTCACCATTGGTAAGCACCAAGTCCAGTATGGCCCCTTCACGTGTGGGGTCTGTTAGCAATTGCCTGAATAGTTCTCCCTGTAGAGAATCCAGGATCTCCTTACTTCTAGATGATACTGCAGCAGGAATGTGCCAATCAACATCTGGCATATTAGTTGTTTATTGTATTTCTCTAAATGTTCGGCCTAGGTCTTGTTACTGCGACTACTATTCATTTGTGCAGTATTAGTTGATGAACACAGAGCTAAGATAGTCTTTTCTCTATAGGGCTTTTGATCTCTTAAAGGCACACAGACAAAAGTGATTGGGCAAGGATAGGGAGGGACTGTTATGAAGATTTAAACACAGCCTCAGAAAAGTGGTATTTATGGTGGGATGTGAATGTGGCTAGTGGACATTACACAGTAACCCACAGAGACTATTCCAGATACATAGTACAGAAAGATGGAAAGCACAGACTTACATTTCGGATTCCAAGTATAAGAAAGAATATTTTTTATTTATTTGTAATAGATATATTCCATTGTGGGTGGCTTACATTAGAAATAATCAGAACACGATATCAATACAAAATATACAAACACAAAATATCAATCCAAAAGATATATTGCTAATATTGTATGAGTAGCCTATGACCCAAACTCCTGAGGAAATAAATAGGTTTTAACTTTCTTTTGAAAAATTGATAGGTCAGTCTTTCTGTGGATCTGATCAGGAAATTCATTCCAGAATGTGGGACCAGCAAGTGAAAAAGCTTGGTTCCTGGTTTCATTCCTGTGACTTGATGCTAAGGGATGGTTAAAGGTTTCCCTTGGGAGGAGCATAAGGAATATGGTGGATTGTAGGAACTAATTAGTGAACACAATCCCACAGGGACTACATTGGTTAGGCCTTAAACAATAAGGTTGCTAGGTTAAATTTAATATGTTTTTCGATGGGAAGCCAATAAAGGGATTGTAATGCCAAAATACAAAAACACTCCACCAAAACAGGACTGGTAATTAATATTGAAACAAAAGGTGAGAAAAAACTCTTTATATCCCACAGTCTCTCTGTAACCTTTTACCAACCTATAAGGGGGTCTCAGAACTCATGGGCTAATGAGTGATTTACATCAATATCTGTAAAACATTTGCCCTTTTGCATCAATGACCAACCCTTATGGTAAACATATACATAAGCAATGTGCAGAAAGAACGCAACAGCAAACTTAGCTTCAGAAATCCTTCACCCTGTCATGATCAATCTGATGCCGGGGAGAAAGTTAAAACCTATTTATTTCCTCAGGAGTTTGGGTCATAGGCTACTCATACATTATTAGCAATATATAAGGGTTGGATATGCCCTTTAACCTTTCCCAGCATTCGCAGCTTCACACAAACAGCTGCCAGCGTGAGGGAAAAGTATCTTCATGCTGGCGGTTGTACAGAGGGAGCTGGGGCCTCACTCGGGCTTCCCCGGCTCCCTCTGAAGCCCCTCAGACAGCCGCGGGGCTGGGAGGGGGGGAGGGGGAGGCCAAGGACTGGATGGGCTGTGATGGAGGGGGGGAACCTGGACTGTAAATGGGCTATGGGGGGTGGGCACCTGGACTGGAAATGAGCTATGATTGGGGGGGAGGGGGCTAGGACTGGAAATGGGCTGTGATGGGAGGGCTAGCACTGGAAATGGGCTGATGGCGGCTGGAATAGGACTGGAAGTGGGCTGACAAGGGGCTAGGATTGGAAATTGGCTGACGAGGGAGCTTGGAGTGGAAATTGGCTGATGGGGGGCTGGAATGGAACTGGAAAATAGCATATGTGGGGCTAGGACTGGAAAAGGGCTGATGAGGAGATGGAATAGGACTAGAAATGGGCTGATGGGGGGTGCTTGGACTGCAAATGGGTGATGGGCTAGAATAGGACTGGAAATGGGATGATGTGGGGGCATGGGAGAATGGGACTAGAAGGGAGCGGATGCTGGGTGGGTCTAGAACAGGGGTGGGCACCTCCGGTCCTGGAGGGCCGCAGACCAGTCAGGTTTTCGGGATATCCCTAATGAACATGCATGAGATATATATGCATTAGAGATATCCTGCCAACCTGACTGGTTTGTGGCCCTCCAGGGCTGGATTTGGAGACCCCTGCCTTACACCTCTGTCATTTAAGATCGTGAGTGGGCAAGGTACAGATGTCCTAGACATCGAAAGGGTATATAGAATGTGTCACATTCCTCCTCGATTCTCACCACCACCAAAAAGTTGTCTAATAGACAATTTTTTGGTGGTGGTGAGAAGTGAGGAGGACTGTGACAAATTCTATCTAACCTTTTTGATGTCTTGGACATCTGCACCTTGTCCACTCACAATCTTAAATGACAGAAATGTAAGGCAGGGGTCTCCAGATCCAGCCCTGGAGGGCCACAATCCAGTCAGGTTGGCAGGATATCTCTAATGCATATATATCTCATGCATATTCATTAGAGATATCCTGAAAACCTGACTGGTCTGCGGCCCTCCAGGACCAGGTTTGCCCACCCCTGGTCTAGAACTATAAGGGAGCTGATTTTGGGGGAGGATTAGAAGGGATGGGGATGGGGAATGAGAATGAAAAACATCTAAAAGAGAAGAAAGGACAAATGGACAGCTCGCAGAAGACTTGAAGAAGCCAGAAGAAAGTGACTGGAGCAATTGCAACTGAAAAATAAAATGCCCAAACAGAAGGTAGAAAAATACTTTTTTTTTTGAATTTATTAACTGGAATATGTCAGGTCTGGGAAATGTATTGCTAACATCTTTGCGTTTTTGTTTAGTGCAAGAGGAAATTACTTTATAGTTTTATTTCTTCAGCGTTGTACATTTCATGTTTGGCTTTTGGGGTTTCCACTTTAATTATTATCTTCCTATTTTTAAATTGTGATCCCTTGTTCTTTGTGTGGTGACGGTCTATGTCAGGGGTGGGCACCTCCGGTCCTGGAGGGCCGCAGACCAGTCAGGTTTTCGGGATATCCCTAATGAACATGCATGAGATATATATGCATTAGAGATATCCTGCCACCCTGACTGGTTTTTGGCCCTCCAGGGCTGGATTTGGAGACCCCTGCCTTACACCTCTGTCATTTAAGATCGTGAGTGGGCAAGGTACAGATGTCCTAGACATCGAAAGGGTATATAGAATGTGTCACATTCCTCCTCGATTCTCACCACCACCAAAAAGTTGTCTAATAGACAATTTTTTGGTGGTGGTGAGAAGTGAGGAGGACTGTGACAAATTCTATCTAACCTTTTTGATGTCTTGGACATCTGCACCTTGTCCACTCACAATTTTAATGACAGAGGTGTAAGGCAGGGGTCTCCAGATCCAGCCCTGGAGGGCTACAAACCAGTCAGGTTGGCAGGATATCTCTAATGCATATATATCTCATGCATATTCATTAGAGATATCCCGAAAACCTGACTGGTCTGCGGCCCTCCAGGACCAGGTTTGCCCACCCCTGGTCTATGTTCTGCATGTGTAACTGAGCTGAGATATTCTGTTCATGTAGTTTCTGTTTGACAGTCCCACTTGTTCTCTTTCCCCCAGTGAGATTTATTGGTATTCTCTAAGATGTATTGGTTTAATATTTGCAGTGTTGCCTTTTGATAGGTAGGGTTTGGTGCTTTGTGAGTCCTGGTAGTGCTGTTATGATAGGGTGGGTTTGCTATGGGTTCTAAATGGTCAGTGTTTATAGTACTTCCTAATGGGCCTGGCAGTTGTCACTGCAATATAGTAATGCAGAAATCTTTTAGTGTTTCTTTATCCAGACACTCATTAAGAGGCATGTTTACTAAAAGTGCATGTTAATATTATGCAAATATTTATGCAAATGAGACTCCTTATGCAAATGAGGCCCACAATTAATCTCCGCACATGGCCCTGACCCCCCTTGGGCCGCCCCTGGCAACAGCTCTCTTCCCTTCCACCCCCAAATGCAGCTTCTCCCTTCCCCTGTGTGCAGCAGAAAAACAGGAGGAATCAGTCCCTCCATAGCATACACTCTGTCACCCAGTCTGTGGAAATCCAACTCTCATGCACTGTAGACACTTTGGGGTATGTTTACTAAACCGTCCTAATGTGCGCCTGGCGCTAGTGTGCAGGATGCCATATAAGGAGTGGGCGTTTCAGTCTTAACCTAGCAAACCGGGATTATCGCGCGCTCATGTGCGCCGCGCACAGTAGCGCATGAGAAACGCGCGCGGGAAGCATAAGCAGGCGCGCTGATGTGCAAACAGAGAAACAGAGCTGCAGTACAATGGTGAAGACACTGACAGATGGTGCAGGGGTCATGGGTTCAAACCCCCCACTGTGCCCAATGAATTATGCTGGCTGAGGCACTATCTGTTATGTGTAATATTGCATTATGAGGCATTTTAATTTTATTTTAATTACTGCTGCTAGCAAACGCACCCTCAAAGCACTGTAACATAAGGTGCTGCATACGGCACCCCATAAGGTACCCCAGAGGGCACATTTTAAAGTGCACTGGCTGCCACGGCACCCTACAATGTTGCTTAAAGGGTGGCCTATAGGGCGCCATATAGGGTGCCCTATGAGGCACGGCAAGGTCATTATGGCAGCACTGTGCATTTTAATGCATGGAAATGTTAAGTAGGTGCGCTGACATGCCTGGAGAAACAGCAGTATAGCACAATGGTTAAGACACTGATGGATGGTGCAGGGGTCATGGGTTCAATCCCCCAGTGTGCCCAATGAATAAGGCTGGCTGAGGCACTACCTGTTATGTGTGATATTGCATTATGAGGCAATTTAATATTGTTTTAATTAGTGCTGCTAGCAAACACACTCTCAAAGTGCTGTAACATAAGGTGCTGCAACAGTCGCCCTATAAGGCACTCCAGAGGGCATACTATAAAGTGCACTGTCCGCCCAGGCACCCTATAAGGCGCTCCATAGGAGACCTTATATGGACTGTAACCACAAGGTGCCTCAGAAGGCGCTCTCTGAGGCACTTTATGGTTACAGTACCCCGAGGGTGTTATGCTGGCAGCACTAATGTACTTTAAAAACAGACAATGCTTCAGACAGCCCTATCAAATAACCCCACTGTGGGTTTGAACCCATGACCTCTGGCTCCACAAGCAGTGAAGTAACCAGTGGGCTACAGCTCCATAGCTGCTAGCAAACCCCTGGCTGGCTGCAGAAGGACTGCACGTCACCACACAAACAGTCTGCTGTGGTCACCAGGATAGGGTTAAGCCACCCATACCCATGATGCACTGCACATGCAAATCAGCAGTCTACAGATGATCACAAGATGGGGTATGCACCCCCACAGCACCCCGGCCTGGTAGGGGGAACTGACCGTGTGTGGCACTGGCACAGAGTAGCTACACACCGTCACATTGTGCAGGTACGGTATTCACCCTAGGACATGTTGCAGGACCCCAGCAGTGCTAATGTCTGAGATAGGTAGTATCTGCAGACACACCTTGGATACATCTGTATTTCTCAGTCAAGGTTTAGCCCTTATGGACCCATAGGTGTATTATGTACCACCCCCCCCCCTCTGGGGCTGAGGGTGGGAAACAGGGTCTCCCACCAACAGATCCACATTCTACCTCCCTGCAATGGTGGCAGTAGAGGGGACCATCAACCCCAGTACTGCTGGGGAACAGACACCCTACAGGGCAGTCAATGCAGCTCTGTACACCTCCATAAAGCAATAGCAGACAGACATTAGGCCTGGATATGCTAAGCTGCACCCCACCACTATCTGATATTCTCCTGCAGCAAGCCTTCAGCCGCTGCACCCTGCAAGGTGCTCCAGCAAGACACATACCAGCTGCAGACAGTCTGCTAGTTAGTCCATAGTGCGTGTTTCTGGTGGAAATGCGTGCACCCAGGACTGGGATGTCAGCATACACACCAAGCAGATAAGTCAAGGCCCCAAAAGAGAACCCATAAATATCACATGAAAGAAATACTACCTACCCCTATGGGGGAACCTAGCCATGCCGTGGTCACTGCTCAGTCAGGGTGAGAGTGATCTCCCAGCAGAACATGGTGTGACTATCCTGTCTGTGCAGGTGGTGGCTGGGCACTACAATGTCCCAGCCATTGCCCTATGCCCTGTGCAGATGCATCCTGGCCAGGCCACTCTGTCCAGGCTATACCCATGGTACCTTGCTCCTCATTATGCACATTGGGAGGCCAATACTGGCAACAGTGCTGGCAGTGTGGGCTGTGGAGGGTGTTTGCAGCCACCACACACTGGATAGACAGACACACACTCCCCACACCTATGCCAGCATTGTGCAACTATAGAGGTGTTTGGCAGCCCTGACACCTGCACCAGTCCTGGGCACAGTGCAGGCATGGCTATGGTGCACAATACTGTAGGAGACACTCCCCAGGGTGGTAAACACTGTCAGACACCAGACCTGAAGCACATTCCACAGACATCAGAAACATTGCTATGATGCAGCTCACTCAGCAAATTGTGATTAACTTAGGAATTGCTATCTGCCAGTAATCATGGCAACCTTTTGATAGATATGTACCGTATTCCCAGGTTTAGGGTGGCATTGCTAAGGAATGCAAGTGCTAGTATTGGGAGATGCATGCAGGGCCCAATGTCCTGCCTCTCCAGGAGGCATTGGCTAACGGAGCCTGTGGGTGCGGGTGTGTCTGCCCCTGTTGGCTGCTGCTTTACGGCAGAGGTTCCCAACTCCGGTCCTGGTGGGCCAAACACTGTTCGGGTTTTCATGCTGTCCCTACTGAATATGCATGAGACACATCTTCATACCATGGGGGCGGTGCATAGAGATGCAGCACAGGCATATTTAGTGGAGACAGCATGGAACCTGAATGGTGTTTGGCCCTCCAGGACTGCTTTTGGGAGACTCTGCTCTAAGTAATGCGCATGTTTATGGTGTCTGTGCTCTGTAGGGTAAAATGTAGGCGTTTTGGGCATGTTTACGTTATCTGCACTAACAGTTCTGTCTGTAATGCTACATTTTAGTAGTGGGTAAAATATGGGGACTGGGTTGGCAGGAACCACAGCTGGGACTTGAACCTGTGATCTTCTGCTCCTGAACTCACTGGCAGTGTGCACTGCACCACCGTGTTGCCACAGAAATGATGCATTCCCTGGGGATTCCATGACTGTACATCAGACAGGGCCTGTCTGTTGCAGTGCACGGCACCCACCTACACAGGGCTAGGCCATGGTCTGCTGTGGGCAGCTGCCACTGCCCCCTCCACCACCAGTACCCCTCTGCCACCATGCTGACATGCCCTTCTGCTGGTGGTGCTGGTGGTGCGCCATCTCAGGCCATCCAGTGTGCGGGTAGACGGCTGCCTATGGTGTGGGTTCTGGGGTAGAGGTGCCTGCATAGACGTCCACGCTTCCCCCCAACACCGCCTGCCAATGTTCTGTGCCCTTGGAGGTACCCTGTGACACTGTGATAAACACACTCGTACCCATGTTGGGCCCTCATCAGTTGCTGTCTGGCTGCTGTATGGTTTCAGCATTCCTAGGTGCCACCTATGCATCTGCCTAGTCCGCACTGTGCCCAAGCTGCACCACAGCATGTGCCGCCTGCAGTCCTCTGTATCCCATTTCCAAGCATCTGTCCAGTTGGCCATTCCGACATGCCTGCCCTGCTGTTGCCGCACATGTGCACGCCATAGGAAACCTGTCTGATGGTAAGGGAAACCCTGCACAGCACAATTTTACTGTGGGCTCATTCACCTTGTATGGGGACGGAGCATGGACCCTTCCAAAATTAATATCCTTTTTTTGGTGCCTTCATGGGAGTGTTTTTTGATGTTTCCCATTGAGATCACTATTGCCCAGCTTGGTTATTTTATTTTTCCATTTTCTGCTGGTCCTTTTCACTGTTTATTTGCCCTTTTGTTCCGTGCACATGTATCACACTTATCACTTTTTTGTAGGTTTCCCTGATTTTGCTGTACATTACTGACATAAATGGTTTCTCTTCCCTTTAAATCAGCTCTAACGCCAGGGTTTCACTGGCGTTAGTTTTGAGCCTCGGATTTCACAGCGTTAGTGTGCAGGGAGCCTCTCCCCTCCCACTCTCCACCCATTGACCCCTTCTCTCCGCCCCTGGGGAGCCTTCCTCCGCCTTCCGGGAGCCTTTGCCCACCTTCATCGCTCGTTTTCGCCGCAGCACGCATTATCGCGCGATAAGGTACCTGTGCGCCGCAAGATGCGACATTATCGCGCGATAAGGTACCTTATCACGCGATAACGTTGCAGAGCGCACTTTAAGACGGTTTAGTAAACATACCCCTTTGAGTATTCGTGAGAAGAACTTCCTGTTATTGACCTCACAAGATCATAACTGGAGGGTCCATTCAGGAGTTCTGAAAGTGCATTGTGGAGATATTAAAATAATTTCTATATCTTAAAGTATGCAAGTGTTTGCTAATTTTCGAACCAGAAATTTTTGTTGGATTTGGATTTGTTTTATTATTCCTTGGCAACGGGTAATTTCTCTCATTTTTGTGATCTATTTCAGCTAAAGTTGCTCTGACATTTCACTTCCAATATTAACGCGTTTTTGAAATAAATAGGTCCTATTGCATAACATGGGCCCTGTCGTAAATAATATGCATCAACGTGTCTTAGTACGCAGACATGTGGTAGCACACTTTAGATAATCTAGCTCAATGGACTTCTTCAGTTTTCCTAATCAGAATTTATAGTACAATATGTTGCAGGCCAAAGGTTCCAATATGTAGAAGTAAAGCCATCAGCAGCAAGGAGAATATATTTTGACTTCTTATCATTTGCAAAATGTTCTATGTTTTCTTGAACTTTGGTCATGCATTGAAATTTAGTGTGCTTGTAAGCCCTTAGACTGGTCTATCAAGAAAGGACATCATTGATCAAGCACTTTCAAAACTACAGAGGTTATTTCACAAAAGCTCATCTAAAAGCAGGGTAGGCAACTCTGGTCCTCAGGGGTTACACACTGGTCAGGTTTTCAGGATACCCACAATGAATATGCATGAGAGTCTTTTGCATACGGTGGGGGCAGGACATCATGTATGTATCTGGATATCTTGAAAATCCGATCATCCTATGAGACTCAAGCACCAGTGTCCTATCCCTGCCACATCTTTTTCAGTACTCCAATTAAAGTTTTCACAACATGTAAAGATTCCAGTTTTCACCAGGCTTTGGCTTTTCCAGACCATCTGACCCTTTCTGATCTAGAGTTAATGGGACAAATGTTTTTTCTACAACACTTCTCCCATTCCTACTAGACACATTCCAGGTTCAAACAATTCACAGATGTATGGCCTCTATACTGAATGCACGGCCTCTTTGTTCCTGCTGTGGTCATCTCAGAAGAAACTGCGTCCTCGTTCTGAGAATAGAGTGCGTGTCCTTTGGCTTGGACTGGGTCGTGCAATGATTCAGGCGTAACAAATGTATTTCTGCTCTTATCTCTTCAAGTACCTCCCTTTGATTTCTAGGAGAAAATGATACTCTTAGATCAGTACAGATCAGAAGAAACTTTTTTCCAGCCTCATTTGTATCACAGAACAGAAATTGGGCACTGACAGGAGCTTTCTGTACTATGCAGTTACAGATGCGTAGAGACATTTAAGACAAAAGAATTGATACCTTTAGGAATCAAGGCTGAAGTCATGAGGTCAGCACACTCACTGCTGCAGCTGAGACTTCTGCAGAACGCTGACTCTTAATTTGGTGTTGTGCAAATTGACAGTTTATGTTTTGCTGAAAATATTATGATTTGAGTTTTGTTCTTTGATACTATTACCATGATACTAGGACTGTATTTTTGACTTGCTGTGCACTATTTTGCAGGCAAAAGGAGAATTTGAGAAGAAACTTGCTGCGGAAGCAAAAAGGTGAAATAAAGATTTTTTCAAGTACATTCATAGCAAAAAACCTGTGAGAGAGTCAGTTGGTCCATTAGATGATAGAGGGATTAAAGGGGCACTAAGAGGCGACAAGGCGATAGCGGAGAGACTGAATGAATTCTTTGCTTCAGTCTTTACTGAGGAAGATGTAGGGATGTTGCCCATGACTGAAGTGGTATTTAAAGGTGCGGAAGAATTGAAGGAAATATCGATACATCGGGAAGATGTATTACAACTATTAGATAAACTGAAGAGTAGCAAATCACCTGGGCCGGATGGTATAAATCCAAGGGTGTTGAAAGAAATGAAATATTAGATTGCAGACCTGCTATTAGTAATCTGTGAACTATCATTAAAATCATCTCTAATACCTGAAGATTGGAGGATCGCCAATGTAACACCAATTTTTAAAAAGGGTTCCAGGGGCGATTCGGAAAACTACAGACTGGTGAGCCTCACATCAGTACCGGGAAAAATGGTAAAAACCATCATAAAGAATAAAATTACTCAGCATGTAGATAGTCATGGCCTAATGGGAGACAGCCAACATGGCTTTAGACAAGGAAGATCTTGTCTTACTAATCTGTTATGTTTTTTGAAAGTGTGAATAAACAGGTGGACAAAGGTGAGTCGGTTGATGATATAGTGTATCTGGACTTTCAGAAAGCCTTTGACAAGGTCCCTCATCAGAGACTTTTGGCAAAACTAAAGAGTCATGGGATAGGAGGCAGTGTACTACTGTGGATCAGGAACTGGTTAAAAGATAGAAAGCAGAGGGTTGGGCTAAATGGCCAATTTTCCCAATTGAGAAAGGTGAATAGTGGTGTATCCCGGGGATCTGTGCTGGGTCCGCTGCTTTTTGACATATTCATAAATGACCTGGAAAGTGGAATAACGAGTGAGATTATCAAATTTGCAGATGACACAAAACTATTTAAAGTTGTTAAAACCCAAGAGGATTATGGAAAATTGCAAGAGGATCTTTTTTTTTTTTTTTTTAATTCTTTATTTTCATTTTATAACAACATAGGAAAGGAAGACATACAGCTATAAGACAGATACATAACGTGTAATACATACACCAAAGTAAACCCCTACCACCCCCCTCCCCCTTGCTTCTTCTCTAGAAAACTAATCATACCCGAAGCGGGCGTGTACTTACATTATTGTGTTACGAAACCTAACGGTGATCTGAAACATGATGAGTGCACATTATACAGGCATGTTGGAGCAATGAGCAGATTGTACATAATCATTAAGCATCTGCCATTTAGACAAGCGAGAGTGAGATTGGGCATGGGGAAAGGCTCTCCGAGGTGTCTGCTCATATTTGCTATATAAGCAGACAAGGTTCCACCATTCATTGGCAGTAAGTCTAGAGCTATCCTTCCAATTCCTCGTGATTAAGCATATGGCTATACCCAGCATGAAATCGAGGAGAAAGCGACCCTTCTTAGGAAGAGAGGGGACCTCCGCCACAGAGCGGAGTCCCACAATCTTCCAAGAGAGAGGTTCGTGAAGATGTAAGATATATTGAATACAACCCCAGACCCGCCTCCAATAAACCTGTAGTTGAGGACATTCATAGATAACATGAACGAAGGTGCCCACAGCAGAATGGCAAGACCAACACTGGTCCCTGGCATTTGTGTTCCATTTGGCTATTTTTTCTGGGGTATAAAAGCATCTGTGTGCAAAAAAGAAGAGAGTTTGGGTAACAGAGGCAGACCGGGAAACCCGCACAACTTTGCTCCAGAAAACGCTCCATTGCACAGGGGTTAAAGTGGTTTGCAGTTCGCGCTCCCAGGCTTGTTGGGCTCTAGAAGTGGCCGTGTCTGTACCCTGACATAATATTTTATAAAAGTTAGAGGCAACCCCATGTGTATTACTAATAGAGTGAACTATCTCTAATAGCCCGTCCTCAGTAGGAGCAGAGGGCGGCATGATTCGGGCACTTGTGAGGCAGTGTTGAAGCTGCATCAATTGAAAGTAGTGTTTCGCTGGTAACGCAAATTCCTTTTGTAAATCAGAAAAGGTTTTCCAGCGAGCTGCAGAGAAAAGCTGTTGGGGTGTCCAGATCCCCCTGGAGTTCCAGGGTTTCCATGCTATCGTTCTATTTAAGACTTGAATTCTGGGGTTATTCCATAGCGGGAGTCCGTCCTGAGGACAAACGTTCGGGCCCAGAGACAGAATGAGAGAGTTAAAGGCCGCAAGAGTATCGACAATCATTGGTGGATGGCGGGTGTCTACTTGATAGGACATACCGGGGAGATGGGTCAACGGAATTGGACTACTAAGCTCCTCTTCTATGTCAAGCCAAACTGGTCTGCTGTCTGTTGAGGCAGCTAGCCATCGGGCACCTTGCTTAAGTAGGAAGGCTCGATGATAGTTAAGAAAATCAGGAAATCTGGTACCCCTCTTTCCTTTGCAGACTGTAGTTTTTGTTTAGCTATCCTTGGTGGCTTGCCCTGCCAGAGATAACGGACGAGGAGGCCCTCAATATCTTTATAAGTATGTAACGGGAGTAAGCATGGCAGCATTTCTAAAATGTAGTTCACTTTGGGGACTATCATCATTTTCACAGTTTCTAAGCGGCCCCACCATGTAAGAGATAAGGGAGACCAACGATTCGTGAGCTCGCGGACTTTGGAGACTACCTCTTTGGCATTAAAACTGATAGTGTCCTCTAAAGGAGAACAGTAATGGACCCCGAGATACTTCACCATGCGGGATTGCCAAAGGAAGGGAAAGGCCTGCATGTCAGCCTCATGTACCCAGCGGTTCAGTGGGAATGCCACAGATTTGGTCCAGTTAATTTTATAGCCCGATAATTGTGAGTATCCATCAATCAGATCCAAGACAGCTGGAACCGAATCGAGGGATACGAAAAGCATAAGGTCATCTGCATATGCAGAGAGTTTAATCTCCCTATGACTGAAGGGGACACCCCGTATACGTGCGGACTGTCGAATCAGGAGGGCTAGAGGTTCGAGAGCTAGATCAAAGAGCATTGGTGATAGGGGGCAACCTTGACGCGTGCCTCTTTGGAGGTTAAATGGCGAGGACTTGATAGCATTTACACAAATACTGGCGACGGGTTGAGTATACATGACTTGGAGATATCGGAGGAAGCCCTCCCCAAAGCCATACCATCGGAGAACTGCAAATAAGAAGGGCCATTCTAGGCGGTCAAAGGCTTTTTCGGCATCCAGGGAAAGACCCACCCATGGATGATCTAGATTGGCAGCACTGGATAGCACATGGCACAAGGTCCGAGCATTGTCAGCAGTTGATCTGCCGGGTATAAAACCGCATTGGTCGGGGTGAATTAGGGTGGCCATCCTGTCAGATAGCCGGGTGGCCAAGATCGTTGCGAAGATCTTATAATCGGCATTAAGTAGGGAGATTGGACGGTAGTTGGCGGTTAGCAGCGGGTCCCTGCCTTCTTTCTCAAATACTACCACATTAGCTGCAGAAAAGGATCCCAAAGAGGATGTATCTACCGCAAGGGCAGTAAAATAGAGTTTTAAATAGGGAACTAAGTCTGCACTGAACGTTCTATAGAATTCGGTCGGGAGACCATCAGGCCCTGCGGCACCGCCCGAGGCTGTTCGCCTTAGGGCAGATTGGATCTCTGAAGTAGAGAAGGGTTCATCCATCGCATCCCTATCATCTTCAGAAAGGGTCGGCCGCTGAATGCCAGAAAGCAATCGCTCGAATGTCTCTGACGAGAACTCACATTCAGATTGATATAGGCGGGTATAGAAATCCCGAAAGAGCTCTACAATGTCGGAGTCTGTGGTCACTATGCCCCCTCCCTGTGAAGCTCGAAGGGCCGCTACACGTTTGGCTTCTTTTTGACCTTTCAAGGCGTTGGCTAAGAGTCGACCGGCTCGGTTATTTTCACGATAATATGTCCCTCGCTGAAGCTCAATACTCTTAGAGGCTGCAGTTGAGAGGATTGAATTATATTGAAAACGGAGACGCTGTAATCGAATTAATATACATGGATCAGTACGTGAAGTTAAAACTCGTTCACCTGCTTTTATTTGTTGGTCTAGTATGAGTAGCTGCTGTTTGCGTTGTTTTCGCAGGCGGATTTGATAGCTAGTGATCGTTGCTCGAATGGCCGCTTTGAAGCCCTCCCACCAAGCCCAATTCGCAGTATCCTGGGGTAGATTAAAATGGAAATAATCCTGTATGGCTGCTCGAATTTCTACCTGGAACTCTGGCTGAGTTAACAGGGCTCTATCAAAAAACCAGGCCCCCGAATTCCCTTGGGGTGCAGTAGTGTGTAATTGAAAAGAAATGGCAGCATGATCTGAAATATGTTGGGAGTGAATCTTTGCAGTGTCTACCTGAGGAACTAATAGTTTTGATATTAGAAAGAAGTCTATGCGAGACTGGGATTTATGAGGAGAAGAAAAGAAGGTAAAGTCTAGCTCATTGGGGTGTAGTAACCTCCATAGATCAACTAAAGCAAGATCTTTGATCAGGGAGGTAAGCGTGGTGTGACTCTTGGGGGGACCACTTGACCTAGGCGGCTGTTTGTCAATCAGGGGATCAAGGACTAAATTGAAATCCCCCCCAATTATCAATGAAGTATTAGCAGAGGCCTGCGCAACCTGAGCAATGGTAGCAAAAAAGGCAGGGTCATCCACATTAGGAGCGTAAAGGCATAGACATGTAACTTCAAGGCTACCTATCTTGAGGTGAACTCTGGACCATCTACCTTCTGTATCTGAGCTAGTCGCAATAATAGTAGCATGCAAAGATTTCCTAACCAATATGGCAACCCCACATTTCTTAGAAACGGCTGGGGAGTAGGCGGCCACCATGTAAGGTTTAATATTGAGTTTAAGAGTTTCCTTCGAGTTTAAATGCGTTTCTTGGAGAAAAATCAGATCCGCAGCTTCCTGACTTAGGTAGCTTAGGATTTTCTTCCGTTTTATCGGATTATTAATCCCTTTTACGTTCAATGAGAAAATCTTACATGGTGCCATCACTCAGTAATAGACATTTTAGGTAAAGGCGCTTGAAAACATACAATACAATCAGGATCTGTGCAACAATGACATAATCACCGAGTATTCTAGCTAATACACCCCATATTGAGAAGTATGTAACAAAGTATCCCAGAGAAGAAGCAAAACCCCCAAAGAATATGGCGACCATATGTCTGCGGGAGGAGGCCCTAGAGAGGAAGTACAAAGACATGAGAAAAAAGAAAAGAAACACCAGAGTCCATAATTAACACTGTCTCTGATACTCATCGAGGCTACTGTGGGTAGATGGAGTCGGGTCCCGGATATCATCAAAAGTAAGGCAACCAACTGCCCTCGCCAGACTCTTTGCTGGGCTGCAGCAGATCCAATATGGCGGGTACATCGGATATAAGGACACTTTCAGGAGTATTCTGGAAGTCAGCGCATCAAGTCGGCTTCTTTGGAATCCAAAAACTCCGCTAGTAGATCAGGGTCCTCAAATGTTCTTGTCTGATTGTGAAGCGTGACTCGAAGCTTGGCCGGGTACATCAGGCCATAGCGTGCTTGTAGTTGTTGAAGCCTCGGCCGAAATTCCAGGAAGCGCTTTCGGCGGTCGACCGTGGGTTTAGCCAAGTCGGGATAGAAGGAGATCTTGTGGCTTTCAAACTCCATATGGCCCTTTGCCCGAGAGGCATGTAGAATTTGCTCAACGTGTTGATATCTCAATAGTCGAAAGATGATAGGCCGCGGGGTCTTCCTGTTGATCGTTATGCTTGTAGGTACACGATGGGCGCGATCAATCTCCAAATCTTTGGCAAAGGTGATTTGAAGCAGGGAAGGGAGAATTTTGCATAAAAACTCTTTCATGTCTCCCGATTCCGCTCCCTCCGGTATGCCCACGAGCCGTATGTTGTTGCGGCGCGCTCTATTATTGCCATCTTCCACTTCTTTCTGCAGGGCCCGCACCTGGCGTTCAACTTTGTCGAGTTTGGACAACCGGGCCGTATGGGAGTCCAATATGCTCTCCATTTTGTCCTGACGCAAAGAAAGCCCCTCTAGCTTGCCTTGCAGCACACCAAAGTCTTCCCGCAGCGCTCGGAGTGCTGCACCGTTTGACTGCACGAGGTCCTTGACCCCTCTAATCTCTGCGAGGATTTCCTGCTGCATTTCGGGGCCCTCGCGCACGGCCAGCCCCTTCTGCGGGGACGGAGGTTCAGTTTTGGAGCGTTTGCCGTGAGAAGCCGCTGGAGATCCGAATTCCAGGCGCGTGGGTTTGGTCCCCGCCATCTCACCAACGTGCCCCGGCAAGATCAGAGTAGAATTCCAAGTATTTACGGTGTTAATTCAGGATTCTGAGTAGGCCTCTCGGGAGCCTCAGCGTTATGCGACCATCCCGCTGGACATCAGGCTCCGCCCCCCATTGCAAGAGGATCTTGATAAATTGGAAGACTGGGCATCAAAATGGCAGATGAAATTTAATGTGGACAAGTGCAAAGTTATGCACCTAGGGAAGAACAACCGAACTATGGTTACACAATGCAAGGTTCCACATTAGGAACCACCACCCTGGAAAAAGATTTAGGATAACATGTTAAAACCCTTGGCCCAGTGTGCAGCGGCGGCCAAGAGAGCAAATAGAATGCTAGGTATCATAAGGAAAGGAATGGAAAATAAAACAAAAGATATTATAATGCCTCTATACCGTTCCATGGTGAGACCGCACCTTGAATATTGTGTGCAAGTCTGGTCGCCGTATCTTAAAAAAAGATATAGCATTATTAGAAAAGGTTCAGAGAAGAGCCACCAAAATGGTAAAGGGATGGAAGGATACTCCCATGAAGAAAGGCTAACAAGGTTAGGGCTCTTTAACCTGGAAAAGAGACGGCTGAGGGGAGATATGATAGAAGTCTATAAATTAATGAATGGAGTGGAACGAGTAAACGTAGATCGATTGTTTATGTTATCAGAATATAGAAAGACTAGAGGACATACAATGAAGCTACAGGGTAAACTATTTAAGACTAATAAAAGAAAATATTTTTTCACTCAATGTGTAATCAAACTCTGGAATTTGTTACTGGAGGATGTAGTAAAGGCTGTTAGTGTAGCTGGGTTTAAAAAAAGTTTGGACAAGTTCCTGGAGGAAAGGTCCATAAACCATTATTAAGAAGAGACCCAGGATATCAATGCTTGACCCAGTACAAGCATTGCAGAACCTGTGTCTTTTGGGGAAACTGCTAGGTACATATGACCTAGATTGGCCACTGTTGGAAACAGGATACTGGGCTTGATGGACCTTGGTCTGACCCAGTATGGCATATCTTATGTTCTTATGTTCTTATTTTGAATGTTTTTTTTTTCAGGGAAGTAGTATAAAAATGAAAGCAAACAGATACATAAATATAATGATTGCATTTAAAAATGTATCATTTGCAGTAGTGTATGGTAATCAATAACCTTAACGATGGAGAGGAAAAATTCAACTTGCACAGTCGTTTACATGGGCATTTTACCCACAGCCACAGTAACATGAGGAGTGATATTTGAAGAGGTTCTGCTAATAACCAGACAGACCCTGAGGAATATTCAGCGGCACTAACCTGACAGTGGCACTGAATTCACTTCTATCCACCGCAGCATAGTCTGGACAGCACTGAGGCAGTCCATGGGTGGTCCAGCTTGCGGCCATTTTCAGTCTGCTAACCAGATAAGTACCCACATAGAAAGTTAGGCCACATTAAAGGCTGTCCTAACTTTATGCAGTTTTGCTATCCAAATAGTGGCTGAATATTGTCACTATCCAGATACAGTAGTGATGGTGGTCAATGCTAAACCTGGATATTTAGCACCACAGGATATACGGGTTCCATGGCAGTCAGGTGCCTTAAAAGTGCTGACAGTTCAGGTTTTGCAATCCATTGGATTGCAGCTAGTTTACTATTCTTTCTTTCAACAGCGTCTTCATTATTTTTCCAATATAGGGAGGAGTAGCCTAGTGGCTGAGGCAAGGTACTTCAGGCCGGAAGGTCGGGGGTTCAAATCCCACTAGAGGACAGCAACCTTGGGCCGGAAGGACTGGGGTTTCTAGTCCCACAGATGCTCCTTGTGGTCTTGGGCAAGCCACTTAACCCTCCATTGCCCATGTTCCCTGTAAGTATTAGTGTATGTGTCTCATATCCCTGCGTGTTAAATGTATCCCCCAATTGTGCTGTGACCACTTTAATTGAAGGATAAGGCGGTATACAAAAACTGTCTAAATAAATAAATAAAATAAATAAATAAACAACCACTGAGGTTAAGCTTACCAGCCTATAGGCTCCCACTTCTTCTACTTCTGCTACTGGTCAGTTGGATTGGTGATTCTGCAAGCCCTGGTGACTTGTGTCCAACCTTTGTCATTCTGTAGGCTCCCATCTTCTCCTCTGCTGGAAAGCTTGGATGTTGCAAGAAGCATCTCATCAATGTACTTCTCACTGTCTTGAATGCTCCTCAGCTTTGCCACCTCTTCTCTGAGTTCCTCAACTTGTTTCCTGACAGATTCAGCATGCAGGCATCCTGAACATGGAACCAGTCCTTAGACGTTAGGAAAACAAACTTTGCCAAGATGGGCCAATACCTCAGGGAGTCGTTAGCGGAATGGGAACAGTTGGGGGATGTAGAAAAACAGTGGGCAAAACAGAAAGGGGATATTTTAAGGGCAACAAACCTTTTGTTAAAATGGTAAATAAATGTAAAGGGAAAAGGAGACCCCTATGGTTTTCAAAAGAAGTAGCTAAAAAGGTGAAGAGAAAGAGGGAGGCCTTCATGAAATACAAGAGATCACAAAGAGAGCAAGACAGGCATCTATATTTGGAAAAATCTAGAGAAGCTAGCAAAGTAGTCAGGAAAGCAAAGATTCAAAAAGAGGAGGAAATAGCCAAGCAATAAAATGGGGAGATAAGACAATTTTCAGATATGTTAGTAAGAAGAGGAAGGGCAAAAGTGGTATTGTCAGACTCAAGGGTGAATATGTAGAAGCTGAAGAGGATAAAGCAGAATTGCTTAACAAATATTTCTTTTCTGGGTTCACAGATGAAGAACCAGGAGCAGGAACTCAGAAAACACCCACAAACAGGAAGAGAAGCAAGGGGCATCTTGAACAATTTTCAGAAGACTGTGTTCGTGAGAAACTAGCTAAATTTAAAGCAGACAAAGCAATGGGACTGGATGGGATATACCCTAGAATACTGAGGGAACTTGGGGACGTTCTAGCAGCTCCTCTGACTGACCTTGTCAATGCCTCGTTGGAGTCGGGAGTGGTGCCAAAGGACTGGAGAGAGGCTCATGTGGTCCCTTTACACAATAGCAGAAGTAAGGATGTGGTTGAAAACTACAGGCTGGTTAGTTTAACTTTGGTGGTGGATAAATTATTGGAAGTGCTGCTGAAAGAGAAAATAGTGAGGTTTCTGGAGTCCAGCGGATTACAGGATCCGAGGCAGCATGGATTCATCAGAAGCAAGTCTTGTTAGACAAATCTGATTGATTTGACTGGGTGACCAGGGAGTTGGACCGAGGGAGAGCCCTAGATGTGGTTTATTTAGATTTCAGTAAAGCCTTTGACATTGTTCCTCACAGGCAACCTATAAACAAATTGAGCACTCTATGGATGGACACTAAAGTTACTGCTTGGATTAGAAATTGGTTGAGTGGGAGGCATCAAAAGTACAGGTAAATGGAGCTCACTCTGAGGAGAAGGATGTTACCAGTGGTGTGCCCCAGGGATCTGTCTTTGGTCTGATTCTTTTTAACATCTTTGTTAGTGATATAGCAGAAGGGCTGTCGGGTAAAGTGTGCCTCTTTGTGGATGATACCAAAATCTGCAATAGAGTAGACACCCAGGAAGGTGTAAATAATACGAAGAGGGATCTAGCTAAGCTTGAAGAATTGTCTAGAATTTGGCAGCTGAGATTTAATGTCAAAAAATGCAAGGTCATGCATTTGGGCTGCAGCATTCCAAGGAAGCAATATAGTATAGGGGGTGAAGTACTTTTGTCCACTAAAGAAGAGCGGGACCTAGGCGTGATTGTGTCAGATGATTTTAAAGTAGCTAAACAGGTAGAAATGGTGACGGAAAAAGCTAGAAGGATGCTTGGGTGCATAGAGAGAGGAATGGCTAGCAGAAGAAAGGAGGTGATAGTGCCCCTGTATAAGTCTTTGGTGCGACCTCATTTGGAGTATAGTGTGCAATTCTGGAGACCGCACCTTCAAAAGGATATAAACAGGATGGAGTCAGTACAGAGGGTGACTACTAAAATGGTTAGTGGTCTTCATTATAAAGTACATGAGGACAGACTTAAGGATCTTAATATGTACACCTTAGAGGAAAGGCGGGATAGAGGTGATATGATTGAGACGTTTAAATACCTCTGTGGCATAAATGCGCAGGGGGTGAGCCTCTTTCGATTGAAAGCAAGTTCTGCTACGAGGGGACATGGGATGAGGGTGAAGGGAGATAGATTCAGGAGTGATATGTGGAAATATTTCTTTATGGAAAGCGTAGTGGATCCGTGGAATAGTCTCCCAGTGGAGGTGGTAGAGATGAGGACAGTATCTGAATTTAAAGAAGCATGGGACAATGCAGAGGATCTCTAAAGGTAAAAAGGGGACTGTTGTAGTGTTGATATGGAAGGACAGACTAGATAGGCCATGTGGTCTTTTTCTGTCGTCATGTTTCTATGTATAGTGCTACAAGACGTGCACAGCACTATACAGACCCATTTAAAAGACGTCCCTACTCATCAGAGCTTACAATCTAGTCAGGACAACAGCTGAGTACAAGGAAACATCTAGGGGAATGGTAAGGAAACACAAAGGAGATTAAGCGAATCAGGATCCAAAAGCTGCCTTGAAGAGATGAGTTTTCAGCATGGATTTGAAAAGGGCCAGAGATGAAGCCTGTTACACAGGTAGTTTGTTCCAGGCATAAGGAGCAGCAAGGTGGAAGGATTGAAGTCTGGAGATGGCAGTAGAAGAGAAGGGCACAAATAGAAGCAATTTGCCAGAAGGGCGGTGTTCCTGAGAAGGGGTGTAGGGAGA
This sequence comes from Ichthyophis bannanicus, assembly GCA_033557465.1. Taxonomy (NCBI): domain Eukaryota; kingdom Metazoa; phylum Chordata; class Amphibia; order Gymnophiona; family Ichthyophiidae; genus Ichthyophis; species Ichthyophis bannanicus. The sequence continues at coordinate 183,852,469 of CM066041.1, read as the reverse complement.
GATAAGAAAGGAAAGGTACTTAGGAGTTGCAGAGTGAATGCACTTATAGGCCAGCAGGAGAAGTTTGAACTGGATGCAGAAATGGATTGGGAACCAATGAAGGGGCCTGAGAAGAGGAGATATATGAGCATGTCAAGGCTGGCGGAAGATTAGCTGCGCAGCCATGTTTTGAACAGATTGAAGGGGAGAGAGATGATTCAGAGGGATACCAGCAAGGAGGAGGTGGCAATAGTCTAAACAAGAGGTGTCTAAAGAGTGGATAAGTATCTTAGTAGTGTGTTCAGAAAGGAATGGGTGAATTTTGCTGATGTTATAGAGAAAGAAACGACAGGTTTTAGCTATCAATTGGATGTGTGTGGAGAAGGAGAGGGAGGAGTCAAAGACGACCTCAAGGCATTTGTGAAGAGGGGCCACCTCTTCCAATCGCATTGAACCCTACCCACCTCCAAGGATTTATTAAGCACATCCTTAGGCAGGCCCACCAGAACCTCTCTGAGTTCCCTCAGTATCCTGGGATAGAATGTTATGAGTGGTCTGAAAACTACCCTTCCTCACTGCAGCTAAAATAGAAGTCGAACGACATGCTGCTTTGAAAAAGTAGCTGTACAGTTAATTACTGGAAGTCTTAAAGTTCATTATGGCTGCGTAATGCAGTAAGGTTAGAAGCACTTAGAGACGGACTATGCTTTCAAACATTTCATTTTAGTTAAATGTATCTTCCCTGTTAATATATTTACTTAAAAGTTGAATGACATCCAGTAGCAAAATTATTTTAAAGGAAGATGCCACTTGAGTTCTTATCTTGCACTGTATTTATTAGCATTTAGCTCACACCTTTCCAGTCAAGTTACATTTGGGTATTTCCCTGTCCCTGAAGGGCATACAATCTAAGGTTGATGTCTGTGACAATGGAAGGTTAAATGACTTGCCCAAGGACACAACGAGTGTCAGTGAGATTTGAACCCTGGTCCTTTCAGATCTTATGCTATTATTCTAATCACTAGGCTACTTCTGAAACTGTTAAGCACAGCAGTAAGTCTGAATTTGGAGTGATTATGAGACTTCTCCTGAATGGAGTATTTTGTTAATAAGATCTTGATGACTGGCTACTCACAAGTTTCCACTCATTTTAAGGCATATTTTACAATGGGATGTCCAAGTGCCAGAACATCTGAAAATAAAACAGGCACATACAAGTTCAGGCATGATTTCAGAAACATGGACGTCTATAGAGACGTCTACATAGATGTCCCCGGAATAGCATCTCAGAACATGGATATCTAATAACAAAATAGTTAGTGGGTTATGAGCAGGGTGGCCAGGGTTCAAGTTCTAGTGTGGGTCTTTGTGATATTACACTAGTCACTTAACTCTCCATCTTCTATATACTTTTTGGATGTTTTAAGGCCAAAATATGCACTTTCTTGATGCCTATTCGTTCCTGCAGCAGGTCAAAACATGGATATGCCTGCAGAGGTCCCCAATATTCCTGAAATCAAATGGGGACATGCAAGTCCATTGTACCTCCCCAGACATGCATCCACTACACCCCCTGCCTGCTTGGACATCCCTGTAGCGGAGACATCTGTAAACGTCATTTGTGCAGTGGCTTCAGAGATGGAGACGTCCACGTGCACATCTTCGGACATCCACATCATGACTAAGGGGGATGTTTACTAAAGTGCGGTAAACGTGACTAACGCGCGTTATACGACGTTAACGATCGTAAGTGCCGTATAACGCGCGTACCGACGCGCTAACGACCGTTAACATCATACTACGCGCGTTAACCGTAGTTAACGATCGTAAAGCTCCGCGGCGCGTTAAAACAGCGCAGAAGGTGGAGAGTGGGCGGAGCGAAGGGGTCAATGGGCGGAGAGTGGGCGGGGAGAGGCTCCCCTCATACTAACGCGCTGAATTTCAGAGCTCAATTCCAACGCGAATGAAAATCTGTCGTTAAAGGCATTTAAAGGGAAGAGAAACCATTTCCGTCAGCAATGTACAGAAAAACCGGGGAAACCCACAAAACGTGAGCAGTGTGATACATGTGCACAGAACAAAATTTCACATAAAACGTTAAAAATGACCACAAGAAACATTTTAAAAAGCATAATTCAGCTGGGCAACAGTGATAGCAATGGGCAACAAGGAACAACACTCCCTGGAAAGCACCAAAATGAAAAGAAATGATGTGTGGAAGGGTGTACGCTCCGCAGACCCTTTCAAAGAGCATTACATTGTAATGGAGCTGTCCTGGGCATGTGGTGTAATGTTTCCCAATGATATCATTGTTGCCCAGCTTGGTTATGTGTGTGTGCCCCTTTTCTCAGGTCCTTTCTGAGGTTTATGTGCACCTTTGTCTGCATACAAGGTAAATGAGGCCACAGTAAACCTGTTGCAGAGCAGGGTTTCTGACTCGTCAGGCCGATTTAACTAACTCCAGGGACTGCACTGTCTCTATGGCCACAATGTGGTGCAACAGACACAGCCAGTGCCTGTAAGACCAGAGGGTCACAGATTCAAATCCCAGCTGGGGCTCCTGCCAACCCAGTCCCCATAGTTTTACCCACCATTAAACAGTGATAGTAAAGACACTCCTTTATTGCAGAGAACATACGCAAGGCCTATATTTTACCACACCAAACACAGACACCAGAAACAGGCACATTACCTAAAGCAGAGTCCCGCAAATGCAGTCCTGGAGGGCCCCACACCATTCCGGTTTCATGCTGCCTCCAATAAAGATGCCTGTGCTGCATAGCTATGCACCACCCCCATGGTATGCAGATGTAGCTCATGCATATTTATGAGGGACAGCATGAAAACCCGAACAGTGTTTGAAACACCAGGACTGGAGTTGGGGAACTCTGCCATAAAGCAGCAGCCAACAGGGACACACACCCACCCACAGGCCCCATTGGCCAATGCCACCTGGAGAGGCAAGACATTGGGCCCTGCCTGTATCTCCCAACACTAGCAGTTGCATACCTTAGCAATGCCACCCTACACCTGGGTATATGGTACACAGCTATCAAACGTTTCCTATGATAACTGTCAGATAGCAAATCCTATGTTAAGCACATTTTGCTCATTGAGCTCCACCATAACAATCATTCTGATGTCTGCGGTGTGTGCTGCAGGTCTGGTCTCTGACAGTGTTCACCACCCTGGGGAGTGACCCCCCAACAGTCTTGTGTACCATATCCATGCCTGTACTATGCCCAGGACTGGTGTGGTGGGTATGGCTGCTGACCACCTCTATAGTAGCACAATGCTGGCATAGGTGTGGGGGTGGCTGTCTGTCTATCCCAGGGGTGGGCACCTCCGGTCCTGGAGGGCCGCAGACCAGTCAGGTTTTTGGGATATCCCTAATGAACATGCATGAGATATATATGCATTAGAGATATCCTGCCAACCTGACTGTTTGTGGCCCTCCAGGGCTGGATTTGGAGACCCCTGCCTTACACCTCTGTCATTTAAGATCATGAGTGGGCAAGGTACAGATGTCCTAGACATTGAAAGGGTATATAGAATGTGTCACATTCCTCCTCGATTCTCACCACCACCAAAAAGTTGTCTAATAGACAATTTTTTGGTGGTGGTGAGAAGTGAGGAGGACTGTGACAAATTCTATCTAAACTTTTGATGTCTTGGACATCTGCACCTTGTCCACTCACAATCTTAAATGACAGAGGTGCAAGGCAGGGGTCTCCAGATCCAGCCCTGGAGGGCCACAAACCAGTCAGGTTGGCAGGATATCTCTAATGCATATATATCTCATGCATATTCATTAGAGATATCCCGAAAACCTGACTGGCCTGCGGCCCTCCAGGACCAAGTTTGCCCACCCCTGGTCTATCCAGTGTGTGGTGGCTGCAAACACCTTCCACAGCCCACACTGCCAGCAATGTTGCCAGTATTGGGCTGCCAATGTGCATAATGAGGAGCAAGGTACCATGGGTATAGGCTGGACAGGGTGGCCTGGCCAGGGTGCATCTGCACAGGGCATAGGGCAGTGACAGGCACATTGCAGTGCCCGGCCACCACCTACACAGACAAGGTGACCTCAGTATATCCTGCTGACAGATCACTCTCACCCTGACTGTGCAGTGACCACAGCATGGCTAGGCACTCCCATAGTGCTATCTAGTATTTCTCTCATGTGATAAATATGAGTTTCCTTTTGGGGCCCAGTCACTGATGTATCTGCTTGCTGTGTATGCTGACGTCCCAGTTCTGGGTGCAGGCATCTCCACTGGGCACTAGCAGACTGTTGGCAGCTGGTAGGTGTTGTGATGGAGTGACTGATGGCTTGCACCAGGGGAATATCAGATAGTGGTGGGGTGCAGCCTAATGTCTGTCTGCTATTGTGTTATGGCTGTGTACAGAGCTGCATTGACTGCCCTGTGGGGTGTCTGTTCCTCAGCAGGACTAGGGTTAATGTTCCCCTCTACTGCCACCTTTGCAGGGAGGTAGACTGTGGATCTTTTGATGGGAGACCCTGCTTGCCACCCTCAGCCCTGGGGGAGGGGGGGGTGGTGGTGTATGGGGGATACACCTGACTGAAACAGACAGAAATGTCCAAGGTGGTCCTGCAGAACCTATCTATCTCACACATTAACACTGCTTTGGACCTGCGCTGTGGACCTGCTGCTGGGCGCCTCACTGCACCCTCAGGGTGAGCACAGTACCCGCACAATGTGACGGTGTGTAGCTACTCTGTGCCAGTACAACACACGGTCAGTCCCCCCTACCAGGCCGAGGTGCTGTGGGGGTGCATTCCCCATGGTGTGTATCTGTGGACAGCTGATTTGCATGTGCAGTGCATCATGGGTGTGACTGGCACAATCCAACCCTGTGAAACCCCAGCACCTGCTCACAGGCTCTGATAAACCATAGGCCAGGGGTGTCCAAACCTGTCCTGGAGGGCCGGAATCCTGGCAGGTTTTTGGGATAGCCCTAATGAATATGCATGAGATATATATGCATTAGAGAGATCCTGCCAACCTGACTGGTTTGTGGCCCTCCAGGGCTGGATTTGGAGACCCCTGCCTTACTCCTCTGTCATTTAAGATCGTGAGTGGGCAAGGTACAGATGTCCTAGACATCGAAAGGGTATATAGAATGTGTCACATTCCTCCTCGATTCTCACCACCACCAAAAAGGTGGCTAATAGACAATTTTTAGGTGGTGGTGAGAAGTGAGGAGGACTGTGACAAATTCTATCTAACCTTTTTGATGTCTTGGACATCTGCACCTTGTCCACTCACGATCTTAAATGACAGAGGTGTAAGGCAGGGGTCTCCAAATCCAGCCCTGGAGGGCCACAAACCAGTCAGGTTGGCAGGATATCTCTAATGCATATATCTCATGCATATTCATTAGGGCTATCCCAAAAACCTGCCAGGATTCCGGCCCTCCAGGACAGGTTTGGACACCCCTGCCATAGGCCATCACACGTACATCTGCTAGCATAATGCATAGGTGCAAGACACCCTACAGAGTCTGTAAAATAAGATGCCCACACTGGTAAAAACACACGTACCCACGCACGATTGTACGCGCGCAGCTACGCACGTACCAATGCATGCACCAACGTACGTGGCTAGGCACACTCCGAGGGTGTTTTTCTGACACCAATACTCAGCGTAACGAAAAACATGCCTCCTCTTTCCCTCTGTAATGTACAGGGTGATGCCTGGGACAGCCTTCTGCATTAGGCACACTGGAGACTCGAACCCATGCTGCCTGTAACAGCGGTCAATACCGTAACCATTGTGCTACAGCTCTGTTTCAGTGCGTTGTGTCTGTACGTCTTCTTATGATTAACGTGCAGTAACGCGGCACGGCGCCCGGTAACGCGTGGTAGTGGTGACGATGTACCGCCCATGTCCTTATTTGGGGTTTCTTTCACTACCGTGGCTCCTAACGCGAATTGCACTAACGCAGTTTAGTAAACATACCCCTAAGACTTTTAAAATGACCCCCTTTGTGTCTGTTAATAAGGCCATAAGGCAACTGCTGGTTTTTAACAGAGAATATGTTAGCTGAAATAGAATTTCAATCTGAATGCAGATGTTGCTACTACCTTACACTAAAGTACACCCATGATTTTAGTCCAAATAAGAGGCACGTCTTCTTTAAAAATACTGAAGACTCCTGTTTTGGGGTCTACTTAGGGGCATGTTTACTAAACACCGTTGCTGTGCGGGTTCCCGTTAGTGTGCTGGTGCCATATAAGGAGTGGGCGGGCCAGGCAGAAAAAAGCAAAAAACTGGACCATACGTGTGTGCGTCGCGCTAATGTGCAGGGCCCACATTAGCGCGTGGGAAGGCTAAGTGGGGCGCTGCTGTAAAACCAAACAACAGAGCCATAGTACAACGGTGAAGACACCGACCAATGGTGCAGGGGCCAGGGGTTCAAACCCCCATTGCACTCAACAAAAAAGACCAGCTGAGGCACCAACATTTATGGGCAAAAGTGGTTAGGAGGCATATTAATTTTGGGCAGCAGAAGGCGGCGCACTGTTATTTTTATTACGGCATGAGGCGGCGCACTGTTTAGTGTGGGCAGCAGATGGCGGCGCATTGTTAAGTTTGGGCGGCAGAAGGCGGTGCACTGATAAATGTGGGCAACAGAAGGCGGCGAGCCGGTGGGCAGAAGGCGGCGCACTGATGTGTGAGGGGGCAGTCCAATAGTGGGAGGGATAAGTGGCGCGCTGATGTGCAAATAACAGGAACAGAGCCATAGCACAATGGTTAAGACACTGACCACTCGTGCAGGGATCATGGGTTCAATTCCCCACAGTGCCCATTGAAGACAGCTGGCTGAGGCATTATTTTAGGGGCATTTCCATGTTGTGCGGCATAAGGCGGCACGCTGTTAATTTAGTGCGCCACAAGATGGCGCGCTGATGGCTACAAGGCTGCGCGCGGAAGCACAAACACAGGAACAGAGCCACAGCACAATGGTTAAGACACTGACCAATGGTGCAGGGGCCTAGGAGTTCAACCCCTCACAGTGCCCAGTGAACAAGGCTGGCTGGGGCAGTATGTATCATGGTGAGGAGTGCTGTAGGAGGCCTTCCATTTATATTTTATTTCCCACCACTAGTAAACCCGCTCTCACAGTGTGTTAACATACGGATGCCCGTAAGGCACATGTTACAGTGCACTGTCTGCCAAGGCACCCTAGATTGTCCCCTATAGGGCACCATGTATGTTGCGACACAGGATAATGTATAGTGCACCCTATATGGATGGCAACCATAAGGTGGCCTATAGGGCGCCCTATAAAGCACCCTCAGAGGCACCTAATGGGTATAGTAAGCTGTGTGTGGTTTTGCCGGCATAGACATATGTACAGTAAATAAAAATAAAGCTGTGAACAGCCCTATCAAAGGGCCCCACTGTGGGTTTGAACCCATGCCCTCTGGCTGTACAGTGAGTGACGTAACCATTGGGCTACAGCTCTATAGCTGATAGCAAGCCCCTGGCTGGCTGCAGTGAGCCTGCACGTCACCCCACAGACAGTCTGCTGTTGTAGACAGGATAGGGTTAGGCCACCCGTACCCATGATGCACTGCACATGCAAATCAGCTGTCCACAGATGCACACAAGATGGGGAATGCACCCCAACAGCTACCCGGCCTGGTAGGGGGAATTGTCCATGTGCACCCACACAGCACCTCGGCCTGGTAGGGGGTCCTGAACGGGTGGACTACCAGCAAAGAGTAGCTACACACCGTCACATTGTGCGGGTACTGTGCTCACCCTGAGGGTGTGATGTGGCGGCCAGGACCAGGTCCACAACACCAGCCATGGCTGGATGAAGCCAAGACAGAGCTCCAAAGCAGTACTAACCTGTGAGATAGGAAGGTGCTGCAAGAAACATGTTGGATATCTCTGTCTGTCTCAGTTAGTGGAAACCCACATGGACCCCCTAGGTGGTCAAAGTTACCCCCCCCCCCCCTATGCCCCCTGGCAGCAGAGTGGACAATCAAACCCCCCAGTCCTGCTGGGGAACAGACACCCTACAGGGCAGTCCAAGCAGCTCCACACACATCCATAACACAATATCAGACAGACTTTAGGCCTGGATATCCAAAGATGCACCCCAGCACAATCTGATATTCACCTGCAGCAAGCCATCAGCCACTGCACCCTGCAAGGCACTCCATCAAGACACATACCAGCTGTGAACAGTCTGCTGGTTAGCCCTGATGGAAATGCATGCACCCAAAACTGGGGTGGCAGCACACACAAGCAGAGAGTTCTGTGAGGAGGCCCCAACAGGAAACCCATATATATCACAAGAGAGAAACACAATACAGCACTATGGGGGTGCCTAGCCATGCTGTCATCACTGCACACTCAGGGTGATAGTGCTCCCCCAGCAGCACATACAGAGGTCACCCTGTCTGTGTAGGTGGTGGCCTGGCACTACAATGTCACAGCCAGTGCCCTATGCCCTGTGCAGATGCATCCTGGCCAGCCCACCATGTCTGACCTATACCCATGGTACCTTGCTGCTCATTATGCACATTGGCAGGCCAATACTGGCAGTAGTGCTGGCAGTGTGGGTTGGGGAAGGTGTTTGCAGCCAACACACACTGTATAGACAGACACACACTCCCACACCTATGCCAGCATTGTGCTACTATTGAGGGGGTGATTAGCATTGGCCACCACACCGGTCCTGGGCACAGCACAGGCATGGATATGGTACGCAGTACTGCTGGGGGTCACTCCCCAGGGTGGTGAACACCATCAGAGGCCAGGCCTGGAGCACGCACCGCAGACACCAAACAGATTGTTCGGATGGGGTCAACTAGCAGTATGTGCGTAACGTAGGGATATCTATCAGCCTGTACTCTTAGCAAACGTTTCAGAGCTGTGTACCTCAGGTGTAGGGTGACATTGCTAAGGTATGCAGGTGCTGGTATTGGGAGATGCACGCAGGGTCCAATGTTCTGCCTCTACAGGAGACATTGGCCAATGGGGCCTGTGGGTGTGGGTGTGTCTGCCCCTGTTGGCTGCTGCTTTACGGCAGCGCTTCCCCACTCCAGCCCAGTTTTGCATCACACTGTTCGGGTCTTCCTGCTGTCCCTCATGAATATGCATGAGCTACATCTACATGCCGTGCATAGATATACAGCACAGGCATTTGTATGAGTGGCAGCATGGAACCTGACTGGTGTGTGGCCCACCAGGACTGCATTTGGGGGATTCTGCTGTAGATTCTGCCCCTGTTCATGGTGTCTGTGCTCAGTGGGGTAAAAGATAGACGTATTACCATTGCATATGTCCTTGTCACGAAAGGTGTGTCCTTACTGTCACTGTTTATTTGTGGGGAAAATATGTGGGCAGGATTGCCAGTAGCCCCAGCTGGTCTTTGAACCTGTGACCTTCTGTTCTTGCATGCACTGTCTGTGTGCACTGCACCACCGTGTAGCCACAGCTTGGCTGAATTCCCTGGATAGTCCATGATTGTGGATCCGGCAGGGCCTGTCTGTTGCTGTGGACTGTGCCAGCCTGCACATGGCTAGGCCTCTGTCTTCTGTCGCTAGCAGCCACTGCCCCCTGCACCACATGTACTCGTCCGCCAACAAGCTGGCATGAGCTTCTCCCATAAAAGGCAGGTGACCTGATTGGAATGTGGCAGTACGGGACTGCATTTGGGGTACTTGGCTGTGGGTAATGCCCATTGTTGTGGTGTGTGTGTTGTTGGGTAAAATATGGGTATTTTCCCCATGCTTATGTCCCCTGCAATACAGGGGTGTCTGCGCTATCTGTGTTTAGTGGTGGGTAAAATATAGGGACTGGGCTGGCAAGTGCCCCAGCTGGGCTTTGCACCTCTGGTCCTAGAGGTACTAGACTTTGTCTGCTGCACCACACTATGGCCACATAGATAGTGCAGCCCCTGGAGGTAGTAAGTCTGGCAGGATGGAGTCACAAACCCTGCTCTACGCAAATTTACTGTGGGCATATGCACCCTGTCTGGTGACAAACGTGCACATAAACCCCGGAAATGACCACGGGAAATGGGGGACAAAATATCACCACGCTGGGCAACAGTGATATTAATGGGCAACCATAGCAAACACTCCCAGGAAAGCTCCACAAAAGGAAATGTTTTTTGGAAGAGTCTCCGCTCCGTAAACTCTTCCAAAATTCATTTCTTTTTTCTGGAGCTTTGCTGGGTGTGTTTTCTGTATTTGCTCATCACTATAACTGTTCCCCAGCTGAATTACTATTTTTAATAGTTCTGTTGTGGTCATTTTCTATTTTTATTTGCACTTTTGTGCTGTGCACATGTATCACACTGCTCACGTTTTGCTGGTTTCCCCGGTTTTCCTGTACATTGCTGACGGAAATGGTTTCTCTTCCCTTTAAATGCTTTTACATGCAAATTCGGGCCCGATACTGTGCGGGGAGCCTCTCCCCTCCCACTCTCCACCCATTGACCCCGTCCCTCCGCCCCTCCGGAGCCTTCCTCCGCCCTCCTTTAGCCGTTCCACGCCTCTATCGGACATTTGCGGGCCCGCACTTGTACGGGGCCCGTTAGTGTGCCGCGCACCTTTGCGGGGGTGACACGCACGTGTGCGGGGCGTTTAAACGCGTTTATTAGCGTTTCAGTGCCGCGTTTCCGTGCGCTATTTTGCGGCGCGCACATTTCCGGTTTTTAGTAAACATCCCCCTTAGTGTTGTTTGGGTCAAAAAGCCCTGAATTGATCGACTGGATCAAATAATTTGTATTGGCAAATACCTGTTTCAGGGGACAGGGTCCTAATTTCCCCAGGGTACATAAATTAATTTCTAAATATTGTCTTTAAAACTTTACACTCTCTGGGGAAGGGAAAACATCAGTATTCATGTCTAGCAAGATTGAAGAATTTTATATTCATACAAAGAAGTTCATTTGCAGGAACATCGGTAACTGAATGGGGGGATTTGATAAATACACTTTGCAACCACTTTTCAGAGAGATTTCCAAAATACTGTCACATACACACAATGTATTCATTGATGTTTACATAAGATATGCCATACTGGGTCAGACCAAGGTCCATCAAGCCCAGTATTCTGTTTCCAACAGTGGCCAATCTAGGTCATATGTACCTAGCAGTTTCCCCAAGAGACACAAGTTCCACAATGCTTGTACTGGGTCAAGCATTGATATCTTCGGTCACTTCTTAATAATGGTTTATGGACCTTTCCTCCAGGAACTTGTCCAAACCCTTTTAAACCCAGCTACACTAACAGCCTTTACTACATCCTCCGGTAACAAATTCCAGAGTTTGATTACACGTTGAGTGAAGGTACAGACATAATTATTCACCATAAACATTATATCTGGGCTCTGTCACCTTGCAAATCTGAGTAAAAGGACAGACCATCCATTCTGATAAAACTCTTTGGATAATGCATACTGTATTAGCTAATATCTCATCTCTTCAAGTTTAAGTGCAGTCAAGACCACTCATGCTACTGTCTCCTTCCTTTGCAACGTTTTTCAAGTGGGACCCTGTCCACTCCTTCACTTACTCATCGACACCCACAGCCTACCACTGAAATGTCCTAGGTTTATGGGGAATTTTTGGTCCCAGATGGATCTTGGCTACATGGCTAATATCCCTCAGGTTTAGCACTCTTAATTATTTCTAGCTGCATAGCATTAGGGATGTGCATTCATGTGAAATGAAATGGGAAATGTCACCGATATTTACCATTTTGTTATGTATCATTTTAAAATGAAAGTGATAGAGGTAACAATACAATGTCACCATGTCTGGTTTTTTTTTTTATAAATAGTGTGTACTATGGACGAAAACACAGAAAAGACAAAAAAAAGTCCCCATCAAAATAAATAAATAAATAAAATGAGATGAAAGTTTTAACACTTTCATCTCAAAACAAAATGATACAATCTGTTTTTGCCTGCACAGCTCTGCATAGAATCTCTAGAAAGTTTAAATCTGGTGGACATATTGGTATCAGCTCTTCCATTATATTCTTTCCTTTCTGGGTAAGCACACTCTTTACTTCTCCTCTCTCTTGGGTATTTTACTGGTTGCAAACAATTTCTCTTCCTTCTGCTGCCCTCTATCAGTGATCACAAGGAAGCAAAGGGACTAATGGTGGTTGATGACTCTCTTCTGAGGGGTACTGAGGCATCCATATGCCGACCAGACTTGATGTCCAGAGAGGTGTTTCTGTCTTCCAGGTGCCAAAATCTGAGATGTTATGAAGGGTTTGCTGAGACTCCTCAAGCCTACTGACTATTATCCGTTGTTCATCCATATTAGCACAAATGATACTGCCAGATATCCCTCCATGTATTTCAAAAGTGACGTCATAGCTCTGGGACAGGGGGTAAAGCAGATAGGTACACAGATGGTTTTCTCTTCAAGCCTCCCTGTTGAGGGTAAAGGGTGAGGCAGAGAAGTTCACATCCTGGAGATGAATGCATAGCTGCATGGATGGCATCAAAAGCGTTTTGGTCTCCTGGACCATGGAATGATTTTCCAAGAGCTTCAGAGCAGAGATGATGTCCACCTGTTCAAGAAGGGTCAAAGTGTCTTCTGCAGCAGATTGCCTAACCTACTGAAGAGGGCTTTAACTAGAATCATTGGGGATGGGTGAAGAAAGCCCCCAGATAAGTGAAAGCCCTCAAATAAGTAAAACATTAAATATCTCTGTAGAAATGGGTAAAGGGGGCAAAACTGGAAAGCAGTGTGCATAAATGCCTGTAGCATGGGATATAAGATCCCAGATGTTGAGGCTTTAATGTAAGAGGCTGACTTGGATTTAGTGGTGGTTATGGAGACATGGTTCATGGACAACCCTGACTGGGATGTAATTATACTGGGCTATACTTTATTTAGGAAGGACAGGGTAGGAAGAAAGGGAGGAGGAGTGGCACTATATGTGAAAAATAAGATTAAAGCTATAGAATTACAGGGCTTAAAAGGGAGTGAGGAGGCACTGTGGGTTAAACTAGAAAAAGGGAAAAGAAAATCCATTTGCATTGGTATAATATACAGATCTCCTTCACAGGGAGAAGTGGATGGAGATTTAATAGAAGTCATACACAGTATTCTCATGAAAGGAGAAGTACTACTGATAGGTGATTTCAATATGCTGGATGTTGATTGGCACATCTCTGCTGTGCTGTCACCTAGAAGTAAGGAAATCCTGGATTATCTACAGGGAAAAGTATTTAGGCAACTGGTAACAGAATCCACACGTGAAGGGGCCATACTGGACTTGGTGCTTACCAATGGGGAAAGTGTTTCTGATATTATAGGGGAGATCATCTCACATCCAGTGATCACCAGAATGTGTAGTTCAGTATTAGGATTAAGGCTGATAAAATCCATTCAAAAGTGAGAGTCCTAAATTTTAGGAAAACTAACTTTGCCAAGATGTCAATACCTCAAGGAGTCATTAGTGAGATGGGAACAGCTGGGGAGAATTTGTTACCAGAGGATGTAGTAAAGGCTGTTAGTGTAGCTGAGTTTAAAAAAGGTTGGACAAGTTCCTGGAGGAAAGGTCCATAAACCATTATTAAAAAGGGACTCAGGATATCAATGCTTGACCCAATACAAGCATTGTGGAACCTGTGTCTTTTGGGGAAACTGCAAGGTACATATGACCCAGATTAGCCACTGTTGGGAACAGGATACTGGGCTTGATGGACCTTGGTCTGACCCAGTATGCCATATCTTATGTTCTTATGTAGAAATGCAATGGACAAAATTGAAAGGGGATATTTTAAGGGCAACAGACCTTTTTGTTCGAAAAGCAAATAAATTAAAAGGAAAAGGAGGCCACTACTGTTCTCAGAAGAAGTAGCTGAGAAGGTGATGAAAAAGAGGATGGCCTTCATAAAATACAAGAGATCATAGAGAGAGGAAGACAAGCATCAATATTTAGAAAAACTTAGAAAAACTAGGAAAGTAGTCAGGATAGCAAAGATACAAAAAGAAGAAGAAATATCCATTGCAATAAAATGGGAGGACAAGGTATTTTTTCAGATATGTTAGTGAGAGAAGGAAGTACAAAAGTTGTATTGTCAGATCAAGCGTGAAGGGGAGGATTAAGTAGAAGTGATGAGGACAAAGCAGAATTGCTTAACAAATATTTTTCTTCTATGTTCATAGATGAAGGCCCAGGAGCAGGACTTCAGAAAATACCCACAAATAGGAACAAAAGTGAAGGGGATCTTAAATGATTTTCCGAAGACTGTGTTTGTGAGGAACTAGCTAAACTAAAAGACAAAGCAACATGACAGAATGGGATACATTAAAGAATATTGAAGGAACTTGGGGATGTTCTAGTTGCTCCACTGATTGACCTTTTTGATGCTTCTTTAGAGTCAGGAGTGGTTACAGAGGCCTGGAGAAAGGCACATGTAGTCCCTTTACACAAGAGCAGAATTATGTTGATAACTACAGGCCGGTCTGACCTCTGTGGTGAGTAAATTATTGGAAACACTGCTAAAACAGAGGATAGTGAGGTTTCTGGAGTCCAATGGATTGCAAGATCTGAGGCAGCATCGGTTTACCAGAGGCAGGTCTTGTCAGACAAATCTGATTGATTTTTTTTGACTGGGTGACAGGGAGTTGGACCAAGGGAGATCCCTAGATGTGGTGTACTTGGATTTCAGTAAGGCCTTTGGCACCATTCTGCATAGGTGACTTATAAACAAACTGAGCACCCTAGAGATGGACCCTAAAATGACTGACTGGGTTAGAAACTGGTTGAGTGGGAGGTGTCAAAGGGTACAGGTACATGGAGCTCACTCTGGGGAGAAAGAGGTTAACAGTGGTTTGCTGTAGGGATCTGCTCTTAGTTTGATTCTTTTTAATATCTTTGTTAGAAATAATGCAGAACGGCTGTCAGGTAAAGTTTGCCTCTTTGCAGATGATACCAAAATCTGCAATAAGAGTAGACACCCTGGAAGGAGTAGATAACATGAGGAGGGATCTAGGTAAGCTTGAAGAATGGCCAAGAATTTGGCAGTTGTGATTAATGCTAAAAAATACAGTCTCAAGCATTTGGGATGAAAAAATCCAAGAGAGTGGTACAGTATAGGGGCGAAGTACTTTCCTCCATGAAAGAAGAGCAGGACCTGGGCACGATAGTTTCTGATGATCCTAAAGTGGTTAAACAGGTAAAAAAGGTGACGACAAAACCATAAGGATACTTGGGTATATAGGGAGAGGAATGGTCAGCAGAAAAAAAGGAGGTGATGCTCAGGGCTGGCACATCCATTGTGCGAGAATGTTGTTTGCACAGGGCCCTGCGCTTCAGGGGGCCCTGCGCCAACAACATCCCGCACTGAATGGCAGGCAGGGCAGCTTTAGAGGGAGCCAGAGAGGCCATGGCTCACCTCTAACAGCTGCCGAAGCGAAGCACGTCTTTTTCCTTCACTTCGGCAACTGTACTGAAGTTTAGAATGCTGCTGTGCTGAGCGCCAGGAAACAGGAAGTCCCCTTTGACCTCAGTGCAGCACCATTCTAAACTTCAGTACAGCTGCCAAAGTGAAGGAAAAAGACGCGCTTCACTTTGGCAGCTGTTAGAGGTGAGCTGGGGTCTCTCCGGCTCCCTCTAAAGCACTTTAGATAGCTGCGGGGCTCTTCGGGAGGGGAGGGGGGTTTGGACTAGAAATAGGCTGGGGGAGGGAGCTAGGACTGGAAATGGGCTGAGTGGAGGAGGGCTTGAACTGGAAATAGCTGATGGGGAGGGGGACTTGGACTGGAAATGGGCTGAGTGGGGGGGGGGGAGCTAGGACTGGAAATGGGCTGGGGGAGTGAGCTAGGTCTGGAAATGGGTTGAGTGGAGGGGGAGCTTGAACTGGAAATAGCTGATGGGGAGGAGGGCTTGGACTGGAAATGGGCTGAGTGGGGGGGAGCTAGAACTGGAAATGGGCTGATGGAGGGGTTAGGATAGGACTGGACATGGGCTGTTGGGGGGGCTAGGATTGGAAATGGGCTGTTGGGGGGCTTGAATTGAAATGGACATGGAGGGGCTAGGACTGGAAATAGGCTCATGGGGGGCTTGGATTTGAAATGGGCTGAGTGGGGGGGCAGCTAGGACTGGAAATGGGCTGAGTGTGGGGCTTGGACTGGAAATGTGCTGAGTGGAGGAGAGCTAGGACTGGAAATGGGCTGATGGTGGGGCTAGGATTGGAAATGAGCTGATGGAGGGGCTAGGATAGAACTGGAAATAGGCTGATGGGTGGCTAGGGTTGGAAATGGGCTGATGGGGGGGGCTAGGATAGGAATGGAAATGGCTGTTGGGCTAGGATTGGAAATGGGCTGAGTGGAGGGGGGACTTGAACTGGAAATAGCTGATGGGAAGGGGGGCTTGCACTGGAAATGGGCTGAGTGTGGGGGGAGAGCTAGTACTGGAAATGGGCTGATGGAGGGGCTAGGATTGGATTGGAAATGGGCTGATGGGGGGCTAGGACTGGAAATGGACTGATGCGGGGATTGGAAGGGAGGGGATGCTGTGTGGGGCTGGAACTGGAAGGGAACTGAGGAGCTGATGTTAGGGGAGGACTAGAATGGGATGGGGCTGGGAGAGTGAAATGGAGAGGGGAAAAAGTATTTTGTGTGGGAGGGAAGAAAAATCTACGATTGGCCAGGTATTGGGAGAGTAAATGGGGATTGAGGATGGAGGGGTAACATTTGAGTGGATGAAAAAGGAATAAAGAAAGAGATGGAGGAAAAAGCAAAAGGAGAATGATCAGTATGTTAAAGCAGATGTAGAGAGAGAATGGAAAAAAGACTAGAAGAGAGAAGAAAGGACAAATGGACAGCAGACAATGGAGAGATAGCAGAAGACAAGAAGAAACCAGAAGAAAGTGACTGGAGCAATTGCAACTAAAAAATAAAAAGCACAAGCAACAAAAGATAGAAAAATACTTTTTTATTTTGAATTTATTAACTAGAATATGTCAGCTCTGGGAAATGTGCGTCTTTGACGTTTGCATTTTGTTTAGTACAAGTGGAAATTAATTTATAGTTTTATTTCTGCAGTGTTGCTATATGTTCTAAGTTTGGCTTTTGAGCTTCCCAGTTTAATTATTGTCTTCCTATTTCTAAATTGTGATCCCTTGCTCTTTGTTTGGTGTTGGTCTAAGTTCTGCATGTGTATCCGTGCTGAGGTATTCTGTTCATGTAGTTTCTAGTTGACAGTGCCACTTGTTCTCTTTCCCCAGTAGGCAATGTATTGGTATTCTCTGCGATGTATTGGTTTAATATTTGCAATGTTGCCTTTTGATAGGTAGGGTATGGTGCATTGAGTCCTGGTAGTACTGTTATGATATGGCGGGTTTGCTATGGGTTCTAAATGGTCAGTGTTTGTAGTACTTCCTAATGTGCCTGGTGGTTGGCACTGGAGTATTGTGGAGTATAGTAATGTAGAAATCTGGTAGTCTTTCTTTATCCATATACTCATTAAGAGGCATGTCTACTAAAAGTTAGTACATGTTAACATTATGCAAATATTTATGCAAATGAGGCCCCAGCACCCAGTCTCTACGCATGTCCCCGCACCCCCCTTGGGCCGCCCCTGGTGATACTGCTGCTGTATAGTCTCTGGTGCAATCTCATTTAGAGTATTGTGTGTAATTCTGGAGACCGCACCTTCAAAAGGATGTAAACAGGATGGAGTTGATGCAGAGGGTGGCTACTAAAATAGTTAGTGGTCTTCATTATAAAGATATGGGGATAGACTTAAAGATCTTAGTATGTGTACATTAGAGGAAAGGCGGGATAGAGGAGATGTGATAGAGATGTTTAAATACCTCCATGACATAAATGCATAAGAGGAGAGCTTCTTTCATTTGAAAGCAAGCTCTGTTATGAGGGGACATTGGATGAGGGTGAAAGGGGATTGACTCAGGAGTATATGCTGAAATATTTTTTTACGGAAAGAGTGGTAGATGGTTGGAATAATCTGCAAATGGAGGTAGTAGAGATGAGGACGGTATATGAATTCAAGAAAGCATGGGACAAACACTGAAAATCTCTAAAGGTAAAAAAGGAGTCTATAGTAGTTGATATGGAAGGGAAGACTAGATAGATCATATGGTCTTTTTCTGCTGTCATGTTTCTATGTTTCTAAACTCTTCCAGCCTTTATCTAGGGCAGGGGTTCTCAACCCAGTCCTTGAGAATCCCCAAGTCAGTCTGTTTTTTTAGGATAACCATAATGAATATGCATGTGAGAGATTTGCATGCACTGCCTCTATTATATACACATGTCTATGATGCATGCTCACTGCAGTTATTCTGAAAACCTGACTCGCTAGGTGTGTCCCAAGGACTGCATTGAGAACCCTGCTCTAGGATTATTTCCTTGTATGGGAGTCCCAGTTTGTCCCAGTTGCTTCCTCCACAGCACATGCAATCCAACTTCAGAACACTATCCACCTACTGGAGAGACACCACCTTAGCTAAACCGAAGAATAAACTTCTTTGGCATTAGGAATTCAGTTCTAAACCATAACGTCAATCACAGGCTTATCACAGGCTACACTCTGGTCATCTAAAGAGAGTCCTGGTAGACCACCACAAACAAAAGCGAAGACACTAAAATGACAGATGGAAGAATTTAGGAACCACCAAGAAAGAATAGAGTATTGGGGTTCAAAAGATTAAAGCTTTATTTTTCAGCCAGACCAAAGTGGGATGCGGAGTTTCCTTACAGAAAACAAAAGTGTACTATTTCCAGAGATGTGCACTGTGATAAGAGCTGCTAGAGATGACTGCTGTCCCTACTAATGGGCTTGTTGCTATGAAGCGAGTATTTAACTGGAATCCGCATTAACCTCTCGGCTCCAGCCCAAGTGCAGGCTCCACAGCTGTTGCCATGGAATATATTTTTTGTGGTAATCTTTGCATCCTGCAGTAAAGTTCAATTTTCATGAAGTCGCTTAATTGCTAGCTCACATACTGCAATCACGGCTTGCAGCAAGCTGCCCCTGCAAGAGCAGGACTGGCACCTGGGGAGACTCGCCCATTGGCTTCTCTGATGAATCTGAAAGAAAATGATCATAACTTAATTCAATTACATGGTGGGAAGGAGGGCTCTGATTCTTCATTTCCATCTTTCCATAGAAACCCCATCTCTACTGCCTCCTTTTTCAAATTAGCTTCCAACGTTGAGTATAAATATATACAAAATAATTATACCCCTGCTTATAAATGGGGTTTAGCTGGGAAATTTAGGGTATGTTGGCATGGGCACATACAGGGTTAATCTAAATTAAATCTACGCAATCTTTCTTCAAAGAGCCGGCCCTGGCCTTGCATTCAACAGACAGAAACCGCCAGAGGACGTTTAAGCATGGATGTTCACTGCATTAGTTTGGAATGGTAGTCAAAGACTTTCTATTTCAGTCGACCTCTGGTTGGCCTCAGAATTCTCAATGAATTCACAAATGGAAAAATATGAGACCTCATATCGCTTCATATCGAAGTGAGGGAATGAACAAGGAGCCCCTTCCACATAGCGTACAATCATGTTCCTGTCCAATGCATTTTACATGAACCCAACATAAACATCAATGAAAAGGAAAACATAGTGACATAGTCCAATGGAAAAATACATTGCTGTTCCATTTTAACAAGCTGAACATTCCTGTTACTACCCCATGGTGCCAAACACACACTAATGGGGTCTTTTACTAATGGGTTCCAGCTGGCAGTGCTTGTTTTGGCATGTGCTGAGACGCGCATTGCCAGTTAGTTTAGGGCCAGGAGAGCTTAGGACAATTCCCGCACTAATTGTGCAACTTGAGTTAGGTCATGGGCGGGTTAGGGGTGGAGAGTGCGTGTGGTGAGCTCAGCTTAGTTAGCCCGAGGTTCACGCCGTGCGCAACTGCATTAGCACAGGTTAACCTCATACCACCTCGATAGGTGGAGTTAAGTGCACTCGCACTGATACAGCACACGCCAGGGGACAGGGCTCTGCGTTCACTGTCAGGGAAATGCTTTCCATGCCCTCAACAGTTAACAGTGATGTTGTCATAGTATCGGTGCTATTGGCACATTATGTGCAACACCTTAGCGCCCATTAATAAAAGACCCCCCCTAAAGGGGTGCACTTACCATGTGATTACTGGTGCAATTAATGTGCACTAAGTGCAACGATCATGTGCTGTTGGGGGCATGCCCAGAAAATTCCCAGTAGTTAGCACATGATCGTGTACCCCGATATGCCGCCCTATTAACACAGGTGTACTAACAACACCCATAGAGGCATCGTTATGTGCAGTTGTGCCAATTGCCACATTACCACTGAATGCGCTTGCGGCAATGTGCTCCCCACATCCACACTGCCTTTAACCGGACCACAATGGACAGTAATGTGCATTTTAGCAGTCAGTAGCTGGTATGTACATGCATTATCATTGCCAGCTGCCAGACACTTCACGCTGAAACGCATGCTAACCAGATAACAGCATTTAGTAAAAAGCCTCTATGTCTATTATGAAATCCCAGGACCCTGAGAGCCTCAGCTTTATGTCAGCCTATAAGACAATATTATAGCATCGCCGCTTCCATTTTTTGTATGAAAATAGTTTCAGTGTTCTATTATAATCACCTGCAACACCCTGGGCACTGACATATATATTTGTCTAACAACTGCCTTTTCTAAAATCGCTGCACATATAATAACTATTTTTCTTTCTATCTTTCTGAAGTTACCAGGCTTTTTCTTTAATATATAGATTTTGGGGATGTGCATTTATTAGCATGCACGTGGTTTGTTAGCATACCTTAAAAAATATACTACACCCTAAACTTATTTAACGTGTACTAATCGACTTAGGACCCTTTTACTAAACATTTAACATGTGCTGTCTGCCACCTGGCCCATTTTGTTCCTATGGGTTCCGTGGTAGATAGCATGAATTAAGTGTTAGTAAAAGTGGCCTTAGCGTGCACATTTAAATCAATTTAGCATGCACTAAAAATTCCCTAATAAAATGAATGTGTGACATTAACTGAAAAAAAAACAACCAAAAATTGTGAAAATAAAATATTTATTTATTTATTTGTGTGATTTTTATGCCGCCATTTCGGGTAATCATAGCGGTTTACATACGAATAACTGGGATACATTGAACATTTTAACAATATAACAAGTGCAAATGTACAAACAATCAGATATATTTACATGATTCTTACAGAACAACTGGCAACTGGATAAGCCCCACTGACCTTGATATTCAGTGACACTATTTGGATGGTGCTGCTGACTACACCGGCACTATCTGGGACTGGAGTTGGGAAGGAAAAGGAAATTATCTGGAAAGCAGTGATTTTCAGCACCACTATCCAAAAACCTGTTACGTGCATTGCAGATAGCACCAGGTGGCCAGCACTGAATCTCATCACCATCTGGATACTGGAGCTGAAGAAATGGGGCCCGATATTCAAAAAACCTCAACTCCTACATTTAGGCCTCATAAGTTAGGCTCCTAAATTTGTGCCCTAGTTTGAACCACACTTAGGAATCTATAAAGGGTATGTTTACTAAAGTGCGATAAACGTGGCTAACGCGTGTTGTATGATGTTAACGACCGTAAGTGCCATATAACGCGCGTACCGACGCGCTAACGACCGTTAACGTAATACTACGCGTGTTAAGCATAGTTAACGATCGTAAAGTCCCGCGGCGCGTTAAAACAGCGCAGAAGGTGGAGAGTGGGCGGAGAGAAGGGGTCAATGGGCGGAGAGTGGGCGGGGAGAGGCTCCCCTCACACTAACGCACTGAATTCCTGAGCTCAATTCCAACGCGAATGAAAACCTGTCAAAGGCATTTAAAGGGAAGAGAAACCATTTACGTCAGCAATGTACAGAAAAACCGGGGAAACCCACAAAACGTGAGCAGTGTGATACATGTGCACAGAACAAAATTTCACATAAAACGTTAAAAATGACCACAAGAAACATTTTAAAAAGCATAATTCAGCTGGGCAACAGTTATAGCAATGGGCAACAAGGAACAACACTCCCTGGAAAGCACCAAATAAAAAAGAAATGATGTGTGGAAGGGTCTACGCTCTGCAGACCCTTTCAAAGATCATTTCATTGTAATGGAGCTGTCCTGGGAGTGTTGTGTAATGTTGCCCAATGATATCATTGTTGCCCAGCTTGGTTATGGGTGTGTACCCCTTTTTTGAGGTCTTTTCTGAGGTTTATGTGCACCTTTGTCTGCATACAAGGTAAATGAGGCCACAGTAAACCTGTTGCAGAGCAGGGTTTCTGACTCGTCAGGCTGGTTTAACTAACTCCAGGGACTGCACTGTCCCTGTGGCCACAGTGTGGTGCAACAGACACAGCCAGTGCCTATAAGACCAGAGGGTCACAGGTTCAAATCCCAGCTGGGGCTCCTGCCAACCCAGTCCCCATAGTTTTACCCACCACTAAACAGTGATAGTAAAGACACTCCTTTACTGCAGAGAACATACGCATGGCCTATATTTTACCACACCAAACACAGACACCAGAAACAGGCACATTACCTAAAGCAGAGTCCCGCAAATGTAGTCCTGGAGGGCCCCACACCATTCCGGCTTCATGCTGCCTCTAATAAAGATGCCTGTGCTGCATAGCTATGCACCACCCCCATGGTATGCAGATGTAGCTCATGCATATTTATGAGGGACAGCATGAAAGCATAATGAGGAGCAAGGTACCATGGGTATAGGCCGGACAGGGTGGCCTGGCCAGGGTGCATCTGCACAGGGTATAGGGCACTGACTGGGACATTTTAGTGCCCGGCCACCACCTACACAGACAGGGTGACCTCAGTATGTCCTGCTGAGAGATCACTCTCACCCTGACTGTGCAGTGACCACAGCATGGCTAGGCACCCCCATAGTGCTATATAGTATTTCTCTCATGTGATAGATCTGGGTTTCCTTTTGGGGCCCAGTCACTGATGTATTTGCTTGCTGTGTATGCTGACATCTCAGTTCTGGGTGCAGGCATCTCCACTGGGCACTAGCAGACTGTTTGCAGCTGGTAGGTGTTATGATGGAGTGGCTTGCAGGGTGCAGTGACTGATGGCTTGCACCAGGGGAATATCAGATAGTGGTGGGGTGTAGCATACCATATCCAGGTCTAATGTCTGTTTGCTATTGTGTTATGGCTGTGTACAGAGCTGCATTGACTGCCCTGTGGGGTGTCTGTTCCCCTCTACTGCCACCTTTGCAGGGAGGTAGGCTGTGGATCTTTTGATGGGATGGGAGACCCTGTTTGCCACCCTCAGCCCTGGGGGAGGGGGGTGGTGCATGGGGGCTACACCTGACTGAAACAGACAGAGATGTCCAAGGTGTTCCTGCAGAAACTACCTATCTCACACAGTGACACTGCTTTGGACCTGCGCCATGGCCTCTTTCAGCCATGGACGGTGCTGTGGACCGAGTGCTGGGCGCCTCACTGCACCCTCAGGGTGAGCACAGTACCCGCACAATGTGACGGTGTGTAGCTACTCTGTGCCAGTACAACACACGGTCAGTACCCCCTATCAGGCCGGGGTGCTGTGGGGGTGCACATGGTCAGTTCCCCCTACCAGGCCGAGGTGCTGTGGGGGTGCATTCCCCATGGTCCAGCACCTGCTCACAGGCTCTGATAAACCATAGGCCATCACACGTACATCTGTTAGCATAATGCATAGGTGCAAGACACCCTAAAGAGTCTGTAATATAAGATGCCCACACTGGTAAAAACATACGTACCCACGCACGATTGTACGCGCGCAGCTACACACGTACCAACGCACGCAGCCTCGCACGCACCAACGTACGTGGCTAGGCACACTCCGAGGGTGTGTTTCTGACACCAATACTCAACGTAAAGAAAAACATGCCTCCTCATTCCCTCTGTAATGTACAGGGTGATGACTGGGACAGCCTTCTGCGTTAGGCACACTGGGGACTCGAACCCATGCTGCCTGTAACAGCGGTCGGTACACTAACCATTGTGCTACAGCTCTGTTTCAGTGCTTTGTGTCTGTACGTCTTCTTACGATTAACGTGCAGTAACGCGCCACGGCGCCCGGTAACGCTCGTTAATGTTTTGAACGCGCATTAGTGGTGACGATGTACCGCCCATGTCCTTATTTGGGGTTTCTGTCACTACCGCGGCTCCTAACGCGAATTGCACTAACGCAGTTTAATAAACATACCCCTAAGTTTTCCTCTGAAAATTCATATAATTAAAGAATGTAGGGCCTGATTTTTGAAAGGCATTTACACGGTTTACAGCCCCATAAACAGTACATAAACCATGTAATTGCTTTATGTCTGGATAGTCAATGGCACTTACATGATTAGCACCATTGAATATCCCCTGCTAACTCCTCTATATGCCCCGATGCTATCTGGTTTGCATCAGGGTGTGTTGGGAGCATTGCAGGGTGGAGCAGAGGTGGTATCAAGTGCTAACTGGGCAGCAGTGATATTGCATGCTGCCTGGTTAGTGATCTGTGCCTTAAAAATAGACGAGGAAAACCCCTTAGCTATCTTTAAGGTGCCGGAGCTATCCGAGCAGCACACAATATCGCAGCTGTCCAGCTGGCTTTGGTGGTGTCCTGTGTCTCTAGTGATCCCCGAATATTCAATGCCGTTGCCTCAGCATTGAATATCCAAGTTGGAGGTCAGCAGAGAGGGCTATGTGCCGACGAGGCGCATAGCCCTTTGAAGATGCGCCCATCTCAGTATTGGGCCCGTAAAATTTAGGTCTGTCATTTGTTGTTGTTGTTGTTAAGTGCCGTCGAGTCGGAGTCGACTCATGGCGACCCTCTGGATAGCTATCCTAAATTGTGTTCGGTCTTCAGTCAGGCGGCTCATTGTTGACAGACTGGTACCCGTAGCTGCTGTTATTGTATCAATCCATCTCATTGCTGGCCTTCCTCTTTTGCGTTGACCTTCTATCTTGCCAAGCATGATGTCTTTCTCTAATGATCTCTCTCTTCGCATGATGTGTCCAAAGTATGAAAGTCAAAGTCTTGTCATCTGAGCTTCTAAAGAAAGCTTAGGTTTGATCTCCTCTAGTATCGACTGGTTTGTTCCTCGGGCAGTCCATGGTATACACAGTATTTGCCACCAGCACCATAATTCAAAGGCATCAATTTTCTTCCTGTCTGTGTTTTTCACTGTCCAGCTTTCACATCCATATAATGTTATTGAAAATACCATCGCTTGAACAAGTCGAATCTTTGTATGGAGAGAGACATCTCTGCTCTTGAGAATCTTATCTAGGTCTTTCATAGCCATTCTGCCAAGAACAATGCGTCGTTTGATTTCTTGACTGCTTGTTGCTTCTTTATTGATAGTTGATCCAAGTAGGTTAAAGTTGTTCACAATTTCAATTTCTTCTCCTTCAACAATGAACCTGTTGATTATGCCAGTTGTCATGATCTTTGTCTTCTTTACATTAAGGTGCAGGCCCATTTTGAGACTATGTTCTTTGATTGTGAGAAGCAAATGTTTCAGATCATCTTCACTTTCAGCCAGTAATGTAGTATCATCAGCATAGTGAAGGTTGTTGATGAGTCTTCCACCAATCTTCACACCTCTGTTGTCTTCATACAATCCTGCTTCTCTGATGATTTGTTCTGCATATAAATTAAACAAGTAGGGGGAAAGTATGCAGCCTTCTCTTACACCTTTGCTTATTTTAAACCATTCTGTTTCTCCTTGTTCCGTTCGAACTGTTGCTTCTTGATTAATGTACAGATTGTGCAAGAGTACGATCAGGTGTTCTGGTATACCCATGCTTCTTAATGTGGCCCAGAGTTTCTCATGGTTTACACAGTCAAAAGCCTTGCTATAGTCGAGAAAGCACAAATAGATATCCTTTTGGTATTCTTTAGTCTTTTGAAGGATCCTTCTCACATCCGCAATGATGTCTCTCGTTCCTCGCCCTTTCCTGAACCCTGCTTGCACTTCAGGTAGTTCTTGTTCCAGGTATGGTTGTAGTCTCTTTTGAATAATCTTCAGTAAAATCTTGCTGGCATGTGGGATCAGAGCAATTGTTCGATAATTTCCACAGTCAGTTGGATCACCTTTCTTTAGTATTGGTATAAACACAGATCTTTTCCAGTCAGTTGGCCATGATGTTGTCTTCTATATTTCTTGGCAGAGCCTTGTAAGTATGGTAACAGCTGCATCAGATTGCTGCAATACCTCTATAGGAATGCTATCAATGCCTGGTGCTTTGTTCTTTGATAAGGCTTTCAATGCTGCTTCAACTTCTTCTTTCATCACCAATGGTTCCCGATCATAAGGTACAGGTTGAAACGGCTGTTGGTCCACTTGATCTTCATCATATAAAAACTCTGTATATTCCTTCCACCTTTTCTTGATCTTCTCAGCATCATTCAACATAGAACCTTGAGCATCTTGTAACATTCCATTTCGAGGCTGGAACTTTTTCTTTAACTCTCGTAGCTTTAGGAAAGCCGATCTTGTTCTTCCTCTAATAGTTTCTGCTTCTATTTCCTTGCAAGTGTCATTGTAGTACTTTTCCTTGTCCTGTCTTGCTGCACGTTGGAAATCTCTGTTGAGTTCTGAGATTGTCTTTCTTTCTCCTCTGGCTTTAGTTTCTCTGCGTTTCTGGGCAATTTTCAGAGTTTCTTCCGTCATCCATTTTGGCCGCTTTTGCTTTTTCACCTTTTGTAGAGACTTCTCGCTTTCTTCCAACACAACCTTCTTGATGTCATTCCATAACTCTTCCGGAGCTCTGTCATTTGTATCTAAAGCAGCAAATCGATTTTGCAGGCAGTCTTTAAATTCCAGTGGTATATTCTCAAGGTCATATTTTGCTGCATTCATGAGTGGTTTGCTCTTTTTCAACTTTAGCTTGAGTTTGCATACTAGTAG
This sequence comes from Ichthyophis bannanicus, assembly GCA_033557465.1. NCBI lineage: Eukaryota > Metazoa > Chordata > Amphibia > Gymnophiona > Ichthyophiidae > Ichthyophis > Ichthyophis bannanicus. The sequence continues at coordinate 183,825,557 of CM066041.1, read as the reverse complement.
TTGATGATCTGTACCACAGTCAGCTGAAGGTTTTGTCTTTGTTGATGTTATAGAACTTTTCCATCATTGACTTCCACAGATGTAGTCAATTTGATTTTTATACAATCCATTGGGTGAAGTCAATGTGTACAGTCGCCGCTTGTGTTGCTGGAAGAAGGTGTTTGAGATGAATAGATCATTGGTCTTGCAGAATTCTATCAGTCTTTCTCCAGCTTCATTTCTGTTGCCAAGTCCATATTTTCCAAATACTTTGCCTTCTTCTTTGTTGCCAACTTTTGCGTTCCAGTCACCCATGACTATCAGGATATCCTGTTTGCATGTTCTGTCAATTTCAGCTTGTACTTGTTCATAGAACTCTTCAATTTCATTCTCTTCTGCAGCTGTTGTTGGGGCATATACTTGAATTATAGTTGTGTTGATAGGCAATCCTCGTAGACGAATAGAGATTAAGCGTTCGCTGACTGCATTGTATTTCATTACAGTTCTTGCAAGTTTCTTCTTTATTATAAATGCAACACCATTTCTTCTTTGTCTTTCATTTCCAGCATAGTAGACCATGTGATCATCTGATGCAAAGTGCCCGATGCCAGTCCATTTCAGTTCGCTGACACCCAACAGATCAAGTTGTACACGTTCCATTTCATTCTTGACCACCTCCAACTTCCCTTGGTTCGTGCTTTGTACATTCCATGTTCCAATGCGTAAGACATCTTTACAGCTTCTGACTCTCATTTCATGCGCAGCTACATCAGCAGTCAGACTTCCCGAGGGCTTTGATCCAACCACATCATAAATGCTGGCTTTACTCTGAAAAGTCTTCAGCTCTTCCCCAGTAGCTAGTTGAGTGCCTTCCGACCTGGGGGTCTCATCTTCCAGCACCATAGCACAATTTTTTTTGTTGTAACTATCCATTGGGTTTTCATGGCAAGATACAGAAGTAGATTGCCAGGCCTTTCTTCCGCGCAGTTTAAGTTTGGTGTTGTTGCCGTTGTCACAAAAATGTGATCCTCCGCTGTCAACACTATCCAATTCTGCTGCTGCCCAGATGGGTGGTTTGTCTTGGTCTGGCACCTCATCTGAGACCTGTCCATCTTGGGAGACCCTGCCAGTAGTTAAACTACCGATAGTTTAGCTCTCAGCATCACTGATGCACGCAAGCCCTCACAGCACGACAAGCTGCAAACCAAGTGAGAGTCTGTCATTTATTTGCCTAGATTTATGAGCTTCATATAGGTACCTAGTGCTGAAAATCGGTTTTAAGCTGCTAACTTTTTTTACCCGCAAAAGATCAGCCCCTATGCCGCTCGCCTTTTATGCTCCTAAATTTTGGAATTTAGAGAAATTTTAAGAAAGCATTTAGGCACTCAGTCTTAGTAAATTTTCAAAAAGGCCAATTTAGGAGCATAACTCTCAAACTTAGGAGCATAAAACCTTTGAATATCAGACCCTGGATTTTATTTAACTATAACCCTGATGATTTTCTGGCTTGAACCGGCACCATCTGAATTATAGTTCTTTCTTGATGCTTTCTGGGGGTTTTCATGCAGAAGATGACTGCTCTTGGTGTTTTACCCAACTCCTTTATTTTTCTGTGACTTCTTTTGCATCTGCCAAGTGTTAACCCTGGTGTACATTATGGCAGGACTATCTACCTGCAACACAAATAACGGACACGAGAACATGCTGCTGGCTTTGTGAAGCATTTATCATTTTCTAGGCACCAGCTGCATATGAAAGTGATATAGTCATAAAGGGAATGGTCCTGTGCTCTGCATGTATTCACAGGCATTCCTGCTTATCTGGTTCTGGAATATTATCTAAGAGTTTGTTCCATATCTTGCAAACGTATGTGTATAAAGGTTCATTCCAGCCAGCATTATGCAGAGTTTGGGAAAAGGAGTGTGTGAGAATCATTGTATGCCATTGAGTCTAGATTTGGTTCCTTCCTATTCACTCACTGCTTTGGAAGAAGAGGGGACAATGCATCCGGAAGAGCCAATAGACAGCGTTGGCACATATTCAAAGCAACCTTTCTTCATGGCCAATGGGAAGACACCAACTGTATGTTGAAAGTAGAAGACAGATGTGTTGGTTGAGACTTCATTCTAAATCTCAGTGCGGGCCTCCACGATGGCTGATCAGGTCAGTTTCAAGGATGACCTGCATTTGCTAGGATTTCTTCGCATTAGTGTGGTTTGATGACTCACATTTCAAAGCAGTGTAGCGAAACAACTAGATTTTTGGAATCTATTATTTTCAACGGGTAAGTAATGGATAGCATGCCACTGCATGGTCATATTGAGAGTACATCACGTGATATGTGCTCCCATGTATTTTCACAATACTTTAGAAGCTAAACAAGGCAAGCTGAAAACTTAGCCTCCAGCTCCCTATTATAAACTTCATTGTACGGCAGCCAAAAGAGAAAGGAAACCTCCATCATTTATAATTAAAAGAGGGGCTCTTATTGCAGTCTTTAATAAATGCAAAAAACAAAGAGAAGGAAAAGGAGATTTGCTGCCTTAGCTCAACTGCTTTGTAGCTGTGGTAGAGCAGTTCAAGGTGCTCCCCAAACCAACCCACTGCCTTTTGACAGTAATCTTGTGGATATACACAGTATTCAGCTTGCGAATCAGCGATGGCTGGACTTTCAAACCAGAAGTTGGAGCAGAATCAGTGCTGGCTCTGCACAGCTCCAGAAGTGCAGTTCAGGGATGCAAAAGACTATCTCTAGATATTTCAGATGTGTCAAGGTAAGGGAAGGGGAAGAGAAAGGCAAAATGAACAGGATTTAGCTCATGCCTTTTTCAAAAGTTCAAGTCAAGTTATATTCAGAAAGGCAAAGACATCACAAAATCCCTCTGTTAACAGTTGTAAATTCAAAGCAGCTTGAAAAAGTACATTAGAACTTGACTCAATATCCTTAAACAATATGCCACCTATGTATCACAAAGAGGCCTATTCCATAAAGAACGTCAAACCCCTGTACGGCTAGTCAGGATCGGGGTGTACAGCTGTAGACTTGATCATGATGCTGCGGCGGCTAGATGTGCCTGTGGGATCAGAATCAGGTCTACTGGCTTGGATGTGCAGGCTGGGCCCCACTTCTGACCAGCCACAACACAACTAGCTCAGAGCCACAGAGCCATGGCATCCATCACCACAGCACTGTGGCTCCATTCAGGAGCCACGAATGCCAGCCACTGCCAAAATCTTCCTTTCCTTGCAGCCGGACCCTCGATCTGGCCTTCCATGGCCAGAGTCCACCTGCGGGAAACTTCCTGCACTCCTACCTCACCTGTCTCCTCTGAGGTGGAATAAGTCCCCTGTCTAACCGGCATACCCCGGATGTGCCTGGCCAACCTCAGAATCGGCCCTGTACATCTGGGGTGCTGACCTGCCCATGCCCTGCTCTCACTCTGCCTTTCGCCTGCCACCATCTAAGGCTCCCCATACTACTCTGCCGTTCGTACGGGGAGCCTTTGTGTAGGATTGGCAGGTGGACAAATGGTGGGGATATACTGTATAGCCAGGCAGGGTGTATATCCCCGCTATTCGTGGCTTGAAATGACCCCCTATAATGATTATCCATTAGATCGAGCTTCATGTGAGAGAGTGAGGTTTTCACAGCCAATTTGTGGTTTTCTCCACTGGGCAGATGTGGGGGAACCCGAACTTGTTAGATCTCAGAGAAACTATACAGGAGACAGCATATGTATGGGAAACCCCACAGGAAACCTAGTGCTATGGGCTCCAGAAGGCAATGCCAAAGCTCTTAGGTATTCTGAGGGCTTAGGCATTGTGATGGGTCTGTAAGCACCCAGCTCTCATATATAAACTAAACGTATATAAACTCTTGCTGCTCTGCTGTTCAGGAAGGACAGAAGCACTTCTTCTCACCTCTGGCTAGAGAGAATAAAAAAGTTCTATAAAGGACGATATATTCTTAAATAATTTAATATCATAAAACAATTGTTATATCTACTTCTGCTACCACTTATGATTTGTGTAGTGCTACAAGACATATGCAGCACTGTGCAGAGACATGTGAGAAGCAGTCCCTGCTCATAAGAGCTTACAGTCTAGTCAAGATGGACAACACAACAGTCAAGACAGTCAACACAACAAGGGGGGGACTAGGATACATCTAGAGGAATGGTAAGGAAATACATAGGAGGTGAACAGGAGACTAGAGGGACCAGGATCCAAAAGCAGTCTCAAAGAAGTGAGTTTTTAGCCTGGATTTGAACAGGGTCACAGATGGAGCCTGATGTACTGGCTCCATCTGTGGCCAGGTAGTTTGTCCCAGGCATAAGGAGTGACAAGGTAGAAAGATCGAAGTCTGGTGTTGGCAGTGGAAGAGAAGGGCACAGATAGAAGGGATCTGCCAGAACAGTGGAGTTCCCGAGGAGGGGAGTAGGAAGAGATAAGAGAGGAAAGGTACCTAAATTTGGCTCCTGATATGGCAGATTGACCCCTACTAGTAGTACCGCTAGATTACCATTAGGGGTCATTGCCACCATTTTGTAACCCAGCAGTTATCGGGGTGGAAATGGAAGGGGACTGTTCTCTCTGTGGTCTACTAGACTACCAGGGAAACCATGGGGGGTGGAGGGAGGGTTGCATTATAGCCCTTGGGGAGGGGGAGTTTTCTCTTCTGCGAGTTCCTGTGGGGGGCTGATCTTGGGAGGTTCATGTTGATGGGTGATCTGGGAGGGGTCTTGCTTGTGAGGGCTCCTGATCCAGGGGTGGTGATCAGGAGGGGGCCTTGCTGCCAAGGAGGGTGTACTGTTGGAGGGCCCTTGATGGGTGTTTCTGTTTTGGAAGGGAGATGAGATTGGAGGGGAGGATGAGGGCAGGGTCTTGTTGGGGGAGGGAGTACCTTGGCCATGCGACTGCTGTTAGAATGCCTGCATTTAATGCTACCTCTCCTGCTATTGGCAGTCCTGACAGCTATCACATGATAACATACCACAGAATAGCCATAATTTGCTGACTATGACTGATTTCCACCTCTTATGCCTTCCAACCTATCTTTACCAGGCAGGGAGCAGTCCCGGGATGCATTGATTCCACTTGATCCAGGCCCAGGCAGCAATAGCTCTCTTTCGGCAGTTTCTCCTGAGTCAATGGCCAATGCTACTCTTTTATTTCTATATCAGTTGTCATCTTAATTTTCAAGCATGATGTGCTGCACCTCCACTTGCTACTGCTTCCCCTACAATCCGATACTGGAGTGTTAATAGCATGATATAGTAACATAGTATATGATGGCAGATAAAGACCAGTATGGTCCATCTAGTCTGCCCAGCCAGGCGGTAAGAGTAGGTGCCCCTGCCGCTCCGTGCAGGTCACCCTTCCCCATGCCTTTGTTTAGGGATGTACCCACTGCTCCGTGTAGGTCACCCCTATTTGCTGAGATGTAAGAGGTATGAATATTTTGATTCTATCCTGTTGCTATAAAGAGATCCACTGTGTCTATCCCAAGCCACTTTGAATTTTGTCACTGTATTTGCCCCCACAACTTCCATCGGGAGGGCATTCCAAGCATCCACCACCCTTTCAGTGAAAAAGTATTTCCTGACGTTGCCTTTCAGTTTACCCCTTGCAGCTTCATGTTATGCCCTCTAGTTTTACAGCTTCCCCGTCTTTGGAAGAGGTTTGTTTGTCATTAATATTCTTTAAGTATTTAAAGGTCTGAATTATATCCCCCCTTTCCCTCCTCTCCTCCAGAGTGTACATAGTTAGGTCTTCAAGTCTCTTCTCATATGTCTTCTGATGTAGACTCCAAATCATTTTGGCTGCTTTCCTCTGAACCGTTTCCAGTCTTTTTATATCCTTTGCGAGATACGGTCTCCAAAACTGAACACAATATTTCAAGTAAGCCCTCACCAGCGATTTGTATAGTGGCATTAGTACCAGGGCCGGGCCGTCCATTGAGCAAGAATGTTTTTTGCACAGGGCCCCGCGTTTCAGGGGGTCCCGCGCAAAGGACATTCTGCTTTTTTTAAAAATGAAATTAAAAAAAAAAAAAGCTGGCCGCTGCCGCCGCATGGAGTGTCCCGCGGGGCCCCCTCTGCCCGGCTGAACTCTCCCGGCGCGGCTGAAGCCCTCTGCTCCGGCTTGCAGATACGCGAAGGGAGAGTGTCTCCCTCGTGTCTCTGTTAAGCCTGCAGGGGCAGATGGGAAATTTCCCATCAGCCCCTGCGGACTTAACAGAGACACGAGGGAGACACTCTCCCTTCGCGTATCTGCAAGCCAGAGCAGAGGGCTTCAGCCGCGCCGGGAGAGTTCAGCCGGGCAGAGGGGGCCCCGCGGGACACTCCATGCTGCCGCAGCGGCCAGCTTTTTTTTATTTTTATTTCCATGAGCCAATGGGGGGGGGGGGGGGTTAGGACTGGCAATGGGCTGTGGGCGGTGGGCTGATGGGGGGGGGTTAGTACTGGTAATGGGCTATGGGGGGGTTAAGACGGGTAATGGGCTGTGGACTGATGGGGGGGTTTAGGACTGGTAATGGGCTATGGGGGGGTTAAGACTGATAATGGGCTGTGGGCTGATGGGGGGTGATGGGGGTTAGGACTGGTAATGGGCTATGGGGGGGTTAAGACTGGTAATGGGCCGTGGGCTGATGGGGGGGGGGTTAGGACTGGTAATGGGCTATGGGGGGGTTAAGACTGGCAATGGGCTGTGGGCTGATGGGGGCTGTCTGGAAATGGGGTGATGGGGGGTTAGGACTGGTAATGGGCTATGGGGGGGTTAAGACTGGCAATGGGCTGTGGGCTGATGGGGGTGATGGGGGTTAGGACTGGTAATGGGCTATGGGGGGGTTAAGACTGGCAATGGGCTGTGGGCTAATGGGGGCTGTCTGGAAATGGGGTGATGGGGGATTAGGACTGATAATGGGCTATGGGGGGGTTAAGGCTGGTCATGGGCTGTGGGCTGATGGGGGGGTTAGGACTGGTAATGGGCTAGGGGGGGGGTTAGGACTGATCATGGATTATGGGGGACTAGGACAGGAAATGGGCTGATGGGGAGGGGTTAGGACTTGAGGTGGGCTGATGTGGTTAGGACTGGTAATGGGCTGTGGGCTTATGGGGGGGTTAGGACTGGTAATGGGCTATGGGGGGGGGGTTAAGACTGGCAATGGGCTGTGGGCTGATGGGGGCTGTCTGGAAATGGGGTGATGGGGGGTTAGGACTGGTAATGGGCTATGGGGGGGGGGGGTTTAGGACTGATAATGGGCTATGGTGGTGCTAGGACAGGAAATGGGCTGATGGGGGGTTTAGGACTGGCAATGGGCTATGGGGGGCTGACTGGAAATGGGCTGACGGGGTTAGGACTGGAAGTGGGCTGATGGGGGGTTAGGACTGGTAATGGGTTATGGGGGGACTTAAACTGAAAATGGGGTGATGGAGGGTTAGGACTGGAAGTTGGTTGACAGGGGGCTAGGACTGGAAATGGGCTGAGCGGAAGGGGAGGCTTGAACTGCAAATAGCTGATGGGGAGGGGGCTTGGAATGGAAATGGGCTGTGAGGGAAGGGAGCTAGGACTGAAAATGGGCTGATGGAGCAGCTAGGATAGGACTGGAAATGGGCTGTTGGGGGGAGCTAAGAATGGAAATGGGCTGTGGTGGGGGCTTGAATTGAAATGGACTCATGGAGGGGCTAGAACTGGAAGTAGGCTCATGGGGGGGCTTGGACTGGAATTGGGCTGAGTGGAGGGGAGCTATGATTTGACATGGGCTGATGATGGGGCTAGGAAATGACTAGAAATGGGCTGATGGGGGGCTAGGATTGGAAATGAGCTGATGAAGGGACTCAGACTGGAAATGGATGGGGGAGCTAGGACTGGAAATGGCTGATGCAGGGACTAGAAGGGAATGGATACTGGGTGAGACTGGAACTAGAAGGGAGCTGATGTTGGGGGAGGATTAGAATGGGATGGGGCTGGGAGAGTAAAATGGAGAGGGGAAAAATATTTTGTGTGGGAGGGATGAAAAATCTATAATTGGCCAGGTATTGGGAGAGTAAGTGGGGATTGAGGATGGAGGGGTAAAATTTGTGAGGATGAAATAGGAATGAGGAAAGAGCAAAAGGAGAAAGATTAGTATGTTAAAGCAGATGTAGAGAGAGAGAATGGAAAAAAAAACTAGAAGAGAGAAGAAAGGACAAATGGACAGCAGATGACGGAGAGTTAGCAGAAAACATGAAGAAACCAGAAGAAAGTGGCTGGACCAATTGCAACTGAAAAAAAATGCACAAAAGGTAGAAAGATATCTCTTTATTTTGAATTTATTAACTGGAATATGAAAGCTCTGGGAAATGTGCATCATTAACGTCTGTGCTTTGTTTGGTACAAGAGGAAATTAATTTATAGTTTTATTTCTACAGTGTTGTTGTACATTCCAAGATTGGCTTTTGGGGTTCCCAGTTTAATTATTGCCTTCCTGTTTCTAAATTGTGATTCCTTGTTTGGTGATGGTCTATGTTCTGCATGTGCAACTGAGCTGAGGCATTCTGTTTATGTAATTCCTATTTGACATTGCCACTTGTTCTCTTTCCCCAGTATTCTCTGAAATGTATTGGTTTAATATTTGCAGTGTTGCCTTTTGATAGGTAGGCTATAGTGCTTTGTGAGTCCTGGTAATGCTGTCAGGATACGGCGGGTTTGCTATGGGTTCTAAATGGGCAGCGTTTGTAGTAGTTCCTAATGTGCCTGGCGGTTGGCACTGGATTATAGTAATGTAGAAATCTTTTAGTCTTTCTTTATCCATACACTCATTAAGAGACATGTTTACTAAAAGTTAGTGTATGGTAACATTATGCAAATATTTATGCAAATAAGGCCACTTATGCAAATGAGGCCCCGCACCGAGTCTCCGCGCATAGCCCCGCACCCCCCTTGGGCCGCCCCTGATTAGTACCTCTTCCTTTCTGCTGGTAATTCCTCTCTGTATGCAGCCTAGCATCCTTCTGGCTTTTGCCACTGCCTTGTCAGACTGTTTTGCCACCTTGAGATCCTCTGAAATAATCACTCTGAGGTTCTTCGCCTGGTCCGTGCACACCAACCTCTTGCACCCTATTGTATACAATTCCCTTGGGTTTCTGCTTCCCAAGTGCATGACACTGCACTTCTTCACATTATATCTTAACTGACAAGCATTAATCCATTCTTACAGCTTTTGTAGATCTTTCCTCATGTTATCCATTCCCTCAGGGGAGTCCACTCTGTTGCAAATTTTCATGTCATCTGCAAAAAGACAGACTTTTCCATGTAGTCCTTCAGCAATATCACTCACAAATACATTGAACAGTACCAGTCCCAGGACCGAACCCTGGGGCATGCCGCTAATCACCTTCCTTTCATGCTAGTGAGTTCCATTTACCATCACCTTCTGTTGTCTGTCAGTCAACAATTTCTGGTCCAGTTCACCACCTTTGGACCCATCCCAAGCTGTTGAGTTTATTAATAAGTCTCCTATGAGGAACAGTATGAAAGGCTTTGCTGATATCTAAGTAGATCACATCCATTGCATGCCCTTGATCTAGTTCTCTGGCCACCCAGTAAAAGAACTCAATCAGATTTGTTTGGCAAGATTGTCTTTTGGTAAAACCATATTGCCTCGGATCAAGCAACCTGTTGGTTATGAGAAAGTCCACTATTCTCTCTTTCAGGAGCGCCTCCATTACTTTTCCCACCACCAAGGTAAGGCCTACTGGCCTGTAGTTGTCACTTCTGCCCTATCACCACTTTTGTAAAGAGGTACCATATCAGCTCTTCTCCAGTCCTGTGGAACTTCTCCTGTCTCCAAGAATTTATTAAAAACATACTTTAATGGCCCTACAAGAACCTCTCAGAGCTCTTTCAGTATCCTGGGATGTATGCCATCTGGTCCCATGGTGTTGTCCACTTTCAGTTTGCAAGCTGTTCTAACACATCATCTTCTATAAATGGTGTGGTATCTACTCCATTCCCATTTGTATACCTGTCAATCTCAGGTGGACCTTCTCCAGGATTTTCTTTAGTAAAAACAGAACAGAAGTATTTGTTTAGCATTTGTGCTTTTTCAATGTCACTTTCCACAAATCCGTTCCCAGCACTTTTGAGTCCTGCAATTCCACTTCTGATTTTCCTCCTCTCCCAAATATACCTGAAAAAGTTTGGTCGCCACACTTCACATCTTTAGCCATCTTTTCTTCTGCCTTGGATTTTGCTATCTATATTTTTCTTTTTGTCTCTTTTAGTTTTATCCTGCATTCTTTTCTGTGTTCCTCTGTTTGTGAACTTCTGAATTTTGTGAAAGCTGTGTTTTTTGCTTTTATTTGTGAAGCCACTTCTTTGGAGAACCCCAGGATGCAGGGGAAAGGGAAGGTGCTGCAGCTGCTGGTTTTAAACAACAAAACTGAGATTGGCAGTTAGTGGTGAGAGGAACCAATGGGCATAAATCCTCCTGCTGCCACCATTCTCCACCAGCTGAACTTCTCTGGCTGGTGAGGGTTCTGCTCCCAGCTGGTTCACGCTGATGATGCCATCCAGCCATTGTCTTCTTTCTTGACTCGTGTAAAGGAGAAAATAGATGACATCATTAAAACACCTAGAGGAGCCCAGTTCTATTTTTTTGATTATCAGTGAAGATCCCTATTACCCCACGGGTGAGGGTGGGGCTTAGTTATTGCTGAAAATCAGAAGCCTGCGATATAGTGGCATATATGGTAGAGATCAATGCTGGAGCTAGAGGTTAAGGAGGCCAGGGCACTGTTGTAAGAAATGCACCCTTCCCCTCCAACAAATCATTGCCTGAAGCACCCTGAAGACTACAGCGCCTGGGGCAATGTCCCAGACACCCCACCCTATTCTGGCCCTGGAGAAGATGCATAAGGCTTTTACACCCATGCCAAAGTTGCTCCAGATTTATTTATTTATTTATTTTTTATTGAAAGGCTTCCAAAAAATACATATAAACAAGAACCACAAAGATCTTCAAAGAGAATGCAACAGTAATAGCATAACTTCAGATCACAATAGTATTCTACAATATGCCTTCATTTTTGCAGTTTTAGGATAAGGAATCGGGGAGCGACAACCCCCCCAACCTCCCTTCCCCCCCCCCCCAGAACCTCCCTAGCCCAAGATCCCCCCCCAACCTCCCAGTCCCCCCAACTATGGCTTGGCAGTCGTTAAGCACGGAAAGACGGTGAGCAAAAAACACACACAAGGGGCAGGCTCCCTTTAAAGTATGCGTATTCTCCCCCTCCTGTCCAGAGCAGTCACGCACCATAACAAGAGACAAAAGGTGCCCACACCAACTCAAAGCGCGCCAAGCGCATCCTACTGACAGCTACCCCCCGCTCCATGGTATACATATCCCACATCCGTTCCAACCAAGCCTGAAAGGTGGGGGCCAAAGCACGCTTCCAGGCCGCCGCAAGGGATAATCGGGTCGCATTCAGGCCATGACGGAGTAGAGCGAGTTGCAGAGCCCGTGCACCCGGCACCGAGGCCCCAAAAAGGAAAATCCCCGGATCCCAAGGGATGCTCACTCCCAGAAGCAGCTGCAGCCGGAATTGTACCCCCCTCCAAAAGGCGCGAATGCGGGGGCAAGTCCACCAAATGTGCCCCAGGGTACCCTGTTGCCCACAGTTACGCCAACAAAGGTCCACAGCCCCAGGATATATCCGTGCGATCCGTGCCGGGGTCATGTACCAACGGTACAGTATTTTATAATTAGTTTCACGGGCATTAATCGCTACCGAGCTCTTCCAAAAGTGCGTTTCTGCCCTCTCCCACTGTTGCTCGGTATAGGAAAGATTCAAATCAGAGTTCCAAAGCTCCCTATGCCTTGTAGAGCGCGATTGGGATCCCTGCAGATGGGCATAGAGGGTGGCCACGAGTCCCTTAGTAGTAGTGCACCCCTCACAGTAACGTTCCAGATCTGTCAGGTCCCGAGCAACCTGGGGCCGAACAAGCTTAGATCGAACCCAATGTGTCACTTGCGTATATTGATAGAGATGCCTAGCCGGAATGTCAAATTCATCTTGTAACGCGCGAAAAGACCGTCATCAAAGAGGTGTCCGACTCAGCTAAGGCCTAAATGTCCCCACTGCCAAAAGACTGTATCGCTTAGCCCCGGTGGGAAAGAAGCGTTACCTACTATAGGGGCCAAAGGAGTTAAATCCATATCTCGAGACCGAAAGTGCTGGTCCCAGCAACAGAGGGTATGAAGAACATAGGGATTACTGGTGCATTTACCACGCCGGAGTTTTGGGCCAAGCCACAGCCAGTCTCCCAACCCCGCTCCCCCCGCCAAGCTCATTTCCAGTTGTACACATCGCTTGGTACTATCCTCAATCATCCACTCCACCCCCGCCTGACATTGGGCCGCCGCATAGTACCAGTGCAAATTGGGCATGCCCATACCTCCAAAATGCGTACGGGCATAGAGAACATGTCGCGCCAAGCGCGGACGACGATAATGCCATATGAACTTCATAAGCAGCCGCTGCCAGGTCGCCAAAGTGGCCCGCGCAATGGGAATCGGTAGAACCTGAAAAAAATAAAGAAAGCGGGGAACAACCACCATCTTGACTACGGCTATACGCCCGAACCAGGAAAGGAGCAGGCCATTCCAAATCTATAAGTCCCGCCGAACCTGACAAAGCAGGGGATCATAGTTGGCTTTAAAAAGGTCCGCCCGCTCCATGGTCAGGTGCACCCTTAGGTAACGTAAGGCTCCTGAGACCCATCGAAGAGGATAAGCCGCTTGGAGTTCCGCACAAATCGCCCCGGGGACCCCAACATTCAAGATCTCCGATTTAGCGTAATTAATTTTGAAGCCGGATACCCGAGAGTAGTTTTCAAACAGCTGCATCGCAACTGGAAGGGAAGCGGACGGGTCCACCAGGGACAATATGATGTCATCCACAAAGAGCGCAATCCGATATTCCGCGAGGCCAATGTGGACCCCCTGCAAGCCTGGGTGTGCTCGAAAGCTCTGAGCCAAAGGTTCCATCGCGAATGCGAAAAGCAGAGGCAAAAGGGGGCAACCCTGTCGCGTGCCCCTCTCCAGAGAGAAGCGTCTCGAGTGTCCCCCATTAATCCGAACGCACGCCTGGGGCAGCTGATAAAGACTACGAACCCAACGGATATAATTAGAGCCAAAGCCCATGGTCTCCAGAACACACCAAAGGTATTCCCAATCAACCCGATCAAAAGCTTTTTCTGCGTCAATCCCCACCAGCAGAGCTGGTTGTGATTCCCGTTGGGCCATGTAAATGGTCTGCAACATACGCCTAATGTTATCCGCGGCCTGGCGACCCGGCACAAATCCAACCTGATCTGGATGGACCAAGCCCGGAAGGACCCGGTTCAAGCGCGCAGCCAGCACAGTAGCAAATATTTTAACGTCAACATTTAACAGGGAAATGGGGCGATAGGACGCCGCATCATGCAGTGGCTTACCCGGTTTGGGTATCATCACTATCAATGCCTCACGTTGGGACGAAGGGAGAGAAACCCCCCCAAAGACCTCATTGAACAAGATAGTCAAGGTGGGCGCTAAATGTGCCCGAAACTTCTTATAACTTCTTATAATATTCCGCCATCACTACCCGGCACACTGCCAGTTTTCAGTCGCCGGATCGCATTCTCCACTTCGTCTACCATTAATTCAGAATCTAGCTGAGCTCGGTCAGGGTCAGAAAGGCGCGGCAGTGCAGTCCTCTGCAAATAGTCCTGCACACGATCCCAATCAAAGGGCTCTGCCTTATAGAGCCGCTCCAAATAGTCAGCAAAAAGATCACGTATCTCCCGGGAAATAACCCTCATCCGTCCCCCAGAGTCACGTAGTTCACGAACCACTCTCGCGGTCTGCTGCTGCCGAAGACGCAAAGCCAGGAAGCGGCCGGTTTTATTCCCATGCTCATAAAAGGTTTGCCGTAATTTCCAGCGTTTATTATCTAGTTCTTTCTGCAAGCACGCATCCAAATTGGCTCGAACAGTCCGCCATTGACGCAGAACCTGCCGCGAACCGGTTCGGGCGTGTTCCAAACCTAGGCGAGAAGACTCCTTCACCAACCGGTCGTGGTCATGCGTCCACATTTTGCGCGTGCGGGCCGCCTCAGCCATGAGTTGACCTCGAGCCATCGCCTTATAAGCATCCCACACCGTGGGGAGGGGAACATCCCCAGAATTATTAAGCTCAAAAAATTCAGTGATAAAGCAGATGTGATCCTGCACGGCACCCTGCCGCCGTAGGAACCTCACATCTAAGCGCCACAGACGGTGATGCTCGCTGTACAATCCGGCCGGGAGAGCAAGCCAGCACGGGGCATGATCTGACCAAGTCAGCGCTCCATGTCCAGCCTTCACTCTCCCGTCCATCAGGCGCTGATCCAATAGAAAATAGTCAATGCGGGTATGAACCTGATGGACCGGAGAGTAGTACGTATAACCTCTCTCCCCCTCATGGGTGTCCCTCCAGACATCCCGTAAACCCAAATCTAGCATAAAGCGTTGAAGGGCTCTTGCCGACCCCCCCACTTCCCCCCCAGCACGACCTGTGGAATCCAAGTGGGGCACCAGAGGTGTGTTACAATCCCCACCCAAAACAATGGGGCCCTTTGCAAAATCCGCCAGTAAAGCTTTCAATCGTGTAAAAAAGGACCCCTGACCTGTGTTGGGCGCGTAGACATTAGCTAAAGTTAGCAAGTGCCCTTCTAAGCGAATATTCAACAAAAGCCACCTCCCCAGGGTATCTCGTTGTATCTCCTCGATCTTTAGAGAGAGGCTCTGATGAAATAGTAAGGCCACTCCCCGCTTCTTCCGGCCCTGCGCATCTGAGGCCACCCGCACCTCAGTATATGGGGACCTCTTTAGCCAACCCTGCTTACAATTCTGAAGATGAGTCTCCTGTAGGTAAACAATGTCCCCCTGCAAAGTGCGCAGTTCTGAAAACAGCAGCGACCGCTTCCTGGGGGAGTTAAGTCCCTTAACATTTAAAGAGATAAAGCGCAACATGGATATTTACAATCTAGACCCTCTGATTCTCCAGCTACCCAGAGAATCCCAGGGACATCCTCCCCCCAGCAAGCCCAGGGAATTAGTTAGCCAGGCCCACCCAATCCACCCTTCAGAAACAAGAGCCATAGACCCTCCCCCCAAACCCAAGCATACCCACCAGTTCCAAATGAAAAGACTGTCCCCCCAACCCAAACCCCCCCCTTCCCGTCAATACCACCTGCCTGTCAAAGTTAATACAGGACACGGTAAGTTGACCACAAACCCCGTTCCCCCCAAAACCCCACGAAGCAAGAATTCAACCTGAACATATGAAAACATTCCCCTCATTACTCCCCCACCCACCCCGGGTCAGCAATCCCTTCATGCCTCCCCATCAGAACAGAATCATCATCAAAACACTTGCAGAGCATCCGCCGCCCCCTACATGTAGCTACGAGCTACGAACACGAACGGAGATCATGGAACTTCGTAAAAAATTAAAAACTTATCTGTTCACCAAACACTATAACATAGATAACTCACAACCTGCTTTAGACAAAGGTTAAACAGGTATCTATCTGCATCAAACAAATACTCTTAACCCACACAAATAACACACAATCATGATGACTTCACAGCTTATGTCCTTTCACTTCCATGTATATAAATACATATATAAAATTGTATATAGTTTACTCTGTTCTGTATTAACTCACATTGTTTAGACTGTATATTCTATATATAATATGATGTTCCTTGTAAATATGTTCTGTTATAATATGACGTTCCCTGTAAAACAAACTTGCTTTGTTAACTATTGTTCACTGTAAACCGCAACTGAACTTTGGAAGATGCGGTATATAAATGTGTATAAAATAAATAAAATAAATAAAAAATGTAATGGCGTGTGGGCCCAGGTCGATCCTTGTCAATGGCCAATAACACAATGAGAAATATTACTTCCACCATTTATCCGAAGTTCGGGAGACCCACAAAGTAAGGCTCTCTGAGCAGTAAGGAAAGCTCTGCAAGTATACACAAAAAATCAAAAATCAAGCGGGCTTGCCCACCCGAGTCCACTTGGAGTGCTGGGGCTTAGGGGGCGGCGGATGAGGCTGAGCATTATCATCAACTATTCCCGCCTGGCGAAGGGCTCGCCAAGCTTCAGTATAGTCTTTTGCTGAGATCTTTTTGTTGCCCAAAAGAAAGTTCATCCGAAATGGAAAGGACCAAGAGTAGCGAATCCCCTTGTTGTTCAGGACCGTTGTCACTGGTTTCATCTCTCTCCGGCGCGCCAAGGTGAACGTCGAAAGGTCTTGGTAGATGGACACTGTCGCATCCTGGAAGTGGACCGCTTTTTTCTCCCGGTCTCACCGTATGAGAAGCTCAGCATCAGAATATCGCAAAAATCTCGCAATGACATCACGAGGCTGGTTGTTGGGAGGTTTTCCCAGGGCTCGATGGACTCGTTCTATTTCCATCCCAGAGGCATGCGCAGCCAGGTCTTCCGCCGGGAGCAACTCCGCTATCAACAGCTTAAGCACAGTTGGCAAATCTTCTCCGCCCCCCACCGCTTCTGGTATTCCGCGAAAACGCACGTTATTGCGGCGGGAGCGGTTTTCAATGTCATCAATTTTATAAGTCAGTTCCATTGCTTGCGCTTGTTGCCGATCCAGCGCACATTGTAAATCCATCAGGGTCCCGTCATGATCAACCATTTTGGTCTCCACGTCCTCTACTCGGGCTCCCAGCTCTTTCATGTCTGTCCGTAGGTCTGCAACATCTTTCAACAGCTCCTCACATAGCGAGCGAAACTCATTGGCTAACTCCGCAAAACCTTTACGGAGTTCTTGCTTGATTTGAGCAGAGGAGAGTTGTTTGTGGGAGTCCAATTCCTCTTCACTTACAGTCTCATCATCAGTGTCTGATGGAGGAGATTGTCCACATGGGCTGCTTGGGGCCCCCTGACTTACGCTGCAGTCGCTGGGAGGAACGCACCCCTTCCCGAATTTCAGAACTTTTAGCTGTAGCTGCCATCCCACAGGGCCACCTGTGTCACACAGTATTAGGAGAGAGATACAGCCCATGTCAGCAAGGGCAAAGATACCAGGGAGAGAGCGGTACACAAAGCCTCACAGGCCTGCAAAGCAGTCACTACCACACAGTGTTAGGAGATATATAGAGTCAATGTCCGCAAGGCCCAGGGGACCGGAGAGACAGCGGGGCAATGAGATGGAAGCTGCCGTTGGCCTTCCTGAAGAGGCAAGCCGCTGAAGACAGTGCTCGGAGTATTCTGCAGAGCTATGGGAAGATAGAGCACACAGAATACACAACTGCCAGAGATTAGGCTCCGATGAGAAATCTGAAGTGAGACAGAACGCAGAAGCACTCTAACAGGGCATCCGGAATCCACACCGCGGAGCCAAGGCCTCAGCGGGGCACTAGTGTGCTAATAAGTGCTACAGTCTCCGGCGCCGTTTTGCAGACCAGAAGGCATGAAAGGAAAGATTTAGTCCTCATACTTACCCCCCTCAGGGGGATTCATGCTGGCGGGAGGAGGAGGCGAGCACCAGCGATTGCCATGAGGATTCCAGACCTTCTTCTCAACCCCGGTAGCAGGACTCCAGCTCCGCGTACAGTCACCCCAGTCTAGGGAATAGTGCTCCACCTGTCAGAAAACTGCAGCACAGCCTCCGATCCGGCACCAGGGGCCCGACAGCACAGCCCAGAGAGAGTCCACGTAAGTGCCGTCCGAGCCGCGCGGGCCAACCGGAGTCAGCCAGGTGGTCAGTCAGGCCCGGAACAGGCGTCGAGGAGCGGCACGCGGCAGCAGGCCGCACTCCGAAGATGAGCCCCGCGGCGTCCCAGCTGCTCACTAATCAACTTAACCCGACTCCGGAGAGCACCGCCCGCCTTTGCAGACCCAGGGCAGGTAGAGACGGGGAAATGTGCAGCAATTAGCGTATGTTAGCTAATGTTTCAGGGTAGTGGGGACGGAGCTCAGTTAAAATGCGGCCATCACGCAGCGGGCTCACGAGCGCCCCCGCTCCAGATTTATTAATGAAAATATGCTGGAATTTTATTCAGAAAATATCAAGGAAAAACAAGAGTAATATTTTCATTAGAGCAAAACGTTGGTACAATCTAAATATCTATCCACATCCATAACTACGACTGATGCATTTTCCCTAGAAAAAAAAGGGCGCTGGCACTCATATGTAGGGCTCTTTCATTACTACATGAGGACAATAGGTCAATTTTAGTAGGCAATGAAAAAGGTGCTGGTACTCCATACCAGTGTGTACCCCTCAAAAAAAGCCCTATGTCTATGAATTTCCCCCTTAATGGCCAGTATGTATTTCATATGGATAAGTAGCCTTCATGCAGTAATGTTGGGACCTTCTCACTTCCCCCTGGTATCTGTTTCTTGCCATTCTCGATCAGCTGAAGATGTGCCTTAAGCAAATGGAATGTCTGTGCTCCTCTTCCACTCAGCCTCTCAGGGAATATTTATCGTTTGCAAGCTATAAAGAAGATGCACAGGCCTCAGAGAAATGCCTGCAGAACAAATTAACCACCTGGGAATAACATTTGCTGTTCCAGCCTGGTTGGGAGTCTCAGTTTCTTGTGTTCTATGTTTGCTTGACACAGTGACTATCTTGGAGGTCCAAGAGAGAGAGAACACATGAAATCCACAGTAATATAAGACGACCAGATAACTCTGTGTCATAAGAGGCAGGTTAATTTTGCTCTATTGCATACATGAGCAACAGAGCTGCAAGTCCATCGATATAATTTGATGCAATGGAAGTAAATCCAGGCCAGCTCAACCTTCTGATTTGGTACCATCTGGGTACATGACTAATAAAATGGTCAGTGGTCTTTGTTATAAAGTATATGGGACAGACATAAAATTCTCAATATGCATTCTTTGGAAGAAAGACAGGAGAAGGGAGATATGATAGAGGTGTTTAAATACCTCCATGGCATAAATGCACAGGAAGTGGCCCTCCTTTAATTGAAAAGAACCTCTGCGGTGAAAGAGGATAGACTCAGGAGTAATCTGAGGAAATATCTCTTTACAGAAAGGGTGGTGAATGCCTGGAATGGCCTTCCATCGGCAATGGCTGTATCACAATTCAAGAAAGCAAGAGCTGGGCACAGAGGATCTCAGAGGAGAGGAAGGGATTGTAGAGCTTAGTGGCTGATATGCTCAGACAGACTGATCTTTATCTGCCATATTTTCTCTGGTTTTGTGTATCTATGGGGTTAATATTCAGCCTTCAGTGATCCACCACTGAAATGCTTGACTAGCACAGGCAAAATTGAAACTGGATATTCAGTGCAGGACCCTATCTGGCACCTAGTGCTGATTATCAATTTTTCCTGCCGACTGTGGTGGTTATCTGGTCAGCGGCTAACCAGATAGCAAAGTTGCATCAAGTCAGGACAGCCATTGTCCTTTCCTGACTTGATGGGGTTTGTCTATCGGGTAGTGGCTGAATATCGTTGCTAACTGGATAGTCGCTGGGGCCGCCCCTGCTCTGCTCAGAGGCCACTGCCACGCTGTCTGTGGGGGCATTCACTGGCACTCATCGGTTAGGGCCGCTGAATATCGGATTGAGTGGGGTTTATGAGACTTGCAGGTCCCAAATATATACTCCTTTTTCTTATTGTAACAATTACATGAAATAATGTTGCACTATAAGGGTCTTTTTAAAGGTCTTAGTCATGATTTGGACGTCTGAAAACAGGTGCATTGACATCCAGATCATGGAGATGTGCCCAGAACCATTTTGCAAATGATTTTTAAAGATGTGGGGGGAGGCTAAATAGGCAGGGGACATAGCAGAACCAGTGCAATGAACTTAGAAGTCTCTGAAGTTTCTGAGATTGAGTGGGGACATCTGCACGGATGCAATATGCTCATCGTTACACACACATATTGCCAAGAAATGCTAAAAAGCACAGTGAATGCTGCTGACATGTTTTGGTTTATAATTATATTATTCAATACCGTGTTTTTTATTCATGACTATTTCACAACTAGCAATAAGAAAAAAAGTCTTAATTTCTCTAAGAATAGTACCATTTGGCCCCATACAAGGATAACAAGAAGAGGTATTTAAGACTGCCCTGACTTACAAAAATGTGCAAATTAACCCATTTTAGACCTGATGCGTGCAAATACATCTCACTGATACTTCTGGTGGATATCCTGATAAGCAGAGCCTGTCTGATGGTCTGAAGCAACCACTTTGCAAGTAACTGATGAGTCTGCTTTGGGCATTAACTGCATGCAGATCTGTATGGTTATTAGATAAACTAATCTTCTGGGTGTTCCTACTTATATATACGAGTTTCAGAAGGATGTCAGTATTAGAAGAAAGAGGTAGAATTTTTGTGATATCAGTTGTTTTTCTCTTTCCTCACATATCTTGCTGGCAGGAATGCAAGTGTGAATAAACCAATGCCAGAACCAACCCGATATAGGGCTTTCCATTTATGAAATAGCTGAAATATTTTAGCTTCTAAGTCCCCTTCCCAAAAACAGCCCACATAAGTTTAGTATAAAAATTAAAGAAGACTAAAAGAAAAACAACCCTACTTTTTCATTTTCAACTGCTGGAACTGTGCCAGCTGAGGGATATAATAGCATCTCTCTAACTCGTAATGTTCCTTTAAAGGGCAATTACAGGCAACCTATTTGCATTTTAAATGACGGCTCAATTAAATAGAACTTTGGAGAGCGCCTGGAACTTTTTAAAGTATGCAAATTAGACGGAGTACAGCAACCATTCACATGGTATCAGAAACCTGCAGGGAATTATGGGCAATCCTTATTTAATCCACCCCAGGTCGGTGATATAGTGCAGCGAATTGAACAAGGTTTACCCATAATTCCCTGCAGGGCACTGTATGCACATTTTACAAAGGAAATGCAAATATCTTCTTACATTCATGAGGCACAAGATACTAGTAAACACTTTGCAAAGCCATTAGAAGAGGTACACAACATTTTCTTTTTCATGAAACCCATAAGGAAACCTTTTAAATGAGCTGGCCAGAAAGATTTGCTTTCGTTGAAAATGAAATAAGAAATGCCAACATATTTCTATTTTATTTCATTCCTTTTTCTAAACGAAATGAAAAACAAACAAACACAAATTTGTTTCTCTTTCATTTATTTTACAATATCTTCATCGTCAAACCTTGAGAAATCCCCCCTTCCCCTACTTACCGAAACGTCCCCCCGTCCCTGGACCACTCTCATCTTACTTCATCTTCTGGAGTACAAAGGGGGGCAGGAGTGATGCTTAGTTGCTTGTGCAACATCCATGTCATGTCCCAAAATTGTAGCAGCTGACATGAGGCCGATGCCATTTGGAAATGGGGCTCCTGCCCCATTTGGACTGTACAGGAAAGGTAAGATGCAGGAGGGTGTCTGAAAGCACCGGGGATGTTTGGCCAAGTCTTCTGCAAGTCCCACATGCTATTTCCCCCTCTCTGTTAACGGTTCCAATGTAAACCGCTTTGATTATAGGATAAGGCGGTATAGAAAACCTGTTAAATAAATAAAATAAAATAAATACTTTTCTTGAAGCTGGACAGTAAGTTTAATTGGTGGCAGGGAAAAGAGGTTTGGGCAGTCAGTTTTAGTGCATGCTGCCGATAGCATGCATTAAGGCAATGAAATGACCCCTTCCTGCTGCACTCCACCAGTTAGCAACTCTTAATTCCCAAATATGAGGAGCCTTACTGGTCCTGAGGAGCAAT
This sequence comes from Ichthyophis bannanicus, assembly GCA_033557465.1. Classification (NCBI taxonomy): domain Eukaryota; kingdom Metazoa; phylum Chordata; class Amphibia; order Gymnophiona; family Ichthyophiidae; genus Ichthyophis; species Ichthyophis bannanicus. Next base: position 183,803,783 of record CM066041.1, on the reverse strand, counting down.
GGCCTCTTTGCAAGTTGTGAAACTTATGTTATTCAAGTTTAATAATTGTCCAAAGATGTTGCTGTGATGCAGATGAGATTTCTAAGACCACCCATCACATCTTACTTAAAGAAGGCTCTTACCTAATCTCAAAAACTCCCACCAAGATTCACTTCTTCCCTGAAAACAGTTCCCAGAGGTATAAGAGAAGGGCGTTCAAATGGCCCTGGCATTGTCTGACTGTGTGTTGCTTAGCATCACCTGAGGATTAAAATAACCAACACCAAAAAAGTTCTGAAGTCTGGATGAGTCTCAGTTCCTCGATGATGCAGGCCGCGAGCCAATTGGATGGCCAAGTTCAGTAATTCGGTAAGTGGAGAATTTCCAGCTGCACACTCACACATTAAACTGCAGCTGCTTAACAGGGTGAACTTGATCTGCTCCTAGAGAGGAAAAAAAAAATCAATTAATGTTTCCATTCTCCCAAATGACCAAGAAATTGAATAGAAAGGGAAAAAAGAAAAGGTCCAACTGTCTGCATCTATTATGACAGGGAGATAAAAGCAAAGATGGAGTATTGAGTAGCCAGGCTAACGCAGGTCACTTACAGTTGTACAGAAAGAGGATACAACTAGTTAGTATTACACTTTGTAAGTGAATTATTTATTTATGGGATACACCAGGGAACATGGTGAATGTGTTTATTCATACCTGATGGCTTAAAAATGTTCTCTTTTCATTGATTTCCTCTGAAAAAAGAAACATTAGGAAAGGCCTTCCACTGAGTTACAAAAGCAAGGCCTTGCCCACCGATCTAACACTAGAACTCTGCAGTGTGGACTTTCACTCTAAAGCAGGTTGCTAATTTTGGGGAGATTCTTCTGTGATTTTTAAACTATGGGGTATGTTTACTAAACTGCGTTAGTGCAAATCGCGTTAGGAGCCGCGTTAGTGAAAGGAAAGCCAAAAAAGGACATGGGCGGGACATCGTAACCACTAACACGCGTTCCAAAAACTAACGAGCGTTACAGGGCGCCGTGGTGCGTTACTGCGCGTTAATCGTTTGAAGGCGTACAGACACAAAGCACGGAAACAGAGATGTAGCACAATGGTTAGTGTACCGACCGCTGTTACAGGCAGCATGGGTTTGAGTCCCCAGTGTGCCTAACGCAGAAGGCTGGCCCAGGCATCACCCTGTACATTACATAGGGAATGAGGAGGCATGTTTTTCTTTACGTTGAGTAGTGGTGTCAGAAACACACCTTCGTAGTGTGCGTGGCTGCGTGCGTTGGTATGGGCGTAGCCCCGTGCGTAGCTACATGCATTGGTGCATGCGTACAATCGTGCGTGGGTACGTGTGTTTTTACCAGCGTGGGCACCTTATATTACAGACTCTTTAGGGTGTCTTGCACCTATGCATTATGTTAACAGATGTACGTGTGATGGCCTATGGTTTATCAGAGCCTGTGAGCAGGTGCTGGATTTTCACAGGGTTGGATTGTGTCAGTCACACCCATGATGCACTGCACATGCAAATCAGCTGTCCACAGATACACACCATGGGGAATGCACCCCCACAGCACCTCGGCCTGGTAGGGGGAAGTGACCATGTGCACCCCCACAGCACCTCGGCCTGGTAGGGGTACTGACCGTGTGTTGTACTGGCACAGAGTAGCTACACACCGTCACATTTTGCGGGTACTGTGCTCACCCTGAGGGTGCAGTGAGGTGCCCAGCACCAGGTCCACAGCACCGTCCATAGCTGAAAGAGGCCATGGTGGAGGTCCAAAGCAGTGTTCATGTGTGAGATAGGTAGTTTCTGCAGAAACACCTTGGGTATCTCTATCTGTTTCAGGCAGGTGTAGCCCCCATGGACCCCTAGGTGGCCCATGTACCACCACCTCCCCCCCCCCCCCCAGGGTGGCAAACAGGGCCTCCCAACAATAGATCCACATTCTACCTCCCTGCAAAGGTGGCAGTAGAGGGGAACATCAACCCCGGTCCTGCTGAGGAACAGACACCCCACAGGGCAGTCAATGCAGCTCTGTACACATCCATAACACAATAGCAGACAGACATTAGGCCTGGATATGGTAAGCTGCACCCCACCACTATCTGATATTCTCCTGCTGCAAGCCATCAGCCACTGCACCCTGCAAGCCACTCCATCAGAACACATACCAGCTGCAAACAGCCTGCTAGTTAATCAATAGTGCATGCGCCCAGAACTGGGATGTCAGCATACACAGCAAGCAGATAAATCAGTGACTGGGCCACAAAAGGAAACCCATATCTATCACATGAGAGAAATACTATATAGCACTATGGGGGTGCCTAGCCATGCTGTGGTCACTGCACAGTCAGGGTGAGAGTGATCTCTCAGCAGGACATACTGAGGTCACCCTGTCTGTGTAGGTGGTGGCCGGGCACTAAAATGTCCCAGTCAGTGCCCTATGCCCTGTGGAGATGCACCCTGGCCAGGCCACCCTGTCCGGCCTATACCCATGGTACCTTGCTCCTCATTATGCACATTGGCAGCCTAATACTGGCAACATTGCTGGCAGTGTGGGCTGTGGAAGGTGTTTGCAGCCACCACACACTGGATAGACAGACAGCCACCCCCACACCTATGCCAGCATTGTGCTACTATAGAGGTGTTCAGCAGCCATACCCACCACACCAGTCCTGGGCACAGTACAGGCATGGATATGGTATGCAATACTGTTGGGGGTCACTCCCCAGGGTGGTAAACACTATCAGAGACCAGACCTGCAGCACACACCGCAGACATCAGAATGATTGTTATGGTGGAGCTCAATGAGCAAAATGTGCTTAACGTAGGAATTGATATCTGCCAGTTATCATAGGTAACGTTTGATAGCTGTGTACCATATACCCAGATGTAGGGTGGCATTGCTAAGGTATGCAACTGGTAGTATTGGGAGATACAGGCAGGGCCCAATGTCCTGCCTCTCCAGGAGGCATTGGCCAATGGGGCCTGTGGGGGTGGGTGTGGGTGTGGGTGTGTCTGGCCCTGTTGGCTGCTGCTGTACGGCAGAGTTTCCCAACTCCAGTCCTGGTGTTCCAAACACTATTCGGGTTTTCATGCTGTCCCTCATAAATATGCATGAGCTACATCTGCATACCATGGGGGTGGTGCATAGATATGCAGCACAGGCATCTTTATTAGAGGCAGCATGGAACCTGAATGGTGTGGGGCCCTCCAGGACTGCATTTGCGAGACTCTGCTCTAGGTAATGCGCCTGTTTATGGTGTCTGTGTTTGGTGTGGTAAAATATAGGCGTATTAACCATGTGTATGTTCTCTGCAATAAAGGAGTGTCTTTACTATCACTGTTTAGTGGTGGGTAAAGCTATGGGGACTGGGTTGGCAGGAGCCCCAGCTGGGATTTGAACCTGTGACCCTCTGGTCTTACAGGTACTGGCTGTGTCCGTTGCACCACACTGTGGCCACAGAGACAGTGCAGTCCCTGGAGGTAGGAAAACTGGCCTGACGAGTCAGAACCCCTACTCTGCACAATTTTACTGTGGGCTCATTTACCTTGTATGAAGACAAACGTGCACATAAACCTCAAAAAAGACCTTGGAAAAAGGGGCACACACCCATAACCAAGCTGGGCAACAATGATATCATTGGGCAACATTAAAAAACACTCCCAGGAAAGCTCCAATAAAATGAAATGCTTTTTGAAAGGGTCTACGGAGTGTAGACCCTTCCACACATCATTTCTTTTTTTTGGAGCTTTCCTGGGAGTGTTTTTTAATTTATTGTTGCCCATTGCTATCACTGTTGCCCAGCTGAATTATAATTTTTACACTGTTTCTTGTGCTCATTTTAAAGTTTTATTTGCAATTTTGTTCTGTGCACATGTATCACACTGCTCACGTGTTGTAGGTTTCCCCGGTTTTGCTGTACATTGCTGACGGAAATGGTTTCTCTTTCCTTTAATATGCCTTTAACGACAGGTTTTCATTCGCGTTGGAATTGAGCTCTGCACTTCAGCGCATTAGGGTGAGGGGAGCCTCTCCCCGCCCACTCCCCGCCCACTCTCCGCCCATTGACCCTTCTCTCCGCCCACTCTCCACCTTCTGCGCTGTTTTAACGCGCCGCGGGGCTTTACGATCGTTAACTACGGTTAACGCGCGTAGTATGACGTTAACGGTCGTTGGCGCGTGATTACGCACATTATACTGCACTTACGATCGTTAACGTCGTACAACGCGCGTTATTCACGTTTACCGCAGTTTAGTAAACATACCCCTATGTGTCTTTTGCCATGCTAACCTCCCCACTCAGAATCAGGAAATTTTGAATATCTCAACTTCGATGTCCCCTTTCTGACCTAGACACCCTATGCAAAATGGGGCTTCACGCTGCATTAATGTGGGTCAATGTGTATTAATACACCTGGACATCTTAATGCACTTTAGTGAATGAAGACCTCAGTTTACCTTGAGCCTGAGGGATGGTCAGATATGTGAAGGGCAATGTTATAAGGGAGGGAGCTTAATTAAAACATCTTTGGAGGCCCTCTGCTAAGCCTATTTTATAAAAACAACTACATCCCTACTTGTCTTTATAAAATACTAGCCTAAGTAACAGAGATCATGCCTTATGTTAAGGCATGGACCATGATACTGCTCCACAGCTGGTGTAAATGCTCAAGCTTCAGTGTTTGCAAGGACATCTGTAAATATTGCTCTTCTGTGTTCACAGGTGGAGGACCAGGAGCAGGACCTCAGAAAACACCCACAGGGAGGAATAAAAGTGACAGGGATCCTGAATGATTTTTCAGAAGACAAGGCAATGGGACCAGACAGGATACATCCCATAATATTGAAGGAACTTGGGGAAGTTCTAGTGGCTCCACTGACTGACCTTTTCAATGCTTCTTTAGAGTTGGGAGTGATGCCAAAGGATTGGAAAAGGGCACATGTGCTCCCTTTACACAAAAGCGTAAGTAAGGATGAGGTTGACAACTATGGGCTGGTAAGTTTAACCTTTGTGGTGAGTAAATTATTGGAAACGCTACTAAAACAGAGAATAGTGAGGTTTCTGGAGTCCAACAGATTGCAGGATCCAAGGCAGCATGGGTTTTCCAGAGGCAGGTCTTGTCAGACAAATCAGATTGATTTCATTGACTGGGTGACCAGGGAATTGGAGCAACGGAGAGCCCTAGATGTGGTGTATTTAGATTTCAGTAAAGTGTTTGACACCGTTCTGAACAGGCGACTTATAAACAAACTGAGCACTCTAGGGATGGACCCTAAAGTTACTGCTTGGGTTAGAAATTGGTTGAGTGGGAGGTGACAGAGGGTACAGGTAAATGGAGTTTACTCTGAGGAGAAGGAGGTTACCAGTGGTGTGCCACAGGGATCTGTCATTGGTTCAATTCTTTTTAACATCTTTGTTAGTGATATTGCTGAAGGGCTGTTGAGTAAGGTTTATCTCTGCGTATGATAGCAAACTGCAACAGAGTAGACACTCAGGAAAGAGTAGATAACATGAGGAGGGATCTAGCTAAGCTTGAAGAATAGTTGAGAATTTAGCAGCTGAAATTTAATGCTAAAAAATGCACGGTCATGCATTTGGGCTGGGGACGTACTTCTGTCTACAAAAGAAGAGCAGGACCTGGGCATGATTGTTTCTGAAGATCTTAAAGTCGCTAAACAGGTAGAAAAGGTGATGGCAAAAGCCTAAACGATTCTTGGGTGCAAAGGGAGAGGAATGGCCAGCAGAAAAAAGGAGGCGATAGTGCCTCTGAATAAGTCTCTGGTACGACCTAATTTGGAGTATTGTGTGCATTTCTGGAGACCGCACCTTTAAAAGGACATAAGCAGGATAGAGCTGATGCAGAGGATGGTTACTAAGATGGTTAGAGATCTTTGTTATAAAGCATATGGGGACAGACTTAAAGATCTTAATATGTATACGTTAGAGGAAAGTGGGATAGAGGAGATATGATAATCTCAGTGTCTTTTAAGACTTTTACTGTATCTTATTCTATTTTATTTATTCTACTCTCTCCTTCTAACTTTATTTGCCCTCTCTGCCATTTCTTATGGCTCCACATCATTCTTTTCTCATTTTTCTGATCCTCCCTAAACTTCTTCCCTCACTCCACCAGCCTAATACCCCCCTCTTTCTTACCCTCTGTCCATTTTCCCTATTTCCTCCCCCGTCTTAACCTCCACCTTTTCCTCAGCTCTTGAGCTTCTTCTTCTTCCTCTCATTCATCCCTCTCCTTCCTCTCTAATTCTACCTCATCCCTATTTCTGACAGATTCTTCTGCCCCCTTCCTTATTCTTGTGACTTTAATTTTCATATTGATAACCCCTCTGACCCCTATGCATCCAAGCTCCTTTCCATTACCTCCTCTTTCAACCTCTAGTTTGCTCTTCTGCCCCCACTCATCAGCTTGGTCACTGCCTTGACCTTGTTTTCTACTCTAATTATTTACCTTCTACTTTCCATACCTCCTCTCTTCCCTTATTTGACTTTCACCAGTTAAGTTTCACCCTTCATTCCCCCCCCCCCCTAAATCTTTCCCAATCTCCTCCTATCTTTTTAGGAATCTTTATGCTATCGATCCACTGACCCTATCCACTACTTTCTCATCTCTTCTCTTTTCCACTTTATCCTTTTAGTCTGTTGATGAAGCCATAGCCTCCTATAATATTGTTCTCTACTGTGGATACCATTGCTCCGCCCATTCAACATCCTGTGAGGCGCATCTCACTTTAGTCCTGGTGGTCTTCAATTACTCGCTCCTTACATTCCTGTGCCCACTCACTTGGCTCAAATCTTGCTCTCTCTCTCTGATTTTCTTCACTTCAAATTCATGCTTTCTTCTTTCCAGTCCACCATTGCATTTGCTAAGCACAACTATTTTCTTCATCTGTCTTACCTCTAACCCTCGCCATCTCTTTTCTACTCTTAATTCCCTTCTTAAGGCTCCTCCACCTCTTATCCCTCCTTCTCTCTCTGCCCAAACCCTAGCAGACTATTTCCATGACACAGTGCATACGATTACTCTTCACTTCTCCACTAAATCTTCTTCACCCTCTCTTCATTACCAATTTTTCCCATCAACCTCTATCACCCTTTCATCCTTTTCTAAAATCTCTGTTGAGGAAACCTCTCTTCTTCTTTTTCTCCTCTAAACTCACTCATCTTTTCTCCTCCCATCTCCTCAACTCCATCTCCTCCTCCATCATCCCTTTCATCTCTCATATTCTCAACCTTTCGCTTTCCATTGCAACCTTCCCTGCAGCTTTCAAGCATGCTGTAATCACTTCTCTCCTCTCCTCAAAAAACCCTCACTTGACCCTATTTGTCCTTCTAATTATCGACCCATCTCCCTTGTTCCATTCATCTCCGAAATTCTTGAACATGCAGTTCTTTACTGCTGTCTCGAATTTCTCTCCTCTCGAGCCCTCCTTTATACACTTCAATCTGTTTTTTGTCCATTTCATTCTACTGAAATGGCTTTTGCCAAAGTCTCCAGTGGTCTGTTCCTCGCTGTATAAAGGCCTTTACTCAGTTCTTATTCTTCGCAAACTTTCTGCTGCTTTTGATACTGTTGACTACCTTCTCCTATCTTGGTTTTAGAGGCCCTGTACTGTCTTGGTTCTCTTCTTATCTCTCCAGTTGTTCTTTCAGTATTTGTTTTGGAGATTCCTCCTCTTCTGTCATCGCTTTCTCAGCTGGTATAGCTTGTCTGTTCTGGGCCCTCTCCTTTTCTCCCTCTATATCCAGTTCCTTGGTGTCCTCATCCCTTCCCATTGTTTTCAGTATCATTTTTATGCTGACTCTCAAATCTATCTACACCTGACATCTCTCCTTCACTCCAAACTCATATCTCTACTTTCTTATCTAACATCACCTCCTGGATGTCTCCCTACTGCCTAAAACTGAATATGGCTAAAACTGAACTTCTTATTTTTCCAACTAAACCCTCATTCCCCCTCCCTCCATTCTCTATCACTGTTGACAACAAGTCCCAATATACTCATACAACCCCTCTTCTAAAATCATTTCACTGGCTCCCCTTCCATTTCCATATCCATTTCAAACTTCTCCTTCTAAGATATGAATGCATTCACTCTACTGCCCCTCATTACCTTTCTCTCCTCTCTCTCCCTACACCCCAACTCATGAACTCTGCTCTTCCTCTGGCTTTCTTCTCTAAGAACATAAGAAACGCTATACTGGGTCAGACCAAAGTCCATCAAACCCAGTATCCTGTTTCCAACCGTGGCCAATCCAGGTCACAAGAACCTATCAATTTCCCAAAAAGTCACACAGGCTCCACAATACTTGTATTGGGGCAAACAGTGGATTACATGAGTCCTCTTTAATAATGGTTTATGGCCCTTTCCTCCAGGAACTTGTCCAAACCTTTCTTAATCCAGCTACACTAATAACTTTTACTACATCCTCTGGTAATGAATTCCAGAGTTTGATTACGTGTTGAGTGAAATCTTTTTTTCGCTTATATAAACAGGTTACACTACAGCTTCATTGCATGTCTCCTAGTCTTTCTATTTTTTAATGGCGTAAAGAATTGACCTACGTTCACCTGTCCCACTCCATTTATTAATTTATAGACCTCTATCATATCTCCCCTCAACTTTCTCTTTTCCAGGTTGAAAAGTCCTAACCTTTTAAGCCTCTCCTCATAGGGGTATCCTTCCATCCCCTTTACTATTTTGGTGGCTCTTCTTGGTACCTTTTCTAATTCCGCTATATCCTTTTTAAGATACGGTGACCAGAATTGCACACAATATACAAGGTGCGGTCACACCATGGAATGATACAGAGGCATTATAACATCCTTTGTTTTATTCTCCATTACTTTCCTTATGATTCCTAGCATTTTATTTGCCTTCTTGGCTGCCGCTGAACACTGGGCAGAGAGTTTCAACTTGTTATCCATGATGATGTCAAAATCTTTTTTCCTGGGTGGTGGTTCCTAATGTGGAACCTTACATCGTGTAACCATAGTTTGGGTTGTTCTTTCCTAGGTGCATAACTTTGCACTTGTCCACATTAAATTTCATCTGCCATTTTGATGTCCAGTCTTCCAGTTTATCAAGGTCCTCTAGCCATTTTTCACAATCCTCTTGGGTTTTAACAACTTTGAATAATTTTGTGTCAAATGCAAATTTGACCACCTCACTCGTTATTCCCATTTCCAGGTCATTTACAAATATGTTAAAAAGCAGTGGACCCAGCACAGATCCCTGTGGTACTCCACTATTCATTTTTCTCCATTTGGGAAATGGGCCATTTAGCCCTACCCTCTGCTTTCTACCTTTTAACCAGTTCCTGATCCACAATAGTACACTGCCTCCTATCCCATGACTTTTTAACTTTGCCAAGAATCTCTCGTAAGGTACCTTGTCAAAAGCTTTCTGAAAATCCAGATACATTGTATCAACTGGTTTACCTTTGTTTACCTGTTTATTCACACCTTCAAAAAATATACCCAATGAGTAAGACAAGACCTTCCTTAGCAAAAGCCATGTTGGCTTTCTCCCATTAAACCATGACTATCTACATGTTCAGTAATTTTGTTCTTTATACTGGTTTCTACCATTTTGACAAGTACTGATGTCAAGCTCACCTGCCTGTAGCTTCCCGGATCACCCCTGGAACCTTTTTTAAAAATTGGCGCTACATTGGCCATTCGCCAATCTTCAGGTACCACAGATGATTTTAATGATAGTTCACAGATTAGTAATAGTAAGTCTGCAATCTCATATTTTAGTTCTTTCAACATCCTTGGGTGTATACCAGCCAGTCCAGGTGATTTGCTATTGTTTAGTTTATCAAATAGTTGTAATATATATTCACGGTTTATCGATATTTCTTTCAATTCTTCTGATGTATCACCTTTAAATACCATTTCAGTCATGGATAATTTCCCTACATCTTTTTCAGTGAAGACTGAAGCAAAGAAATCATTCAGTCTCTCTGCTATGGCCTTGTCCCCTCTTAGTTCCCCTTTTACCCCTCTATCTTCTAATGGTGCAACTGACTCTCTCACAGGTTTTTTTTTGCTACGAATGTACTTGAATTAATCTTTATTATGCATTTTTGCTGCCACAGCAAGCTTCTTCTCAAATTCTCTTTTTGCCTGCCTTATCAATGCCTTGTATCTAACTTGCCAGTGCTTATATTGTTTCCAGTTTTTGGCATTTGGTTCCTTTTTCCATTTCCTGAAAGATACTTTTTGGGCTACAACTGCTTCTCTGACCTCACCTTTAAACCATGCTGGCAGTATTTTGGACTTCCTTCCAGCTTTCTTAAAGCATGGAATATAGCTGGTCTGGACTTCCAAGATAGCATTTTTAAACAACACCCATGCTTGATGTAAATCTTTAATCCTTGCAGCTGCTTTTTAGTTTTTTCTTAACTATTTTCCTCATTTTATCATAGTCTCCCTTTTGAAAGTTAAAAGGCAGTACTGTGGATTTCCTAGCCATCCTTCTTCCATTTATGAAATTAAACACAATCATGTTATGATCATGATTACCAAGTAATCATAACACCCTTATCCAAAATGGCTTCCCTCCTTGTCGGTTCATGACATAGCTGCTCCAAGAAGCAGTCACTAATTTCATCTATACAGGTACCCCCCTCTACCTTGCCGACCAGGTTCACTTTCATACCCCTCACCAATCCCTCCGGTCCATTCACGTCAATCGTATGTCCCTTCCCTTCCCTCCCCATCCCAAGCCCACCTGGAATCTACCCTTTCATCTGTCTTCTATTTTCTTGGCCCAAGATTCTGGAACTCGCTCCCTACACCCTCCACTTAGAACCTTCATTTAAGACTTTCAAGGTCAAACTAAAAACCCATCTCTTTTCCTCTGCTTTCGACCTCCCCCTCCCATCCTCACCCCTCTCCCCTCCTCCTCGTTGATGCATAATTTTTGTTTGCCTCCTCTTGGTCCTATCTTTTATGTCCTACTTTAAATTTTTAATGGCGTTCCTTTCCTTTCCCTGCAGCTTTTAAATTTTGTTTGTAAACTGCTCCTGTTATGGGCAGTACATTAAGTTTTTAATAAACATAAACATAAACATCTAGAAACTTTATCTTCTTAGCATGTCCTGCTGTGAAACTGATTCAGTCGATACCGGGATAATTGAAATAACCCATTATTATTACTGCATTGTAACATTTATTAGCTTCACTAATTTCTTTGAGCATTTCATCATCCATTTGTTCATGCTGGCCAGGCGGTTGATAGTACACCCCCACTGCCATCACCTTCACCTTTTTACATGGAATTTCAATCCATAAAGTTTCTACAGTGCATTTTGTTTCCTGCAACACTTTAAGCTTTGGAATCTTTGAGCTCTCTCTACTCTGTTCCTAAGGGCATTTGGGTTACGTTTATCCTTATTGGAACCTCTCTGTCAATATGTCCTAACTTCAGTCTTTTGTTAGTATCCTTCACAGATACATCATTCTGAATCATGCGCTCTTGGGCGACTGTCAGCTTTCCCCAGTTATCTAGTTTGAAAGCTGCTCTATCTCTTTTTTAAAGGTTAATGCCAGCAGCCAAGTTCCATCTTGGTTAAGATGGAGCCCATCCCTTCAGAAAAGCCTCTCCTTTCCCCAGTTCCTAACAAATCCAAAACCCTCTTCTTTGCACCATCATCTTATCCACGCATTGAGATTTCAGAGCTCTGCCTGCCTTTTGGGTCTTGTGCGTGGAATGGGAAGCATTTCTGAGAATGTTACCCTGGAAGTTCTGGATTTCAACTTCCTACCTAAAAGTCTAAATTTGGTCTCCAGAACCTCCCTACCACACTTACCTGTGTTGTTTGTACCAACATATACCAAGACAGCAGACTCCTCCCCAGCACTCTCTAATGGCTTGTGTAGGTAGCCCGTGAGGTCTGCTACCTTTGCATCAGGGACATCTCTTACTGGGAAATCCTCATGTCAACCAGCAACCCAGCTATCTACATGCCTAATGATCGAATCACCAACCCTCCCCTCATGGGCATATGGCCCTGGAGAAATCTCCCTGTGCGAGAGGATTTTACATCATCTGGAGGACAGGTCCTAGTTAGAGTATCATTTCCTGACACACCAGGGTGATTTTCTCCTTTCACATGTCCTCTCTCCTCCATGGCAACAGGGAGGTTGCCAGACTGGAGGTGGGACTTCAGTACTACATCCCTGTAGATCTCGTTGATATACTTCTCTGTCTTCCTTATGGCCTCCAAATCTGCTACGCTAGCCTCCAGAGAATGGACTCATTCCCTGAGAGCAAAGAGCTCCTTGCACCTAGTGCACACGTAAGACCCCTCACCAACTGGGAGAAAATCATACATGTGACACTCAGTGCAAAGTCTGGAAAGCCCCCATGTTTCTGCTGTATTGCTGTCTGCATCTTTGTTTTAAGGTTTTGTTCAGATATTGTGGAGGAGTGGCCTAGTGGTTGGGGCAAGGTAGTTCAGGCTGGAAGTTCGGGGGTTCAAATCCCACTAGAGGATAGCAACCTTGGGCTGGAAGGACTGGGGTTTCTAGTCCCACAGGTGCTCCTTGTGGTGTTGGGCAAGCCACTTAACCCTCCATAGCTCATGTTCCCTGTAAAATAGTTATCTCCAAGTTATAATGCCCTCTTCAATGTAATTTCAGTTTGTTCAATGTAAACCGCACTGATGCAGAATAGCGTGGTATATAAGAGAATGTAAATAAATAAATAAATATTAAAGCTGTTTACTTACTTAGGTTTGCAGAGGATGCTTATACTAATACAACTATACCTTATATGTTAAATGGACTTTGTTTATCTCAAGAATAATTAATCTCAGGTATTTAATAAATATATTGCTGATGAGAATAACCAGCCACACCTGTAGGTGATCATGTGCACTTCCCCCCTTTAATAGGTTCAAGAGCCTATAAAGCTAAGATTATCCCAGGTGGGAGTCAGGGTGGGAGAGAGGGAAAGAAGACTTACAAGCAGGTTTGCTACACAGTGCTCTGACTTGTGCTTCTAAGATAAAGTCTTACTAATTTCTTGGGTGATTCACATAGCCCTTGGTTTGAAAGAGGGAGCCTTTCAAATTGCTCCTTTGATCTGTCACTTGTTTAACACCTATTTAAGACAATGTCACAGATTTTTTGCTTCCTAACTGGAAGGCCTCTTTGTAAAGGTCACTAGAAACAAGTTTAGTTCTTTGTACTCAGAAACTATTTATTCTACTTTTATATTAAGCTATATTCTGATTTGATTTAAATAAAAAAGCTCTCTAGAAACAAAGTTATTTCGTTAACTATTTAGTCTATTTTTCTTTCTGTGCTAAACTATACTCTAATTAGATTTAAATGAAAAGCTCTGTGGTGGTACTTAGATTTGACTGACTCAGTAAACACACTGAATTCTAAATTACACATATTTATCTGCTTTTACCCAAAGATTACCCTTTATCCACAAGATTTAGAATATATTTCAGAAGGTAAATACTTACAAGTGCAGATCTATTTCCATTTGTAGTAGTCCCTCTGGGTAGTCCTTCTCTCTATGCCCTTTTCTTCTTTTGCAAACTCCAGACTTCGAACTTTTCAACAATCCGCTCCTTATGCATGAACAAACTTCTTCTATCTTTACGTCAAGTCTCTTCTTTCCCCTTCTTCAAATCCATGCTAAAAGCTTACCTCTTTGAGGCCACATTTGAATCCTAATCCCTTGTTCTCCTTCCCTATTTGAACCCCCTTGTTTCTCTTGTATTGTTCTGTCTGTCTTAATTAGATTGTAAGCTCTATGAGCATGGACTGTCTTCTTTATATGTTTGTATAGCGCTGTGTAGTCCTTGTAGCAGTATATAAATAATTAATAGTAGTAGTAGTTGTAGAAATTTACTGTGGAATAAACACCCAAGAGGAGAGCCTCTTTTGACTGAAAGCAAGCTCTGCTATGAGGGGACATAGGATGAGAGTGAAAGGGGATAGACTCAGGAGTAATATGTGGAACTATTTCTTTATGGAAAGAGTGATCGATGCGTGGAATAGGCTCCCATTGTAGAGGAGGATGGTATCTGAATTCAAGAAGACATTGGGACAAGCACAGTTGATCTCTAAAGGGTAAAAGGGGACTATTGTAGTGGATATGGAAAGGCAGACTAGATAGGCCATGTGGTCTTTTTTCTGCCGTCATTTTCTCTGTTTCTATGTTTAAATTATAGTTTATAATTTATGCATGTATTTATGCACGCCACCCACACTCTGCCCCTGCATATGCCACCCAGCAACATACGCACCATCCACCAGTGCGTGCTCTTTTGTTTGCTAGTTGGTGTTTTGTAAGAGGTCATTAATGCTCAACTCGTGCGCCTAGAGTTGCAGCTTCTCAGGGGCAGCAAATAATAGCAATAGTCAAATCTAAACAATAGATTCTAACTCAATAGTCAAACTCAAATAGCCATCAAACAGCACATTCTCTCCTGCAGGGAGAACAGGCAGCAACATACATACAAAGCAAAGACTAATATTTAAAACATAGAATGCTCAATTATGCATTTTTACAGAATCGTGTCGGTGGAGTGGTGGTTTTTGGGATGACTTGACTGTTGAGTTTAATTATCAAAATCTTAGGATGATGTAAGATGTGTTCAACATGAGTGTTGGGAAGAGAATTCTTAAAAACAGTGTGCATTGGAAAAACTTAAAGTATTTTTAAACGTTCGGTTCCCAGTGCTCACGTTGAACACATTGGCAGCAGGATTTTTAATAACTGAGGATTGTGTTTCATTTCGGCTGCATCATGTGTTATATGGATACACTGATATCCATCAGTTACTTCGGGCTCCCTTTACTACTAATACACTATACAGCAAGAAGTTTATTTTCCACTACTGTTCTGTGCTTTTGATAATCTTAACCCCTGACGAAAGCTTTGACGAAACATGGTTGTGTCAGGTTAGTATTCCTTGTGTACTTCAATAAATTTTGATTTGATACTTCGCTCTGGACTTGTGTGTCTATGTATGCAGAGTACTGGCCAGATCAGAAAGTGGATAATGAGCCTGGGAATCAAAGGAACATCGTGACATGACAGTGACCAACTTTTGCTACTAAAACATCTGGCTAGCCCTTAATTGCTTTCTAAAAATGCTCACTCTGTAACCACTGCCGCGCTGGTGATGACATACGTTGTGATGGACGCCACAGCAGAAAATAAGATTCAGAAAGCTAAAAACAGAGCCCTTAAAGTAACAGATGAATCTGAGCAGATTTCCTGGTATATAAATGGTTAATTGATGGTAGGACATTCTTCACAAAAGAAAATCTTCTATCTGTTTCTCATAAAGCACCTAGAAAATGTATCTATCTCTAGACATCTGTTTGTGTTACCGTATGTGAATTTCACATTCTGTGCTAGATGTATGATTCACCATTTCAATTGAAAATAAAAGAAAATAATATTTTTACAGACAGACCCTAGATGCAATGGGCGCATTATTCACCAGCCCCGTCAGAGTCAATTTCTAAAACACACCAACAGGTTGGTGTTAAAACATACAAAGGATATCTACTGTTTTTTGCCAAAACAAAAGAAAAGTATTTTATTGGTAGGTCAAAACCCCTGAGTCATCAATGACAGAATTTGAAAGTATCATTTTATTAATAAATCATACTAAAAATGGGGCAATTTTCTTATAATTCTCTTTGCAGGTAAAGCATATCTTTCACATAGTAAACATGGTTTTATGACACATCCTTGCATTGTACCAGTTGAAATCTCGTACATGTTAGATGTTCAGGTTATACAGTGGTACGGGGTAAACTGAATAGACTCAGGAGCTGTTGCCATGCTCACAACTGTCTATAGATGGTCCCAAAGAGAAGAAACTGAAAGCGCAAACCATCTAGGGATATTAAAGGGTCTGTTCACTGGTAGATTCACTCCTGCCCCTCCATAGCACACCGTGCTGTTCCCCACTGTGGGGTGGGGGATAGTAGAGAGAGGAATGTGCACAGGCAAGAAAAATGTAGTTCATTTTTATTTTCTTTCATGACTTTTTCCAGATTTTGGGGTGTCTTTTTTGGTTAATTTCATAAACTCATTTTTGATAAGAGAATTTTTAGTGGGTGCTAAATTGATGCAACACGTACAAGCTGATAAATTAAGGCACACTAAGGGGCTCTTTTACTAAAGCCCACTAAAAGGTTAGTGTGTGGTAACAACCCATGGCAAGTGTTACTGCACAGACATGACACTTCCTGCACACTAATTTCCAAAGTAACTGCACATCACGCAACGGGGTAGAGGATGGGCAGGAGAGGGGTAGAGTGTGGGTGCAGTTACCTTGGGTGCAATTAACATGCACTATCAATGTGCTAATTAGTGCAGCTGCACTTAATGAGACCTTTGTGGGTGGTGTTAGGTGCACCTGCATTAACGATAACAACTGCAGTTAGCGCACACCCAAAATGTCCATGTTATGCATGATGTACCATCAATATCTAGGTTCCTTCCCCAAGACCCCCAGTCTCCAGTCTCTCAATAACCTGTTAGTGTGGGATTTTTAGTTCTGCGTCCTGCACTAACTTTTAGCCTGTGTGTTTACCATGCACTAAATCCTGTGCTAATGGTTAGTGCAATTTATGAAACATGTCCTAAATGCAGACTAAGAAATGCACGCCCGTAGGTGGAGAGAGAAGGGGAAGCTTCTGAGAAATTACTGCCCAGGTAATGTCTTTGGGATATGGGACAGACCTTCCTTGCCAGCCGTGTTAATCTTGCAGCAGTTCATGGACTCTAATGGCCACTGAAAGTTTAAAAAGAGGTTGGAAATAGAGACAAGTTATATACCGCTTTTCACTGGGTCAAAGCAGTGTGCGTTCAGCTATGGTACATATTTCACTTATCATGGAAGGGCTCACAATCTGTGTTTTTCACCTGAGGCAAGAGAGGGTTAAGTGGCTTGCCCAAGGTCACAAGCAGCAGCTGTTCCTCCCACCCAAGGTTGCTGCCCTCCAGCCCAAAGCAACTTGCCCCAACCACTAGGCTACTCCTCCCTCATGTCTCATTTTGGGAGAGGAGCTAGATTGATTAATGGGGTGGCAGAATGAGAAATACTACAGTGGCTTAGATTTTTATGGTTCTGCAGTAAATTATTTATGATTTGGGGTATGGGATTGTTAAGCAGCTTTCAGTCATTACATTAATTTGTTATGTCATAGAAATATAGTGTATTTAAATTGTGTGGTGCTATTATACATTATTGTTTTGCAATTTGTCTGTTGTGTTAGGATTTAAGTGACTTGCCTTTCCAAATCCAAACGCAAGTCAAGTTACAATCCAATACACAGGTGTTTCCATGCTCATGAGGGCTTACAATTGCACCAAAGCTGTAAATTGCTTTGATCAGAACTTTCGAAAGACAATAAAGAAATAATTAAATTGAATTAAACACAGGTTGAATGAAATAATGTATCCTAGTTTTTGATACTGGTAGAGATGCTTTGAATAGCAATCAAGTGAATCATTTAACTATTCAGGGAATCTGAAATTTGACTCCTAAAAATTGCTAAATAGACATGTTACAGCTTTCTTTTCTTTATTACTGACATTATAATACCTCTGTATCTTTCCATGGTACACTGCACCTTGAATATTTTGTGCAATTCTGGTCGCCATATCCTAAAAAGAATATACCGTTATTAAAAAAGGTACAGAGAAGAGCCACCAAAATAGTAAAGGGGATGGAAGGGTTCCTCTATGAGGAAAGGCTTAAAAGGTTAGGGCTCTTCAACTTGGCAAAAAGACAGCTGAGAGGAGATATGATGGAGGTCTATAAAATAATGCAAGGAGTGGAACGGGTAAACATAGATTGGTTGTTTATTCCTTCAAAAAGTAGAAAGACTGGGGGACACACAATGAAGCTAAAATGTAGCCTAATTAAGACTACTAGGAGAAAGTATTTTTTCATTCAATTCGTTATCAAACTCTGGAATTCATCACTGGACGATGTAGTAAAGGCTGTTAGTGTAGCTGGTTTTACAAAAGGGCTTGGACAAGTTCCTGGAGGAAACGTCCATAAACCATGATTAAGGAGGACTGGCAAAATCTACTGCTTACCCTGGGATAAACAACGTGGAATCTGTGTACCTTTTGGGAACCTGCCAGGTACTTATGACCTGTATTGGCCACTGTTGGAAACAGGATACTGGGTTTGATGGACATTGGTCTAACCCAGTATGGCATATCTTATATTCTTATGTACAATTTATTTTAAAATATCATCCTTGGTTAGAAATTTGCGACCTAGTTCAGACTTTCTCCCATGAAAGCAATTGCACATTGCAAGGTGGGTCAGTCAGAGGTCACCACTGGCCAAATCAGTCCACAGAACAGTGTCAGTATCCAGCTCAAGACTCAATAAGATGAGGAATAAGTGGATTTTTGCTTTTCTAAAGATAAACTTGCATAAAAAAGATAACCTATAAAAGCCCCACATATGGTCTATGAGTTCTCTGTTTCTAGGTAACAATTGGCAAGCATGCTCATTTAAAATCCTAAAAATTCTATTTTTGACTTAAATTATGCACACGTGGGTGTATTTGGTGCAGAATCCTGAAGCAGCTTTCTCTATTAGTCACGCACTTTCTCTAGCCAAGGCACCTTTTCACCTCAAGACCTGTGCACCACTGATGGTTTGACATAGATTTCTAGAATGAAATCCCATTTCAGTCAGAAGGGGAAAAACCAAGGCTTTATTCAGTAACCTGTTTATTATTTGGGAGGGAAGAAACTTTATGGCAAGTTCCCCATTTCTGGGAATTTGCATAACTGGAAGCAGTATTTCCAGCAGTTCGCAGGAAGAAGATTCAGCTGTGTTGAAATGTTGTACCAAGGGTACAAAGGGGGCAGTTTTCAAAATGTCCTTGTGGGGATAAAGGCCATAGGCACTTTTAAGTTATGACTTTGTGGCAGTTTTCAATTTGCACCAATTTGTAGTGTACATTGAAACTTCCCACGAAGGCTTACGTTTATTCCTGTTGTTTGTATGGGTGAAAGACCACACTTAGGCCCCCTGTGAATGTGGCTGAAGTGAATACCTTCTGGTAACCTTGGATCTAGTTGTAGGTCCACATTCATTAACTTAGCAGCAATTTGCAACCTAATAAAAACATACAGCGTAGTCATGTGTACTCAGTAATGACATTAGTGTCCTATCAAAATGTCATGTTCATTTCCATAAAGCTTTGTTTGTTTGTATTTTTTATGTTTGCCTGACAACTGCCGTATCAGCAAACCCAACTTCTGTTGCCTTCGCTGTACTCGACTCAAGTTTCAGAAAACAAAATCTTGCTAAGGGTAACATACCCGTCTTATAAAAATAGCATGGGAAATCCTGATAAGTCAGGAGCTTGCAACCAGCATTTTAAAGGACTGCCATAGATATTTTAAAGACTATTAATGTAGAAAATCTGTTGTTGCTTAGCATGGGAGTGTGCAATTTTGAATATGCCTTTAGGAGCTCCCTTCAGTACATCACTACCAGCTATTTTTTGCATAAAATCATGAACAGAGTTATTATCGTCTGGTTTGATGGGGATAATAAGAGCTCTGTGATTTACCATGACTTTCCTCAAGTCAATATTTATTGATGTATTTATTTGTAGTTAGCTTACATCTTTCTAGTAGCCCGATGCTCTGAGCCACGATTTTAAATTGTGTGCAAACCAGAAGTCTGCATCAGAGATGGGCAGAAACAGCAGGTAGAAAGCCCTGGAAATGGTGATGGAGCGCTGAAGCCTCTAGGTAAGCACTGTGTCGTGGGTTTTGAGCTATTATTACCGCTGCAGGCCCTGAAGAGAAGCAGCAGTGTAGCCCCTGGAGGGCTGGTGCTCTAGCTGACCACCTAGTTCGCCTAGTGGTAGTGATGGCCCTGATTTTTACACATCCAATTAGTTCTAAAATTATCCCCCAAATCGTCATGGATACAGAGAAACCATAGAAAAATCTCTGGGTTCATGACCCTGTATTCTTACTACGATTCACTTCTGTCTGCACGAATAGCGAGGGTTAGAACCAACTTAGGAAAAGCACATCTTAGTCCTCATGAGCCCTTGTCATTCAACAGATATTAAGGGGCCCTTTTACTAACGTGAGCTAGGGTTTAGCAACGAATGTGCATTTAATGCTAAAAATAGTGCGCAGTAGTTGTAACCACTATGCGCTATCTTCCAGGGGTGTGGTCAGCATATTCCTGGCAGTTACCGCACAGAGCAGTGCTCTAATGTGCATTATCACTGCGGGCGCACTGAATGCCACTTATTGACGTGGCGTTAGGTGAGCCTGAGCTAACTGCACGTAGCTACCTGTCCCAGCCTCATCATGACCTCTTTCTCCCTTAACGCATTCTTTCACCCCCTCCCCCCACATGCAATGTGCTGATAATGCGGAAATCAATGCATTCTCACTATCCTGGCCCGGTGCTGTTGATCACCATGGAGTTCAGCATGGACTTAACGCATGCCAAAGCTCGCGCTGACTGCACAACACACTTTAGTAAAAAGATCTTTAGGTGTTCAAAAAGGATTCAAAGTGACCTAGAAAATAGATATAACCTGAATTTATAGATCTGAACCAAATGGGCATGTCAAGGTTTCATTTTACAAATTGATCTTGCTGGATGGCCTTGGAAGGTGTTAGACCTTCTTGTGTGTGTTTTCTGATTGCACTTCGACTTGTTTGAGCTGAGGGGTGCATGGAAAAAGTTTGGTTTGTTTTCACTGTTTTTGGCTCACCTTTGGTGATTTTATTGGTTCCTTCCAGAAATCAATGCATGTAAAATTTGATATACATGTTTTAAAATGCATAAATCAACTTTACACATATTAATTTACAAGGGCCCTTATTCTGACCACTTTTAGGAGGTCTGGACATCCGATCTGGACGTCCAGACCCTCTAAACGTCTGGATCGTGTAGGCGGGAACAGAGCTCCCCGCACATAGATGTGATTTGTTCGGGCATCTCTGTTTGTGGGTAGAAGGGGTGGGCCGAGGGAGGAGAGGGGGCGTGCGGTGGGAGGCACCATGACCCTGGACTTACAGAGCTGATTCCAAGGTTGGCCCTGTACGTCCGGGGTCGGCCATTTAAAAAGGGGACTTATTCCATGGGATGCCATGGCCCTGCAGCTCCATGCAGGAGCCTGGCTGAGCTAGCCGAGGAAGTGGCTGGATGTCTGGAGTGCCTGAATCAGGGCATGTCCTGGATATCCAGCCACTATACTGCGATTCTGCTCCTTCAGGAATGTCTAGCCCCTATGGGTGCATCACGCCATCTGGACATCTGAACATGCAGATAGCCCTGAGACGCATAACCCAGAATGGGTCTCAAGATGTTTTGCACATGAACTTGATTGTGTGCATTCTTTATGGACATAAACGTTTCTGAACTGAAAGTGATAATCAAATGCACCTCTCTAGTCTGAAGCAAACGAGGCTTTCAGGACAGAGCAGTTTCATAAAAGCTAGGTAAGGATAAAGTTAGGTTCTGTCAGTATTACCTGGCGGAAAAGATAAGGAGCCTGGCTCTATTTTTATTAAAGCTTGGCTGCATCATTTATTACAAATGAAACCAACTTGCTCTCTATTTGTTTTTCGACGTTAAAACCCATTAGCAATTCTGTGACAGTCCTGAGTTGTAAACATGCAGTAGGGATAAAACAAAATGGATCTAGGAATATGATTACAGAGAAAGGCTAACTAGCGACGCTTAGATTAAATTACACATGCTAAATTGCACTGAAAACCTTAATGTGCTTTAACTGCACATTAATACATTAATGCATGTTAGTAAATGAGGCCCTTAGTCAATTTCCAGACCCAGGTATGAGTTCAGAGTGCATGAAAACCAACTGAAACACCTAGTGCAGCTTGATTTGGTTATAGCGCATTAAATCTATGTAGTACACACTAAAAATTTCCCATTAAAATAAAAATATGAAATGGACCAAAAATCACTCCAAAATGGGAAGAATTCATGAAAAAAACAAAATTAATTTTTCTCGCCTCTGTGCATCCCTAACAGAGAGTCTGGCCAAGCAGACATTATCGGAAATGAGTTAAAAATCAGGTCTCATTCATCTCAGTTTAGTAATGGCAAAAAAGTTGCCTCTAACTCTGTGCTGTCCATACATGGATAGCTCTAGGCCAGCAGAAAACTAGGCGCACTTATAAATTAGAGATAAATATGTTGTCCTCTGTTTCCATAAAAGCTACAGAAAATTGCTGCCACTGAAGCTTCTGAGAATTGCAATCCAAGAAAAATGAGCAATTGGTTGACTAGGATATATTTAGACTGAAATAGTATGTTCTTTATTACTGTACTAGCTTTAACATAGCCAAGACGACCGGCGCGCACACTTGATTCCAAATAATGCTATTTGTGCAGACTTATGCAATAGAAGTACATGTGCCATGCGCATCTACCAACACTTTCCAAATTGATTCTGGTGACTCCACAGACAGATGGGTTTTCAGATATCTAACATGGATATGCATGAGGAAAATCTATATGCACCGAGTCTCCAAGATACGCAGATTTATCTTATGCATATTCATGGTGGAGAGCCTGAAAACCCAACTGGCCATGGGGTCACCAAGACAAGTCTGGGTGGTCCTGACATACACGCTTTCCTTTGATTTCCTAAAATTCTTTCAACACTGAGTTGACAGGTGAATACTTCTGACCTTCATGGCTAAAACTGGAATATCCAAGAAAGGAAGATGATGAGGAACAGACCGGATGATGTACAGAGATAAATGGCAGATATAAAGGGACTGTGCAATGAGGCTGCATATCATGCTTATGGGATAGTTTAACTGGAAAAGCTCATTAATCCTCTCTAGACATAAAACAATGAGCTCATTAATTCATTTAAGTAGCTGCCTAGATGGTTTGGCTTTTAAATCATGTACGTTTGCTTTTCTGAGATCAGTTATGTAAACAAGGGAAGAGAACAAAAGGAACAATATTCAAAAAAAGCTGAGCTCCTAAATTTAGGCTCTTAAATTTATGTCCTACAGTATTTTCAGCCACACTTAGGAGACTACGTTTTCAGCTGAAAATTCACCCTACTTTAGGTGCTTAGGGCCTGATATTCGAAGGGCATTTACATACTTTACAGCCGAATAAACCATGTAAATGCCTTAAATGGGGATATTCAATAGCACATACCCGGGTAATGCCATTGAATATTCCCATCTATGTCCCCAAAGCCCCACAATGCTATCCGTCTAGCATTGGGGTGTATTGGGGGTATTCCAGGGTGAAGCGGAGGCGGGGGTGCAGGATAACCAGGCAGCAGTAATATTGCATGCTGCCCGGTTAGCGACCTGCACCTAAAAGATAGACAAGGAAAACCTTTGCCTATCTTTACAGTGCAGGGCACTAACTGGGCAACATGCAATATCACTGCTGCCCGGTTAACTTCAATGGCTTCCAGGTTGTGTGCATTGAATATCTGGCTTTAAGTGTCAGCGGGCAGGACTATGCACCGACGCGGTGCATAGCTTGCCCAGAAGAATATCGGGTCCTTAAACTTTATGCTGCTAAATTTAAGCCTGCCACTCATTTATGATCCTACTTCAGGTGTCTAGTGATGAAAAACAGTGTTAATCTTTTCCTAAATCTGCCGCAGTTGCCACCCACTTTTTATGCACCTGCAAGTAAGAGTTTGGAAAATTTTAAGAAAATATTTAGGCACTCAGCCCTAGTAAATGCTCAAAGAGGCAAATTTAGGAGCATGACGCTCAAAGTTAGGAGCATAAATCCTTTAAACATTGGGCCCATAAGGTTAGTTTGCATAGCTGGGGGAGCTATCTTAAATCCCAGGGCCTACATATTCTCCATATCACAGTTCCTATTATACCTGTCGCATCCTGTTTACTCATTAGACTTTTGCAGCCTTTAATAATGTTCTAAGAGTCACAAGACTTGAAATATCATCAGAAGCAATATATAAAATTCACAGCTAAATTCAGCACTGCTTGGTGGGCTAGAGGTGAGGCTCTTGGATCCATGGTTTGTTTCAGTGAGGCCCAAGTTCCAGGCTCTTCAAATTCCACCCTCTCCCCCCATTTTAGGAAAGTAATTATAATTTATTTTGCTTTCTACAAACAAAGGTCTGACTCGCCAATAATTGTTTTGGGTTGAAAATCTCTTTGTAGCTCCTCAGTAAGTGTTTGAAGGAAACGATTCAGTGCCAATGAACGCAAAACTCATTTAATTTCAATAATACCAGTAATAGCTTTAGTCTTCAATAATTCATCACAATTAATTTCCATTGTGTTTCTGGCAGTGCCTAGAACTATCAGTCAGCAAGGCGTTACATAAGATTAACCTGAACCAACCTGCTTAATCGTACTAGTTTTGCATGGAATAGTTTCTGAAAAAAAGGACTGTGCTCCTTACAGTAGGCATGAATTAACCATTTACCGCAATAGACCATATATACCGTAGTATTCTGCATTATACTGGTTGATGGTAAAGGACATTATTGTTCCCTTTAGGTATGGCCCCAACTGTGTTATGATCAGAAAACAGCATCAGCTGCCAAATGCCACATCGGCCCTATGCCGCCCTTCAGAAAATGGCTGCCAGATGGATGACAGGTTTTCAAGTTAGCAGACGGGAGGTTGCTTTGGGTTTTTTTTGTTATTATTATTGGTTTTTTATCAATTCATATATCATATGTTTGGGTAAATTAATGTTCCAGGAGATCCAATGACTTTCCCAAGGTCATGAAAACAATCACTGGAAAAAGTCAGGAGTTTGTCGGATTCAACATTAGACTACACGCATGTGTCACATGAGGAAGAAGAGATAGACGAATTTAAAGGGATTGCATGCAGAAACCTAGTATTCAAATGCAGGAACATAGTACTAGTGCAGATGATAGCAGATAAAACCTATAATGACCCATCTAGCCTGTTGTTCCATGCGGGTTACCCCTCCCCCCCATGTCTTTCTTTGGGTTCATATTTTTAGATTATTCTGTCTGATGAATAAGCTGGAAAGATTGACACTTGACAAAGAGGAGGCTTTTGGATGGACAACTCAATGTCTGGCCCTCCCTGCTCTTGCTCTCGTCCTTGGCACTCTCTAAAATGGTATTGATCTCACAGTGCTGCCCCCTAGCATCCTTATGGAGTACTGCGAGACCAGTGCCATTTTTGTTAATGCCGATGAAGGGAGCAGAAGCTAGGAGAGAGGGAGGGGGGCTGACTGGCTAGCTGGGTTTATCTATGTAAACTGGGGAGGGACAGGGGCCGACTGGCTAGCCAGATATGAAGGTTTTGACTGGGTTGTCCCGATCCCGCCTAGACAGTTCCCATAGGAATTGGGAGCTGTCCAGGCAGAATTTGGTCTGAAGTGGGGTGGAGGTCCTGCCCTTACACATTGTCAGTGCCATGGACTGGTACATCTGTGGCACCAGCAATGAACACAGGTTGGGGGCCCGATTTGGGCCATGGGGGGAATCGGGTCTTGGCTAGGTGACCGTAGTTGATTGGCAGTGGTTGCAGGTAAAGCCACCTCTTGAGGTAGCATTATGTGTAGCTGTGACCAGGCTAATTTGGCAGCCATTGCACAATTATTCATGTGGCACAGCTACTCCCTGCCCTGATCCTGCCTCCCTACCACTATAACGTGCAAAATGCAGATGTCGCAGAAAATTGCCTACGATATCTGCATTTTATCTGCACTAGCTGCTATGCTGGCCAGTATTTATTTCCATGTTAGCGGTTGCAGCTAAAGCAGATTAGTAGACATACCCCTTACATACTGTAACTACATTTCTTAAGCGTGAGACGTACAAAAGAATTTTGAGAATCAATTTGTATACGAACAGGCTAAAACGACCACAGTCTTCGTGAATCAATAAATTGTACAAATACAGGGCAAATACAGGACAACAAAGAAACTGGTCTGGGAAGAGCTTAGTTAGAAATCAGGAAGTAAGAACGTGACAGTAAACAAATCATTCAAATGAAAAGCAAATACTCTTGACCTTTCTCTAGCCAGATTATATTTTATCTGCAATGGAGGGGAGAATAAGATATTTTATTTTTTTGTTTATTTCAGGAGGCTTATAAAGCACATTTCTTCCATAATAAAAACACTGATAAATTTATAAACATAACAACAAATCAACAGAAAAAAATTAAATAGACTAATAAAAACAACCCTTCCATGGTATTTTGGATTCTAGACAGTGTCATGGAATTGAAATGATAATTAGTAAAACCCAGCCGTGACCACTTAAAAATATTCCTTTTCAGTTGCTTTTTTATAGTTGCTCTGACCCAAGAACATAATCATATTAAGTACATTTTTACAAATTATCACCCAAGCAGGGTCTGCTTGGTTTATATTGTGTGCGATGTTCTCATGCGCTAAGCACCAATGAAATCATCTATTCAGTATGAAGTAATATACTGACATACTTTTCTCTGTTCTATTTTGTGTGCTAACACATTTAGAGCTAAATTTCCTAGCATTGCGCTGCCGTGTTAGGATGTGCTAACGGCATCAGCTTGCGCTGTAACTAGATTCCGTTGCATAAAATGGGACCTGCAGTAACTAACGCAAGTTAATGCGTGATACCGTGCAATAGTGTGTTAGCACCTTTTAGTAAATCTAGTCCGTAGTTTGTGGTATATGATTTTAACTCACACTAAAACCTGGTAGAGGATAGTTTTATAATAGGGTACCTGTGAAGGCCCATAGGCATATTTGTTGTAGGTTTGTGGAGGTTCAAATTTTTCATTTTGTTTAGTTTTCCATGTCGTTTATGGGCTTTTTCATCTTGAGTTTTTTTTTTTCTTTTCATTTTAGGGGTAATGTTATCAATAGGGTGCACAACTGACAAAGGAAAAGTCTGAAATTTCAGAGTTATTTTCTATTGTTTTGGATTAAAAATGGCACGCTATGACACAGGAAATTTAATTTTCATGTCCCATGTTGTTTCAAATGAATGCCTATCCCTAAGATGTTCTCCCTAGTTCATAATGGCTAAAGATATTCTACTAAAAATACACTTCGTAACAGTTTCTTTGCGAACTTCATAAAAAATACGGCACTCTTTCTACTCAACTGTGGAATCCAAACTGCAAATTACAATATAATATAAGGAGCTCAGAAGAAGGGGTCTACACTGCAGACTACTCTTTGCTATATCACCTTCTTCTACACTCAGTCATTGGTCCATCAGTAATGGCACTATATTCAGTGTCTGATAAGTTATGAAAAAATTTCCATTGCACATGAAATACTTTGTAAAAGTCCCTTTAGTATTTATCGGAATGCCAAATGCCTGAGTGAAGCTCCTCTTTCTTGACTTGAGTTGCATCATAGATTAGGACTCCACAGATAGCTTTTCAGCAAACTGCAGCATTTTTGTAATGGGAAGCCCATGCGACTATGTGCCTTTATAAAAAAAATCCCACGTGACAGTAGGCGCATATATTTACACTTACTCCGAGACAGGTGGAATTATGAGGATGTATGTGCCCATAGGGATTGGTAGATATGTGCACTTTTTATAAAATATCTACCTGATCTGAATACTCTGTGCGCCGGTTGATGCCTACAAGTATTCTGCATAAGAGTAGGATCTTTGAGTTCTGTGCACCTACTTTTATGGGTTATCCTCAGGGCAGTTTTCTAAAAGGCTTCATGACCATGCAAAGCCTCTGTAATCCCTTTCTGACTGACACACGGGTTTGAAAGGGTGGGAATCTAGAATCACAGCATTGCAGAGTTGCATCTGAAGAAATGTGCTTAGAGGCTTATAGCTCACCGCAGTCCTTTTTAGACATACCGTGCGTGGAAGAAAGGCCTGGCAATCTTCTTTCGGTCGCACCTTGCCAAGAAAACCCAGGGGCTGGGTCACTAGGGGTCAGCATGGATTCGACGGTCCACACACACAGAACAAGGATGAAATAAGGAGATGGAAATCATATCGGAAATAGATTTAATTGATAATTTTAAGGGATGTGCTATCATGACATGAATGTAATACGTCAACAATATTAATGAGCTCTTTTATGAACAGCTCACATATGTACCAAGGCCTCATAGGCACCTATTTTTAACCTATTTTATAACCAAGGTGTTTTTATAAAATACTAGGACAGACCAGCAGAAATTGCAGCTAGATTGAAGCTATAGCCATTTACATCTCCTTGGGAGCAGGCGTGAATGTTAGTGTGTAAAAATACGTTCTAAATCGTGACTGCCTATGCTCCAACAAGATCCTGCTCTAAAGTTCCAGACACTTAACTGCATTGAATGTAATTTTATGCATGAAGAAACTTTATAAGACCATTTACATGCACATATGAGCATATTTTTGTGAAAAAGCCCTTTAGTACCATTTCTCATCTGAAGCAGCCATCTAGAAGATTGAAATTTTCTTTCATGTAATTATGCCATTTTGGCCTGTGCTAAAATGTTTTAACAGCACAGTCTTGGTGAAGTAACTGAATTGTTAAAAGATAAGCACATATTAGACGTCAAAGTGAAACATTTTGCAAGTCTATTGTAATTTAAAGGTGAAGGTGGGCATGCGTAAATCTGATCTAAAATTGACATACCTCTGCCCCTCACTGTAGACATGTTTATTATAGCAAACCAGGAAGCGCAGGTAGACATGAGGATGGACATCCATGTGCAGCAGAAGATGTTAATTTACAAAGATACAAGTGGGAAATATATACGAGGGAACCCCTGAGACTTGCACGTGCAAATGTTGACATCTGTATCTGTATCCTGGCCATTTTGGAAATCTAGATGCCCCACCTTCCTTCATCAGTTAAAGATGGCTCAATATCTACTGAAGTACCATGTGAAAGGGGGAATACATTTTGGGGGGGGGGGATTAAGGGGATTTCCCCCTTAATCCTCCATGGAAAGGGCTGGTCAAAACAAACACTTTTTAAAAACCTAAATATGCTGGGGGAGGGAGGGCAGGTGTGATGTGCACATGTATCTTTCCACCCCATCTGAACCCTTGACATGCCCCCATATGGCTTGTATGTGATTTATTTATTTACATTCTCTTATATGCTGTGCTATTCTGCATCAGTGCAGTTTACATTGAACAAACTGAAATTACATTGAACAGGGCATTATAACTTGGAGATAACTATTTTACAGAGAACATGGGCTATGGAGGGTTAAGTGGCTTGCCCAAGACCACAAGGAGTACCTGTGGGACTAGAAACCCCAGTCCTTCCAGCCCAAGGTTGCTGTCCTCTAGTGGGATTTGAACCCCTGACCTTCTGGCCTGAAGTACCTTGCCCCAACCACTAGGCCACTCCTCCACTCCAATTGGATTGGAGCAGATGTGTAAATCTGGACCTTTCTTAAATGACTTTTTGGATGTAGATGTGATTTGAACATACTAATGGTTGTTTTCACACATACAAATCATGAATAGGGCTTCTAAAATGACCCACTCTAGTTCATGGTGGGTACAGAATATCACCATTTTGTATATAAACCTGAAGATACAGACTAAAAAGTAATTAAATATACTACCTATACTATGCAGACACCCATCAGGTACTAAATGTTTGCTTCCTGCCCATTGCCACTGAAGATATAGCCAATGTATTCTGCAAAGCCAACGTACTTGGATGACTGGATGTATAACATAGCAAGACAGAGGCTAAATATGCAGATGGCAACCTGTGAATGACCTTGAAAACCATCAAAATCTTAAACCTGATCTGAAACTTGACTGGTAGCCAATGAAGCTGTGGTATGGTGGCTCTTTGCAACAACTGTTCAGCTTGCATTAATTATGCCAAGGGACGGAATGACATTAGCTTCTTTGAGATAACTAAAGATCGATAAGCAGTACTTATAACATCGATCCAAATATTAACTAATAATTCCACCTCTGTTTCTTTTCACAAATGCAATTCTTGAAGAAGGCTAGGATTAGCAAAAAAGCAAAGGGTCTACTTTTTCCTTAATATTCTTTACTTGAACCAATCCAGTCCCAATATTCGCCCTACAAAAGGTTCCATCCAAGAGAAGATAATAACAACATGGTTTGACCAAAGAACTGGCCTAGAAATAACATTTGTAGCATCATTATTCTTATCTTTGGGAATAAAAATTAAATCTAAAGCATAGGAAAGGATAACATTTGAATACATTCCAATGAACTCGTAACATCTAAAAAGATTTCCACATCAAAGGATAAAGGGCTAACATTTACATGTAAATTATAATCTCCTAAAATTATAAATCTGGAAAGCTCATATTGTCCAGCACTTAACATTTGTGTCAGTTGCATCGGATCTGGGCACCTCTCCCCGGTGGTTAATAAACAGGACAAATGCTCTTCCTTAGTCTACTTCCCTCTGGCCTCATAGCATAATTCCTTGTCTGATCATCATGAGGATCTTCACATCTGTCTGACCACTCAAGGACATTGGTGAACATGACTTCTGCACAGGGCTCTGGGTTATCATCAGAAGTGCTGCGGAATCACTTTCTTCTATGGATGCTAAATAATTGTCTGAGCCTATCTGAGGCAAAACCTTGACAGCCTGATTGAGGGAGTAGATTGAGGGAGTAGCCTAGAAGCAGGACTTAAATTGTAGATAAAAAAAAGTGGAACTGTGGGCGGGGCAAAGGCTGGAAATGACTTGTAGGTGCAGGGCCAGGGCCGGAATTGTTTTAAACTTTCGCCGCCCCCCCCCCCCCATATTTTTGCATTTGGTCTCACAGTCCTACTCATAACCCTCATAACTTTGTCCCCACTGTCCTCCTAATTTCTGATCAATTTCTTAGTCTCCACTATCCACCCAGGCAACTTCAAGTCACCCTACCCAGTCCCTGAGTCCTAGCTCACAATCATACCCAAGCCCTGAGTCCCCACTTACACACCCAATACTCAGTCTATGTTAGTCTTTCTTACATTTTCCATCCAATCTTAGATTCTCCATCTAAGCCCAAGTCCCTGCTCTCCCACATCCCCTTGTCCCCAGTGTCCACCCTTCTACCTCCTTCTCCAATCATTATTAACCCTTTCCTCCTCCTTACCCCAGCATGATCTTATAACCTGTCTCTCAACCCTCCCCTGGTTACTCCTTTTTCCCTACCCTGACCCCGGCATTTGTCAGCACTAACCCCCTTTCAGTACCAGGCCCCCCAGCCCTAAAATTATCCCCCTCCCAACCCCAATCCCCCTCCAGCATAAACCCATTTCTATTCTC
Source organism: Ichthyophis bannanicus (assembly GCA_033557465.1). Taxonomy (NCBI): domain Eukaryota; kingdom Metazoa; phylum Chordata; class Amphibia; order Gymnophiona; family Ichthyophiidae; genus Ichthyophis; species Ichthyophis bannanicus. Next base: position 183,772,506 of record CM066041.1, on the reverse strand, counting down.
AGCACAGGTATCAGTCCATTTCTAGTCCCATCCCCCATGCAGCCCTATATCAGCCCATGTCTAGTCCCAGTCACCTCCATAGCCCCAGTATAATACCATATTGTCTCAAATCCTCTCCCCACAGCCCCAGTATCAGTCCATGCCCAGTCTCAGTCCCCCCAGCCATGTATAAGTCTATTTGCACTTATATTCCCCCCTCTCCCCAGTTCCAGTAGAGGCCTATTTCCAGTTCCCCCAACCCCAATATCAGGTCATTTCCAGTCTCAACCCCACTCCTAGCATTGGCTCTCTTCCAGTACCAATGCTCTCTACCACCAACAGCCCATTTCCAGTGCCCCAGTCCCTTTCCATTTCCTCTCTCCCTCGCCCTACATTAGCTCCCTAATCCCAGCCTCCCCCCATCAACTCTGACAATTTGTCCACCTCCTCCGGCACATCACTCTGAGCCAGCTACCTCCCCTTTTCATCTCTCTGCCTGTTTCTTGCTTAACACAACCGTGGGAGCAAAACGGCAATATGGCCACGGCTACCTCCTCCCTTCCCCTGCCTGATCTGTGCTGCTGTGGCCGCAATAATGCTTAACACAGCCACGGGAGCATTGGTCAGAGAATGAACAGTGCACCTGTATGTAGCTCAGCTTCATCTCAGAACTGGAAAAAGGTAGTAAAAAATCCAGATTGGAAGGGGTTTGGCTATAATTTTAAACTGTTGTCTTTATTTCTGGAGAAAGAAATTTGTTTCCTTCCTGAGAATGCATCTCACAGAACACCCCTTAAATCCCTCAGGACAGCGCCTTCCTGTAGCCACAGTAATAGCAGCAGGCATGCTCTCATGATCTGACTTCACCTTCCCCAGACAATCCTGCTGAACACTGTTGTGTCCTGACGTACAGCATTCCTCTTTACGAGAAAAGTATTGGCATTGGGTGGCACCATTGCGAGAGGGTAGGCTCTGAAAAAGTGAGCAGAAAACCTGTCTGCTGATAATTGCATGTATTGGGAGGCAATCTTCTTTACAAAGTGCGGTTTATACTTACTGCGGGTTTTGACATGTGGCAACCATTAGTGTGGACTGCAGTAACGGCTACCAGTAAAACCTCATGGAGCCCCCTTCACAGAACATCATGTGAATCCTATATCCTGATCTTCCCCCAACCCCTTGTCACTCTCTGGGACTCACCTTGGGGTCTCCCTGGTATTCTAGTGGATCGTGGTGGAAGAAATCCCCCTCCACTCCTGCCCTGGTTGCTGCTAAGTTTCAAAATGGAAGCTATGATCCCTGGCGGTAGTCTCAAGGTACTACTGCAAGGGGTCAAACTGGCAATAAGGAGTAATACCTCCAATCTTGCCCCGATCCACTAGACTATAGAGAGACCCTCAAGTGAGTTCCAAGGGAAGGTGTGTGGGGGGGGGGGGGGTATCAGAGTATGGTGTTTGAAGAGTTTTTATTCAGGGGGCTTCTATGTGAGGGGGCTCCTGTTGTGGGGGACTTATCTTGGGAAGGCATTTTGCTTGAAGGAGGTAGGGATGCTGATTGGGGGTGTATCATTATGGAGGGGCTACTTTCCCAGGAATGTGTGCTAATCGGGGGGTTCTGATCTTTTGGTAGAGTAGATCGAATCAGGGGAGTGGTGATCTTTTAGGGGGGCCGATCAGGAGGATTATGTACCTGGAGGGCTCAGGTTCATCAGTGCAAGGCACTAAAACACTTTTTTGTTTTTGCCAGGGGCCTCAGCAGGTGCTTTGAGTGCATGCGTTATCTGCTAAGAGTCATTGAATGAGGGCCCCTGCAGTAAGCGTCTTCCCTGTGCGGTAAATGCATCGCACATTGTGATCATGCCCCACACTTACTGCATGGGCTTTGCTCTTTCTGCACTTTGCATTTTGTGCTTTAACAGACTGATGCAGAAAGCTAGTGCTAAAGTCGCACACTATCAACTTTTTATGCCTATTTGCAGTGCACCGATAGCACACGACTTTAATGCCGGCATGCAGAAAATGGCTCATAGGTAAATTAGCCACACGCTAGCCATTCGCTAAACTATGCACAAATGGCAGCATTAAACTGTAAGAGCTAAGGAGGGATACTAAGAAAGTGGGAAATAACAAGCTGGGGCATAAACAGGATACATGATGTAATGATTATGTAAATTGTTTAATGTTGAGAATGAACTGGTTTGTAATGTGCATGGAAATGGTTAATAAAAATTAAAATGGGAAAAAAACTGTAAGAGCAAGCCATACACATGCGCACAGAAGTCAACACTAGTTTGCATGCTCTCCCAGAGAAACAGAGGTACCATGTGGCTAATTTGCATATGAGCTCCAACAGCATTTTGATGGCATTGGGGGCTTTCTCCAATGCCTTTAGATGATCCAGGCATCGAGGAAAGCCCCTGATGCCATCAAACTACTGTCTGGGGTGACGGAGTCCCTGACAGAAACCAAATCTCTGGTGGCCCAGTGGCCACAATCCCCCTACCCACTCAACCAAAAATAATCCTGGTGGCCCAGAGGCCCTGAACCCCTACCTACCATCCAACTAAGAATAAACCAGGTGGCACAGCGGCCCCCAAAGTCCCCACCCCCATCCAACTAAGAATAAACTGGGTGGCCCAGCAGCCCCAAACCCCCCACCTCCTCCCAGTACCTTCACAGAAGAGCAGGAATGCTGTCTACATGCTCCTGCTTTTGCGCCACCGTCTTGAAAAATGGAAGCACCTGGCCCTGCATGGTGCATCCTGGGGTCGGCAGTCTGACCCTGCCTAGTGCATCACAGGATGCACCAAGTAGGGCCAGGTGCTGCCATTTTTCAAGATGTGGTGGAAGAGCGGGAGTGCGTAGGCAGCACTCCTGCTCATTTGTAAAGGTACTGGGTGGAGGATGGGGGGTTTGGAACCATGGGACCACCAGGGTTATTTTCAGTTGGGTGGGTGGGTGGGGGGGATAGCAACCGCTGGACCATCAGGAATTATTTTTAGTTGGGCGGATGAAGGTTTGGGGCCGCTTGGCCACCAGGGATTATTTTTACTTGAGCGGGTGGGAGGAGGGAATCAGGTTCACTAGGCCACCAGGCATTATTTTTACTTGGGCAGGGGGGGATTGGGGCCGCTGGGTCACCAGGGATTTGTTTTCTGTGGGGAGCAGTGACCCCCGACAGTATTGTGATGGCTTCGGGGGCTTTCTCCAATGCCTGGATCTCTTTGACATTTCTCCTCAGATGATCCAGTCATCAGGGAAAGCACCCAGTGCCATCAAAATACTGTCAGAGGCACGCGCTAGATGTTAAGCCACCTCAAGACCAGGCATAGAGAAATTGGCGCTAAAGCTGGTTGTGAAATCCTCTATGCGTTTCTCTGCATTGGGTGCAGGCAATATTTGCATGCCATTTTATTATGTGCAGCTCATTTGCCTCCAATTTAAGTAAATGTAAATACTCTTGGCGTTAATTGTGCACTAGGGTTTCCTTTGCTGTTTACACGCGTGTCTGTCTCTTTTCTGCTTTGGTGGTAGCAGTAAATGTGCTTTAAAGTGGCATTATCTGTGCTTAAAGGCCGTGCCAGTTCTCTGCATCTGCCCGTAAGTGCAGTAAGTTGTGAATAGGCCTCTGAACCACTTAGTGACAAGTCATGCAAACACCTATTTTTGAAAATTCACTTACTCATACACAGGTAAAACACCTGCCCCTGCTATTTCTTCAGGAGGAAGAACAGAGGTAAAACCATCTGCATAAATTTGAAACTTCAGCTTGATGTGTGAAGTGCACTCCCCTAACCTGACCATGCCCCCAGAAACATCTCATTTTAAGAACATAAGAACTTAAGATATGCCATACTGGGTTAGACCAAGGTCCATCAAGCCCAGTATCCTGTTTCCAACAGTGGCCAATCCAGGCCACAAGTACCTGGCAGGTTCCCAAAAAGACACACAGGTTCCACAGTGCTTGAATTGGGGTCAGCAGTGGATTTCCCAGGTCCTCTTTAATAATGGCTTATGGACCTTTCCCCCAGGAACTTGTCCAAACCATTTTTAAAGCCAGCAACACTAACAGTAGTCCAACCAAAAGTGTACTGTACATTTTTAGTCACTGCCTGGGGTGAAGATAATTGGATTTAGGTCACACCTCTTCTCAGAAGTTCAAGTTGAGCTACATTTAGATGTGGGAGGGCAATCTCAGTTTGTACCTGAGGCAATGGAGGGTTAAGTGACTTACCCAAGATCACAAGGAGTGGCAGTGGGCTTTGTACCTGGTTTCCTGCTCACTGCTCTATTAGGCTGCGCCTCCACTTTGAGAAATCGAATCAACTAACAGTCTCTGAAAACCATCCCTTCTCAAAATAAAAACCAATTGAGTGACATGATTAAACATCAACAATAAACTGAAATAAAATAATGCACATTGCCCCTTAGAATTATTTTTGTAGAGGCTGACACCAGGCAATAGCAGCATTTAAATGAACTATATTAATATACACTGATATATTCAGCTGTACAATGCAGTTACCGGCTGGTGCAATCTGTTTACTTTAGGCCTGCTATATAGCAGATCTAAACTAAGGGGTCCTTTTACTAAGGATGCTTTGGGGTTGCACCTAACATGCTAATAGCACCAAAACCATAACACATTAGGTGCAATTCCATCCTGGTTAAGGGTCAGGGCACTGAAAACATGATGTCGGCAGTTGACGTGGTGCACCCTGTCTTAACGCAGCGTTAAAAGAGTGCAGGTAAACTTACTGCCACCTACTGAAGTGGCGATAAGGGCACCCACGCTAATTGGCCACCTTGTAGTTAGTGCAGGAGTGCTGACTGCAAGGCAGTCGCTCCACCTACTCTTCACCCCTAACCTGCCATGGACAGTTAGCGCCAAAATCTGGCAGCACTCTCATAACCCTGCACTAGCTAGCAGCTCATGTCCCAGCGCACCTTTAGCGTACACTAGAACCTGTGCTAACGGCTAATGCCCTTTAGTAAAAAAGCCTCTAAGGGTCATGTTTACCAAAGGTTTTCATTTGTATTAATGAAGTTAATGTGCTTTAAGTGCCCATGGACGCAGTGGTACTTAGCATTCATTAACTTCATTAACATACGCTAACCTTTAGTAGAGTTCCTAAATGTATAACTGCTCTGTTTAGTGGTTGAATAACGCTGTTTGGGTAATTTCTCAGCCCTCCCTCATGCCACCCTCCCTCTGTCTGTCTTATATGGCTAGTCTCAGGCCATTCAGATGGATTTTCATCCTGATACTACCAGGTTCAGAGCTGAAATGCTGCTGATAGTGAAGTCATATGTTATTGCCTGTTGGTGAACATATAACTTGTTTGAATATCAACCGAGTAGTGATTAATAGGGATGTGTGTGTTGTTTTCGTCATTTTAGGTTTCATGTTGTTTTTAACCCAAAACAAGAACCTCCCCAAATTTCTATTTTTCCCATGTTGTCAGCAGTGCACAGCATTTGAAAGTTAGTGTGCACCTATTATGATGCACTATTCCCGAAAATGTCTCCAAAATGAAGAAAAACAAAACAAAACACCTGAGCAAACAACACAGGAAACCAAACCAAACCCAAATCTTAGGTCTGCACACCTTAGTGATTAGAATCTTTGACTAGCCACATGAGTGTTGCATTTATTTCTCTTTTCTCAGGGCTTGAATGATGCATTTTTATGCATGAACCTCAGTGATGTGCCCCTAGAGTACAATTAACTTTACGTACATACATTTCCCTGATACATGTGACTAAACAAAGGGGAGGATCCTTGTCATGTACACTCCCTTAATTTCAGATGAATGCTTTCTTCGTCACTGGTACAAGTAAAGCCCAAGAGACGTCTGATCTGGCAATAACAGTAAGTAAGCAACCACTGTTTCCTAGTCACATGCCTACTGGGACTTATCAATTGCACTGGGGGAGGGGCAAAGAAAGGTCATGCTAGAGAGAAGCGACACTCAGTGAGACTCTGTTTTAATAACAGGTTCCCAGAGCTAATATTTCACTGCTGAATATTTACACTATGGCAGGACTACAGCCTCATGGAAATAGGGTTATTGAGTGAGAAACAGTAATGTTGTTCCTGAAAAGGTGTGGAGAGAGATGTAAGGAGAAGGAGAAACAAAGGACGTGCTGCCCTTTCAAAATGATGGGGAAATAATGTGCTGTGCCTTTTCCCACCTGAAATGATTAAAACCCCAAAGGGCTTGATATAGGATAAACAATTTAGTGCATGCTGAAATGACAGAAATGAAGTAAAAAAGAAATGGAACAAAACCTCAAATAAAAGGAAATTGAAACAAAGGAGAAATGGATGCTAAAGTTCATGCTGAGTTTAGCTCTCACCTTTCCAGCAGTAGTTCCAGGTGAGTTACATTAAAGTAGGTAATTCCCTGACCCCGGAGGGCTTACAGTCTAAGGGCTATCTTTCCTAAGCTGCACTAGTTATTAACATGGGCTTGAGTGTGTGCTAACGATCCTGCCGTTTCTGCTCCCATGCAAACAGGAAGTCTGCGTCAGAGGGGGTGGAAGCGCCAACGGAAGCAATAGCTCGTAGCTTCTGAGGCATTTGGTAAGTGCTGTGTTGCTGTTGTAAAGTCATTTCTGCTGCTGCAGGTCCTGGAGAGGGGCAGCAGTGACAGCAATGGGCCACCCTCAAAATATTGGCGCGCTAAGTGATCACATAGTTTTCCTAATGATAGTGCCAGCCCTGTGCAGGTGCACTTAATGCCACCTCAAAAATGCATCCCAATGCTGCCAGTGCGGGTTAGGGTCTAAATCAATGTAGTATCTGCTGGGGGTCATGCTGTGCACACCCCCAACAGGTAGCACACAACTTCTGTGTGTACCGCACTTTCATATCTGCCATGAATGCATGCTGCCTGTATATCCCTAGCATATCCCTGCATATCTCTAGTATATCCCTGCATGTCCCTGCATATCCCTAGTATATCCCTGCATATCCCTAGCATATCCCTGCATATCCCTGCATATCCCTAGCATATCCCTGCATATCCCTGCATATCCCTGCATATCTCTAGTATATCCCTGCATGTCCCTGCATATCCCTAGCATATTCCTGCATATCTCTAGTATATCCCTGCATGTCCCTGCATATCCCTAGCATATCCCTGCATATCCCTAGCATATCCCTGCATATCCCTATCATATCCCTAGCATATCCCTGCATATACCTAGCATATCCCTGCATATCCCTAGCATATCCCTGCATATCCCTGCATATCCCTAGCATATCCCTGCATATCTCTAGTATATCCCTGCATGTCCCTGCATATCCCTAGCATATCCCTGCATATCCCTGCATATCCCTAGCATATCCCTGCATATCTCTAGTATATCCCTGCATGTCCCTGCATATCCCTAGCATATCCCTGCATATCCCTAGCATATCCCTAGCATATCCCTGCATATCCCTGCATATCCCTAGCATATCCCTGCATATCCCTAGCATATCCCTAGCATATCCCTGCATATCCCTAGCATATCCCTGCATATCCCTAGCATATCCCTAGCATATCCCTGCATATCCCTGCATATACCTAGCGCACTCTAGTGAACTACCCCTAAGTTTCTACCTGACACAATAGAAGGTGAAAAAGAGCAGTGGGATTTGAACCCTGGATTCTCTGGTTCTTTGCCACTAGGCTATTCCTCCACTCAAGATGCCGGCACTTGTCTTTGGACAGTTATTTTTCCACGTACACCTCTAGGAACAAGATGGGCAGAAAGAGCCAGCACGAGAAAGGAAACCTCTAAAATGCTTTATTCTGGATGGTAAAAGAAATTGCTAATTAGTCTTACCTGTACCACAAGTTTACATCACTTTATGTTAAACAGAAGGTGACAATAATTATCACTGGACTCTGCTCACGGTAAAGGGATTAACTTGCTAAGTAGAAGGCATTGTACATGTGGAAACATATCATAAGGCGACGTCCTACATATATACAGTGAATGCCATAGGAGGTGGGCAGGAGATGGGGCACACAGTGGTGATCTCAGTTGCATCAGCTGACTTTGCTGGCATATGAGGATGGCCACGGTTGTGTTCAGTCTATGCAACGATAACGACGGGCATTCTGAGCCTTCAGCATTAAGAGCATAATTTTTTTTAATTATTTATTTTATAGAATTTTAAACAAAACAGCAAGAACAATATTACAATCTTGCGAAAGAAAATGGAGTAAATAGGGGAAAGGCCATAAGAAAAATCAATAAACATCAAGTCCATTACAACTCCATGCAGTCCACATGTTGGAGGGAGGAGACAGGAAATACAGACCAGAGCAGGAGTACTCTGGAAAGTAAAATTAATATGAGACAACTTTATATCTAAACAAGAAAACCAAATGGCCCAGAAGTACCCAGGACATATACAAAACAAGAGGAAGAAATTACAATTTATTCTGGGGGTGCAGTAGAGGAAAGTCTGGCATTAATGAAAGTACCCAGATCATTTGGGTCAGAAAAAACATATCTAGCAGAATTAATAATAACCAAACATCTGCAAGGGAATCTCAGAAAGAAGGGCCCCCCCACCCAATTTTCAAAACCCCAGCTTTATAAAGAAGAAATTGTTTCTGCCGTTTCTGGGTCTCCCTGGTTAAATCAGGAAACATAGATATGGTTAGGCCCAGAAAAGTATCTAAACACTTCTTAAAAATACATTTTTAAGAGCCAATCTTTATCTGAGACTAATGCACATTGTACCAATAGTGTTGATGGAACACAGGAATCTCCACCGGAGTCTTCAAGCAAGCCAGAAACATTCAGAATATTAAAGTCCACATTAGACACAGCCACTGGGGTCTCAGTGCTCTTCTTCCCACAAGGCAGATAGTATACCTTGTTTAAAGGTGGTATCAGTTCTGAAGGGACTTTTAAAATCTCCTGCATATATCTTCTAAACATGTCCAAAGCAGCAATACCGGACAATCTTGGAAAATTTAAGACACGAAGATTAGAAGCCCTAGAAGCATTTTCCAATACCTCTAGTTTATATGTAATTGCCCCATTATCTTTAGATAAAGCCTTGGACATACCAGAATCAGTTTCCAACTGAGAACCAAGATCTTTTATCTGAGTTTTCATCTGGTCACAAACAGGCACAGCTATATCAATATTTCCAGCATTCTTTTGAATGTTAGCCACATTCTCTTGGACCCGAGTGGATAGAGCGGAAGTCTGAGAATGAATCGCCAAAGAAAGAGTCGCAATGGCTTCCCAAATAGACTGCATAGTGAAACCTTAGGGCGAACCAAGAGAGGTAAATCAATCAATGCAGGGGTTGAAGCAGACTGAGGAGGTAACCTTCCATCCACCAAAGACATCCCCAGAACTTCCGCCGTCGAAGTTTCACTTACAGCCTCCCTGTTGCTCTCAGGGGTCGACGGAGCCAAACTACCAGCAAGCTCCCCATCTGCGGCGCTTACAGTCCCCTCTCCAGGAGACAAAGGCGTCGCAGCAGCCAGGAATGGATCTGAAGCAGCTGGGCGTGGTGGCGGCGTACTCAACACAGGAGAGAGAGAAGTTTCACCGTCCGACGGAAGCGCAAGAGCCTCCACACTTGGCGCAACCAAGCCGGCTCGAATCTCCTGCCGATGGTCCAAGGATAAGTGAACAAAACGATCCATTGGACCAAGAATTGGTAGTTGGGTTCAGAGGGGAAAGCCCTCAACTTCCCTTTGTGCTTAGGCATCAGATTGCATGGAAACACTCCACGGCCATCTTAGAAAGTCTCTGCCCCGCAAGAGCATAATTTTATAAAGTTCTGCATAGTTACACATGTCTTTCTGCGTGCCACTAGTACACAGAAACCATACTTTATAAAATAAGGGCATAAGTGGTTGAATGCACATATTAAATCTAAAAAAGATATAGCGGAATTAGAAAAGCTACAGAGAAGGATGACCAAACTGATAAAGGGGGATAAAAGGGTATCTCTACAAAGAGTGGAGTGGAGGAGTAGCCTAGTGGTTAGAGCACTGGCTTGGTAACCAAGCAACCAGGGTTCAATTCCCACTAGCACTCCTTGTGGCCTTGGGCAAGTCACTTAACCCTCCATTGCCTCGGAAGAAAGGCCTGGCAATCTACTTCTGGTGACACTGCTAAGAAAACCCAGGAGCTTCTGGGTCGCCAGGAGTCAGGACTGACTCAAAGGCACACATTGCATTTGCTACAAAGAGAGGCTTAAAAGGTCAGGGTTCTTCAACTTGGAAAAGAGACCGCTGAGGGGATATATGATAGAGGTGTATAAAATAATGAATAGAGTGGAACAGGTAAATGTAGATTGATTGTTTATGCCATCAAAATAACTAGGGGACATGCAATGAAGCTACAGGGTAACCCATATAAGACTAATAAGAGAAAATATTTTTTCACTCAACATGTAATCAAACTTTGGAATTTGCTACCGGAGGATGTAGTAAAAGCTGTCAGTGTAACTGGGTTTAAAAGAAGTTTAGACAAGTTCCTGGAGAAAAAGTCCATAAACCATTATTAAAGTGCACTAGGGGAATCCTCTGCTTACCTCTGGGATAAGTAGCATAGAATATGTCTACTTTTTGGGAACCTGGCAGGTATTTATGAGCTGGATTGACCACTGTTGGAAACAAGATACTGGGCTTGATGGATTTTTGGTCTGACTCGGTATGGCGAATCTTATGTTCTTAAATCTAGGCATGAGCACTTATACAAGCTCTATAGCTGGCGCTAAGGCCTGTGCTGGATATCCCAGGAATTTTTATTTATTTAATGCTTTTATATACCGCACTTTTTAAAATCAGTGCGGTTTACAGATAACATTTTGTGCAGAGTAGGAAAAGCCTACTTTGCACTTACAGTGAACAGGTAGTACAACTTGGATTGATAACAGGGGAAAGCATATACAGGCTATATATGGATTATATACAATGGGAGGGAGGTCGCTATGTGGCTATAGCAACATAGCTTGTCCAGAGGGCTATATACAAGGATGTGAATTATTTATTGGGTTGACTGTAAGGTAAGGCCAGGTGAGGATGTGTTGTTGGCCTGGGCATAGTGTAGGAGAAAGAGGTGGTGCTTTAGTGCCTTTCTAAATTGGGCAAGGTCGGTGATCGTGCGGATGGTCACTGGGGGCTCGTTCCAGCAGGTAGGTGCGTAAATCATAGAAGTGTAGTCACTAAGGTGCGCTAACATTAACATGTGTTAATTCATCATTAATGCATGTTATTAGTAACTAGGTTCTATTGAATCACATGGGGCCAGTGTAAAAATCACACATGTTAACAATGAATTAACGCATATTAATGTTAGTAGATCTTAATAACTACAACCCATAGTATTTTTTAATTTACACTTCTAAATTACTGCACGTTAAATTGGTTTAGCATGTATTAAATTTTTTATGACACACTAACAAACGTACAGCTCTAGTCCTGGCATCAAAGAGATGAATGCTCTAGGGATGGCCAAGGTATCATCCGATGCCAGTCATTTTCCTCCTCGATAGACATTGGAGACAAGTCCTTTAGGTCAGATTTCACTTCTCTTTGTTGTCTCTTCTGGTGCTCAAATACTTTCTCACCTGCCCTCAGCACTGACAAGTACCCCATGTGCAAAGAAATGAGATCTGTGCAACACTCACTCAGTTTGGTTTCCTTACCTCTTTAGGCCTCAGGGCTATGAGCTCATAGAAGCGACAGTTTTAGGTGCTAATGTGCACACTCCTCGCAATGTTCACATATCCCAACAGGGCTTTCAGATTCTATGCCCCTAAATGCTGGAACGCTCTACCCCCAGAAATTCGTGCTATCACTGATCTATCCCTTTTCAGAAAGGCACTCAACTCCCACCTCTTCCCCCAATATTACTTAACCAACTAACCAATCTTGATCACTACCCAAACTAAGAACAAATCCTGTCATGTATACTTGTAAATACTCTTGTAAATAGTTGCAGTAATGACTTCCCATGTTTTATCCAAGTTCTCTGACCTTGTTCTCTGTAAAACCAAACAGTTTGTTCAATATGGTATGTTGTTATATTGTGAACCGCGCTGATGCTGAATAGAGCGGTATATAAGAGCCTGTAATAAATAAATAAAAAAATAAAAAATAAAATAAATAAATAAATAACATGCTAAGATGTAGTGCACGACCTGTTAATTGGCGATTTAGAATGGACTTTAATGGGGCAATTTTCAGGCAGCTCGTGCCGGGCTTTCCTTTTAAAATCAGACCAGCCATGGGAACATCGATTTGCCAGTGCACATTTATTTATTTATTTATTTAAAGTTTCTTATATACCGCGCTCTTTAGCATCAGCGCGGTTTACATGGAACAAAACATTCTCAGTACATTTGAAAACACGTATGAGTTACATATAACAGGGCAATAAACTTGGGAAAACAAGGGTAACTATCTACAATAACGATTGAACTATTTACATAAATTCATCTAGCAGAGAGATTTTAGTGAGCAGCGGAATTACAACAAAATTTTTAGTTCTAGAAGTTATGTCTTATGGAGTAGTTATGCATATGAATTTGTCTTATGACATCTTATATTAGGATTACGGTGGCTGGAAGTACTCAGTGAATATGCTTGATAGCCTTCCTGAACTGCTTCATGTCTCGTATTGCTCTGATATCTGGAGGAAGTTTATTCCAGCATCTAGGCGCATAAGATTTAAATGCTCTGTTGATTGTTGATTGGGACCAATTTGTGGATTCACTGGGAATGACTAGGGTATTTTCAGCGAGTGGTCTCCTGGTTCTTGTCTCGGGAGGTAGACTGATGAGGTCTGAAGTCGTTGCTGTAGTACAATATTCGCATAGTCAAAGTGTGGAGTGACTATTGCTTGGAATATTGAGCGGAAGTCGCTGTATTCTAGCATGGGTCTTAGGTGGCGTAATGTTTTTATCTTGAAGTAAATAGTTTTTACCGTGCTTTTTATGTGAGAGGTAAAATCAAGTCGTTGATCAAGGATCACACCTAGGTAACGGATTGAATTCTTGATTGGGAGCTCGGCGTGTACCCAAAGTTTAGCATGTACCCAAAGTTTAGCATGCTCCGGGACTTTAAAAATGAAACCTCTTTGCATACTCTCCAGCCCTCAACTAACGGCCCTTTTTTAGTTGCAGGTAAAAATAAGCATATTGTGATCAATGCAGGTGTTACCCACATCGAAGGAGGAGGGGGGCGGGGGGACAATTTTTAGCCTATCATATTTCCTGGTTAAATAGAACAACCTTGGAAAACAGTCCCTTGCATTTTTACTGAAGCATGCTAAAAGTTTTCTAGTGCTACGCCTTATCATCATTTGTATAGTACCATTAGGCATATGCAGTGCTGCACATTTATACATAAGAGATCCCCTGCTCGACAGAACTTAGATTAAGGGAATTGATTAAAACACGTGTTACTGTTAAACAAGAGAATAAGGAGATCAGGATCCAAAAGCAGCCTCAAAGGTTTTTAGCCTGGATTGGAATAGGACCATGAGATGGAGCTTGACATATTGACTCAACTAGTCTAATCCAGGCTTACGACACAGCAAGATGTAATGAGTGGAGTCTGGAATTGGCAGTGGAAGAGACGAGAACAGATAAAAGCATTTTGCCAGATGAGCAGAGTTCCTGAGAAGGGGTGTGGTGGGGAGGGGGAAGGAGGGGAACAAAGGAGAGGAGAGGTAACGAGGAGCTGAAGAATGAATGCACTTGTAGGTCAGTAGGAGTGCATGTATCAGGTCTCCCAAATCCCATTGCAAACATTTACACCAGAAGGTAAACAATTCTTAGGAAATTGTTTGAGATGTAAGAAATTAACCTTTGTACATCATTAAAGCCTGATCTTGAATAGTGATAACATAGCATGAAGATTTTATGCTGTGATCTGTCTGTTGGCCAAATCAATCTTTACTTTGCACTGACATGACTGACTTAAACAAGGCCAGTAAGATCCTGTTGGAACAATAGGAATTTTACAGATGGGGAATTTCACTCATTATTTTCCCATAGTTTCTCGCAGATTTTGTTATGGTGCAATGGCAGGGCGTGTGGTATTTGGCACCTCTAACACTGCAACAACATTATGCAGCAGAACAGGACAGCTTCCAAGAACTCGTGAAACAAGAACATGGCCAAATTGCTACAAATCACACCCCTAATAAAGAAGGATCTGGGTGTTCTGTGATCGAGATCAAAGTTCAGTGATAACATTGGGCGCTATTTAGCAAGACATAACATGGTAGATTCATGATGTACGGTAACAGATAGGATTGTGCATGGCCAAAAAACGTTGGGTTCATGCTTGTTTTAAACAAATTTTGGGGCATTTCTTTCACGTTTATCTTACATATTTGTTCTTTGTGCATACATTCTATGCATGCTACATTATTTTTAAGTGCACAAACTGATTGCACATGTGTTTATTTGTAGGTATACTTGCATACATGCAATTAGCACGCACTTGACATTTTTAGGCACCTAAATGAAGCGAAAGCATGCTCACAAATGCCCGCTCTTAGGGGTATGTTTACTAAACTGGGCTAACGGTTAACCCAGGCTACCTGCAACTAGGTCCCATTGAATAACATGGGATCTAGTTACAGACAACCCGGGTTAACTGTTAGCCCGGTTTAGTAAACATAGCCCTTAGTTGCAAATGTCAAAACCTTTTGTGAAAGCCAAACAAACAAAACAAGGGAACTACGTTAACCATGGGGTCGGAAATGATGAGATAAAAACAGATTCTATATAGAGAGGCGGCCTTTTCAGTGACATGAATCTTTCATCTGAAATTGTGATTAAAATGCATTTTCTTGCATTGCTAGAACCTGCAAAGTATCCTAATGTTCTTCCTGGAACAATCTAGCAACAAATATTTTTATGCAAAATTTTAAGATAATTCTGAACAAAGCCTAGTGTTATGATATAAAGATTTGATTTAGGCAATGGGAAGTTGTTTTGATTGGACTGAAGGAATCACATTTTTCAACTACTAATGTCTACTGCACTATGATATCATAAATTAAAGCTTGCCCTGCCAAGGCTTTTCCAAGACTCTAGAACAGGGGTGTCAAACTCCTCATGAATATGGACAAGATATTTGCAAACAAAGGAAGCAGTGCATTCAAATATTTATTTATTTATTTAAACATATTTGTATTCCGCCTTTTCCTTCAATCAAAGCGGTCATGAATATTTATAAGTGACATCCTGAAATCCAGGCTCATTTGTGGCCCTCCTGGACTGGAGTTTGACATCCCAGCTCTAAAGCAGAGTAGTGACCATGGACAAACTGGTGCTTACAAACGGAGAGAGAGTTTCTGACATCATAATAAGTGATCCGCTGGAATCCAGGGATCAGCAGGTGGAGTGGTTAAACATTAGAACACAGGTCTTGGACTTAACTGTTAAGATGTGAAAATACTGCAAGCAGTCATTATCTGGATGGAAAGATCTAGAGAAAGTTGAACAGAGGGTTAAACTGAAAGATTAGAAAATGACTCCCCATAAGATCTGTTGTCTTTACAAAGCATGTACTACATGGAAATCATGTTTTACTTGTGCGAAATGGATGTTATAAAATAAAATGGTCTAGATGAATATGTACATACAAGCATGCTTGGCAATGAATTCATTCATACTTGCCTGTGGACTGTAAAATAGACATTCCTGGGAGCTGCATTGTACTCGGATCCACTACTCAGAGAGTCCATGCAGAGAGTTGCATCTCCCTTGCAGCAGCTGTACTTTTGTGCGGGAACCTTCATGTCCTACTGGGCTTTTTCTAGGAGTCTATCACATTGGTTGTCGCTATGAAATAGGCATGTTTTCAAGAATTTCTATTGGCATCTTGTTAAACTTTATTAGATGTGGAGCCTGATTCTCAGAAGGGGGGATGTCTGGGCCCATTTGGACCCAATTCTGGACCGCGGAAACTAAACGTTCCTGTGGTGCACAAAATTGGGCCCGTGGATGGCCCGGTGGGCCCCTGCCCCGGCGGGGATGTCCTCCCTGCAGATGGCCCAACTCCCGCAGCTTTGGACCCCCTCATCCCCACTGCCCGGCCCACGGTTGGCCTGTTGGGGCCTGGACTAACGGCAGGGACCCCCCGCACCCGACCCCCAGCCCTGGAGGGATCCCTAGGCCCAATTGTCGGGTCAGTGTTGCTTGTTCCACCTTTGATCTGGAAAGACATACAGGGCTGTGACCTGAATCGGCCCTGTACATCCTGCCGGGATGGCCTGTCCCCCGTTCTGCCCAGATCCCACCCCTGCGGCCTCCTGCTGGCTCTCCCCATCCTGAAGCTCAGGATATATGGGGAGAGCCAGAGGGGGAATCGGGCCCGGATGACTTGCGGGGCTGCACGTCCCAGCAGGATGTGCAGCCCCGCAACCCACATCACAGAATCGGGCCCACAGTCTCTCTGTTTCTTTGTTCACTGTAACGCAGTTGGCTGACGTTTTATGTAAACTGTTTTAATTCCCAGATAAAATGATATAGAAAAAACAGAAATAAATAAATAAATTACCCCCTTTGTTTTGAAAACAAATCAAGGTAAGAGGGTGAAGAGTAAACTCTATTTTTGTTATAAAGTAGATGAAATGATCATGTAAAATGTTGGTCAGTAGTTTTCTCTTCAATATAAAGCACAGGGGGACAAAGTAAAATATCTAAATATATATTCTTGGGAAGAAAGGTGGGATAAAAGAGACATTTAAATAGCTCTGTGGTATAAACGTGCAGGAGGCAAGCCTCTTTCAACTGAAAGGAAGCTCTGGTCATAGGACGGGGTAAAATGAGATCGACTCAGGAAGAATCTAAAAACCACTATTGCTTTACAGAAAGGGTGGTGGACGGAGCAAGCAGAGAAGAAAGAAAGGGATTGTGGAGTTGAGCAGCGGGCATGGAAAGGCAGATTCTATAAGCATATGGTCTTTTTCTGCCATCATGTTACTACAGTACTGTATGTTTCTATGTTAACTGCAATACAAGGGACTGAAGACCCGATTAGTCATACCTGGAAGGGTTGCAAAATGAGGAAAGAGATGTTAGGAAGAAAAATCACAGAACATTAGAATCAGAATTTGAAAATATGATAGACCAGCAAAACCCATATAGCAAAATGTGCTCCAGCACATTAAATGGTACAAATGCTCAGAAACTAGACTTTCTGGAAGGCACTAAATTGGTGCTATTATGTTTTTGTCCTCATTTTTTATTTCTTAGACAATACAGCTGAGAGAAGACTAAGAGCAACAAGGCGTAGACGTGATACACATAGCTATAGTTGAGGTTAGGCAAGGATCAATCTCCCTAAACAATGAGGGAAGGCAGGTTGCTTCAGAAGGCGAAGCTCGTGCCTCTGACACTCTGATGCTTAAAAGAGCTGCTTCTTTTCTGAAGCTCACAATGACATCTAGACAAGAACAAAATGTGCTGTTTAGAAAAATGTTTTGCTATGCATGTTTGTTTCACCGGAGGCTGTGACATTCTCTTTTTAAACTTTTTTAAAAACTTGAATTCCTTATTGAAAAAAGTTTACCAAAAGATGCAATCTGAAATTACACCCAACAACTCAGAACAAAAAACGACAAACCTACTACAGGATATAGTAATGCACTGACAACTTTTATGTTTTCAACAATTGTCCCCGATGGGAGGTGGTATGGTTTGATTCCCTCCATAGGGTAGGCTTTTGTCTATACTGCTCTCTTCTGGGTAATCTGTTGGTCACTATGAGAGTAATCTTATAAGGGTCATCTAGATTAATGCACATTTCAACACATGTATTTCACACCTAGTTTAGAAAGCAAGTTACCAGCCTACTTTTCTTTATAAAGTAGAGGCATAAATGGTAAAAAAATGTGCTTCAAACTAGGTGTGAGCACTTGTGCCTGCTCAATGGCATGCAAATTTGCATTCAGCCCACATGACCACAAGCTCTGTCCGTGTGAATGTACACATCATTAGTCTGATGTGCAAGTAAATCATTAAAATATCACATAAATGTAGGCAATCCTCATGGATTTACCCTCTATGTGTGTTTCTATATTTTCTAATATTGCTTATATGCATGTTTAAATGTACTCTGCCTTCTGCATTTTTGCAAGGACAGATTATATATTGAATAAATGAAATGAAAACATCCAGGGTCTGATGTGAGTATTCAAGAACCAAAGGGAGAACATTGGGTCTTTGAGAGTATTGTCTTTGCATTTATGACATAAGTAGGGAATATAAATAAACACAAAAGGCCTTCGACCCATTTACTAAGCTGGATTAGCTGTTAAAGGGATGCTAATATTTAACACAAGATCTTAGCAGTTAACCCAAGCTAACATGGAATGGGCTGTAGAATGAGTGGCAAATGGGCAGGGGGCTATGCCTTCCAAGTTAACGTGGAGGTAGTTACCTCAGATTAACGGTTAATGCAGCAGACAAGGGGATGCAGTGAAGGACACCTCAGTAGTGGGAACGAACTGTATCGCATTAACTGCAATGCAGTTCATGCACACTAGAGGATTTTCCTCTGCGTTAACTATACTGCAAGATGCTGGGAACGTCCCAAAGACATTTCGTAGTTACCGCATATTGATTTTAGCGATTACTGTGTGGCAACAGCAAAACCTTACCACAGTTCAGTAGAGAGCACCACTTTTACTGGGGGGCTGTCTTTCCCATAACAGCCCCATTCTGATATTAGCTTTTCAGGCGCAGGGTAGATAAGCTAAAAATAATTTTGTAATAATACTCAAATTGCATAAATGGATGTTTGTTCAAACATGAGGACAAATTTGAGAACTAAATCTACCTATGGATTCTAATCTTTTGTCATACAACAGTGCCTACAGAGCTGACCACTTTCCTGAAAACATAATATTTTGCTCTGACGTGGAGTTTCTAGAGGAGAAACTGAGGTACTGTTTGTTTTCAGGTCTTGTTGTTATTGCTTGAACGTCCCTGAAATCCACAAAAACTCTCATTTGGATCATGCAATTAACCAATTATTGATTCAATCCCTACTTCTGAGAGCTGGAGTGCTTTAATGCAAATACAGCAGACCTGCTGCTTTCATCAGAGGTAAATAGAAGCATATGGACAGGATAGGAATAACTGAAGCTCTAGCACTCAATGGAAAACTTTTTTTTTTTAATAAAAGCTATCGGACTTCAGTTTGTAAGTGCAATTTTCATTGGCTCAGACATGACCGTATGTCTCTGCATGACATGAGAAAACCTTAAACCGTGCAATGAGTGAATTCTGCCCCAGCTTTTCCTGCAATACGAGGTGGAAGGGGAGAACAAGGAGGAAGAGGACCCCTTGCCAGATTGCCTAAGTGGGTCCTCCCTCCTCTTGGGGCATTTTCCAAATTCTCACTTCATTTTGAACTTATGCCACTGGCTCACTTTCCTTTTCTTGTTTTATTTTTCCCATCAAAACATTTTATAAAGCAAACACAGGCTTGTCATGCAGAAGACAATAATACCTTTGCTTTGCTGAAATGCTCTGCCAGTCCCTATCCCGTGAAGGCACATTTTGAAAAGGCCATTTAGGTGAAATTTGGGATGTCCATGTAAAACGTCTGAAATTCTGGGGGGGGGGGGGGGGGGGCGGGGGGAGGGAAGGGGGGAGGGGGACAGGAGTGAAGGTGGATACATGTAAATGCCGTCTAAAACCGTCCTGACTCTGTCCCAAAGGATAAACATGTCTGCTGCAATATAGAGCTGGAGGCAGAATAATGGACAACTGGCTGATTTCTGAAAGGTGCACGTGCACGATAGAGACACTTATGGTATTGGTCACACGGACATGCCAGCACTGGTATTTTGGGATGTGAACATGTATATGTTACAACATGCACGCCCTGGCCTGCCATTTTAGCAACGGAAATGTAGAGTGGCATAGGAAGTGAAGTCGTGAGGGGGCATCCTCCTCCTCTTTGTGCTGTTGACAGCTGGCAGAAATGAGCCCTTTTCAAAGGTCTGTTCATGTCCAGGAGCAGCTATAGACATGGACGTGTCTGCTGCTGGTTTTAAATGTGCAGTCTTGTTCTGAAATCTGGCCCACACATGTATCGTTTTTGGAACACCCTGGACAAGCCTCCACCATGCCTCCATAGGACATGGATGTGATCACACTGAACATGTTTAAGTTCAGGGCGTTCTAAAGTGACTGGGATGTGTGAATGGCCATTTTCAAATGTTCAAATTATGAACAGGGCTTCTAAAGTGACTTTCTTTCTCTCACCCTTAAGATTAATATTTTCCATTATGACTTTCTTTGTGAGTCTTTTGCACACGCACTGTGGGGAATGTTTTCTAAAATGTGGTAGCAGTTATAGAGCGCTGAATTCCACACTAAGCAGTTAGAATGGGACCGTGGTACTCGTTACTGCATGCTAAAAAGGCAGCCGCTAGCCATTTAGCTCTGGATGACGCTGGTACTGGGTGGGTTTAGGGTGGAGAGTGGATGTTGACTGCACATCACAGTTAAGATGGGCATCATTAGTCATGCTAACCATGATTGCTGCACGTGGTGTTATGTGCGCCTGCATTAAGTGTGGCTGCCAGTTTAATGTGGCAGAGTCCTTCGACCCAGGCAAACTTCATGGGGACATGCTGATAGCACCTCCAATAGTTAACATGGGTTTGACCCAGCCCTTGTGCTAATTTTCAGCACTTAGTGCATCTTAAGCTGCCATAAATTAGTGCACTTACTAAACATACACCTGTATGTGCACTTAAACGTTTTCTTATGCACAAATTGATTGTATGTGCATAGATCTGTAAGTGTAAGTGTGAAGAAGGAAATTTGCATGCACCTTCAGATTTTAGATATCCAAAGAAACCGAATCGACCGTGATGAATGCATATCCCTCTCACTAATGCTTTAATCACAATGAGGCACATTTCACAATGGGATGTTCAAGTGCATCTGGGACATCAAAGCCAGAACGTCTGAAAAAAGCAGGCGCGTGTAAGTTCAGGCATGATTTCGGAAAAGTGGACATCCCCAATATGCACGTATAGCAAACATCTATATAGATGTCCCAGAATATCATTTCAGAACCAAGATGTCTAATAGCATAGGGCCCAATTCTGTGCCACGAATAGCGGGGATGGACATCCTAACATGACATCCATCCCCGCTATTTGTGCCTTTCCTCACCATGTCTAATTTCCTCGCTGGTTGTGCGGGGAAGTTAGATGGGGGTGGGGAAGGGGTGGCTCAGGGACGGAGGCTGGGCGGGAAGTGGGTGGTCATCGGCCCTGGACATACAGGGCTGATTCTAACTTCCCTGTACATGTTCTTTTGTCAATGCCAGGGCACGGATGGGCAGGGGGGGCTGAAGGACATTGCTCGCAGCCCAGCCCTGACCTTAGGAGGTCAGATCGGGGGTTGGGCTGTGGGGAATATGTTTTTTTTTCCAGCAGCCAGCATCACAGCTCTTCAATGGAGCCATGGCGCCACGGCTCCATTGAAGAGCCTTGATTGAGTTAGCCGAGAAGGTCCTGTATGTGCTGGCTGGGCTGAATCGCAGTCCCGGCCTGCACGTACAGGACTGTTTGTGATTCTGATCCCGCGGGGCTAGATGTGCCCCACAGGATCAAAATTGCAATTCACTCTGTACGTCTGGCTCAGACTGGACGTACAAAGAGGATCTACGTCTGGAACGGAATGAGCTCTATAATGATTAGAGTAGTGACTTAAGAGCAGGTTGACCAGAGTTCAAATCCCAGTGTGGGCATTTTTGATCTAAGGCTAGTCACTTAATTCTACACTTTCTGGATGTTTAAGGTGAAAGCAGCAACTTTCCTGATGCCTCTTCATGCCTGGAGCAGGTGTAAAGATGGACGTGCCTGCAGATGGTTCTGAGATCCAATGGGAAAAGTGCATTCAACCTCCCTGGTCATGCCTCTGCCGCACCCCTGTGCCGACCTGGACGACTCTGTACTGCAGGTGTCTGTGAACATCATTTGTGGAATGGCTAAGGAGGCGTGTCAGTGATGTCAATATCCACGTGCATGGCTTCAGATGTCCAAATCACAACTAAACCTTTGACAATGACCCTACGTGTTCATAGACACAACAGTAGACAGTGTCACCTGTCAAGTACTTCATTTTCTCCAGGAAGACTATCAGCCGTAGCTGGATTGTGAATTTATACCCAGAGCATCCCTTGGTTTTGCTAGTTCTGCTTCTTACATTTGAAATCAATGGCTGAAGTAGTGGTGTGCCGCTGTCCCCCAAAAGACTGTGCCTCCGTCCAGCCCGCCATGCCAGCTCCCCCCCCCCCCCCCGGACTGAAGCGGCAGTGGCTGAACGACCACTTCAGCACTCCATCAGGCCCTAAAGTGCCCGCACACATTCGTGCTCACTGCCTACCACTCCTGCCCCACCCATGCAACTTTCTTGGAGGATGGGCAGAAGCGATAGGTCCGAACTGTGCGCATGTGCGCAGGCATTTTAAAGCCCGCCATGGCGCTGCTTCCTGAGCATTGGGGTAATGATGCTGCCTACCAGGGTCTGTCGCCCTAGGTAACCACCTAGGTTCACCTAGTGGATGGGTTGTCCCTGGGTAGTGCATCAAGAAAGGGATTCAGTGAGCTGACATTGGCCTCAGAGAGTTGTGTCACATGGCAGCTCTAAATTTGTTAGGCGTGTGCATTCATATCTGTGCATTCACTTCATTATTCTGCCTTAAAATTTAGCATGTGCTAAATTGACTAAGCATGCACTAATTGAATTAACACTCTGAATTTGTTGGTTAATCCACATTAAATCAATTTAGCACACACTAGAAACTCCCTATTAAAGCAACTGCATGAAGCTAACTGAAAAAAACATCTGAAAGTTATGGATAAATTCATGGAAAAATATGAAAACGAGCTGATTTTTGAATGCATATTACAATAAGAGAAAATGGTTTAATTTCTCTAAACAGGAGACTCTTACAGCACCACTATCCCCACTCCCCCGCCAATCACCCCCAGCAGCACTCAATAATTACAGAGGAAGACTGGGCAGCCCGTGGAGGGAGAAGCAAAGGCATAAGAGTATGTATTCTCTGTGGCTTCTACACCACAATACAGGGCAAATAATCTCTAGGATAAAGAGCCATTATTCACCACTGATAAGCTCTCTTTTGCTATGGGGATAGGGGGACTCATGTTCATTGTCACTTAGGCAACATGTGACATCACTTCCTGGTTGCTGAGAAGAAAGGTTATTAAATCTACAAGGCTTTAGTTAAAAATAGCTCCTCTATAAAGCTGCTTTTTTTTAGACCTCTAAGATAAAATACTTCTTAATTATGTTATTGAAGGCCTCTTAAGCCACCCCTCCCTGGCAACTCTGCTCATCGACTAAATCACTGCTTTCTATTCCCTTCTCTTCTACTGCCAACTCCAGGCTCCGTTCCTTCCAGCTTGCTGCACTGTATACCTGGGACAGGCTACCTGAGTCGGTACGTCAGGTTCCACCCCTGGTCCTGTTCACATCCAGGCTAAGAAGTCATCTCTCAAGGCTGCCTTTGGATCCTGAACATTTATCCTCCTGTTGTCACCCATTTTTATTTTAATCATTTCCCTAGGAATTCCCTTGTCCCCTGGCTCTTTGGAGCAGGGACTGACTCTTTTTGTGCACTTGTGGAGCACTGCTTATGCATAGTAGTGCTATAGGAATGAGGAGTAGTAGTACATATTGCAGAGATGACCGAAGTTATTCCAAAGCTATTGTACTTTTAATGTTGATGAACACAAGCGAGTTAGCAGGAAAAGGTGAACTCTGTTACACATGGTAACTCATTTATGATCTACGTAGCCAGTGAGGGTTGGAACCATTTGGTCCAACTAGTTTAACTTGCTTCTGAAATTTTAACTAGGGCAGAGAAACATCTGACCTGGGATGGCTAATTTCGGGCACAGGCTCAAAAACGTTCAAGTGTTAAGCAAGGTTGTCTGACTACAAGCAGACAAAGGCACTTTGTCAGTAAATTAAGTAATTCATTTCAGTTCAAAGAATAATAAATACGTACCTACTAATTATGGGTTTGGGTGAGAAGATTTGATATGCCTCAGCAAGTGAGAGAGAGCAGCAGTTTCTCCTAGGACAAGCAGGATGAGTCAGCCACACTTGGTGACGTCATCCGACGGCGCCGAGACGGAAGTACTCTCCATAGCTCAGAAGGGCTTTTGCCATTGCCTCAGAAGAAAGGCCTGGCAAACTACCCCCCCCCCCTTGCTCCAGCCCCCCCTAGAACAGACAGAGGACCTCCTGGAACCCTTCGCACAGTACCGTGCCGACGAAACAGGGAAAGCCTCAGCAGAGTCCAGCACCGTTAGGGACGTCACTCCCATCAGCATGGCAATCTCAGCTGGCGTCAGCACTGTGCGCTTTGTCCCCCCACCCTTCGGCGCCGATGTCATCATGCCTCCCGTTCCGGCTAGGCAGTGAGGCAGCAGCTCGGCAAGCAGCAGCTCAGCATGAATAAGCTTCCTTGTGGCGCTGGATTGTAACCCTAAATCACTCTGCCCCTGCAAGCAAGGCATAGCACTTACTAAGACTCCATGTGCCTTATCGTGACGGACTGCCTGCCAGGGGTACACTGAATCCTCGGTACTCTAAACCGCAACTAGACAGGGGAAAATTCTTGCAAGCAGAATAGCTACTCCGCAGCGCTCCTGCTGGGCCTCTGGCATGCTGGAATGGAGCAGTAGCCCAATGTTCAGAGAACGGGCAAAACGGCCATCAGAGGGGCACACTCACCATCTTGGACCACAGCCAGAGTTAATCAGTCAATGCTAAAGCGGGCAGCTCCTGCTATCAGCAACCCATGGCATCGACACAGCCCACTTTGGTCCTCAGGCAGCGTCAAACCAAAGCAGCCAGCTCCGGTGGTCAGCAGAACAGACCCATGGCATCAACACAGCCGCTCACAGGCAGGATCTGGACTAGAGTGGGCAGCTCCTGCCATCAGCTCCTCCAGCAGTCCCTTGAAACAAAGGCGGAAGGAGCCCAGGATCAGATCCTGAATGACCAATTGGCCACATACTAGTACAGGGCCTGCACGTAACATTAAACACCCGTACAGGGCTTCACATCTGCTTCAGTCTTTGAAAGAAACTCTTCAGTCTTCAAATTGAAACACACAGCCCCTCTGATGAATGCAGCACACTGCATGCCTGCGTGCCAGGTTAGAAGAGAGCCTAAGGGCTAGGGTTGGGCAGACTGGATGAGTCTCACATGCACCAGCTACATTTAAAAGATGGAAGGGGGCGGCTCCACAGATGTCTTAGGTCTCTGTGCACCTCCACCGGCAAGAAACCAGCCCCTGCTCCCAGGGGTAAGACAACTGAGGCTGTCCAAGAAAAAGGTGAGGCGGTCATTCCAAAAAAAATAAAAAAAAATAAAAAATAAAAAAAAATTTGCAAGCGTTGCTGCCAACACCTGTGGAGATCTGCCTACAGCCCCTCGGGCCCAGCAGCACCTCAGACTCTGCAGCGCTGCCCTTGCAGCCAAGGGACAACTGCTCCCATATGCTTGCCTGCTCCTCGTACCCTCATACTCCTCCGCCAGGACCACCTCACACCCTCGCATGAGGCAATGCCGTGTGGTGGCAATAGACTCAAAATGAATAAATATATAAAATAACATCTCTTGGTGACTCCCC
The DNA here is from genome assembly GCA_033557465.1 of Ichthyophis bannanicus. Taxonomy (NCBI): domain Eukaryota; kingdom Metazoa; phylum Chordata; class Amphibia; order Gymnophiona; family Ichthyophiidae; genus Ichthyophis; species Ichthyophis bannanicus. Next base: position 183,746,831 of record CM066041.1, on the reverse strand, counting down.
AGACACAGGCAAAGATTTGGCAAACTATACCTGGACTCCCTGGTGAACCACCAGAAGCCTCACATTGACTGGTGGCTGTCTAAGCTAACATCAACACGGGTTGCTGCTTAAGCTAACCTCAACACCACCATATCCACAGCAATCCTCCCATAACACTGGCGGGACAACCCGGGCTACAGTGTGGTACTCTACACACAGCCACGGTACTTGGAACAGAGACTCAGTTCTTCTTGAGGATCTTGCAGAACACATCTCTACTTTACCATGACCTATCGCCTACCGTGCGAAGCCTGCACCTCTGGCAAAACTACCCAGCTGCCCCTGGAAAAACTACCAAGCTGCTACCCAGCTGCCTCTGCCAAAATTACCCAGCTGCCGTGCAAAGCCCAGAAGGCTTCACAGCTGCAATGCCAATGGCAGAATCAAGACCCGCATCCCCGGCTGCGGTCAGTGCTCCAGAACAGGAGCAACAAACTATCACCAGTCCTTCAGATACAGGGACAACTAGTTACCACCAAGATTTCCCTACTAAACAACTCCTACACTGGAACCCCAGTGAGCTCTCCTACACAGGAACCCCAATGAGCTCTGTGGCGCTAAAACCTAGAACCTTGTGGGACCAAAACGTTGGCCATGAGTGCAAGGTGGCTGGGCCCAAGGCCAGTCGCGGGATCACCGGTCTAGGGATAATAATTATGATCAACCCAGATGCAGCACTGCCATGCACACACACAAGCACATGTCCATATCAACAAACTTCACAGGTTCAAGACCTGGCTGCAGGCCCTGTTGAGCATTAGAGCACACCGCCAGAGGGCCACAACACCATCAGAGTGCCACAAAGGCTCCTCTCGCTAAAGCCTGATTGTCAACAAGGTGGCCATAGTCCCACACCTATACACAAAGGGAACAGATTCCCACGTCCTTACGTGACGATAGGTTGCAGGAAAGTTGGCCTGACGGCTCTGATAATGAGCACTGTCTACCATCCTAGGAAGGTCTCTGATTAAATTCCTGAGTTAGGACTTCTGATCACCAAGCAGGATGGGTTTTTGTTCTCTGTGCACAACCAGATCAAAAGAAAATGGATGATGGTTCTAATTAAGTTCTAAACCCTGGACTTACCACCCTAAACCCTGACTTACCATTGCAAGCAGTACCCACCCTTCCAGGCAGGGCTAACTGCGAGTGGCCCTCCCTGGGACAGCTACCAATACAATACGAATGAAACTTGTGCCTTCGCATCATCATCATGCAAGTCCTATAGCACTTGGCAAAAGTGCCAGACGGGTCTTCCCCAATTCCCTGGCTTGGCAGCTTCCGACGATTGTGCTCGGCAGCCGCACTGGCACACTACTCAACTGGCTTACATAGCGGGCACCCCGAGGACAGAACCACCACAGACAGAACTGCGGTAGACTGCCAGCGAGATTACTGCTAATCCTGATGCCATCTCAGGTAGCGCCCCCAGCCGCAGCAAGATTACTGCTAAGCCCACCTCGAGTAGCGCTCAATGCTACCTATGCTACGACGAACACTACCATAATCAAGCCATATCAGCCAGGCCGTCGGACCACAAGATCCCTCTCGGGAGAAGCAGAGACTCCACACCCTGCATAGCATCACATCCTAAGCAACTATACGCCTAGGATGTACGCGAAATGGCACACCAGCATTATGGGACACAACTCGTCATATGTGACCTCGACAAACCTGGGGTACTCCTCCCAGGGACCCAAGCAGGTGCTCCAGCCATGCCTAGGGCACTGCCACACACGCAATGCCACCATGGCCGCCAGGCCATCAGACTGGAGAATATTTCCCTGGAGACACTCCATACCCTGGACATCACCACAGCCCTACGCAGCTACATGCCCAGGGCACACACGAAACAGTGCACCAACAGCAAGGGACCCAACTGGTCCCAGTGAACTCCACCTCTAGAAAGTCCGCATGCTCCTCCTCCTGGCACAAGTGGAGGCTCAAACAAAACACGGGACTCTAGCCGCGCCGAAGGGTCCATCGACGGCCTATGGCCCACTTCATGCCACATGGACAAACGCATCTCCTAGCAACATGGACAGACATGTCGACTAGCAGTCTCAAGGTCTACACCATTACATCCTGCCTGGACACATGACTCATGTCCTCTACGGTATCAAACATACGGTGTTAATACTTAAATTGCATCACTCCTCACTGCCGTGGCTGCATTAATGAGTCAACTTCCGTGCCTGCATTAATGAGTCAGTCTTGCAGCACTTGCAGTGCTCCCATTGTTGATGCTGTTTAGTTTTGCAACACTCTTGCAGCACTTCTAATGTTGATGCTGCCTCACAACACCCTTGCAGCGCTTTCCAGTGCTCCCAATGTTGATGCCATGGCTATCTGTCTCGCAACACTCTTGCAGTGCTTTGCAGCGCTCCCAATGTTGATGCCATGGCTATCCTTGCTCCCAGTTGTTAAGTCAACATTACTACTCATTGGGACCCCCCTCTGCTACTGCGTCTCGGCGGCTGCCCCTTGAGACCATTGACTCTGCGGCTGCCCATGGAGACCATATACTCCCGCTACCGCGCGCGCATGCAACCACATGCGCGAAGTGAGATGGCATGTCTACACATTCAGTAAAACTACACGCGGCATCTCATGGGCGCACACTCACTAACACTGCACGTTTATACTGTGTGCGGGCACATTACACATTTGGCACCGCCACCAGGTGCACTACGGCGTTGCCCTGCCTAACAATGATATTCCAAAGTGCTCATATTCCAAAGTGTTCCAGGCCATACCAATAAAACCTCCAGTCCTGATAAGGTGTCCCTGAACCTGATATTGGCCTCCCCCTCGTCCACCACATCGCACAACAGCTTGGGAGGCACCAAGTGTGGCTGACTCATCCTGCTTGTCCTAGGAGAAAATGAGGTTACTTACCTGTAACGGGAGTTCTCCGTGGACAGTAGGATAAGTCAGCCACACATACCCGCTCACCTCCCCTGGAAAGGGGTCGGCCTCTAACCAGTGCCCTCCTCCTAGCGACTAAGGCTCAGCTAATGACGAACTGGCTAGCTAGGGGCGGGCCGGGGGGTAGAGCCAGTTGGCTCATGCTCATAAGGGCAAAAGCCCTCCTGAGCTATGGAGAGTACTTCGGTACAGTGGAGAGTACAGTCGGATGATGTCACCAAGTGTGGCTGACTTATCCTGCTGTCCATGGAGAACTCCTGTTACAGGTAAGTAACCTCGTTTTCTCTGTTTTACCCCACCTTATAACGCATAAACTACCACCCAATGGATTAGAGATTAGTGCATTTACTACAAAGTGTGTGTAGCTGGGTCACATTACCTGAAGTAAACATTTTCTTCTTCATATCATTTTATGTTTGGTTGGGTAAATTAGAAAGCTGGACCACAGTGACTTCAGAACAATATAACAAGCCCTGGTACTCCCACACTTTGATTACGCTAATGTTTTGCTATATGGGCTCCCACAGGCAATGCTACACCCACTCCAACTTGCAATGAACACAGCTGCAAGAGTCTTAGTTGGTGTATCAAGGACAGACAGAGGAGAACAGCGGAAGGATTGACCACGGCCTACCAGATGATAATTAAAATGCTTTATTGAGGACCCAACTTAACAAGTTTCGGCCAAAGCCTTCATCAGGGGTCAGGAAACCACATAGATGGTGTAACAGACACGTCTATGCGGTGAAGCAATCGCTCTTCCCAATCTGCACAAGATGTACCTGCACAAAATGTGAAAGGCGGGAAATGGGAATTGCGGTAGACTCTCTTCTTTTCTTCCCTCTGTATCAAGGACAGACCACATCACTGGCTACTGGCTTCACTGGCTACCCATTGAGGCCAGACTAATCTACAAGATCTTAGTCTTGACCTTCAAAGCCCTAAACAACCAACCCCCCACATCTATTAACGAGATGATCCACATTACACCCCCAAACAGAACCAGAAGATCCGCGACGGTGAACACCTTGACGATCCCAAAAGAAATGACAACGTGCACAAAAGCAACATCCAACAGGGCCTTCGCGATCTACGCACCTAGAGCATGGAATGCCCTCCCCACAGACATGAGAGTCATTAACAGCCTGACCAAATTGAGGAAGGCACTGAAGCATCATCTTTTCATAAGACACTACCCAGAAACTAGCTATAGTAACCAACCAAAGAGCACTCACATTAAACACCTAAAGCCCCCCAATAGCATTTCCTACAAGATAAGAGACAGCCAGCACAATCAGATTAGTCCTGAATAGACTTTAGCCTGAAACATAGACATCATTGTAAATAAAATGTAGAAAAGTTACCCCAGTTAAATCCAAGTTTTAATTCCGGTTCACTGTAAATACCATGTGGCCCTGCTGCACGGTATATCGTTTGTTTAATGTACACTGCACTGATATGAATAGCGCGGTATATAAGAGAAGTTAAATAAATAAATAAATACAAGCATTGTTCACAATCAATAACTAACAGCAGGCACTTGGTTTTCGTTTTGCTTCATGTATGCATTGTTATAAACAAATTCCAAGGCAATTTGGAAAAACAAATCAGACTCTACAGGTTAAAGCAAAGATATTTGCTATATACAAGCAAATCATACTGGAGGTACCTTTATAAACTTCTTTACTGCATTATAATATTACCCCAGGGGTTCTGCATGTAAACGTATGGAAAATTATGTGATTACGCTGTGACAAGAAAGTGTCGGTGGCTTCTGGGCTGGGGCAGAGTTTGGGCAGAACCACAAAATACATGAGTTCTTTATAAAATCCATGTCGTCACGCAGATTCTAAGCACCAGTATAAATGTCCTTGGCTTCAGTCTAGCTGCCTGTTTACCTCCTGTATTTTATAATGACACATCGGTGCTTTCATCAGTTCCCTGATGTTGTATTGATGTTACATTTATGTTGTTGATATTGTACTTGCACTCATAGGCATCAGAAAGGGATGGGCCACACAGGCCCTGGCCCCATCAAAAACTGCAGTGGCAGGCCGCAGGCTGACTGTGAGGATCCCATCTCACGCGGACAGAAGAAAGATCCCTTCCTGTTCTTCCCGCAGGAATCCGATCTCCTGCGGGTAGATCAGGAATGGTCTCTGCCTATGGGGTGGAGTTAGGGTGGAGCTTGAGGCAGTGCTTGGGCCCCCCCCCCCCCCGAAAATAAAAGACCTTCCTCTGTCCCTGCTTGGCTTACTCTGCTTATCCCTGGAGATCCTAGACTTGAAAACTGCATTGTTGAGCATTGTATTTGCCTGAGTTGTACTGTGTCAAATTTTGATAAATAGATAAATGTTGTTGTTGTTAAATGCCGTCAAGTCAGTGTCAACTCATGGAAATCCTCTGGATAGTTGCCCTAAACTGTGTTCGGTCTTCAGTCAGGCTCATTGTTGATAGAGTGAGTTCATATTATTTCTTCTTGGATGTTTTATTTTGAGAGTCAAAAAACAGCTGTTGGTGAATCATAATGAGAGTCATCTTATAACAGGTCACCTAGGTGAGAAGGTCAAGTTGGTGTACATCTTGGGCCTGATTTATAAAGAAACATAGGGCCCGATTTTGATTTAGGAAGGCTATGCCCAATGTCAGTACATAGCCTGCCACTGACCCCCTTAACCCAGATTTCCACTTCCGTGGCAACAGAAGTGAAAATCCGGGTATGTCTGGATGCTTCCGGAGCCGCCGAGGCACACCCCTAGGAATTCATTGTCATCTATTGATCAGAATTTCAGAGTTGATATATCCAAAGCATTTAAGGATAGTTGATTTTCCTGTTACTCATCATCCCACCCCAATCTTCTTTCTGTCTTGTGGCAAATTATAAGCAATTGAGAGCAATGACTCAAAAAGCATTTTAAGGATCTTTGTGAGATACCTCTTAAGAAACATAGAAACATAGAAATATGACGAGGGCGCTGTATAGGGCACCCTACAAGTCACACCATTGGGTAAAGTTAAATGTGCACTGTCTGCCCGTGCACCCTATAGGGCATGTTACAGAGAGCCCCACAGGTCATGCCATAGGTGTTCCGATGAGGCTCCCTGAGGAGTCTGCACTGTGAGGGTGGTGCTGCTGCCATCACCAATGCAATGTAAAACTACAAGATGCCCTGCAAAGGGTCACCAAACCCTCCATATGTGGTCTGGAATCCATGACAATGGGGCCCCCACAGGTAATGAAATAGCTAGACGGCCAAATTGTCCGTGAAAAGTACACAGTCACAAAAATGAGGTGGCAAGCTCATGGAGCAGAACTGTGAAACGCTACAAATCACCACAACAGACCCCCAGCAATTGCGGCATGCACATACAAAGAAAGTGTGTCAATGAAACAAAACAAGGTCTCAGCAAAGAAGGGCATATGGCAAACACAATCCAGACCGAGGCCAAGATCATTACCAAATATAGAAGGCCCATTAACATCATAGACCTGTTCCATGAAGCGAAAGCCACTGGCTAGATCTAAAGGAAACACGAAAATACTATGAATATGTGCATAAAGAATATGCAGATGGCTGCACCACCACAACCCACAACCCCCAGACTGTGCAAAGAAAGCGTGTCATGCCACCACCCAAAGTGCCCGTTGGGGGGTAAGGATATGGGTTTAAGCGAAAACATGCATGGTGCACTGCGCATGTACATCAGCAGAGTCGAGAGGAACATATGAGGGGGTAGTCACCCCTAACAGTGCCGTCCCAGGGATGGTCAAATGAATGTGTGCACACTGCAATATAACAGGAAAAGACAGTAGCCCAACAGTGTGCCCAAGAGGAAGTATGAGAAAGATGACCAGTATGCTCCCGAGAAGGGTGGCCCAATGCCAAGTGAAATATGAGGTACACACGGATAGGAGAGGTCAGATGGAACCCTGGCTCACAGAACCATGTGGCACGGTGCCCCAAAAAGGGTACGTGGGACATGGTCAGTGTGCCGTAGGGACTCCAAGTGGTGTCTGCAGGGACTGCAGAACCTGCGTGCAACAGAGACAGATGTAGTACGAACACCACACAGAACCCACGGTAAAGACAAATGGATAGGTGACTGACCGAGGGACAGTAGTGCGTTACTGGACCCACATCCCTGTGGACATCCCATGTGTTATGAAGAAGTGCAGACAAACATGTTGCTGCCTAAAGCAACATAACAAAGTGTGTTGCCCACCCAGTATACTAGAGCAAAAGTGTGTGTCAGTTGTGGAGAAAATGTATGATTGTGTGTAGGCGGAGGTGGCCAGAGGAGTGGCCTTGCCATGCAGAACAGTCACAGGCCCGCCAAAAACACAGAGATGAAATACAGACAAGGGTAGCAGTGCAGGATACGGGGTGACAGTGCATAGCAACATACTGGACATGTCACATCACACTGATGCAGATTGATCTACCAAAGGAAGATACCCAACGGTGATGACGATGATAAGTGAGGCCAGGAGCTAAAGGCAAATAGGTGACTGTTACCGTGACCACAGGTACCAGTGAAGGAAAGACATAACGACATGGGGACAGAGAGAGTGAAAAGCCATGAACACTAGGATGGAAAGCGTAGCTGGAAAATAATAACTACCGTAACACCAGAAGGCATACACAAATGGATGTAGACAGGACCACAGCATGTCACCATACATAACCACAGCTGTGTGCCAGGTGAGGGCACCCCAAAGACTAAACAGGATGCAAATCACATTCCGAGCAGGGGTACACAGACTATATCACAGTCCACAGGAGGGATGGGAGGTACATATGAACCGGTCCATACACGACCCTGTAAATATCATGCAGTGCAAACCAAAGCAAATATATCAGGGGAGCGACAAGAAAGGGCCAGAAGGGGACAGGGCAATGGAGAGCCATGTTGATGGGCCGTGGTCAGGGACAAGCGAACGTAAGAGGAGCATGTGCCTGACAGAACAGTTGAGTCATGGTGGCTGGACCAAACGGCAGCAACGGTACCAGTAAACAGGCAGGCCTGTCACATGCCCCGCCACATGTGTGACAAACCTAACCTAAGGGTGATGGGGAAGTGGGCCCGAGAGCAGTGCAGCACCATAGGAGCAGCGGAGAGTAAGAAACATATATGGGTCACACCATGGCGACTGCAATGCAAAACACACTGTATTGCAACTCACCCGAGTCAGCTGCCTGTTGCAGTTGTTCACACAGAAACATCACATGTAGCACAGCATCGGGCAGTATGATCAGTAATGTTCCAGGGTCCCGTAAAGCAGAAGCTCATCCTGGGGAGGCAAAAGCACATCTGACATGTTGCCACACGACACAGTACTGCTGCACAAATGACACACCTGTCCACACATGATTAACCCAGATAAAGGTCACCAGCAGCCATTGAACTTACAGGAGAAGAGCTCCCCGATCAGACGTTGCCTGGCCGCCATCCCAGCACGTGTGTCCACATGGCCAGGTGCAGGAGGGCACACAGGATCCACCCCAAGATCCTCATTAATATCGACTGGAACATTGTGCCTGAGAGCAATGTTGTGTAGGATGCAACAGGCTAGTATGATCTTTGCCACAGTCAAGGGCCCGTACTGTAAGGCTCCGCCAGTCCTATCCAGACACCTGAAGCGACTTTTGAGAACGCCAAAGGTGCGCTCAATGACAGAGCGGCTGGAGGCATGGGCCTCATTGTACCGCATCTCTGCACCTGTCCGAGGGACACGCACAGGGGTCAGAAGCCAGGCGCGACACCCATATCCAGCATCACCTGCAAACAGAAATGGAAGTAAGGCACATGTGAGAAGAAGAACCTATGGAAACCCTGATGTAGCAATGCACAAATGGACAGCAGGGAAACATGGTCACACACACATGACGGCACAGCATTGCACACAGTTGTGGTGCACTAGAGACCGCATCTGGGAGAACAGGATCACACGTGCCGTTACATAGATGGTCAGGTGTGCAGGTAGCTGGGTCATGATGTGATATGGCACACAGGTGATATGTCAGTGTACCACAACCCGGGTTGGCAAGGTGGGGGTGGCAGCGCAGACAGGCAAAAGCAAACAGTCATGCAGCAGACATGTGTGATAGCAGGTTCGCACATACACCCTGACACGTGCCACCCCCGACAAGGTGGATCAGTAGGTCACATACACACTGTACAGCTTGTCTATGGTCCTGTTCCGCCTGTAACCCAAACCCCCTCCCCCCCTGGCTGCCACATGCACAGTCCCATGGCACATTGGGCATGAGATGGACACAAGACACAGGCCGACATATGTGAAACCTTTGCACCATGCATGTCCCGACTGACCATGGAAAAGGCTGATAGCGATGTAAACATCTAGGGCCGGGCAGAGACGACAACACATGGCTGCGTGGTGACACCGATGAGCAAGAATAGGCACATGGTAGGCAAGGGGATGGGTGTTGATGCGCAGAGGTATGTGAGCACAGCCCAGGTGACAAGGTGTGCTGCGGCCACAGCACAAGAATAGTCAGCACAAGTGCACTACAGCACCATGTCTTGCATGCAGAGGACACAGGTGACAATGGTGCCCACGTGAAACACATATGGTCGCTCAACACGGGATGTGTGAAATACCTACCCAGCAGGACACAGTCCTCATATTGACCGGCCTCAAACATTCCAAAGAGTGCTGAGTTCTGCAGGATATAGGAGTCATGGGCTGACCCTGGGAAACGCGGGACCACATTCATGATACGCATACCTGCATCACAGACAACCTGCACATTGAGGGAATGGAAGTGTTTGCGGTTGCGGTACACAACCTCCCTGTCGCGTGGCGGGATGAAGCAACATGTGTGCAATCTATTGCACCCATCACATGTGGTATCCCTGCAATCTGCTGGAATGCATGTCCCAGGGCCACCCAATGTTGCCTACTGTTGGGAATGGCAATGTAATTCCCAACCCGGCTGACCATGGCCCGCAGTACCTGGTGGAGGCAGCGAGAGAACGTTGGCCGGCTCATTCCACCCACTGCGGCCACTGAGGTCTGGAAACAGCCAGAGGCAAAGAAATGTAGGGCAGCAAGGAGCTTGGCCATTCCCGGTTTAGCATGTGACCGTGCAGTCAGGGGCTCGAGGTCAGGCCGGAGATCCTCATAGAGCTCCCTAATAGCCCCTGTGTCCAGCCGGTAGAGGGAGATCACCTGGTCCTCCCTGATGTTCTGTAGCAGGGCCCTGGGCCTGTAGAGGCGTTGCAGGCGTGGCCGCCCCTCAGGACGCCTACGGCGCCGTTGTTCCACCACACCCGCATGTGGACCCTCCACAGCTGCAGGCCTGTGTTGCATCGGGTCAGGACCCATGCCCAGGGCCGCAGCCCCAGGACCAGCATCTCCCTCTGCCGGAAAGCGCAGCTCAGCTAGCTCCAGTAATGCAATGACTGCACCACCTGCATTCACAGTCTGAGCCAAGATAGACACAGGATGTGGGACAGGTGGCTGTGAAATAGGGTACAGGGTGGGAGCAGAAATCACACAAACAACACACACCTGGTCAATCAGAAGCATCCAGCACAACCAACACCCTGTAGTCAGCAAGGTCCGAAAGCCCTCAGCGTAGCGCGCGGAGGACTGCGCGTACCTCCGCATTGCCCCTGGCTAAAGGCATTCCGATCACAAACCCCGTGTTCCCGTGTGACGCAGCATACCTTAAAGATCCCGCGGGGCATACACGCTTCCGAATATGGAAGACGCCAAGATCTCACAGAGACACATACCACGCGTACACGTAACGCACGTCCATGCGTGCGCAGGAGGAGAGCGCGTACGGAACATGCCTGCGGAACGCGTGTACAATACGCGCGCACGCAACGCGCTCAGAGACACACCCACACGAGAGCTATATAAAGCTGTGGAGGACAACATGGCCTGCTCCTCAGCACACATTCATGATGGAACATACCAGCCAGATGTCGGAGACTACAGCAGCACAGCAGGTTCCAGGAATGGACACCCACTGCACTGATGGGGAGAGGCCAGGGCCATCAGGCATGCAGGAGACCCCATGTCCACAGGGTCAGAAGCGGCGCAGGGCCACCCTCCCAGAGGAATATCGAAAGAGAGCCATCAGGTTCAGCCAGGAGGAGAATGACCTCCTCCTGTCAGCCATCCTGGACTGATATGAAATACTCTTCGGTCAGCAGAGCACCACCACATCTGGTGCCACACGTGCCAAGGCATGGGCCGAGGTACAGGCCCAAGTGTCCACTGCTGCTGGCCCGCACAGAGATGTTGAGAGCCTTCACAAGAGGTATTGCGACATCAAGCGCAATATCCGAAAGGAGCTGACAAGGGAGAGGAGAGGGGCCCAAAGCACCGGAGGCGGCCCAGCACAGGTCGCAAACCTTACTGATCTGGAAAGGCGATTGGCAGAGTGACTCGGCCCTACGTATATACATGGCCTTCCACCTGAGCTGGACACTGCGCACCCAGGTGCTGGTAAGTGTGTGAGTGAGCTGTACCAGTGAGAGCGTGCAAGCGCACATGTGTGGGGGTGGCCCAGGGTGGACTGTGGTTCTGGTGCCATGATTGTGCAAACTGAGGACCCTGGGGGCAGCACAACCATGTAACCAGCCTCTGTGCTATGACCCATTGGGTGTGGCATGCCCATGGTGTGCAGGGAGTGCCATAGTACAGTGTATGGGTGCGGTGCCAAAGCAAGAGGCCCCACAGTACCAGCAGAGGCTGTAAATGTCTTGCAGTGGAGAGGGTGCAGGGCTGGTGGAGGTAGCACGCCCGCGAATGTGTCAACATGGCCGACAGGGCAGCACAATGTACCTGTGTCGAACACGGACTGTGTTTGCAGTGCTGATAGCGGTAAGGGGGCTGCATGGGGTGTGTGGTAGCATGCATGGGGGAAGAGGTCACTGGAAGTGGCAGGGCAACGGCCCCTCTCAACGGCCCCTCTAGGCATTGGGGAATGGGGGAGGGGGAAAGGGCCCCCACCAGGACCCATGTGGCTCACCCACACACATGTGCTCTTATGGGAGTGGGATGCGTGCAGACAGGCAGTCGTGCTGTATCCAACCTATATGATACTCTGTCCCACAGGTGACATAGCTGCCATAGCTGCAGCCGCCGATGCGAATGGGGACAGCCAGCCCTGGACAGCTGCCCCCATGGATCCAGTGCCGGAGCCGGTACCGGTGGATGCAGGAGCTCCCCCAAACACACCCGTTGGTGACAGTGGCACTATCACCCCGCCTGCGTGTGGAGGGGGGACAGACGTGAGTGACGAGCCCGGGGACGTGCCGGCAGAGGGAGGACGACGTAACAGGGATGCAGCGCCATCAGCAGTGGCAGCGGTTATAGAACAAATGCAGGCGCACACCGCAGCGGCACACAGGGATGCAGAGGGTGAGTCCCAAAATGTTGTCTGCTCTCAATGCGTCTGCATCGATAGTCCTGTCATTCCATGACGACAATGCACTACCTGCTGTCTTCACAGGTATATGGCATTTACTGCGTGCGTGTCTGAGGGAGCAGCGGAGGCAAAGACGTGCCCTACGGAGACACCACAACATGATGTACAGGGTCCTGATGGGGGTCCCAAGGGTAGCCACAGCTGCGGAGAGCATGGCGGTCACCATGCAAGCCATAGCTGCACAAATGGGGGTGCCACCACCACCACCACCGCCATCGCCAGCTCCACCAACAACAGTGCGAGCAGCAGCAATGGCAGCGGTGCCGGCAACAGAGCCACCGGCATTGCAGGGTGGGAGGGGCCAGGCAAGGCGTGGCAGGGGCAGGGGAAGGGGAAAATAAAAGCATGAACATGTGGCTGTAGAACATGTCATGTCTCCTATGTTTCTTGTGGGGGCCTGTATCACGCACAGCCCACCCATGCATGACCCTGGGGCATGGGCACTGCAAACTATTTTGACATATGGTGTAGCCACCGACACTGCTGTGGGCAGCATGGGACGCCCCACCTGCTCTTGGGCGCACACCGGCAGGCACACACTGTCCAGCAGCTACAGCCAACATCTGTTCGCCTCATCCGTTCCCCGTGAGCTAGGGGGCTGGGGGTTTGCAGCAAGCACTCATGGGCCATGGAGGGGGACAGGGCATGGCATCATGTGGGCTGTGGGTGATGGGGGGGGCAGGACTGGAAATGTGCAGGGGGATGATTGTTGGGGGGAAAGGTCTGGCAATGGCCTATTAGTGGCGTGTTGGAAATGACCTGATGGGGCCGCCACCAATTCTGGGCTGGTTGCATTGGCTCTGAATCGGGATGAGTGGTGGTGGTGGGTGACATACAGTGCACCCATGATGGTGCATGGCCGTTACATGGGCCCAGGGGAGGGGGGGGACAGATATCCTGGTGGGTGGGTGGGTGGAGCAAGGTTATGGCCTGTGCCCAGTTTGCTTCCACACAATGGATATGTCTGACATCACATGGGTCCTCGTAGGAGGACCTGATTTGCTGAGGGCACCAGTACATTGATGGGGTGTCTATGCCCCACTCAGCATGCCTTGCTATCCCCTATGTTAACAGGATAGGACTCTACATATCCAGGTCTCGGGAAACACCAAAGGGATCAGGCCACAGCACATACACTCACCCAGACTGCGGGCACAGCTTTAGCAAAGGTACAGTATACCCTCAGTCATAGACAGGCGCTACTGAGTCTACGCGCCGTGCTCCAATGACCATAGACAGTCCCAAAGGCACCTTTCGCATGGCAGGCAGACCGCCAGTCCTCTCTGTTACGCATCCCACTGTGTCCGATACCTGTCCCTGTGGCCCCTGGGCAGCCATCAGTGTAGCGCTCAGAACAGCACACGGTTAGCCTTCCTCACATACCAACTAAATGTCCGTCCCCTCCCGTGCCACTAACATCGTGCACATAGCATACTATCCAGACCCTCCTGGGATGCCCCACAGCACATGTGTGGAGGGACAGTCCATGTGGTTGCAAGGGTCAATGTCCGTGCTGCTGTCCTGTGTTCTGTGCCACGCTATGTATCATATATAGACGAATGGCACGAGTCACCCTTTATGCAGTGGAGCCCCCATGTGCATCACTTGCAAAATGCCCCCCGACACCATGACATACACGAGTAATGGACCCAACATGTGGCACAGCCCATGTCCACTCTGTCCACCCATAGCCCTGTGCACATCTACGCTCAGTGTCCATTAGCCCACCTGCTGTGTCCATGCCATCCTTCACCCTGGACTGCGCCCATCAGATGTTGCACATAGCCTTGCATGTTCCACCACTGCTGGTCCCTGGGCACTGTTACATGTGTGTGCTCTGGGACATGTGTGGCACTACCACATATAATGTCCATAGTATTGCTAGATGCATGACACATGTACAGTACCCTGCACACACCCTTTGTATCATACACTGACACACATGTGTGTGCCCTCATGTGTCGCTCACAGACCACTGACCCATAGCAAATAAGGATATCTGGACAGCACAGTGTAATGCTAACAATGAAAACCTTTATTTACACATGAACAGTGTGTGGTGGCTGTGACATAGGCCATCATGGCAACATCCCTGTCATGCAGCCCTGCTGCTCTCCCTGCGTGGGGTAGGCCTTTGCATGGGCTGTCACAGGGCGGGTGTGCATTGCGTATCCACGCGCTATACACCCCGGGGACCCCTGTCACATGGTGGCTGATCAGGCGCACCCCCAGCTATGCGCTCCTCCAGCGAGCGCAGCCGGTCAGCCACCATGGTCAGGGTCGCCAGGACCTGCCCCATGATGAGGGCGTGCTGTCTCTGGGCGTGTGCATGCGCACGCACAGCCGCTGCCAAGCGCAGTCCGCACATGCAGCCACACAGACACAGGTCTCCCCGTGTCTGTGTGGCTGCATCCACGGTGCGCCTGTCAGCGGCTATGTGTGCCATGTCCACGTCCAGGGGGGACGCATCGGCCTCACCATGGTGCAGGTGGCTGGCGCCCCCATAGAAAACTCGTCACCTCCCCCATCTATCCCCCTTAGGGCCTGTATCATAAACTTAGATGTGATGCAATCCCT
This sequence comes from Ichthyophis bannanicus, assembly GCA_033557465.1. Lineage (NCBI taxonomy): Eukaryota > Metazoa > Chordata > Amphibia > Gymnophiona > Ichthyophiidae > Ichthyophis > Ichthyophis bannanicus. The sequence goes on along the minus strand of CM066041.1, from coordinate 183,731,817 downwards.
GTGTATATAATGTATAAAGTTCACCTGTTACCCTTGCTTAAATCTCCCTTTGTTTGCTATGTATAAAGTTCACCTGTTATCCATGTTTAAACTCCCTGTTCTATGTAAGTTCAATGTATGGCTGTTCCTCATTGTACAAACTTGTTTATTGTAAACCGTGCTGATGCTGAATAGTGCGGTATAGAAAAAACTTAAATAAAATAAAAAATAAATAAATAAATAAATAGCCCTGTGACAGTCCATGCGGATGGGCACATGGCCCACACGGAACATCCCTCCCTACACCCGCCCCATCCCCCTCAAGCTCTGCCATGCCCGGATCATCCCCCTCCTGCCCCTGTCCCCCCACAGCAGGGTCCCTCCCCTCCCAACCCACCTGTACCCGCCCCTCCGCCCCCTGCCCTCCCACCACCTATGCCCTCTCCCCAACCCCCCCGCCTCCCCCGCCCTAGCCACCCGAAGCTGCTCCATTCCCTCCTCTCCCGGCCCCCCCTCCCTCCTCTGCGTCCTCCTCCCCCTCTGCGTTGTCAGCTGCAGCTCCGTCATGTTGCGGGGTGCCTTGCTCCTCCTCCACTGGGCCGGCCACCACCTCCTGCCCATCGTCTTCCTCCGGCTCCCCGTGGCCCGCATCCTGCTCCCCAGGCTCCTCTGCAGCACGTGCATCCGCTGTGGGAAAGGGGAACAAGTGTCATCGCCATAGTCACACAGCAGCCACAGTATTCACATACATCCTGTGTTCAGGACAGCCAGTGCCCCACAGGGCCATGTCACCTCATGCACCGTCCTGTTGGGCCATCCGCTCCCTCCGTACACGTTCGACGAACCGGGGGTATCTCGCCCTCAGCTCCCGCGTCTTCTTACGGAGATCCTCGACCTATTGGATTAACAACACATATTGACATTAGGGGACAAACACCCTTTCGTGACCTCTTCCAAAACACATATATATTTCTCAGTGTGCAACATAGCTAGGCCCTCTGATCACAGACTAGGGCATTCCACACAGCACCAGGATGAGGGGTGGGGCTCTGGGGTAAGGCCTACTGCATCCTGGTGTAGCAGCAGAGCACAGACAAATCAATAATACCAGGAGTCTGTTCAGAAGGTCCAAATCATTTATTTGTGCACAAGTCTCAAGCAAAGTCAATTTCAAAAATGGCTGAGCGAAGTTTTCTGGCAATACAACAACTTTTATAGACTTTTACTCCATTCTAGGTATAGAAAAACATTTCATTGGTCCCGGTACTCTCCCGTACCTCCCGTACCCCTTCTATTGGTCCCGGTGCTGATATGATTATCCAATTATGTTCCTTCAGTGGGCTCAGCACCTGCTTACCCCCCTTCTAGTCCCAATTACAATGGCCAGTTCATCAACTTGTTACTTTCATACTTCCAAGGCCATTGAGCCAATTTGTGCGTGTAGGGGAGCAGGGCTCTGCAACTCATCTGTCAGCAGTCCCAATTAAATCCCTTGCAGAAGTACTTTTCTTATCAGTGACTTTTAAACATATTTTTCTGTATTTTTCCATCTTCCAGTTCTGCTTATCTAAGCTAGTTCAATACTCTTGCTATGTCCTTGCTATGTTCCAGCTCTACAGGAGCAGATTGGGGGATGTGCAATTCCCATAGGCCTCTCCACTAGCTTCACTTACAGGTCAAGCTAGCTAAGCTCGCTTGCTTATATCAGACAAAGTGGATCACAGGCCTACACCTGCCACATTCCCCCCTTTGATTAATCTCACCCTATTACTTAATAAGGTGTGAGAATTAAATCACTTCAAAATAGTTATGTTGTAATCATAGAATTCCGACTACCTGTAGGAGGTCTCGGTTGGTACAAGGCCATAATCTTAGTTGCGGTCTTCCGCTCTACTGTACTTTCAATAGCATTATGAATAGAACGCATACAACATGGGATTAAACATGGTAATAACAAAATAACAGCAACAAGTATTAGTACTAATATAAGGAAAGTTTTAAATCCTCCCAGCCATGAGAAAAGGTTAGCAAACCAGTTAGGGAATTTCAATGAGTGCCAAGTTTGCACTGGCACATAAGCATGTCTTTGCATATCTTTAGCAATTTCTTCAACTACTTGACCCTTATCATCTATTTTTAAACAACAATTAGTTAAATTCAGCTTACCACATACTCCTCCTTCAGCTGCTAACAAATAATCAAGTGCTAAGCGATTCTGATATATAGCAGTGCGCATCTGAGTACTTTGTCTAGCTAAAAGTGTAAGAGCTTGGCTAGTTTCATTGGTTATTATTTCAACTACTGCTTGTAAGCGGATAATACGATTAATCATATAGACTGGGGTTCGATATCCATACATTCCATCATCATTCCAAGTGGCAGGCCCATAATACTCAATGATTCTTTCTGGTGGCCAATCATCACCCTGCCACTTCTCCCACTTGCCTACCTGGAGGGGTGATCTCTTCTGTCTCAATGCTCTTTTGTGTCGGTGGGTAGTATATACTGGGTATCCTAATTTTTCCCCATGTTCAGTGTTTAAAAGAAAGAAAGAAGGTCTGATGGTCCCTAAGACACATGCTCCTCCCCATTGTGGCGGGAGTCGTGCATACGCTCGGTTTCCACAGATCCAATATAGGCCAGGTGGGGCTTGCCAGACATGGGTCTTGGCAAGACTGGTCCATAAATCAGCAAGTTCAGGAAATCTGGCTAATGGGTTAGGAGGTTCAGGGTGTTTGATTCCTGACCACCATGACGTCTTTTTGGTGGTGGCATTATAGAATTTCTGGCTAAGACAGACCAGCTGTCCTACCTGTTGGGTGAACTGAGGTCCAGTTCTGGTATAGCAAAGACGTCCAACAATTGAGTGCGCTAACACCCATTCGCTAGTAGTCTTGTGTAATTCAGTCTGATTGTAAGTCAGAGAATAATTTAGTTCTTGAGCTTCCCATGGCCACTGGTCTCCCATTTGGGTTCCGCCACAGAAATAACAATCTGAGATTTTAAGACTAGATACTACTGCTCCAGCTAATTCTAAAAATAAATTCTGAGAAGGATGAGGGATTTCAAACTTATTTACATGCATGGCCTCATAGAAGGTATTATGGATATGATATTTAGATGACTTGTGGGCTTGGGTATTCAATCTGATATACACAATGGTTCCCGGATCTACTGCTCCACCAGCAATACGTAAACCAAACTTGTATCCTTGTTTCCATGCATTGGGATTGTGTATCTGCAAGTGTAAGGGGTTACAAGCATCTTTCTGACATTTATCATTTGTTGTTGACTTGGTTAAAGTGGCCATTCGTTTATCTATCTTTTCGTCAACTATACCATTATTCCATGTAGCATAAAAAACACATTCCCAATCCGGGCAATAGTAATCTGCTTCAGGGGCAGTACTATAGCCTGGTTCCTTCTTACCTGTACATTTTCTCCATCCTATGGCAACTTCTGGGCACATATACTTATGGTCATTCCGATACGCTTTTTCCCAGGTACCACAGGTGGAGCGACTATCTCTGTTTATGACATTACATGCATCAAAATTCAAAACAACAGGTCTAGTAATGTCCTTAAGTGGTGGCGTAGCAGCTATTATAGGTCCATCTGCATCCTTCCATCGTATTTCCAACGTGTAATAGGATGGATTCTGATGCGGATTATAGCATACTCTAGATTTGCCATTGGTGCAAACATTTAGTTCAGTGGTGTTATAAATACACCGAGTCACTTTTCCAGTGCAGGTATAATAAGAATGGTAAATCAAAGTCTGAGTTATTTTTAGTCCAGTTCGAGTAGAAGTAATGCAAGCAGTGCATGGAGGTAAAGCATAAGTCAGTTCAAAACCTCCAAAGAAGGCAACCAGGGCAAAGCAAAGGCAAAGATACATGTTGATTGGAGTTCTTCTGAATCCTCAGCTTGCAGATCTTGACCACGACATTCTTTTCTTCGTCCCGTTCGCTAATGAAGCAATTCAACGGGTGCTGAGTGTTGATTGAAGATCCTCAAGTTGTCCATCACACCTCAACCAACTTAGCAATTTCAGTTGGTTTTTGAAGTATGGTTAATCAATATAGTATCAAAGTAGTGTGCAAACTCGCACGCAAATTGGGTTCGTTGAAACAAAACTGTTGCTGCATGGAAAACAGCAATCCTCTTCGAAAGACTTGGCTACTGCAAGGCACTGTGACAAAGTGTCTAAGTTGCTGGTTTCCGTCTCAGAGTAACTCGCAAGGGTGCATCAAGATGCTGCTCTGCTGTCCACTGCTCAGGTTCAGGATCAGCGGCGGGCTTGACTCTGCTGTGGTGGATCCAGGCGTCGATCTCTGCTACCTTTACTGCAGTTGGGGTAGACAGGATGATGGTGTATGGTCCCTTCCAATGGGGTTCCAACGGTGTCTTCTTCCAATCTTTGATCCACACCGAGGTACCAGGCTGGTAGGGATGCAGAGGTTCCGTCAAGTTGATAGGCAACTGGTCTTGGATCCACGCATGGAGAGTCTGCAGAACAAAACTAAGAGCTAGGAGTTCTTGCCTGGTTATTTCTGAACCAATTTGGGCTAAACTTCCTTTAATTCCCTGCACTATTGGTGGGGGTTTACCATACAGAACTTCAAAAGGGGAAAATCCTGTTGATTTTACAGGAGCTGAGCGTATTCTGAGTAAAGCAATTGGGAGCACTTGGGGCCACTTTAGGTGTGTCTCCTGACAAAGCTTAGACATTTGGGCTTTTAGGGTACGATTCATTCGCTCAACTTTCCCTGAACTCTGGGGTCTATATGCAGTGTGGAGCTTCCATTGTATCTGCAAAGCTTTAGCTAACTGTTGAGTAACCTGGGAGACAAATGAGGGTCCATTGTCTGACCCTATTACTGCTGGAATTCCAAACCTAGGGACAATTTCTCTCATCAAGACTTTGGTAACTTCTTGGGCTTTCTCAGTTCTGGTTGGGAAGGCTTCTACCCACCCAGAGAAAGTACAGACTAATACTAATAGGTAATGATATCCATTGGCTCTTGGCATTTCAGTAAAATCAATTTGGAGGTTGTGCATGGGGGTTACACCTCCTGACTGAACTCGGGGTGCCGTTATAAGGCCTTGCTTGGCATTATTTTTGGCACAGGTTAGACATTGACGTGCTACTGAAGCTGATATGGTTGTCAATAGAGTAATGTAAAAATGTGGTCTGAGTGCTTTTTCCATAGCACTTTTCCCATAGTGGGTGGCTTCGTGAAAGGCTTTGACAAAAGATGGTCCTAACAGTTCGGGAATTACTATTCGTCCTGGGGGTTGACTGCCCTCTGCTGGTGGCAGCTCAATCCATCCATCTTTCAGTACTCCATCTTCCTTGTTACAGTAGTAATCTAATTCTTTGGTGGTATATCGTGGTGTCCATAAGTTTAAAGGTACTGGAAACAATGCTGCTTGCATTGGCATAGCTTGTGGTGTAATCTGTCCCATCATAGCTGCTTGTCGTGCTGAGGCATCTGCAAACCTATTTCCTTGGGCAACTTCTCCTTTTCCTGCTTGATGTCCTCTGCAATGCATGACAGCTACACGAGTTGGGGCCCAAACTGCATCAAGTAACATCAGTATCTCGGGACCATACTTGACTGACTTTCCTCCGGATGTGATGAGCCCTCGTTCTTTATAGAGAGCTCCATGGGCATGTAGAGTAGTGAAGGCATATTTGGAATCTGTATATACATTTAGCACAAGTTTCGCTCCTAATAATAATGCTCTGGTGAGTGCTATCAATTCGGCTTTCTGAGCTGAAGTGCCTGAGGCTAAAGCTGATGACTCAACTACTTCATGTTGAGTGACAATTGCATATCCGGCACAGTGTCGTCCATCGAGGATGAGACTGCTCCCATCAACATAATAGACTTGGTCAGGATTGTCTATGGGCACCTCTGTCAGGTCAGGTCGACTGGAGAACACAGTGTCCATGACTTCGATACAGTCATGTTCTGGGAGTTCTTCACTAATGGGTATCAAGGTGGCTGGATTCAAGGCGTGACTCACTTCTAGTTGTATCTGTGGGTTTTCACATAACATGCTCTGGTATTTCAACATTCGAGAATTGGTGAGCCAATAATTTGCTTTTTGTTCCATGAGGGCAAGGACTGCATGTGGCACAGTGACTCGTATGTTCTGTCCTAATGTGAGCTTGTCTGCTTCACTCACTAATAATGCTGTAGCTGCAACTGCTCTCAGGCATGGTGGCCATCCTTTGGCCACAGTGTCCAACTGTTTCGATAGATATGCTACAGGTCGCTCCCAATTTCCCAATTTCTGAGTCAACATGCCTAAGGCATTTCCCTGTGCTTCATGTACAAACAAGTGGAAAGGCTTGTGAACATCTGGTAGACCAAGTGCTGGCGATGACATTAATTCTTCCTTTAGCTTCTTGAAGGCTGTATCCTGCTCAAGTCCCCACTCCAGTGGTGACTTTTCTTCTCCTTTTGTGGCTTCATACAGTGGTTTGGCAATTTGGGCAAAGTTGGGTATCCAAATTCGGCAATATCCTGCCGCTCCCAGAAAGGCTCTGACTTGCTTTCTGGTTGTTGGGGTTGGAATTCTGCATACTGCTTCTTTTCTTTCTCTGCCTAATCTTCGGCTTCCTTGGATTATACGAAAACCCAAGTATTTCACTTCTTTTTGGCATAGTTGTGCTTTTGCTCTGGAAACTTTGTATCCAGCTTCATCTAGTAACTGCAAGAGGTCTTTGGTGGCTTGTATACATTCACTTTCTGATACGGCAGCTATCAGCAAATCGTCCACATATTGGAGAAGCACTCTCTTCCCCGGGGCCACTGGATAACTTGAAAGGTCTTGATTCAATGCAGCACTAAAGATGGTAGGCGAATTCTTGAATCCTTGGGGTAATCGTGTCCATGTGAGTTGGCCCCCTCTTCCAGAGATGGGGTCCTGCCATTCAAATGCAAACAATATTTGACTTACAGGGGCTAATCTTATGCAAAAGAACGCATCTTTTAGATCTAGTACAGTGAAATGGGTAGCTTCAGCAGGTATCAGTCCTAGAAGAGTGTAAGGATTGGGTACAACTGGATGTATAGTTTCAACTGCATCATTCACTCTCCTTAGGTCTTGCACTGGGCGGTAATCATCTGTCCCAGGTTTCTTTACTGGCAAAAGTGGAGTGTTCCATGGGGATTGACATACTTTTAGTAGGCCATATTCGAGCAATCTTTGCAAGTGGCGATGAATGCCTTCAATTGCAGCTCTTGGGAGAGGGTACTGTTTGACGTGTACTGGTGTAGCACTAGGCTTAAGGGTTACAATTACTGGGGCTATATGTTTGGCTAGGCCTGGAGGACTGCCTTCTGCCCATACTCCAGGTGGTGCATGAATGTTCTTTAAAGTTTGTTCAAAATAAGTGTCTTGGACAGAGTCATCAATGTAATACCTCCATTCTTCTTCTCGGGGAACTGTCAGCAGCATTATTCCTGCTGGTTTGACTTGGGGATTTACTGTCATTTGCATTTCTCCTTTTTCAGAGAAAGATATTTGTGCTTGAAGTTTGGCTAGCATATCTCGTCCCAGTAGTGGCACTGGACATTCGGGCATGTAAAGGAATTGATGAGTTATTTGCTGTCCTCCTAGACTGCATATACGATTCTGAAGAAAAGATTTTGTAGCTTTGGCACCAGTTGCTCCTATGATGGTGACTGCTTTTGTAGAAAATGGGGCTATTTTTCTGTCTACTACTGAATGTTCTGCGCCAGTATCAACCATAAAGTTCATGACTTGGTCTCCTATTTGCATTCCGACCATAGGCTCCTGGAGACCTAAAGCAAACTCGGAGCCCGGTCTGTCCTAATCCACGTCATTTTCATCATGGATTGTCGTAGTCAATGCTTGGATGGCTCCTCCTCTTTCTTGCTGGAATTGTTCTCGATTGGCTCCTCCACAGTTTCGGGGACGGCCTCGTCTTTCTTCTCGCCACTGATGATTGTTTTCGTCATCCTGCTGGGCGTCTTCGAGTTGCGGGCATGCATCTCTCCAATGTCCTTCTTCTCTGCAATAGGCGCATTGATTTACGCCTAGCTGCTGGGGCCGGCCTCCACCTCGGCCCCGCCCCTTCCTCTGCTCCGTCGACTAGGGATACCTCCTCTTTTCTGTTCAACTATGGCCGCAGCCAAAAAATCAGCTTTCTTCTTCATCTTTCGATCACATTCTCTCTGCCTTTCATTATCACGATTCACATACACTTTATGAGCGACTTCCAGTAACTGAGTTGTATTCATGCCCGCAAACCCTTCTAATTTCTGTAATTTACGTCTAATGTCTGGTTGAGACTGGTTTACAAAAGCAGAATTCACCATACATAAACTTCCCGGTGCCTCGGGATCATAGGGAGTATACATTCTGTATGCTTCAGTTAATCTTTCATGAAATTCTGCAGGGCTCTCATCTATACCTTGGATAACTCCTGCAACTTTGGAAAGGTTCATAGCTTTCTGGCCCCCCCTTTTCAGACCTTGTAAAAAGCCTTGGCGAAAACGGGCTAGGGCTGTGGATCCTTCATCTGTATTTGGATCCCATTGGGGGTCTTCATTCGGGAATTCTCTCTGAGCTGCTTCCCGACGGTCTATTATATTCTGCCCTGGTCCCGGAGCTATGGGGTTCTCTGCCATCCATTCAATAGCTGCTTTTCTAATTCTTGCTCGTTCTTCTGTAGTGAATAGGGTGGTCAGGAGCTGACGGCAATCTGGCCAAGTGGGTTGGTGAGTTTCCATAATGCTAGTTACTAATTCTGTCAGCTCCTGGGGCTTACTAGTATAGGAGGCATAATGCGACCTCCAATTTAATAAATCAGTTGTAGAAAAGGGATATACACATAAGTTAGGGGTCCCGCTACCACTTCATCATTATCATTCTTTACGGGCACTCCCGGGACTTGCCGTAAGGGAAACATCCTTGCTGTAGTAGGTGTCTTTTGGGATCTAAGGGTTATTGTCGTGATTGCCTTAGAAGGAGTCACTTTCTTTCTCTCAACAGGTTTTGCTTTGGGTTTCTCTTTTACTGACGTGCTAGTGCTAGCGCTGGCTTTCTCAATTACTTGTATACTGTCCTCCTCGTCTGGGGGATTCTCTCTTTCTCCTTCTTCTATCTCCGCTTCTGACTCGCTTTTTATGTCCTCCTCTTCTCTTTCCACTAATTCTTCCTCTTTCTCTCCTCCGGGAGGGGGATCAGGGGTTGGGTCCCGCCTCGGCTCTGGCCGTCTCTGAGGTTCTGGGGCAGGACGCCGGGCTACTCTTATTGGACCTGGGGTTCGGGGCTGCCTGAGGACTATTTCTGGGGAATCAGGATCTACCAAGATGGGCTTCTTCTTGGCTTTCTTATCCTGCTCTTTCATTCTAGGCTGTTCCGTTTTCTGTCTAGAATCTGTTTTAGCTAACATTATTCTGCACTGTTCCTCATAACAGCGCTGCGCCCAGGGGGGCGGATCTTCACAAATACTTAACCAGGAATCTATATAGGGGTACTGATCAGGGTGCGCTACCCGCACTCTACGGTGTATTGACTGAATAATTTCTACAGTGAACGTTCCCTCTCGGGGCCAGATGGGGTCTAGATCGGGCCACTCCCTAGTACACAAAATCTGCAAACGGGCTGCTGTCATTTTAATACCATAATCTCCTGAATATCCCTCTTTAAAATGTGCGATCATACATTCTAATGGAGTGTTTCTAGTAGACCCCGCCCCTCCCATTTCGATGTGTGCGCGCAACAACAGACAGAAGGGAAAAGGAGGGCGGACCGTGGGTAAGGGGTCCGCACGGTCCTGGAAACGTATAAGGAGTACAAATAACAAGACAAGACGACAATCGCTTCCCCCTTTTCGCGACCTGAACGCGGTCGCCCGGTCAGGAAATGCGCTACTCAGGGGTCCGCCTTCACTTGGTCCGTGCTGCCAGACCTCTCATTCACACTTCGTTCACACAATCATGCTAGCAACGTATCCCAGAATGCATTCGTTTCTATCTGTTCTGACTAGTCTTTTTCCCAATTACAAAAAGGATGAGGGTTTCACCCGGCGAATTCCCATGCAGGGTTACTCGGCTCTTCCTTGAGAGTTGATCATGCTCTCTTACCAATTCCCAATATCTCGAGATTACAAATTCCAAATTCCAAGTTCCAATGGCAGTACTGCTCTTTCTATTTCTGTCTAGACCCAAAATCAAAACTATACTCACCGGATCCGGTCCTCAAACTTCCCAAGCAGGCGCATGAGTTGGACCTCGGACTCCCCTCACTCGGGTTCGAGGCGTTGGCTCCAACCGGGCCCGGCACCCGCCGAGGTCCGACCAGCTCCCTCCGATACAAGGGACCGGTGGCGCCAGGGAGCAGCCCTCGTCGGAAGGGCGCGATCCCGGCAGGACCAAGCCTATAGAGGCGGAAAGTCGTGGTATATTGCCCTATATACACTTTGATTCCACAACTTCCCGGCCAATGCACCAAGAATATGTAGCAGCAAAGCGCAGACAAACCAATGATACCAGGAGTCTGTTCAGAAGGTCCAAATCATTTATTTGTGCACAAGTCTCGAACCAGTCAATTTCAAAATGGCTGAGCAAAGTTTTCAAGCATTACAACAACTTTTATAGACTTTTGTTCCATTCTAGGTATAGAAAAACATTTCATTGGTCCCGGTAACCTCCCGTACCTCCCGTACCCCTTCCATTGGTCCCGGTACTGATAAGTTTATCCAATTATGTCCCTTCTGTGGGCATGACACCTGCATGCCCCCCTTCTAGTCCCAATTACAATGGCCAGTTCATCAACTTGTTACTTTCACACTCTCAAGGCCATAGAACCAATTTGTGCGTGCAGAGGAGCAGGGTTCTGCAACTCATCTGTCAGCACTCCTAATTATTTCTTTGCAGATGTACTTTTTCTTATCAGTAACTTTTAAACATATCTTTTCTGTATTTTTCCATCTTTCAGCTCTGCAGTTCTGCCTACCTAAGCTAATTCAATACTTCTACTGAGTTCTATCTTACAATAGCAGCATATTGGGGGATGTGCAATCCTATATGCCTCTCCACAGGCCTCATTTACAGGTCAAGCTAGCAATGCTGGCCTGCTTATGTTCAGACACCGTGGGTCACAGGCCTGTACCTGCCACACCGGCACCAATAGAAGGGGTACGGGAGGTACGGGAGAGTACCGGGACCAATGAAATGTTTTTCTATACCTAGAATGGAGCAAAAGTCTATAAAAGTTGTTGTATTGCTAGAAAACTTCGCTCAGCCATTTTGAAATTGACTTTGCTTGAGACTTGTGCACAAATAAATGATTTGGACCTTCTGAACAGACTCCTGGTATCATTGGTTTGTCTGCGCTCTGCTGCTACAATATGATTATCCAATTATGTTCCTTCAGTGGGCTCAGCACCTGCTTACCCCCCTTCTAGTCCCAATTACAATGGCCAGTTCATCAACTTGTTACTTTCATACTTCCAAGGCCATTGAACCAATTTGTGCGTGTAGGGGAGCAGGGCTCTGCAACTCATCTGTCAGCAGTCCCAATTAAATCCCTTGCAGATGTACTTTTCTTATCAGTGACTTTTAAACATATTTTTCTGTATTTTTCCATCTTCCAGTTCTGCTTATATAAGCTAGTTCAATACTCTTGCTATGTCCTTGCTATGTTCCAGCTCTACAGGAGCAGATTGGGTGATGTGCAATTCCCATAGGCCTCTCCACTAGCTTCACTTACACTGGCATAGGTGTCAAACCTGTCCTGGAGGGCCACAATCCTGCCAGGTTTTGGGATAGCCCTAATGAATATGCATGAGATATATATGCATTAGAGATAGCCTGCCAACCTGACTGGTTTGTGGCCCTCCAGGACTGGATTTGGAGACCACTGCTTTACACCTCTGTCATTTAAGATGGTGAGTGGGCAAGGTACAGATGTCCTAGACATCAAAAGGGTAGCTAGAATTTGTCACATTCATCCTCGATTCTCACCACCACCAAAAAGATGTCTAATGGACAATATTTTGGTGGTGGTGAGAAGTGAGGAGGAATGTGACAAATTCTATCTAACCTTTTTGATGTCTTGGACATCTGCACCTTGCCCACTCACAATCTTAAATGACAGAGGTGTAAAGCAGGGGTCTCCAAATCCAGTCCTGGAGGGCCACAAACCAGTCAGGTTGGCAGGCTATCTCTAATGCATATATATCTCATGCATATTCATTAGGGCTATCCCAAAACCTGGCAGGATTGTGGCCCTCCAGAACAGGTTTGACACCTATGACTTACAGGTCAAGCTAGCTAAGCTCGCTTGCTTATATCAGACAAAGTGGATCACAGGCCTACACCTGCCACACTGGGGCTGTGGTCCGTTTCCTCTACTCACCAACAGGGACAGATACCATAGCACAGGGACTGGGTAGAGCCCTCATTTGGGGCCTGCATCATCCCGGGGCTATAGTCATGTCATATAATCACAGACAGGGACAGATACCATAGCACAGGGACTGGGTAGAGCCCTCATTTGGGGCCTGCATCATCCTTGGGCTATAGCTCATCCCTGTATGCACAGACAGGGACAGATACCATAGCACAGGGACTGGGTAGAGCCCTCATTTGGGGCCTGCATCATCCTTGGGCTATAGCTCATCCCTGTATGCACAGACAGGGACAGATACCATAGCACAGGGACTGGGAAAAGCCCTCATTTGGGGCCTGCATCATCCCGGGGCTATAGTCATGTCATTTAATCACAGACAGGGACAGATACCATAGCACAGGGACTGGGAAGAGCCCTCATTTGGGGCCTGCTGCATCCCTGGGCTATAGCTAGGTCTTGTAATCACAGACAGGGACAGATACCAGAGCACAGGGACTGATCCCCAGTCCTCATTTGGGGCCTGCAGCATCCCGGGGCTATAGCTAGGTCCTCTAATCACAGACAGGGGCAGATACCAGAGCACCAGGACGGGGTAGGGCCCCTGAGATGGGGCCTGGGGGAGTATCTTGGGGGGGGGGGGGACAGGCCTCACTCACAGCTGGATGTGGAGACACCTTGCAGTCCCTATTTGTGCATATGTGATTGCTGACTTGGTTGCATGGTGTTCCTCTGCACATCCTGGGTTGGGGTGTCTGTTCCCATGGACTTACCTCACGTGGGTAGTCTGCGCTGCGGTTGTAGCGAATGGTGAGGCGCTCCCAGGCTCTTCTCACCCTTCCCAGATTCTGCCTCCTCGAGGACCCGGGGAATAGCCGCCTCTGCCTGAGGCAGAATAGCTCTGTGAGCAGGTAGAGCTCACGCTGGTTGAAGGCTGGCTTCCTGGACATTGAAGCCATGTCTGTGGAATGAGATATGCCTTGCTACGTGCGCTGCTATGGGCGTAGCCACATGCGTTGCTATGGGCGTCGCCACGGGCCTAGCCACGTGCGTTGCTACGGGCGTCACCACGGGCCTAGCCACGTGCGTTGCTACGGGCGTAAGAACGTGCGTTGCTACGGGCGTAGGAGCGTGCGTGGGTATGTGTGTTCTTACCTGCGGGGGCTCTCCATATGCAGCTCCCAGGGTTTAGTACTGCTGCTACATCTCCTAGGTAAAGTTGTTTGGACTCTGCTCATTACAGGGTCTGCGTTATGGTTCCTAGCCCCTTCTGCTGCACACATCTCACATTTGCATACATTCACCTTCCTTTGCCTAGAGGTGCCCATGACGTAGAGCTGTATCAGACATATGTGATGTACCTTTTCTTTGGATGTATTGAGGGGAATGTGTGGAGACAGGGCCACAGAGGGAGTCGCAGTTTAATTAGCTGTAAGGTTCACTTTGGGGGAAATATGGGGGTGTTGTGAGGTTTACTTTCTGGGACTGCATAGCATGGCATTGCTCATTTCCATGTGTTTTCTTTGACGTTTGCACTATATCCTCTCTGGGCTTTGGGCATAGACCATTGGCTTTGGTTCTCTATGGCACCTCAGGTCATGGTTTATTTCAGACACCACTGCTTGGAGAGTGATTGCATCTGACAGCCCTGCTACGTATCAGCACAGTGTGGTCGTACCCACAGCCTCTGGCTCCACAGTCGGTGCATTTGACACTGGGTTGCAGTTATGTCTGTATCTGTGTCTCCTTCTCTATGACTGACTGACTACAGAGGGACGTCAATTCACCACACAGTCCATCCACAGTGGTTCTCAGGGTTTGTTTGGCCAGGTCACACCCATGATGCACTTGATATGCAAATCAGCGTTTCACAGATACACACCATGGGGAAAGCAAACCCACAGCACCTTCGCCTGGTGGTGTAACTGAACATGTGCACCCCCACAGCAGCTAGGCATGGTAGGGGTGTCTGAGCGTGTGTTTTACTGGAACAATGTACCTACACACCATCACATTTTGCGGGTACTGTGCTCACCGTGAGGGTGAGGTGATGCGTAAAGCAGCAGGTCCACAGCAACATCCACAGCAGTGTTGCTGTGTGGGATAGGTAGTTTCTGCACAAACACCTTGGATATATCTGTCTGGATCAGTCAGGTGTGGTCCCTAGGGGGCTTCTGGTGACAAACACAGTCTCCCATCACCTGATCCACCTTCACCCTCCCTGCACTGATGGCAGTGGAAGGGGCATCACCCTCAGTTCTGCTGTGGGTCAGACACCCCTCTGGCCAGTTCCTGCAGCTCTCTACATATCCATAGCACAGTAGCATGCACACATTAGGGCTGTATAGGCTAGGCTGAACCCCACCACTATATGATATTGTCCAGCACCAGGCCTTCAGCCAATGCACCCTGCCAGGCTCTCCATCTGGACATATACCAGCTGCATACAGTCTGCTAGTAGGTCCATGATGCATATTCCTGTTGGAACTGCATGCACAACCAGCAGATAAGTCAGTGACTGGCCCCCATAGGGAGATACATACATATCACCTGACAGAACTACAATATAGCACGATGGGAATGCCTAGCCATGCTGTGGTCACTGCACAGTCAGGGTGAGACTGAGCTCCCTGCAGGACATACAGCAGTCACCCTGTCTGTGTAGGTGGTGGCCGGGCACTACTATGCCGCAGTCGGTGCCCTATGTGCTGTGCAGATACAGCCTGCCCATGCCACCATGTCTGGGCTCTACCCATGGTACCTTGCTCCTCATTATGCACATTTGTTGGCCAATTCTGGCAACAGTGCTGCGCGTGTGGCCTATGTAAGGTGTTTGCAGCCCCCACACACTGTAGAGACAGACACACACTCCAACACCTATGCCAGCATTCTGCTACTGTGGAGGGGGTTCAGCAGCCCTGCCCCCCACACCAGTCCTGGACACAGCCCAGGCATGGATATGATCCGCACTGCTGTTGGCCGTCGCTCTCCAGGGTGGTAAACACTGTCAGTGACCTGACCTGTAGCACGCCCCGCAGACATCAGACTGATTGTTCTGATGGGGCTCGATGAGCAAACTGTGCTTGACGTAGGACTTGATATCTACCGGTAATCATGCGAACTGTCTAATAGGTGCATACCATATACCCAGGTGTAGGGTGCCATTGCTAGGGTATGCCTGTGCTAGTATTGGGGGATGCACAGGGCCCAATGTCCTGGCTCTCGAGGGGGCATTTGCCACTGGCGCCTGTGGATGGGTGGGTGGGTGGGTGTGTCTGGCCCTGTTTGCTGTTGCTTTACCGCAGAGGTTCCCAGATCAGGTCCTGGTGTGTCAAACACTGTTCGGGTTTCCCTGCTGTCCCACCTACATATGCATGGCCTACATCCGCATACCATGGGGGTGGTGTATAGCTATGCAGCACAGGCATCTTCATTGGAGGCATCATAGAACCTGAATGGTGTGTGGCACTCCAGGGCTGCATTTGGGGGGCTCTGCTCTAGGTACTGCGGCTGTTTCTGGTGTCTGTGCTCGGTGTCGTAATATATAGGCGTAGTAACCCTGTGTATGTTCACAGCACTACAGGTTTGTCATTACAGTCACGGTACAGTTGGGGGGCAAAAATGTTCACTAGAATGGACATTGACACAACTGGGCTTTGAACCTATGACCTTCTGTTCTTGCACACACTGTCTGTGTGCACTGCACCACCATGTTGCCACAGATATGCTGTGTTCCCTGGGTAGTCCATGACTGTACATCCAACAGGTCCTGTCTGCTGCTGTGGATGTGGCAGCCTGCACATGGCTCAACCAACTGTCTGCTGGGACTAGCAGCCACTGCCCTCTCCATCACCTGTACCCTTCCGCCAACATGCTGACATGTCCTTATCTTGGGAAATGGATATAACCTGATTTAGGTGTGCCACTCCAGGACTGCATTTGGGGGACTCAGCTGTTGGTAATGGCCATTGTTATGGGGTGTGTGCGGTGTTGGGTAACATATTGGTGTTTGCACGATGCCTCTGTTCTCTGCAATAAAGGGGTGGCTTTACTATTTCTGCTTCGTGGTGGGTAAAATATGGTGACTGGGTTGGCAGCGGCCTCAGCTGGGATTTGAACCTGTGACCCTCTAGTCCTACAGGTATTGGCTGTGTCCACTGCACCACACTGTAACCACAGTGACAGTGAGGTCCCTGCTGATGGGACACCTGGCCGAACGAGTCTGGTCTCTGCTCTGCACATTTTTACTTTGGCCTCATTCACCTTGTCTGGTGACATAGGTGCACATAACCCCCAACTATGACCTCCGAATGAGAGGATAGGAACATAACCAGGCTGGCCAATAGTGATATTAATGGGGTACCCTGGAACACACTCCCAGGAGCGCTCAGGATTAGGATTCGGCGATGATCTTTGGAGGGGTCTACGCTCCGCGGCCACGACTCATTTCTTTTTTTGGGGCTTTCCTGGCATTTCTTTTAGTTGTTGCCCATTAATATCACTGTTGGCAAGCTTGCTTGTAGTTTTTCCGGATTTGGTTGTGGTCTTTTTCCATGCCTATTTGCTATTTTGTTCAGTGCACATATATCACACTGCTCACGTTTGTAGGTTTCCCCGGTTTTGCTGTACATTGCTGACGGAAATGGTTTCTCTTCCCTTTCATGTGCCTTTAACGGCAGGTTTTCCTTCGTGTTGGGATTTTGCTCTGCATTTCATCACGTTAGTATGGGGGGAGCCTCTCCCCACCCACTCTCCGCCCATTGACCCCTTCTCTCCGCCCAATCTCCACCTTCTGCGTTGTTTTAACGCGCCGCGGAGGTTTACGATCATTAACTGCTGTTAACGCGCGTAGGGTACGTTTAACGGTCGCTCGCACGTCACAACGTGCGTTCAGCCGTGCAAACGATCGTTAAATGTACTTTACACGCGTTATGCACGATTAACGCACTTTAGTAAACATACCCCTTAATCTCTATTCGTCTACGAGAAATGCCTATCAAATGCCTATCAACACAAACTTTAATTCAAGTATATGCCCCAACAACAGCTGCAGAAGAGGATGAAATTGATGAGTTTTATGAACAAGTACAAGCTGAAATTGACAGAACATGCAAACAGGATATCCTGAAAGTCATGGGTGACTGGAATGCAAAAGTTGGCAACAAAGAAGAAAGCAAAATGGTTGGAAAATATGGACTTGGCAACAGAAATCAAGCTGGAGAAAGACTGATAGAATTCTGCAAGACCAACAATCTATTCATCTCAAACACCTTCTTCCAGCAACAAGCGGCGACTGTACACATGGACTTCACCCAATGGATTGTACAAAAATCAAATTGACTACATCTGTGGAAGTCAATGATGGAAAAGCTCTATAACATCAACAAAGACAAAACCCAGAGCTGATTGTGGTACAGATCACCAACTACTAGTATGCAAACTCAAGCTAAAGTTGAAAGAGAGCAAGCCACTCATGAATGTAGCAAAATAGGACCTTGAGAATATACCACTGGAATTTAAAGACTGCCTGCCAAATTTGTTTGCTGCTTTAGATACAAATGACAGAGCTCCAGAGGAGTTATGGAATGACATCAAGAATGTTGTGTTGGAAGAAAGTAAGAAGTCTCTACAAAAGTTGAAAAAGCAAAAACAGCCAAAATGGATGATGGAAGAAACTCTGAAAATTGCCCAGGAACGCTGAGAAGCTAAAGCCAGAGAAGAAAGAGAGGCAATCACAGAACTCAACAAACAGAGATTTCCAATGTGCAGCATGACAAGGACAAGTACTACAATGACGCATGCAAGGAAATAGAAGCAGAAACTATTAGAGGAAGAACAAGATCGGCTTTCCTAAAGCTATGAGAGTTAAAGAAAAAATTCCAGCCTTGAATTGGAATGTTACAAGATGCTCAAAGATCTTTGTTGAATGATGTGAGAAGATCAAGAAAAGGAGGAAAGAATGTACAGAGTTTTTATATGATAAAGATCAAGTGGACCAACAGCCATTTCATCCTGTACCTTGATCCGGAACCACTGGTGATGAAAAAAGAAGTTGAAGCAGCATTGGAGCACTGGAGAAGGGCCACCTGTGATTGACAAATGTACAAATGGGAATGGAGAAGATACCACACCATTCACAGAAGATATTGTGTTAGAACAACTTGCAAAACTGAAGGTGGACAAGGCCATGGGACTGTATGGGATACATCCCAGGATACTGAAAGAGCTCAGAGACATTCTTGCAAGGCCTTTAAGGGATGTTTTTAATATATGCTTGGAGACCAGAGAGGTTCCACAGGACTGGAGAAGGGATGATGTGGTACCTCTTCACAAAAGTGGTAATAGGGAAGAAGTGACAAACTACAGGCCAGTAAGCCTTACCTTGGTGGTGGGAAAAGTAATGGAGACGCGCCTGAAAGAGTGAATAATGGACTTTCTCAAAACCAACAGATTGCATGACTCAAGACAACATGGCTTTACCAAATGATGATCTTGCCAAACAAATCTGATTGAGTTCTTTGACTGGGTGACCAGAGAACTAGATCAAGGCATGTGATGGATGTGATCTACCTAGATTTCAGCAAAGCCTTTGATACTGTTCCTCATAGGAGGCTTATCAATAAACTCAATAGCTTGAGGATGGGTCCCAAGGTGGTGAACTGGATCAGAAATTGGTTGACTGACAGATGACAGAAGGTGATGGTAAACGGAACTCACTCAGATGAAAGAAAGGTGATTAGCAGTGTGCCCCAGGGTTCGGTTCTGGGGCTGGTACAGTTCAATGTATTTGTGAGCGATATTGTGGAAGGACTGAATGGAAAAGTCTGTCTTTTTGCAGAAGACACGAAAGTTTGCAACAGAGTAGACTCCCCTGAGGGAGTGGAGAACATGAGGAAAGATCTACAAAAGCTGGAAGAATGGTCTAATGCTTGGCAGTTAAGATTTAATGTGAAGAAGTGCAGTGTCATGCATTTGGAAAGCAGAAACCCAAGGGAATTGTATGCGATAGGGGGCGAGAAGTTGGTGTGCAAGGACCAGGAGAAGGACAAGGCAGTAGCAAAAGCCAGAAGGATGCTGGATTGCATACAAAGAGGAATTACCAGCAGAAAGGAAGAGGTGCTAATACCACTGTACAAGTCGCTGGTGAGGCCTCAGTTGGAATATTGTGTACAGTTTTGTAGTTCGTATCTCACAAAGGATATAAAAAGTCTGGAAAGGGTTAAGAGGAAAGCGACCAAAATGATTTGGAGCCTGCATCAGGAGACATATGAGAAGAGACTTGAAGACCTAAATATGTACATTCTGAAGGAGAGGAGGGACAGGGGAGATATGATTCAGACCTTTAAATACTTAAAGAGTATTAATGAACAAACAAACCTCTTTCAAAGATGGGGAAGCTGTAAAACTAGAGGGCATAACATGAAGCTGCAAGGGGGTAAACTGAGAGGCAATGTCAGGAACTACCTTTTCACTGAAAGGGTGGTAGATGCTTGGAATGTCCACCCGATGGAGGTGGTGGGGGCTAAGACAGTGACAGAATTCAAAATGGCATGGGACAGACACTGTGGATCCCTTTATAGCAACAGGATAAAATCAAAATAAACATAACTAACTATTTCAGCAAATAAGGGGTGCCCTGCACAGAGCGGTTGGTACACCCCTAGGTGGAGGCATGTGGAGGGGTGACCTGCATGGAGCGGCCACTCTCAGGATCTTTGTCTTCTTTTGCATTGACCTTCTACCTTACCAAGCATGATATCTTTCTCTAATGATCTCTCTCTTCGCATGATGTGTTCAAAGTTTGAAAGTTGAAGTCTTGTCATCTGAGTTTCTAAAGGTAGCTTAGGTTTGATCTCCTCTAGTTCTGACTGGTTTGTTCTTCGGGCAGTCCATGGTATACACAGTATTCGTCGCCAGCATCATAATTCAAAGCCATCAATTTTCTTCCTGTCTATCTTTTTCACTATCCAACTTTCGCATCCATATGATGTTATTGAAAATACCATGCCTTGAGCGAGTCAAATCTTTGTATGGAGAGAGACATCTCTGCTCTTGCCATCGTGCTGGGCAGACTAGATGGATCATACTGGTCTTTATCTGCCGTCATATACTATGTTACTATGTTACTTTGTATATTGAAAGCGGTATCAAAGAACAAAGCACCAGGCATTGATGGCATTCCCATAGAAGTATTACAGCAATCTGATGCAGCTGTTACCATACTTATAACGCTCTGCCAGGACATTTGGAAGACAACATCATGGCCAACTGACTGGAAAAGATCTGTGTTTATACCAATACTAAAGAAAGGTGATCCAACTGACTTTGGAAATTATCACACAATCACGCTGATCCCACATGCCAGCAAGATTCTACTGAAGATTATTCAACAGAGACTACAACCATACCTGAAACAGGAACTACCTGAATTGCAAGCAGGGTTCAGGAAAGGGCGAGGAATGAGAGACATCATCGCAGATGGGAGATGGATCCTTGAAAAAACTAAAAAATACCAAAAGGATTTCTATTGTACTTTATTGACTACAGCAAGGCTTTTGACTGTGTAAACCATGAGAAACTCTGGGCCACATTAAGAAACATGGGTATACCAGAACATCTGATTGTTCTCTTGCACAATCTTTACATCGATCAAGAATAACAGTTCGAACAGAACAAAGAGAAACAGAATGGTTTAAGATCAGCAAAGGTGTACGACAAAGCTGCATACTTTCCCCTTACCTGTTTAATTTATATGCAGAACAAATCATCAGAGAAGCAGGATTGTATGAAGACAACAGAGGTGTGAAGATTGGTGGAAGACTCATCAACAACCTTCGCTATGCTAATGATACCACATTACTGGCTGAAAGTGAAGACGATTTGAAACATTTGCTTCTCAAGATCAAGGAACATAGTTTTAAAATGGGCCTGCACCTTAATGTAAAGAACACAAAGATACTGACATCTGGCAAAATCAATAAGTTCATTGTTGATGGAGAAGAAATTGAAATTGTGGACAACTTTAACCTACTTGGATCAACTATCAATAAAGAAGCAACAAGCTGTCAAGAAATCCGACGACACATTGCTCTTGACAGAATGGCTATGAAGGACCTAGACAAGATTCTCAAGAGCAGAGATGTCTCTCTCCATACAAAGATTTGACTCGCTCAAGGCATGGTATTTTCAATAACATCATATGGATGCGAAAGTTGGATAGTGAAAAAGATAGACAGGAAGAAAATTGATGCCTTTGAATTATGATGCTGGCGACGAATACTGTGTATACCATGGACTGCCCGAAGAACAAACCAGTCAGTACTAGAGGAGATCAAACCTAAGCTACCTTTAGAAACTCAGATGACAAGATTTCGACTTTCATACTTTGGACACATCATGCGAAGAGAGAGATCATTAGAGAAAGATATCATGCTTGGTAAGGTAGAAGGTCAATGCAAAAGAGGATGGCCAGCAATGAGATGGATTGATACAATAACAACAGCTACGGGTGCCAGTCTGTCAACAATGAGTCACCTGACTGAAGACCGAATACAATTTAGGACAACTATCCAGAGGGTCGCCATGAGTTATCACTGACTCGACGGCACTTAACAACAACAACAATGTATAATTGTTGAGTTAAATGTAAACCGCTTTGATAACATTGAAATGCGTATATAAGAAAAGTTAAATAAATAAATAAACTGCTCTAGATGGAGATGTACATCAAAGTTCTCTAGATTCATTAGATCCTTTCGATGTTTTGGATACTTCTAGGGACTTGGAGATCCAGCAAGCTACTTTAATAGTTGACTTGTGTTATAACCTGACCGTAATTGGGTTGTGTTAATTTTTCCGCAGGAGATCGGAATAGTTTATGGATGCTAAAATGAATGTGTTCCCCAATGTTTCTAGGGAAAAGCAGAAGCAACAGAGAAAATTCCTTTTGATGAGGCCTAATGTTTTGCAGTTGGGAGCCCAATTTTGGTTAAACTTTCCCTGTAAATGTGTTCTTAAGTTTAAGGGTGGAAGATACGATTTTGGGGACCTCCAGCAATTAACGGCTTTTTGGCCTTGCATTAACCTCTTGGGACTCTATCAACTTCTCCCTCTGTTGAGGGTTAATTATGAGGGTATTGTGTTAATATGTGTGGCCAGTTTCTTTTCCATTATGTCTTTTCTTCTTATATATATTTCATATAAGTGTGTTAGTACATCCCCACCCCCACCCCCTCCAACCTCCCCATATTGGAGGTCTGGGTAGCATATTTGAATTTCCTAACATAATTTTCATTTTTCTTTTGTGATTTTATTTTTCTTTTGTGATTGAGATATTTCCTCTTTGCTACTTTATGTGCAAGGTTTATATACTTGTACTTGTTTTCTTTGGAAACTTGATTAATGAATAAATAAATACACATATTGCTGCCACTGCCTGTCCTGGAGAGCAGCGGCAATAGGTGTGGGGGCTAGAGCAGGGACGATACTGGGAATGAGGTTTGCCGGGGGTGCCTGATAAACTTGCACCGGCCCTGGTTACATGGAAAACTACAGCAGATAAAGACCAAATGGCCTAGTCAATCTGCCCATCCATGAGAACTATTCAGTCCTGCAATCTCTTCTTCTCCCTCCGAGATCCTCTTTATTTGTCCCATGCTTCCCTGAATTCAGATACACTTCTCATCTACGCCGCTTCCACTGGGAGGCTGTTCCATACATCCACCACACTTTCTGTAAAGAAATATTTCCCCAGATTACTCCTATCCTCTTTCACCTTCACCACCTCCTGTGCATTTATACCATGGAGGTGCCTTGTAAATTGCGGTATATAAGAATACATAAAATAAATAAATACATTTCTCTATCATAGCACCCTTATCCCACCTTTCCTCCAAACTATACAGTGCATATTGAGATCTTTAAGTCTGTCCCCATATGTCTTATGACGAAGGCCACTAGTCATTTTAGTAGCTGCCCTCTGGACCAACTCCTGTTTGTGTCTCAATATCTAAGCTTGCTAAGACAGAGAAATTACAAATGATTAATCGTTATCATTAATATGCAGGAACTAGGGAATGATCTACTGCAACCTAAAGGTTCAGAGAAAGAGGAAGTATATTTTGCAAGACAATTTAGCAGCATTTCAAGAAGTATGTATCATTCAAATGAGGTTACATCACACAGGGCACTGTGGTAAAAATCCATTAGAATGCAATTGGGTGTGGCCTGGTTCGTTTAGGTGGTTTAACATATGCATTGATGGCCACATCGCAGTTAACACAGGTGTTATGGGCAATTACTAACTACAAATGTTTCCCTTAGCATGGGGGCATTTAAAACTGCCTCACTGGGTGGTATTAAGTGCACCCGCATGCTGGTTTGCATTGTGCAGTGCACTACTACTGCACTAATGGGACAGTTTTGGGGCTCAACTGCGCATAAAAGGCTTACCCTTTAGTAAACATGCCTCTTAGAAAATGTGTCTCTCATTTCTCATTATAGCTGAAGTTTGCATGGTAAGAAGGGTACAGTAATAATAGTTGAACAGATGGGAGTTCCTGGTATTTGATTCCTTTGTGGGAAGAACAGATGTCCTGAGAGCAAGCCAAGAGTCTCTAACCCACCAGCAAGGGCAGTGGAACAATGCTTTGCTTGGAGAGGCCAAACAAACTAACCTCCACCTCCATCCCCGAGCGCTCTAGATGCTGGTGCTGTGCTGGGCAAAATATTGGTAGGGTTATGGCCCACCTTGTTCTGTTGCCTATGCCCACCAGAGCATTTATATTACACTTTCCCCAGTGTTGCTCTGTCTCAGGTCCAGTCTGGTATCATTCATCTCAAGGTCCAGCAAGCAGGCGTCTGGTAGTCCTTTCAGGTCCCTCTGATGGTCCTTCTAGCTTAGCCCACTCTCAAAGAAGGATCAGGAACCACCACCTTATGGCTTCCCCCTAGTAAGGAGGTCTATCCCTGTATATTAGGGTGAGAGACCCAGTGGTCCCAAAATCCATGGTTTGGTAAGATCCCCTTGAGGCTGGGGTTTGCTTATTCCTTCCTCACAGGATCAGCAGTTCACCTCTAGCATGCTTTGGAGATTCCACATTTGTTGCTCCATTTTTGGTCCAGTCCAGTATTATTTAGCTTCAGGTCCAGCAAGCAAGCATCTGGTGGTCTTCCCAGCTTAGTCTACTTTCAAAGAAGAGTCCAGAAACATCCCCCCTGCCTAGCAGGATGGTCTATCTCTGGGGTTTCCCTGTACATTAGAGTGAGAGAACCAGTGGTCCCAAAATCCACTTTTGGTAGGATCCCCTAAAGGCTGGGGTCTGTGTCCCCCCACTCTGGGCAAGTGCCCCCCCACCCCCGGATCCAAAGTAGCCCTCACCAGGGTCTTTCGTAACAGCACAAAAATGAATGATATTCAAATTATCAGGAATATGAAAATGATGCCTTCCCAACATCCTTCAGTTCAGACACATATACATAATGAACAGTACAATAAATTCCCCCTTCTTTAAGTCTCAGATTCAGCTGGGGTGCATCCCAGATGTGGAATTACCTGGACACCCCGCCATCTCCCGCATAGCTGTCTGTTGCTACTACCATCCCAGGTCTGCCGGGTTATCCACCGGCTGAATGTCCATGGGTGTTTCATCAGCTGTTGGCTGTAGCTCATATCCCAGCTCCATCTCCTCCCCCCTCTGGAGATCCTCTCGATCCCCCCTAAGGGGGTCTACCTCCATGGGGGTCTGGGCCAAGTCCCTCACCTTCCTTCCACCTCCCTCTCATCCCAGGTGTTGTCAGGGAGCTGGGCCCTATGTCTTCTGGCCAGGGAGGTGATGCAGGGGCTCAGGCCCATCTCCTGGGTGTCCTTGTTTGCTGCTCTAGGGGCCCTCTCCCAGATGAATCCACGCCACCAGAGCAGGGACTGGCCAGGGTCCTTCTGGGCCCTGTCACACCTAGCTTACATTAAAATAAAATAAAATCATTATTTTAATGAAAAATGTTTCTGACCTGCCCTGGTGACCACTGTTTAAAGGTCTTGGCCAGTATGTTGATGGATGTCTCTGAGGATGACAGGACACACAGTGTCAGCCAATCAGAAAGTGGCATTCTTGGGCCAAAATTCTTTGTTGCCCCCTTGAGTTTTATGGTTGTTTCTTTAAGTAATTCCTCTCACACATAGCTTCAATCGAATTTAGCATTCTAGATTATTTTTTCACTTCATCAGTTGATACCATACAACTCCTAACAACATCTGCTCCTGAAGACCTCTTCGTAAGGCCTATAACATTTTTTAGGGCTGGGCATGTACAGTAAAAAGAATTTTACCAGTCAACCGAGCACATGTGAACTGTTACATACAGAGAATTCTCAAGAAGTGACCCAGAAGTTTCGTTTTAGGATATGCGGCTTTTATCTTTGCAGGCCTACGGTATCTTTAAGCTGCTTTATCTGAAGGTCAATCCATAATTCTTCTGGTATTTGAGCCATTGAATAGGCCGAGGGATTATTCAGAATATACTTATAATTCAAAGATAATCTAATTATTTTGGGGAACATCATAGCAATATATCAGCTATAAATAGATACATAGAGCCCGATTCTGAAAGGGGCACATCCGGGCCATCCAGATGACCCTGAGCAGGATGGGACCGTTAGGACCCAATTCTGTTCCTGTGGCGTACAGAAGTGGGCCTTAGAATGGCCCGGTGTGCCCCTGCATACCAGCAGGGACATCCTCCCCACAGGTTCCCCTGGCTCCCGTGATGCCGACCCTCCTGTTCCCTGCCGCCCGACCCACAGCTGGCCAGCTAGGGCCTGGATCGGAAGGCAGGGACCTCCCTGCACCAGGCCCTGGCCCTGGGAGGGGGGGCGATTTCCAGCCCCAATTGCCCTCTTTGTGCTGATTATTCCACCTTTGAGGTGGAATAATCAGCATGTTCTCTCTTATCCCGCTGGACGTACAGGGCCATAACCGGAACTGGCCTTGTACGTCCTGCCGTCTCGGCCTGCACCTGCTCTGCCCAGACTCCGCCTCCCAATGGCTTTCCCCATACTGCTGCTCTAGCCGTGTGGGGAGGGCCTGAGGGGGAATAGGAGCAGTACAGCTCAGAATCGGGCCCATACTATGTATCAGTTCCAAATGTAATATGTTTTACTGTAGTTATAATGAACTAGGAGGGGTTGGCAGAGCGGCATAAACAAGGCTGGCCCAACCATTAGGCAACTTAGGACAGCAGCTTCTTGGAGTTCAGCAATAAGCAATGGCAATCAAAGTGTTACAAACTCAGAGTCATCAGTGTATACTTTTATCTGCAGGAAGAATGGGAAATATACAAATGGTCCATTTACCCTTGTAAAAGGCTTTTAAAAAGCTCCCTCATGATGTACATATTTACATAATAAAATTTAATATTTAAATGTGTGATATCCAAATATGCATTTTTATAGGATTGTTTTGGAGGGATGTTGCAAAGATGATTATAATTGAGTTTAATAATGAAAATCTTGGAGGGGGATGTCTCTAGGGGGTCTAAAAGCAAATTATTGTGAGAGGACTTGAGGCTGAACATTTACCTTGGGTGTCTACTATCCTTGTATGGGCCCTCAGCCAAAGTACTCTACGAAACTGTGGATTATATCTTGCCGAAAACTCATGCTGGGATATTACTCTCTCTGCCGTATTAAGATGAAATGTATAGTAATAACGTATCTGGAATCAAGCACATCAGCTTTTTCTGTGTGTGTGTGTGTCCTATGCCAGTTGCAGCATGATGCTGAACTCATTTAATCTCACTTCTTTTTCCAGACTATTTAGACATTAAGCCACATGTAAATTTAGCAGTTTTGCTGCAGTTGCCAAAGCAGGCACTGAGATGAGTGGCCTGCAGCTCATAAAATTAAGTGTTCTGTGTGGCAGCCAAAAGATTGAGCTCTGTCTGTCGTGACTGATGCCGAGAAGGTAAAATGCATTTGTCACTGTTCTGTTCCACCTTCAACTAAAATACTTCACAGCAGGTGGGTGCAGAGAGAATAGAGAAACCGATTGTTCTTCTAAGCTCACTGGTCTAAATTAAGGGTTCAGGAGATCCTATACCAGCTATTGGTGGCATCCCGATGGGACGTGCTCTACATGTACACCCTGTGCTCCAAAGCAGGCTTTGCCCCTCCGTAAGTCAAGGGTACCATGCCATTAAAATAAAGATCTAAATGACTTATGCATGTCCCAAAAGACGCAGCTTTTCTCTACAGAGCATATACAGGCATTAACTGAAATCTCTCCTAAGCCGCAGTGACAGATCTGCTATGTTCTGATGGATGTCATTAGGCCCAGTGAGACAATTTGCTTCTTATTGCCTGCCCGCGCCAAAGCAATTTCTCATGTGGCATGAAATAGTGTGATAGCTGTGTTAGTCCGATTTAATGGTAATTAAATAAAAAGAATAACAAAAAAGGAAAAAAGCAGATATCTTTTTATTGGACTAATTTAATACAATCTTAGACTAGCTGCCGAAGGTTAAACCAGTGAAGTTCAACTTCTAATAAATGTCTATTTTCTTTTTTGTGCAAACAAAGGTCAACAAACAAGTTGTACTGTAGGTGATACTTTTTTATTGGACTAACTTGAAATATTTTTGACAAGCTTTTGAGAGCTATACTCTCTTCATCAGGTCTCTGAAGTGGCTTAGCAGGGCAACTATAATTTTCTACCATTTTCTATTTTAAAGGACAAATCGTTACTATATCATAAATTGTATTTATTTATTTATTTAATGTCTCTTTTGTACCGCACTCTTTAGAATCAGTGCGGTTTACAGGTAACAAATCTGTGCAGTGCAGGCAGGGCCTACACTGGACTTACCATAAACAGGGGTTTTTATACAGGGCTAACAGGGTAACTATGTACAATTTAACTGGCTGTCAATGCTATGTGGACAGCTCAATACTATTTACATATTGACTCAACTATATACAGGGTGACAAGGTCAGGTGTGTATACCTCCATCTGTCGAGGGGATCGGGATCTAGAGGGCTAGGCTGCAGACCCGTGGAGAGGCTGCGTTGGGGATGTCAACCTGGGTCCTGAGTGTGACTGGCTGCGAGATGTCATCTGGTTCAGTATAGTGCTGGAGGAACAGATAGTGCTTCAGTGCCTTCCTAAACTGGGCGAGGTCATTGATGGCACGGATGGCAGGTGGTAGGGCGTTCCAGCATGTGGGTGCATACAGTGCGAAGGCTCTATTTCTAGTTGACTGAGAGCATTTTGTGATTGCCTTTGGGAGTTTCAGGGTATTGGCGGCGGCTGATCTCCTTACTCTGTTGAGGGGGGTGGTCTGGATGAGATCTGTGAGGGAGGTGGAGGAGCACTTGTTGATGGCTTTGTAGGTCATCATTAGAATTTTAAAGGAGATCCTGCAGTGGACCAGCAGCCAGTGCAGATGTTTCATAATGGGGGTTATTTGTTCCCTCCTGGAGGCTCCATGCAGAGAGCAGTCACTGCCTAATCTTTCTGAGAAATATTAGAAAAACATTTTATACCCATGAATACGAGACGCATTTCCTAGCCCTTTATGACAGTAAATAGCCATCTACCTGCATAAACTGGCCATCAATCTGGCTAAAGGTATGTGGTATCAAAGAATGCTTGCATGTTTTTGGACACATTTAAAGAAGGTGTTTCCAGAGGGGTGCTTAGTTTGGGGTGGACGGGTTGGGGGAGGGAATTCGATGCATAGATTGTAATTGCATAATGGACTGCTCGGATGGGAAGGCATAGAGGCACCTATGTCGCTCCACTTTTACAAAGGCAACATATTGATCACCTTGGCTGAATCTTTTCATAAAGGTAATAAATACATTCAGTATACACCGGTGGGCCTTTAAAAATTGCTTTCATGAAAATAGAAGGACGTTTGCAGCATCAAAGGGCTTGGCAGACTGTTGGCGCTCAGAGCAAGCTGGATGTAGAGCGGGAGGTGGCGGCTCCTTTGGCAGTGCATTATCTTCTTCATGCCACTGCTGTGCTCTCCCATGCCCCTTGCGGATGCATGTTGTGTTTCATTCAATGAGACATGTCTGGCAGCTAGTTTGTAGTAGATGTTGCTGTAATCCTCAAGCCAAGCCCTTTCTCCCATTTTATGGTAATGGAGTCTTTTGTCCAGGGATGTAAGGGGAGGCGTACTGCCAGTAGGAAGAGAAAGGCATATCAGGTGTAGAGCAGGTGGTGGGGGAGGGCGGCAGCACCCTAGATTTTTCTGAGTTGCAGTGCCACTTTGGCCTCAACTTGTTGGATGTTTTCCAGCATAAGCAGGTCGGTAGCTACCTCAAGAGCATTTCTGTGAGCGATCTTCAGTGGTCTATTTGCTCACATTGGGAAGAGTTGTTGCATTCGGGGGCTGCAGTTTGGGCACAGATAGTGGCGCTACACCGAGTGTATATGGTGATGGAGGTTGTTCCAACAGAGGTTGGAGCAGCTGAGGCGTGGAGGGCTGAGTTTGGCCTCCATCTGGAGGGGACCAATCTTCTAGAAACGTTTTGGATAGTGCCGGAGTCGAGTGGTTATGTGAGCTATTACAACATACAATTTAAAATCCCGTGCCATGTTCACTTTGCCCATAACTGAGCTTATAGGGCTAGGTGCACTCTATCATCTGGGTGTCCCCACTGTGGATGCTTGGGGACTACCCTTGGGCATATGTGATGGGAGTGCCCTGTGATTGCACGTTTTTAGGAAATCTTCAGCAATATTTGAGTATGGTGTTAGATACCAGGGTTCCCTTACTGCCCCATGTAGTGGTGCTGGGACTGATATTCTGTCTGGAGGACCTTGAGGATGCACAGCATCGATGAGTGGGCTGCTTCTTGTTGGTGGCGTGGTAGACTGTATCACCTCCTTTTTTCTGCTGGCCATTCCTCTCCCTATGCACCCAAGCATCCTTCTGGCTTTTGTCGTCACCTTTTCTACCTGTTTAACTACTTTAAGATCGTCAGAGACAATCACACCCAGGCCCAGCTCTTCTTTCATGGACAGAAGTACTTCACCCCCTACATTGTACCATTCCCTTGTATTTTTGCAGCCCAAATACATGTCCTTGCATTTTTTAGCATTAAATCTGAGCTGCCAAATTCTCAACCATTCTTCAAGCTTAGCTAGATCCCTCCTCATGTTATCTACACCTTCCTGGGTGTCTACTCTATTGCAGATTTTGGTATCATCCACATAGAGGCAAACTTTACCCAACAGCCCTTCTGCAATATTTCTAACAAAGATATTAAAAAGAATCGAACCAAGGGCAGATCCCTGCGGAAATCCATTGTCACCTCCCAGTCAATCAATTTCTAACCCAGTCAGTCACTTTAGGGTCCATACCTAGGGAGCACAATTTGTTTATAAGTCACTTGTGCGGAACGGTGTCAAAGGCTTTACTGAAATCTAAATACACCACATCTTGGGCTCTCCCTTGGTCCAACTCTCTGGTCACCCAGTCAATGAAATCAATTAGATTTGTATTCCAAGACCTACTTCTGGTAAACCCATGCTGCCTTAGATCCTGCAATCCAATGGACTGGAGAAACCTCACTATCTTTTGTTTTAGCAGCATTTCCATTAATTTACCCTTCACAGAGGTCAGACTAACCTGTAGTTTTCAACCTCATCCTTACTTCCGCTTTTGTGTAAAGGGACCACACTGCCTTCTTCCAGTCCTCTGGGACCATTCCAGACTCCAAAGAAGCATTGAAAAGGTCAGTCAGTGGAGCTGCTAGAATTTCCCAAGTTCCTTCAGTATTCTCGGATGCATGGCCAACCTGTCCATTGTGCAAGAATGTTGTTCACACAGGACAGGATGGGGAAACTCTCTATATCTTCTCTTCTCCCATCCACCCCCCACCTCAAATGAAGAAAATCTCTAGGTATTTAACTGCTTATGCCACTAAGGAATTTTCCAGGATTGAGAACAGAGTGCAAAGTTGTGGGTGACTGTTATGTAAGAACAGTACTAGGAATAAATTAAGCAAGTATCTACCATGTAACCTAATCATTCATAAATTGTTTTCTTAACCTCCGGTTAGTATAGGGGCGGTCTTTGGACTTAGCGAGGGTGGCACTGGCAATATGGAAAAGTTCTGGCTCTTACCTGGTTTTCAGTGACCCTTGTGCAGACAACTTAGGCCGCATGAAAAGCAGGTCCCGTTGCAATCTGAATAAGTGCCGGCTGAATATCCCACTGACTGCCCTGGTGCTTTAAGATCAGGACCTATATATCTATAGTAAGTCTCATTCCTCATATACTGTTAATAGATTTATTAAGCTATTTATGAAATAAGTATATCTGATCTCTGGTGGCCAACTCTGGTTCTTGAGGGTTGCAAAGTGGATCTGGTTTTTAAACTTTCTGCAATTAATATTCATGAGGCATGCTTGCATAATGTTGCATAATGACTATAGCTAGCCCAAAATGCAGTGGCTAGAGTAATAACTCAAGTACCAATTAAAGAGCACATCACACCAGTTTTGAAGCTTCTCCACTGGCTCCCAATGGAGAGCAGAATTAAATTCAAGGTCATACACACAATATTTAAATCCCTACAAGCCGAATCACTCACCTACCTCAAGACTCTGACGACATCCACCCCAGACAACAGACAAAGGAGAAGCAACAACAAAGATCTCCGTATGGTACCAGCCGAATTTAAGAAATGTAAACTACAACATCCAGGAGAGCCTTCTCACTATGTGCACCACAAGTATGGAATTCCCTTCCTGAAACTCTAAGAACCACCAAGGATCCAGTAACCTTCCACAAGCATCTAAAAACATATCTATTGAACATTTTGGTGAACTAATCACCTAAATATAAAAAACTCATAAAAATTACCTCAACATACCAATAAGAATAAACCCACTGATAAGCTAACCTCACCCTGATACAAATCGGAGAATATAGCAGTAGCAAAAAAGTTCTCCCCTTCCCCTTTCACCCCAAGTTACTTGTTTGTTCATATAAAAAAAGAAGAAAATGTATTAAGTTTAATGTATAATAATGTTTATCTTGTTCAACATAAATGTTCACTTCAGTTCAATGTAAACCGCCTTGATTCACGAAAGACGGTAACAAATACTAATAAATAAATAATGTTGGTCTAAGACTGATGCTAAATTGCAAATTTTGGTGAATCTGAAGACCAGGTCGATTTGCAGTCTCAGAGGATCTGAGTTGCATACCCCTATTGTAATCACATTCATGCACTAATTTGATTAGCATATTTTGGAGTCAAAGGAGGTCATTCACAAACACGGTTTGCGGGGCTGCATGTCCCGGCGGGATGTGCAACCCCGCAAGCCATCCATGCCTGATTCTCCCTCCAGCTCCCCCTGTACGTCCTGTGCATCAGGACAGGGAGAGATGGCGGGGGACAGGAGGGGGCAGAGTGGGGGTGGGGCAGCCTGGCAGCACGTACAGGGCCAATTCAGGTTACGGCCCTGTACATGCTGACAGGCCTGTGGGGACATGCTGCTTATATGACCTCAAAGGTGGTATAAGCAGCACTTTTGGCCTGATCAGGCCCCAAGGATCTTCCCCCAGGATTGAGGATGGGTGTGGGGGGGGGGGGGTTCCCTGCCATCCAATCTAGGCCATGGCAGGCCAGTCAGGGGTCAGACGGTGGGGAAGTGGGGGCCAGAACCATGGATTTGGGGGCGCCTGCGGGGAGGATGTCTCCACAGGCAGAAGGGGCATGCTGGCTACTGCAGGAATGTTTTGTTCCCATGGACCAGAATCGGGTCCACACAGCCCCATCTTCATCAGGGACGTCCGGACGGCTCGGACATCCCCCTCCGTGAATCGGGCTCAAAATGTTTTTATTGAAACAACATCACCAGCTATGAACCAATACACAGTGATCATAATCAGGTCTACAAATGATACAAAACTAAACAGCAACATAGTTTTCCATTTTATCCCCTTCCCCTTGCCTCTCCCCCTACCTACTCCCACTCCCTAAAGCAGTACCACAAAAGCATTGCACCTCAGCACACCATTGCACCATAGAACCATAATACTCCCAGCATGTAGGGGTTCTGACACACCACCAGGAGCTACCAAAGAGCAGAAATAGAAGAAGAATGAAACCAAGTAAATGCACACTCAGTTCATTGGGCCGCTGGCTTCTACCCCCCTTCCTACCCACTCTCCCTGGTCTGTGTGGAGCTAAGCCGCATCCTCTTTAGGGACCACTAATTGCAAGGTCTACTGGCAATGGTTGGGCACTCGGTTCTGAGTCCTGGGTGACAAAGCCTGGATGTATGGGCCCCATACCATCAGAAAGTGGGTCCAGTATAGCGAGTGTCCCTGGGCTTGTTCTTATGTATTGCATTCTGCCACTGCCAAAAGGATGGCCCCCTCCACCGTCAACCAAGTCTGCAGGATCGTCTTCCATGCTATCAGCAAGGCCAGTTGAATCCAGCACTTCACGGCACCAGGAAGACCCTTGATTAGCGTCTTTTAATACATATGATTTCCATATAACTTTATTCCGTGAACTTCCTTTTGAAAGTGTGATAATGAAATCTTTGTACTGGAGACAAATATGCTTGCAAGACTGACCAATTTTCAATAGCTGACTGGACATAATGGGCCCGATTCTGTGCCCCGCTAATTGTGCCTTCCCCCGCCGCATGGGGGCGGGGAAGGGGGAGGCTCAGGGGCAGAGTCTGGGTGGGTGGTGGGCAGTCACCAGCCCTGGACGTACAGGGCCTATTCTTATGTCAGTGACATGTGCGGGGAAGTTATTCCACCTCCAAGGTGGAATGACTTCCCTGGACATTTTATATTTTCAGTGTTGGGATGCGGATGGGGCAAGGGGTCGGGCTGCAAGGAATAAGCTTTTTATTTCCGGAGGCTGACATCGCGGCTCTTCAATGGAGCCACTGTACCATGGCAACATGACGCCATGGCTTCATTGAAGAACCTTGACTGACTTAGCCAGGAAGGTCCTGTATGTGCAGGCTGGAGTGAATTGCAGTCCTGGCCTGCATGTACAGGACTGTTCATGATTCTGATCCTGTGGGGCTAGACGTGCCCTGCAGGATCAGAATCGTGATCCCCTCCGTATGTACGGCTTAGACCGGACGTACAGAGTGGATCTGCGTCTGGAACAGAATGAGCCCTAATGCATTTTATGTAGGCAAAGTATAGGAAGTGCTGTTTTTCAATATATTATAACTTACAGCAGTGATATGGGTTAATTGATAATGGGGTTGATATTCAAACCTTGCAATCTGAAATTCCCCCTCCCTCACCCTTCTCCCATCCACTCCACTAACCAGCTGAGTTTCGCTCGGTAAATCACAGTCCACCGAAAATTTAGATGGACAAAATGAGGCAGCACTTAGGCTATGCCCTAGGTGCAGCTGAGCAGGTAACTCTGGTCAGTTAAATTGCAAGTTGAAAATTAATCATAGAACTTTGTCAGATTAACTTTAGACTGGATATGCAGCCTGGACTTGCTCAACTCAAACTGAATATCTGGATGAAGTTAATGAGACAAAGATGGTCAGTTAAATTTATTTGCAGATGGACAGCCGAACATCAGCTTCAGAAGATCACAATATTTTGGATTTAGATTTTGGCTTGCTGAATCTCCTGTGCAATGTTCCGCTATGGCCCACTCTTCTAACTCCCCCCCCCCCCCCCCACTGGGTCTTTCTATACCCTTATCCTCTGGTCTGTGTCCTGGGAGAAAGACATTGCAAACACAGCTTGCCATCTGTCTTGAGTGTTGTGTTATGCCAGAGAGTGACATTCATTTCCTCTTGCTCAGATTTTCCTATCATTTTCCAAGCCTGTATCAGATCTCATGGAACATGTGGATATGCTGCGGAGTAACCAGAATATCTTTTGCTCATGGTTGTCGTGTTTTCCAGTGGAGGGTTTTCTTCAGGCTATTCTTTTACAGGGTTTTGCAGTAAGTCTTCAAAATAGTTTTGCAGCAGGACTGGTGAGCTTCCATTGCCTCAGGGTTGAATGGGTCTGCTTTATATTTTATCGGTTAATAATCTACTGGTCTCTGTCAGCAGTACCCCACCCAGGGAAACTACCCTGATTCTTTATTTCTAAAATTCACATTCACAATTTTGATGAGCTAAAATCTTCCACATGCTGGGCACCTTCAGTTTATGTAGGCCACCGGGGCGAGGACAAATAGCATGTAGCAACTGATAAATTACCATACACGCAGGTTTAGAGTAAATGCCTCACTTACTACATAACGCTCTTGGGATAACTTCTCAGCAGTACTTTTGTTTCGCCTTCTCTCTGCCCCTTCATGACATGCATAGTGTCAGGTCAGTTAGAAGGAAATTTGGGATGAGCAGTAGGGGGTAATTTTATAAGAAGCCGTAGAAAGTTATGTACCGTTTCTGTGCATAAATCCTGTATTTTCAATGGCTTAACATGCATCAATGGGTGTTTACTCACGCACTTTAGGCCGTCGCTGTTCTGTAGGTGCATATGTCAGACTGATGGCACTTGCTTTCACTGTGGGTGGAGCACAAATTTACATGCATAAATGATCAAATGCTATCATGTACATGCATTCTTGCGCGTTCTCGGCTGGCCCTAGGGTTGCTGTAAGTGATCACGCCTGGATTTGCCACCTTTACTGATTTATTTAACAGGGGGGGGGGGGGTTATACTGCTTTTATGCCAAGGCAGTTTACATAGAACAATACGAATCCCACCACTTATGTCCTTATTTTATAAAATCAAGTTTGTGTGTTCTTGACTTTATAATACATGCGTGATGGACGCATGTTAGCGCAGAATGCTGCATCAAGAGCGTTGCGTAAACAGACCAAATATGATCACATTACCCCAACGCTAAGTGATTTATACTGGCTTCTGAAAGGACATAGAATACAGTATAAAATGATAGCGATGATATTTAAGGTTAGACATTTTCTTAAGGCTGAGGATAGCTTTAAAAATGCATTCTCCTAGTCGACCCAGTGGGCAGAATTCCCAGAACACATATATGATACCACCATTAAGTGCAAGAAAGAATCAGACAACCCAAGAATAGGCTCGTCTGTCATATGCACCTTGTCGCTGGAACATGCTGCCAAATGGATTACGGACATTATCCGATGTTCTAGCCTTTACGAAGCCACCAAACACATGCTGGTTTTGTACAAGGTTTGGACTAAGATTAGCTGGAGTATGATTTTGAATGATGTGGCTTTCATGAATTATGAACTGTGGATGTTCTGGGCCCAATATTCGAAGGGCAATTACATGGTTTACAGGGCTAAAAACCCTCGCCTATCTTTTAGGCTCAGGAGCTAATAGGGCGGTATGTAATATCGCTGCTGCCCAGTGGCATGTGCGGCGATCCCCAGATATTCAATCCCGGGGCCACATATGACTCCGGCATTGAATATCCAGGGTTAGGGGTCGAGGGGCACAGTTATGTGCTGTAGCAGTGTATAGCCTGTCCAAGTGAATATTGGGCCCTTTATGCATATGTATTTCAAGACTGTATGTGTTTTTATTTGCTGCTAATGTTGATGTTTGCTTTTCCCCATTTTGAACTGTAAGTGAAAAGACAGGTTACAAAAATAAAAAGTAACAAAAAACTGTTCAAATAAATATGCTCAAATAAATAAATAACTAGGTGCCACTTTAGAAAATTATCCTTCACCTTTAAATGGCCAAAAGTTCACTGCTGGTACAGTTATACATTCAACAGCTACTGTTCTCTGGGGGCAGGCAAGTCCTTTCCAGGGGTACCATGTCACCCTTATCAATCATTTACTGCACCTCTGTACTGATGTATCCATGTTTGCATTGACCTGTGATGCATGGACTATCAGGCAGGATGAAGGTGGCCAGAGGAAGAAAGATGTCAAATAATAAGCAAATCAACATCCTAATAATAATAAAAAAACATTTCTCAGAAAGCAATCTGCAGAAACGGACACCCCTTTTGGCAGCCTGGCATCTTGAGTATGAAGGACTGACTTCTCAGTGTCTCTTCCGGAAATGGGCCTATCTGTATTGGCAGGGTAGATTATGGTGATGCTGAATGGGGAAAAAAACGTAAAACCAAATATTTTCCTTGCGGTTTTTGAATGCGGTGATTATGCTTTGAACATTCCTCTATATAAGTCTATCCAGTGCTGCATGTGTCTTATAGCACTTTATAAATGATTCATAATAAAATTTGATAGATATTTCTGGTTTTTGCCTTTAATCAAAGTAGTTATACATTACAGGAGGAACAAGACACCCAGACAGTTAACATTAATATTTGTTAAAAATGCATCAGAAAACAGTTTTGTCACTTTGGAAACAGATTCTTCAAGGCAAGATTAAAATTTTAACGAGGACACCTAGTGGGATATACTGAATTACTTTCTTAAAATATCCCATTTTGTTACCATTTTCTTCTGAAGCATCCACTCCCTTCGTTCAAATGCGGAGACATGTATGGGGTCCTTAATGAGTGTGTTACACACCTTCCTACAGTCACTTCACCCCTGCCCACAGCCCTCATGTGTTTGCATGAGTTCCTAGAACATCCCCATGAATCATTCTGAGCATGAAATACTGTAGATGACTTGACATAGAAGATATTTTCAGAAAAAGCATCTCTAACACCACCTACTTCTTGTTTTTTAACTTCTACGAAACAAACACAAAAATACTGAGGTATCTATGCATCCACGTGGAGTGTGATTCCATCAAAAACAGTCCCCCTTTGAACCTAATTCCACATCTGCGGGTCTGGATGTGCCTGTGGGTCTGGAATTGGAGAAATAAGACTTGTTTGGTGTGTCACGTGCAAGCGCTATTCAGCTGGCCCGTGTCTTGGACACAGGTAAACCTTTTGGATGTCCCCGTGCTAATTGTATTCTGAAAAGTTATATATTTCAGATCCTGCCCGTCCCTGTGACGTATCCATGGATCCCATGCCCCTCAGGAAAAACATGCATCTCCTAAGCTGCTCATCACAGGCAGTAGTTTGCTGATGCACACTAGACATAAATACCAATGAGAAATGACAGTTGCTGCAACCTAGACCATAGACCAGTCCCCCTCCCCCATGCTCTGAAAAGTGCTAGGTAAGCCCAGTGCGCTCCAATATGGTATATGAGAATGTAAATTTGAACATTTCTGTCAGGACATACCTTGCATCAAATGGTATGTGGCATTAGGATCTGGCCCCAGTGATTCCTGCCCTGATCATCTCTACAAACACGTCTTAAACTGCTAGGGATGGACCCTCATCAAGTGCACAAAATACCAAACAAGCATTGCAGTTCCCCAAAGGATGAAAATATTAATGAGCAACACATGTATGCTCTTTTTGTGCCTATGTCCTATAAGTGCACTCATTCTGCTGCTCTGCATTACCATTCCCCTCTTATCTCTTCCTACACCCCTTCCCAGGAACCGCACTCTTCTGTCAGATTGCTTCTATCTGTGCCCTTCCCAGCCACTGCCAAATCCAGACATTGCTCCCTTCACTTTTCTGCACATTATTCCTGGAACAAACTACCCGAGTCTGTATGTCAGGCTTCGTCCCCAGCCCTTCTCAAATCCAGACTGAGCGCTCACCTCATCGTTGCCGCTTTTGGATCTGATCCGCCTAAGCTCCCTTGTGTTTCTTGACCATTCCCCCTGGATGTTTCCTGTGCACAGCTGCTGTGTTGTCTGTCTAGACTAGATTGTAAGCTCCACCAAGCAAGGGCCATCTTTTATGTGTGTCTGCGCAGCACTATATACGTCTTGTAGTGCTATACAAATGATCAGTAACAGTAGTGGTAGTAGTAGGGCCTTCTAGCTATGGCATCTGAGGCCCACCTATCTGGGTACTGGCATTTCTCACATCAGCTATTCTGTCCCATTGTGGTGTATGTCCATCTGTATATATCCGCTATCTGTGGGGCAACCCTGTCTGCCTTCCCACAGTCAGCTTTGTTGTACTGTGCCCCTGATTAGGGCTGTGTGAGTATGGGAGGGGGGATCCCTGTGCCATCGCATCAAGTAGCCAGACTCCAGATATATCACCACTCTCACAGCTCTCATTGATCATGGTCTGCATCAGCAGTCCCATTTTTCAGAACATGGGAATTATTAGGGTCCCATAGATTGGCTCTTTTCACACAAACAGCACATTAGTGCATAGCCTGAATAAACACTATTGCTCTTCTTAATATGTATGTAAGGGTGTTTATTAATGTGTCTATATCTTACCTCTGCTCCCTGTACCTTAAAACTGCATCTTGTGTTTTCCAGACCCTAGTCACACCAGTTCAAAACATACTTGTCACAACCATTCTTCAATATTGCAGAGAAGAACAGAATTTTTTCTAAGTCCTGGCCTTATTCCACGTTTCAGCATGAATAACATGGATGTTTCCAGAAAACACTTAATATGTACATGGGCCTTTCCTGAATATGTTTTCTACATCTCCGCAGCTGACCACACCCCTGTTCCACCACTTCTGGGCATGTTCTGAGATCCCTGTGCTAAGGCCGTGGACATGCATGTCAGCATTGTTTCAGAATACAGTCTGGGACGTTTTTGGTACATAAATGTCCCCACTGCACATACAAATCCCTTATTCGTGTTCCAGAATGACACCTATTGTGTTCTATATATGACATATTAATGGATTTAAAAACATGGCTTGGAAAATAGAAATGGTTGTACTTTCTTCTGGGCTGTGTGTTATGTTTGCTGCAATTTTATGCTATACAGCTAGCAAAAAGACAAAATAATTTTATTGCTTTTATTCCTCTCGCTCCAGCTGAGCATTGAGATGTGTAATAGGCTTGTGCGGGCCCAGACCTTTTGTTTCATTCAGTTTCTCCTGTCGTTTGCAGAATTTTCCACTGGGTTTCGCTTTGTTCCATTTTAATTTCATCACTTCCTGTCTATTGTTAATAGCGCACCCTATTGCTTACTAGTGCATGCTTGAGTAATAGTGTACACTACTGACAAACAGTGCACACTATTCATGCATACACATACAGTATTGCATAACAGGGTGCACTATTGACAAAAGAGAGGTGACAAAATTTCATGGTATTTTTATTCCATTTTTGTTTGAAACAATATGAAATAAAATAGGAAATATCATTCACATTACCCATTTCATTTCAAATGAATGCATATCCCTAAATGCATAGTAAACCTTGAAATGGGGCCAGCATAATGGCGTAGTGGGTCGTGCTGTGGCACCGCCATGTGGAAGAACTAGGTTTCATTCTCAGTTTCAATGTCTTCTTCTCAGCCTGGGCAGGGCAAGAGCTGTCCACAGTCCCCAGGGTTAGACCCAACCGTTGCGCAATGTTGACACCTATTGGCCAAATTCAGGCTATATGTGTTGCAGATTCCAGTGGGAGCTGAGACTGTGGGACCTGGCTGAATATTTCTATTTTCATTTCCAGGCTTGATGGGGGGCGGTTTAAAAATGAGGGAAGAAGGAATCTCCTTTGGGTGGTGGGATGAACCATAGTATCAGCACAGGCTGACTGAAATAGAAAGCCAAGTGATCCCCAGGGCAAATAAGAAAACAAGGGGCATCTTTTTATTCTTAAAACGAATGCAGATAAGGTGGTACAAAACAAAGTATGCTTTCAGTTGTTTCAGAGAGGGCTTTTTTGCTGACATAATGCTGGGGAGACCATGCTGGAAATGGACAAGCATAGCTGCTAGGTTATGTGTTTCTATAATGACTTGCATGTTTACTGTGAGACATGTGGACAAATGAAACCAAAAATAGCTCCTCTGCACAGATGAATAGTTGCACACAGCCAACGGAGAAGGATACACAGTGAAGACAACAACAGGGGGACAGGGGGTAGCTGAGAGGATTTGCCAGAATACATTTATATATAATATTTTAGGACAGCTTATTTTGAGTTTGATACATCCACATTTTAAATAACTCCTCCCACCCCTCCTAAATAAACAAGGGCATTTGACCTAGAATTGCTTAATCTGGTCTTATTGTTGCATATAGGATTCTATTTTGTTGTGGAGTTATTGTGCTGTATCACAAACCTACCTCATCTTCCCTCACTTTCATTACTGCTGCATCATAGCATATTGTGCTAACTTGTCAACTAGTCTGTATCATGTTTGTATCTTGATCTGCCTGTTGCTATCTATTTAGTTTCAGTGGTATTTGTGTTCTGGTTTATAAAATTGTACAATCTTTTTACAGCACTTACACTTTGGAAGTAATTGCACAGGGACTTGAACATATAGAACAGTGTTTGAGTGCTTAGGTAGGCTCATATTAAACTTCTTGGGGCATACTTGCATGAAAAGGAGATGTACAGACACATGGAGCTAATTTTATGAAGTTTTTCCATGTTTTTACACACAGAAGTGGGCTTTTATAAAAATGCATAGCTGCATATGCACATAAACAGGCTGATTTTATAAGTAACTGCATAAAGATATACGCCATTTGCACACATACGTTACCTATTTTCAAGGACTTACAGACGTGAATGGGCATCTACACACATCCTTAAGCAGTCACTATTCTAAGAGCACGCATGTAAGTCTTATCACGTGTACTTTCACGGTGGGTGTGTGCACAGAAGTTGAGTTTGGGCAGAGCCTCTACTGTATCCTGCTGTTAGCAATCCCTGGACAGCTCCACTGAAGTCTGTGAGGCTCCACTGGATTGTCTGAGGATCCACAAGAGAATGCCACAGAATCTTTTTGGACTGTGAGCATACTACATGCTACTGACCGATTTTAAGCAAGTATAATTTCTCAACCCACCTATAAATGCAATAGGGTCTCATTTAAAGTGACCTTAGAAAGACCTTGGCCAGATTGTTGGAGCAATACATAACCTGCTAATCCACCCAAAGGAGTGGATTAGCAGGTTATGGTTAGAGCACTGTCTTGGTAACCAAGAGGCTAGTGTTTGATTCCTGTTAGTCCTCCTTGTGGCCATGGGCAAGTCACTTAACCCTCCATTGCCTCAGAAGAAAGACCTGGCAATCTACTTCTGGGCACACTGTCAAGTAAACGCAGGGACTGTTGACTTGCCAGGAGTCAGCACTGACTGAAGGGCACACATTGCATTTTCAATCTAGCCAAAAGGATTCTTCAGAGGAATGATTGAACATTAGAATTTAAGCAGGTGATAGACCTGGGAAGCCAGCGGAGTCCTCTTTTGGCAAGAGTAAGAAGAAGGGATGGCCTAAAAGGCCATACATGAGGAGAATTCAACCAGGAGCACCAGAGCGGAATGCTTGGACTTAGAGGGTGCATCAGGAGAGCTTGCAGTTGCCTGGCATGCTGACATTCCGAGGGTGCCCCATTACTTTCCGGCGCTGAGTTGTGATTCCTGTGCTCTGTGATCTGCTGCTTCTGCCCTCCAACATAGGCTTCCAGTTTTCTTTCCCCCAGTGCACAAACCTAAACATAGCCTACTCTAGAGTAAACTTTAGTATATATAAATGCCAAATGTATTACGTTGAATTATTCCATATTTACACATAGGGGTATGTTTACTGAAGAGAATTAGCTGCTACTGTGGCGCTACTGTGGAAATATTAAGCGGCAGTAGCAGCTAATACAGGAAAAATGCAGATTTTGTGGTGATTTCCCATAATGTCTGCATTTTGCACAGTGACTGCAGGCTTGGCTGGGATTTGGTGGAGAGTGGGAGGAGAGTGGTTATGCCTGCAACAGGTGATTACTGCGGACATTACCACCGTGCAGTAATCTTCTCTTCTATTGCTAACTTGAGGCATCACTCCTTTCACCTTGCTGCTCCTTATGCCTGGAACAAACCACCTGAGTCTGTACATCAGGTGCCTTCTCTGGCCCTTTTCAAATCCAGGCTGAAAACTCACCTCTTTGCTGCTGCTTTCGGATCTTGACTCACCTGATCTCCTTTGTGTTTCCTTACCATTCCCCCTAGCTATATCCCCTGTCTGCAGCTACTGTGTCTTGACTAGATTGTAAGCTCTGATGAGCAGGAACCATCTTTTACATGTGTCTCTGCAGCACTACGTACGTCTTGTAACACTATACAAATGTTCAGCGGTAGTAGTAATCTCCAAAGTATGCAGACCTCGCAGATACAGCTATCGCTACCTCAATAGGTGGTGATAGCTGCACCCATGAAGCTTGCCCCCAACTAATTCCAGCATTTACTCGATGGTATCTGCAGAGGAGATTCTGGGAACACGCTCAGCACCTACCGTGGGACTTTGGCCACTAACGTGGTTTAGTACTCATACCCCATAATATGCCCCAGTGGATAGCACACACTGTACAGTAGCGCTCTGATGTTCAGCACTTGGTTTGTTGCTAGGCAACACCGTTTAAAAGTTTCATCCTTTTTTTTAGAAGTTTCCAATTTGAGATTATTCCTTTAGCTGTATTCCAGAGCTATTAATAATACAGCTTTCAAGAAAACATCTTCTAAGTGCCTTAGCGCTATTGATGCAGAACATATCACACCTGTCTCGCCCAGGAGCTTAAAGAGGGTTTCATCTCTGAAGGAGGGAGCTGCGAGGTCTCAAAGGATCCTGGAAAACAGCATTGCTAGATAATTCTTAGATTGGGTCAATTAATGGTATCACAACCTTATGAGGATCAGTTTCAGTCAGTTTCTGCCAGATGAGAGTGAAGACTTGATTTTATTTTGTGTGCTTCCACGATCCCATGTCATGAAAAAAAGGACGGGTGTTTCTCAAGGTTTATGATACTAAGAATTTAGTGACCTCTTCTTTTCAGCATGGAGATTCTGTTTCTATTAAACCAAACATTTAGCTTTACTGTTGTGCTCTCCTATCGTTCCTAATGCCAGGGGATCTTGCCAAGAGAGGTGATTCTCCCAACTGAACGTCTCCATAGGTTCCTTTTAAATACTTTGAGATGATAGGTTTTTTTAGTTCATTGAAGCGTCTGATGCTTCAGCAAAATGTATGAATTGTTTCATTTTCTAGCACTGTATAGAGTATGATCATATAAGAAAAGAGACATGAGAAAGAAATCATTCAGAAAATAGAGATGTGTTTGAAAGGTCACAACAGTAGAGAATCTTGGTAAATTCTTGTGGTGGGGATTTTGAAGACTTTGTTTTAAAAAGATTGAAAAGGAAAAATTAAAAGTAAAAATCACAAAGTTCAGATCTTTAAATATGCCCCACTAATATATCCACCTTGAAAGGATAATAGAGCATCTAAGGAAAGGGGATTTTAGTCATTTGACCCTCCTGGTCTCCTGACAAATTTTGAGATTCTGGATTTCCAACTTAAATATTGTATTTCTAGGACATGGGGTGGGAAGTAAGTCAGAATCCCCTG
This sequence comes from Ichthyophis bannanicus, assembly GCA_033557465.1. Classification (NCBI taxonomy): domain Eukaryota; kingdom Metazoa; phylum Chordata; class Amphibia; order Gymnophiona; family Ichthyophiidae; genus Ichthyophis; species Ichthyophis bannanicus. The sequence continues at coordinate 183,687,091 of CM066041.1, read as the reverse complement.
ACACATACAGTGGCATGAAAGTGTTGCTGTTGAGAGTGTAGTGTAGACAGATCAGAATTTATTCACAGCTGCGAACATGCCTAACAACAGCTAAAATAACTCTTTAAGGGAGGGATGGAAAAAATGCTGTAAGGGACAAAAGGATTTCTTAGGACTTTAAGCGTTCCGAAATATGTAACACAGATGCTAATCTGGACATAGGTATTCATGTGCACACATGCACACGTCCAGCGTCCACCCCATTTTCTGAATGGCCATGTGTTTTGGGAGATAACCCTAATGAATATTCTGCTATTTGCAGTCAAACATGGAACACAATGGCCAAGCACAGAGATATAGAGCTGACTTGATCCCGACTCATTTCATAAGAAGCAAAAGTAACAGATCTAGCCACGGTTTACAAGTCTGGCACAGGCTTCCTTCACTCTTCCTCTCATATCTTTACGTTAGTGCATGGAAGTGCCTAATGCAGTCTCATCATTCAGCATCATCCTAGATGGCTTCATCCATCAAATTCCGAGGAAAGTTCATTGGGGCAGTAATTTTAAAATTGCACACATGAACTTAAGGATATGCATACTTTTTCCTGTGCAGATTCCAGTACATTTTGAAAACTAAAGCATATGTACACTTCCACTTTGAAAATTACTCCAGTGGGTTTATGCACATAGATGCACACACAAAAATTTGTGCATAAATGTGCATTTTATAAAGTGTGCACATAAATAATAGTAACCCCTCCTCACTTCAATCCCTGAGAATGCCTGTGCTTAGTCTGGATAGATTTACGTGCATAAAGGCTTCATGCACACAACTTTCTGTGCCATATTGGGAGGGCAAATCTTTAAAAGCCTATATGTGTTTAACCTGCAGAAATGCCATTTAAAATTTTTCTGTAAGCAAATTGCCCCACTGGAGAGAAATATTTCACGGGGAGGTAGGAAAATGGATGTTAGGCACCAGTCTCGCTGGTCTTTGGAGCTCGGAAGTAAGATATGGGGATGGAGAGAGAGCTGGGAATTTACATACTCATCTAACAAGGGTGGTAGAAAACCAAAGAGCAAAGCAATAGAAACTGCCTTGGATAAGGGAGAGATAGCCAACAAGCCAATAAAACTTCCTTGGCTGGCAGTTGGAACATATCCTTGGCAGTATAGACTAGAACAACTGGGCAGAGTGGATGGATCACCTATGCTGTATCTGGTATTACGTACTATGTTACTATGGGGTATGTTTACTAAAACCCCGCTAATGTGCGGGCCGCGCTAGTGTGCGGGTGCCATATAAGGAGTGGGCGTTTCTTTCTGAAAAAGAAAAACCGTGATTTAAATATGCACGGCGCCTATGTGCGCCCTGCACATTAGCGCATGAGAAAGCTGCGCGGGAGGCATAAGTGGCACGCTGATGTGCAAACAGAAGAGCAGAGCCACAGCACAATGGTTAAGACACTGACCAATGGTGCAGGGAACAGGGGTTCAATCCCCCACAGTGCCCAATGAAGATGGCTGGCTGAGGCATTACTTTAGGAGCCAGTTTAATATTGGGCAGCATAAGGCGGCACACTGATGGGCATAAGGCTGTGTGCTATTGCTTTAGGAGGCATTTTAATATTGGGAGGCATAAGGCGGCGCGCTGATGTACAATCACAAGAGCAGAACCACAGCACAATGGTTAAGACACCAACCAATGGTGCAGGGATCAGGGGTTCAATCCCCTGCAATGAACAAGGCTGGCTGAGGCATTACATATTAAGGGGAAGATTGGTTTAGGAGGCATTTTATTTTTATTTTAATTATCACTACTAGCAAACGCACTCTCAAAGCGTGTTAACATAAGGCGCCCCATAAGGCACATTTTAAAGTGCACTGTCCGCCAAGGCATCCTAGAATGTTGCTTATAGGGCGCTTTAGAGGGTGCTGTATGAGGTACTGCAAGGTCAGGGTACTGTTTGTCATGGCAGCACTGTGCAGTTTAAGGAATGGAAAGCATAAGTAGGTGCGCTGACAGGCAAGGAGGAGCAGCAGTGGAGCACAATGGTTAAGGCACTGACTGCTGAGACAGGGGTCATGAGTTTGCTCCCCAGTGTGCCTAATACGTAAGGCTGGCTGAGGCATCAGCTTTGCAATGTACACTTTGTTTCCTGCAGCACTTTATTTTTATTTTATTAATTGCTGCCAGCAAACACGCCCTCACGTACCGTAATTGAACATGCCGTATAAGGCACCCTATAAGGCACTCCATAGGGCACATTATAAAGTGCACTGTCTGCCACGGCACCCTAAAATGTTCCCTACAGGGCACCCTATAAGTTGCGTCACAGGATAATGTATAGTGCACCTTATATGGACGGGAACCATAAGGTGCCCTATAGGGCGCCCTATAAAGCGCCCTCAGAGGCACCTTATGGGTACAGTATGCTGAGGGTGTTTTTGCTGGCAGTAAAAATGTACATTAAAAAGAGATAAAGCTTTGGGCAGCCCTATCAAAGAACCCCACTGTGGGTTTGAACCCATAACCTCTAGCTTCACAGACAGTGAAGTAACCATTGGGCTACAGCTCTATAGCTGCTAGCAAGTCCCTGGCTGGCTGCAGAGAGCCTGCACGTCACCACACAGACAGTCTGCTGCATGGTCACCAGGAGAGGGTTAGCCCACCCGTACCCATGATGCACTGCACATGCAAATCAGCTGTCCACAGATAAACACAAGATGGGGTATGCACCCCCACAGCACCTCGCCCTGGTAGGGGGAAGTGACCATGTGCACCCCCACAGCACCTCAGCCTGGTAGGGGGTACAGACCGTGTGTTTTACTGGCACAGTCCTGCTAGGGAAAAGACACCCTTCAGGTCAGTCAATGCAGCTCTGTACATAACCATAACACAATAGCAGACAGACATTAGGCCTGTATATGTTAAGCTGCACCCCCACCACTATCTGATATTCTCCTGCAGCAAGCCTTCAGCCACTGCACCCTGCAAGACGCTCCATCAAGACACATACCAGCTGCAAACAGTCTGCTAGTTAGTCCATAGTGCATGCTCCTGGTGGAAATGCATGCACCCAGAACTGGGATGGCAGCACACACAAGCAGATAAGTCAGTGACTGGGCCCCAAAAGGAAACCCATAAATATCAAATGAGAGAAATACTATATAGCACTATGGGGGTGCCTAGCCATGCTGTCGTCACTGCAGTCAGGGTGAGAGTGATCTCCCAGCAGGACATACTGAGGTCAACCTGTCTGTGTAGGTGGTGGCCGGGCACTAAAATGTCCCAGTCAGTGCCCTAAGCCCTGTGCAGATGCACCCTGGCCAGGCCACCCTGTCCGGGCTATACCCATGGTACCTTGCTCCTCATTATGCACATTGGCAGGCCAATACTGGCAACAGTGCTGGCAGTGTGGGCTGTTGAAGGTGTTTGCAGCCACCACACACTGTATAGACAGACACACACTCCGACACCTATGCCAGCATTGTGCTACTATAGAGGAGTTCAGCAGCCATGCCCACCACACCAGTCCTGGGCACAGTACAGGCATGGATATGGTACGCAAAACTGTTGGGGGTCACTCCCCAGGGTGGTAAACACTGTCAGAGACCAGACCTGAAGCACACACCGCAGACATCAGAATGATTGTTATGATGGAGCTCAATCAGCAAACTGTGTTTAACGTAGGAATTTCTATCTGCCAGTAATCATAGCAAACGTTTGAGAGCTGTGTACCGTATACCCAGGTATAGTGTTTGTGATAAGGAAGCTTATCATAGCTCAGGAAGGAGCTATAGAAAAGGTGAAGTGACTCTGAACAAGCAACCTGTCAGTTCTGGTAGAAATAAGAAAACAGAATTTTGCCATAAAAGACTACCAGTCCCAGAATGCACCAGGTTTCCAACAGCCATGAGGGGAGCTGAAGTGAGAAAACGTGTGTTCAATCAAAAGGGCTATGAGGTAATCCCCAAGCACTCATTGCAAAGGGCAGGGCTTGATTCAGCACAGCTGCGCTGTGCTAGGATGGAACACTCATCTCAAAGGGCAAGGCCTGATTCAGCACAGCTGCGCTGTGTTAGGGAGGAGCACTCATCTAGGCAGAATAAGAGTAGAGTTTATTCTACAGATGACCATCTTCATGATCACCTTGGATATCCAGAGAATTGTCCTCAGTATCCTGAGAATCAGCTTGAGTTTGATCATCAGTTTCATCTGAAGGATTATCAGAAGCAGAAGCCAAACCGGACGGACAGAGAGGGAAAGAGACCCTTTGGAAGAAAGAGGAGAAAAGCCTTTGAGAGGTCTAGAAGAGTCCAAAGCAGTACGTATACTGGGAGGCATTTCAAGGGCCAGCATACACCATTGGACTGGAGAAAGCCAGAGGAATGGTGCTGCAGAGCTAGGAATCACCAGACGCTACCTGTGAGGGAGACGGCTGCACGTGGGAGGGACCCTAAGACCTATGCCAGAAGGTATGTGAAGAGAGATCCAGTGTCCAGGGATCTGGATTGGAAGGCTGGACATAAGAACTGGACTACATACTGGCCAGGCTATATAGAGAGGAACTCTAGCAGCAATGGAAGCTCAGGCATGAACACTGATCTATGCCCTAGCTATAACCTTGAAAGACAGCAGGGAAACAAGTATTCTCCTGAAAATGTTCCATTGAGAGATTCATCTGTGCCAATCCATGATATTGAACCCATGCTTGTTGAACAAGGGGGAATAATAGCAGATGAGGATCCTGTTTATATGGACTGTTCTCTATCCAAACTCCGTTGGTAACTTTCTGTTATAAAGTACAGCAACCATCACAAAGAAATAAAAATTTGTTCTTTAATCTACTCAGAAAAGCTCCTGAAGCAGGATTTGACCCACACAGTACAAAGCAAGCCAGCTAAGGGGTTTCAGCTGGTGACTGCTAGCAATTAAGCCTTACCTAATTGCTTGTGAGCTAGGAGAGAATCACTTCTGTATCTATGTGGGAAGTAATCAGAAGTTAACCTGAAAAGAACAGTTTGTTTCTTGCTTTGTGGCTTTTCATTTGTTGTTTTCCTGATTTTAACTTTGTTTTTCCAAGTTAACACTGAAAGCAAGTAACCTAATTTATGTGCTACCAAGCATATCTGTGTTGGGAGAAATAACCCCATAAATAAATATCTTATTGGCTTTACCCAAGAGCACAACTAAATTATTGTCAGCAGCTGTGTCTGGTGTGAATGAACTACATTGCCCACAATACCTTGCAAATCATATAGATATATGCACTTGCCAAGACTGTGAAAATTCTCACCCAGGCAGCCGTCTGACATGTTGCATTGCTAAGGTATGCAAGTGCTAGTATTGGGAGATGCACACAGGGCCCAATATCCTGCCTCTCCAGGAGGCATTGGCCAATGGGGCCTGTGGGTGTGGGTGTGTCTGCCCCTGTTGGCTGCTGCTTTACGGCAGAGGTTCCCAACTCCAGTCCTGGTGTGCCAAACACTGTTCGGGTTTTCATGCTGTCCCTCATGAATATGCATGAGCTACATCTGCATACCATGGGGGTGGTGCATAGATATGCAGCACAGGCATCTTTATTAGAGGCAGCATGGAACCAGAATGGTGTGGGGCCCTCCAGGACTGCATTTGGGAGACTCTGCTCTAGGTAATGCGCCTGTTTATGGTGTCTGTGCTCGGTGGGGTAAAATATAGGCGTATTAACCATGCGTATGTTCTCAGCAATAAAGGTTTGTCCTTACTATCATGGTTTAGTTGTGGGAAAAATATGTGGACTGGATTGGCAGTAGCCCCAGCTTGGCTTTGAACCTGTGACTTTCTGCTTTTGCACACACTGTCTGTGTGCACTGCACCACCTTGTTGCCACAGATATGCTGCATTTCCTGGGGAGTCCATGACTGTACATTCGACAGGGCCTGTTTGTTGCAGTGCACGGCACCCACCTGGATAGGGCTAGGCCATGGTCTGCTGTGGCCACCAGCTGCTGCCACCTCCACCACCAGTACCGCTCCATCCTTAGATTGGAGACAGCATAAACCCTGAAGGATATGTGGCCCTCTAGGACTGCATTTGGGGGAATCTGCTCTAGGTAATGTGCATGTTTCTGGTGTCTGTGCTCTGTAGGGTAAAATAGAGGTGTTTGAGCCATGCTTATGTTCTCTGCAATAAAGGTTCGTCTTTACTATCACGATATAATTGTGGGTAAAATATGGGGACTGGATTGGCAGGAGCCCCAGCTGGGGCTTGAACCTGTGACTTTCTGTCTTTAAACACACTGGTTGTGTGCACTGCACCACCGTGTTGCCACAGAGACAGTGCATTCCCTGATGATACCATGACTGTTTGTCTGGCAGGGCCTGTCTGTTGCAGTGCATTCCACCCACCTGGACAGGGCTAGGCCATGGTCTGCTCTGGGCAGCTGCCACTGCCCCCCCTCCACCTCCAGGACCCCTGTGCCACCATGCTGACATGCCCTTCTGCTGGTGGTGCTGGTGGTACACAGTCTCAGGCCATCCTGTCTGCAGGTAGGCGGCTGCCTATGGTGCAGGTTCTGGGGTAGGGGTGCCTGCATATCTGTCCGCACGTCCCCCAATCACCGCCTGCCAATGTTCCGTGCCCTTGGGGGTACCTGCTGGGTACTATCCCCTGTGACACTGTGATAAACACTCTCATGCCCATGTTGGGCCCTCATCAGTTGCTGTCTGGCTGCGGTTCAGTTTCAGCATTCCTAGGTGCCATCTAGGCATCTGCCTAGTCCGCACTGTGCCCCAGCTGCACCACAGCATGTGCCGCCTGCAGCCCTCTGTATCCCCTTTCCCAGCATCTGTCCAATTGCCCATTCCGATCTGCCCGCCCTGCTGTTGTGGAAATGTGCATGCCATAGTTAACCTGTCCAATGGAGAGGGAAACCCTGATCAGTGCTATTTCACTGTGGGATCATTCACCTTGTATGGGGACGGAGCGTAGACCCTTCTAAAATTCATATTTATTTTTTGGGGCTTTCTTGGGAGTGTTTTTTGATGTTTACCATTACTATCACTATTGCCCAGCTTGATTATAATTTTATTATATTTTGTTGGGATCATTTTTAATGTTTATTTGCCCTTTTGTTCCATGCACATGTATCACACTGCTCACTTTCTGTAGGTTTCCCTGGTTTTGCTGTACATTGCTGACAGAAATGGTTTCTCTTCCCTTTAAATCGGCTCTACCGCGAGGTTTTCATTCGCGGTATTTTTTTACTCGAATTTCAGCCCCGCTCCTGTGCGGGGAGCCTCTCCCCTCCCACTCTCCACCCATTGACCGCGTCTCTCCGCCCCTGGGGAGCCTTTCCACGCCTCTATCGCACATCAGCGCGCCGCGCACATGAGCGGGCACTTTAGTGCGGCGCGCACGTGTGCGGGGCACAAAAATGCATCATTAGCATGCGCTAAGGTACCTTAGCGCACGCTATTGTGCGCCGCGCACTTGTGCGCCGTTTAGTAAACATACCCCTAAGAAAACAACAAATCGGCATGTGTTTTGTTTCAGTTTTGCATTTTAGCACATGCAAAAATGATGCTAAGTGGCTTTAGAGTGGGCTAACATTTAGGATCATGTTTTCTAAACTTTAGTGCGTGTTTCTGCTGCAGTGCCCATGTTATTCCTCTCTGGGCACGTTAGAAGATAACGCGCTTAGTGTATGATAAAATGCAGAAAGTGAAATAAATCAGAAACAACACAAAAGAACTTGGCAATGAAGTAAAAAAGAAGGTTGTCACATGCACAGCTCTAGACTTTTAGCCATATTAAGGGAGGGTAATTTTCAAATAATGAATTTATCAGGATAAATCACTATTTGCCAGGGAAAATGGCTTTAAAAATATCCTTTATTATGAGCAAAGATGCGGAAAGTTTTTTTTTTAAGTTTGTAAATTAGCTTGACAAAACTGCATGAAGTCTGAGAGTTTATAAACTTATTTAGAACTTTTCTTAAAAACAAATCTGGTGCATTGGTGCAACCTCCTCAAAGATGCATCAGCATTTGACTAGCTTTGCCTGAATTTTAAGTTTTGCAGGAGAGAGATTCAGCATAGGTTCTTGTGACTCAGGAAATCTATGGTGAATTTGCTCAGTATTTTGCCAGATTTGCTGGCCAGATTTAATTTCCTGAGCAAATCACGAGAAAATGTGAACATTTTGTCAAATGTTAAACCAGGCTGAAATTCACCTGATCTCAGTTTGACCTTGAAATTTGTGCATCTCTCTGATTAGGAGCTCACCTCTTCAAAAAATGTCTCTTCACATTACTGGTCTTGTACACTTCAACGGAGTCACACTGAGCGTAGGGCAGCAGAACCACTTCAACTTTTCTTTTAAAGCCATTCCAGTCTCATTCATTGGCTTCAGTCTCTCTGCTATGCTTGGAAAGGCAAACTACTCTCCGGGCCAAGCCTTTTTTGGCCCACTGTGCCGTTAACCGTGAGAAACAGAAACCAGTATTTTTTTAGCTGACACGTTCTCCTCTTGTGACTCTGCACATAAAGAAAAATCATACTGAAGGCCAGACGCCACACTGAGTACAACCTATGATTTAATGCTTTTGGAGAAGGGGGCATCATTTCTGACGTTTGCATTATGTGATACAATACCTTGCAGCTGAGGGTGCAGAATTCCAGTAATGTCTTGGATTCTATGGGAAAGTGAATTACATCAGCTACCCGTGAGGTTGGGCTTGGTTTGTCTGTGTGTATGAATAAACTGAGCTTTTATGATGCTGGATTTGTTGTTATGAATTTCTATTTTCAATTGGCGTTTCCATCTGGTAGATTTCCTTGAAAAATCGTTTGTTGGCATTGACCAAATGTATGTTTTTCTTTGTGAATGTTGAAATGATGGTATCTATTAACTAGTGGTAGTCTTCTTTCAAGACAGCTGGCTTTCATGTATCACGATGTGTGTGTCCAGGAGGCCGGATAAGTAGTCTTGGGTAATAGAATGTCCATTTGCTGCCCAGATGGATGGCGTCAAGGGAGCAAGCTTAGCCAAAGGTGCTGAATAAGCAGATGAGAGTGAAAAGGATTATGAGAGCTGAAAAAGTATAGGAAAGAATGGAGAAAGTAAATTTAGTACATGTGAACTTAAGAGCTTCATCCAACACCAAATGCATTTGGGTTTTGGGCAGTAGTTCAACTGGCATTTGGCCAAAATAAAATACACCATACCATAAAACCTCTGATCTCTGGATTTATGAGGGAGCTATAAACATGTTAATCATGCCTCTCGTGCTTAAGAAAGGCCAAATGTCTTCATTTTGATTAAAATTGAGATTACATTCAAATTAAATGCCAGGGTGATATAAAGAGCATGGAACTGTGGAACTGACACAGAAGCACTGATCTGTACTCTGGGAAAATCTCCAGCTTTTTCTTTCTTTCCTTCCTTTTGCAAAATCTCCCACATTCTCTTTTTGGCTCTGGTTTAATCCATTTGGATCCTCCTTCTTTCAAATCTTGTTCATCTATTATTTAGTCTCAAGAAGGACATGGAAGAATATTAAGAGCTTGAAGTTGGCCTTCAGAAGCAAAGTACTTCAGTAATAGGTGCTCGAGCTATGCAAAAACAGTTCAGCTGCAGAGTCTAGTTTTTTCTTGTATCCATCCATCAATGTTCTAGTTATTTCCACTGATGAGCTCATTTCAGCCCTTGTGGGTTAGATTCAACAAGATCCTGGGCTATGCCAGGGCTATCCTTAAGAAATGGGCACACCAAGAAGTGCTATATGGTCTCTTGCCTCAATTTCAGGCCTCTCATTTTGGAAGAGAGGTTGGCTAGCAGAAAGACTGGAGGGGATAGGTTGAGGGAAGGGGAGGTGAAAGGAAATTGGAGGGTACAGACAGGAGGAGTTGAGGTGACATGGAGTACATGACTGGAGGGGGCAGGCTAGTATAGGAGAGAGGGCGAGGGAGTGAGATGGGGAGGGAGGAGAAAAGCTAGGTAGATGAGGAAACTGTGCAGTGAATAAATAAATACTAGTGCCCATAGACTTTCAGCACAATGGCACTTAGTAGTTAGCCGAGATGGGAGGAGATAAGACTATATACCCCCTCTTCCTCCCCCCCCCCCTCCGCTCAGCTTCATGAGACTGTCTAGGGCTCTGCGAAAGTTCTGAGGAATAGGTCTTGGTGTGGGAAAGAGATCACCCGTGGCTTTTGTAACAATGAGGAAGAATCAATATGATGGCACTATTTTTTCAGCATGAAGGAGATCTGGAGAAAGATGGGATATTAAGGAGAACAGGAGGTAGGTTAAGGACTCTGTCCAGTTTTACAGGTGGGGAGGGAAGGGGGATCCAGACCATGTTTTGCTAGGTATGTTTCACTTAAAGTGATAGTGCCTATCAGGGACGATCCATCTGTCTGTTTGTCTGTCTGTTCGTATGCATCTGTTTCCACGTGCACACAGGCCCAGTTTAAGATTTTGATGCACATAGGCAGATCCCAGAGAGGAGGGGGGGGGGGACAGTGTCCCAGAAGAGGACCAGAAGAAGGCCATAGTGCAACAGTGGCACCCCTTTGAAACATCACATGCATATGGCTCTAAAGTAAATGGGAACAAGCTCCTGTTCAGCCTGAGTTTTTGGGGCATTCAAAATTCGACATCCTAGACCAGGGGTCTCAAACACGCGGCCCGCGAGACAACTTTGTGCGGCCCGCGACGGCGGAAAACCAAAAATCCCCCAAAACCCTGGCTTCTGCTGCTGCCGTTGCCGCCGTGGCAGCAGCAGAATCAATTGTCAAATTAAAAAAAAAAACTGACTTCTGCTGCTCAAGCAGCTGTCCTGCGGCCCCTTTCCCTCTGCCCGGAGATCCGACTCTGCTCTCAGCGGCGTGCTTTTCAAGCCGCGAAGAGAGTATTCCCCTCTCGCGCGGCTTGAAAAACCGCGCGAGAGGGGAATACTCTCGTCGCGGCTTGAAAAGCACGCCGCTGATAGAGCAGAGTCGGATCTCCGGGCAGAGGGAAAGGGGCCGCAGGACAGCTGCTTGAGCAGCAGAAGTCAGTTTTTTTTTTAAATTTGACAATTGATTCTGCTGCTGCCACGGCGGCAACGGCAGCAGCCGAAGCCAGGGTTTTGGGGGTTTTTTTGTTGGCCGGTAATGAGCTATGGAGGGGCTGACTGAACTGGAAGTGGGCTATTGGCAGAGGGGGGAGGGGGGGTTATGACTGGTAATGGGCTGGGGGGGGGGTTATAACTGGTAATGGGCTATGGTGGGGGCTAGGACTGGAAATGGGCAGATGGGGGTTAGGACTGGAAGTGGGCTATTGGCAGGGGGGGTTATGACTGGTAATGGGCTGGGGGGGGTTATAACTAGTAATGGGCTATGGTGGGGGCTAGGACTGGAAATGGGCAGATGGGGGTTAGGACTGGAAGTGGGCTATTGGCAGTGGGGGTTATGACTGGTAATGGGCTGGGGGGGGTTATAACTAGTAATGGGCTATGGTGGGGGCTAGGACTGGAAATGGGCAGATGGGGGTTAGGACTGGAAGTGGGCTATTGGCAGGGGGGGGGTTATGACTGGTAATGGGCTATGGTGGGGGCTAGGACTGGAAATGGGCAGATGGTGGTTAGGACTGGAAGTGTGCTATCGGCAGGGGGGGGTTATGACTGGTAATGGGCTATGGTGGGGGCTAGGACGGGAAATGGGCAGATGGGGGTTAGGACTGGAAGTGGGCTATTGGCAGGGGGGGTTATGACTGGTAATGGGCTATGGTGGGGGCTAGGACTGAAAATGGGGTGATGGGGGTTAGGACTGGAGGTGGGCTGATTGGGGGGTTAGGACTGGTAATGGCCTATGAGGGGAGGTAAGACTGAAAATGGGGTGATGGGGGATACGACTGCAAGTGGGCTATGGGGGGGACTAGGACTGGTAATGGGCTATGGGGGGGGTAAGACTGAAAATGGGGTGATGGGGGGGTAAGACTGGAAGTGCGCTATGGGGAGGTTAGGACTGGTTATGGGCTATGGGGGGTCTAGGACTGGTAATGGGCTGGGGGGGTTGCTAGGACTGGAAATGGGCTGAGTGGAAGGGGGGCTTGAACTGCAAATGGCTGATGGGGAGGGGGGCTTGGAATGGAAATGGGCTGTGAGGGGAGGGAGCTAGGATTGGAAATGGGCTGATGGGGGGCTAGGATTGGAAATGGGCTGATGGTGAGGCTAGGATAGGACTGGAAATGGACTGATGCAGGGACTAGAAAGGAGCAGATGCTGGGTGGGGCTGGAACTAGAAGGGAGCTGATGTTGGGGGAGGATTAGAATGGGATGGAGCTGGGAAAGTGAAATGGAGAGGGGAAAAATATTTTGTCTGGAAGAGAAGACAAATCTACAATTGGCCAGGTATTGGGAGAGTAAGTGGGGATTGAGGATGGAGGGGTAAAATTTGAGTGGATGAAATAGGAATGAGGAAAGAGCAAAAGGAGAAAGATTAGTATGTTAAAGCAGATGTAGAGAGAGAGAATGGAAAAAAACTAGAAGAGAGAAGAAAGGACAAATGGACAGCAGACGATGGAGATAGCAGAAGACACGAAGAAACCAGAAGTGGCTGGAGCAATTGCAACTGAAAAAAAATGCACAAAAGGTAGAAAAATATCTCTTTATTTTGAATTTATTAACTGGAATATGTCAGCTCTGGGAAATGTGCATCATTAATGTCTGTGCTTTGGTACAAGAAATTATTTATAGTTTTATTTCTACAGTGCTGAGGTATTCTGTGTAATTCCTATTTGACATTGCTACTTGTTCTCTTTTCCCAGTAGGTCATGTATTGTTCTCTGAAATGTATTGATTTAATATTTGCAGTGTTGCCTTTTGATAGGTAGGGTCTGGTGCTTTGTGAGTCCTGGTAGTGCTGTTATGATATGGGGGGTTTGCTATGGGTTCCAAATGGGCAGTGTTAGTAGTAGTTCCTAATGTGCCTGGCGGTTGGCACTGGATTATAGTAATATAGAAATTTTCTAGTCTTTCTTTATCCATGCACTCATTATGCAACATTATGCAAATATTTATGCAAATGAGGCCCCTTATGCAAATGAGGCCCGTGTCTTATGCGGCCCCCGGGTTACTTTACAAGTCCTCATTCGGCCCTCAAAGCAATTTGAGTTTGAGACCCCTGTCCTAGACAGTTGTCCAGGTTGCCTATGCCTGAATCTAGGTCTGCATGTGCAAACAAACTGATGCTTATGGTTTCACTCTGTCTTTCAGAGCAAGAAGTAAGGAATAGTACTAAAGCACCAACAGGAGTCTCCAGTTTTGCTGGCCAAAAGAGAAGGAGCAGAACTAAAGTGCCATAAGGAATTCTGAGTCCCACTGACATGAAAACAGCATGAAGGGCACTGGCATGCTGGTGAAAGTCCCTAGATCCCGGCAGCATGAAAACAGCAGGAGTAGCACGGAAACACCAGCAGGAGTCCCCAGTCCTGCTGGCCTGAAGAAAGGAGGAGCCTTTTGAAGAAGGGTAGGGGTAAGAGGGCAGAATATAAGGGAAGGAGTGGTGTTAAGAGAAAAGAGCAGGGTACAAGGAAGGGGCAGGGTTAGGAGGAAAGAAATGGGTGGAGCATAAGGAAAAGGATGAGGCTGGAGGCAAGGGCGGCTCAAGGCAATCTGCTGCCTGAAGGCAGAGATGAGATGGTGTCCCCCCATCCATAGCAGGGAGCAGAGGGGCCTTCCTCAAAACTCCAGTCAGGGACTGAACCAAACCAAAAAGCCGATTAGATAATGTGGAGGAAATGCAACATGTTTGCACACCAAGGAACTAAAAGAAAGAACGAGAACCACAACAAAGTTTATAACACTAAATTATAACTCATTTTTATTTTGTTGTTATAAACTGCATTATGGTTCTTGCTTTTTCTTTTTGAACATATATTTTGGGTTCACAGAATCCCCTCTCAACAATGGGTACAGAACAGAACCTGGACATTCACCTACAGAACTCAATATCTAAAAAAATATATATGATTCTGGTCATCTCACTAACAATAACAAACATTCTCCAGTACCGGGTATATTGTGAACTAATACAAAACCCTAAAACAAAGTCACTGAGAATCTATAGAGCAAATCTGCCATGCTATACCGGCACCAACTTCCAAAACTCACATAAAGAGCTTACCCCAAAAAAGCATCAAAATACTGCAGTGGGCCCTGGAACATCCAACACCTATTTGAAAAGCTGAACAATTCAGATTACTACAGTACAGATCCCTACATACAAACTCCATGTTAATAGAACACCTGGCCTTGGCCACAAACTCAGAACACAGACCCTCATCAAGTACAAAATAAGTGACCATAACCTAAAAATAAACACATTTAGATAAAAATTAAATTGCAACCCCAAGAAGTCAGATTTTGCATACAGTACAATACCAGAGAAATAGAAAGAGATGCAGTTCACTGTGCTGTATAAAATATAAAGTTAACACCAAGTCCAATCATTTAAATTTAAAAAGCCTTCAGGCACACCTGATTGTCGGTGCCTCATTGAAGCTTCCCTGCCACAGCAGCTGAGAGCATGAAGTGAGCTCCTCCCACTCCTCCATCAGCCAACCAGGGTGCCAACAGACCATTTAAATTTAAAAAGTCTTCAGACGCACACGTGCCTGGCAGGCCACACCAAAGGGCCCTTAGGTGTGGCCTTTAGAGTGGCCCCTGAGTGTCTCTGAGATGTTAACCACCTTCAACACATGTACAAGCAGCTCTAAGAATCTAAGACACAAGCCGTGCTGCCTAGAGGCTTCTACCCTTGTAAGATGCAGTTACTTTAAATGTTCTTGTAGCTGGTGATATGAACATCTTTGGATATAATTTAACTTGACATTGCCCTACCTTAAGCCCATTCATAACTGTTTGTACCCTTACTGCACCTCATTCATTGTGTTATAGATGCACCCCTGGTCGGTTGTTAATACTCACTAGTCTGATTTTCATCTCTTCTTTTTTATCGTCTTACTGACTACTTGTAACCAATTTGCCTCTCTCTTACCTTCTCACTCCTATTTGTTTATTCCTCTGCTATCAGTTTCTTCCTTCTGAAAGCTCTCTGTCTTTTAATTATTACTTATCTGTAATGTAATTTAATTCCATTCTATTTATTTACTTATTTTATTTTACTTTACCTTTGAATTTATTTATTTACTTTACCTTTATTCTCTTACTGCCCTATTACCCCTTTCCTTCTTCCTTTTATAACTACTCTCTGCCATCTCCTATGGCTCCACTACATTCGTTCTTCCTCCTTCTGATCCTCCCTAACCTTTTTCCCTCCCTCCACCAACCCAGCACCCCATCTCTTTCCCACCCTCTCTCCAACTACCATACTTCCTCCCCATCTTACCCTCCACCCTTTCCTCAGCTCTAGAGCTTTACCTTCTTCTTCCTCTCATTCATCCCTCTCCCTCTTCTCTAAAACAACCTCATCCTCATTTCTGCCATACTGTTTCCTCTCTCCCTCACACTCTTTTTCGCTTTCTCCTCCTATCATCTGCTGACATTAATCCCAACCCTGGTCCCTCTTCACTTCTCTATCACCACCACATTAGATCCTCTCTCCACCACCCTAATCTCATTCATATCCCTCTCCACTCTCCTTCCTCTCTCCCCTTCTCATGCACCCTATGGAATGCTCATTCCATTTCTAATAAACTTCCCTTTACCCATGATCTCTTCATCTCTCATGCTGTCAGTCTTCTCACTCTTACTGAAAGCTGGCTACTTCCTGATGACACTGCTTTTATTGCTGTCCTCTGTTATGGTGGTACCAATTCTCTCACTCTCTTTGTGCCAGTGGTGGCAGTGGTGGTGTTGGCTTTCTACTATATCCTTCTTGCCAATTTCAACTCCTCCCTCTACCTCAAACTCATTCCTGTCTCTCCTTTGAAGTTCATTCCATCTGTCTTTATAATCCCCTTCCTCTCCGGATCGCTATCATCTGTAGACCTCCTGACAAGTCTACTTCTACCTTCCTGACCGATTTGGTTCTTGGCTCTCCTTATTCCTGGACTCTTCTTCCCCCTCCCTTATTCTTGGTGACTTTAATTTTCACATTGATATCCCCCTATGCATCCAAACTCCTCTCACTTGCCTCCTTCTTCAACCTCCAACTTTGTTCTTCAGCCCCCACTCATCAGCTGGGTCACTGCATTGACCTCATTTTCTATTTGAATTATTTGCCCTCTAATTTCCACGCCTTAGTTTTTCCCTTATCTAATCATCACCTGTTAAGCTTCACTCTTTATCACCCCCCCACCCCCTCAACCTCGACACATTTCATCTTAAAATTTCAGGAATCTTCATGCTATTGATCCATTGACTATCTACTACTGTCTCATTCCTTCTTTTTCTACTTTGTCCTCCCACTCTATTGATGTAGCTGTAGCTTCTTTTAATACCACTCTGTCCTCTACTCTGGACTCCCTTGCTCCACCCATAACATGTCTTGTGAGACACACTTCACCTCAGCCCTGGTTGTCTTCAACTATCTGCTGCCTACATTCCTGTATCCGCTCAGCTCCTAGCTCAAATCCCGCTCCCTCTCTGACTTTTTAAACTTTAAATTCTTGCTTACTTCTTTCCAATCCACTATTGCTCTCGCTAAACAAAACTATTTTATACTTTTGACTAATCATCTTGCCTCCAACCCCCACTGTCCCTTTTCTACCTTCAATTCTCTACTTAAGGCACCTTCGTCTCCTATTCCTCCTTCTCTCTCTGCCCAAACTCAGCTATTTCCATGACAAAGTACATAAGATTACTCTTCAATTCCCCACCAAATCTTCTTCATCTTCCTCTTCTTCTTCTTCACCCCCTATTCTCCCTCTCTAATACCAAATTTTCCTCTCAACCTGGCAACCCAAAATGGCAGAATTACCCCAGCACCCTCTTTGCCTGTGTCATCGGCAGCCATAGAGGAGATCTCGGCAGTGGTGTCCAGCGCACTGTTGGTTAAATTTGATGCTCTCCATAGTAAAATGGATGCCCTGCAAACTTCTATGGAGTCGTTAGGCAGCCAGATGCAGGAGGCAGAGGCCCGACTTGGGACGACAGAGGAGAGTGTGGAGGCGCTGAAGCACGAGGTACAGAGACTACAGGCAGCATCACAGATGCAAGAAGCCAAGCTAGATGATTCAGAAAACCGTTCTCGCCTCAACAACCTCCGTTTTCTGGGCATTCCGAGCAGCATACAGGACAGAGATTTAAAAACCTATTTGGAGGCCTTAATTAAGCAAGTGCCGGGCAATTGAGAGGAACATGGAAGGCTTATGTTAGAGAGAGTGCACAGAGTGAGGCCTAGGCAGTCAACTGATAACAGGCCTCGTGTGGTGTTGGCAAAGTTCCTGCATTTCCCCCAGAAAGAAGCAGTGCTGAGAATGGCTAAGAAATCAGGGGTTAATGTAAAAGACAATGTAAAAGTGAGAATTGTGCAGGACTACTCAGCGGCCCTGAGCCAAAGAAGGAGGGCTTATGCCCCCCTTTGCCAGAAACTAGTGGAGGCTAACATCAAATTTACTGTGCAATATCCCTCTCGGCTCCATAATATACATTGGAGGAGTGCAACGGAGCTTCGCTACAGTGGCAGAGGCGACCAAGTATGTAGAGGGACTGACACGGAAGCAGACATCCACGACCATGGAGCCAGACGGGGAGCGTTGAAAATGGACTGTGAGTGGATGGTAGCTCTTGAAAGGCCTGCAAACCGAGTACAAGTAGCCCAACACAGAAAGAACAAGAAAAGTAGCCCAACACAGTCTGGAGGGTCCGAGCCTCCTGCGTTTGCAATTGATGCTAATTTAGCTACATAACCATCCTAGTAATGTGTATATATGTGTACGTTGGAGGTGGATAAGGGAGGGAAATTATCCCTGGACAGCCTAAAGTGGCAGAATGTGGGATAATTACATAGTAACATAGTAACATAGTAACATAGTAGTTGACGGCAGATAAAGACCAGCATGGTCCATCCAGTCTGCCCTGCGAGATGGCAAGAGTAGGTGCACCTGTCGCTCCGCGCAGGCCACCCCTCTCCATATCCTTGTTCAGGGGTAAACCCACCACTCCATATAGGACACCCCTATTTGTTGAGACGTTATATGGTTCGGAAGTTAGATGGTACCGTTTATTTTGTTTTTTTCCTATTTCTGTAAAGGGATCCTCTGTGTTTGTCCCATGCCTTTTTGAATTCCGTCACCGTGTTCGCCCCTACCACTTCCATCGGGAGGGCATTCCAAGCATCCACCACCCTTTCAGTGAAAAAATATTTCCTGACATTGCCTTTCAATTTACCCCCTTGCAGTTTCATGTTATGCCCTCTAGTTTTACAGGTTCCCCGTCTTTGGAAGAGGTTTGTTTGTTCATCATTTCTCTTTAAGTATTTAAAGGTCTGAATCATATCTCCCCTGTGCCTCCTTTCCTCCAAGGTATACATATTTAGGTCTTCAAGTCTCTTCTCATAGGGCTTCTGACGCAGGCTCCAAATCATTTTGGTCGCCTTCCTCTGAACAGTCTCCAGTCTTTTTACATCCTTTGCAAGATATGGTCTCCAAAACTGAACGCAGTATTCCAAGTGAGGCCTCACCAGTGACCTATACAGTGGCATAAGTACCTCTTCTTTTCTGCTGGTAATCCCTCTTTGTATGCAGCCCAACATCCTCCTGGCTTTTGCCACCGCCTTGTCGCACTGTTTTGCCACCTTGAGATCAGCAGAGATAATCACACCAAGGTCTTTTTCCTGAACTGTGCATACCAACCTTTCTCCCCCTATCTTGTACATTTCTCTTGGATTTCTGCTACCCAAGTGCATGACACTGCACTTTTTGGCATTAAATTGTAGTTGCCAAGCTTTAGACCAGTCTTCCAGCTTTTGTAGATCTTTCTTCATGTTAACCACTCCCTCAGGGGAGTCCACTCTGTTGCAAATTTTTGTGTCGTCTGCAAAAAGACAGACTTTTCCATTCAGTCCTTCAGCAATATCACTCACAAATACATTGAACAGTGCCGGGCCCAGGACCGAACCCTGGGGCACCCCGCTAATCACCTTCCTCTCATCCGAGTGAGCTCCATGTACAATCACCTTCTGTCGCCTGTCAGTCAGCCAATTTCTAATCCAGTTTACCATCTTTGGACCCATCCCCAAGCTACTGAGTTTGTTGGTAAGCCTCCTATGAGGAACAGTATCAAAGGCTTTGCTGAAATCCAGGTAGATGACATCCATTGCATGCCCCTGATCTAGTTCCCTCGTCACGCAGTCAAAGAACTCGATCAGATTTGTCTGGCAAGATCGTCCTTCGGTAAAACCATGTTGCCTCGGGTCTTGCAAGCTGTTGGTTTTCAGAAAGTTCACTATTCGCTCTTTCAGGAGCGCCTCCATTACTTTTCCTGCCACCGAGGTAAGGCTCACGGGTCTGTAGTTTGACACTTCTTCCCTGTCACCACTTTTGTGTAGAGGTACGACATCAGCCATTCTCCAGTCCTGAGGAACCTCTCCTGTTTCCAAGGATCTGTTGAAGACATCCTTTAATGGTCCTGCAAGAACCTCTCTGAGCTCTTTCAGTATCCTGGGATGTATCCCATCCGGTCCCATGGCTTTGTCCACTTTCAGTTTAGCAAGTTGTTCTAACACCTCTTCTGCTGTGAATGGTGTGGTATCTACTTCATTCCCATTTTTATATTTGGGAGTCACAGCTGGTCCATCCCCAGGATCTTCTTTAGTAAACACAGAGCAGAAGTAATTGTTTAGCAATTCTGCTTTTTCAGTGTCACTTTCCACGAGTCCTTTCCCAGCACTTCTGAGTCCTGCAATTCCAACTCTGATCTTTTTCCTTTCCCGAATATACCTGAAGAAATGTTTGTTGCCACCCTTAACATCTTTAGCCATCTTTTCCTCTGCCTTTGATTTTGCTATCCTTATTTCTCGTTTTGTCTCTTTGAGTTTGATCCTGTATTCATTTCTGTGTTCTTCGGTCTGCAAGCTTTTGAATTTTGCAAAAGTTGTGTTTTTTTGCCTTTATATGAGCAGCCACCTCTTTGGAAAACCAAATAGGTTTCCTTCTCCTCTTGCTTTTATTTACTTTTCTTACATATTTATCTGTTGCTTCTTTCAATGCCTCCTTTAGTTTAGCCCATTGCAATTCCACTTCCTTTATCTCTTCCCACCCCGTCATCTCCTCCTTTACATACTCTGCCATTTGATTGAAGTTAGTGTATTTGAAGTTTAGGACTCTGAGCTTGCTATGATTGGCCTGTGCCATGGCTTTTATTTCAAACCACACCGTGTGATGGTCGCTGTTGCTCACAGGGGCACTCACGCAGACCTTTGACACACTATCACCGTTGGTGAGCACTACATCCAGCGTTGAGCTTTCCCTGGTTGGTTCCATCACCATTTGTCTAAATAATGCATCTTGGAGAGCATCCACAATTCTTTTGCTTCTTTCCAGATGTGCAGAAGGAGTAATCCAATCCACATCAGGTAGATTAAAGTCACCCAATATGATTGCTTCCCCCTTTGATGCTATCTTGGCAATATCTCTAATCAATTCATTGTCTCTCTCTTCAATTTGAGTCGGAGGTCTATAGACTACAGCAATATGGATGACAGTGCCATCTCCTCTCTCCAACGCAATCCAGAGCGCTTCTTCTTTTCCCCATGTCCCCTGCATTTCAGTAGCTTTAATATTGCTTTTGACATACAAGGCTACTCCTCCTCCTTTTCCATTTTCTCGGTCCCTCCTGAATAGATTATAGCCAGCTATGGCTATATCCCAATCATGTGATTCATTAAACCATGTTTCTGTAATGGCCACAATGTCCAAGTCTGTTTCCACCGTTAGGGCTTCCAGGTCTGGAATTTTGTTGGCTAAGCTTCGAGCATTTGTGCTCATTGCTTTCCAGCACTTTCCTGGCTTGTGTGTATTTTGCATTGATTTTGTTCTGCCCACTTCCTCCCACATGTTTTTGATGTGTGGTTTAAAAGTGTTTGTTTGTTGTTTAGCGAATGATGTGGGTTGTTGTCTATTGTGGGACATGACTGTACTATGTTATTTGCCATGGTGAAGAACCCATTTAACATCAGTTTGGCTAAGGGGAGGGAGTTGAGTTATGGGGAGGGGGTTGTCTGTGAGTACTGTAGAAGCAGGTGGGGGAGAGGGTGTACACACACGCATCTTTGTGACCAAGAAGGAGAAGAGGGTTAGGGTTAATGAGTGTGATGAGAGGGGATAGGGGGGTATAGGGCTGAAAGGGGGGAGTTAGGGAAGAGGGGAGTGCGTATGGGGGGATGGGGGGAATTGGGGGGAGGGAGGGATGCACAGCCAAAAGTGGAATAGAAGGTTGGGAGCAAGAACTAGGATAGGAACATGGGAGGAGCCCCAGGCTGGGGGGGGGGGGGTCTTCCTTGGAGACATCTAGGCGCCAGGAGGCATGGACCAATTGGGTACTTGGTCTTCTGAAGATCATCTCATGGAATGTATGTGGGATCAGGAACCCAATTAAGAGATACAAAATATTGCAAGCCTTAGCTAGACAAAAATGTGACATAGCCCTGCTGCAGGAAACCCACCAGACTGCTGATGAATATTTGAAATTGCAAAAGGAATGGGTGGGCCAGGGGTGGGGGGCTCCAGCGAAGGGGAAAAAAGGTGGAGTGGTCATTCTGATTCATAAACGGATAAGATTTGTATTGGAAAAGGAATACTTAGACCCAGATGGAAGATATGTGTTATTACATGGCACACTGGAGGGGAAGCCTATAGTGATGAGTAATATCTATAGTCCCAGTGTTTTGGATCAAGCACTATATGCGCATTTGGCCTCCAGAATAGAACAGCTGCCCGATGCCCCCTTGATCCTAGGGGAAGACTTTAATGGGGTGCTGGACATGGATCTAGACACATCACGGGGGGGGGGGGGGAGGAGATAGAGCGCGTGTGACCATGGCCAAGGCTCTGCAGGGTCTTCGACATCGATTGGGGGTGGTTGACCCATGGCGCTTGCTTCACCCAATGGAGAGAGATTTTACCCACCAGTCGCGAGCACATGGTTTGAGCACTCGGATTGACTATATCTTAGTATCGAGAGGACTCTTTGCGCGAGTAGTAGATGCACAAATTGGCCCTTCGGAGATCTCCGATCATGCCTTGATCTGGATGGAGCTGGAGTGGGCTCAGGCCGACATGCGATCAAGAATTTGGCGCTTCCCGTTGGATCTATATAGGGACACTGATTTCCATCTTTACTTCAAGCAACGCTGGCGGGACTTTGAGTTAAACAATGAGTGACACAAGGTTGATACGGAACTCTTTTGTGAAGTGGCTAAGGTTGTTCTGCGTGGGGACATCATTGGTTATTCGGCGTGAAAAAAGAGATTTTTAACGGAACAGATAATTCATCTAGTAAAACAAATGATTAGGGACCAGCGAAAATATGTGAGTTGCCCAAATGCAACAAATAAGAAATCGCTGTGGGAAACTCAAACAGCTCTTAATGAGTTGCTTCACAGGCGGGCAAAAAAAATTGTTTATGTACTACCACTATCAGCTGTATCAGTTTGGGGACAAACCAGGGAAACTCCTGGCACGTTGTCTTCAGGGTAGTAGGGGGACTAGAACAGTTGCAGCAATAAGGGACACTCAAGGTAAACTACAAAAGGGAAGTCGGGAGATTGCTCAGGTTTTTCGCTTTTTCTATCAACAATTGTACCAGCAAGAAGGGGGAGCTGGAACCCATATGGAAGACTACCTAAGAGGGCTGAGGCTGCTGAGTCTGGGGGGAGGGGGGGGGGAATGACAGAGGGCCCATTTGGAGCAACCAATCACGCTTGAGGAAGTACACCAAGTTATACAAAAGGCTCACTGCCATAGGACTCCGGGACCAGATGGAATGGGAGCTGAATTCTACAAGCTGCTAGAGGACTTGTTACCCCTCTCACTGGTGGCGGTATATCATAAAAGGGTAGACCAAGGTGCATTCACATGGGGGGAGAACCACACGCTTATTATCTTACTACCCAAACTGGGTAAAGATCATACGCAGGCTACCGCCTATAGGCCAATATCACTGTTGAACTTCGACCTGAAAATAATGGCAAAAGTATTAGTAGAACATTTAGCCCTGATGTTGGGAGATTTGATATATGAGTCACAAGTGGGCTTTGTATAAGGCCGTCATGCTGTGCGTAACCTACATAGAATCTTGGCATCTCTGGAGTGGGTTCGGGAGCGAGAGTGGCAGTCCCTGTTGGTTAGCTTCGACGCGGAAAAAGCTTTTGATCGCGTGAATTGCGGGTATCTGCACGCTCTCCTGCCATACTACGGTTTAGGAGATTCCTTTTGTAGCATGGTCAAGCTCCTCTATACAGGACCCACTGCAAGTGTGCTGTGTAACGGTACTCTATCAGATAAGTTTCCCTTGGAGAGAGGTACAAGGCAGGGGTGCCCACTTTCGCCTCTGTTATTTGTGCTGTCTCTTGATCCTCTCATACGAAGAATAGAGCTTGCCGGGGAAATATGAGGGGTGTGCATGGGAAAGTATGGGTTCAAAATAGCGGCCTTTGCTGACGACATCCTAGTACATTTGCTTTCGCCACAACAATTGTTGCCCAGATTGTTAGAGGAATTCTCTGTGTTTGGAAGTTTTGCAGGGTTACGTATTAATATGGCCAAGTCTGAGGCCCTAGACGTGCTGGGTAAACTGAGAGGGGATTGGGTAGGTGTATTCCCGTTCCAGTGGGCTGGGGACTCATTTCTCTATTTGGGAATTCTCTTAACTAGAGAACTGATGGAGCTATATAAGCGGAACTTCGAGAGGATTTTCCTCAAGCTTCAAACACAACTGCGGGCCTGGCGCCCTCTTCCCTTGTCACTGGGGGGAAGAGTAGCGGTGGTGGGGATGGTGGTCCTGCCCCGGGTGTTATATTGGAAGCAGACGCTCCCAGTGTGGCTAGCGCAATGGGACCTGGCGTGTTTGGAACGGGAGATACAGGGATTCTTATGGAAAGGGGCACGAGCACGTATCCTGATGAATTGGCTGAAGGGAGGTTGGCGGTATGGAGCGATAGGTGTCACGGATTTGCGGCTATATGCCCTGGCATGTCAAGCACGGCATCTAGGGGATTGGTTGGGTGATACTTATATCTATACCCCCAGGGCACTTGAGGAAACCCTGGTGGCCCCCCAGACTTTACTGGCAGCTTTGCACTTAAAGGGATCCCAGCTACCTGGGTGAGTGACTCAAAGTGTATTAGTGAGCTTGGTGAGACGTACATGGATGCAATTGTGTAGGTACTGGGGTAGGTCCCCGGCTGTCTCAAGCTGGTTGCCGCTACAGAGCAATGTGTTACTTTCACCCCTGGCTCTACGACAGCAATCTCTCAGAAATGGAGCGAGGTTGGTATCCGACACATTGGGCATGTGGTGGATCTCAATGGGAAGTGTAAGTCCTTTGAGACTCTTGGCAAGGAATATGGGCTGAGTGGCCACCACTATTTTGCATACTTTCAGATTTGCCTGTATGTGGCGTCCCTACCAGTAAATGAGTTAATCTCAGAAAGTTTGGCAAGGATTTTAGAGTTTTTTGCAATGGGTGTGAAGCCCCCGCCCACAATATCGGAGTTGAAAAAAAGATTGGCACCCTATACCAAGTTGCCGGAATATTTGAGGGAGGAAGCTCGGTGGGCAGAAGAGCTGGCCCAGGAGATGCCACCAGGTTCTATCCTGGAAGCCCTGAGTTGGATTGTGGGACTGGTGGAGGGGACTAAGTAGAGAGGGTGCAATTTAAAAGTATTATCCGGGCACACTTCTCCCTGAGACGGGCATTGCGGAGTGGCCTGGCTTGTGACGGGAGATGCCCTAAGTGTTCGTGCCCTCTTGCAGACTTAGGTCACATGTGGTGGGGTTGTCAAAAAATGTGTCCATATTGGGAGAGGATTAGTAATTATATGAGTGACTTGCTTCAGCAGCAGATCAAGTGGACTGGAGCCTTGGTGGCGCTGGATCATCTGGGACCACTCCACCCAAAGGGGAGATGAGAACGAATACTGGTGAGGAAGGCATGTCTGCTGGGGAAGAGTCTGATACTTCATAGATGGAGAGAGCAGTTGCCCCCTACATTTTGGGAATGGCGTAACAGCTTCCATCAATTGATGCTCTTCGAAAGGAGGGGGGCCAAGGGTAGTGTTAAACGCTGGGCTTCCTTTTTGTTGATTTGGGAACCGTATATCCAAAATCTCGGACCATACGCCCGTAATGAAGTCCTACAAGTGGGGTAGGGTATATCCGATAGGGTGGGGATAGGTGAACTTGGTGGGATCTCGTAGGATGTGATTGGATAAGGGCATCGCAGGAGAATGTTCTTGGTTAGGATAGTATGGGGGGAGCTGTGCTGGGGTCGGGAGGGGGGAGGGAGAGGGGTGGGGAAAAGGGGGATAAGTAAAATGTTGTACTACATTACATTGAAAAGTGGCCTCTGGAATGGTGGACAAGAGTCAGCCCCATCCAGTGGAATTATGCCTGTATGTATATACACTGTGTAATGTTTTTTTTTTTGTGGTTCCATAAATAAAGTTTTCAAAGAAAGACTAACAGATTTCTACATTACTATATTGCAGTGACAACCGCCAGGCCTATTAGGAAGTACTATAAACATTGACCATTTAGAATCCATAGCAAATCCACCAGGACACACAAAGCACCAAACCCTACCTATCAAAAGGTAACACTGCAGATATTAAGCCAATACATCTTAGAGAATGCCAATACATCTCACTGGGGGAAAGAGAACAAGTGGGACTATCAAACAGAAACTACATGAACAGAATACTTCAGCTCGGTTACATAGAACATAGACCATCACCACACAAAGAACAAGGGATCACAATTTAGAAATAGGAAGATAATTAAACTGGGAACCCCAAAAGCCAAACATAAAATGTACAACACTGAAGAAATAAAACTATAAAGTAATTTCCTCTTGCACTAAACAAAAACGCAAAGATGTTAGCAATACACACTTCCCAGACCAGACATATTCCAGTTAATAAATTCAAAATAAAAAGTATTTTTCTACCTTCTGTTTGGGCATTTTATTTTTCAGTTGCAATTGCTCCAGTCACTTTCTTCTGGTTTCTTCGTGTCTTCTGCGAGCTATCCATTTGTCCTTTCTTCTCTTTTAGGTGTTTTCCATTCTCTCTCTATATCTGCTTTAACATACTGGTCGTTTCCCTTTTGCTCTTTCCCCCATTTCTTTCCTTGTTCCTTTATCATCCACTCAAATTTCACCCTTCCATTCTCAATCCCCTCTTACTCTCCCAATACCCGGCCAATCGTAGACTTTTCTTCCACACAAAATATCTTTTCCCCTCTCCATTCTCATTCCCCATCCCCATCCCATCTAATCCTTCCCCCAAATCAGCTCCCTTCTAGTTCTAGACCCACCCAGCATCCGCTCCCTTCTAGTCCCATTCTCCCATGCTCCCACATCAGCCCATTTCCAGTTCTATTCTAGCCCATCACCCATTTGCTGTCCAAGCTCCCCCCATCAGCCCATTTCTAGTCCTATTCCAGTTCCTCATCAGTCCATTTCCAGTCCTAGCCCCACATATGCTCTTTTCCAGTTCCATTCCAGCCCCCATCAGCGTATTTCCACTCCAAGCTCCCCCATCAGCCAATTTCCAATCCTAGCCCCCTCGTCAACCCACTTCTAGTCCTATTCCAGCCCCCATCAGCCCATTTCCAGTCCTAGCCCCCCCCCAATCACAGCCCATTTCCAGTCCAAGTCCCCCCCATCACAGCCTCTTTCCAGTCCTAGCCCCCCCATCACAGCCCATTTCCAGTCCTAGGTCCCCCCCACCATCACAGCCCATTTGCAGTGCTAGCACCCCCCCCCACTATCACAGCCCAATTGCAGTCCTAGCCCCCCCATCACAGCCCATTTCCAGTCCAAGTTCCTCCCCCACCATAGTCTATTTCCAGTCCAAATTCCCCCCACTATCACAGCCCATTTCCAGTCCAAGTTCCCCCCCTAACCATCACAGCCCATTTGCAGTCCTAGCCCCCCTAATCACAGCCTATTTCCAGTCCAAGTTCCCCCCTCCCCCCCACCATAGCCCATTTCCAGTCCAGGTTCCCCCCCTCCCCCCCATCACAGCCCATTTCCAGTCCAGGTTCCCCCCATCACAGCCCATCCAGTTCTTGTCCTTCCCCCCACCCCCCGACCAGCCCTGCGGCTGTCTGAGGGGCTTCAGAGGGAGCCGGGGAAACCCGCGCGAGGCCCCGGCTCCCTCTGTACAACCGCCAGCGTGAAGATCCTTTTCCCTCATGCTGGCGGCTGTTTTGTGTGAAGCCGCAAATGCTGGGAAAGGTTAAAGGGCATTGCCTTTAACCTTTCCCAGAGCTGTCAGCATAAAGGAAAAGGATCTTCATGCTGGCGGTTGTACAGAGGGAGCCGGGGCCTCGCGCGGGCTTCCCCGGCTCCCTCTGAAGCTGTCTGGTGTGCCATAATGGTGTTCGCGTGGGCCCTGTGCGAACAACATTATTGCACAATGGATGGGCCGGCCCTGCTGCCAGCCTCTTATCAAGGGTCTCTAGTATGCTGTTCAGCGCAGTGAGATGCTCTCTGTTTCCTTAAAAGTTGAACAAGGGACTTTCAAGAGCCTCCAGGACCACAACCTGCTACCACTGCTTTGAGCAGTCCACTTGCAGGATCTTTGATTCCTTATCATGGAGTTTAATGTTTATTTTCTACAACAGGGGTTCTCAAATCAGTCCTCAGGGCACACCTAGCCAGTCAGGATGACCATAATGAATCTGAAAAACCAGGGGGTTATTCTGAGACGTGAATAGCGTGGATAGATGTCCCAATGAGATGTCCATCCCTGCTATTTGTGCTGGTGGCAGCCCTTGACTAACTTCCCCGCTGGTTGTGTGGGGAAGTTATTTGGTGGCAGGGACTAGGCAGCTTGGGGGCAGAGAGTGGGTGGGCAGTGGGCGTCGCCGACCCTGGATGTACAGAGCCGATTCTAATGTCGGCCCTGTACATCCAGGGCCGGCGAAATGGCCGGGGAAATTATTCCACCTCCAAGGTGGAATAACTTTCCTGGATGTGGTTTTCTTCGCGGCCTGGGGCACGGAAGGAGCTGGGGGGCCAAGGTTTTATTCCCTGCAGCCCGCCCCTGGCCTTAGGAGGCCAGATCGGGGGTCAGGCTGCGGGGAATAAACTTTAGATTCTGGTGGCCGGCATCACAGCTTTTTAAATGGAGCTGCAGTGCCAGGGTAACATGACGCCATGGTGCTGCAGCTCCATTTAAAAGCCTGACTGAGCTATCCAGGCAGTACCTGTACGTGCAGGCCAGGACTGAATCACAGTCCTGGCCTGCACTTACAGGCCTGATTGCGATTCTGATCCCACGCGCTAAAAGTGCCCCGCGGGATCAGAATTGCGCTCCCCTTTGCACTTCTGACTCAGACCGGACGTACAAAGGGGATGTATGTGTGTGTCAGAATTGGGCTCTAACTGTCTAGGTGTGTTCCGAGGCCTGGGTAGAGAATCTCTCCTGTACAATACTTTCAAAGGTGCCCACTGGGTGAGGGTGGGCAAGGAAAGAGGGATTAGTCTGTCCTTCCCCACAAAAGTTTAATTATTTATTGAGGTTTTTTTGTAACTTTCAATGATTTATACTTATTTTCTCCCTAGCTCCCACACCTGTTAGTATGCTTACTAGTTTTCCATCTGGAACAGTTTAGCTAGTTTTGTAGTAAACAAATTTTTAGGAGTTTTTGTGTGCTTTTTCATGTTTTTTTCACACATTGGTGTTGTCTGCATACATCATATGCATGTAAGAATTTTTGTGCATGCAAACCAGTTGTACTCATATTAATCCATAGGTCTATGCACACAAAAGTGATTTTTGTGCACATTTTTGGCACCCAAGCAAATTGAATACATGCCGATAAATGCATACCCCTAGTATTGGAAGCTTTATGGAAATCCAAGTCCATTACACTCCCTGAGGTGCTATTCTCCCCTTCGGTCCTTTATCTTGCTCACCACTGAAGTTATATCTAAGAGCTATGGGCCAGATATTCAACAGGCATTTACATGATTTACAGCTCAGTAAACTGTGTAAATGCCCGAAATCGGGATATTCAATGGCAGTGTCATTGAATATTCCATTCAAAGCCCGCTACACGCCCTGATACTCTACAGTTAGCATGGGGGCATGTTGAGGGCATTGTGGGGCGGAGCAAAGGCAGAGACTGCCGCTAACCGGGTAGCGGCGATATTGCACCGCTATCTGGTTAGCGATCTGCGACTAAATCTAGGCCAGCTTTTGGCTCGCCTAGTTTTTAGCCTAGGATGTTAACCGGGTAGTGGTGCAATATTGCCACTACCCAGTTAGCATTGGTAGCTCTAGGGCATGTGTGGCGACGCCGGATATTTAATGCCATCACCGTGGCTTTGAATATCTGGTGTTCAGGGTTGGCAGACAGGGCTATGCACCGTAGCGGCGCATAGCCTGCCCAATACAATAAGAACATAAGAACATAAGATATGCCATACTGGGTCAGACCAAGGTCCATCAAGCCCAGTATTCTGTTTCCAACAGTGGCCAATCTAGGTCATACGTACCTAGCAGTTTCCCCAAGGGACACAGGTTCCACAATGCTTGTATTGGTTCAAGCATTGATATCCTGGGTCCCTTCTTAATAATGGTTTATGGACCTTTCCTCCAGGAACTTGTCCAAACCTTTTTTAAACCCAGCTACACTAACAGCCTTTACTACATCCTCCGGTAACAAATTCCAGAGTTTGATTACACGTTGAGTGAAAAAATATTTTCTTTTATTAGTCTTAAATAGTTTACCCTGTAGCTTCATTGCATGTCCCCTAGTCTTTCTATATTCTGATAAGGTAAACAATCGATCTACGTTTACCCGTTCCACTCCGTTCATTAATTTATAGACTTCTATCATATCTCCCCTCAGCCGTCTCTTTTCCAGGTTAAAGAGCCCCAACCTTTTTAGCCTTTCTTCATAGGAGTAGCCTTCCATCCCCTTTACCATTTTGGTGGCTCTTCTCTGAACCTTTTCTAAAATTGCTATATCCTTTTTAAGATATGGCGACCAGAATTGCACACAATATTCAAGGTGCGGTCTCACCATGGAACGATATAGAGGCATTATAATATCTTTTGTTTTATTTTCCATTCCTTTCCTTATCATACCTAGCATTCTATTTGCTCTCTTGGCCGCCGCTGCACACTGGGCCGAGGGTTTTAACATGGTATCCACAAGGACGCCTAAATCTTTTTCTTGGGTGGTGGTTCCTAATGTGGAACCTTGCATCGTGTAACCATAGTTTGGGTTGTTCTTCCCTAGGTGCATAACCTTGCACTTCTCCACATTAAATTTCATCTGCCATTTTGATGCCCAGTCTTCCAATTTATCAAGATCCTCTTGCAATTTTCCAATATCGGGACCTATGTTGTTTGTTCTTTCTTGTTCCCTTTCTTGTGGAATGGTGTTGATATCAAAAACCTAATATAGGGTCTCTTTTACTAAATGCTACTAACCAGTTAACGTGTGTTTTAGTGTGCAGTAGTAACTGGCCATACTGAATACTAATGCACAGGCAGGTCAGCTACTGGTTGCCAGAACACACCTTAACTGACAATTGCATGCTAATGTGGAGAGTGGGTAGGTTAGGGGCAGAGTGTGGGCATGGAGAGCACATTAGTGTGTGATCACCATCAATGTGGCAGTTGGAGTGGACGCAGTACTTGCCACATGGACGGTTGCTTGTGCTGCAAATTAAAGTATGCATTCGTGTGTTAACTACCAGGAACATACTGGTCAAGCCCCCAGTGATTAACACGGAGGCTTTACCAACATGTCGAGTGGGCTGTTTTGTAAAAAACCCTTTAAATTGGCGAAGTAGTATGCAGAAATGGTTTGGAAAATTATTCTATCTCTCATTTGAATAGCATGCATTAAATTTAAGACATAATTTGAGAACTGAAATTAAAACTATGCGGCCCTTTTTCTAAATCCCGCTATTTGAATTCAAGAGGGCATGGGACAGATACAGAAGATCTCTGAGGGAGAGGAAGTGATTGTAGAGTTTAATAGTTCTCATGGATTAGAAGTATGGTCTTCATCTGCCATCGTTTTCTCTGTTTTGTGTTAACAGTACAAACATGGTCGCCATGTTGGTTACTGTGCTTAGCATTTAGAACAGATGGATATGAGTTAGGCATGTGCTGTCATTTGTAAACAACATGGATAAATGTGTGGATGTCTATTCAAAATGATACAAAAACCCCCCATGAAATTTTGTTTCATTTTGTTTGGTTGTTTAAGTTCCTGAAACAAGAAATGAACAAAATTTATAAGGTTTTGTTTCATGGACAAAACACAATGAAATAAAGTAAGTAATGTGTTCCTCTGTTGATTCTGAGGTACAAACTAGGGAATCCCATGTTGTGCTATTTCATCCCCGTTCTCATTGTGGCTTGTTCCCTTCAGTTTCTCTAATTTGTTCTGCGAATTGTTTTAAAGATGTAAACCAGCTTGATGTAAAATGGTTTTTGCGATGGCACTACAGCAAATTCTGCTGTAAGTAAGATATAAATAAATGAATAGCTCTTAAACAGGGTTACCCTGTCAGTGCAATACTGAGTCAGGAAAAACTCTACATGCAGTCAGAGGGCTATACAGATGTGAATCCACTAGGGCATATTTGGGTTTTAAGCTTAAAAGGAGTTTCACGCATGCTGACCTTTGAAATTCATGCATGCACAGTCGATAAGCATGCATTAAAAAGCTCTATTGTATTTTAACAAATTATTATTTACAAAAAAGTTTGTAACAAATTTCAAAAAAAAATCTGAAAATTTGGAGAAAAGTCAGAAAATGACCTGAAAGCAAGGTAAAAAATGGTTTCTGTTCACATCCAAAACCATCTAAGCACAGGAGAGTCTGCAGAGGGTCACAGAAGGTCCAGAGAGTCAGAATGACTGAGAGCAGAAGAGAGGTTCGGAAAACACAATGAATGATTATAGCGAGTGTTGAACTTAAAGAAGGGGATAAATATTTTTTCTGTTTCACGTGTCATTTTCAACTTTTCTTTTTTTTGTGCTTTGACTTACCCTACACATACCTCTGCCTTTTCATATGGATTTGACACAGAATAATGGGTTTAATTTATAGTTCCTAATGAAATATCTTTTTACTGAAGAAGGATCATTGTGAGGACTCTGTGCATTTGTCCTTCAGAGCTAACTGCAAATATTATTTTCCATGCCTTGATATGAACTCGTATTCAGCTCATCAAGATGTACGATTGCTGGAAAAATTTAACCAAGCAGTGGCAGAAAAGTACAACAGGGCAAAGCTTGAGAGCATGTGGTCAAGGTTGATAAGACTGAATTGCATATGTGCAGCTGTTTAAGAAGTGTAAACATCTGGAGTGGTCAGCATTCTAACAGCTTGTGTCAAAAACACAAATAAAGGAAACAGGTTAATAATTTACTAAACTAAACACCAGCAGACACCCCTTCCCCTCCCACTCAAAAACCTCTGATGTAGGGAAATTAAAAGCTTGCTTTCTTTCATGTTTGACTTAAACAGGATAACAAAATAATCAGGAAAGGAGAAAGAGATTTTTGGGGAAAGGAAGCAGAGAGGGTACACTGGTGCATCACTGTATCTCTTCTTTGAGAATTCAGAATGCTGCTGATGCGTCATGGCAGGATTAATTACCTGCAAACCTCCTGCTGTTCTTGCTGGCCCGAGGGCACTTTGCTTTCCTTTTACTTTTGGAAGGTTAATCTTTTCTCCCCTAGTTTTTCTCCTTTGAAAATCATACAAATTTGCACTGATGGAGATTCCAAAAATTAGATACCTGGGTTCTGACTTGGAGCCAGGTGGCCACTTATGTAACCTGCCTTGTTCCTGTCAGATGTGATGCATGGATGAGACAAAGGCAAATTTCATAACAGCCTAATTTAAGTCAGTAAAAAAGCAAGAAATTAAATACATTAATGTATGTACATGCACACACACACACACACACACACACACACACACATTATATATAAATACACATCTATTCTAATGTAATCGAAACTAATACATGCTTGTATATCCTTATGCTACCAGACCTAGTGGTTCAGTGAGGTTAACAAAAAAAGCATGAAAAATTTCATGAGAAACACACATATTATAACGTGCATTAAACAAGAACAAATTTTGCTTAGTGTAAGACTGAAATGAATTAATTATTAAACAACCAAAATTTGAAACTTTTCCAAAAACGTAAAAAGAATAAGGTAGACTTAATGGGCCTGATATTCAAAGGCCCTTACACGGGTAACTTTCATAGTTACCCATGTAAGGGCCTTATCTGGGATATTCGACGGGCACCTATGGGTAGTACCCTTTGAATATCCCGGCTAAGTCCCTAACGTGACCAGATGCTATCCGCATAGCATCGGGGGCCTTCGGGGCATATTAGGGGCATTCTGTGGTGGAGCAGGGGCGGAGGAAGGGGCTACATGGGTAGCAGTGATTTTCATTGCTACCCATGTAGCCTTCTGCGCCTTAAAGATAGACGAGAAAAAAACTCGCCTATCTTTAAGATGCAGAGGCTATGCGGGTAGCAACAAAAATTGCTGCTACCCATGTAGCCTTTGCAGCTGCCAGGTTATCCGGGCTAACCCAGATATTCACTTCTGCCAGCGTGGAAGTGAATATCCGGATTAGGGGAGTCAGCGGGCAGGCTATGTGCCGCAGCGGCACATAGCCTGCCCACCTCAGTATCGGGCCCAATCTCTTTTGGCAACTGTGACTATAATTCTGCTGCCAAATATGGAATTGTCTGAGTCTAGATTTTAATCTAATACTTCTACATGAAGGAAACAAGATAACACTAGAAGACTGTAAATGTTTGGATTTAGATGCTAGATTTGGGAGCAACAGTTTGGAGAATTATTCGGGTACATAGACATTAAAACATTTATAGAGAATGGTGTAGAATTTAAATTTAACCCGACTGAGAACCCTGAGTTAGTGTAATTCACCAAGCAATCTATTCTAATCTTATCTAGCATTTCTATACAAGCAGCAAACAGGGCCGACACAACTCACTGTGCAAACTCTGCACCCACATAGGACAGCGGTCACAGGAGGGCAGCAAAGTCAGCTGTACGATGAATGGTAGCAAGCAATGGACAGCAGAGGCAGAACAAAAAGCAGCTTTGGGGCTTTGGAACCCATGTGCATGCAGCATGTTTGATCTATCCCCGCCCCCCTGTAACAGGACGTTGCATCAGAGGAGGCAGGGACACTTCAGACATGCAGCACATGCATGGACTCCAAAGCCTCTTGCTGTTTTCTTCTTTTTCAAATTTGTAGCAGTAACAAGTTAGGCATTATTAAAGAAAAGGGGAAGGAAGGCCAAGCAAGATGAAATGGGAGCCATGGCACTGAGTGAGTCGCGGCTCTGTTACTGTTTTCAGATCATCAGGAAGTAAGTCCTTTAGACACCCTTCATGAGGAGAGACAGCAAAAGCTGCCCTGGGAAACTTTCTAAGAGATACCATGGAGCAAGTCGGCAGGCCCCACTGCATTCTTCATGGGTCTAGGACAGTGCTGGACTTGGCTATGTGATTACCTGAGGTTATCTGTCCTGTTATTCTGTATTATTTACCAACTATTATTATTAGTGTGCCACCTTCAAAAACTTCCCTCAGAGCCTTTGCCTTAATAGGACCTGTAACTTTTGATTTCAATTTCATTATTTCCCGTAAGTGGTGGAATTTCTGTAGACAGTATGGGGACATCCAAAAATGGGCTTAGAGATGTCCAAAGCACAGAGAAGTCTCCAGAGTCATTTAAGAAGACAGATCTAGGGATGTCCCCTGTGTGTTGTCTCAAGCACTCCATCATACCCAGTACAATGTGAGCAAAAGCAGTAGTAGGATTATGAACCTTGGCTGCCCATTTGCTACCACACTATGGTAACCATTAGGCTATCCTAGATATCTAGATCCTGAGCTAGGGTTCTGAGGATGTCTATGTGGACGCCCCTAGAGACATCCATATTGGGCATGTCCATGTTTGTGAAATCACGTCTGCACCTGGACATGCCTGCTTTTCTTTCCAGACATTCTGGTTCAGACATCCCAGATTGCACTTGGATGGCTCTTTCTTAATAACTAGAGTGAGTATTTGCGTTTAACTTCTCAAAATAAAAATAGAATGAGCTCAGTCAGCCTCTGTATTTTAGATTTTTGGAGGGAGGGGAAGCAGGTGTTCTGGACATGATGGGATTTCAGAGAAAGAATAGCTAAAATGTACCTGAGCTGTGAAGTACCCAATTTGAAAGCAATAAGTAGGGAACCTGCAAATTGTGTATTTTGTGCACTTGCTTTTTTTTCTCAGTGATTGCACCCATAATTACTTTACAAAGAGAGCTTCATTTTTATTCTTGAGTGGAATTTTCATGAATTCAGAAGGCGGTGTGCCCACTCTTCTCTCTCTCCTTCCCATCCTCAGTTTCTCTAGGAAACAAGAAATAAAGGTAAATGGACACATAATGTGGTATCTTTTAATTGCATTAGTTGGTATCACACATGACCTCCACACCACTTTATTTAAGAAAATGAATCATGAGACCCAGAAGCAGACTTTGCACAGACACTTTCAAAATTGATTTTATAATAGCACTGGGTCATTACACAGGAAAAGGAAATAAGGGCATCAGAGCTCCGGCACATTTCGTTTTTGTACCAACCAAGCATTTGACATTTGAGGTGATCTGAGGTCACACTGGTTTTATTGGGTAATGACATATTTTTACTTTAAATGTCTTGCTTACATTTCAGAACAACAATGTCTCTGCTTCTGTGACTTGCTGGAAAGTGAGCCCCAAGGAAGAGACAGAAGCTGTTAATCCAGTGCTGGACGAGAAGCTTGTGATGTAAGGGGGACATGATGCAGCTCGTCAATAGGGGAAAACAGAGCAGGTGACAGCTTGCGCAATGCTAGCATGCAAACGTCCATGTGCGGGTCACATGACACAGCACACCCTGCATACCTCTGAGGAAAGGATCTGTGGACTGATTTAGAATAAGAACCAGGTCCTCTGCTCTACCTCCTCCCTTCCCCTCTCCACTACCACATCCAGCCCTTTACTCTCCTCTCAGGATAAGAAATTTCTCCAGGCCAACCAGACTGCTTCTTTTTTCTAATTATCTTCATGGAGTAGGATCAGACACATATCGCTACCATGAAACAATTAAAGAAGTGGGAGGGCGACGGAATTCTCATCAGAGGAAAAGACTGAGGAGCAGAGGAGCTGGGTACCAATCACCATCTTTCTCCCACTGACACACCTTAAGAATGTTATGTGGCGGGCAAGTTTAAAAGTAATTTCTGCAGGGAAAATAGTATTTTATGCACCAAAGCAGGTTTTTATCAATTAGTGTGATTGATATGTATATAAAGTTATGTGCATACAGCCTGTATATTTATTTATTTACATTCTTTTATATAACGCGCTATTCCACATCAGTGCGGTTTACATGGAACACAAATTTACACATTTCAGTTGGTTGATCTGTGTTTACAATGAACGGGTATACGAACTTGGATCAAAACTTGGGTAACTATTTACATCTCAACAGGCTGGTATTGCAACATTCATCTGTACGGTATTGACTAGTTCATTGATGGGGGTGTTGCGGTACTAACTTCCGGGTAGTACAAGAGGAAAAGGTGATGTTTTAATGTTTGTATGAGAGTAATTTTATAAAGCAGCACCTAGTTTACAAGTTTACTTTGGGGTCTATTCTCAACCACGAATAGCAGGTCTGGATGTCCAGACCTGCTGAACGCCTGACTTGTGTCTGGGAAACAGAGCTCCCCACATGTAGATCTGAGCTGGTTGGGCTGGAGGTGGTGGACTGCAGGTGGAGTGAAGTTGGGCTGTGGATAGTGCCATGACCCCGGATGTACAGGGCTAATTCTGAGGTCAGCCCTGTACGTCTGCGGTCGGCCATTTGTACGAGGGATTTATTCCACCTCCAAGTTAGAATAAGTCCCACTAGACAGAAGAGGATACTGGATCTGGGACCCACCAAAGAGGTGAGGAGGTGCAGGGGGTTCCCCACAGCCCAACCCTGGCCACGGCAGCCCGATTGGGGGTTGGGCTGCGGGGAAAATAACTTTTCGTCACTGCTGGGGACAGGCAAGAGGACGCCATGTCACTGCCACTCCATGCAGGAGCCAAGCTAGGCTAGCTGGGGAGTTGCTTGGACATCTGGGCAGCCAGAATCAGGGCATGGCCTGCACGTCCAGGCATATCTAGCCCCCGCAGGATCAGAATCGGGTGCACCAGACTCGTCCGGATTCTGACTGGCCGGACAGGCGGGTGACACACATAACGGTATTGGCCACCACATGTCTATTTTATAAAGTCAAGTATGGTATGTTTTTATGAAGTAGAACGTAAGTGTGAAAGTACATGAGGATGACAAAGCATGATCCCTTGCAACAACCCTGAAGCAGGTGCAAATGACTGTTCCTATTTTTTGCAATTACTTGCAAGTACTTTCTTGCATCTGCCCATACTCCAGAAACAACGAAGGGTAGACACGACCACAGCACGTAAAAGCAGGAAAACCTTTATTGTGGAAACCTTCAAGGTTCAAGACCCGGCTTGCCAAGTTTCGGCTGTCAGCCACTTGAAAGTCAGTCGTATACCAACTCCAATGGCAATAAGGACAATACATTAGAAAATCACCAGTGGCACGCCTTAACGTTATCACGTATGCCGAAGCGTTTTTTGAGTTTTGTGCCACTGGTGATTTTCTAATGTATTGTCTTTATTGCCACTGGAGTTTGTATGCTGATGTTTTTTGAATGCTTCACCGATTTGGGTTCTTTATAGAGGTTTTTTTGACCACTGATGTCTTTTGAGTCTGTTTCGATTGTTGTGGCATTATTGTCCATTGACTGGCTCTTCCTCCTTACTGATATTGTTTGGAGGGTTGGCTGAGATCTTTTTTCCTCTATATATACATTTATTAATTTTTTAAAACTAATCCCATAGTGGTTTGGCTTTCTTTTTCTCTCACATGGTGCTTATTTTTATTTTTATTTTTTACCTTTTTCATTTCTTTTTGTGCCAAGTTTGGAGTTTGGATTTTTTGTTTTTACTGTATTCAGATCAGCAGGAAGTAGGTCCTTTGGACATCCTTCATCAGAACGGTGGTGCAGGTTGTGCTGGAAAGCTTTCTAAGAGGCAATGGGCAGCAAAACAACATGCCCCACTGTGTTCTTCATGGGCCAAGGACAGTGTCAGACTTGGACATGTGAAAAACTGAGGTCATCTGTCCTGTTGTTCTGTATTTTTTACTGCCTATTTTTATGAATGCCCTACCTTCAGAAACTTCTCTCAGAGGCTTTGCCTTAACAGGATTTGCAACTTTTAATTTCTATTTCGTTATTCACCATAGGTGGTGGAATTTCTGTAGACAGTATGTTTTACTTCACAAAATGAACTCAGGCAACTCTTGTCATTCAGATTTTTGGGAGGGAGGGAGGGGAAGTAAGTGTTCTGGATACACTGGGGCTTCAGCGAGAACAGTAGCTAAAATGTACTGAGTGAATTGTGGAGTATCCGATCTGAAAGTGGTAAATGGGGAACCTGTAAATTGTGTATTTTGTGCACTTGCTGAGATTTTATTTTTCCCCGTGATTGCACCTATCATGACTTTACAGAGAGAGATTCATTTTTATTCTTGAATGGAATTTTCTTGAACTCGGAAAGTGGTGTGCCCACTCTTCTCTCTCTCCTTCCCATCCTCATTTTCTCTAGGAAATAAGAAACAAAGGTAAAAAGACACATATGGTGTTATCTTTTTATTGCACCAACTCTTATCATTTGTTCTCTTTTATTTCTGTGCATTGAAGTGGACAAACATGGCCGCTACACTACTTTATTTAAGAAAATGAATCATGAGGCCCAGAAGCAGATTTTGCATAGATGCTTTAAAAACTAATTTTATTTATAATGGCACTGGGTCATTACACGGGGAAAGGAAATGAGAGGCTTTTCCCAAGGAATGGAAGAACATCAAAGCTTAAATGATCTTCCCGCTCAAGCACATTTCTTTTTTGTCCCAACCAGATGTATAGGAAGGGATATATTTTATTAGTAAAGTTAAGACAGATCCCAGAAGTATTGATGACATTGATGCATTTATAACCTCATCCATACATAAACCTTATAGACAAACCAATTTATTGAGGCATGAGCTTTCAAGGACGAGAGTCCACTTTGTTATATTCTAGAAAGTTCATACCTCAATAAAGTGGTTAGTGTAAAAGGTACCACCTATCTCTGTCATTTTTGCTACTCCAGACTAACATGTTTACCCTCTCAGAATTTTCATGATGTTGGGACAAAAGAGAGGCTTGGGAAGGGCTTCATTGCAATTGGTGAGGGCAGAAACAATAGTGACAGCAGGGAGGCAGCGTAGTGATCATCCGATGCACAGGGCAGCCAAAAAGGTTGCACCAGCCCTGCCAGTAGGAATCAAACCCTGAGCATTTGGCTACCAGGCTCTTGCCACTAGGCTACTTCTCCACTCTGTCTGTAAATGTAAGCGCATAAATTCCCTGGGTGTGACGGAAGTACATGCATACATAAAAACATAAGAACATAAGATATGCCATACTGGGTCAGACCAAGGTCCATCAAGCCCAGTATTCTGTTTCCAACAGTGGCCAATCTAGGTCATACGTACCTAGCAGTTTCCCCAAAAGACACAGGTTCCTCAATGCTTGTATTGGTTCAAGCATTGATATTCTGGGTCCCTTCTTAATAATGGTTTATGGACCTTTCCTCCAGGAACTTGTCCAAACCTTTTTTAAACCCAGCTACACTAACAGCCTTTACTACATCCTCCGGTAACAAATTCCAGAGTTTGATTACACGTTGAGTGAAAAAATATTTTCTTTTATTAGTCTTAAATAGTTTACCCTGTAGCTTCATTGCATGTCCCCTAGTCTTCCTATATTCTGATAAGGTAAACAACTGATCTACGTTTACCCGTTCCACTCCGTTCATTAATTTATAGACTTCTATCATATCTCCCCTCAGCCGTCTCTTTTCCAGGTTAAAGAGCCCTAACCTTTTTAGCCTTGTTTTGAAAATTTGCTGGTACCCCAAGAAGCCTCCGCGTAATATTTACATGTGCTCTCATTATAAAATCATCTTGTTTATCTCCCATTGCCTTAGGTTTCCCACTAGGGACCTGGACTGAGTTCACATCTTTTCTCAGGAGTTCGAGGTGAGCTACATGAGGATGCGCTTCCATTTAAAACAACTTTTCCTGATTCATTTCCTTTTGTTTTGAAACAAAATGAAAGAACAAAAAACACTTTTTTTCTTTATTTTTTTAGCCTCATTTTCAAAAATAGAATCAGGGAGTGCAGATCCTAGATAACCCTCACTGAAAATCCCATGCTGCAAAAATTTTAAAAAGTTCCCTTCTGGACCTGTTAGATCTCGAGCTTAGTCACTTGTCTGCTTATCTAGGGCTCAAAGAGGGAAGGAGCAATCTCCACTTGTCTCAGCCCCACCAGTTCTAGATTTCAAAGTGGCACTGACTGATCTGACTGTACTGCAACTGGTGTCGGCTGGCAACCTTTTGAAATCTGGAACTGGTGAAGCACAAGTGAGTGGGAATTGCTTCGCTGCTTTTGGACCCTAGACAAACAGGAAAGCACATTAGGTAGGAAGGGTCTAGATGAAGTATAGGGGTGGCTTTTTAAACAGTCTGGGCCCGGTTTGTTTTTAGTGCATGCTATCGTCAAATTAAATGAAAATATTAAAAACAAAAGAAAACAAAACTCTTCACCAAAGCAACAAAAACGAAACAATGCAAAAAAAAAAAAAAAATCTGCAAATGCTTAGATTGTAAGCTTCTTGGGAAAGGGACGCCTTTTGTCACTGCACAATCAGCAGAAACGTGTCCTAATGAAAATGCCAAAAGTGACTTCTGTAACAGTCAATTCTGCCCTTCACATGCCTTTCCATATGATAAGCAAAGATGTTCTCTCTGATTTACCATATCTATGGTAAAATGCTTTTGAAGGCAGTGGCCCGAGGCTGACTAGCTGTAAAATTCACATATTAAGCAGGAGCGCTGCTCTGATCATGACAAAGAAGCAGCCACATGACAATGCTAGCCGGAAACAAGACCGGGAGAGAGTCAACTTGCTTGCAGGGCTCCATAACCATTAAAAGCAGGTTTTGGATTGGTGCATGGAAACGTAATTCCTTCAATAATTCATCTAACAGGTTTTTTTGTAAAAAAGGGGAAGAATATTATTTATTCTCATTTTTAATTCCAAATATTCTTAGTCATTGACACTAGTCTTTTTGAAATCAATTTTCAACAATGACACTCACTGGTGACTATTATGAGGTAATTTTAAAAGCCTTTTCCACACATTAAGGAGGCAATTTCATCATGAGCTGTATAAAGTTATGCACCATCCACATACGTAAATCATGTATTTTCCGTGGCTTATGCACATGGATGGAGGACTTATGTACATACATTAGGCAGTTACTTATCTATCAGAATCTGCGTTGAGTCTAGAGTGGGTATGGATGACACAGAGCTTGGGAAGAGCACAAATTTCTGAATATAATTTATAAAATCTAGGCGTGACCATTTACACTCATTCTAGTGCTGACGTAAGCACTCAAGCCCAGATTTGACACTACAACTGTTGCCCCTATTTTATTAAGAAAGGTAGACACCTGCTTTTCTTTATAAATTCTAGGTGACTCTTATAAAAGCATTTTTATGGAGCAATGATGATGCTAAGTCACGGAGCTTTGATGCACCCCGTGAAGAAATCGGAGCTCCTTGCTTTTTTATAAAAACTTTTTCAGTAAAATATTTTATTGTGTCACTACTTAGTCTGAAATATATATGTTATGCTCTTACTTATTATGATTTGGATATTTAAATCATAGTAAGAACTTTTAAAAAACAGTAAATGTGAGCACAGGATGGGGCTGTGTCCAGGGCATTCCGAATACCTTATTTATTTATTTAACAGGTTTTTCATATACTGCCTTTGATCCAAGACAGTTTACATTGAACAACAGCACACAATCTCAAGAGATTTGTTTTAGAAATAACAAGGGGTAAGTAACTTGGAATTAAATATGGGGGGTTATAACTGAGACAATGGTGGGTGGGTGGTATATAATTTTACTTCCTTAAACCATCAGCAGTTAAAAAGCATGCTGACACCTTAGACATGTGTTCCCAAATTCAGAAATGGCCAGCACGTCTTCGCCCTTGTCCAAGTTGATACCTGCTCCAGGGCACAAATTGGCATCTACAAAGTGCTCATTTTGCCAGTAAAACATCCGATTCTTTCACCTTGCTGCTC
Organism: Ichthyophis bannanicus; assembly: GCA_033557465.1. Lineage (NCBI taxonomy): Eukaryota > Metazoa > Chordata > Amphibia > Gymnophiona > Ichthyophiidae > Ichthyophis > Ichthyophis bannanicus. The sequence continues at coordinate 183,644,596 of CM066041.1, read as the reverse complement.
CTTATGCCTGGAACAAACTACCTGAGTCTGTGGGTCAGGCTTCATCTCTGCCCCTTTTCATGTCCATGCTGAAGGCTCCCTCTTCGAGGCTGCTTTTGGATCCTAATCTGCTTAGTCTCCTATGTGTCTCCTTACCCTTCCCTAGTTGTATCTTAGTCCTCACCTGTTGTATTGTCTGTCTTAACTAGATTGTAAGCTCTGATGAACAGGAACAGTCTTTTATATGTTTCTCTACAGCGCTGCATATGCCATGTAGCACTATCAAGTCAATTAACAAGTCAGAAAGTTCTAAAGTGTATTAAAAATTTCTATTAAATGTACGCCTGAGATGAAGTGAAAATGTCCACAAACCTGGAAAAATGATCGAAAATGACCTAAATATTTTTCTCATGCATATCTCTCCTTAGTATTTTCTTAAGCCAAGTTGCATTTTGTTTGAAAACAGGGGAAAGATTGGGCTCTGCAAATTGTGTTGCAAGAGTTAGCTGGATTAGGCAAACCTCGGAGGAGATGGACACAGGTGCTAGAAGGTAGCTGCTGCTCCAGTGGTGACTTCCACTGGCAGAAAGGTTACTCTTGGAGCAGACTTCCTCTCTAGCCACTGACTAGTCAGAGTGCTCCCTGGGGATTAGGTGGGAAAAATCAGGAAACATGACCTGAGATTTTGCAGGAACTATGTTCGATCTTCTATTATATTCATACCTTGTCTAGAAAGGCAAAGTGCATCCACGTGCTTTAATCACAACAGGGCAAGTTTGATAGCTAAGAGTGTAAACACCAAGTGCCCAATATTTAAGACCATGTACCCAGTTAGCAGCACCAACTAACAAGCACATGAATGGGTCCAGCCACTGCTAGAAATCATCACAGACCAAACCTGCACTATCCAGATGGACCCTAACTTCAATGATTAAGACATCGTACTATGCAAAAACTGCAAGAAGTTCCATCTCCCCAAATGACCTGTGAATGTTGCCTTTGCAGTATCTTCAGGCTCAGCTGATCATGGGAGTGGAAGCCTCAACCCTGGAATTAGACCAGGGACCTTCTGCAGGTAGCACACCGCATGTACTTTCTAAGCCACAAGTCTGGTCTGCATTTGTTTAAAACCTCAGAGTCCAATTTTCAAAAGCAGGGCCTGACTTAGGTGTGGCAAAAAGAGCAATTGCCCTGAGTCCTCATGCCACACAGGGCCCAAGTCTGCCTGAAGCTGAAGGAGGCATAGATTGCAGACAGGCTTTGAGGCCCCTCACCAGTTTCTGCCCTGGTGGTCAGTCATCGCGCATAAGTATCAGCACGATATTCAGTGGCAATATGCGAGAACTAGCTTCTGCTGAATATCTGGACTGAGTGGCACTATCTGTCTAAGTGCCAGCACTTATCTGGTAGTGCCAGTCTCTTTCTCACTCCACCCACAGACCAGATAGTGGTTCATGGAGATATCCAGATAGTGCTGCTATATAACTTGCTCAGCACCCTTATGTGCATTGCCTCCCGTTGGCTATCCGAAAAAAGGTTTTGAATATTGGCCCATCAATTATCATTGAGAAAAATGCAAGTTAAATTTTATGCACTTTATAAGTTAATATATATTTTGTAGGAAGCTGATGTCATCATATAAAAGTTTCACCTCTCACAAATCCTGCCTAATAAAACCACAAGACAAGCAAAAAGAACCACAAAAGTTCTCCTGAAAAAAAGATAAATGTCTTCAGGACACTTCATAGACACTGAAACATTTTCTGACTTTATAGAATGTTTCATGTGTAAATTAAAAGAATCAACAACACCCCCTACTGGTCACTGCTCACAAACCACATTAACTCTCTAATGGCCGGATTCTGGCAAATTCTGGGAGCAAGTGGGTGTGTATCAGAGATGCTGGGGAGAAGGGGGGGGGGGGCAATATTCAGAATCTCAGTTGCTGCAAAAAGATTAGAGGATGATTCATATACTTATTCTTGTGCATGACATTCAGTGGCCTTAATCGTTCAGGTACTGTATATGCATATATGGTCCCAAATTTAAGCGTCTAACTTATCCATTGAAAACTAGGAATCCTGTTTATGTGCTTCACCTAGCAGATAAATGTATCTAGACAGCAGTGAAATAATTCTGAGCTCCATGCCCCATGCCTGTATAAATGTGGATGGGTAAATTTTGGATGAACGTTGATTTGTTTGTCCAAAATGTATCCATTTTGCAACCTGGAAAATTGAACAAGAAGCACCTATTCGGTAAGCATCTGATGCTGACCACATAAGTGCTTTTGAACATTGACCGGTTGGGTTTAATGATTTGCTGTGTGCTGGGATGAGGACATTTGTGCTTTACATTCACTGAGTAGAATTATCCAGGCTTGGACTCTATATTTATCCCAAACTCTACCCTTACCAATTCCTAGCAGGCAGAGTAATGCATGGTGGGCAGTCAAACATAAGCACACATTCCTGCTAGCTACCTCCTCTTCTTCTTCAATAATAAATTACTTTAGTTACCTCAAGAGGAACACATCCAAATATTCTTTGATTACCTTTTTCCAGAAATATTAACGCATTTGAAAATTTGGCTTATGTTCACCAAGAATAGCAAGGCCGCGGAGCACCCTGATGCACGTGGCCGGCACTAACCAGGGGGGGCGGCCGGTCGTGCGCTTTCTCGGGCGCCGGCCGCGAGGGTTCGCGTGGGCGGGCCCTGGCAGCGGCGGCGGGCCATTGGCTCCCGCGGCCCAGTGAAGGGCGCGGGAGCCAATGGGAAGGTTGCAGACAGGCAGCAGGGGGGTTCTGGGTAAGCGCGGTGGCTCCTACGGCCTTTCCCTCGTGGGAGCCGTGGGAGCCGGACGTATTCTGTAAGTGCGGTGCGCCATGGGAGTCCAGGCATCGGGGGGAAGTTTACTGGGTCCCGGGCAGGCGTGGACGTTAGCCGGTAGCTTGTAGGGGGCGATTAAAACAACAACAAAAAAAATATATATACAACTACCCACTTGAGCAGCCGTTAGGGACCCCAACGAGCAAGAGCTCTGCTGGAATTTTTCTGGGTAGAGTAGGGGGCGAGGGCAAGAGGGGGACAGGCAGGTCGGTGGAAGGGGGGGACTGGGGAGTCCAGCAAGCGGGGGGGGGGGGGGGGGGCCCCGCATTATCAGTAGTTCAGCCTCCTTGGCCAGGGGATAGGGGATATGGGAGGGGCTGGCAGGCAGACCCCGAGGAAGGTTGGGGGGGCTGCTAAGGGAAAGGGGCGAGCAGCAGGGACGGGCGCTCGCGGGGGAGAGCAGGCCGGCACTGGTTCCAGTGTGGCGCAGGCTAGCGGGGGTAATAGGGGGCGGGGGGGTAGGCTGTGAGGTGGGCCAGCTGGCGGTGAGGGGGGGCATGGGGGGGCTAGGGGGAGGGCGCCCAGCCGTGGGAAAGGAACCAGGGGGGCAGCAGGGTGGGGGAGGGTGCCATACTGAGGCGGGGCAGCGGGGGGGAGGGCTCTGGCGTTGATTCACCCGGCGAAAGCGGTCAGGCGGGGCAGCCCGGTTCTAGCCCGGCTATAGGCCTGCCGGTCAGAGAGGCGGTGGGCCCCGGAATTTTACGGGTGCCTTCGGGCTGCCAGGGGGTGGGATCGGGTCCTGGGACGGGGGAGGCTTGGTCAGCCGGGGGGTCGAGCGGTAGTGATTGGTGGGGATGGAGGGGATGGAGGGGCCCCATGAGTGGTCCTGGGTTCCTGGGAGGAGGGTGCGCTCCTAGTTGGGAGCATTGGCAGAGTGGGGGGCAGGGTTCCTCGAGGGTGGATTGGTTGGGGGCGTGGCAGCAGCCCTGGGCTGCAGGGGGTCCCGTGGGGCCTTTTCCTTTTTTCTCTCCGCAGGTGCCTCCGGGATGGCCGAACACCACGAATTCGGGCCAGGAGGGTCCGCCAGCACAGGCCAAAGCGTCACGGAGTGTTGAGAAGGCCCAGCCGCCTGGTGGGGCGTCGCGAGCGTCGCAGCATGTGGAGCCGGCGGCAACGGGGCGCCCTGAGGTCGCTGCGGTTTCGGAGTCGACGGCGGCTGCTGCAGGTGAGTCCGGCGGAGCACCCGTGGGTGGCAAGAGGGGAAGGGGGTTGTGGAAAAAGCGGCGGCATTCCCGCCGTCGGCATAGGACGTCGGGATCCGGCTCCTCCACGTCCTCGGCGTCCACGTCGTCTTCGTCTTCGTCCGCTGGTAGCAAGGGTGACGGCAATGGGGGCGGGATGGGGTCTGCGGAGACCTCTGGGGCCGCGCCTTCCGTAGCGTTTTTCTCCGAGCTGTGGGAAGGCGTACCAAGGCGGTTGCGGCGCAAAATTCAGGAGCAGCGTTACATAGATATCTTTCGGTTGTTAGAGGGTAGGAAGCGTTCGGGGGACAGTCGGCGGAAACGGAAAGCGGATGAGAAAGCAGGTCGAGTACGGAGAGTTGCTCGTAATGTGACTAACTGGACTAGGGCGTTCTTGCGGCTGGCCAGTGTGTGGGGACGCGCACATCCTTCGCAATACGGGATGTTGTTGGCGTATGCGGACTCCATCTTAGAAGCGTCTCAGTCGCATGATGGTTGGGCTTGGCTCAACTATGATGAGAAGTTCCGTGACAAGATGGAAGAGAACCGGACGCTGACATGGGCTATGCAGGACATTAATCTGTGGCTCACGCAAATGGCAGCTAGGCCGACCAGCGGGTTGGCGGGGGGTTCGAAGGGTGGGGTGGGAGCGGCGCCTGGAACCCTGCGGCCCTTTCGGGCCGGCAACCCGGCGGCGGGGCAGAAAGGGGCCTGAGGGGGGGGTGCGGGGGATGTGTGCTGGCGCTTCAACAAATCCTCCTGCCCTTTCTCGGATTGCAAATTCCGACATGCCTGTTCCGTCTGTAATGGTGGGCATTCCGCCCTCAAATGCGTTAGGAGGGGGCCGGTCGGCACCGGCCTGCCCACCCCCTAAGCAGTAGGACCTGGTGTGGGGTGGCACCGACCCCGATACGGCTCGACGCACTGCGGGGTTGGTTGCGCCGGTACCCCAGGAAGGCGTATAGAGTGATTTTGGAGGAGGGATTTCGGGAGGGGTTTAGGATTCCAGTTTCCGGTTCGGTCGTGGTACGCGCAGGGCGGAATGCGCCCTCTATTAGGCGGTTCGCCCACATCGTGCGGGACAAATTATCCATGGAAATTGGGCTGGGGAGGGTGGCGGGCCCCTTCACGGAGCCGCCCTTGGCGAGCTTCGTGGTGTCCCCATTGGGGGTCATTCCGAAGAAAGAGAGTGGCAAATATCGGTTGATTCATAACCTGTCCTTCCCTAGCGGGGCCTCTGTTAACGATCGGATCCCCAAGGAGGTGTGTGCGGTCCGCTATGCATCTTTCGATGCGGCCGTGGAGTTGTTGAGAAGTTGCGGGCGGGGATGCTTGATGGCAAAGGCGGATATTGAGTCGGCCTTCCGTTTGTTGCCGGTCCATCCTTCGGCTTTCCCTTTGCTGGGGTTTTGCTTTGAGGGCAGCTTTTACTTCGACCGGTGCATGCCTATGGGGTGTTCCATTTCGTGTGCGTACTTTGAGCGGTTTAGCACCTTTTTGCATTGGGCCTTAGTGGATCGGGTGGGGTGTGATCAGGTGGTCCATTACTTGGACGATTTCCTGGTCGTCGGAGGCGCACAGACCGGTCAGTGCCAGGCTTCGCTTGACGGTTTCACGCAGATGACGCGGCAGTGGGGTGTTCCGCTGGCGGCAGGGAAAACGGATGGCCCGGCGATGCGTCTCATGTTCTTGGGTATTGAGCTGGATTTGGTTGCGATGGTGGCACGTTTGCCTTCGCAAAAGGTGGCCAGACTCCGGGTCCTGGTGGCGAACGTCTTGGGTTCCCGGAGGATGACCTTGCGGGAGATGCAGGCATTGATTGGTTCTTTGAACTTTGCTTGCAGAGTGATTCCCATGGGCCGAGTTTTCCTGAGACGACTGGCCGCGGCAACGGCGGGGGTTGTTAAGCCGCATTATCGGCTCCGGGTGTCGCGGAGCATTCGGGCTGACTTGGCCATCTGGGGGGAGTTTTTGCGTGATTTCAATGGGGTTACGGTGCTCCGGGAACGGGAGATCTCCAGTCGGGATTTACGCTTGTTTACGGATGCGGCTGGCGGGGTGGGGCTGGGGGTATACTTCGGAGGCTCCTGGTGCGCGGAAGCGTGGCCCGCTTCATGGAAAGTGGCGGGCCTGACGACTAATATAACTTTCTTGGAATTGTTCCCGTTACTGGTGGTGTTGGCGCCGTGGCCGGATCGGATTTGCAATCGGCGTATTGTTTGGTGGTGCGACAACGAGGCAGTGGTCAGCGTGATAAATAACTACACACCACGCTGCCCGTTGGTGGCAGACCTGATGCGTCGGATTGTGTTGGCCTGCTTGCGTTTGAATGTGGTGGTCCAGGCTAGGCACATTCCGGGTAACATTAACTTAGTCGCTGATGCTCTTTCTCGTTTTAAGTGGGAGCTGTTCCGGAAGCTGGTGCCGGAGGCCAAAGAGGCGGGGAGGGAGGTCCCCGCGGAGTTATGGCAGATTAGCCTAGGGACATGATTGAGTTCCTGCAGACTTCGGTGTCAGCGGCTACGTGGACAGCCTACCAGCGGGGTTGAGACAGCGTGGTGGCGTTCCTGGAGGAGAGGGGATGGCGGTGGGGGCCGCCTCCCGATCATATGGTGGGTCAGTATGTGTTATTTGCGAAGGCGGCAGGATTGTCACGATCCACGGTCAGTAGGCACTTGGCGGGGTACTCGTTCTTTGCGAAGGCGGTGGGGTGGGGGGCAGCTGGTGGGGGATTTTTAACACGGAGGCTGTTGCAGGACTGAGAGCGCTCCCTTCCTGCGCTAAGGGATGGACGGCAGCCCATAACACACGAGTTGCTCCAGCGGCTGTATTCGGCGTTGCCAGGAGTGGTTTCGTCTGGATACGAATGTGTTCTTTTTCGGGCGGTGTTTTCGCTGGCAATTTTCGGGGCTTTTTGTATTGGGGAATTGATTGCAGAGTCGGGTCGTGCTACGGGCGGGGGGGGGGGAGCTTGCAGGTGCACCACGTGAAGTGGGCGGGGGGCGGTGTCGGTCTTTACTTGGCACGTTCCAAAACGGATCAATTAGGGAGGGGTGCGTGTGTGAGATTGAGAGCGGTGGCAGGATCCGCCACTTGTCCGGTAGGGCTGCTGCGGGTGTACTTGCAAGAGCGGCTGCTGGGGGGTAATTTATTTCTTCACGAGGACAGGACGGTGCTCACGCGGTTTCAGTTTACGGCAGTCCTACGGCTATCCTTGAGCCATATCGGGGAGGATCCTAGGTTGTTCGCCCCGCATTCCTTTCGCATTGGGGCGGCGACTAGTGCCGCGGCGGTGGGTTTACCTGACGGGGACATACGGCGGATCGGTAGATGGAACTCTGGTGCCTTCCGCAGATATGTGCGCCTTTAGGGGCAGTGGGGGGCGGTCTAACCACGTGTTCTTTGTTTTGCAGAAGCTTTTCCATTTTCGTGTCGCTGCTGGGTGATCGGCCATTCTTTTGTCTTCTGGGCCGGTCGACGAGCAGCAGTGCGCCCGGTGGGGCAGAATATCGGATTGGATGCGCTCGGGGTGACTGTTTCATGGCTGGGCGAGCGCGGGCTGCGCTGGATTCAGCTCCTGCCTTTGCTTCGGCACCACGAGAGGATGCGGGGGACACCTGAGGCCTTGCTGATACACCTGGGTGGCAACGACCTGGTGTCCTGGACTTGTTGGCAGCTGATTCGGACCGTCCTCAAGGACTTGCGTGTGATCTTGACAATGTTCCCTGGTGTGCATTTGTTGTGGTCGGACATCATTCCCAGGCCTGCTTGCAGGGATCAGCGGCGCTGGTCGCGGGGTCTGATGAAGATTAATCGCCAGATTGGCAGGTGGGTGGGGGAGCAGGGGGGGTGCCAGATTTTGCACCCGTGGGCCGATGTAGATTGTGCCGGCCTATATAGGACGGATGGAGTACACCTATCCCTGGTTGGGATAGATTTGCTCTTGAACGATTGGCAGGAGGCCTTGGAAGATGTCTTGCGAGGGAAGGGTGCTGGTCGCAACTTTGCCGGGGGGGGGGGGTCGGCACGGGGGAGTAGGGGGCCCGAGCCGGTGGCGGGATCATGGAGGTTTCCGGGGTCTGGAGCCGGAGCCAAGTTGGAGGGCGGGGGTGGGGTACCCCCGACCCGGACAGTCCCTCAGGCTTTTGCTAATAATATGGCGAAGCCGGAATGAGGGAGGCGAGGCAAGTTGCCGGGGCTGGGACCCGGTGGAAGCGGAAGCGGCGTCACTTTGCTACTCACATGGCTGGTGAGGGCTCGCTCTGCTGGGGGGAAAGGGGGTAAAGTTAACTGTGTTGAATTGTTGTTGGTTATTGTTATTGGTTAATAAAGCTGCGATCAGTTTAATTCCCAATACAGTGTGTGGTATTTTGTTTAAGAAATGTCTGGGGACGGGAATTGGGGGGGTTTGGTAAGGGAGGAGGGGCGACCGGTCCGCCGTACCCGGTTATAGCAAGGCCGCGGAGCCCCCCTGGTGCACGTGGCCGGCACTAACTGGGGGGGGTGGCCGGTCGCGTGCTCTCTCGGGCGCCGGCTGCGAGGGTTTGCGGGGGCGGGCCCTGGCAGCGGCGGCGGGCCATTGGCTCCTGCGGCCCAGTGAAGGGCGCGGGAGCCAATGGGAAGGTTGCAGGCAGGCAGCAGGGGGGTTCTGGGTAGGCACGGCGGCTCCTATGGCCTTTCCCTCGCGGGAGCCGTGGGAGCCGGACGTCCCGCCCGACCGCCCAGAGTTAAGGTGTCGGAGTCGGTTTTGGAGGTTGTGGGGTGTTGCAGCTGGGGGGGGGGGGGGTGGCGGGATCCCGGAGGTTTCCGGGGTCTGGAGCCGGAGCCAAGCTGGAGGGCGGGGGTGGGGTACCCCCGACCCGGACAGTCCCTCAGGCTTTTGCTAATAATATGGCGAAGCCGGAATGAGGGAGGCGAGGCAAGTTGCCGGGGCTGGGACCCGGTGGAAGCGGAAGCGGCGTCACTTTGCTACTCACATGGCTGGTGAGGGCTCGCTCTGCTGGGGGGAGGGGTAAAGTTAACTGTGTTGAATTGTTGTTGGTTATTGTTATTGGTTAATAAAGCTGCGACCAGTTTAATTCCCAATACAGTGTGTGGTATTTTGTTTAAGAAATGTCTGGGGGCGGGAATTGGGGGGGGTTTGGTAAGGGAGGAGGGGCGACCGGTCCGCCGTACCCGGTTATAGAATATTTTTAAAACATTTGAAAATCTGGATAGAGTCCACCAAAAACTCTGGGTTCCTCTCTGTTTCCTCGTTATGGTTTTAATGTATATAGTAACATAGTAACATAGTAAATGATGGCAGATAAAGACCAGTATGGTCCATCTAGTCTGCCCAGTAAGATGGCAAGAGTAGGTGCACCTGCCGCTCCATGCAGGCCACCTCTCCCCATGTCTTTGTTTTAGGGGTGAACCCACCGCTCCGTGTAGGTCACCTCTGTATGTTGAGAAATTAGATAGTTAATGATTTATAGCTTCTCAGTTAAACATACGCACCATAAGCACAAAGCCACGCTGAGTTCCGTCACCTCTTATCAACTGGATCTCAAAATAATTATAAATAAGTAAATGCTACATTATATTTCAGTGCTGCAATTACTATTGTTAGGCCACCCACAGCGCTTAAGATTATTTCATGAAAAAAAAGAAAAACTTTTCTGTGTATGTGCACTGCAATTTCTCACTTCCAAAATAACTTTTCTTACGAATGCTCAATTGAAAATGATCTCTTATCAACCAGAATGCTAATTACAGACGTTAAGTATGATACACTAATTTGTCATAGTGTAATTATATATGGGCCTTGCTCACCTTATGGATAGCACATAATCCATTCACATATTTAGTTATCAGAAATCTAATTAGAGGAGAAGAAATTATCCTTAACTGGTGGGTTTTATCCTTGTTTATTTTATCTCCTGGTAATAACATCAATGGGCCACAGTGATGCCTGTGCACCTTTATCTAAAAGGGTCTCAGAACCATCCCAGTAGTGCACAAATGAACTCACACAAATTAGCATGGAAATAAACTCGCAAAAAAGACAGCTTGGAAGCCTGCATGCCTCTCTCCTAATGGTAGGTGTTATCTTTCTGTGGGTTTCCTTTTACATGCATATACCCCTGCACGATTTAAAAAAAAACCACTTTCTGTGTGGAGATCAATCTTTATAGCTATTAATGCCAGTACATAATGATTTAAGCGTGGAAAATGACTATCTGAAAGTTGGCCTGTTTCCCTACAGCTAAAAATACATGCTTTTAGCTGTATTGAGGGAGGCAATTCTTGGTTTGTGATTTGGGTGAGATTAGGACCTTTTTCCTAAATGTGCTGTGCAGTTAATGCCTGCTTCGGTGTGCTTTAACTGCATGCTCAACCTGAGGTAACAGTTACTGCTGATGCTTGTGCTAACTGTCAACTGTGCATTAGGGTGCCGCAAATCTGTCAGCTCCTAAACCCTTCTGAGAATATGTCTGCGGGAAGGGGGTAATTGGTGCCCCCCCCAATCCACTAACAATTCTCAGGCTAGCTAGTCAGGCTAGTAGTCCCCCTTCCCCCAAACAATAATTGGCTAGCCAGCCAAAATAGGAGTCACAACCCCTCCACCAACAGTAAAGTCCCTGCTAGCCAGCTGGGAAAGGAGGCACTTCCCCATAAACTGAAATACTGGCTAGCTAGTCAGGATAAGGGCTCAGGCCCCCTTCCCAACCTCCCCCCAAAGACCTTACCTGAAGTGTCCCTGGTGGTCTAGTGGCAATGGGGACAGAAGTGTTTCCCCCATGCCCTTGCCCCCTTCTCCAGCACATTTCAAAATAGCGCTGATCTGAAAGTGCGGCCCGCTAGCAATAAGATGTCAACAATGTCTGATCAGTGGCTGCCTCTCGTTGCCACGCCTTTTGCCCACCCTGATCCTGCCTCCCTCCTCCTTTTCCACACGAAATGCAAATATTGCAGAAAATTGCCCGTGATATCTGCATTTCCACTGTGCTGACTGTCACCATGGCACTAACTTTCCCACATCAATGTCACAATGACAGCTACTGCACTTTCATAAACATCCCCCCCTAATGTCTTCAAATGGGTTAATTATGCACATTCAGTGACAACAATGAACCTCATCCCTATGACCAGGTATGTTGGAGGTGATCTCAATCTCTCAGATCCATTCTAATCTTCAGCCAGCGAGGGGACCTGAATTGCATCAGGCTGGTTTCCCTGGAAGGGGATGGAGGCAAGCTATTAAAAAAGAGATTGAACATTTCGTAGGAAAAGGAGAAATGAGACCATGATAAAACAAAATCACAGTAGTGAAATATGCCAGTGCGTGGATGCTATAATCTTTCAAACAAATATTAGGAAATCTTTTCCCAAAGGGTTTTCACTGCTTTTGGCTCATAGCAAAAATGTCCTGAAAAGCAGAGGCTCAGGAGTCTGGGTAAGGTATGCCCCTTCTGCTCAGTAAGCGATATTTACGTTGGCGAATTGCTAGAATCTATCTGAAGTGTTATCACGTGAAGGTGCCAATAAAACCATCTAGTCAGATTCTGCCAATGCCAATGCCAACCCAGCGTAGTGATTCAAAAATAGCAAAGGTTCCTCTGTTTGATATTTTGCACAAAAAATGAAAGACTGCCATTAGGTCCATCACTTTGATTGCGTACGTCTAGGAACAGATGGACCCAAACACGAGAAAGAGCTTGGTAAACGTACTATACCGTTACGGGCAAATGTTCTTTTATTTAATCCTTGATATAACACTTGCATACTTGCCCTTTGTATCTTGGATTCATTTCACATCTGCTCACTTTACCATGTGCTTTAATGCCATGCCATTTTTGCCATCATTTCAGCAAGTGTCCGGTATGCCTTCAGGCCAGGTACAAGTCAACCACCCTCCTTTACCCCTTTGTTCTCCTTCCCCGCAAGACAACAACTGAACCTTGAATATGAAACGACAGAAAAGCAGGGAGGACGGGGCTATTACTGACAGGGATACCGTCACTGGCTCATGCTTCCTAGCCCATGTCAAAAGCATTGTTATACATTTCAGCTACAACTCCAAGTTACCGCTCCTGTTCAATGTAAGTACAAGGCAGATCTGCCCTGCCCTGTATAAGAATTGTTAATTGTTAACCGCACTGATATTAAAGAGCGCGGTATAGAAAAGCTTTTAAATAAATAAATTTCTGTCTTCTCCTTATGTTTCTCCAGAATGGTTCCAACCACTTTTCTTTATAGCACAGAGGGGAAAAAAAAAGAAGCTATAAACACATGTGTCAACAGGTGATGCCTAAAAATTTCATTGGTGAAAAAAACAAAGGAACAGAACGCAGCAACAACAGCTGCAGGGAGAAGCAAAGGAGAAGTTTCCATCTGCCGTCTGTCAGAGCAGCTCATCAAGGCTTGAACCTGAGAGACGCTCACATTCTGGAAAGGGATCTGATTTGAATTTTGTCAGCATAGCAACAGCTTTATCGAACAGATCTTGCCCAGTTTTACATATCTGAATGGAGGACTCGATGCACTCTGGCTTGCATTTATTTAAAGAACTATCCCAGGCTTTTTTCTCTTAATTTATTTTGGATCACTTCCAGGCCCATTTATGAAGTCACATTTTATCCTTGGAATTTATCATAAAATTCCCCTCGGTTGCACCTCAGCCCGCAGAAGGGAGGCAGCCTTTGAAGCTTTTTGTCAATCTGTGGAGTCCCACTGGTGTATTGTGGGTTGCCATGACAACCCTTGATTGGCTCGATTGTAGGGATGTGACCTTTCTCTTAGGGATTACAGTATGTAATAAGATCATTCCAGAACCCCGTCTCTATTTTTGCACTTTGCCAGCTAGAATCAGGAACTAAAGAGAATGGAACTGCCTCTTTCCAACTCTGAGCAGCTGGTCCCAGCTGTACCCAGTGCCTGTCAAGTTCCATCACAATTTCCCTAAATCACCTGGGGCAAGTGTGGGGGCATGTATGGCAAATGAGGCTAGTGAAGATTTTGAGTTTGGAGTGGTGGGAGTAGCTAGTCTGGTATAGGGTAGGATTATCTTTGGTGTTCGTAAATTTCTCCTTCAGGAATTGTGAAATAGAAGTGGATTTTTTTGTGAGGAGAGCTAAGGGAAAACTAGTGATGAATGGTGAAAGAAGGAACTCTAGCACTGCCTAAGACAGGACTTTCTAAACCTGCTCTGTTGATCCCACAGTCATTTTCAGGATACCTACAAGTTAACATGAGAGAAAGGTGTGTATACTGGAGTCTGTATATACAGGTTTATCTCATACATATTCCCTATGGAAATTCTGAAAATCCAGTCACTGCATAGTTTTGGGAAGTCCTGGCCTAAGAATTAAGCTACAGAAATGATCAGTGTTTTATTATTGAAATGAAGGCAACACTTCATACCACAAAATACACTGTAGAAGCACTTTCATTCTCCCTTCTCCCATCTTCTTAGCCAATAATCATTTTACTTTCCTTAGAATACCCACCTCCTCCATCTTATTCTTCTCACTGACGTATTCAAGGCCCTATCCAGACACTTTACCAATCCATTAATGCGAGTTCAAGGGCCTTCTTCATAAAGGACTTTTTTGCATTTTGCCTATGGAAAAGGAATGGAGGAGTAGCCCAGTGGTTAGAATACTGGCTTACTAACCAAACAACCAGTATTCAATTCCCACTAGCACTCCTTATGGCCTTGGGCAAGTCTCTTAACCAAGAGCAGCTCAAAGCAATCTGCTGCCTGAGGTGAGGATTGAGATGGTGCCCCCCAGCATGGACTGAAACAAATCAAAAAGCCAATTAGATAAGGTGGAGGAAATAAAAGAGGTTCGCACACCAAGGAACTAAAAGAAGGAGCAAGAACCACAGCATGGTTTATAACATCAAATTATAACTCATTTTTATTTTGTTATAAACTGTGTTATGGTTCTTGCTTTTTCTTTTTGAACATATATTTTGCATTCACGGAACCCCCTCCCTCAACAATGGGTACACAGCAGAACCAGGACATTCACCCACAGAACTCAATATCTAAAAATTAAAAAAAATTCTGATTCTAGCCATCTCACTAACAAACATTCTCCAGTACCAGGAATATTGCAAATGTGGAGGAGTAGCCTAATGGTTAGGACATTGGCTTAGGAACCAAGAGACCAAGATTCAGTTCCCATTAGCACTTCTTGTGACATTGGGTAAGTCATTTAAGCCTCCATAGCTTTCAATGTTCCTGTTTAATGTACATTACCAAGTTTAAGTTACAATGTAAACTGCTCTGATTAAAAATGATAAAAGTGGTATTAAAAACCTGTTAAATAAATAAAATAATACAAAAGTCACTGAGGAGCTACCATACCAAAGCAGTGTCAATTTCCAAAACTTACATAAGGAGCCTACCCAAAAAAAGCATCGTTATGAATACTGCAGCGGGCCTTGGAACATCCAACACTTATTTGAAAAGCTGAACAATTCAGATTACTACAGTACAGATCCCTATGTACAAACTCCAAAGCTGGAAAAGTCCCAAACTCAGCAGCAGTGAAGCTATCAGGCTACTAAACAAAATTAAACTGAGATGTTCATTTGAAATTTTCTTGAATCTAGAACATAAGAACATAAGATATGCCATACTGGGTCAGACCAAGGTCCATCAAGCCCAGTATTCTGTTTCCAACAGTGGCCAATCTAGGTCATACGTACCTAGCAGTTTCCCCAAGGGACACAGGTTCCACAATGCTTGTATTGGTTCAAGCATTGATATCCTGGGTCCCTTCTTAATAATAGTTTATGGACCTTTCCTCCAGGAACTTGTCCAAACCTTTTTTAAACCCAGCTACACTAACAGCCTTTACTACATCCTCCGGTAACAAATTCCAGAGTTTGATTACACGTTGAGTGAAAAAATATTTTCTTTTATTAGTCTTAAATAGTTTACCCTGTAGCTTCATTGCATGTCCCCTAGTCTTTCTATATTCTGATAAGGTAAACAATCGATCTACGTTTACCCGTTCCACTCCGTTCATTAATTTATAGACTTCTATCATATCTCCCCTCAGCCGTCTCTTTTCCAGGTTAAAGAGCCCCAACCTTTTTAGCCTTTCTTCATAGGAGTAGCCTTCCATCCCCTTTACCATTTTGGTGGCTCTTCTCTGAACCTTTTCTAAAATCGCTATATCCTTTTTAAGATACGGCGACCAGAATTGCACACAATATTCAAGGTGCGGTCTCACCATGGAACGATACAGAGGCATTATAATATCTTTTGTTTTATTTTCCATTCCTTTCCTTATCATACCTAGCATTCTATTTGCTCTCTTGGCCGCCGCTGCACACTGGGCCGAGGGTTTTAACATGGTATCCACAATGACGCCTAAATCTTTTTCCTGGGTGGTGGTTCCTAATGTGGAACCTTGCATCGTGTAACCATAGTTTGGGTTGTTCTTCCCTAGGTGCATAACCTTGCACTTCTCCACATTAAATTTCATCTGCCATTTTGATGCCCAGTCTTCCAATTTATCAAGATCCTCTTGCAATTTTCCACAATCCTCCTGGGTTTTAACAACTTTAAATAGTTTTGTGTCATCTGCAAATTTGATAACCTCACTCGTTATTCCACTTTCCAGGTCATTTATGAATATGTCAAAAAGCAGCGGACCCAGCACAGATCCCTGGGGTACACCACTATTCACCTTTCTCCATTGGGAAAATTGGCCATTTAGCCCTACCCTCTGCTTTCTATCTTTTAACCAGTTCCTGATCCACAATAGTACACTGCCTCCTATCCCATGACTCTTTAGTTTTGCCAAAAGTCTCTTATGAGGGACCTTGTCAAAGGCTTTCTGAAAGTCCAGATATACAATATCAACCGACTCACCTTTGTCCACCTGTTTATTCACTCCTTCAAAAAAACATAACAGATTAGTAAGACAAGATCTTCCTTGTCTAAAGCCATGTTGGCTGTCTCCCATTAGGTCGTGACTATCTACATGCTGAGTAATTTTATTCTTTATGATGGTTTCTACCATTTTTCCCGGTACTGATGTCAGGCTCACCGGTCTGTAGTTTCCCGGATCACCCCTCGAATCCTTTTTAAAAATTGATGTTACATTGGCGATCCTGAATTTACAAATATTTTAAATCTCAATCTGGCAGCATAAAGAATGCAAAACTGCAAATCTCAGAGAGAATCCATATTCCAGTATCCCCACAACCAGCACCCTACGGTTGACTATATCAAGAACCCAGAGTACAGGACCTATAGAGCAAATCTGCTATTCCATAACAGTACTAATTTGCAAAACTCACACAACATGGAGAGTACCCAGAAAAGGGCAGCACTATAAATATTGCAGTGGGCCCTAGAACATCTATATTCCTATTTAGAAAACTGAACAAACTGGATTGCTACAGATCCCTACATAAAATCCATGCTAACAGAACACACAGCCTCAGTCACACATGCAGAATAGACATAGATCTTCACCAAGTAGGGAATATATCAATACAAACTAAAAATAGACATATGTAGACGTAAAATTCTCTCACTCTTAAGTTTACAGGATTCTGTCCCCAAATTATACTTTACTCCAGAGTGAGGCGAGAGAAAGAACGCTCACACACGGGCATCTGTATTATTGACAGAAACTAACATAATGGCTCAGCACAAGTAGCGTGAGTGCAACTAATGCCACCTCAGTGTGTAGTCTTAGTTGCACCAGCAGCCGTTTTGCCATGTTGGTGTAGCTGGGTTTAAAAAAGGTTTGGACAAGTTTCAGGAGGAAAGGTGCATAAACTATTATTAAAGAGGACTCAGTAAATCCATTGCTTGCTCCAAGACAGGCATTATGGAACCAGTGTGCCTTTTTGGGAATTTGCCAGGTACTTGTGGGCTGGATTGGCCACTGTTGGAAACAAGATACTGGGGTGGATGGACCTTGGTCTAACCCAGTATGGCATTTCTTATGTTCTTATGTTCACATGTTCCCAGTGCAAAGTTTAGGAAACATATTGCTAGATATGCCAAACAAGAGGGACTCAACAGCACTATGCAGCACCTCCCACTTCCACATTAGAAGAGCGACTTGGCGCCCCAACATAGTACTTCCCACCCTCTGAAAGAAAAGAGAGGCTCAATGGCCCTACACAGCACTTCCCACCCTCTGAAAAACAAGAGGGACTTTGTGACTCCCAACACAACACCTCCCATTCCAACATAAACACCAAGAAGGGCTTGTCAATCCCAACATAAAACTCCTGAAACTGCGCATTGGACCATCATGGTGTTAATATAAATATATGTTCCGTAAAAAAACAGGAAATGCAAGATGCTTGCATGCGAAGGAACTAAAAGAAAAAGTGAGAATCACAGCGCAGTTTATAATACCAAATTATAAAATAACTCATTTTATTTTGCTAGAAACTGCATTATAGTTCTCTCTCTTTTTGAAGATAAATTCTGCATCCACAGAAACCTTTCCCACGACAATGGGTACAGTCTAGAGGTAGGACATTCACCCACAGAATTCAATATATAAAAACATTCTGTTTCTGATCATTTCACTAACATAAACATTCTCCAGTACCAGACATATTGTTAACTAAGACAAGCACAATGATGAACCATCAACTCCGAAAGCAAAGACGTTGGCTCTTGCAATTCTTTAATGCTTGCAAGTCCCTGATGGGTCCCGCCCCTTCTGATCATGCTGTTCGCGTCGGGGGGGGGGGGGGTGAGGGGGATGGAACCAGCAGGGACTAAAAGCATGATAAGTCACAAGAGCCAGCTTTGCCTTTTTTTATCCCTTGGATTTGGGGCAGCGGGGGCAGGGGGGGAGGTGATTCTGCTGCTGCCGGGAGAAGCGGAGGTGGCAGCGACAGCAGAAGGCAGAGTGAGACAGAAGCCACTTGTCTGTTTTGGGGGCATTTTTTGCCACCCCCAAAACCTTGTCGCCTGAGGTGGTCACCTCACTCCACCTCATTATAGAACCGCCCCTGCACTTAACCCTCCATTGTATCAGAAGAAAAGCTTGGTGATCTACTTCTGATCACATCATCAAGAAAACCCAAGAGTGGCTGGGTCACCAGGAATCAGCACTGACTCAAAGGCACACATTGCATTGCACCTGTGGGAAAATGAAAATTATTATTGAAGAAGGACACAAACTGGCAGTATTGTGGCAGAGGGAAGCTCCAAGGTGGTATCAATGTCGGGCAAATGAGCAGGTTTCTAGGTAACTGCTACACTCTGATAATAGGACCCCTAAACCGATGCCAGAGCAAGGTCTTTAATTACATGGTTCTCCGATAAGTGCCATATGGTAGTCGAGTGGAACCACAGCAGGCTAGGAGCCAGGGCTTGAATCTCGCTGATTCTCCTCATGACCTCAGGCAAGTAATTCTTTCCATTTCTTCAGGTACAAGCTCTTTGGGACCAGGAAATACCTGACTTCAACTTCCCTTCAACCACTAATGAAAAGGCATGAGCTAAATTCAATGAAAGTTTTGTAGGTGGGACAGAGGCAGAAGTGACATTCAGTTCTCATCATTCCCAACTTCCCAGTTCAATGTTCTGAAAGTAAAAGTTTGCAGTTGCATCGATGCAGTTACTCAATTGAAATAATAAGTAATAAGTGACTGTCACATTTGTAGCTCTCTCCTTTATCTGAAATGAATTGGTGGGTCTGGAAAGGGCAAGTAAATAATCTAAACTACATTTCTCCTCACCAATCAATCAGATTTGGAGCACAAATCTTTATTTAGGGGCATGTTTACTAAACCATGCTAACTCTTAGTGGAGGGTTTGGCATGTGGTAAGAGTGGACGCTAAAGGTTAGCATGGGGCCCTATGCCTAACTTGGTAGTACATGATTAGGCAGGGACTGGGCAGTTTAGGGGTGGCGCATTGCAGTTAGTGGGTATTTTGGGTTTGCCCTAGCCTTGAAGGGTGCTGATAGCACAGGTGCCCCTAATGCCTCTTCAATGGGTGTGCGCTATCAGCAGGCCTCCACCTAGATCCGTGTCCTAAATGCGTATTACTAGCATGCTCTTTAGTAAACATGACCCTTAATGCTTTCTTCTTTGGTATGCTTTTTTTCTCCCAGTGAAAACTTTGGAAACACAACTCCGTCACCGTCAAATAGAACTTAACAGAGATCATTTTAGAAGTCTTTCCCGCACGCATGTAGGCTTCGAAATGATCTCGTATAAAATACTGATTGGTATAAAAATAACCGCTTTCGTATGAGGGCACCTACTTTGCAAGTTGGTGTAACCAGGGGTGCAGTCTGGGCAGATTGTGGGCTGAGTTTTCACATATGTTATAAAATACCTTAATCTACGTGCATACGTGTGTAAAGTTTGTGAGAGCAGCTGTAAGTGATCATGCCCACATTCAAAACGTGTTCTCTGCCAAGCACACTAGTATGTGTCTTTATGAAATGGAAACAGTCCATGGCACCCTGTTATAAAATTACTCTCATTTTAAACACTAAAGTCACACTGGAGGTGAGATTAGTTCCCATCATAGACTTATCCTTCTGAAAATCGGGGTCACAGCAATTGGGAATGAACTGTGCTCCCAAAGCCACGTTGGTCATCATTTAAATCCAGGAAAACCTATAATGGAAGGGGAGAGGAAGGGTTTTTGGACTGAGCTCATGTCGTCTTCAGGAGCAGCTCAACGTGAGTTACATTCAGGTACAGCAGGTATTTTCCTGTCCCCAGAGGGTTTAGAATCAAAGTTTGTACATGAGGCAATGGGGGGTTAAGTGGCTTGCCTAAGGCCACAAGGATCAGCAGTGGGATTAAAACCAGGTTTCCCAGATTCTCAGCCCACCGCTCTAACCACTGGGAAGGAGGAAAGGGAAGACAAGTGTTAAGTAACAAGGCACATTTTTCTTTTATTGTGTGTTCTGCTGGCTTTTTGCTTTATTGGAGCAAGCGAGACTGTTGTTGGCCTCCACACTTCTCCATCTTCTAATGCTTTCTGAGGGAAACTCTCTCACTGAGTCATCCAACCTGTAGCTTAGGGAACTGGAAGACATGTGTGAGCTGCTTCAGAAATCATGATTGGCTAAGCAGAAGCACTAGCTAGACTTAGGGGCATGTTTACTAAAAGCCGTACAATTGCGTGCCGCACAATAGCGCACGGAAACGCGGCACTCAAACGCTCAGAAACGCTCTTAAACGCCCCGCACAAGTGCGCGTGGGCCCCGCACAATTGCGCGCCGCACTAACGTGCCCCGCACAAGTACCCGGCCCGCAAATGTCCGATAGAGGCGTGGAAAGGCATTCTGAGGGCGGAGGAAGGCTCCCGAGGGGCGGAGAGACGGGGTCAATGGGCGGGGAAGGGGAGGGGAGAGGCTCCCCGCACAATATCGGGCCCGAATTTGCATGTAAAAACTACCGCGAGTGAAACACTCGCGGTAGAAAGCATTTAAAGGGAAGAGAAACCATTTACGTCAGCAATGTACAGGAAAACCGGGGAAACCAGCAAAACGTGAGCAGTGTGATACATGTGCACAGCACAAAAGTGAAAATAAAAATAGAAAATGACCACAACAGAACTATTAAAAATAGTAATTCAGCTGGGGAACAGTTATAGTGATGGGCAAATACAGAAATCACACCCAGCAAAGCTCCAGAAAAAAGAAATGAAGTTTGGAAGGGTCTACTGAGAGGAGACTCTTCCAAAAAACATTTCCACGTTTTGGAGCTTTCCTGGGAGTGTTTGCTATGGTTGCCCATTAATATCACTGTTGCCCAGCGTGGTGATATTTTGTCCCACATTTCCCGTGGTCATTTCCGGGGTTTATGTGCACATTTGTCACCAGACAGGGTGCATATGCCCACAGTAGAATTGCGTAGAGCAGGGTTTGTGACTCCATCCTGCCAGGCTTACTGCCTCCAGGGGCTGCACTGTCTCTGTGGCCAAAGTGTGGTACAGCAGACAGCGTTATTACCTCTAGGACCAGAGGGCAGAGGTTCAAAACCCAGCTGGGGCACCTGCCAGCCCAGTCCCTATATTTTACCCACCACTAAATAAAGATAGTGCAGACACCCCTGTATGCATGGGGAAAACACCCATATTTTACCCAACACCGCACACACCCCACAACAATGGGCATTACCTACAGCCAAGTCCCCCAAATGCAGTCCCATACTGCCACATTGCAATCAGGTCAACTGCTTTTTCTGAGAGAAGTTCATGCCAGCATGTTGGCGGACACGTACATGTGGTGCAGGGGGCAGTGGCTGCTAACCACAGAAGACAGAGGCCTAGCCATGTGCAGGCTGGCACAGTCCACTGCAACAGACAGGTCCTGCCGGATCCACAGTCATGGACAGTCCAGGGAATCCAACCAATCTGTGGCTACACAGTGGTGCAGTGCACACAGACACTGCATACAAGAACAGAAGGTCACAGGTTCAAAGCCCAGCTGGGGCTACTGCCAATCCTGCCCACATATTTTTCCCACAACTAAACAGTGATAGTAAGGACACACCTTTCATGGCGGGGACATATGCAATGGTAAGACATCTATCTTTTACCCCACTGAGCACAGACACCATGAACAGGGGCAGTACCTAGAGCAGAATCACCCAAATGCAGTCCTGGTGGGCCACACACCAGTCAGGTTCCATGCTGACACTCATACAAATGCCTGTGCTGTATATCTATGCACCACCCCCATGGCATGTAGATGTAGCCCATGCATATTCATGAGGGATAGCAGGAAACCCCGAACAGTGTACTGCAAACCTGGACTGGAGTTGGGAATCTGTGCCGTAAAGCAGCAGCCATCAAGGGCAGACACACCCACACCCACAGGCCCCATTGGCCAATGTCTCCTGGAAAGGCAGAACATTGGACCGTGCATGCAGCACCCAAAACGAGCACTTGCATAACTTACCAATGTCACCCTACACCTGAGGTATACGGTACACAGCTCGGAGACGTTTGCTAGGAGCACAGGCAGGCAGTTATCCATACGTTACGTACATACTGCTAGTTGACCCCATCCAAACAATCTGTTAGGTGTTTGCGGGGCATGCTCCAGGCCTGGCCTCTGATGGTGCTTACCACCCTGGGGAGTGACCACCAGCTGTAATGCGTACCATATCCATGCCTTGCCGTGCTCAGGACCGGTTTGGTGGGCAAGGCTACTTACCCCCTCAATCGTAGCACCATGATGGCAGAGGTGTGGAAGTGTGTGTCTGTCTATACAGTGGGTGTTGGCTGCAAGCCCCTTCAACAGCCCGCACTGCCAGCACTGTTGCCAGTATTGGCCAGTCAATGTGCATAATGAGGTGCAAGGTACCATGGGTATAGCCAGGGCAGGGTGACGTGGCCAGGATGCATCTGCACTGGGCATAGGGCCCTGGCAGGGACATTGGCTGGGATATTGTACTGTCCGGCCACCACCTACACAGACAGGGTGGCCAAAGCATGTCCTTCTGGGGGATCACGCTCACCCTGACTGTGCAGTGACCACAGCATGGCTAGGCCTCCCCATAGTGCTGTATAGTAGTTCTCTCATGTGATAGATATGGGTTTCTCTTTGGGGCCCAGTCACTGATCTATCTGCTTGCTGTGTATGCAGACAGCCCAGTTCTGGGTGCATGCATCTCCATTGGGAACATGCACTATGGACTAACCAGCAGACTGTTTGTAGCTGGTAAATGTCTTGCTATAATGGCTTGCAGGGTGCAGTGGCTGTTGGCTTGCTGCAGGTGAATATCTGGTGGTGGAGTGCAGCTTACCATACCCTGGGCTTATGTCTGTCTGCTATTGTGTTGTGGCTGTGTATGGAGCTGCCTGCCTGGGGTGGTGGTGTTCCTCAGCAGGACTGCCACCTTTGCAGGGAGGTAGAGTGTGGATCCCTTGATGGGGACCATGTTTGCCACGGGGGGGGGGGGGGGTGCCTGATGGCAGCAGACAGGGATATCCATGGTGTTTGTGCAGAAACTAGCTATCTTACACATTGACACTGCTTTGGAACGCCCGCTTGGCCTCCATCAGCCATGGCAGGTGTTGTTGACCTGGTCCTGGCCACCTCATTGCACACTCAGGGTGAGAACAGTACCCGCACGATGTAACGGTGTGTGGCTACTCTGTGCCAGTAAAACACCCGGTCAGTGCCCCCTACTAGGCCAAGGTGCTGTGTGGGTGCACCCGGTCACTTCCCCCAACAGGGCCGAGGTGCTGTGGGGGTGCATTCCCCATCTTGTGTCCATCTGCAGACAGCTAATTTGCATGTGCAGTGCATCATGGGTACGGGTGGCCTAACCCTATCCTGTTGACACCAGCAGACTGTCTGTGAGGTGACGTGTAGGCTATCTGCAGCCAGCCAGGGGCCTGCTTACAGCTATGGAGCTGTAGCGCAATGGTTACATCACTGCCTGTGCAGCCAGAGGTCATGGGTTCAAACCCACAGTGGGGCCCTTTGATAGGGCTGTCCACAGCTTTATTTTTATTTACTGTACATATGTCTATGCCGGCAAGACCACCCTCAGCTTACTATACCCATTAGGTGCCTCTGAGGGTGCTTCATAGGGCGCCCTGTAGGCCACCTTATGGTTGCCATCCCTATAGGGTGCACTATACATTATCCTGTGTCGCAACATACATGCTGCCCTATAGGGGTCATTCAAGGGTGCCTTGGCGAACAGTGCACTGTAACATGTGCCTTATGGGCCGCCGTATGTTAACATGCTGGGAGAGTGCGTTTGCTAGTAGTGATAACAAAATATAATTATACAGCCTCCTACAGCACTCCTCAACATAATACATACTGCCTCAGCAGGCATTTTTCACTGGGCATTGTGAGGAGCTGAACCCCTGATCCCTGCACCATTGGTCAGTGTTTTAACCATTGTGCTGTGGCTCTGTTCCTGTGCTTGTGCATCAGCGCGCCGCCTTGTGCCTATCAGCGCGCCGCCTTCTGCCGCCCAAGGGGACCAGTGCGCCGCCTTCTGCTGCCCAAAAATAACTGTGCGCCGCCTTATGCCGTTCCAAATTAATTTGCCTCCTAAAACAATGTTAATCATTACAGTTACTGCCTCAGCTGACCTTTGTCGTTGCGCACACTGGGGGATTGAACCCATGGCCCCTGCACCATTGGTCAGTGTCTTCACCGTTGTACCACGGCTCTGTTGTTTTGTATACTCAGCAGCGCGCCACTTTGCCTTTCCACGCGCTAATGTCGGCCCCCGCACATTAGCGCGATGCACACACGTCCGGTTGCTTACTACCGTTTTTTTTCTATTTTCTGCCTGAACCGCCCACTCCTTATATGGCACAGGCACACTAGCACGGCCCCGCACGTTAGGAATGTTTAGTAAACATGCCCCTTAGAGATACCAAGTCATCTGTTTCTTGGCCCCACGGTATCCACTTTCAATCTTATTCCTAAGGCTCTTTCTTTTAATCCTTTTCTAGTATATTTTATTTTTATGTTCATGTTATTTTGGGATAAAAACAATGCACACTCTATTATGACCATACTTCTTGTTTTAAAACATCACATTCCCCGAGTCCACTTCCTAACATTTGGGGGTATGTTTACTAAAACCCCTGTAATGTGCGGGCTGCGCTAGTGTGCGGATGCCATATAAGGAGTGGGCGTTTCAGGCTGAAAAAAGCAAAACCGTGATTAATCATGCGCTAATGTGCGTGGCGCTCAAGTGCGCCCTGCACATTAGCGCATGAGAAAGCTGCGCGGGAAGCATAAGTGGCGCGCTGATGCACAAGCACAGGAACAGAGCCACAGTACAATGGTTAAGACACTAACCAATGGTGCAGGGATCATGGGTTCAAACCCCCACTGTGCCCAATGAAAAAGGCTGGCTGAGCCATTACCTATTATGGAGAAGATTGCTTTAGGAGGCATTTTATTTTTATTTTAATTATCTCTACTAGAAAATGCACTCTCAAAGCGTGTTAACATATGGCGCCCCATAAGGCACATTTTAAAGTGCACTGTCCGCCAAGGCACCCTAGAATGTAGCTTATAGGGCGTTTTAGAGGGTGCCGTATGAGTTACCGCAAGGTCACAGCACTGTTTTTGATGTCAGCACTGTGCAGTTTAAGGAATGAAAATCATAAGTAGGTGGGCTGACCTGCAAAGAGGAGCAGCAGTGGAGCACAATGGTTAAGACACTGACCAATGATGCACGAGTCATGGGTTCAATCCCCCACTGTGCCTAATGAAGAAGGCTGGTTGAGGCATTACCTGCTATAGGTAATAGTGCTGTGGGGGGCATATTATTTTTATTTTAATTAGTGCTGGCAGCAAACACACCCTAAAAGTATTGTAACATAAGGTGCTGCATAAGGCGCTTCATAGGGTACCCCAGAGGGCACATTTTAAAGTGCAGTGTCCCCCACGTCACCCTACAATGTTGCTGAAAGGGCGGCCTGTAGGGGGCCATATAGGGTGCCCTATGAGGCACAGCAAGGTCATAGCACTCTGTTTGATGGCAGCACTGTGCATTTAAACGCATGGAAATCTGAAGTAGGTGCGCTGACATGCAAGGAGGAGCAGCAGTGTAGCACAATGGTTAAGGCACTGACTGCGGATACAAGGGTCATGAGTTTGCTCCCCAGTGTACCTAATACGTAAGGCTGGCTGAGGCATCAACTTTGCAATGTATGCATTGTTTCCTGCAGCACTTTATTTGTATTTTCTTAATTGCTGCCATCAAACACGCCCTCACGTGCCGTAATTGAAGGTGCCGAATAAGCACCCTATAAGGCACTCCATAGGGCACATTATAAAGTGCACTGTCTGCCACGGCACCCTAAAATGTCCCCTATCGGGCACCCTATAAGTTGCTCCATAGGATAACGTATAGTGCACCTTATATGGACGGTAACCATAAGGTGCCCTATAGGGCGCCCTCTGAGGCACCTTATGGGTACAGTACGCTGAGAGTGTTTTTGCTGGCAGCAATAATGTACATTAAAACTAAACAATGATTTGGACAGCCCTATCAAATAACCACACAGTGGGTTTGAACCCACAACCTCTGACTCCACATGCAGTGAAGTAACCATTGGACTACAGCTCTATAGCTGCTAACAGCAAGGTTTAAAGTTGAGGTCAGAGAGGCTGTTGTTGCCAAAAAAAGCATCTTTCAGGAAATGGAAAAAAGAGCCAAACGACGAAACCTGGAAACAGCACAAGCACTGGCAAGTCAAATGCAAGGCATTGATAAGGCAGGCAAAGGGAGAATTTGAGAAGAAGCTTGCTGCAGAAGCAAAAACGCGAATTAAAGACCTTTTCAAGTACATTCGTAGCAAAAACCTGTGAGAGAGTCAGTTGGTCCATTAGATGATAAAGGGGTTAAAGGAGCACTAAGAGGCGACAAGGCGATAGCGGAGAGACTGAACGAATTCTTTGCTTCAGTCTTTACTGAGGAAGATGTAGGGATGTTACCCATGACTGAAGTGGTATTTAAAGGTACAGAAGAATTGAAGGAAATATCGATACATCGAGAAGATGTATTACAACTATTAGATAAGCTGAAGAGTAGCAAATCACCTGGGCCGGATGGTATACATCCAAGGGTATTGAAAGAACTGAAATATGAGATTGCAGACCTGCTATTAGTAATCTGTGAACTATCATTAAAATCATCTCTAATACCTGAAGATTGGAGGATCGCCAATGTAACACCAATTTTTAAAAAGGGTTCCAGGGGTGATCCGGGAAACTACAGACTGGTGAGCCTGACGTCAATACCGGGAAAAATGATAGAAACCATCATAAAGAATAAAATTACTCAGCATGTAGATAGTCATGAACTAATGAGAGACAGCCAACATGGCTTTAGACAAGAAAGATCTTGTCTTACTAATCTGTTATGTTTTTTTGAAGGAGTGAATAATCAGGTGGACAAAGGTGAGTCGGTTGATATTGTGTATCTGGACTTTCAGAAAGCCTTTGACAAGGCCCCTCATGAGAGACTTTTGGCAAAACTAAAGAGTCATGGGATAGGAGGCAGTGTACTATTGTGGATCAGGAACTGGTTAAAAGATAGAAAGCAGAGGGTAGGGCTAAATGGCCAATTTTCCCAATGGAGAAAGGTGAATAGTGGTGTACCCCAGGGATCTGTGCTGGGTCCGCTGCTTTTGACATATTCATAAATGACCTGGAAAGTGGAATAACGAGTGAGGTTATCAAATTTGCAGATGACACAAAACTATTTAAAGTTGTTAAAACCCAAGAGGATTGTGGAAAATTGCAAGAGGATCTTGATAAATTGGAAGACTGGGCATCAAAATGGCAGATGAAATTTAATGTGGACAAGTGCAAGGTTATGCACCTAGGGAAGAACAACCCAAACTATGGTTACACGATGCAAGGTTCCACATTAGGAACCACCACCCAGGAAAAAGATTTAGGCATCATTGTGGATACCATGTTAAAACCCTCGGCCCAGTGTGCAGCGGCGGCTAAGAGAGCAAATAGAATGCTAGGTATGATAAGGAAAGGAATGGAAAATAAAACAAAGGATATTATAATGCCTCTATATCGTTCCATGGTGAGACCGCACCTTGAATATTGTGTGCAATTCTGGTCGCCGTATCTTAAAAAGGATATAGAGTTATTAGAAAAGGTTCAGAGAAGAGCCACCAAAATGGTAAAGGGGATGGAAGGATACTCCTATGAAGAAAGGCTAAAAAGGTTAGGGCTCTTTAACCTGGAAAAGAGACGGCTGAGGGGAGATATGATAGAAGTCTATAAATTAATGAGCTGAGTGGAACGGGTAAACGTAGATCGATTGTTTACCTTATCAGAATATAGAAAGACTAGGGGACATGCAATGAAGCTACAGGGTAAACTATTTAAGACTAATAAAAGAAAATATTTTTTCACTCAACGTGTAATCAAACTCTGGAATTTGTTACCGGAGGATGTAGTAAAGGCTGTTAGTGTAGCTGGGTTTAAAAAAAGATTTGGACAAGTTCCTGGAGGAAAGGTCCATAAGCCATTATTAAGAAGGGACCCAGGATATCAATGCTTGAACCAATACAAGCATTGTGGAACCTGTGTCCATTGGGGAAACTGCTAGGTACATATGACCTAGATTGGCCACTGTGGGAAACAGAATACTGGGCTTGATGGACCTTGGTCTGACCCAGTATGGCATATCTTATGTTCTTATCTTATGTTCTTACCAAGCCCCTGGCTGGCTGCAGAGGGAGTGCATGTCACCACACAGACAGTCTGCTGTGGTCACAAGGATAGGGTTAGCACACACGTACCCATGATGCACTGCACATGCAAATCAGCTGTCCACAGATAAACACAAGATGGGGTATGCACCCCCACAGCACCTCGGCCTGGTAGGGGGAACTGACCATGTCCACCCCCACAGCACCTCAGCCTGGTAGGGGGTACTGACCGTGTGTTTTACAGGCACAGAGTAGCTACACACTGTCACATTGTGCGGGTACTGTGCTCACCCTGAGGGTGTGGTGAGGCGCCCAGCACCAGGTCCACAGCACCTTCCATGGCAGAAATAGGCCATGCTGGAGGTCCAAAGCAGCGTTAAAATGTGAGATAG
This sequence comes from Ichthyophis bannanicus, assembly GCA_033557465.1. Lineage (NCBI taxonomy): Eukaryota > Metazoa > Chordata > Amphibia > Gymnophiona > Ichthyophiidae > Ichthyophis > Ichthyophis bannanicus. The sequence goes on along the minus strand of CM066041.1, from coordinate 183,615,977 downwards.
GTATTTTCTGCAGAAACACCTTGGATATATCTGTCTGTCTCAGTCAGGTGTGACCCCCTAGGAGGATTATGCACCACCACCCTCCCTCTCCAGGGCCGAGGGTGGCAAACAGGGTCTCCCATCAACAGATGCACATTCTACCTCCCTGCAATGGTGGTAGTAGAGGGGACCATCAACCCCAGTCCTGCTGGGGAACAGACACCCTACAGAGCAGTCAATGCAGCTCTGTACACATCCATAACACAATAGCAGACAGACATTAGGCCTGGATATGCTAAGCTGCACCCCACCACTATCTGATATTCTCCTGCAGCAAGCCTTCAGCCACTGCACCCAGCAAGGCACTCCATCAAGACACATACCAGCTGTAAACAGTCTGCTAGCTAGTCCATAGTGCATGTTCCTGATGGAAATGCATGCACCCAGAACTGGGATGTCAGCATACACAAAAAGCAGATAAATCAGTGACTGGGCCCCAAAAGGAAACCCATAAATATCACATGAGAGAAATACTACATAGCACTATGGGGGTGCCTAGCCATGCTGTCGTCAATGCACAGTCAGGGTGAGTGATCTCCCAGCAGGACATACTGAGGTCACCCTGTCTGTGTAGGTGGTGGCCGGGCACTAAAATATCCCAGCCAGTGCCCTATGCCCTGTGCAGGTGCATCCTGGCCAGGCCACCCTGTCTGGGCTATACCCATGGTACATTGCTCCTCATTATGCACATTGGCAGGCCAATACTGGCAACAGTGCTGGCAGTGTGGGCTGTGGAAGGTATTTGCAGCCACCACACACTGTATAGACAGACACACACTCCCACACCTATGCCAGCATTGTGCTACTATAGAGGAGTTTAGAAGCCCTGCCCACCACACCAGTCCTGGGCACAGTACAGGCATGGATATGCTACGCAATACTGTTGGGGGTCACTCCCCAGGGTGGTAAACACTGTCAGAGAGCAGACCTGAAGCACACACCGCAGACATTTATTTATTTATTTATTTTTATTACAGGCTCTTATATACCGCTCTATTCAGCATCAGCGCGGTTCACAATAAAACAACATACCATAACAACACATTGTTTGGTTTTTACATAGAACAAGGTCAGAGAACTTGGATAAAACATGGGATAAGACATCAGAAAGAGTGTTATGATGGAGCTCAATCAGAAAACTGTGCTTAACGTAGGAATTTCTATCTGCCAGTACTCATAGCAAACGTTTGATAGCTGTGTATCGTATACCCAGGTGTAGGGTGGCATTGCTAAGGTATGCAAGTGATAGTATTGGGAGATGCACACAGGGCCCAATGTCCTGCCTCTCCAGGAGGCATTGGCCAATGGGGCCTGTGGGTGTGGGTGTGTCTGTCCCTGTTGGCTGCTGCTTTACGGCAGAGGTTCCCAACTCCAGTCCTGGTGTGGCAAACACTGTTCGGGTTTTCATGCTGTCCCTCATGAATATGCATGAGCTACATCTGCATACCATGGGGGTGGTGCATAGATATGCAGCACAGGCATCTTTATTAGAGGCAGCATGGAACCAGAATGGTGTGGGGCACTCCCAGGACTACATTTGGGAGACTCTGCTCTAGGTAATGTGCCTGTTTATGGTGTCTGTGCTCGGTGGGGTAAAATATAGGCGTATTAACCATGCGTATGTTCTCAGCAATAAAGGTTTGTCCTTACTATCACGGTTTAGTTGTGGGAAAAATATGTGGACTGGATTGGCAGGAGCCTCAGCTGGGCTTTGCACCTGTGACCTTTTGTTCTTGCACATGCTGTCTGTGTGCACTGCACCACCGTGTTGCCACAGGTATGATGCATTCCCTGGGGATTCCATGACTGTACATCCGACAGGGCCAGTTTGTTGCAGTGCACGGCAACCACCTGGACAGGGCTAGGCCATGGTCTGCTGTGGGCACCAGCCGCTGCTACCTCCACCATCAGTACCGCTCCATCCTTAGATTGGAGACAGCATAAACCCTGATGGATTTGTGGCCCTCCAGGACTGCATTTGTGGGATTCTGCCGTAGGTAATGCACATTTCTATGGTGTTTGTGTTGTGTAGGGTAAAATAGAGGTTTTTGACCCATGCTTATGTTCTCAGCAATAATGGTTCAGTCTTTACTACCATGTTTTCTTCATTGGTAAAATAAGGGGACTGGGTTGGCAGGAGCCCCAGCTGGGCTTTAAACCTGTGACCTTCTGTCTCCAAACACACTGGTTGTGCGCACTGCACCACCATGTTGCCACAGAGACAGTGCATTCCCTGATGATACCATGACTGTTTGTCCAGCAGGGCCTGTCTGTTGCAGTGCATTGCACCCACCTACACAGGGCTAGGCCATGGTCTGCTCTGGGCAGCTGCCACTGCCCCCCTCCACCTCCAGTACCCCTGTGCCACCATACTGACATGCCCTTCTGCTGGTGGTGCTGGTGGTACGCAGTCTCAGGCCATCCTGTGTGCGGGTAGGCGGCTGCCTATGGTGCAGGTTCTGGGGTAGCGGTGCCTGCATATCTGTCCGCACGTCCCCCAATCACCGCCTGCCAATGTTCCGTGCCCTTGGGGGTACCTGCTGGGTACTATCCCCTGTGACACTGTGATAAACACTCTCGTGCCCATGTTGGGCCCTCATCAGTTGCTGTCTGGCTGCTGTTCAGTTTCAGCATTCCTAAGTGCCATCTAGGCATCTGCCTAGTCTGCACTGTGACCCAGCTGCACCATAGCATGTGCCGCCTGCAGCCCTCTGTATCCCCTTTCCCAGCATCTGTCCAATTGACCATTCCGACCTGTCCGCCCTGCTGTTGTGGAAATGTGCATGCCATAGGTAACCTGTCCAATGGAGAGGGAAACCCTGATCAGTGCTATTTCACTGTGGGATCATTCACCTTGTATGGGGACAGAGAGTAGACCCTTCTAAAATTCATATTTATTTTTTGAAGCTTTCTTGGGAGTGTTTTTTGATGTTTCCCATTACTATCACTATTGCCCAGCTAGATTATAATTTTATTATATTTTGTTGGGGTCATTTTTAATGTTTATTTGCCTTTTTGTTCCGTGCACATGTATCACACTGCTCACGTTTTGTAGGTTTCCCTGGTTTTGCTGTACATTGCTGACATAAATGGTTTCTCTTCCCTTTAAATCGGCTCTACCGCGAGGTTTTCACTTGCGGTATTTTTTTAGTCGAATTTCAGCCCCGCTCCTGTGCGGGGAGCCTCTCCCCTCCCACTCTCCACCCATTGACCCCGTCTCTCCGCCCCTGGGGAGCCTTTCTCCGCCCTCCGGGAGCCTTTCCACGCCTCTATCGCTCATTTGCACGCCACGCACATTAGCGGGCCCGTTAGTGCGGTGCGCACATGTGCGGGGCACACAAACGCATCACTTGTGTGCCGTTTAGTAAACATACCCCTTGGTGTCATGGTTATGATTTATAGCAATGTCAATGTGATGCATCCTTGAGGGAGAAGGCTGCTTTGATGCCAAACAGCACAGGAGTGTCCCAGCTTTACTGAGATTTAGAATGATCAGAGCACCTAAGTCAAATAAATTTTATCCGCTAATAACTTCTCAGCAAGAAAAGTAAAATTCAAAGGGAAAATACTGCATAGATCTTAAAGGATTATTTTATTAGAAATTAAAAAGCAAAACAAAAAACAAAATAAAAAGAAAGACAAAAAAACCAAAAAACAAAATAAAAAGAAAGACAAAAGAAACAAAAAAAAAGTCTGAAAGGAAGGCTCTTCCCCCATTTAGGCCATGCTGAATTTGTTCATTGTCCTGCTGAAACAGAAGATAAACCACAGAAACTAATGAAAAAATGAAAAGGACCAAAACCCGTTAGGTGGACTCCAAAATAGAAAAAGGGGATGATTTACTGCTAATATTATGCCACAAACCCTGTATTTGATTACAGAGGATATACAAAGAGAGCTCACCAAAAATGGAAGAAAGAAGAAAAATGCCAAAGGAAAAGCTAGAAAAGGCAACCGATGCAAATATAAGATCTCTGGACAAATTAAAGAAAACTGAGTCAGGATGTTTTATTCTGTGATTTTTGTGAAGAGGGAGAAGATCCTCAAGTACCAAAAAATGCAGTCAGAGATGAAGAAAATGTAGCAGAAATATTTCCCATCATATTGGTAGCCAAAAGCATGATTAAGAGAAATTTCCAGTTTCATCTTGACAAGTTGCCTATACATGTTATAATTTATGAACTCTAGAAAAAAGTTCTCTTGGCTCAATGCAAGCATTATGGCAAGCTGTTTGTGAATATAGGTAGCTCAGGTTGGTGATCATGATGTTGGATTGTCCTCCCAGCTTGATAGTTTGATTGCAAATGTTTTGTCACCATTCAAGGGGGCATCATCAGTGTGGGATTCCAGATGGTAATGTGCTTGAATACTTGCGTTTGTACTTATATTGGGGTTGGTGGTGACTCAGCTCTTTGGTTTGCAGGTATTGATTGGTTGGTCTCCCTGAGGGTTGCTGGGTGTGGTTGTTGTTTTTGAGCCTTGTTGGTGATTACTCAGTTGTTTGGTCCAACCAATCCCTGTAGACCAAAGAGCTGAGTTATCACCAACAAGGCTCAGATACAGCAACCACACCGCAACAACCCTCAGGGACACCAACCAATCAGTCCCTGCAAACCAAAGAGCTGAGTCACCACCAACCCCAATATAAGTACAAATGCAAGCATTCAAGCACATTACCATCTGGAACCCTGCACTCATGATGCCCCATCGAATGGTGATGAAACATCTGCAATCAAACCATTAAGCTCGGAAAACAATCCAACAATACGATTATGGTGAGCATTGTCAGTAAGTTTGAGAGACTGAGATCATACTACACGTACTCTGGCTTAGGAGTAAGGTATACTGCTGTCATGATATGCACAAAATTATCCCATTTGGAGAAGTTGCCCTGAGAGAAACTATTTAAATATTGAAGCCCATAGCATTATTCTATGCCACCCCCAAACCCCACATGCCATCTATGGGGGTCATTACAGTCAAAATAGGGCAAAGGTGGTCTCCAGGTGCTCCAGGTTCTGTTTTTAAAATGGCAAAGGCCTGCTCTGTGTGCTTTGTATCCAATATATATGTAGGTGGGGAAGTAGCACACATACAATTTCCCACCTCCTTCGGTCCTAGTTGAATGTATCCATACTGTGGAAGGCCAGGCAGCATACTGTACTTCTAGATAGATAGAAAAGGGCAGTTTTCAGACCTTTGAAAGGCACATTTATGTTGATTAACATATTATAAACTGGCCATAGTTTTGTCTAGAAATTTCCTTCAAGTTCCTGCTTCATTTTTCCCAGAAATGCTAATCAAGTAATAGGTCTTCTGGCTACAGTTCAAATTCACTTTAAATGTTGATTTTACCAGGAGGGTTTTAATCTTTCTCTTATTTATTCTCATGATAAGGGTAGTGATACCTAATTTGTTTTGGAAATTTCAAGTACCAGGAAGGTCCAGTTATTTTGAAGGTTGCAAGACAAAGAGAAGTTAAAGATCAATGGAGGGATATTCAAAGGCATTTACATGGTTTACAGGAGCGGAGGTGGCACCCATTGCTATATTGCGATATTGAGCCGCTGCCCGGTTAGCAACATGTGGGTAAAGCATGGCACAGCGAAGACTGGACTTTACCTGCAGAAGCTACCGAGCAGTGGCTCAATATTGCTGCGGCCTGGTTAGCTTCCGGCTTCTGCGGCTACACAAATATTCAATGCCAGTCACCGGATATGGCCCTGGCACTGAATATCCAGGGTTAAATAAAATAAATAAGGAGAAAATGGCTATATAGGAGTCAAAGAGAAAGGGAAGGCAATAGAGGCATTGCTACCAATCCCAACAACCACACCCGGCTTTAGTCACTAAATAAATTTTAAAAAATGTGCTTTGACAACAAATGACTCAATGTATAAATTTTTGGCAACGCAATTTCATAATAGGGGATGATTTGCATGTTGAATCTAGGCATACCTAAGAAAGTCGGGGGTTAGGAAAAAGTCTGTCTTTGCGGGACCATAATAGATAGAATGATACAGCTTGAGTGAATAAAAAAGCAAGGCCAGCTGGCCTATATGTAATGCCTTGAATGCCAGGTGCGGAACTTTAAATTTGACACAGTAACAAATTCGAAGTCAGTGTTGATGCACAAGAAGAGGGGTGACATGACTGGATCATTTTTTGTTCTGAATCCGTTTGATTGTTACTTTTTGAAGCAACTGGAAAGGCCTGAAGGCAATCTGGTGGATCCCACTGAAGAAGGCACTGAAGTAGTCCAGCTGACTAAGGGCAAGAGTCAAAATGAGCAGGGCACTTTTGTCTAGATATATGGATGAATTATGGTGCTGGCGACGAATACTGTGTATACCGTAGACTGCCTGAAGTACAAACCAGTCAGTACTAGAGGAGATCAAGAAGCTCAGATGACAAGACTTCGACTTTCATACTTTGGACATATCATGTGAAGAGAGAGATCATTGTTGAATGATGCTGAGAAGATCAAGAAAAGGCAGAAAAAATATACAGAGTCATTATATCATAAAGATGAAGTGGACCAACAGCCGTTTCAACCTGTACCTTATGATCAGGAAACACTGGTGATGAAAGAAGAAGTTGAAGCAGCATTGAAAGCCTTATCAAAGAACAAAGCACCAGGACTTGATGGCATTCCCATAGAAATATTACAGCAATCGGATGAAGCTGTTACCATACTTACAAGGCTCTGCCAGAAAATTTTAAAGACAAATCTTGGCCAACTGACTGGAAAAGATCTGTGTTTATACTAATACTGAAGAAAGGTGACCTGATTGACTGTGGAAATTATCACAAAATCGCTCTAATCTCACATGCCAGCAAGATTCTATTCAAGATCATTCAGCAGAGACTACTACCATACCTGGAACGAGAACTGCCTGAAGTGTAAGCAGAGTTCAGGAAAGGGTGAGGACAAGCGACATTATTGCAGATGTGAGATGGATCCTTGAAAAGACAAAAGAATACCAAAAGGATATCCATATGAGTTTTATTGACTATAGCAAGGCTTTTGACACGATTGTATGAAGACAACAGAGTTGTGAAGATTTGTGGAAGATTCATCAACAACCTTCGCTATGCTGATGATACCACATTACTGACTGAAAGTAAAGATGATTTGAAACATGTGCTTCTCAAAATCAAGGAATATAAAATGGGTCTGCACCTTAACATTAAAAAGACAAAGACCTTGACAACTGGCAAAATCAATAAGTTCATCATTGATGGAGAAAAAATTGAAATAGTTGACAGCTTTGACTTACTTGGATAAACAATCAATAAAGAAAGGACTAGCAGTCAAGAAATCCGTTGATGTATTACTCTTGGTAGAATGGATATGAAGGACCTAGACAAGAACCTCAGGAGCAGAGATGTCTCTCTCCATACAAAGATTTGACTTGTCCAGGCCACGGTATTTTCAATAACGTCATATGGATATGAAAGTTGGACAGTGAAAAAGATAGACAGGAAGAAAATTGATGCCTTTGAATTAATTATGGTACTGGTGACAAATATGGTGTATACCATGGACTGCCCAAAGAATAAACCAGTCAGTACTAGAGGAGAGCAAACTTAAGCTTTCCTTAGAATCTCAGATGATAAGACTTCGACTTTCATATTTTGGACATATGCAAAGAGAGAGATCACTCAGAAAGACATAATGCTTGGCAAGGTAGAAGTTCAACATAAAAGAGGAAGGCCAGCAATGAGATGGATCAATACAATAACAGTAGTTATGGCTACCACTCTATCAACTATGAGCCGCTTGGCTGAAGACCACACAAAGCTTAGGTCAACTAGCCAGAGGGTCGTCATAAGAACATAAGAACATAAGATATGCCATACTGGGTCAGACCAAGGTCCATCAAGCCCAGTATTCTGTTTCCAACAGTGGCCAATCTAGGTCATATGTACCTAGCAGTTTCCCCAAGGGACACAGGTTCCACAATGCTTGTATTGGTTCAAGCATTGATATCCTGGGTCCCTTCTTAATAATGGCTTATGGACCTTTCCTCCAGGAACTTGTCCAAACCTTTTTTAAACCCAGCTACACTAACAGCCTTTACTACATCCTCCGGTAACAAATTCCAGAGTTTGATTACACGTTGAGTGAAAAAATATTTTCTTTTATTAGTCTTAAATAGTTTACCCTGTAGCTTCATTGCATGTCCCCTAGTCTTTCTATATTCTGATAAGGTAAACAATCGATCTACGTTTACCCGTTCCACTCCGCTCATTAATTTATAGACTTCTATCATATCTCCCCTCAGCCGTCTCTTTTCCAGGTTAAAGAGCCCTAACCTTTTTAGCCTTTCTTCATAGGAGTATCCTTCCATCCCCTTTACCATTTTGGTGGCTCTTCTCTGAACCTTTTCTAATAACTCTATATCCTTTTTAAGATAGGGCGACCAGAATTGCACACAATATTCAAGGTGCGGTCTCACCATGGAACGATATAGAGGCATTATAATATCCTTTGTTTTATTTTCCATTCCTTTCCTTATCATACCTAGCATTCTATTTGCTCTCTTGGCCGCCGCTGCACACTGGGCCGAGGGTTTTAACATGGTATCCACAATGACGCCTAAATCTTTTTCCTGGGTGGTGGTTCCTAATGTGGAACCTTGCATCGTGTAACCATAGTTTGGGTTGTTCTTCCCTAGGTGCATAACCTTGCACTTGTCCACATTAAATTTCATCTGCCATTTTGATGCCCAGTCTTCCAATTTATCAAGATCCTCTTGCAATTTTCCACAATCCTCTTGGGTTTTAAGAACTTTAAATAGTTTTGTGTCATCTGCAAATTTGATAACCTCACTCATGATTCCCTTTTCCAGGTCATTTATGAATATGTCAAAAAGCAGCGGACCCAGCACAGATCCCTGGGGTACACCACTATTCATCTTTCCCCATTGGGAAAATTGTCCATTTAGCCCTACCCTCTGCTTTCTATTTTTTAACCAGTTCCTGATCCACAATAGTACACTGCCTCCTATCCCATGACTCTTTAGTTTTGCCAAAAGTCTCTGATGAGGGACCTTGTCAAAGGCTTTCTGAAAGTCCAGATACACTATATCAACCGACTCACCTTTGTCCACCTGTTTATTCACACTTTCAAAAAAACATAACAGATTAGTAAGACTAGATCTTCCATGTCTAAAGCCATGTTGGCTGTCTCCCATTAGGCCATGACTATCTACATGCTGAGTAATTTTGTTCTTTAAGATGGTTTCTACCATTTTTCCTGGCACTGATGTCACAGATTATTAATAGCAGGTCTGCAATCTCATAATTCAGTTCTTTCAACACCCTCGGATGTATACCATATGGCCCAGGTGATTTGCTACTCTTCAGTTTATCTAATAGTTGTAATACATCTTCCTGATGTATCAATATTTCCTTCAATTCTTCTGCACCTTTAAATACCACTTCAGTCATGGGTAACATCCCTACATCTTCCTCAGTAAAGACCGAAGCAAAGAATTCATTCAGTCTCTCCACTATCACCTTGTCTCCTCATAGTGCCCCTTTAACCCCTCTATCATCTAATGGACCAACTGACTCTCTCACAGGTTTTTTGCTACGAATGTACTTAAAAAGTCTTTATTTCATATTTTTGCTTCCGCAGCAAGCTTCTTCTCAAATTCTCCCTTTGCCTGCCTTATCAATGCCTTGCATTTGACTTGCCAGTGCTTGTGCTGTTTCCAGTTTTCGTCGTTTGGCTCTTTTTTCCATTTCCTGAAAGATGCTTTTTTGGCAACAACAGCCTCTCTGACCTCACCTTTAAACCATGCTGGCAGTTTTTTGGACTTCCTTCCACTTTTCTTAAAGCGTGGAATACAGCTGGTCTGGGCTTCCAAGATAGTATTTTTCAACAACACCCAAGCTTGATGTAAGTCTTTAACCTTTGCAACTGCTCCTTTTTTCTTAACTATTTTCCTCATTTTATCATAGTCTCCCTTTCGAAAGTTAAAAGGTAGTACTGTGGATTTCCTTACTGTCCCTCCTCCACTAATTAAATCAAATGTGATCATGCTATGATCACTATTGCCAAGTGGCCCCAACATCCTTATCTCTTGCACTAGCTCTGGTGTTTCACTAAGGACTAAGTCCAATATGGCTTCCCTTCTGGTCAGTTCATGAACCAGTTGCTCCAAGAAGCAGTCATTTATTTCATCTAGGAACTTTATCTCCCTAGCATGTCCTGCCGTGACACTGACCCAGTCGATACCGGGGTAATTGAAATCACCCATTATTATTACTGCACTGTAACTTTTGTTAGTTTCCTTGATTTCTTTGAGCATTTCATCATCCATTTGTTCATTCTGGCCAGGCGGTCGATAGTACACCCTCACTGCCATTGCCTTCCCCTTTTTACATGGAATTTCAATCCATAGAGATTCTACAGCAAATTTTGTTTCCTGAAAAACTTTAATCCTTTCTGACTCAATGTCCTCTCTAACATAGAGCGTAACCCCTCCACTAATTTGATCAGCTCTATCATTACGATATAGTTTGTACCCAGGTATCACAGTGTCCCACTGGTTGTCCTCCTTTCACCATGTCTCTGATATTCCAAGCATATTTAACCTCTCATTTAGTGCTATATATTCTAACTCTCCCATCTTATTTTTTAGACTTCTAGCATTTGCATACAAGTATTTTAGAGACTGTATTTTATTCATATTAATCTGGCTATTGGTAGGCATGGGTAATTTGGGATCTTTAAGGTCTGTCTGCTCCATACTCAAGGGCATTTGGGCTACTTTACTCTTTTTTGGAACTTCTCTGCTTTTGGTAGTATCCTTCAAAGATACATTCTTCCGAACCATGCACTCTTGGGTGACTGTCGGCTTTCCCCTATTATCTAGTTTAAAAGCTGCTCTATCTCCTTTTTAAAGGTTAATGCTAGCAGCCTGGTTCCATCCCAGTTAAGGTGAAGCCCATCCCTTTGGAAGAGCCTCTCCTTTCCTCAGAATGTTCCCCAGTTCCTAACAAATTCAAAACCCTCATCTCTGCACCATTGTCTCATCCACGCATTGAGACTCCGGAGCTCTGCCTGCCTTTTGGGTCCAGCGCGTGGAACGGGAAGCATTTTGGAGAATGCTACCCTGGAAGTTCTGGATTTCAACTTCCTACCTAAAAGCCTAAATTTAGCCTCCAGAACCTCCCTACCACATTTTCCTATGTCATTGGTACCGACATGTACCAAGATAGCAGACTCCTTCCCAGCACTATCTTAGACCTTATCTAGGTGGCGCGTGAGGTCCGCTACCTTCGCACCAGGCAGGCATGTTACCAGTCGATCTTCACGTCCACTGGCCACCCAGCTATCTACATGCCTAATGATCGAATCACCAACTATAACGGCTGTCCTAACCCTTCCCTCATGGGCACATGGCCCTGGAGAAACTTCTTCGGTGCGAGAGGGTTTTACATCACCTGGAGGACAGGTCCTAGTTACAGGATCACTTCCTGCCACACCAAGGTGATGCTCTCCTGCCACTTGACCTCTCTCCTCGATGGCAACAAGGATGCTGCCAGACTGGAAGTGGGACGTCAGGACTATATCCCTGTAGGTCTCATCTATGTACCTCTCTGTCTTTCTTATGTCATCTGCTTCTCTAGCCTCTAGAGAATGGACTCGTTCCCTGAGAGCAAAGAGCTCCTTGCACCTAGTGCACATGTTAGACCTCTCACCAACTGGGAGAAAATCATACATGTGACAGTCAATGCAAAATACTGGAAAGCCCCCATCTCACTGCTGGACTGCTGTCTGCATCTTAGTTTTAAGCTTGTGTTTAGATCTTTAAGTTCTTTACTTACTAAGGGTTGCTATGGATATTTATGCTAATAAAACTGTACCTAATACATTTAATATACCTTGTTCACCTGAAGCTTAATTAATCTCAGGTCCTGAGTGTATTTCTGATTTGGATAACGAGCTTCACCTGAGAGCACCTCCTTTCCTTTAAGATGTGTAAGTACCTATAAAGCTACGACTATTCCAGGGATGGGTGGGTGTTGGGCAGGGAGGGAGGGAAATAACACTTATTAAAAGAGGGCTGCTACACAGTACTCTGTCCTGTGCTGCTGATGTAAGCTGTGACCAACTTCCTGGGTGATTAACAGTCCTTGCTTGGATAGAAGGAGTCTTTCAAAATGGCGTTTTGATCTGGCACCTGGTGTTAACCCCTATTGAAAACGTTTCACAGGTCTCTTGTCTGACTTCAATTGCTTTCCCGAGAGTGATACAGAACAAATCTGATGTTGAATGAGTTATTATAAAGTGAAACTGAAACAGAACAAATCCGATTTTTAGAACCAGCATTGTTGTCTTGTGCTTTATTTTCAGTCCTTGTGACCTATACACAGGAACAGCTTATACTATAAGTTTACATGCAAAAAAGCCAAATTGAGCCACTACAAATTATACACAGGAGTGACATAATGCAGGAAATACGGTAATTGTATTGGTTCAAGTATCCCTATTCTCCTAGCAACTTTACATAACTTAACAAATTTAAATAGCTAAAAGAAATCTGTAAATCTAAGATGCAGACAGCAGTCCAGCAAGTGAGATGGGGGCTATCCAGTTTTTTTCACTGAATGTTAAATGTATGATTTTCTCCCATTTGGTAAGCGATCTTATGCATGCACTAGATGCAATGAGCTCTTTACTCTCAGGGAATGAGTCCAGTCTCTAGATGCTAGAGTAGTATACTTGGAGCGGCTGAAGCAGACAGAGATATATATGGATGAGATCTACAGAGATGTAGTAGAGAAGTCCCATCTCCAGTCTGCCAGACTTTATGGAAAGACATGGAAGGACAGCAGCACTTAGGGGTGGTAGGAAGTGATCCTATAGCTAGGACCTGTCCTCCAAGTGATGTAATAACCTATTGCACTGAGGATGTTTCTCCAGGGCCATGTGCACATGAGGGAAGGGTTAGGACAGCAGTTATAGTTGGTAATTTGATCATTAGTCATGTAGATAACTGGGTGGCTGGTGGACGTGAGGACCACTTGGTAACATATCTGCCTGGTGTACAGATAGTGGACCTCACGCACCACATAGATAAGGTTTTAGATAGTGCTGGGGAGGAGCCTGCTGTCTTGGTACATGTTATTACCAATGACATAGGAAAGCATGGGAGGGAGGTTCTGGAAGCTAAATTTAGGCTTTTAGGTAGAAAGCTGAAATACAGAACTTCCAGAGTAGCATTCTCAGAAATGCTTCCCATTCCACATGCAGTACCCAAGAGGCAGGCAGATCTCCAGAGTCTCAATGCATGGATGAGATGATGATGCAAGGAAGAGAGTTTTGGATTTGTTAGGAACTAGGCAACATTCTGGGGAAGAGGCTGGCTGCCGGCATTCATCCTTTAAAAAGGAGATAGAGCAGCTTTTAAACTAGAAAATGGAAGAAAGCCGACAGTCGCCCAAGAGTGCATGGTTTGGAATGATGTATCTTTAAAGGATACTAGCAAAACAGGGGAAGTTAGGGCATCCTGATAGAGAGGTTCCAAGAAAGGTAAAAATAACCCAGGTGCCTTTAAGGAAAAATCATACCAAGCTTAAAGAGTCCAAGTTATCCCTGCCATCCAATAACCAGACTGTTAATATAAGCAAAAAACAAATTTTGAAATGCCCGTATGTAAATCCTAGAAGTTTAAAAAATAAAATGGGCAAGTTTGAATATATAGCACTGAATGAAAGACTGGATGTAAGTGGCATCCCAGAGACCTCGTGGAAGGCAGACAACCAATGGGACACTGTGATACCAGGCTACAAACTATATTGCAATGATAGGGTAGATCACATAGGTAGAGGAGTGGATCTATATGTTAAAGGGTGCATTGAGTCCTACAGGACAAAGGTTTTGCAGGAAATAAAATACACTGTAGAATCTTTATGGATAGAAATTCCATGTAAAAAGGGGAAGGGAATGCAGTGGGTATGAACTACCGCCCGCCTGGCTAGAATGAACAGACAGATGATGAAATGCTACAAGAAATTAAGGAAGCTTGCAAAGTTTACAACACAGTAATAATGGGAGATTTCAGTTACCCCAGTACTGACTAGGTCAATGTTACATCAGGCCATGCTAGGGAGATAAAGTTTCTAGATGAAATAAATTACTGCTTCATGGAGCAGCTGGTTCAGGAACTGACTAGAGGGCAAGCTATTTTATATCTAGTTCTTAGTGGGAGACAGGATCTAGTGCAAGAGTGTTGGGACCGCTAGGCCGAGACTCATCAAGCCCACTGACTATTACCCAATGTTGCTAATTCATGTCGGCACAAATGATACTCCCAGTCTATGATACGTGGTGGTTAAACAAGGATACTTTATTTGTTGTGCTAAAAAACCTGAGAGCCTGACACAGGCCGTGTTTCGTATTGTCCCTTCATCAGGGGATACAGGTTTGCTGCAAATACAAAATCATAAAAACCATAGCACATTTAAAAAAACTTAAAAACATTAAATAAATATTATTAATAATAAATAAATACTGTTACAAACCTTATAAGAGCAATAAGACCATAAACACTATATAATAAATTAAATATCTATATCAAATTATAGAAAGGGTGTGTAATATCACATATACAGAAAATCACATGTATAAAAGCACATGTATAAAAACATGCTATGTGTACCCACTGTGGCTACATACAAATAAATAGGAGCAGGAGGTGAGTGAGTAGAACAACTTGTGAGAAATACTAACCACAATATTTAAAAACATACATATATAAAAAGTAATAATAAAATAACCATAAAGATAAAAACCTTTTCATGAGACCACAAGGCATAAAAATAAAAATAAATAATTAAAAAGTCAGACATTGCCTAAATGAACCACTTTTCGCTTAATATATATCATAAGAATAAATATAACTTGACCATATCATGAATACTAGAGTCAGGGCTGTTTAAAAATCCAATAAGAGATCTCATCTATGTGTTTGTGATGTATATCTAAAAATTGTGTCCAAAGAATGCCATACCCTTGTCTACGTTCTAACATACACCGTTGAAACTTGGACTCTTTCTCAAAGATGAGTCTGTATTCTCTCTCTATGAAAGATATAAAACGTTAATGTATCAGACATATGACATTAATTTATCTGTGGAATAAATACCTTTCAATCTAAAAACTTAGAAACATCGCCGCTTTTTCAACTAAATCTATTTATTTTATCTGCTCTATGGGTACTTCTTCAGTTTGTGAGGATCGTATCCTAATAGCAAATGACATCATTCTTATGCTGTCCGACATCGACTAATTGCGATATTACTATAGACTTTCTAAGCGGCGAAGAGGGTCCTTCAAACTTATTATCTGATTGTATTAGCAGTCAGCTACACGATTGTGTTACACACCTTCCAACATTTAATCGCGTTGTGGCATGACTAGGATAAAGATATTTCTTGCCATTATTGAATAAAAACCTTCTCACTTTCGATTACCCGATGGGTATTAAATGCAACGAATGTGATAATTTGTGGGGCTTTTTTATCAAGCGTTTACCGAAGACACGGGCCACCTAATGAATCAGAAAATTGTGTCTTCGCAGACCCCAGAATGTTGTATTATACAACCGATCACTCATCACTAAAACGTGCATTCTAACTTGAATAGACCTTTTCGAGCAAGTTTTTCAAGTAAAAGTGTAGAGGCTCTTATTCGTGTCCTAATGGGGAACTTCTCGCTAGGCACCACCTAATTATTCTATCATATCCTATATTCACAAACTAATATTACATCATCATTTCGAGGCCAACCTTAATATTAAAAATCTCCTACTATATATCACAATACATTGAAATAATTAGACCTTTAATGGTACCTCCTGTCACAAAATCCAAAGGGTCTTGTATAAAGAAGAACTGCCGTCTACTTCGTGAGGGAAAATTTACATCAAAAACGCCCGCACTTGCGCTTTTGTTAGCACTGACTGAACGCAAGTTTCTACCTAAATATAAAGGCCAATATCAATGCGGACGATGTTCTGTGTGTACGCATGCGATACCAATACGGGATAAGTTTACACACCCCACCACACAACAAACATTTCGGATAGAAGATTTTTCAAACTGTGATTCATCTCATGTAGTGTATGTTATACAGTGCCCCTGTAACAAGATATATGTAGGGAAGACAACTAGGAGCGTGAAAGTGCGGATTATTGAACATAGAAGTAGCATTAAGAGGGGTGCAATTGAAAAACCGCTTGTAGCGCATTGGCAAGAGATGAAGCATCGGATTAGTGATTTAAAGTTTTTTGTGATAAAAAAGGCCAAACTTAATTGGAGGGGAGGCGATACCGATAAGATGCTACAGCGGTTAGAGCAGAGATATATTTTTCAATTAGGGTCTTTGGCCCCGCATGGGTTGAATATGGAAAGAGACCTGTCAGTGTTTTTGTAGTCCTTTACCTGGTACATTCCTAGTAACAAGTTTTAAGTAGCACAGGTTGTAGAACAGCTGACACTTATGAGTCACTAATATTATTGAATTACAATACTAATTTCAAAACCCCGATCTATTTTAGAATAGGTGAACCGTCAGCGTTTCTAATTAGTTTCAATAAAATCTTATCAATTTTATTTATTCACCCATTTATATTTATCCAGTTTAAACATTATAAATTCTTCTGTAATGTGCTGACTCCCCTTAAGATAACACACGATGGTCAATATGGTGATTTATATCAGAATAGGTGTACTGTTAGAGTTTTTAATTAGTTTTAGTAATGTGATTATTTATTTATAAATCTTATCAATTTTGATGGGTTACCCAGTTAGGATTATTTATTTATTTATTATTTTATACACTTGCCCCCCTTTTTATCAATTTTAAATATTTTAATTTTCTATACCATATGCTCTTCTGTATTCTGTTGTATTCTTAATAATTCCATAATGGTTATAATTATCATGCTAATTTGAGATAATGAAAGGCGTCATTGCAATGCCTTAGTCTCTACCTAGCAACAACTGATGTAGATGACAAAATTTGACTTGTTTTAACATACATGAGTCGCCAGTATTATTAGACAATAATTAAAATAACAATTTATAGTAGAATAAGAAAGCTGTTGTGATAGATTTTGTTCATTTGTTTGTACATTTTATTTATTTCATTTGCCCATTCAATTAGAATCAATCATTCAATTACCGATATGACCATAACAACGGAGTGTAGACAGGTTAACAAAGATTAGGTACGGCGAATTTCAGGTCATAATGTTAGCAGTTGGTACTATAATAGATGAGGTTAAATGCACATTCACTTATTTTTAATCGTATAATTTTAGCGATAACATAATGGATATAACTATTATACTGAGTGAGTGCAAGTTTGCAATAGTGGAAGTGGTTAGTGTTTCAACCCCTTAAATGCCCGAACCTCTATCTAGCAACTGGTGACGTAAAAGTTAATTAAGCAGAACACGTCACTTTTCCCGCGGCTAACAAAAGCGCAAGTGCGGGCGTTTTTGATGTAAATTTTCCCTCACGAAGTAGACAGAAGTTCTTCTTTATACAAGACCCTTTGGATTTTGTGACAGGAGGTACCATTAAAGGTCTAATTATTTCAATGTATTGTGATATATAGTAGGAGATTTTTAATATTAAGGTTGGCCTCGAAATGATGATGTAATATTAGTTTGATTTTTATTCAATAATGGCAAGAAATATCTTTATCCTAGTCATGCCACAACGCGATTAAATGTTGGAAGGTGTGTAACACAATCGTGTAGCTGACTGCTAATACAATCAGATAATAAGTTTGAAGGACCCCCTTCGCCGCTTAGAAAGTCTATAGTAATACCGCAATTAGTCGATATCGGACAGCATAAGAATGATGTCATTTGCTATTAGGATATGGTCCTCACAAACTGAAGAAGTACCCATAGAGCAGATAAAATAAATAGATTTAGTTCTGGGGTCACCAACCTCCAGAGGGCCGCGGGCCGCACAGCCGACTACCGGGAGCCTCGCGGGCCGCACCCCCCTTCTCCCCGCCCCCGCGAAAAAAAACAACAAACGCAAAATTATGAAAACAATGGCTGATCACCTTTATTGAATTTAATGAGATGGCTGATGATTCATGCTAGCAGACAAACGCTTAAAGTCCGGCTTCACAGATGACACTGACAGGAGAAGGGACGCTTGCAGGTGGTCGTCGGTGAGCTGCGAGCGCGTGGATACAATGGCGGGAATCCTTGGCGGGCCGCACGTAATGTTAACCGGGGTAGAGCCTCGCGGGCCGCACGAAGGGACCTCGTGGGCCGCATGCGGTCCGCGGGCCGCAGGTTGGTGACCCCTGATTTAGTTGAAATAGCGGCGATGTTTCTGATTGAAAGGTATTTATTCCACAGATAAATTAATGTCATATGTCTGATATATTAACGTTTTATATCTTTCATAGAGAGAGAATACAGACTCATCTTTGAGAAAGAGTCCAAGTTTCAACGGTGTATGTTAGAACGTAGACAAGGGTATGGCATTCTTTGGACACAATTTTTAGATATACATCACAAACACATAGATGGGATCTCTTATTGCATTTTTAAACAGCCCTGACTCTAGTATTCACGATATGGTCAAGTTACATTTATTCTTATGATATATATTAAGCGAAAAGTGGTTCATTTAGGCAATGTCTGATTTTTAATTATTTATTTTTATTTTTATGCCTTGTGGTCTCATGAAAAGGTTTTTATTTCTATGGTTATTTTATTATTACTTTTTATATATGTATGTTTTTAAATATTGTGGTTAGTATTTCTCACAAGTTGTTCTACTCACTCACCTCCTGCTCCTATTTATTTGTATGTAGCCACAGTGGGTATACATAGCATGTTTTTATACATGTGCCTTTATACATGTGATTTTCTGTATATGTGATATTACACACCCTTTCTATAATTTGATATAGATATTTAATTTATTATATAGTGTTTATGGTCTTATTGCTCTTATAAGGTTTGTAACAGTATTTATTTATTATTAATAATATTTATTTAATGTTTTTAAGTTTTTTTAAATGTGCTATGGTTTTTATGATTTTGTATTTGCAGCAAACCTGTATCCCCTGATGAAGTGACAATACGAAACACGGCCTGTGTCGGGCTCTCAGGTTTTTTAGCACAACAAATAAAGTATCCTTGTTTAACCACCACGTATCATCGACTGGGTGTTTCACATAACGTGGTGAAGTGCTCCCTCGTTGGACCGGAGGCACAAATGATACTTCCAGGTATCCCTCTGAGCGTATCAAAAGTGACTTCATGGCTCTGGGACAGAGGGTGAAGCAGATAGGTGCACAGGGGGTGTTCTCTTCAATCCTCCCTGTTGAGGATAAAGGCCATGACAGAGAAGCTTGCATCCTGGAGATGAATGCATGGCTACATGAATGGTATCATCGAGAGCGTTTTGGTTTCCTGGACCATGGGATGCTGTTCCAAGGGTTGCAGAGCAGAGATGGCATCCATCTGTCCAAGAAAGGTTGACATGCCTTCAGTAGCAGACTGGCTAATCTACTGAAGAGGGCTTTAAACTAGATTCATTGGGGATAGGTGAAGAAAGCCCCCAGGTAAGTGAAAGCCCCCAGGTAAGTGAAACATTAAATACCTTTATGGAAATGGGTAAAAGGAGCAACATATGGAAAGCGGTATGTATAAATGCCTGTAGCATGGGAAATAAGATCCCAGATGTTGAAGCTTTAATGGGAGTGGCTGACTTGGATTTAATGGCAGTTACAGAAACATGGTTTACAGAAAACTATGACTGGAATGTAGCTTTACCAGGCTATACTTTATTCAGAAAGGACAGGATAGGAGGAAGGGGAGGAGGAGTGGCACTATATGTAAAAAATAATATTAAAGCATTGGAATTACAGAGCTTAAAAGGGAGAGAGGAGGCACTGTGGGTTAAACTAGAAAGAGAGAAAGAGAAATCTATTTGCATTGGCATGATATACAGTCACAAGAGGAAGAGGTGGAAGGAGAGTTAATTGAAGACATATGCAGCATTGCTAGGAATGAGGAAGTGCTACTGATAGGGGATTTCAATATGCCAGATGTTGATTGGCACATTCCTGCTGCAGTATCATCTAGAAGTAAGGAGATCCTGGATTCTCTACAGGGAAAACTATTCAGGCAATTGGTAACAGACCTCACACGTGAAGGGGCCATACTGGATATGGTGCTTACCAATGGTGAAAGTGTTTCTGATATTATAGTGGGAGATCATTTTGCATCCAGTGATCAGCAGATGGTATGGTTCAGTATTAGGACTAGGGCTGTTAGAATCCATTTAAAATCAGGGGCTTAGACATTAGGAAAACTAACTTTGCTAAGATGGGCCAGTACACAGTAATCTGTGAACTAGCCTTAAAGTCATCTGTAGCAACTGAGGATTGGAAAATGGCCAATGTAACGCCAATTTTTAAAAAGGGTTCAAGGGGTGATCCAGGAAACTACAGACTGGTAAGCTTGACTTCTGTACTGGACAAAGTGGTAGAAACTATTATAAAGAACAAAATTACTGAACATGTGGATAGTCATGGCTTAATAGCAGGAAGCCAACATGGGATTTAGCCAAGTAAGTCTTGTCTCACTAATTTGTTATATTTTTTCAAAGGTGTGATTAAACGAGTAGATAAAGGTGAGCCAGTTGATAGAGTTTATCTGGATTTTCAGAAAGTCTTTGACAAGGTCCCTTATAAGAGACTCTTGTGGAAATTAAAGTCATGGGATAAGAGGGAGTGTACTACTGTGGATTAGGAACTGGTTAAAAGATAGAAAACAAAAGGTAGGGCTAAATGGACAATTTTCTCAATGGAGAAAGGTGAATAGTGGAGTACCCCAAAGATCTGTTCTGGGCCCGCTGCTTTTAAGGTATTTATAAATGACCTGGAAATGGGAAAAACAAGTGAGATGATCTAATTTGCAGATGACACAAAATTATTCAAAGTTGTTAAAACACAAGAAGATTGTGAAAAATTGCAAAAGGACCTTGAAAAATTGGGAGACTGGGCATCCAAATGGCAGATGAAATGTGATTTGGACAACTGCAAACTTATGCACTTAGAGCCGATTCTGACAGGTGCATAGCCAGGCCATTGGGACGCTCAAAACATGGACAGGCCCAACTTGTACCCGATATGCAACTGCAGGAGATGTACGTTCCCGTGGTTGTGGAATCTGGCACTTAGACGGCATGCACCCGATTCCATGCCATGAGCCGTCCACGATCCTGCATGCCTAGCCTGCACAATGCTCCAGCTAGTGTGCTATCACCATGGCACCTGCACATCCAGCCGGAGGCATAGAATTGCTGGACCACAAATAGCCCCGTCACCCTGCTGTCCAACCACTGCCGGGGGCCCCCATGGCCGGGATTCGGCAGCTGATGCTCTCTCATGGCAGCATGATGAGGCTAGAGGGCTGCAGCATGTGTTCTCCTCACTGTCCAGCACTTATTCCACCATTGGAGTGGAATAAGGTGGGCATCCATCTCAGCGCAGGGGGACGTACAGAGGCCTGACATGGATAGCCTCTGTATGTCCCAGTGCATGACTCCACCACTGCTCCACCCCTACTTTGCCCCAGCATCGCCCCCTTCTACCCCCATCCAGTGCTGCCCGCACAAGGGCTCTGTATTTCTTTACAGGAAGAGTAGTGGATCCATGGAATAGTCTCCCAGTGGAGGTGGTAGAGATGAGAGCAGTAACTGAATTCAAAAAAGCATGGGACCAACACAGAGGATCTCTAAAGGTAAAAAGTGGACTGTTGTAGTTGTTGTTATGGAAGGACAGACTAGATAGGCCATGTGGTCTTTTTCTGTCATCATGTTTCTATGTTTCTATGTATGTGCGGGGAGCGCTAGGGTCTGAATAGGGTCCAGGAGCAGATCGTGAGTTGGACGTCCAATCCAGATGTCCAACATTGCTATTTCTGGATGAGAATGACCCACTTAGGGAAGAACCCAAACTATGGTTACATGATGCAAGGTTCCACATTAGGAATCACCACTCAGGAAAAGGATCTGGGAGTCATCGTGGCTAGAACATTGAAACTCTTTGCCCAGTGCGCAGCCATGGCCAAGAAAGCAAATAGAATGCTAGGAATCATAAGGAAAGGAATAAAAAATAAAACCAAGTATATTATAATGCCTCTGTATCGCTCCATGGTGCAACTGCACCTTGAATATTGTGTATTTTTCTGGTAACCATATCTTAAAAAGGATATAGCAAAACTGGAAAAGGTACAGAGAAGAACGACCAAAATGGTAATGGAGATGGAAGGCTTAAAAAGTTAGGGCTCTTCAACTTGGAAAAGAGACAGCTGAGGGGAGATATGATAGAGGTCTATAAAATAATGAATGGAGGGGAAAGGGTAAACATAGATCAGTTACAGTATTTACGCCTTCAAAAAGTAGAAAGACTAGAGGACACGCAAATAAAGCTACAATGTGGCACATTTAAGACTAATTGGAGAAAATATTATCTCCAGGAACAAGCAGGAATAAGTCCTCACATATGGGTACGTCGGTACCGACAGAGCCTGCGCGGGAAAGCTCCCCAGCCTTTCAGATGAAAGGCTTTTGGGGCCTCCCACTGCACATGCGCGCTGCCTTCCCGCCTTCCTGACCAGCTCTCCTCAGTTTCTCTTTTTCCGCGGAGCCAGCAGGTCGTGTTCCTGTCACCGCTGAAGAAATTGTGAAATTTGTTTGTTTCTTTAGACCGCGTACCTGCCTTCCCCATACCGAAACCGGTACCGCCGGTCTCTCTTTCTTTCTTTATAAAAAAAAAAAAAAAAAAAGACTTTTTTATTTTCTTCAGCACAGCTTGGTAACTTTTGTTAGGCCTTAAGGCCTACACAAATTCTCCTCATGGAGAGGCCAGTCCCTGGTTTTAAAAAGTGTACCAAGTGCAGTGCTGTCATTTCTGTCACAGACACCCATGAATGGTGTCTTAAATGTTTGGGACCTGACCACTCCATACCGGACTGCCCATCCTGCACCCAGATGTCTAAACGTGGTTTGCAGAACCGGGCCAACAAGCTCCATGTGCTGTTTCCTTCAGAAGCATCACAGTCATCCAGGTCTTCCTCTCCGGATGGATCTCAGGTAACCAAAACTTCTGTGGGCAAATCCTCTAAAAGCAAATCTCTTTCTAAAGATCGAGAGGCTCTCAATCTTGAGTTCGAGGATTCTGCCCAGGCCAAACAACCCCGGCGGGAGGCTCTGGCCTCCAAAGCAATCATGGGGTCACAGGTTGACATCGATGGCACGGCCTCGACTGATCACCTGTTGGACTGCTCTGGGGTACCGGCCCATACCGGTACCGACATCCAGGCAGCAGTGGCGTCTATGGGCAATACTGTCCAGACCATGCAGCAGGCCGTTCTGGCATTCATTAAGGCTGCGACGCCCTCGGTACCGATTCCATCGGTACTGACCCGGTTCCGGTATCCACACCGGAACCGAGACCATCGACTTCCAAGTGTCGATCGGTTCCGCATGCCGGATTCCGGCTTTCGCCCGGTACCGATCCCATGCCCGATACGCCCGATGTCGATACCGATCGGTATGCGTATCGTGCATTGAAAGCACAGAGAGAATACTCAGATTCTTCTGATGAATTCAATTCCTCTGATGACTCTGCTGAGCTTGCTCTTCCTGAGGAGCCCTCTTCTCCAAAGAGGAGGATGTCTCCTCCAGAAGATTTATCCTTTCAGGATTTCATTGTTGATGTAGCTAAAGCACTTTCTATTGCTACATCTTCTGAAAAAGAACCCAGATCAAAAAAATTGGATATTTTAGGATACTCTAAAGCTCCTAAAGAGGCAGTCACTCTGCCTATCCATGACATCCTTCAAGAACACTTGATGGATTTGTGGGAGACTCCTTTAACACTGTCTCCCCATTCCCGTAGGTTGGACACCATGTATCGGGTCCCTCCTTCTCCTGGGTTCCAGAAAACTCAGCTGCCTCACCACTCTATTGTGGTGAAGTCTGCCATGAAGGAAATAAAGAGTCCTAAAAGGCATTCTTCTACCCCTCCAGGGCGAGAATGTAAGACCCTAGACTCTTTTGGTAGAAAGATGTTCCAGGCTAGTATGCTTATAGCCAGGATCAATTCTTATAGCCTTTATATGGGCATGTTTCTTGGACAACTTGCCCTAAAGATAGAGCATTTTGCCCCCTTTATCCCTGATGATCAAAGGGCGGACTTCTTTTCTATGGTGACACAACTTTCAGAGGTGTCCAAGTTCTCCAACAGGGCAGCCTTTGATTCCTTTGAGGTTGCAGGCAGGGCTTCGGGAATTGCTATTGCAGCCCGACGTCTCGCTTGGCTCCAGGCTTCTGACCTAGAACCCTGGGTTGTAGATGGCCTCAGGAATCTGCCCTGTACAGGTAAGAACTTATTTGGTGAAGACTGGCAAATTAAAGCTGCTCAAATGGATGCAGAAAATGCCACTCTAGATAGACTTTCTAAGTCTACTTCTACCCCTGCCAAAAAGAAGTCTTTTAAAAGGCCTTACTATAAGAAGGCCAGATTTTCCACAAATACTGGCCAGCAATCTGCTCAGCCTCGCTTTGCTGCTAAGCGTCAGCAGTCTAAGCAAGTAAAGTCAAAGCCTGCAGTGTCTGCTACACCCCAACAGGCTCAACCCCCTCAGGGGTTTTGACTTGCCCCTAGAGAACTTGCCGTTTCTGGCTCTAGAACAACCAGAGCCCCTCACCATTCCTGGAAGGCTAGCTCATTTTGCTCCCAGATGGGAACAAATCACATCAGAGCAATGGACCCTCTCTATTATCAGGGAGGGCTACAAACTTCATTTCTCCAGCCTTCCTCCCCATACCATGGTGAGGCAATTCAGTTCTCCCCCATCTCTTCTGACCCTGTTGGGTCAGGAAGTCTCTTCTCTCCTTGCCCAAGGGGCAATAGAGGAGGTTCCTCCTCCACAACAGGGGTTAGGTTTCTACTCCCCTTATTTTCTCATAACAAAGAAGACAGGGGGCTTCAGACCTATCCTAGATCTGAGAGAATTGAACAGGTTTCTATTCAAGGAGAAATTCAAAATGCTCTCTCTGGGCATTCTCCTTCCATACCTTCAGAGTCAGGATTGGCTTCGTTCTCTAGATCTCAAGGATGCGTACACTCATATACTCATCCATCCATCCCACAGAAAATATCTTCGCTTTCTGTTCCAGGGAAAACATTTCCAGTACAGAGTACTACCCTTCGGTCTGGCCTCTGCTCCAAGAGTCTTCACAAAATGCATGGCAGTCATAGCCGCATTTCTCAGAGGCATGGGAATCTTTGTCTTCCCATATCTGGACGACTGGCTCATCCGAGCTCCATCTCAGTCAGAAGCCCAGATTTCTCTGGACCGCACAAGGCGTATTCTTCAATATCTGGGACTGGTGATAAACGTTCCCAAGTCCCAACTCATCCCTACTCAGTCCCTGGAATTCATAGGGGCCCAATTGGACTCCACCACTGCAAGGGCCTACCTCCCTCTGGTCCGAGGCCAAAGGCTAATAAGCTTGGCCTCCCAGGCTCAGTCCAGAAGTCACTTGTCAGCCAGAGAAATGCTGCAACTTCTGGGCCACATGGCCTCCACGGTCCATGTGGTGCCCTACGCTCGTCTTCATATGAGGGCAGCTCAATGGCTTTTGGCCACCCAGTGGTCTCAAGCATCAGGACTGCTCTCAGACCAAATACTCACCTCAAAACGACTGTTTTGGTCTCTCCAGTGGTGGACATCCTCCAAAAATCTGTTGTTGGGGATTCCCTTCCAACCTTCGTTGCCCCAAGCAACCCTCACAACAGATGCCTCCCAAACAGGGTGGGGAGCTCATCTCCAACACCTCTCCACTCAGGGCACCTGGTCTCCTCAGGAGACCACCCTTCACATCAACCTTCTGGAACTGCGAGCAATCTTCCTTGCCCTCACAGTCTTCCACACCCTCCTTGTCAACCTGACTGTCCTAGTCCAGACAGACAATCAGGTAGCCATGTTCTATGTCAACAAACAAGGAGGGACGGGCTCTCTGTCACTTTGCAACGAAGCTCTCAGATTATGGGCCTTCGCCAGAGAGCATCAAATTCATCTTCTGGCAGTATATCTTCCAGGAGTTCAAAACTCTCGGGCAGACAGACTCAGTCGAGTTCTGCTCCCACACGAATGGTCCCTGCATATGGACCAGATACGCAGAATCTTTCAGGAATGGGGGACCCCGGACATAGACCTCTTTGCAAGTCCGTGGAATGCCAAACTTCCCCGGTTCTATTCCAGGACTCCGTGTCAGGGAGCTCAGGCCAACGATGCCTTTCTCCTACATTGGGGTCAGGAATTCCTGTACGCTTTTCCACCCATTCCTTTGATTCCCAAGACTCTGTTCAAACTACAGAGGGATCACGGATCCATGATCCTCATAGCTCCACGCTGGCCACACCAAGTGTGGTTCCCTCTACTTCTGCATCTCTCCCAGGGACCCTCCCTGGACCTGGGAGCTGCACCAGACCTTCTGTCTCAGGAGCAGGGGACTTTGTGGCATCCAAACCCCAAGTCCCTACATCTCCGAGCTTGGTTACTGAAGGCTTAAGCCTTCATGAGTTTAATCTTTCCCAACCAGTGAAAGACATCCTTCATGCCTCTAGGAAACCCTCTACTAGGCGTTCCTATGCTTTCAAATGGAAACGTTTTTCCATTTGGTGTGCGCAACAGGATCTTGACCCTCTAGCACTTCCTTTGAATTCTCTACTGGACTATCTCCTGCATCTTTCCAATGCAGGCCTCAAGACGAATTCAGTACGAGTCCATTTAAGTGCTCTTGCAGCATCCTTAAAACCTATAAATGGACAACCTGTCTCCTCTCATCCTCTTATTGCAAGATTCATGAGAGGCCTGACCCTCACTAAGCCTCCCATCCGACCTCCTCCGGTAGCATGGGACTTGAATTTAGTTCTGGGTCAACTTATGAAGCCACCTTTTGAACCGTTGGTATCTACCTCCCTGAAATTTCTTTCCTGGAAGGTTCTTTTCCTTATTGCAGTCACTTCGGCTCGCCGCATCAGTGAACTGCAGGCTTTGGTGGCTACTCCACCTTATACCAGATTTCATCATGATAAGGTGGTCCTTAGGACGAATCCCCACTTTATGCCTAAAGTGGTCTCGCCTTTTCATCTTAATCAAGAGGTATATCTACCTGTTTTTTTCCCGGCTCCTCATGCATCCAGTGCAGAGAGGAACCTTCATACTCTTGACTGTAAAAGAGCTCTCGCCTTTTACCTCAACAGGACTCAGCCACATCGAAAGTCTTCCCAACTTTTCGTGGCTTTTGATCCTTCTCATTTGGGACTTCCAGTCACCAAACGTACACTTTCCAATTGGATTGCTCAGTGTATTTCTTTTGCTTACCAGAGTAAGAACATTTCTCTGGAAGGCCATGTCACAGCTACTTCTATGGCTCATCTTCACTCTGTGTCCATAGATCAGATCTGTCAAGCAGCCACTTGGGCCTCGGTTCATACCTTCACAGCCCATTACTGCTTGGACAAGGACTCCCGCCGGGATGCCTTGTTTGGTCAGGCTGTCCTCAAACACCTGTTCCATACTTAAACAACTCCTGCCCACCTTCCCTGGATGGATGCCTGAGATCCATACGAAGATGGTTTACCCTTGGAGGGGGATCTCCCAGGCATCTTAGCTAGGGAGTCCCCATATGTGAGGACTTATTCCTGCTTGTTCCTGGAGATAGCACAGTTACTTACCT
Organism: Ichthyophis bannanicus; assembly: GCA_033557465.1. Taxonomy (NCBI): domain Eukaryota; kingdom Metazoa; phylum Chordata; class Amphibia; order Gymnophiona; family Ichthyophiidae; genus Ichthyophis; species Ichthyophis bannanicus. The sequence continues at coordinate 183,588,113 of CM066041.1, read as the reverse complement.
GTAACAGGTGATCTCTGGCAACAGCAGGAATTAGTCCTCACAACCCATCCTCCTCCCCTAGGAGTTGTATCTTCTATCTATCTTCCTTTCCTCTCTCTATTGTCTCAGCTATAAACTCGAACTGAGGAGAGCTGGTCAGGAAGGCGGGAAGGCAGCGCGCATGTGCAGTGGGAGGCCCCAAAAGCCTTTCATCTGAAAGGCTGGGGAGCTTTCCCGCGCAGGCTCCGTCGGTACCGACGTACCCATATGTGAGGACTAATTCCTGCTGTTCCCAGAGATCACCTGTTACAGGTAAGTAACTGTGCTTTATCTCTCAGTGCTTAATCAAACTCTGGAATTCATTTCCAGAGGTTGTTGTAAAAACGTTTAGTGTAACTGGGCTCAAAAGAGGTTTAGCTGAGTTCCAGGAGGAAAAGTCCATAAACCATTATTAAAGAGGACCAGGAAAATCCACTATTTACCCCTGGGATGAATAGCATGGAATGTATATATATTTGCAAACCTGACAGGTACTTGTGACCTGGATTGGCCACTGTTGGAAACAGGGTACTGGGCTTGATGGACCCGTGCTTTGACCCAGTATAGCATATCTTATGATCTTATGTTCAGATGTTCTTACAGGATAATCATTGCTTCATATCAGTCCGATATCCCCTGAGAACTCAGTTTCCATCTCCTTTTTTCTGTGTAAGTGGCAGAAATTGAAGATCTACTGTCTGAAAATAACAGGGAAAGAACACATCTTGCTTCACTTCATGTCATGTCTCACTAAAATGACTTAAAAATAAATATTTCTGTCATTTTAAATGTGCACTAAAATGATAAAACAACAACAATGACAAAAAAAGACAGAAAACAAAATGATAAATGAATTGAAATGACCACTTCCCACATGCACACCTTCTGTAGTGAGCACCAGGAGACATTTTGAAGGTAGGACTTTTACAAAGCAATTTTTATGATCTGAAGCCTGCATTAACTAGAGCAACATAATTTGTTCTATATGTGTGTTTCGAGCTCTTTAAGCATTAATGAAAAGAACTGCATGAAAAAAGAGGCAATTAAAATTAAGTGGCTTTATTTTTAGAAACAGGTGACATTTATTTTTGTCTCAATGTGCTCTTACAGACCAGCTTGCCTTCTGCCAGTATGAATCTCTTGTGGTGAGCAATTAGCTTCATTTATTAGAAATTAAATTCCTCTGAGGAATAGTGAACCACAAGTGCAAAGTAGCCTTCTCAGTAACCTGTACAGTTGATGAACCTCCTGATGTTATCATTTCTAGGCCAGGGCTTTCCAAAACTCTCCTAGGGGTTCCACAGCTATTTGGAAACCGCATGGGCATACAGATCCAGTTAACTACCACTCAATGGTGTACCTTTCGGTGCTTTGCACCTGAGTTGTGGAATAGCCTTCTGGGGAAGGTGCTGGGCAGAAGCAAATTTATTATCCCACTAGAGGACAGCAACCTTGGGCCGGAAGGACTGGGGTTTCTAGTCCCACAGGTGCTCCTTGTGGTCTTGGGCAAGCCACTTAACCCTCCATAGCCCATGTTCCCTGTAAAATAGTTATCTCCAAGTTATAATGCCCTGTTCAATGTAATTTCAGTTTGTTCAATGTAAACCGCACTGATGCAGAATAGGGCGGTATATAAGAGAATGTAAATAAATAAATAAATAAAAATTATGGCTTCGGAAAGGGGCAGACACCTAGTTGTTCAGTGAGGCCTTTAGTGGTAGAGTGGGGTGGGTTGAAGTTCTGAGGTGCTGAATTGGTAGGCAGGGGAAGGGGGTGTACTGTTACATATACACTTTATATTGTTTCTTTGCTGTATGGATTTTAATTGTAAACCCATTTAGGGGCCTTTATTGATCATGAGAGTGATATGAAGAGCCAGTAATGAATAAATAAATAAATACATGAATATGTTCACGTAGGTATGTATAACAATTTCAAGCTGCAACTGGAAAACAATAGAGATGTACGTTTGATAGTGCACCTGGCATCATTACTCAGTGCCACTTTCCCCAGCATAAAGATCTCACACTGCAGGGGCATCCAAACGGACTCGCAGACGCAGCCGACATTGCAGCTGCAGCTGGTTAGACCCGGGGGCCTCATGATCGGCACACCAGCAGAAAGGGACACTACAGCAGCTTCACACGCGTGGAGGTGAGCTCTGCCTACTATAAGCATCTTTGCTCGGTGCCAGCATAAAGATACCATATCTGGATTATTGATAACAAAAAACTGGAATTCTGTTATTAATAATGCAGCATCTGCCTCCCCATCTAAGCCTAACAAATGCTGTAGGTGTTCAAATATGTGGTACACACAGGAATTTAGAACATTAAAGCGAAGATTAAGAAAATTAGAATGAAAATGGAGAATGACAAGACTGCCAGAGGATAAGAACAGTTACATGAGCACCCTCCAAAGCCTACCGAGACAGCATCAATAATCACAAGAAAGATAACCATACTTATGAAATCCCTAAATCAATCAAGGGAACTATTTGAGTTTGTGAAATCTCTAACATGATCGCCTAATAAGGAGGACAACTCTATCAACATCAGCCCACAAGTGTTAGCCAATCACTACATGAGTAAGCTACGCTTAAAGACAGTTGCATTATTAATTCCTAGCCTTTTACCCAACATGACTACTGCACCATGGCAATCATTTACCCAAATCAATCTAGAACACCTAGATGAAATCATTATATCAATTAATGTTACTACATCCTTAATTGATCCATGCCCTGTCAGCTGGCTAAAAATGTCTCGAGCAGAAATGGCACCTTACATACTTAAAAGAGTTAACCTTTCACTCTCTTGAGGACATATGCCTGCAGCCTTGAAGAAGGCTTTGATTAGACCAATCCTGAAACAGCATTCCTTGCAAATATGTTCACTAGTGTAAATAAGTTACTGCTGGTTACCATATATAGAAGTTTAGTTAACTACTAACTTTTATGTTTTGCTAAATACTGTTCATTGTAATTGTTTCATTTTTTGTAAACCACTTTGATTACCTGATAAGGCGGTATAAAAAAAAATCTAAATAAATAAATAAACAAATCTAAAGTGCACCTGCATCTAAGGGCCAGGCCAAAGGGCCCTTAGGTTTGGCTCTTAGAGTGGACCTCAGAGTGACCTCAGACAGCACTCCCCCTCTCTTACACAATCAATGCGCATAGGATCCCCCCACTACATCTGTGAATCAAATCAAACACACAAGTCACTACAGAAGAACATATCCCTAGCACTTTTTTGAACATTTCTCCAGCTACAACCCTGCGCAAATCATGTTCTCCCTAGATGCAACCTTATACACAATACTTGCCCTCCTGGTGCTACCCTTACTTCTGAAACTCTGCTGACCTCCAAATCCCACATCCCCACACACAGGACAAATGGCAGCAACAACATAGTCAATCTCTGCCACCACATCAGGCAATGGAACATGCACAATCTAATCAACATACCACTTTGGCAAAACCTCATTCAGACTGCAATCGACTCTACCAAGAGCACCCATGCACTCAAATAAGCACTCATAAACACATGTTCTGCACAAAACAAAATTCCAATCATCAAAGACTACCTAATCTCCCAAAATCTAGACATACTGGGCCCAATATTCAGTGCAAGTGGCTAGCACAATTACAGTGACTAGCCGTTGGTGCTGAACATTAAACCTGGATATTCAATGCCGGGGTCATATGCGGCCATGGCATTGAATATTCGGGGGTCATTGTACAGACACTGCAGAAGCCAACAGGGCAGCGGTGATATTGAACTGCTGCTGCCTAGTTCCCATGGGTAAAGATAGGCCAGCTTTTGCTGTGCCTATCTTTACTCGTGGGTCGCTAACCAGGCAGCAGTGTAATATTGCCGCTGCCTACTGTGGTGATGAGAGCTGCCATGAGAAAATGGAAACAGAAGAAAATGCTGTTTGTACCTTTAAAACGAGTGACAAGCCAGGTTTGCACAGAGCTAGAAAAGCAAGCATGAGAAAAAAACAGCTCTCTGCTGAAGCTAAGCCACGCCCAAGCTCTGACGTAGAGCCAGGCTTGGAGGTTGATTACGGGCACATGTGCAAACAGAAGGGTGTGGCAGTCAGGAAAAGCATTTTTAAACCTGAAGGGAGAGAAGTCCCTGAGGAGGTGGAACAGAGAGAGGAGAATTACCTGAAGGGAGAGGATTACCTGAGGAGGAAGAAATTCCTGAGCAGAGGATAAATCTTGAAGGAAGGAGAGAAGTCCCTGAGTAAGAGGAGATCTCTGATGGAGTGGAGTTCCCAGGAGGAAGAGAGTTCCCAGGAGGAAGAGAGACCTCAGAGAAAGGGGAGAGCTCAGAGAAGAAGGAAAGGAGAAGGACAAGGGAAGTCTGTCTTCCAGTTGCTGGATGATACCGGTGAAAAGGGAAGCACACTGTCTCTGAATAATACTCCTAAAGCTGAAACCAGCAGACGCCTAGCTGGGAAGGTTACAGCCCACGTGGAACAAGTTCCAACGACCAGTGTTCTAGACCCCGTGTTGAAATCTCCAACTGCTAGAAGGTGGGTGGATACGCTTCTTTATGGAAAGAGCCCGAGCCCAGCCGAAAGCAGGGAAGTGGATTTGAACACCATAGAGACTTTAAGGGAAGTGTTCCAGGGTAGGAAAGCTCCCTCTCCTAATGTAAGTGTTCCCTCTCAAAAAGAAAAGTTATGGAATGAATTCTGTAAGTTCTTACAAGGGAAGAAGTTTGAACAAGCTTTTGAAGCCAGAGAAAGTGACAAGCAAGCTGTAGCCCAAGAACCGATGCAGGTTGATTTCTGTGAGTCACAGTCTAGCTCGGAGGTGTCTCCGATGGACTGCTCTCTATGTTTTAAGGAAGTCTGAAAACCTGAGAGCAGGGCTAAAGAAAGAAACGTTTGCTGAGAAGAAATGTTTAACCAGCTTTTGTATCTAATAAGCATTTCCCCAAAGTAAAGAAGTTTTTGTTAAGAGAAGAAGTTTACCTCTGCTGAAGGTGCTTAAACAAAGCTGTGCTGTGAGATGTTAATTTGTTTATTGAAGACAGCAGCTTGTGTCAGAAAGCCTTGTGTTCAGTTTTCCTCAGTTCCAGTATCTTTGTTTCTTTGTGTTGGAGAAGTATCCTTTTACCTGTGTTCAGAACTTTAATGCGTTTTGGAAACCCACAAAAAAAATAAATATTCTTGTTTGCCTCAACCAACGGTTGCACAACTACTTTTGTCTTTGAATGCAAATAGCCAAACTACAAGTCCCAGAGTTCTTTGCTGGGAACAAATAGTAAAGCTTCATTTAAGGACATACAAAGGCAACCCTACGCCTGTAAGCTCTTGGGCCCAGGCTAGGGGATCACATTACTTAGCAACAGGTGTCGCCTCGCTCTGCCGCAGAATGCCCACATCATGCCCAATGCTAATCACCCTTCAACACAAACACACCTATTGTGGTGGCGCAGCCGAGAGAGAGCATATAAAAAGAGGGAATAATCAGTCATTTTCCCCAGAGAAAGGAACCAAATCCTGGAGTTTAGGGGTTAAAACTCCTGGTTCAGAAAAAAACTCCCTGCAGAAAGTTTGTAGTAAAGAGACACGCCCTAGCTCCATAGTTACCAGCCCTGCTCACGAGGGACAGATGGGGGAGGGGCTAGGAGGCAGAAAGGGAAATCACAGATATAAACGGCAGGAACTTGGAGAAAAGGAGAGCCTAGGAAAGGAGAGCCTGGGGAGAGAGTGCCTGGGGAGGAAGTGCATTGGAAGGAAGTGCACAGAGAGGGGGTGCCTTGGAAGACTGACTTCCAGAGAAGGTGAAACTTCTATTGAGAGAGGAAGGACAAGGAGGAGTCCTAGTTCTGATTCTGGTGCCAGTTGGAATGGACCAGAAGCTCCCAGAAGGGGAGGAGGCCCTAGGAGCTTCAGAGAACTAACCAAGGAAGGAACACGGAGATTCAGGGGAACTTCACCAGAAACCTCTTGGAGGAAGGCAAGGCCAGCCATAGGTATTGAAGTTAGCCCCGTGACCTGTAAGAGAGACAGGAGAACTCCGTTTAGAAGGAAAGCTTACCCATTGGAAATTGCAAGCCATGTGAGTAGCAGAAACCATTCTCCTGAAATTTATATGGAAACCAAGTCTTCAGCAGTAAAGCCTGCCAGAAGCTTACTTCCACAAAGTAAGGTGAGCCATTTTAAATCTGATACGAATCTCCTGAAAGTTAAGAAACCTCCTAAATATAATAGCACTCCTCAGAAGAGAGAAGAGTCTGCATTAGTTTCGAGTTGATATGTATTTAGTTTCCACGGTTTCTATCCCACGTTCAATTCCCTGTTCTTTGTAAACTCAATGTTGCTTGTATGCATTGCAGTACTTTTGTTCGATGTACACCGCGCTGATTTTAATAGCGCGGTATAGAAGAAATGTTAAATAAATAAATAAATTAATTAAGCAGAGTGTTACAAATCCTAGAGAGGTTAAAACAGGATAATTCTGAGATTGAATCCAATGCTTCTCAAATAGAGTCAGATGTGGAAAGCATGGAATTAGAAGCCCATATGATAAAGGACGTGAGCGCAGACCTGGAAATGGATTGCTCTCTAGTTTATACAAAATAAGTGAAAGCTAGAAGGTTTCTAGAGATTCTAAAAACCTGGCAGCTGCTTTCAGAAAGAGCGCGGCTGAGCAGAATATGCAAATGAGGTTGCTGAGATTCTAAGCTTTGACTGTGTGTTTAAAGGACTGTTGGCTAATAAGTATAGAGTTTGCAATACAGCAGATAGAGAAACCCAATGATTGTGAGAAGAAGGAAACAGTCTGCAATAGACGTTTGTGCATTACTGGAGAGTTGCAAACTGTACCTGTTTTAAAAGCCACGCTGGAAGCTGGTTTTTGTCTGCACAAGAGTTTCACTGCTGTTCTTGTATGAAGAAATACTTTCTGTTGATTTGATTGGCAAGCTGAATATAGAAGCACTTTACTTTATTGGTTACTCTGGGAAAAACACCCGCAACTTATGTTTTGATATTTTGAACTATAAATAAGAAGTTCATTTGGCTGAAGAAAAAAAATAAAAATCCTGCGAGCCTATAATCCTTCTCGGCTGAATCATTTCAACCACACAACTACACAGTTATAGGCAATCATCAAGGGAAAACATATTAAAGTTTGCGTCTCAAGCCCCTAGGCGACAGCCTGGCCGCCAGGGGGCGCGACACTATATACACAGGAATGCCAGAATGCCTCACAGATGTAACCAATGGCTGGCAACAAACTCCCTGACAATAAACTACAAAAAAACAGAAATACTATTCATCACCAAAGATGACTCATTCATCCCTCCAACCTCCCTTACAATAAACAACATTGATGTGAAAGTCCAGACACTGATCAAGTAACTAGGTATCATCCTGGACCAACACCTAATTGTGAAGTCGCATTTAATCAACATGACTAGGACAATCTACCACAAGATCCAACCCTGCAACATCTCCGCCCACTACTAAATCTACCTGACTTCCATACGGCACTCCAGGCTATCATCTCCTCACACTTTGACTACTGTAATTCAATTCATTATGGCCTACCCCATTCCACCCTGCTTCCAGTACACACAGGGTTACACACAGCAGCCTGCATCATACAAGGAGCCTCGAGATATGATCTCATATCGCCCATGCTGAGACAACTTCACTGGCTCCCGCTACTAAGCCGAATCAAATATAAAATACTTAACCTTCAAAATCCCATTTGCAAACATTACTACATACATCTCAAACTAACAGATCAAGAATACAATGCATCAGAAACACTTTGATCATGCCGCTTGAAAAAACAAAGTAACCAACAGGCATGCACAAGATCATTTGAACTCTATACACCAAGCCTCTGGAACGCCCTACCTGGGAAAATCTGAAGCATCAGTGAACTGATCATCTTCTAGAAACACCTAAAGACTGATCTATTCATAGAACACTTTGGACCTACTACATAACACCTCCCACCCCTCTCCCTGCCTCTACTGTTACTCTCTCCCCCCCACCCACCCCTGCATGACTTAAAAAAATATACATATTCAATTTTCAATATAAATATCATATCACAATGTTTAATCATATCTTCCTGTGTTCAGTTCTCCCTCTTCACCTCTGTACATAAGTTATCATTGATTGTAAGTAAATGTACATCACTTTGACCCAGTGAAAAGCAGTTAAATAAATAAAATAAAAAAATAAAAAAATATATATATGTTAAGTTGATTAGCAAACATTAAAAAGTTTATATGCATTGACATTTTTTATAAATTAAACAACTGTGTGAAACAAACCAAAGGAAGTCTGAAAACTGGGGAAAAAAAGCCAAATCAGCTGAACATTTTTGTCCTGTGCACATGTGTAGAAAACACCAGAAATCAATAGACTAAAACAAGTCTCGCCTAACTGCCACACTGAAGACAAACTGAAAACAAACAAGAGAAAGTGAAGCAACGGAAAAAGTTGTAAACACAAAATAAAATAATAAACAATATGACGAGTGAGTTAATTAATTTTGCCGATGACATAAAAAATGATAACAAAGTTATTAAATTGGGAGTGGATGAGGGACTCGACATTTAATTGGCAAATGAAATTCAGTAGGAATGTGTTTTGTTTTTGGTTCATTTAGTTTTTATCTTGATTTTACATGCTTTTTTCTGTTTGTTTACACATTGAGGGGGGGGGGATATTTAGCGGCCAGCCTTTAAAGAACCCAACTTTTGCCCCTCTGGGATAACTGGTTAGCGGCTGAATATCACCATTGGTCGGTTATCCCCAGGAGCTGCTTCTGCTCCACCCCCAGAACACCTCAGTGCTAACCAACTTGCATTGGGATATTTACTGGGGTATTTACTGACGGCATCCAGGAGTATTCACCGGCACTAACCATGTTAGTGCCACTGAATATTCTGCTTGCTGTGATTAATGAGGTTAGCAGGTCTGCTAACCACGTTGCCGATTGGTGTAGCTGGTGTCACAGTTTGAGTGGAGCATGGGTGGCATTTGCAAGTCTGGAGGGGCGGTGCTACAGTATACAGTATGCTAAAAAGAGCTTTGAGTCTTAATAGAATAAAAGTTCTGCAAGAAAGGAAGAGGCATCTTTATTCAAGGGCGCATGGTTAGAGTGTGAAGAGCCACAAAATTAGTGTGGAGGCCGACAGAGAAGGGCGACGAAAATGATACAGGGGATGGAACGACTCTTCTATGAGGAAAGACTAAAGAGGTTAGGGCTCTTCAGCTTGGAGAAGAGATAGCTGAGGGGAGACATGATAGAGGTCTATAAAATCCCGAGTAGAGCGGAATGGATAGACACAAACTGATTGTTTACCCTTTCAAAAAAGCTCTGGAATTTGTTACCGGAGGATGTAGTAAAGGCTGTTAGTGTAGTTGGGTTTAAAAAAGGTTTGGACAAGTTCCTGGAGGAAAGGTCCATAAACCATTATTAAGAAGGGACCCAGGATATAAATGCTTGAACCAATACAAGCATTGTGGAACCTGTGTCCCTTGGGGAAACTGCTAGGTACATATGACCTAGATTGACCACTGTTGGAAACAGAATACTGGGCTTGATGGACCTTGGTCTGACCCAGTATGGCATATCTTATGTTCTTATGTTCACAAGGACAAAGGGACAAGTAATATATTTAAAACAAATAAGAGACCATATTTTTTTCTCTCAACCTATAATTAAGATTTGGAACTCTTTGGCGGAGGATACGGTCAAAGCAGGTAGTGTAGCTGGGTTTAAAAAATGTTTTGGACAAATTCCAGGAGTAAAAGACCATAAGCCATTATTAAGGTAGACAGAGAGAAAACCATTGCTTAGGAAAAAGTAGCATGAAACTGGCTACTTTTAAGGTATGTCAGGCACTTGTGATCTAGCTTGGACACATTTAGCAACAGGACACTGGGCTTGATGGACCTTTGGTCTGACCCAGTATGACAGTTCTGATGCCTTGGGCTCCTAATGGGATTGTGAGATCTTAGGTCCAACAGAAGAATGATCAGAGCCTTTTGTAGAGCATCAGCTTTTGAGACCACACAAGTACCTTCTCCAGATGGGATTCCAATTTTCTCTGACATTGATATAGCCACTGGGATTTCAGGCTAGAGAATGAATCTGTCTTGCAAAGTAGAAAAGGAAAGGAAGACTGAGACTCATATAGCGTGCGCACGCTACAGTTGCTGAAAAGTACTGGACACCTGCATTGCCAATTACTTTGTGTGTCCAGCTGTGGGATTTACAATAAAACCAGTATCCTGTGTAACAGCTGGAACAGCCATTATTTCTGTAGGTTGTGTCATAAGCAATCCCACACATTTTTCAATGGATGCTTTTATTGCTAATTGTAAAAAGGGGACTAACCCCTCCCATCCAAACATAGTAAATGTAGTTTAAGAAGGCCAGTGAGGACTGTCTAGACTGTAAACACTACTGATCATTAATTTAATTCACAGATTTATATCCTGCATTTTCCTCCAGAGCAGGTTTCAAATGTCTAGATTTTCCATTCAGGTTCCAGAGTTATTTGTATGTCAGTTTGGTGCCTTGTACTATTTAGATAAATTCAGGGCCGCGGAGCTAGTGCACGCGGTCCCTTGGTAACCGGGGGGGCGGCGAGGACGCGATCCCCCCCCCGGGGGGCCGTGACGTCAGCGGGGAAAGGGGGGCGAGCCGGTGCGGTGCTGGGAGCCCCATTGGCTCCTGTGGGCTGCCGGGAGGCAGGGGGAGCCAATGGGGCGTATAGGAGGGCGGGACCAGCCGGAGCGAGTGCGGGGACGCGCCGTGGCTCCGGCCTTTTCCAGGTCGGAGCCAGGCGCGTCGGGTTGCAGCACGAGGGTGCTCCAGTTACCACGTGGCTGGGGGAAGGCAGGTAGGGGCCCGGTGGGGTCAGAAGCCCGTTGTTGTTGCCCGGGGGTGCCGGTGGCTATCAGAACCTAGCTACACACCATCTTTGGCCGGGGACTGGAGGTTTTGTAGCAGCAGAGCGCAGACAAACCAATAATACCTGGAGTCTATTTGGAGGGTCCAGATCATTTGTTTGTGCACGGGTCTCAAGCGGAATCCAATTCAAAATGGCTGAGCGAGGTTCTCTGGCAATACAACAACTTATGGATTTCTGTTCCATTCTAGGCATGGAGGAACATTTCATTGGTCCCGGTGCCTCCCGTACCCCTTCTATTGGTCCCGGTGCTGATGGGATTGTCCAATTATGTTCCTTTAGTGGGCTCAGCACCTGCTTACGTTTAATTAAAAAAAAAATAAAATCTACTATCTCTAACAAAAGCCCGAAGTTAGTTATCATACAAAAAAATAAATAAATAAATAAATAAATAAACCAGCTACATAAAACTTCAGCCGTTGCAAGGGCCACAGGCAGCCCCTCGTGGTAGCAGGACTGTGAGCCATGCGGCCTGGAAAAGGGCGGGGGAGGAGCCCGGGCGGCGGAGCGAGAAGGGGGCAAGGGAGGGGGGGCTGCGGGAGGGGGGGCCATGGTGAGGATTCGTCTCGGTCTGCCCAAAAAGGTGGGGGACCTGTTGGCACTCTAGCCAGGCGAGCGCCCGCAGCGGGACTGCCTCCGGTAGGGGGGGGGGTGCCTGCATTGGGCGACGTTCGGGCTACCGAGAGTGTGGTGCCGGAGGGCCCCGGGAACCGGGCGGGAGTATCGGGGTGTGCATACCCGCCTTCGTGGGAGCACGGACAAAGGGGGGGGCCACGGTACTTCGGGGGTGGAGTGGTTGGGAGCATGGCAGCCCCCTTGGGCCAGGGGGGGCCCCCTTCGCCTTTTCCTGTGTTTTCCCCGTAGGTACCTTTCGGATGGCAGTACACCGGGAGTCCGAGTTTCGGCGGTCCGAGGCCCTCGGGTGCGATGCCTCTGGCGGGGTTGAGTGAGAGGACGTCAGCAGCAGCGCAAGTGGAGCCGGAGTTGCGGTCGGTCGGCGCAGAGGCTGCAGCGTCGGTGCGAGCGGCAGGTGAGTTGGAGGGAGATTTGGGCATGGACGTCGAGGCTGGGGCGTCAGCAGGGGTCGGGGGGGTACAAAAGCGAGGAGAAAGAGGAGGCATTCTTGTCGCAGATGGCGCAGGTCGGGGACTTCTTCCGCCTCCTCCACAGCTTCCTCGTCGGATTCTTCGGTCTCGGGCGGGGAGAAGGGGCAGGAATCGGGGGGGCCCGGGGGTAGAGCGAGCGGAGCCTCGGCCACGCCTTCGGTGATGGCATATTCGAGTTATGGGAGGGCGTGCCGAAGAAGCTTCGGCGGAAGATTCTGCGACGGCGTTATATAGATATTTTTCGTCTGCTCGAGGGCCGCAAGCGGTCAGGGGACAGTAGGAGGAAGCGGAAGGAAGACGAGAAGGCGGGGAGGGTGCGGAGAGCGACGCGGAACGTGGTGAACTGGACGCGAGCTTTTTTACGCTTGGCTAGTGTGTGGGGGCATTCGCACCCGGAGCATTGCGGGATGCTCCTCGCCTATGCGGATTCCATTTTAGAGGCGGCACAAGTGCATGATGGTTGGGCATGGCTCAACTATGATGAGAAGTTCCGGGATAGGATGGAAGAAAACCGCTTGTTGTCTTGGGGGACGCAAGATATCAAACTGTGGCTGACGCAGATGGCGGTCATACCCGGTGGTAGTGCGGCGGGCGGTGCACGTGGCGGAGCGGCTGGCGTTTCGGGGGCTGGGCGGCCCCTTTTGGGGGGTGTACCCGGGGGGGTACAAAAAGCTTCAGCTTCAGGGGGAGTTGGAGACGTCTGTTGGCGATATAACAAATAGTCCTGCCCATTCCCGGATTGCAAATTCCGGCATGCCTGTTCCGTCTGCAATGGTCTGCATTCAGCACTCAAATGTGTTAGGAGGGGGGGGGGCGGGAGCGCCCTCTTCCAAGCTGTGAGAGCCTCCTTTGCCTGGCGCCCACCCCGGTCCGGATAGAATCAATGCGTCCGTGGCTGCGAAGGTATCCGAATCGTGGGCGAGGCTCAGGCGGAGTGCTGCGCGGCTCTGCTAGGGGGCTTTGAGCGGTTGGCTCGGGGGTGGGGTCCCGCTAGCGGTGGAGAAGACGGAGGGCCCCGCGACCGTCCTTACATTCTTGGGGGAGGAGCTCGACTCGGGAGCGATGGTAGCCCGCCTGCCCGCGGCTAAGGTAGTGAAGCTCAGAGTCTTGGTTGCGACCGTGCTCGTTTCCAGCAAGCTCACCTTACGGGAAATGCAGTCATTGATTGGCTCGTTGAATTTCACGTGCAGGGTAATACCGATGGGGCGGGTCTTTTTGAGGCGGCTTTCGGCGGCTACGGTAGGGGTTCGTTTGCCTCATCATCGGATTCGGGTGTCGCAAAGCCTTCGGGCAGACCTGCGGGTGTGGGACGAGTTTCTCCGTGACTTCAACGGCATTACGGTTTTGCAGGAGGAGGACGTCTCTACTGTAGCGCTGCAACTGTACACGGATGCGGCGGGGGGAGCGGGCCTCGGGGTCTACTTTGGGGGTTCGTGGTGTGCTGCAGGGGGCCCCTGGCGTGGCAGGAGTCGGGCCTGACCAGAAATATCACCTTTTTGGAATTGTTTCCGATCTTGGTGGTGTTGACCTTATGGCCGGATAGGCTTCGGAACCATCGGGTGGTCCGGTGGTGCGACATTGAGGCGGTGGTGTCTGTGGTAAACAATTATGCCCCACGCTGCAAGCCAGTGGTGGATTTAATGCGTCAAGTAGTGTTAGCGTGTTTGCGTTTGACCGTGGTTGTGCGGGCCCGCCATATTCCAGGTATTACTAACAAAATTGTTGACGCTCTTTCCCGTTTTCAGTGAGAGCAGTTTCGGGACTTGGCTCCGGAAGCCGAGGGAGGAGGAGCATCGGTCCCTGCGCACTTATGGCGGATTGGCCTGGAGGCCTGACGGAGCTGCTGTGGAATTCCGTGTTGGCGGCGACGTGGGAGGCTGATCAGCGGGGTTGCAACAGTGTGGTAACTTTCCTCGCGGAGCACGGCTGGCGTCAGGGTCCGGTCCCTGAGCAGCTCCTCGGTCAATACGTGGTTGCGGCTAAGGCGGCGGGTCTTTCGAGGGCAACGGTGAAGAGGCACCTGGCAGGGTTTTCCTTCTTCACGGGAGCAGTCGGGTGGGGGCGGGGGGGGGTGGTGTTTGTTGACTCGTCGGCTTTTGGCAGGGCTGGGAGCGATCCCGTCCCACCCCAGTTGACGGGCGGCAGCCGGTCACTCATGCTTTGTTGGGCCGCTTGTTGGATGTTTTACCACAGGTGGCGTCCTCCGGGTACGAAGGTACGTTGTTTCGAGCTGTTTTTTCGGTGGCCTTCTTCGACGCCTTTCGCGTGGGGGAATTGGTGGCGGAGTTGGGCTCTAATGCGGGTGGGCGTGAATTGAGGGTCCATCAGGTGCGGGTGGGGGAGGGCACGGCCCGGATTCACTTAGTGCGCTCCAAGACCGGCCAGGCGGGGAGGGGTGCCTGGGTGGTGCGGCGTGCCATGCCAGGGGAGCTGGCTTGCCCAGTCCAGTTGTTGAGCGCCTACTTGCGGGTGCGGCCGGCTGGGGAGGGCAGTCTGTTCATTCATGAGGATGCACGAGTGCTCACGCGCTACCAAGTTACGGCGGTGCTGCGGTTGTCGTTGCGACGGGTTGGGGAGGACCCCGGTGGATTCGCTCCACATTCTTTCCGCATTGGCGCAGCGACCAGCGCGGCAGCGGAGGGTCTTTCTGCGCAGGCGATACAGCAGATAGGGCGGTGGAGATCGCAAGCGTTCCAGGGCTATGTGCGCTTGTAACGGGCTGTGGGGGGGGGTGCTAACGCTGTTGTTCTTTATTTTGCAGAAAGGGGCTTTGCATCGTGTCGCTGTTGGGTGATTGGCCACTCATTTGTGTACTGGGCCGGTCGTCGAGCAGCAACACGGCCATTGGGGACACATCTTGGACTGGAAGCGCAAGGGGTGACCGTATCATGGCTGGGCGAGAGGGGACTCCGGTGGAACCAGCTGTTGCCTTTGCTGCGGCATCACGAGTGCGTGAGAGGAACGCCGGATATCCTGCTGATTCATCTCGGCGGCAATGATCTGGTGTCCTGGACTGGCAAGCAGCTCATCCGCGCTGTGCACAAGGACCTGGGGGAGGTTTTCACATTGTTTCCGGGGGTGATTGTGATTTGGTCGGATATCCTTCCACGGCCGGCCTGTTGGGACCAGCGACGATGGTCCAGAGGGCTGACTAAGGTTAATCGCCAAATAGGCAGGTGGGTGGGGGAGCGGGGGGGGGGGTGCCAGATCTTCACCCATGGGTGGAGGTGGAGTGTGCTGGCCTGTTCCTGCCAGATGGCTTTCACCTCTCGCCGATAGGGATGGACCTCCTACTTAATGACAGGCAGGAGACCGTGGAGGGTGTCCGGCAGGGGAGTTGGGCTGGTCGCAGCTTTAGGTTGGGGGGCGGCTCAGGTCCATAGGGCCTGAGCCGGTGGCGGGATCCCGGAGGTTTCCGGGTTCCGGAGCCGGAGGCAAGCTTGTGGGCGGGGGTGGGGGACCCCCGCCCGGATAACCCCTCAGGTTTTTGCTAGTAGCATGGCGAAGCCGGACGAGGGAGGGCTAGGCTGTTTAGCCGGGGCCCGGACTCAGTAGAAGCGGAAGCGACGTCATCTTGCTACTCACATGGCGGGTGAGGGGTCGTGCTTCGAAAAGGGGGGGGGGAAATGTTATGATGTTGAATTGTTATTGCGTTATTGTTAATGGTAATAAAGCTGCGACCAGTTTTAAGCCCAAAATTGTGTGTTGGTCTTTTATCAAAGGGTGTGTGTGGAGGGGGGGGGAGGGGCGACGAGTCCGCCTTACCCGGTTAATTCAGGGCCGCGGAGCTAGTGCACGCGGCCCCTTGGTAACCGGGGGGGCGGCGAGGACGCGATCCCCCCCCCCCGGGGGGCCGTGACGTCAGCGGGGAAAGGGGGGCGAGCCGGTGCGGTGCTGGGAGCCCCATTGGCTCCTGTGGGCTGCCGGGAGGCAGGGGGAGCCAATGGGGCGTATAGGAGGGCGGGACCAGCCGGAGCGAGTGCGGGGACGCGCCGTGGCTCCGGCCTTTTCCAGGTCGGAGCCAGGCGCGTCGGGTTCCCGCCCGCCCACCCTAGCGTGGGAGTGGGAGGGGGGACTGGGGTCTCGGTTCTGGGTTGTTGCAGCTGGGGGGGGTGGCGGGATCCCGGAGGTTTCCGGGTTCCGGAGCCGGAGGCAAGCTTGTGGGCGGGGGTGGGGGACCCCTGCCCGGATAACCCCTCAGGTTTTTGCTAGTAGCATGGCGAAGCCGGACGAGGGAGGGCTAGGCTGTTTAGCCGGGGCCCGGACTCAGTAGAAGCGGAAGCGACGTCATCTTGCTACTCATATGGCGGGTGAGGGGTTGTGCTTCGAAAAGGGGGGGGGGAAATGTTATGATGTTGAATTGTTATTGCGTTATTGTTAATGGTAATAAAGCTGCGACCAGTTTTAAGCCCAAAATTGTGTGTTGGTCTTTTATCAAAGGGTGTGTGTGGAGGGGGGGGGAGGGGCGACGAGTCCGCCTTACCCGGTTACTAGAAGTCAAAGCTGTAGATTACTATTACTTTTTGAAGCGAGGGGTGGGCAGCATTTTCCTCTTGCTTAGCTGGCTTCCAGCTGAATGCACACTGGCTTCTACTGGACTATGAAGTCGTGAGCCTTTGTTTGCAATTACCTGGGGTTCTCTAACCCAGCCCCCCCATTTTATAATTGAGAACAGCCATTGCAGTGTTAATGCCTGTCTAGGAAACGCAAACTGAAGCTCTTTATGAATATTCTTATACGGACATCTTAAATCCATATAAAGGGGGAAGAAATTTGCTCTCATAGCAACATCCTTTTTAGCAAGGGTAGTCAGGATTCATAGCATCGGGGTCTTCTGATGGCAGAGCGGCACCCGAGGATAACTGGCTCGCGGCAATATTCATCTGCTAGCCAGTTATCCCAGGATGGACAAAGTTAGGCACCTGAAAGACTGGCCTAACGTTTGCTGCCATTGCTAACTGAATATCACCACTGCCCAGTCAACTGTGGCACTATCCAGCCAATCCGGATATTAAGTGCCAGTGGCCGGATATGGCCCCACATTGAATATCCCGCTTTAAAGTTCAGTGACAGTAGCTAGCTGAATATTCCCCCTGTAGTTTTTCATGCAATTTTTCAGCAAGATTTTGCCACCAAATCCCTCTTTTAGCTCCTCCTCTAAAATAAAACTTTATGCTCAATCTTTGTGCACAGAGACTTGTATTTACAGGGAAGTTTAGAACATGATTGCTGAAAGCTGTGGTAGTCACTCTCAGTCCTCAAGGGCCCCCAATGAGGCAGGTTTTCAATATGACTTTAATAAATTTGCATATTCATGAGGGGTATCCTAGAATCCTGACCTATCGGTAGCCCTTGAGTACTGGGAATGAAAACCATTGGCTTAGAGAAACAAAGAAAGAAACGGCATGACTTATCCAGATCCCCTTTATAGGAGATAATGTTAAAAGATTATTTTCCCAAACGACAAGTCATTTTCAGAGCAGAACTGCAGGCAGGAGATATTTCATTTGGAAGCATTTGGAAGACCATAAATATTTCTACATTACAAGCAACTTAAATCTCTTTTTGAAGGAAGCAGGAAACAGCTGTAGCTGCAACAAATTCTTTCATGTCCGTCATTTTCAAGCCAGCCTGCCAAAATGAAAGCAGTAACGAGGGATCGCAAATATTTGAAGGTTACAAAGTGTAAATCTCAGGTCATGTTCTTGGATCACATTCCAAGGAACCGTGTTTTTCCTTTCTAATTGTTCTCACTCAGTGGTCCAGTTTTGTAGGTCAAGACTTGATCTACAAAACCTGACTAGAAGAGCAACGCAGACAATAGACTCTCAACACTTACGATCATTAACGTCATCTTTGTTTGGAGTCCTTGACTGCTCAAACACCAGATTTGCTTTCTAATGGACTTACTTTACTTGGAAGTTATCATTTGTCTGCCTGCCAATTTAAATGTAGGAGATAATTTTCTGCTGAGCAAAAACAAAAAGCCAGCATATTAATATATTTTACCTTTGCCTCTTCATATTACTTCCCTTTAAAATTTATCAGACCGGTATTCAAAAGGACTTATTGGGTTAGCAGGACCTGCAAACTGGATAAGCCCCAATGAACTCAATATTCAGTGGCGCTATCTGGATTGTGCTACTGAATACTTTCTCAGACTGCCGCAGCAAGATTTGGATAGTGCCAGGGTGGTTCATGGTGGAGCTGGGAAGGAGCTAGCACTGTTCAAATAATATCCACATAAGGAAGGAGAGTAAAACAACTGTCCTAGGTGTAAACTGATGCTATTAGCCATTTCTGCTAAGCACAGAATCTGGGTATAGAGAGGCAACTGCTATCTGGATACTTCTAGTAAATATCTGGATTTACTTTACCCATAGCAGCCGGTATCTAAAAATCGCTGACCAGCACAGGCACAATATCGACCTGCATGTTCAAAGATTTGTAAACTGTTGTTTTCATAATTAAATAATAGCACAGCATCAACCAGCATCAACGTTATTTACCTGGTAAAATCCAACAAGATTAGCATGGTGCACTCAGACTAGAAAGCTTCCAAAGGCGTGTCTTACATCAACCATCTATCCCCACTCACCCTCATCCATCCCCCTCTTCTCTCCACCCTACTAACCACCATCCTCTCTTCCTCCCTCTGCTTCTCCTTGAGCTATGGAGACTTAGGAAGTCCTGCCAGCCCCTCACCAGATCCAGTCCTTCAGATGTAATGATCATTTTCAACTTCTCTTAGGGGGTAATTTTATAAGGAGGTGCATATGTTAAGCAGCAAAGTAAGCACCTCCACTGATTGTATTCTAGTCTTTTATGTGCATAAATGTGTGCACGCTGGCATCATGGCACATACCTTGCCAATGGGTATATACATGGGCGGAGCATGAAAATATGTAGTTTAGAAAATGCTATACTTTACATGCGTACATGCAAAATAGGCTTGGCCATTTATATTAGCTCTAGAGCTGGTAGAAATGTCTGCACCTTAACTCTCTGCCACTTACGCTAGTTTTTTCATGAAGAAAAGGAGCCACCTACTTGTTTTTATAAAATAGGTTTAATATAGGCACCTTAAAATGTGCTTTAATGAGGCACTTGTGTATATGACTATAATACCTAGATTTATACACAAACAAATTGAATAAATCTAGGTATTTTAGTCACATACAAATATATGTGGTTATTTACGCACATAGATGACCACATACATATCCAAATAGTCAATGCAAGTACATATTCAACCACCGGTATTGAATATCCGAGTTGCCTGGTTAGCATTTTAGCTAACTGGATAGCGGTGATATTTTGCCATTGGCCAGATAGCCAAACTGGCTAAAGTCAGGCCAGACGTTTTTCTACCAACCTTTAGCCGGTTTAAGTTAACTGGCCAGCGGCTCTATATCATCACTGACTGGTTGATCCTCGTGTTGGGAAGTTCAAACCAGTTAGCAGCCAATATTCAGCTGCACCAAACGGTTAGTGCTGCTGAATATCCCGTTGACTGCAGTGTAATCATTTAGCAGGTCTGCTAACTAGTTAAATCATTTTGAATATTCCGTCCTTTAGTTTAGATGCCTTTAGTAGAAATCTAGCGTGGGTATGTGTGTCATCCCTAGGGCGCTGTCATTGACTGCACCTTAAATGAACACATTTTCTCTGCCACTTGTGTTCTATTTTATCAAGTAAAGTTTATGTCTACTTGACTTTAGAAAAGAGGCCTGAAGCATGCGTGTAAAATTGTGCGTAAATCTAGGCATGAGTCTACTTCTTGCATCTCAGATTTGATCGCAGTCCATCCACTGGTTTCTTCATTAACTAGATCATAGCCCAGGGGATGGTTCTCAAGTGTTGCAAGCCAAAGAATGCGCTACCTCCACTGTATTCAAATACATCCCATGCATATTCAGTGTGGACATCTTGAAAACACAACTGGCTTGTAGCACTCAAACTGAAGTTTCCTACCCCTGTCATAGACAGAGAGGGATGGATGGATTACAGTGAGCTGTGTATAAAGCATTATTTTGTTTTCCTTTGGTAAGGAATTCATAGCAATGAGCAATAAATATAATATCACTTATTTTATTCAGTAATACACTCTAAAAGAGCTTATGTGGTTAGCAGTGGCTGCAGACCACATAACTGCTTTTTTAATTATTAGAAGGCACAAAATGGATAAATTTTGGGGTGTAAAATTAATATCTGTACAAAATGTATCTATTTATGAAAATAGGTTATCAGGGCATCCCAGGATAACTCCTAAAATTATCCATATAGAAGATAATTGTGTATGGGGCACCTAGTTAAAGCATCTTTTAAGGCATCTATGCTAAGACTATTTTATAAATTAAAGTAGGTGTCTACTTGTTGTTATAAAATACTAGCGTAAGTGGCATAATGCTCGCCTACATTTCAGGCATGGAAGATTATGTCGGGCCCAATTTTCATTTAGGCAGGCTATACGTCGTGTCAGCGCATAGCCTGCCCGCCGACCCCCTTAACCCGGATTTTCATTTTCGAGGTGACGGAAATGAACATCCAGGTCATGCTGCATAGGCCGGCAGATGCCAAGGCTAAGCAGGTGGCAGTGATGTTCGATGCTACCCGCTTAGCCCCAGAGCCTTAAAGACAGATGCGTGTTTTCCTTACCTATCTTTAAGGCACAGAGTGCTTAGCGGGCAGCATGAAAAATTGCTGTTACCCACTTAGTGCCATTCCCTGCCTCCGCTCCACCCCAGATCGCCCCAAACATGACCCAGTGCTAAGTAGATAGCATCTGGGCATGTTAGGGACTTAACCGGGATTTTCCAAAGGCACTACCCGGTTAAGGCATTTACATAGGTAACATGGGCTATTACCCGTGTAACTGGCTTCGAAAATCAGGCACATCATCTTTAGAGCTGGCATAGATACCCACATTTCTATTTTTCAAGTAGTCACGGAAATTATAATATTTTATAAGCTACATATGTACTTGTGCACTATGCCCAGGCTCCATTGAAACTCCGCCATGTGCATCCATACATGTGTAAAGACGACAATATCGTCGAAATAGGTATGTACTTTACCACTTAAAGTGTACACGCCCCCTTAGAAAATTATTCCCATGCTGCCAATATTCAGTGAGTTTCCAAATAAGTTTATCCATTTAGGAGATCACCCAAATAGCAGTCCTAACTTTTAAATAGATAAGTTATCTTTTTAAGTTTCGGACTGCATATTCAGTGGTGCTACCTAATCGGGCAGGGCTGCTGAAAATTTGGATGAGCGAATCAATCATACGCTTAGATTTTTGCAGTGGCCGTGTCTCTGAAAACTGACGCTTGTGTGTTTATTTCTGGTTCCGCGGCGCATCAAATTACTACTCTGTCGCATTTTGTTACCGTGGAAGGACAGACCATGACAAATTTGATGCATTTTCTATCAAGGATTCCCCAGTACAGATCTTCACGTTTCCAGGATGCTGGACATAACAGTTTACTGTTCTTTCCAACTTGGCTCCAGAGAAACGAAAGGCAATATTTAAAAGCTGGCACTGCCCATAGTCACATCTTGGCAGACTTTCTGGGTCAGTGTTAAAAATGGTCATGCATCACTCTTCTATTCTAGTCTGCTAATAAACTATTACAATACTTGGGAGCTATTCAATCCGGTATTATCATCTAAGCAGAACAACAACGCAATTACACTCCAAAACTATATAAACAGCCAAAGCTGGCATACAGGGCCTTGTATCCTCTTCCAAAAAGGAAAGGGAATAAGATAATTATCATTATTAATATTATTATCGCAAAGAATTCTATTTTTGAGCCTGATTTTCAAAATGAATTATGCATTTCCCAGCAGGTGGCAAACACATGAAGACCCCTTTTACAAAAAATGTCCAAGTGCAAAGTGGGATGTCCAAGCCAGAACGTCCAAAAAAAAAGCAAGCACGTCAAAGTTCTGGCACAGTTTCAGAAATATGCCCAATATTGGCATCTGCGGGGGCATCTATATAGACATCCCTGGAATGGCATTAAAGAACGGAGATGTCTAATAGCCTAACAGTTATAGTACTGGGCTAGAACCGGGGAGGGCAACGTTCAAACCTCACTGCTGCTCCTTGTCATCTTGGGTAAGTCACTTAACTCTCTATACTCTCTGGATGTTTTAAGGCCAAAACATGCACTTTCACGGTGCCTGGAGTAGGTCTAAACTTGGGACATCCCCAATGTTTCTGAAGTCCCTTGCACTGCCCCTGCCTGCTTGGACACCCCTGCACTGGAAACATGTTTGTAAAATAACTATAGGGACATCTCCATGATTTCGACTTCCACTTGCACATATTTAGATGTCGAAATTACAGCGAAGGCTTTTAAAGTGACCCTTATAACGTCCTCATTCATGTGTTTTTAAAAACTCACAAAAGTTAATGATTTTTTAAATTCTGGCAAAAAGATGCATTTTCAGCTAAACTATCTGTATAGAGGGTGCTGCCGGAGAGCTGGCTTGTGTGGCCACTCTGTGGATACAGGCTGCCATTATCTGTTGTTGTTGTTGTTGTTAAGTGCCGTCGAGTTGGAGTCGACTCATGGCAACCCTCTGGATAGCTATCATAAATTGTGTTCGGTCTTCAGTCAGGCGGCTCATTGTTGATAGACTGGTACCCGTAGCTGCTGTTATTGTATCGATCCATCTCATTGCTGGCCTTCCTCTTTGCACTGACCTTCTATCTTGCCAAGCATGATGTCTTTCTCTAATGATCTCTCTCTTCGCATGATGTGTCCAAAGTATGAAAGTCGAAGTCTTGTCATCTGAGCTTCTAAAGAAAGCTTAGGTTTGATCTCCTCTAGTACCGACTGGTTTGTTCTTCAGGTAGTCCATGGTATACACAGTATTCACCGCCAGCACCATAATTCAAAGGCATCAATTTTCTTCCTATCTTTTTCACTGTCCAGCTTTCACATTCATATGATGTTATTGAAAATACCATGGCTTCAACAAGTCGAATCTTTGTATGGAGAGAGACATCTCAGCTCTTGAGAATCTTATCTAGGTCTTTCATAGCAATTCTGCCAAGAGCAATGTGTCGTCTGATTTCTTGACTGCTTGTTGCTTCTTTATTGATAGTTGATCCAAGTAGGTTAAAGATTTCATGATTTAAATTTCTTCTCCTTCAACGATGAACTTGTTGATTATGCCAATTGTCATGATCTTTGTCTTCTTTACATTAAGGTGCAGGCCCATTTTGAGACTATGTTCTTTGATTGTGAGAAGCAAATGTTTCAGATCATCTTCACTTTCAGCCAGTAATGTGGTATCATCAGCATAGCAAAGGTTTTTAATGAGTCTTCCACCAATCTTCACACCTCTGTTGTCTTCATACAATCCTGCTTCTCTGATGATTTGTTCTGCATATAAATTAAACAGGTAGGGGGAAAGTATGCAGCCTTGTCTTACACCTTTGCTTATTTTAAACCATTCTGTTTCTCCTTGTTCTGTTCAGACTGTTGCTTCTTGATCAATGTACAGATTGTGCAAGAGAACGATCAGGTGTTTTGCTATACCCATGCTTCTTAATGTGGCCCAGAATTTCTCATGGTTTACACAGTCAAAAGCCTTGCTATAGTTGGTATTCTTTAGTCTTTTCAAGGATCCATCTCAGATCCACGATGATGTCTCTTGTTCCTCGCCCTTTCCTGAACCCTGCTTGCACTTCAGGTAGTTCTTGTTCCAGGTATGGTTGTAGTCTCTTTTGAATAATCTTCAGTAGAATCTTGCTGGCATGTGGGATCAGAGCGATTGTGCGATAATTTCCACAGTCAGTTGGATCACCTTTCTTTAGTATTGGTATAAACACAGATCTTTTCCAGTCAGTTGGCCATGATGTTGTCTTCCATATTTCTTGGCAGAGCCTTGTAAGTATGGTAACAGCTGCATCAGATTGCTATAATATTTCTATGGGAATGCTATCAATGCCTGGTGCTTTGTTCTTTGATAAGGCTTTCAATGCTGCTTCAACTTCTTCTTTCATCACCAATGGTTCCCGATCATAAGGTACAGGTTGAAACGGCTGTTGGTCCACTTGATCTTTATCATATAAAAACTCTGTATATTCCTTCCACCTTTTCTTGATCTTCTCAGCATCATTCAACATAGAACTTTGAGCATCTTTTAACATTCCAATTTGAGGCTGGAACTTTTTCTTTAACTCTCGTAGCTTTAGGAAAGCCGATCTTGTTCTTCCTCTAATAGTTTCTGCTTCTATTTCCTTGCATGCATCATTGTAGTACTTTTCCTTGTCCTGTCTTGCTGCACGTTGGAAAGTTCTGTTGAGTTCTGCGATTGTCTTTCTTTCTCCTCTGGCTTTAGCTTCTCTGCGTTTCTGGACAATTTTCAGAGTTTCTTCCATCATCCATTTTGGCCGTTTTTGCTTTTTCACCTTTTGTAGAGATTTCTCGCTTTCTTCCAACACAACCTTCTTGATGTTATTCCATAACTCTTCTGGAGCTCTGTCATTTGTATCTAAAGCAGAAAATCGATTTTGCAGGCAGTCTTTAAATTCCAGTGGTATATTCTCAAGGTCATATTTTGCTGCATTCATGAGTGGTTTGCTCTTTTTCAACTTTAGCTTGAGTTTGCATAGTAGTAGTTGATGATCTGTACCACAGTCAGCTCCAGGTTTTTTCTTTGTTGATGTTAGAGAGATTTTCCATCGTTGACTTCCACAGATGTAGTCAATTTGATTTTTATACAATCCATTGGGTGAAGTCCATGTGTACAGTCGCCGCTTGTGTTGCTGGAAGAAGGTGTTTGAGATAAATAGATTGTTGGTCTTGCAGAATTCTATCAGTCTTTTTCCAGCTTCATTTCTGTTGCCAAGTCCATATTTTCAACTACTTTGCCTTCTTCTTTGTTGCCAACCTTTGCGTTCCAGTCACCCATGACTATCAGGATATCCTGTTTGCATGTTCTGTCAGTTTCAGCTTGTACTTGTTCATAGAACTCTTCAATTTCATTCTCTTCTTCAGCTGTTGTAGGGGCATATACTTGAATTATAGTTGTGTTGATAGGCATTCCTCGTAGATGAGATTAAGCCTTCGCTGACTGCATCTACATACAGCCCACATGCAACATCATCAAGAACCACAATCTTCACTACCACATTTATGCTAACGACATCATGGTGTATGCTCCAATCAACCTACTAGCACTAAACACCACAACAATAACCAAATGCCTCGAAGACTTGAATGACTGGCTCACAGCAACAACTTAACCGTCAATTATGATAAAACTGAGGCAATGTTTGTCACCAGGAACCCCACCTTCATACCTCCACAAACCATCAACATCCGAGACAAATACATAGTAGTCAAAGAAGAAGTTAAGTATCTGGGCATCACACTAGACAGAGCTCTGAACCTGAAATCCCACATCACCAAAACCGCAAACAAGGCCTATCAATGATTGAGGACAATCAGACAAATCATACCAATGCTCCATCAGGACCACTTCCGCACAGTGTGCCAAGCACTCATTACACCACTGCTTGATTACAGAAACTCGCTATATCAAGGCCTTCCTCAGCAGATGCTCCACCCACTACAGATGGTAGAAAACACCACAGCACACATCATTACAGACACTCCAAGGACTTAGCTCATCACTCTCATTCTACAACAACTACACTGGCTCCCAATGATGGCAAGAGCTAAATATAAAACACTCATGATCATCTTCAAAATCATTCAACATCTCTCAGCAGACGTACTCCAAAACGTTATAACAAGGGATATCAGCAATTGACCAAGAAAAACCAATCACAACAACATAATCGGCACACCTGCAAGCTATCACAAAACCAAACAAACAACTTCAAAAAGAGCACCATCACTACTGGCATCCACACTATGGACCTCCCTCCCAACGAGCCTGAGGGAATTAGATGACCTTACAGACTTCCGCAAAGACCTCAAATCATTCTTATTTATAGAAACATATGAGCATTCAGGCAACATCCCCTACCTAAACAGATACACTACTTCCTCCGCCAACTAAACTCACACTCATCCTATCCATACACACAAGTTTATCATACCAAGTTATTAAATACCCTTCTATTCAATGTTAACCCTCAATTGTACTATCTAAATACTGTTAAGTGTACTGTCTAAATGTTTGTTGTTAGGTGTACTGTCCAAATGTTTACACGTAACCTAATGTTAAATGTAACCCTCCAATTGTGATGTGACGTGACCACCTTGATTGAAGGATAAGGTGGCATACAAATCTTTCTAAATAAATTGTATTTCATTACAGTTCTTGCAGGTTTCTTCTTTATTATAAATGCAACACCATTTCTTCTTTGTCTTTCATTTCCAGCATAGTAGACCATGTGATCATCTGATGCAAAGTGCCCGATGCCAGTCCATTTCAGTTCGCTGACACCCAACAGATCAAGTTGTACACGTTCCATTTCATTCTTGACCACCTCCAACTTCCCTTGGTTCATGCTTCGTACGTTCCATGTTCCAATGTGTAAGACATCTTTACAGCTTCTGACTCTCATTTCATGCACAGCTACATCAGCAGTCAGACGTCCCGAGGGCTTTGATCCAACCACATCATAAATGCTGGCTTTGAAAAGTCTTCAGCTCTTCCCCAGTAGCTAGTTGAGTGCCTTCCGACCTGGGGGTCTCATCTTCCAACACTATAGCACAATTTGTTTTGTTGTAACTATCCATTGGGTTTTCATAGCAAGATACAGAAGTAGATTGCTGGGCCTTTCTTCCGTGCAGTTTAAGTTTGGTGTTGTTGTCACAGAAATGTGATCCTCCGCCATCAACACTATCCCATTCTGCTGCTGCCCAGATGGGTGGTTTGTCTTGGTCTGGCACCTCAGCTGAGACCTGTCCATCTTGGGAGACCCTGCCAGTAGTTAAACTACCGATAGTTTAGCTCGCAGCATCACTAATGCACACAAGCCCTCACAGCTCGACAAGCAGCAAATCAAGTGAGGCGTATAGTAATGTAGAAATCTGGTAGTCATTATCTGGATGGTATCAATTCTCAGCGTTGCTATCCAGAAAGGTTACCTGGATAACACTTAGGAATGCTTTTCAGCTCTCTGAAGTTAAGAACATAACATAAGATATTCCTTACTGGGTCAGACCAAGGTCCATCAAGCCCTGTATCCTGTTTCCAACAGTGACCAATCTAGGTCATAAGTACCTAGCAGTTACCCCAAAAGATACAGGTTCCACAATGCTTGTACTGGGGCAAGCAGGGGATTCCCCAGGTCTCCTTTAATAATGCTGTATGGACCTTTCCTCCAGGAACTTGTTCAAACCTTTTTTAAACTCAGCTACACAGCTTTTACTACATTCTCTGGTAACGAATTCCAGAGTTTGATTACACGTTGAGTGAAAAAATATTTTCTCTTCTTAGGCTTAAATAGGTTACACTGTGGCTTTATTGCATGTCCCCTAGTCTTTCTATTTTTTGATGGCATAAACAATTGATCTACTGTATATTTTACCTGTTCCACTCCATTCATTAATTTAAAGACCTCTATCGTATCTCCTCTCAGTCATCTCTTTTCCAGGTTGAAGAGTCCTAACCTTTTTTGAGCCTCATAGGGGTATCTGTCCATCCCCTTTACCATTTTGGTGGCTCTTCTTGGTATTTTTTCTAATAACGCTATATGCTTTTTAAGATATGGTGACCAGAACTGCCCACAATATTCAAGGTGCGGTCACACCATGGGACGATACAGAGGCATTATAATATTCTTCATTTTATTTTCCATTCCTTTCCTTATGATACCTAGCATTCTATTTGCTCTCTTGGCCGCCGCTGCACACTGGGCGGAGGGTTTTAATATGTTTTCCACAATGACGCCTAAATCTTTTTCCTGGGTGGTGGTTCCTAATGTGGAACCTTGCATCGTGTAACCATAGTTTGGGTTGTTCTTCCCTAGGTGCATAACTTTGCACATGTCCGCATTAAATTTCATCTGCCATTTGGATGCTTAGTCTTCCAATTTATCAAGATCCTCTTGCAATTTTCCACAATCCTCTTGGGTTTTAACAACTTTAAATCATTTGGTGTCATCTGCAAATTTGATCACCTGACTCGTTATTCCCATTTCCAGGTCATTTATGAATATGTTAAAAAGCAGCAGACCCAGCACAGATCCCTGGGGTACTCCACTATTCACCTTTCTCCATTGGGAAAATTGGCCATTTAGCCCTACCCTCTGCTTTCTATCTTTTATCCAGATAGTGATGCTGAAAACTAGCACGATCTGGATAATTCATGTTTCAACCCCTGGACGGCCCCAGCACTATCCAGATAATGCCATGGCAGACTGTACACCTTAGAGGAAAGATGGGATAGAGGTGATATGATTGAGACGTTTAAATACTTCTGTGGCATAAATGCACAGGAGGAGTACCTCTTTTGATTGAAAGCAACTACTGCTACAAGCAGGGGCGGGCCAAGGTGGGTGCAGGGCCATGTGCGGAAGCTCATTTTGGGGCCTCATTTGCATAAGAAGTCTCATTTACATAAATATTAGCGTAATGTTAACATACCTCTTAATGAGTGTCTGGATAAAGAAAGACTACCAGATTTCTACATTACTATACTCCAGTGCCAACCGCCAGGCACATTAGAAAGTACTATAACACTGACCATTTAGAACCTATAGAAACCCACCGTATCAAAACAGCACTACCAGGACTCACAAAGCACCAAACCCTACCTAT
Source organism: Ichthyophis bannanicus (assembly GCA_033557465.1). Classification (NCBI taxonomy): domain Eukaryota; kingdom Metazoa; phylum Chordata; class Amphibia; order Gymnophiona; family Ichthyophiidae; genus Ichthyophis; species Ichthyophis bannanicus. The sequence continues at coordinate 183,559,259 of CM066041.1, read as the reverse complement.
TAAAAAGGCAACACTGCAAATATTAAACCAATACATCTCAGAGAATACCAATACATCTCCTACTTGGAAAAGAGAACAAGTGGCACTGTCAAACAGACTACAAGAATAGAATACCTCAGCTCGGTTATACTTGCAGAACATAGACCGTCACCAAACAAAGAACAAGGAATCACAATTTAGAAATCAGACGGCAATAATTAAATTGGGAACCCCTAAAGTCAAACTTGGAATGTACAACAACACTATAAATTAATTTCCTTTTGTACTAAACAGAAATGCAAAGACGTTAGTGATACACATTTCCCAGAGCTGACATATTCCAGTTAATAAATTCAAAATAAAAAAGTATTTTTCTACCTTTTGTTGCTTGGACATTTTATTTTTCAATTGCAATTGCTCCAGTCACTTTCTTCTGGTTTCTTCTGTGTTCTGCTAATTCTCCATTGTCTGCTGTCCATTTGTCCTTTCTTCTCTCTTCTAGATTTGTTCCATTCTATCTTCTACATGTGCTTTAACATACTGATCTTTCCCCTTTTGCTCTTTCCCCAATTTCATTTTTATTCCTTTATTATCCACTCAAATTTCACATTTCCATCCTCAATCCCCACTTAGTCTGCCAATACCCAGCAACTTGTAGATTTGTCTTCCCTCCCCGACAAAATATATTTTCCCCCTCCATCCTCATTCCCCCAGCCCCATCCCCTTCCAGTCCTCCCCCAAAATCAGTTCCCTTCTAGTTCCAGCTCCACTCAGCATTTTCTCCCTTCTAATTGCATTCTCCCGCATCAGCCTATTTCCAGTCCTAGCCCCCCCAATCAGCTCATTTCCAGTCCTATTCCACCCCCTCATCAGCCCATTTCTAGTCCAAGCTCTCCCCATCAGCTTATTTGCAATCCTAGGCCCCCATCAGGCAATTTCCAATACTAGCTCCCCATAAACCAATTCCAATCCTATTCCAGTGAGCTGATGGGGGCTTGGACTGGAAATTGGGCCGTGTGGGGGAGCTTCAGCCCATTTCCAGTCCAAGCTCCCCACACTCAGTCCATTTCCAGTCCGAGCCCCCCCATCAGCTCATTTCTACTCTGAGCCCCCCCATCAGCTAATTTCCAGTCGTAGCCCCCCCCCCCCAAATCAACTCATTTCCAGTCCAAGTTGCCCCTATCAGCCATTTCTAAAAACAGACCCCCCCATCGGACATTTCCAATCCTATTCGAGAACCACATCAGTCCATTTCCAATCCTACCCCCCCAAAAGCCCATTTGGTGTCCTAGTCCTCCCCATCAGCTCATTTGCAGTCCTAGCCACCCCCCTCCTCAGCCCATTTCCAATCCTCCCCCCCCCACTCAGCCCATTTCCATTCCTAACCCCCACACTAAGCCCATTTCCATTCCTAGCCTGCTCCCCCACTCAGCCCATTTCCAATTATAGCCCCCCCAAGCCTTGAAGAGCCCTGCAGCAGGCTTTAGCGGCTTGCGGCAGGCTCACTTCAGCTTGTTACAGCCGCCAAAGTGAAGGGCTTTGTTCCCCTTCACTTCGGCAGCTGTATTGTAATGAAGATCGCAGGCATGCCGGATGTCAAAGGACACTTCCTGTGTCCCGGCATGCTGAAGTGAAGGGAACAACGCTCTTCACTTCGGAGGCTGTAACAAGCTGAGGTGAGCAGCATGTGGAATGTTGTTGGCGCGGGGCCCCCTGTGCCAACAACATTCTTACTCAATGGACAGGCCGGCCCTGGCTACGAGGGAACATGTGATGAGGGTGAAGGGAGATAGATTCAGGAGTAATATGCGGAAATATTTCTTTATGGAAAGAGTGGTGGATCCGTGGAATAGTCTCCCAGTGGAGGTGGTAGAGATGAGGACAGTGACTGAATTCAAAAAAGCATGGGACAAACACAGAGGATCTCTAAAGGTAAAAAGGGGACTGTTGTAGTTGTTGATATGGAAGGACAGACTAGATAGGCCATGTGGTCTTTTTCTGTCATCATATTTCTATGTTTCTATGATAGTCAGCAGCACTATCTAGCTGGATATCTGACTTGGTGACATTTCTGCTTTTTAATATTGGGCCCCATCAGGGCCGGCCCGTCCATTGAGCAAGAATGTTTTTTGCACAGGGCCCCGCGTTTCGGGGGGCCCCGCGCAAAGAACATTCTGCTTTTTCTTAATTGAATTTAAAAAAAAAAAAGAAAAGCTGGCCGCTGCCGCCGCCGCGGCATGGGAGTGTCCCGCGGGGCTCTCTCTGCCCGGCGGAACTCTCCCGGCGCGGCTGAGCCCCTCTCTGCCGGCTTGCAGATACGCGAAGAGAGAGAGTCTCTCTCGCGTCTCTGTTAAGCCCGCAGGGGCTGATGGGAAGCAGGGGCTGATGGGAAATTTCCCATCTGCCCCTGCGGGCTTAACAGAGACGCGAGGGAGACTCTCTCCCTTCGCGTATCTGCAAGCCGGCAGAGAGGGGCTCAGCCGCGCCAGGAGAGTTCCGCCGGGCAGAGGGAGCCCCGCGGGACACTCCATGCCGCCGCGGCGGCGGCAGCGGCCAGCTTTTTTTAATTGCCATGAGCCGAGGGGGGGGGGGCGGGTAGGACTGTCAATGGGCTAGGGCTAGGGAGGGAGGGAGGGGGGGGTTAAGACTGTCAATGGGCTAGGGAGGGAGGGAGGGAGGGGGGGGGTTAAGACTGTCAATGGGCTAGGGAGGGAGGGAGGGGGGTTAAGACTGTCAATGGGCTAGGGAGGGGGTTTAAGACTGTCAATGGGCTAGGGAGGGGGGGTTAAGACTGTCAATGGGCTATGGAGAGGGGGGGTTAAGACTGTCAATGGGCTAGGGAGGGGGGGGGTTAAGACTGTCAATGGGCTAGGGAGGGAGGGGGGTTAAGACTGTCAATGGGCTAGGGAGAGGGGGGGTTAAGACTGTCAAAGGGCTAGGGAGGGAGGGAGGGAGGGGGGGTTAAGACTGTCAATGGGCTAGGGAGGAAGGGAGGGGGGTTAAGACTGTCAATGGGCTAGGGAGAGGGGGGGTTAAGACTGTCAATGGGCTAGGGAGGGAGGGAGGGAGGGAGGTTAAGACTGTCAATGGGCTAGGGAGGGGGGTTAAGACTGTCAATGGGCTAGGGAGAGGGGGGGGGTTAAGACTGTCAATGGGCTAGGGAGGGAGGGAGGGAGGTTAAGACTGTCAATGGGCTAGGGAGGGGGGTTAAGACTGTCAATGGGCTAGGGAGAGGGGGGGTTAAGACTGTCAATGGGCTAGGGAGGGAGGGAGGGGGGTTAAGACTGTCAATGGGCTAGGGAGGGGGGGTTAAGACTGTCAATGGGCTAGGGAGGGAGGGAGGGAGGGGGGTTAAGACTGTCAATGGGCTAGGGAGGGAGGGAGGGAGGGGGGTTAAGACTGTCAATGGGCTAGGGAGGGGGGTTAAGACTGTCAATGGGCTAGGGAGGGAGGGGGGTTAAGACTGTCAATGGGCTAGGGAGGGAGGGAGGGAGGGGGGTTAAGACTGTCAATGGGCTAGGGAGGGAGGGAGGGAAAGGGTTAAGACTGGCAATGGGCTAGGGAGGGAGGGAGGGAGGGGGGTTAAGACTGTCAATGGGCTAGGGAGGGAGGGAGGGGGGGTTAAGACTGTCAATGGGCTAGGGAGGGGGGTTAAGACTGTCAATGGGCTAGGGAGGGAGGGGGGTTAAGACTGTCAAGGGGCTTGGGTGGGAGGGAGGGGGGTTAAGACTGGCAATGGGCTCTGGAGGTAGGGAGGGAACGGGTTAAGACTGGCAATGGGCTAGGGAGGGAGGGGGGTTAAGACTGGCAATGGGCTAGGGAGGGAGGGAGGGGGGTTGAGACTGGCAATGGGCTAGGGAGGGAGGGAGGGAGTGGGGTTAAGACTGGCAATGGGCTAGGGAGGGGGGGTTAAGACTGGCAATGGGCTAGGGAGGGGGGTTAAGACTGACAGTGGGCTTGGGGGGGTTAAGAAAGGCAATGGGCAGGGGGGGGGTTAAGACTGGCAGTGGGCTATGGGGGGGTTAAGACTAGCTGTGGGCTGATGAGGGCTGGCAATGGGCTATGGGGGGGGTTAAGACTGGCAATGGGCTGGGGGGGGTTAAGACTTGCAGTGGGCTCTGGGGGGGGTATGACTAGGTGTGGGGTGTTGAGGGCTGGCAATGGGCTATGGGGGGTTTAAGAGTGGCAATGGGCTGGGGAGGGGGGGTTAAGACTGGCAGTGGGCTATGGGGGGGGGTTAAGACTGGCAGTGGGCGAGGGGGGGGTTAAGACTAGCAAGGGGCTGTGGGCTGATGAGGGCTGGCAATGGGCTATGGCGGGGGGGTTAAGACTGGCAATGGGCTGGGGAGGCGGGGATAAGACTGGCAAAGGGCTGGGGAGGGGGGTTAAGACTGGCAGTGCGCTAAGGGGGGGTTAAGACTCGCAGTGGGCTGGGGAGGGGGGGTTAAGACTGGCAGTGGGCGATGGGGGGGTTAAGACTGGCAAGGGGCGGGGGGGGGTAAGACGCAGTGGGCTGTGGGGGGGTTAAGACTGGCAGTGGGCTATGGGGGGGTTAAGACTAGCAATGGGCTGTGGGCTGATGAGGGCTGGCAATGGGCTATGGGGGGGGTTAAGACTGGCAATGGGCTGGGGAGGGGGGGTTAAGACTGGCAATGGGCTAGGGAGGGAGGGGGTTAAGACTGGCAATGGGCTGGGGGGGTTAAGACTGGCAGTGGGCTATGGGGGGAGGGGTTAGGACTGGTAATGGGCTATGGGGGGGTTAAGACTGGTAGTGGGCTGATGGGGGGGTAGGACTGATAATGGGTTATGGGGGGGCTAGGACAGGAAATGGGCTGATGGGGAGGGGTTAGGACTTGAGGTGGGCTGATGTGGTTAGGACTGGTAATGGGCTGTGGCATGATGGGGGGGTTTAGGACTGGCAATGGGCTATGGGGGGCTGACTGGAAATGGGCTGATGGGGGGTTAGGACTGGTAATGGGTTATAGGGGGGCTTAAACTGAAAATGGGGTGATGGGGGTTAGGACTGGAAGTTGATTGACGGGGGGCTAGGACAGGTAATGGGTTGGGGGGTTGCTAGGACTGGAAATGGGCTGAGTGGAAGGGGAGGCTTGAACTGCAAATAGCTAATGGGGAGGGGACTTGGAATGGAAATGGGCTGTGAGGGAAGGGAGCTAGGACTGAAAATGGGCTGATGGAACAGCTAGGATAGGACTGGAAATGGGCTGTTGGGGGGAGCTAAGATTGGAAATGGGCTGTGGTGGGGGCTTGAATTGAAATGGACTCATGGAGGGGCTAGAACTGGAAGTAGGCTCATGGGGGGGCTTGGACTGGAATTGGGCTTAGTGGAGGGGAGCTATGATTTGACATGGGCTGATGGTGGGGCTAGGAAAGCCTAGAAATGGGCTGATGGGGGGGCTAGGATTGGAAATGAGCTGATGAAGGGACTTGGACTGGAAATGGATGGGGGAGCTAGGACTGGAAATGGGCTGATGGGGGGCTAGGACTGGAAATGGGCTGATGCAGGGACTAGAAGGGAATGGATGCTGGGTGAGACTGGAACTAGAAGGGAGCTGATGTTGGGGGAGGATTAGAATGGGATGGGGCTGGGAGAGTAAAATGGAGAGGGGAAAAATATTTTGTGTAGGAGGGATGAAAAATCTACAATTGGCCAGGTATTGGGAGAGTAATTGGGGATTGAGGATGGAGGGGTAAAATTTGTGTGGATGAAATAGGAATGAGGAAAAAGCAAAAGGAGAAAGATTAGTATGTTAAAGCAGATGTAGAGAGAGAGAGAGAATGGAAAAAAAACTAGAAGAGAGAAGAAAGGACAAATGGACAGCAGACGATGGAGAGTTAGCAGAAGACACGAAGAAACCAGAAGAAAGTGGCTGGACCAATTGCAACTGAAAAAAAAATGCACAAAAGGTAGAAAGATATCTCTTTATTTTGAATTTATTAACTGGAATATGTCAGCTCTGGGAAATGTGCATCATTAACATCTGCGCTTTGTTTGGTACAAGAGGAAATTAATTTATAGTTTTATTTCTACAGTGTTGTTGTACATTCCAAGTTTGGCTTTTGGGGTTCCCAGTTTAATTAATGCCTTCCTGTTTCTAAATTGTGATTCCTTGTTTGGTGATGGTCTATGTTCTGCATGTGTAACTGAGCTGAGGTATTCTGTTTATGTAATTCCTATTTGACGTTGCCACTTGTTCTCTTTCCCCAGTATTCTCTGAAATGTATTGGTTTAATATTTGCAGTGTTGCCTTTTGATAGGTAGGGTATGGTGCTTTGTGAGTCCTGGTAATGCTGTCAGGATACGGAGGATGGGCAGCGTTTGTAGTAGTTCCTAATGTGCCTGGCGGTTGGCACTGGATTATAGTAATGTAGAAATCTTTTAGTCTTTCTTTATCCATACACTCATTAAGAGACATGTTTACTAAAAGTTAGTGTATGGTAACATTATGCAAATATTTATGCAAATAAGACCATTTATGCAAATGAGGCCCCGCACCGAGTCTCCGCACATGGCCCCGCACCCCCCTTAGGCCGCCCCTGGGCCCCATCTAGATAATATTGGCCCATTTAACTTGCTAAATAGTCACATTTGAACCTATAATAAGGGGCTGGTTTAAGGGAGAAGCAAAGGCGGAGTCAGCAATCATATTCATGGCTAAACAATGTCATCCATTTAATTCGGGTCTGCTAATAGCCACCTGCGGCAGCCACTATGTATATGTATATTCAGTGGTGCTCTTTAGATAGTGCTTGCTGAAAATAAAATCACTCAGGATGAATATCAGTTTCCTGAATGATATGATGATTATTATCCAATTCTATTGGGCCAGTTGAAGCATAAGGTGGCAAATACAGTGACATAATTCAAAATGGCATGGGACAGATACAGTGGATCCCTTTATAGCAACAGAATACAATCAAAACAAACATAACTATCTCTCATATCTCAGTAAATAGGGGTGACCTACACAGAGCGGTGGGTACACCCCTAAACAAAGGCATGGTGAGGGGTGACATGCACGGAGCGGCAGGTGCACCTATTCTTGACGCCTTGCTGGGCAGACTAGATGGACCATACTGGTCTTTATCTGCCATCATATACTATGTTACTATGTTACATTTTCCTGGTTATCTTATTTTCTTAGCGGGTCTTTGAAAACTGACCCCAAGGCATCAAGTGTCCTGAAGGATATCATGGAAATACATAAATTAATTAGCTGTCCAACTCTTGTTGGAAACATCTGTGCTACCATTCCCCACAAAATACTGTCTGCCACAGAATGTGTAACATTTTCAAAGTCTTATAATCACTTGCTGCCTTTCAACTCTTCGTATTGCACATATTACCAGACTTGGCTCAGAGTTTTCTTCATTTTGCTTTGTTTAAACATTGTTCAATATCGAAAAAGTAGACATTTGCAATATCAATAGTGCGTTTCCTGTGAATCAGAACAAACAGATACATACTATGCTAGTTTTCTTATTGCAGATGTGTTCGACTACCCACAGGAGACTCATGTGCATCCAGACCTGAGGGGAAGTGAAGGTTTCTTCATTACATGAGACTTCCTGTCGTGTCATTTGCATGCCAAGGAGATGTGGGTCATTTTCATTGGGCCTAGTAGCATCTGCTTTACAATTGCCAATCAGTGGAAATTCTATAGGTTTCATTGGCTCTGTAGTCATAGATCTCGTCTCTGTCCAGGAGCCAAGAGCAAAGAAACTTAGCAGCTGTGGAAGGCCTCAGGCCTTCCTTGGGAATTCACAACACTGTTAATGCTGCAATGCCAATAACAGGGATCATAGATTGAAATAAAGTGGTTCTGCATTTATATGTTGAATTTGCTCATGATGCAAAATCTCATCTGAGATTATGCTGCCAACAAACTGGATCAAAGATTTGCACTTTTTGGGAGGTGGGTTTATTTATCAATTTGCATTTAGCTGAGACTTTTCCAGTAGCAGTTCAAGGAGAGTTAGATTTCTTTTTTTTTTAGTGCCATCAAGTCAGTGTTGATTCATAGCAACCCAATTAACTCTGGGTTTTCTTGGCAATGTATCACTGGAAGTAGATTGCCAGCCTTTTCTTCCAAGGCAATGGAGGGTAAGGTGACTTGCCCAAGGTCACAAAGAGTGCCAGTAGGAACTGAACCCTTGATCTTCTGGTTATTAGGCAGCTGCTCTAACCACTAGGCTACTGCTCCACTCCATTCAGGTATGCTTCTTTAAATACAATTTAATATTTCAGAGGAGTAAACGGGAGCACATCAGAATCCTAGGATAAGTCAAATAATTGCAAATCTTAGTGCGATTCTCTTTAAGCATTGTAGTGATGGATCATGATACCATGCTAACTCTAGCACAATTTTAGCTAGCCCAGATGAGCTAAAAGTTATCATTGTCACATGACATCAAATTTCGTATACAAACAAGTGTGAAAAAACAGTACATGTACTTGGATTTGAAATACTTCTCAATTTTTACCCTGTTAAAAACTACCTTATTCTTATCAGATCAAAGTGATTTTCAATAGAAAAAGTGCTGAGGTCATGGCTTCCCTTCCCATCCAATGGCAGCACAATCGGTCCCTTGGCAAGTGAGTTATCAATCATCCTTCTCAATGGATGGATGAAGTTAACCAGCTCATTGGTGCCTTCGAGTGTTAGCTCTAAGAGTTGCCATTCAAGTGACTCTAGACCCAATATTCAAAAGACATTTACACGGTTAACAGCCGAATAAGCTGTGTAAATGGTTAATGCCACTGAATATTGCCTTCTAACCCCGCTACACATCCTGATGCTATGCGGTTAGCATCAGTGCATGTTGAGGACATTCTGGGGCAGAGCGGAGTGGAGCCAGAGACTGTTGCTAACCAGGTAGCAGCGATATTGCACCACTACCTGGTTAGTGATTGGCGGGTAAAACTAGGCATTTCAAAAACTGGCCTAGTTTTACCCATGGAAGCTAATCGGGTAGGGGTGCAATATCACTGCTACCTGGTTAGCTTCGGTGGCTCCAGGGCAAGTGCAGCAATGCCGGATATTCAGTGCTGTTGTTTCAGTATTGAATATCAGGGGTAAAGGTCGGCGGGCAGGGCTATGAGCTGTAGCGGTGCAATATTGGGCCCTCTCTGTTTAGTGCTAAGTTGTGCAATTGAGTTGTAATAGGTGTGATGACAGCCTCTTATGTCCCACAGTGGGCTGGATCATTTCTAGAATTTATTGGCATGGGCTAAAGAAGCTTACATTTCTAAACTTGTGAACCAATGACTCAAGAGTTGACATGGAGCCCGATTCTCATAGGGGCACGTCTGGGCCGTCCAGATGTCCTCAGGCAAGGCAGGCCCATTTGGACCTGATTCTGGTCTGCAGGAACAAAAGGTTCCCATGGCAGCCACAGTCGGGCCAGAGGAAGGCCTGGCATGCCCGTGAACCGCCCAGCATGCCCCTGCTGCCTGCAGGGATATCCTCTCCACAGCCGCCCCTGCCATGTGCAGCTCTGGCCCCCCTTATCCCCATTCCCAATCAACAGCTGGCTTGCCATGACTTGGGTCAGGCAGCGGGGACCTCCCTCACCCAGTCTCAGCCCCAAGGGGGGTTCCCGGGCCCCATTGCTGGGTTTTCGCTACTTATACCTCTGAGGAGGTATAAACAGCGCATCCCTACAAGCTCGACAGTACGTACAAGGTCGTGACCTGAATTGGCCCTGTACATGCTGCCAGTCTACCTGCCCTCGTTCCACCCAGACCCCGCACCCTGCTGGTTATCCCTGTCTTACAGCACAAGACAAGTGGGGAGGGCAGGAGGGGGAATAGGGTCCAGGCGGCTTGCGGGGCTGCACATCCCACCAGGAAGTGGACAGCCATTCAATAATAGGGTAAGTTCTGAGACATGTACATTAGGGTATCAGAACAAATGGTTTATTTATTTATTCAAATTCTGGATATACCGCTAGGGCGGGGGCATAAAAGCTGTTTACAAAATAATGGACTGCCAGCAGAAAGAAAAAAAAAGGAATGCCAATTATGTGACGGGACAGCTGAGAAAAAAAGATAGAGGGGGAGAATAGTAGAGAAATAATAGAGTAGGAGAAGAACAAACAGAGAAAACACTTGTGGCTTGTCAGCTAAGATGGGTGGAGAGGTGCCTCGAATACTAAGTGGAAAAGGAGCATTTTTAGGGCTGCTTTAAACCTAGGGAAGGAGGGCTCAGAGTGGAGAGTGAGAGGGAGAGATATCCAAAGTGCAGGACCAAGAAAGAAGAAGGCAGCACCATGCGTATGCTCAAGATGTGTTTGGGAACATAAGAACATAAGATATGCCATACTGGGTCAGACCAAGGTCCATCAAGCCCAGTATCCTGTTTCCAACAGTGGCCAATCTAGGTCATACATACCTAGCAGTTTCCCCAAGAGACACAAGTTCCACAATGCTTGTACTGGGTCAAGCACTGATATCCTGGGTCCCTTCTTAATAATGGTTTATGGACCTTTCCTCCAGGAACTTGTCCAGACCTTTTTTAAGCCAAGCTACACTAACAGCCTTTACTAAATCCTCTGGTAACAAATTCCAGAGTTTGATTACACGTTGAGAGAAGAAATATTTTCTTTTATTAGTTTTAAATAGTTTACCCTGTAGCTTCATTGCATGTCCCTTAGTCTTTCTATATTCTGATAACGTAAACAATCGATCTACGTCTACCCGTTCCACTCCGTTCATTAATTTATAGACTTCTATCATATCTCCCCTCAGCTGTCTCTTTTCCAGGTTAAAGAGCCCTAACCTTTTTAGCCTTTCTTCATAGGAGTATCCTTCCATCCCCTTTACCAATTTGGTGGCTCTTCTCTGAACCTTTTCTAATAACTCTATATCCTTTTTAAGATACGGCGACCAGAATTGCACACAATATTCAGGGTGCGGTCTCACCATGGAACGATATAGAGGCATTATAATATCTTTTGTTTTATTTTCCATTCCTTTCCTTATGATACCTAGCATTCTATTTGCTCTCTTGGCTGCCGCTGCACACTGGGCCGAGGGTTTTAACATGCTATCCACAATGACGCCTAAATCTTTTTCCTGGGTGGTGGTTCCTAATGTGGAACCTTGCATCGTGTAACCATAGTTTGGGTTGTTCTTCCCTAGGTGCATAACTTGCACTTGTCCACATTAAATTTCATCTGCCATTTTGATGCCTAGTCTTCCAATTTATCAAGATCCTCTTGCAATTTTCCACAATCCTCTTGGGTTTTAACAACTTTAAATAGTTTTGTGTCATCTGCAAATTTGATAACCTCACTCGTTATTCCACTTTCCAGGTCATTTATGAATATGTCAAAAAGCAGCGGACCCAGCACAGATCCCTGGGGTACACCACTATTCACTTTTCTCCATTGGGAAAATTGGCCGTTTAGCCCAACCCTCTGCTTTCTATCTTTTAACCAGTTCTTGGTCCACAGTAGTACATTGCCTCCTATCCCATGACTCTTTAGTTTTGCCAAAAGTCTCTGATAAGGGACCTTGTCAAAGGCTTTCTGACTGTCCAGATACACTATATCAACCAACTCACCTTTGTCCACCTGTTTATACACACTTTCAAAAAAACATAATAGATTAGTAAGACAAGATCTTCCTTGTCTAAAACCATGTTGGCTGTCTCCCATTAGGCCATGACTATCTACATGCTGAGTAATTTTATTCTTTATGATGGTTTCTACCATTTTTCCCGGTATTGACCTCAGGCTCACCGGTCTGTAGTTTCCCGGATCACCCCTGGAACCCTTTTTAAAAATTGGCGTTACATTGCCAATCCTCCAATCTTCAGGTATTACAGATGATTTTAATGAAAATTCACAGATTACTAATAGCAGGTCTGCAATCTCATATTTCAGTTCTTTCAACACCTTTGGATGTATACCATCCGGCCCAGGTGATTTGCTACTCTTCAGTTTATCTAATAGTTGTCATACATCTTCCCGATGTATCGATATTTCCTTCAATTCTTCCGCACCTTTAATACCACTTCAGTCATGGGTAACATCCCTACATCTTATTTATTTATTTATTTATTTATTTAACAGGTTTTCTATACCGCCTTTTCCTTAAATCAAAGCGGTTACCAGACACAAGAAGGGAGAACAGAGACAGTAAAGACCGAAGCAAAGAATTCATTCAGTCTCTCCGCTATCGCCTTGTCGCCTCTTAGTGCCCCTTTAACTCCTCTATCATCTAATGGACCAACTGACTCTCTCACAGGTTTTTTGCTACGAATGTACTTGAAAAAATCTTATTTCACGATTTTGCTTCCGCAGCAAGCTTCTTCTCAAAGTCTCCCTTTGCCTGCTTTATCAATGCCTTGCATTTGAGTTTGCAGTGCTTGTGCTGTTTCCAGGTTTCGTCGTTTGGCTCTTTTTTCCATTTCCTGAAAGATGCTTTTTTGGCAACAACAGCCTCTCTGACCTCCCCTTTAAACCATGCTGGCAGTTTTTTGGACTTCCTTCCACTTTTCTTAAAGCGTGGAATACAGCCAGTCTGGGCTTCCAAGATAGTATTTTTCAACAACACCCAAGCTTGATATAAGTCTTTAACCTTTGCAACTGCTCCTTTTAGCTTTTTCTTAACTATTTTCCTCATTTTATCATAGTCTCCCTTTCGAAAGTTAAAAGGTAGTACTGTGGATTTCCTTACTATCCCTCCTCCACTAATTATAGCAAATGCGATCATGCTATGATCACTATTGCCAAGTGGTCCCAACACCCTTATCTCTTCCACTAGATCTGGTGTTCCACTAAGGACTAGGTCTAATATCGCTTCCCCTCTGGTCGGTTCATGAACCAGCTGCTCCAAGAAGCAGTCATTTATGTCATCTAGGAACTTTATCTCCCTAGCATGTCCTGCCGTGACACTGACCCAGTCGATACCGGGGTAATTGAAATCACCCATTATTATTACTGCGCTATAACCTTTGTTAGCTTCCTTGATTTCTTTGAGCATTTCATCATCCATTTGTTCATTCTGGCCAGGCGGTCGATAGTACACCCCCACTGCCATTGCCTTCTCCTTTTTACATGGAATTTCAATCCATAGAGATTCTACAGCAAATTCTGTTTCCTGCAAAACTTTAATCCTTTCTGACTCAATGCCCTCTCTAACATAGAGCGCAACCCCTCCACCAATTTGATCAGCTCTATCATTACGATATAGTTTGTATCCAGGTATCACAGTGTCCCACTGGTTGTCCTCCTTCCACCATGTCTCTGATATCCCAATCATATCTAACCTCTCATTTAGTGCTATATATTCTAACTCTCCCATCTTATTTTTTAGACTTCTAGCATTTGCATACAAGCATTTTAGAGACTGTATTTTATTCATATTAGTTTGGCTGTTGGTAGACATTGGTAATTTGGGATCTTTAAGCTCTGTCTGCTCCATACTCGAGTGGAGTGCTAGACGGTGCGTGTGAACTGAATGGAGAAGATTATGGGGATGATGGAAGTGGAGAAGATCAACCAAGTATCGTGGCGTGGAAGTGTGAATAACCTTGTGGGCAAAGATAATAATTTTATACTGGATTTGGAAGCAGACTGGCAACTAATGAAGACAAGCAAGAAGAGGAGAGACATGATCAAAACGAGAAGAATGAGTGAGTATATGGGCAGCTGTATTCTGAAGCAGTTGTAATCAATGAAGCTGATATTGTGGAAGGCCAGCAAGCACGACATTACAATAGTCAATTCTGGAAATAATAAGAGAGAGAAGGAGTGTAGGCAAAGCAGTCAAGGAGAGGAAAGGATGGATAGCACGAAGAAGATTGTAGAAAGAGCGACAGGAGATGGAAGAGATATGTTCAATGAAGGAGAGGGAGGAATCCAGGATGACCTTTAGGATATCTGAAAGAGGACACCAACGGGATGGTAGTGGATGTAAGAGTAGGGGCTAAAGAGGGGGAAGGAGTCCCGAAGGTAATCCAGGTGGCAGATGATTTAGCCGGGTTCAGATGTAGATAGTTAGAGATCAACCAAGAATGAATACGGGCCAGGCAAGAATTCAGCAAGGAAAGTTCAGGAGCAACGGAGTTAGTACGGTGTAGAATAATGCTATCATCTACATAGTAATATGCAGAGATGCCAGATTGTTGAAAAGAAGACAGAGAGGGGCCAAAAAAGCATTAAAGAGAAGGGGGTGGGCAGGGCTGAACCCTGTGGGTCACCACAGGGAAGGGCAATAGAAGGAGAAGCTGATGTTTTGGAAAGAATGGAAAAAGAACTTGCAGTGAGGAAAGATCAAAACCATTTCAGCGGGGTTCCGGAAACACTGAAATCTGAGAGACAAGTAAATAACCACTTAACAGAAGAAAGCTTTATTTTAAAAAAACAAAAAAACCTTTTTTGCATGTAATGGACTGTATTACCCAGGGAAATGTTTTTTCAGATTGCTTTATGTCAAGTAAAATGTTAGATTTCTATTTTCAGAATGATTGAAGTCATTCACCAATATGTTTACAACCTTTGTGGTCAGAAAGGGGTTTTTTTTGGCAATAAAAGTTGTATAGCTTGATAATAAATTCTTTCATCTGGTCTATCCACGCAAAGCATTCTTGCCGGTTATTTCTAGCATGAAGTTTTCCCATATGTAAAACATGTGGGATATCTTGTTACACTTATCCATAATTCCTCTGGAACGGGAAATATGCTATGTATGGATTTCTTAGCTTTTCAGATTATTTACTTTTCCAAAAGGACCTCAACGTCTTTAAAATACTCTGGGCCCACTATTCAAAATTGTTTATCCTGTTGGCAGGGCCTGCTTACCGGATAAAGCTTGCGGAGCCCAGTATTCAATAGCACTATCTACATAATGCCACTGAATATTTTCATTAACTGCTGCGGCTCTATCTGGATAGTGCCAGAGAGGTCCGTGGGTGGGGTGAAGGCGATGCTGTATCTTATCCATTTAGGGGCGATTTTCAGTCTGCCGACTGGATAAAAAGCTACATAGAGTTAGAACAAAAAAAAGCAGATCAAACTTTATGTAGTTTGGCTATCCGGAGAGCAGTTGAATTATCACCACTATCTGCAAAGCTAGCAGTGATCATCACTGAAACCGGATATTCAAGCTACTACCCTGGCATTTCTGCTGAATATTCATTTTCATTTTGATTGTGGCAGCCACTGTTTACAAAACTGCTTACCGTTGAGGGCTGAACATTATGTGTCCTCTTTTTATGCTTGACATCCATGTAAGCCTCGTTAATCACATAAAATGCATCATCGTCATCTGTAATATGGCTTAAGATTGTTGGAATCCAAGATGGCTATCCTGCTCACCTATATCATTTCTATTGAAAGCTATCAATTTTGTCAAAAAGACATCAGAAAATAAATGACTCGAGTAACCAAAGAATCTACAAAAGCAAGTGAGGATGCATATTATATATTTTGAGTTTGTGAGACCTTTCCTCTGTTCTTGAGTGTAATTTTCCATATCTAGAAAAGATCAAGTAAGAAGCCCAGTTGGTTGAACGAGCTAATGATAGTAGTTGAAATGGATTTTCTTCACTTAATCTTAATCTGGAGTTTTCCTACGCTTTAAGAAGAAGAACTAGGTTACCAATTCTGCATTATTGTTCTTCTTTACCTAAAATTAGATTGCTGCTACCATTATTTTTACATCCCAATCTAGGTAGACATTTCTTTAGACGTGACAAATTAAAAATGACATTGAATTTCCCAGTCTTCCAATTTTTTTCTTCAAGCTTGTTTGCATTAAATAATGTTTATAACACAAAAGTAGAACAAAGTAAAGCAACCAAGATGATACAAAAGAAAGCAGCCTTCCTGAACTTTTGGAGTCAGTGGGGGAGACGCCATGGATGCAGTCCTACCAGTGTCAGACTTCCAGGAGGTTTGGGGTAACTACTACAAAACAGCCATGGTTAAAGCCCTATAGCTGTATTAGGTGCCTAAGACTGGTGCAATAAGATGCAGGGATATAACTTTTACATGAATAGCCATGCTTGGGACAGGTGTGGAGGATAATGCTAGGAATTAAGGATGTGCATGGGAGAAATGTTTCAGTTCATTTAGGTTTTTATTTATTTTTTTCCCATTTTTTCTCATTTCATTTCAGCGTTTTAGCACACATAAAATCATTTTAGTGTGCTAAATTATATAGAGCGTATGCTTAAATATAGAAATGAAACAAAATGAAAGCCATGGGATAAAAGGCAATGCACTATTGTGGTTTGGAAACTGGCTAAAAGACGGGAAACAGAAAAGTGTCAATAGTGCCCTAAGGGCTTTACTGAGATCTGTGCTGTATTCAGGGCTGGCCTCAAAGTTGGTGCCTTAGACACACTTTTAGCCTTACAGCCCCCCTGGCTGTCAGAATCTATTGCTTAACTTTGAATTCCCTGCTACCTACCACCTCCCAGAAGCTGCTGCCCTACGTGATCACCTAGTTTGCCACTTTGCCTCATGGTTAGATCAGCTCTGAACATATTCATAAATAGTCTAGAGAAGGTACAGTAAGTGAGCTAATCAAATTTGTGAATGACACAAAATTATTCAGTCATTAAAACTGCAGAGGATTATGAGGGATTGCAGGAAGATTTTATGAGACTAGGAGACTAGATATCTATAGAGCAGATGGAATTTAATGTGGACAAGTGCAAAGTAATGAACATAGAGAAAAATAATCCTAACCAATGTTCTCGCTAAGCTGCGCCGAGTCCTCCACCGACATCCTGAGGGTTTGCCGATGCTGTGTGATTCTAACTGCGATGACTTTCGCGATTGCTCAGCGCTGCTAAGCGGGAACATTGATCCTAACTACAAATACCAAATGCTGAGTGCGGAGTTAGAAGTTATCACCCAAGAAAAAGATCTTGGAGTTACGAACAAGAAACTGAAATCTTCAGCCCAGAGTACCACAGCTGCCAAAAAAGCAAATAGAATGCTAGGGATTATCCAAAAAGAAATGGAAAACAAAATTGAGATTATCACAGTGCCTCTGTATGAGTCCACAGTGTGAGTGCATCTTGGGTACTATGTGCAGTTCTGGTTGTCCCATCTCCAAAAGCATATAGTGGAATTAGAAATGGTTCGGAGAAGGCAAAAAAAAAAAAAAAGATAAAAGGGATGGAATATCTTCCTTATAAAGAATGGTTAAACAGGCTAGGGTTATCCAGCTTGCAAGACAGGCGATAGAGAGGAAGTTTATAAAATCATGAATGGAGTGAAATGGTTAAATAAGGAACAGTTGTTCAATTTTGCAAACAGTAAAAGAAGAAAGCACCCTATAAAATTAAAAATTAGCAGATTGAAATATTTTTTCATTCAGCGCATAATTAAGCAGTGGAATCGGTTGTGAAAGCATGTGGTCAAGGTGAGCAACATTGTTGGGTTCAGAAGAGGTTTGGACAAGTTTCTGGAACAACAGTTGTTAGATAGGTAGAGTTGGGAGAGTCATTGCTTATTGGAAATCAGCATTGAGAATCTTAGGGGTATGTTTACTAAACCTTCTTAACGTGCGCGCTGTGCAATTATCACGCGCTAAGGTACCTTAGCACACGATAATGACGCTTTACGGGGCACAAATGCGCTTTAGTGCGCGCTCACGGTGAATGATCCCACAGTGAAATAGCACTGATCAGGGTTTCCCTCTCCATTGGACAGGTTACCTATGGCATGCACATGTTCCACAACAGCAGGGCGGGCATGTCGGAATGGGCAACTGGACAGATGCTGGGAAAGGGGATACAGAGGGCTGCAGGCGGCACATGCTGTGGTGCAGCTGGGGCACAGTGCGGACTAGGCAGATGCCTAGGTGGCACTTAGGAATGCTGAAACTGAACAGCAGCCAGACAGCAACTGATGAGGGCCCAACATGGGCACGAGAGTGTTTATCACAGTGTCACAGGGGATAGTACCCAGCAGGTACCCCCAAGGTCACAGAACATTGGCAGGCGGTGTTGGGGGGGAAGCGTGGATGCCTATGCAGGCATCCCTACCCCAGAACACGCACCATAGGCAGCCACCTACCTGCACACTGGATGGCTTGAGATTGCACACCACCAGCACCACCAGCAGAAGGGCATGTCAGCATGGTGGCAGAGGGGTACTGGTGGTGGAGGGGGCAGTGGCAGCTTCCCAGAGCAGACCATGGCCTATCCCTGTGTAGGTGGGTGCCATGCACTGCAACAGACAGGCCCTGCCGGACAAACAGTCATGGTATCACCAGGGAATGCACTGTCTCTGTGGCAAAACGGTGGTGCAGTGCACACAACCAGTGTGTTTGGAGGCAGAAGGTCACAGGTTCAAGTCTGCCAACCCAGTCCCCATATTTTACGTGCTAATACAGACAGAACGTTTATTGCAGATGATGTAAACGTGCCCAAAACACCTACATTTTACCCTACAGAACAAAGACACCATAAACAGGCGCATTACCTAGAGCTCTCCCAAATGCAGTCCTGGAGAGCCAAACACCATTCAGGTTCCATGCTGCCTCTAATAAAGATGCCTGTGCTGCATATCTATGCACCACCCCCCATGGTATGCAGATGTATCTCATGCATATTCATGAGGGACAGCATGAAAACCCGAACAGTGTTTGGCACACCAGGACTGGAGTTGGGAACCTCTGCCGTAAAGCAGCAGCTAACAGGGGCAGACACACCCACACCCACAGGCTCCATTAGCCAATGCCTCCTGGAGAGGCAGGACATTGGGCCCTGCGTGCATCTCCCAATACTAGCACTTGCATACCTTAGCAATGCCACCCTACACCTGGGAATACGGTACACAGCTATCAAAAGTTTGCTATGATTACTGGCAGATAGCAATTCCTGCGTTAAGCACAGTTTGCTGATTGAGCTCCATCATAGCAACCTTGCTGATGTCTGTGGAGTGTGCTTCAGGTCTGGTCTCTGACAGTGTTTACCACCCTGGGGAGTGACCCCCAACAGTATTGCGTACCATATCCATGCCTGCACTGTGCCCAGGACTGGTGTGGTGGCCAGGGCTGCTAAACTCCTCTATAGTAGCACAATGCTGGCATAGGTGTGGGAGTGTGTGTCTGTCTATCCAGTGTGTGGTGGCTGCAAACACCCTCCACAGCCCACACTGCCAGCACTGTTTATTTATTTATTTTATTTATTCATAGTCTCTTCTATACCGCACTATTCAGCATCAGCGCGGTTTACAATGAACAAAGAATTTACACATTTCCGATGGTACTTTGTGCTTACAGTTGAACAGGCAAAACAACTTGGATAACAGGGGTAACTATTTACAATTTATAACATAATCATGAACACTTCTTGGTTTCAGTCTTAGGGGTTTTGGGTGGTCTGTGAGGTGATTGAAGTGTCTGCATTGGTTACTGGGTAATACAAGAGGAAGAGGTGGTGTTTCAAGGCTTTTCTGAACTGCAATAGATCTGGGATTGCTCGGATGCCTTGAGGGAGGCTGTTCCAACACCTCGGTGTACAGAACTTGAAGGCCCTGTCTGCTGTTGCCTTGGTGTATTGTGTTATTGATTTTGGGACCACTAGTATGTTGAGTGATACTGACCGTCTGTCCCTGTTGTGGGGTGTCATCTGGATCAGATCCGTTAGTGATGCAGATGAGAGCCCTTTGATGGCCTTGAAAGTAAGTAGTAATGACTTGTAAGTGAGTCTACTTCATATCGGAAGCCAATGGAGTTGTTTTAGGATGGGTGTGACATGGTCTTTCCTGGATGCTCCGTGTAGGACTCTTGCTGCGGCGTTCATTGCCAGTTGCAGTGGGTGCAAGGTGGCTTGAGGGAGCCCTTGTAAGATTGAGTTCGCATAATCAAAATGTGGTATGATTAGGGCCTGGTAGATGGTTCTGAAATCATCTGGCTCTAGCAGGGATCGTAGCTGTCTAAGGGAACAGATTTTATGGTATACCGCTCTTACAATGTTTCCTATGTGCGCCTTCATATCCAAGTGCTGGTCTAAAGTGACGCCAAGGTATCTGATAATGGGCTTGGTCTGGATTTCTGCTTCCTTCACCTTCAAGAAGGGCGGAGCAGTGAAGTTTCGGTCTTTTGTGATGAACAACACCTCCGTTTTCTTGTGTTGGATCCTGAGGTTTTGGGATTGCAGCCAGTTGGATACTACATTTATGCAGTTTGTTAAGGGAGTGAGGTCGGGGTTCTCTGTTGTAAAAGGCATGTATAACAGCACATCATCTGTGTATATCATGCAGTTGATACTGAAGGACCGTATCAGGTTGCAGATAGGCTGCATGTATATATTGAACATAAGGGCAGAGAGGGAGGAGCCTTGTGGGACCCCCTGCTTTTGATGGAATAGATCTGATGAAGTATCGTTGGATCGTACCTGCTGCCACCTGTCAGAGACGTAGGACCTGCACCACTCAAGTGCTTTATCGGTAATTCCCTTCCCCTCGAGTCGTTCAAGGAGGCGTTTGTGGCTCACGGAGTCGAATGCCGCTGCTATGTCTAGGAAGACAAGGACGAACCCTTGGCGGATGTTGTCGATGCCTGTTAATATGTTGCTGAAGAGAGTAGTGAGCAGTGTTTCCACACCGTGGGCTTCTCTAAAGCCGTGTTGGCATGGGTCTAGTGGTGCGTTAGTTTCTATGTGCTCTTCGATTTGTCTTTGAACTTCCTTTTCCATTATTTTTGCCAGCAACGGTATGCTTGATATTGGTCTATAAGATTCTGGCTTCAGAGGGTCGAGCTTGTTGTTTTTTAGTAATGGCCTTATGGATGTGCGTTTGAGGGTACGTGGGAAAGTTCCTGTTGTGAATGAATGTTCCATGAGTCTGGATATGAATGGGCTCAGGTGGTTTCGTAGTTCTTTGATCCAGAACGCAGGGCATGGATCGTTTTGGGCGGTGGTCATGTTGATGCCCGCAATGGTGTCCTCGATGCGCAGTTTGGGCGGTATTGCGAAGATGGTGAGTAGAGTCTGATCATATGGTTCAAGGATCTTGCAAGGTGTTGGGATGTTGTCAATCTGGCAGAGTTTGGATTGTAAGTAGTCGGCGAATGTTTGAGGGTGGATTTCGCTAATATGTTCAGAGGTGGGTTCCTTTGTCAAACGCTTGACGATGGCAAACAAGTCATGAGGTTTGTTCAGAGATCTTTTCAGCGTGTCTGCGTGGTAGCGTCTCATTGATTCCGTCACCGCGGTGCGATTTGCTACTAGTTGTGATATATATGCAGTTCTGTCTTCCTCTGAGTGTGAGCGTCGCCATCGTCTCTCAAGTTTCCTTAGGGTTGTGCGTGAGGCCTTCAGCTCTGATGAATACCAGGTTGCAGAGTGTCGCTTCCCATGGAGTTTGTTAGTTGATGGACAAACGGCGATCGAACTGAGTGTATTATTCCAGTCGGAGATTAAATCATCTGGGTTGTGTGCCGGCGAGGAAGCTAGTGGGAGCATTGTTTTCAGTATCAGGTCTTTGTCGAAAGGCTGGAACCGTCTCGGGGGGGGCACTGGGCTGGCCACTTACTCCTCTTTCTTCCTTTTGGCTACATCTGGGAAGGGGAACTTTGAATAGGATTAACTTGTGATCTGACCATGGAACTGGGTTGATTGATAGCTCCAGGGTGGTTGGTGTGTTGAGGGTTGGCTCAGTTGTGAATATTAGGTCTAGAATGCCTCCTTTGATATGGGTTGGATCCTTGATTAATTGATTATACCCTAAATCCTGTAGAGCTCCAAGAAAAGCTGTTGCATGGGAGTCTTGCAGTGATGGTAGGTTGAAATCTCCTATCATCCAACTTGTTGTATGGAGGTTCTGGGTATTGGAGGCCAAGTCAATTATCGTTGATAGGGCGTCTGGGTCGGCTGATGGAGCACGGTATAGTAGAGTGAAAGAGCAGCACTTGTTTGCTATCGAGATTGTGTCCAGGAGTGTTGAGCTGGTTGCTTCCCTGAGGTTGAACTGGAGGTCAGATTTGGAGATGGCTAGAACACCTCCTCCTCTTTTGCCATTTCTATGACATGTATGTATGGAGAAATTGGAAGGCAGGAGTTGGTTGATTAACACGTTGTCATCGCAAGAAAGCCATGTCTCGGTGATCAGGAGTAGGTCGAGGTTGTGTAGTGATATCATCTCAGAGATGACTGGCCATTTCTTGCGTATCGATCGGGCATTTATCAGTGCACATTTCAGATGTTGGGGGATTGGGTTTTCATCCTGTTTCTTTTTTGTGTCATGTTGTAATGAGATGAGTAGAACGTGGTGGTGGGGAGTTCGGGTAGACTCTCTTGAGTTGTAGAAGGGAGCGTCTGGCCACCTCCTTCTGTAATTGTGGATTGTTGGTATGTGGTTGTGGTTAGTGTGTAGACTGGTAACATTGCCTATTCCTATGGTGATAAGGTAAAGGGTAATTGCGATAATGCAGGACAGGGTCATTTTCTGTGTGTGGAGTGGAGGTGGGTCAGAGATGGAGTCTTGGCTGTTGGGGGTCAGAGGTAAATTACATAGTATGTAAGAGGCAATTACACCATATATCAGAGAATCACAGTTGAACAGATACCAGTATATCAGAGGCAGCTGGAGATGGTAGGTTACTCAGATAAATGATTACATTATTACACAATGCAAATAGTTCTGAGACCTAAGTCCTGCATATTTCTGCGTTGTGTATTAGGAGAATTAAGGTGTTACTTGCGATATTGTGATCAGGAGCTGTGCTTTCGTTCCGTGCTGTACCGATGTCAGCCTGATGGGGATTGGCCTCCGTCAGCGGGCTCCACCGAAGGGCCACGCCAAAGGGCCCTCTGGCGAGGCCCTCTGGCGCGGGCCCGCTTGGTGGCGGCCTCTCTTTAAAGAAGCTGCTGCTCCTCCTCCCACAGCCCCGATTGGGCCGGAGTCGGCAGATGTTGTTGCCCCTCTCTGGAGTCTGCGATGGCTGCTTTTCCCGTCGGTGGCGGCCTCTCTTTAAAGGAGCTGCTGCTCCTCCTCCCACAGCCCCGATTGGGCCGGAGTCGGCAGATGTTGTTGCCCCTCTCGGGAGTCTGCGATGGCTGCTTTTCCCGCCGGTGGCGGCCTCTCTTTAAAGGAGCTGCTGCTCCTCCTCCCACAGCCCTGATTGGGCCGGAGTTGGCAGATGTTGTTCCCCCTCTCGGGAGTCTGTGATGGCTGCGATGGCTGCTTTTCCCTCCGGTGGCGGCCTCTCTTTAAAGGAGCTGCTGCTCCTCCTCCCACAGCCCCGATTGGGCCGGAGTTGGCAGATGTTGTTGCCCCTCTCGGGAGTCTGTGATGGCTGCTGTGGTCACCAGGATAGGGTTAACCCACCCATACCCATGATGCACTGCACATGCAAATCAGCAGTCTACAGATGATCACAAGATGGGGTATGTACCCCCACAGCACCTCGGCCTGGTGGGGGGACCTGACCGTGTGTGGTACTGGCACAGAGTAGCTACACACCGTCACATTGTGCAGGTACTGCACTCACCCTGAGGGTGAGGTGGGGCGCCCAGCACCAGGTCCACAGCAGAGATAGGCCATGCTGCAGGTCCCCAGCAGTGCTAATGTGTGAGATAGGTAGTTTCTGCTGACACGCCTTGGATATATCTGTATGTCTCAGTCAGGTGTAGCCCCTATGGACCCCTAGGAGGATTATGTACCACCACCCTCCTCCTCCTCCAGGGCTGAGGGTGGTAAACAGGGTCTCCCACCAACAGATCCACATTCTACCTCCCTGCAATGGTGGCAGTAGAGGGGACCATCAACCCCAGTCCTGCTGGGGAACAGACACCCTACAGGGCAGTTAATGCAGCTCTGCACACATCCATAATGCAATAGCAGACAGACATTAGGCCTGGATATGCTAAGCTGCACCCCACCACTATCTGATATTCTCCTGCAGCAAGCCTTCAGCCACTGCACCCTGCAAGGCGCTCCATCAAGACACATACCAGCTGCAGACAGTCTGCTAGCTAGTCTTGGCCTGCCAATGTGCCAGTATTGGCCTGCCAATGTGCATAATGAGGAGCAAGGTACCATGGGTATAGCCCGGACAGGGTGGCCTGGCCAGGATGCATCTGCACAGGGCATAGGGCACTGGCTGGGACATTGTAGTGCCCGGCCACCACCTGCACAGACAGGGTGGCCACAGCATGTCCTGCTGGGAGATCACTCTCACCCTGACTGTCAGTGACCACAGCATGGTTAGGCACCCCCATAATGCTATATAGTATTTCTCTCATGTGATATTTATGGGTTTCCTTTTGGGGCCCAGTCACTGACTTATCTGCTTGTTGTGTATGCTGACATCCCAGTTCTGAGTGCACGCATTTCCACCAGGAACATGCACTATGGACTAGCCTTGGCGGACAGTGCACTTTAAAATGTGCCCTTGGGGGTAGCTTATGGGGTGCCTTATGCAGCACCTTATGTTACAGCGCTTTGAGAGTGCATTTGCTAGCAGCAGTAATTAAAATAAAATTAAAATGCCTCATAATGCAATATTACACATAAATGGTACTGCCTCAGCCAGCCTTATTCATTGGGCACAGTGAGGGATTGAACCCATGACCCCTGCACCATCTGTCAGTGTCTTCACCATTGTACTGCAGCCCTGTTCTTCTGTTTGCACATCAGCGCGCCTGCTTATGCTTCCCGTGCGCGTTTCTCATGCGCTAATGTGCGCGGCGCACAAGAGCGCGCGCGCTAATCCCGTTTTGCTACTTTTGACCGGACCGCCCACTCCTTTTATGGCATCCTGCAGACTAATGCGGCGCGCACGTTAAGAGGGTTTAGTAAACATACCCCTTAATGTATGTTTGGGATCTGCTAGGTACCTGTGACCTACACTGACCACTACTAGAGATAGGATGTTGAGCCGGATAGACCTCAGTCGGGCTCGCCTTATCTGACACTTATATTCTTATGATAATTTTGATTTATTTTGTTTCATTATGAATGGAAAACAACACTAAATTGAATATTAAATCAATGTTCCTCTGACTTCTCTATCATTTAAAAATGGCAGCATGGACAGGATTCATTGAAGGATATTAAAAGGGAAATACTAGCAGCTCTGCTGAATGACCAGCTGTATTCCACACTTTAAGAAAAGTGGAAGGAAGTCCAAAAAACTGCCAGCATGACTTAAAGGTGAGGTCACAGAGGCTGTTGTAGCCAAAAAAGCATCTTTCAGGAAATGGAAAAAGGAGCCAAATGACAAAAACTGGAAACAACATAAGCACTGTCAAGTTAGATGTAAGGCATTGATAAGGCAGGCAAAGAGAGAATTTGAGAATAAGCTTGCTGTAAGTACATTCATAGCAAAAAACTTGTGAGAGAGTCAGTTGGACCATTAGATGATAGAAGAGTAAAAGGGGCACTAAGAGGGGACAAGGCCATAGCAGAGAGACTGATTGAATTCTTTGCTTCGGTCTTTACTGAGGAAGATGTAGGGATGTTACCTAGGACTGAAATGGTATTTAAAAGTGATGCCACAGAAGAATTGAAAGAAATAGATACACCGGGAAGATGTATTACAACTATTTGATAAATGGAACAGTAGCAAATCACCTGGACCGGACAGTATACATCCAAGGGTGTTGAAAGAACTGAAATATGAGATTGCAGACCTACTATTAGTAATCTGTGAACTATCATTAAAATCATAGAAACATAGAAATATGATGACAGAAAAAGACCACATGGCCTATCTAGTATGTCCTTCCATATCAACAACTATAACAGTCCCCTTTTTTCCTTTAGAGATCCTCTGTGTTTGTACCAGGCTTTTTTGAATTCAGATACTGTCCTCATCTCTACCACCTCCACTGGGAGACTATTCCACGGATCCACCACTCTTTCCGTAAAGAAATATTTCCGCATATCACTCCTGAATCTATCCCCCTTCACCTTCATCCCATGTTCCCTCATAGCAGAACTTGCTTTCAATTGAAAGAGGCTCTCTTCCTGAACATTTATGCCATGGAGGTATTTAAACATCTCAATCATATCACCTTTATCCCTGCCTTTCCTCTAAGGTGTACATATTAAGATCCTTAGTCTGTCCTCATATGCTTTATAATGAAGACCACTAACCATTTTAGTAGCCACCCTCTGTACTGATTCCATCCTGTTTATATCCTTTTGAAGGTGCAGTTTCCAGAATTGCACACTATACTCCAAATGAGGTCGCACCAAAGACTTATACAGAGGCACTATCACCTCCTTTTTTCTGCTAGCCATTCCTGTAATCATCTGTAATACCTGAAGATTGGAGGATGGCCAATGTAACGCCATTTTTTAAAAAGGGTTCTAGGGGTGATTCGGGAAACTATAGACTGGTGAACTTGACATCAGTACTGGGAAAAATGGTAGAAATCATTATAAAGAACAAAATTACTGATCATGTATATAGTCATGGCTTAATGGGAGACAGCCAACATGGCTTAAGCCAAGGAAGGTCTTGTCTTACCAATCTGTTATGTTTTTTTGAAGATGTGAATAAACAGGTAGACAAAGGTGAGTTGGTTGATATAGTGTATCTGGATTTTCAGAAAGCCTTTGAAAAGGCCCCTCATGAAAGACTCTTGGAAAAGTTAAAAAGTCATGGGATAAGAGGCGGTGTACTATTGTGGATCAGGAACTGGTTAAAAGATAGAAAGCAGAGGGTAGAGCTAAATGGCCAATTTTTCCAATGGAGAAAGGTGAATAGTGGAGTACCCCAGAGATCTGTGCTGGGTCCGTTGCTTTTTAACATATTCATAAATGATCTGGAAATGGGAATAATGTGTGAGGTAATCAAATTTTCAAATGACACAAAATTATTCAAAGTTGTTAAAACCCTTGAGGACTGTGAAAAATTGCAAGAGGACCTTGATAAATTGGAAGACTGGTCATTCAAATGGCAGTTGGAATTTAATGTGGACAAGTGCAAAATTATGTACCTAGGAAAGAACAACCCAAACTATGGTTACATGATGCAAGGTTCCACATTAGGAACCACCACCCAAAAAAAAGATTTAGGCGTCATCGTGGATAACATGTTGAAAACCTCCGCCTAGTGTACAGCGGCAGCCAAGAGAGCAAATAGAATGCTAGGTATCATAAGGAAAGAAATGGAGAATCTTAAAAAGGATATAGCGTTATTAGAAAAGGTACAGAGAAGAGCCACCAAAATGGTAAAGGGGATGGAAGGATACCCCTATGAAGAGAGGCTAAAAGGTTAGGGTTCTTCAACCTGGCAAAAATAGACGGCTGAGGGGAGATATGATAGAGGTCTATAAATTAATGAATGGAGTGGAACAGGTAAATGTAGATAAATTGTTTACACTATAAAAATATAGAAAGACTAGGGGATATGCAATGAAGCTACAGGGTAACCTATTTATGATTAATAAGAGAAAATATTTTTTCTCGAAAACTTGTAATCAAACTCTGGCATTCATTACCGCAGGATGTAGTAAAAGCTGTTGGTGTATCTGGGTTTAAAAAAGGTTTGGACAAGTTCTTGTAGAAAAGGTCCATAAACCATTATTAAAGGGAACCTGGGATATCCACTGCTTGCCCCACTACAAGCATTGTGAACCTGTGTGTTTTGGGGAAACTGCTAGGTACTTGTGACCTAGATTGGCCACGGTTGGAAACACGATACAGGGCTTGATGGACCTTGGTCTGACCTAGTATGGCATATTTTAGTTACTTATATTCTTAATGCTTTTTCAGAGTTGGGAGTGATTCTGGAGGATTGGAGTTCGGTGAATTGGTTCCTGTCCCCAAAAGTGGAAATAAGGAAGAGGTTTGTAACTACAGAGTAATTAATCTGACCTCTGTGGTCAGTAAAGTAATGGAAACTCTGCTAAAACAGAGGATGGTGCGGTTTCTGAATCCAAATGATTACAGGACCTGAGACAGTATGGCTTTAATAGAAATAGGTCTTGTCAGATGAATCCGATCAATTTCTTTGAATGGGTGACTAGAGAATTAGATTGAAGGAGAGCTCTAGATGTGATGTATGGCCTTTGATACCATCATAAAAAACAAAATTACTGAAAATGTAGATAGCCATGGCTTAATTGGAGACAGCCAACATAGCTTTAGCCAAGGAATGTCTTGTCTCACTAATCTGTTATGGTTTTTTCTGAAGGTGTGAATAAACAGGTAGACAAAGGTGAGTCAGTTGATATAGTGTAAATGGACTTTCAGAAAGCCTTTGACAAGATCCCTCCCTTTTGGCAAAATTAAAAAGTCATGGGATAGGAGGCAGTGTACTATTGTGGATCAGGAACTGGTTAAAAGATAGAAAGCAGAGGGTAGGGCTAAATGGCCAATTTTCCCAATGGAGAAAGGTGAATAGTGGTGTACCCCAGGGATCTGTGTTGGCTCCGCTGCTTTTTGACATATTCATAAATGACCTGGAAATAGGAATAACGAGTGAGGTTATCAAATTTGCAGATGACGCAAAACTATTCAAAGTTGTTAAAATCCAAGAGGATTGTGTAAAATTGCAAGAGGACCTTGATAAATTGGAATACTGGGCATTCAAACGGCAGATGAAATTTAATGCGGACAACTGCAAAGTTATGCACCTACGAAAGAATAACCAAAACTATGGTTACACGATGCAAGGTTCCACAATAGGAACTAGCACCTTGGAAAAGGATTTAGGCATCATCGTGGATAACATGTTAAAACCCTTCGCCCAGTGTGCAGCGGCAGCCAAGAGAGCAAATAGAATGCTAGGTAGCATAAGGAAAGGAATGGAGAATAAAACAAAGGATATTTATAATGCCTCTGTATCGCTCCATGGTGTGACCACACCTTGAATATTGTGTGCAATTCTGGTCGCTGTATCTTAAAAAGGATATAGCATTATTTGAAAAGGTACAGAGAAGAGCCACCAAAATGGTAAAGGGGATGGAAGGATACCTCTATGAAGAGAGGCTAAAAAGGTTAGGGCTCTTCAACCTTGAAAAGAGACTACTGAGGGTGAGATATGATAGAGGACTATAAATTAATGAAAGGAGTGAAATGGGTAAACATAGGTTGATTGTTTATGCCATCAAAATATAGAAAGACTAGGGGGCATACAATAAAGCTACAGGGTGTAATCAAACTCTAGAATTTGATACCGGAGAATGTAGTAAAAGCTGTTAGTGTAGCCGGCTTTAAAAAAGGTTTGAACAAGTTCCTGGAGGAAAGGTCCATTAACCATTATTAAAGTGGACCAAGAATATCCACTGCTTACTTCAATATAAGCATTGTGGAATCTCTGTCTTTTGGGGAAACTGCTAGGTACTTGTGACCTAGATTGGCCACTGTTGGAAACAAGATACTGGGCTTGATGGACTTTGGTCTGACCCAATATGGCATAACTTATGTTCATTCTGCATCGGCAACTTATAAATAAATTGAGTGCCGTTGGGATGGATCCAAAGTAACTGACTGGGTAAGAAACTGGTTGAGTAGGAGGTGCCAGAGGGGTAGTAGTAAATGGAGTTCATTCTGAAGATAGGGGTGTTACCAGTGGCTTGCCGGCCCTATTTTTTTGTAACATTATGATAAGTGATATTGTGGAAGGTCTGTTCAGAAAATTATGCCTAGAAGGTATGGATAACATGAGGAGGGATCTAGGAAAGCTTGGTCAAAAATTTGGCAGCTAAGATTTAATGCTACAAAATGCAAGGTCATACAATGGGCATAGTACAGTAGGGGTGGAAAAGTACTTCAATGCACGAAAGATGAGCGGGACCTTGGGGTGATCATATTGGATGATCTTCAAGTGACTATACAGGTAAAAAAGACAATGACAAAAGCCAGAAGGATGCTTGGGTGCATAGGGAGAGAAATGGCCAGAAGGGACAAGGAGGTGATAATGACTTTGTGTGAATCTCTAGTGAGACCTCATTTAGAGTACTGTGTACAATTCTGAAGATTGTGCCTTCAAAAAGATGTAAACAGGATGGTGTCAATCCAGAGGGTGGCTACTAAAATGGTCAGTGGTCTTCATCATAAGACATATGAGGATAGACTTATAGGGCCCGATATTCAGCACCGGTGGCTTGCGCAACTAATGCAGCTAATTGCCAGTACTGAATATCAAACCCAAATATTCAATGCCGGGGTCATATCCAGCCCTGGCATTGAATATCTGGGTTAGTCATTTTTGCCAGTTGGTAACCGGGCAGCAGTGATATTGATCCACTGCCAATTTAGCGATATGTGGCGAATGTTAGGCCAGAGTTTCCTGCGCCTGACTTTTGACACATACTGCTAACCAGGCAGAAGCTCAATATTGCTGCTGCCCAGTTAGCGATTCACACCACCTCCATTCCACCCCAGAATGTCCCTGAAACACCCTAATGTTAAGCGGTTAGTATCAGGGCCGGTAGAGCCGGCAGCTACAGTTACTCAGCGGCACTAACCATGTTTGTGTCGCTTTATATCTCGTTCACTGCAATTAACGCAGTTAGGAGCTCTGCTAACCATGTTAATCATTTGGAATATTGAGCCCATAAATCTCAATATATATAACTTTGGAGGAAAGGTGGGAGATGGGTGATATAAAAGAGACATTCAAATATCTTCTTGAATAAATGCACAGGAGGTGGCCCTCTTTCAGTTGAAAGGAAGCTCTGGATCCAGCAATAATAGGATGAAGATTAAAGGAGGTAGACTCAGGAGTAATTGGAGGAAATATTTCTTTATGGAAAAGGTGGTAGATGTGTGGAACAACCTCCCAGTTGAGGTGGTGGAGATGAGATTTGCATTTGAATTCAAGAAAGCACAGGACAAATACAGAGGATCTCTGAGGGATGAGAAGGCATTGTAGAACTTACTAGTTCTCATGGATAGGCAGACTGGATAGGCCATATGATCTTTATCCTGCCATTGTTTTCTATGTTTCAATATCCCAAGTGGGAACAAAGTTGAGAGATCATTTATTTAGCTGTATTTATATCCCACTTTTCACCGGGTCAAAGCGGTCAATTGGGGGATACATTTAACACAAGGGGATATGAGACACATACGCTAATACTTACAGGGAACATGGGCAATGGAGGGTTAAGTGGCTTGCCCAAGACCACAAGGAGTGCCTATAGGACTAGAAATCCCAGTCCCTCTGGTCTGAGATTGCTGTCCCCAAGTGGGACTTGAACCCCCAGCCCTCCGGCCTGAAGTACCTTGTCCTAACCACTAGACTACTCCATCATATGAAAGATATGACAATTGGGGGGAGGGGAGCTGGTGTTTTTTTTTAGGTTTGGAAATGAATTTACTCATCTTCATCAGTGGTAGAAAACCCAGAGAGAAAGACAACTGGGCAGATTGATTGGACCGTCTATGTCTGTTATTCACTATGTTACTTTTAATATGAATATTGAGTGCATCAATTTACATATTACCCTTTAAGACAATTACCTTATGCATGGCATTAAGAATGCCTCCAAAGTTGCCATAGGAACCACCTCATTAAAGAATTACTGAGTGTGTGCTTATCCCCAATGGTATGCAATGTATACTCTATATATGCCTGTGTGAGCTGTGGAGAATGTACATGGCACTTAGGGGTATGTTTACTAAACTCCGTTGCTGTGCGGGTCCCCGTTAGTGTGCTGGTGCCATATAAGGAGTGGGCGGGCCAGGCAGAAAAAAGCAAAAAACCGGCCCGTACGTGTGTGCGTCGCGCTAATGTGCGGGGCCCACATTAGCGCGTGGGAAGGCTAAGTGGGGCGCTGCTGCAAAACCAAACAACAGAGCCGTAGTACAATGGTGAAAACACCAACCAATGGTGCAGGGGCCAGGGGTTCAAACCCCCATTGCACTCAACAAAAAAGACCAGCTGAAGCATCAACATTTATGGGCAAAAGTGCTTAGGAGGCATATTAATTTTGGGCGGCAGAAGGCGGCGCACTGTTATTTTTATTACGGCATGAGGCGGCGCACTGTTTAGTGTGGGCGGCAGATGGCGGCACATTGGTAAGTTTGGGCGGCAGAAGGCTGTCCGCTGATAAATGTGGGCAACAGAAGGCGGCGAGCCGGTGGGCAGAAGGCGGCGCGCTGATGTGTGAGGGGGCAGTCCAATAGTGGGAGGGAGAAGTGGCGCGCTGATGTACAAATAGCAGGAACAGAGCCATAGCACAATGGTTAAGACACTAACCACTTGTGCAGGGATCATGGGTTCAATTCCCCACAGTGCCCATTGAAGACAGCTGGCTGAGGCATTATTTTAGGGGCATTTCCATGTTGTGCGGCATAAGGCGGCGCGCTGTTAATTTAGTGCGCCACAAGATGGCGCGCTGATGGCTACAAGGCTGCGCGCGGATGCACAAACACAGGAACAGAGCCACAGCACAATGGTTAGGACACTGGCCAGGGGTTCAACCCCTCACAGTGCCCAGTGAACAAGGCTGGCTGGGGCAGTATGTATCATGGTGAGGAGTGCTGTAGGAGGCATTCCATTTATATTTTATTTCCCACCACTAGTAAACCCGCTCTCACAGTGTGTTAACATACGGATGCCCGTAAGGCACATGTTACAGTGCACTGTCCGCCAAGGCACCCTAGAATGTCCCCTATAGGGCACCATGTATGTTGCGACACAGGGTAATGTATAGTGCACCCTATATGGATGGCAACCATAAGGTGGCCTATAGGGCGCCCTATAAAGCACCCTCAGAGGCACCTAATGGGTATAGTAAGCTGTGTGTGGTTTTGCCGGCATAGACATATGTACAGTAAATAAAAATAAAGCTGTGGACAGCCCTATCAAAGGGCCCCACACCCATGACCTCTGACTGTACAGGGAGTGACGTAACCATTGGGCTACAGCTCTATAGCTGACAGCAAGCCCCTGGCTGGCTGCAGAGAGCCTGCACGTCACCCCACAGACAGTCTGCTGTTGTAGACAGGATAGGGTTAGGCCACCCATACCCATGATGCACTGCACATGCAAATCAGCTGTCCACAGATGCACACAAGATGGGGAATGCACCCCAACAGCTACCCGGCCTGGTAGGGGGAATTGTCCATATGCACCCACACAGCACCTCGGCCTGGTAGGGGGTCCTGAGCGGGTGGACTACCAGCAAAGAGTAGCTACACACCGTCACATTGTGCGGGTACTGTGCTCACCCGGAGAGTGTGATGTGGCGGCCAGGACCAGGTCCACAACACCAGCCATGGCTGGATGAGGCCATGACAGAGCTCCAAAACAGTACTAACCTGTGAGATAGGAAGGTGCTGCAGAAACATGTTGGATATCTCTGTCTGTCTCAGTTAGTGGAAACCCCCATGGACCCCTAGGTGGTCAAAGAACCCCCCCCCCCAAGGGTGGCAAACAGGGCCCCCACCAACAGATCCCCATCCTACCCCCCCCCCCGCACCAATGGCAGTAAAGTGGACCATCAAACCCCAGTCCTGCTGTGGAACAGACACCCTACAGGGCAGTCCCACACACATCCATAACACAATATCAGACAGACTTTAGGCCTGGATATCCAAAGATGCACCCCAGCACTATCTGATATTCATCTGCAGCAAGCCATCAGCCGCTGCACCCTGCAAGGCACTCCATCAAGACACATACCAGCTATGAACAGTCTGCTGGTTAGCCCTGATGGAAATGCATGCACCCAAAACTGGGGTGGCAGCACACACAAACAAAGAGCTCTGTGAGAAGGCCCCAACAGGAAACCCATATATATCATAAGAGAGAAACACAATACAGCACTATGCTGTCATCACTGCACACTCAGGGTGAGAGTGCTCCCCCAGCAGCACATACAGAGGTCCTGTCTGTGTAGGTGGTGGCCTGGCACTACAATGTCACAGCCAGTGCCCTATGCCCTGTGCAGATGCATCCTGGCCAGCCCACCATGTCTGACCTATACCCATGGTACATTGCTGCTCATTATGCACATTGGCAGGCCAATACTGGCAGTAGTGCTGGCAGTGTGGGTTGGGGAAGGTGTTTGCAGCCAACACACACTGTATAGACCAGAGGTGGGCACCTCCGGTCCTGGAGGGCCGCAGACCAGTCAGGTTTTCGGGATATCCCTAATGAACATGCATGAGATATATATGCATTAGAGATATCCTGCCAACCTGACTGGTTTGTGGCCCTCCAGGGCTGGATTTGGAGACCCCTGCCTTATACCTCTGTCATTTAAGATCGTGAGTGGGCAAGGTACAGATGTCCTAGACATCGAAAGGGTATATAGAATGTGTCACATTCCTCCTCGAGTCTTACCACAACCAAAAGTTGTCTAATAGACAATTTTTTGGTGGTGGTGAGAAGTGAGGAGTACTGTGACAAATTCTATCTAACCTTTTTGATGTCTTGGACATCTGCACCTTGTCCACTCACAATCTTAAATGACAGAGGTGTAAGGCAGGGGTCTCCAGATCCAGCCCTGGAGGGCCACAAACCAGTCAGGTTGGCAGGATATCTCTAATGCATATATATCTCATGCATATTCATTAGAGATATCCCGAAAACCTGACTGGTCTGCGGCCCTCCAGGACCAGGTTTGCCCACCCCTGGTATAGACAGACACACACTCCCACACCTATGCCAGCATTGTGCTACTATTGAGGGGGTGATTAGCCTTGGCCACCACACCGGTCCTGGGCACGACACAGGCATGGATATGGTACGCAGTACTGCTGGGGGTCACTCCCCAGGGTGGTGAACACTGTCAGAGGCCAGGCCTGGAGCACGCACCGCAGACACCAAACAGATTGTTCGGATGGGGTCAACTAGCAGTATGTGCGTAACGTAGGGATATCTATCAGCCTGTACTCTTAGCAAACGTTTCAGAGCTGTGTACCTCAGGTGTAGGGTGACATTGCTAAGGTATGCAGGTGCTGGTATTGGGAGATGCAAGCAGGGTCCAATGTTCTGCCTCTACAGGAGACATTGGCCAATGGGGCCTGTGGGTGTGGGTGTGTCTGCCCCTGTTGGCTGCTGCTTTACGGCAGCGCTTCCCCACTCCAGCCCAGTTTTGAATCACACTGTTCGGGTCTTCCTGCTGTCCCTCATGAATATGCATGAGCTACATCTACATGCCGTGGGGGTGGTGCATAGATATACAGCACAGGCATTTGTATGAGTGGCAGCATGGAACCTGACTGGTGTGTGGCCCACCAGGACTGCATTTGGGGGATTCTGCTGTAGGTTCTGCCCCTGTTCATGGTGTCTGTGCTCAGTGGGGTAAAAGATAGATGTATTACCATTGCATATGTCCTTGTCACGAAAGGTGTGTCCTTACTGTCACTGTTTATTTGTGGGGAAAATATGTGGGCAGGATTGCTGGTAGCCCCAGCTGGTCTTTGAACCTGTGACCTTCTGTTCTTGCATGCACTGTCTGTGTGCACTGCACCACTGTGTAGCCACAGCTTGGCTGAATTCCCTGGATAGTCCATGACTGTGGATCCGGCAGGGCCTGTCTGTTGCTGTGGACTGTGCCAGCCTGCACATGGCTAGGCCTCTGTCTTCTGTCGCTAGCAGCCACTGCCCCCTGCACCACATGTACTCGACCGCCAACATGCTGGAATGAGCTTCTCCCATAAAAAGCAGGTGACCTGATTGTAATGTGGCAGTATGGGACTGCATTTGGGGTGCTTGGCTGTGGGTAATGCCCATTGTTGTGGTGTGTGTGCGTTGTTGGGTAAAATATGGGTGTTTTCCCCATGCTTATGTCCCCTGCAATACAGGGGTGTCTGTGCTATCTGTGTTTAGTGGTGGGTAAAATATAGGGACTGGGCTTGCAAGTTCCCCAGCTGGGCTTTGAACCTCTGACCCTCTGGTTCTAGAGGTACTGACTCTGTCTGCTGCACCACACTATGGCCACATAGACAGTGCAGCCCCTGGAGGTAGTAAGCCTGGCAGGATGGAGTCACAAACCCTGCTCTACGCAAATTTACTGTGGGCATATGCACCCTGTCTGGTGACAAACGTGCACATAAACCCCGGAAATGACCACGGGAAATGGGGGACAAAATATCACCATGCTGGGCAACAGTGATATTAATGGGCAACCATAGCAAACACTCCCAGGAAAGCTCCACAAAAGGAAATGTTTTTTGGAAGAGTCTCCGCTCCGTAAACCCTTCTAAAATTCATTTCTTTTTCTGGAGCTTTGCTGGGTGTGTTTTCTGTATTTGCCCATCACTATAACTGTTCCCCAGCTGAATTACTATTTTTAATAGTTCTGTTGTGCTCATTTTCTATTTTTATTTGCACTTTTGTGCTGTGCACATGTATCACACTGCTCACGTTTTGCTGGTTTCCCCGGTTTTCCTGTACATTGCTGACGGAAATGGTTTCTCTTCCCTTTAAATGCTTTCTACCGCGAGTGTTTCCCTCGCGGTAGTTTTTACATGCAAATTCGGGCCCGATACTGTGCGGGGAGCCTCTCCCCTCCCACTCTCCACCCATTGACCCCGTCCCTCCGCCCCTCCGGAGCTTTCCTCTGCCCTCCTTTAGCAGTTCCACGCCTCTATCGGACATTTGCGGGCCCGCACTTGTACGGGGCCCGTTAGTGTGCCGCGCACCTTTGCGGGGGTGACACGCACGTGTGCGGGGCGTTTAAACGCGTTTATTAGCGTTTCAGTGCCGCGTTTCCGTGCGCTCTTTTGCGGCACGCACATTTCCGGTTTTTAGTAAACATCCCCCTTAGTCTACTTTCCAAGGCAGAAGTACTGATGAGGTTCCTAAATGAAAACAAGGCAATGTATCAGTCTTCCTTTCAACACTGTGACCTCTGTGCTCCTTTTACAGTAGTTCAGTTGAAGTGAGTTGCTACGGGGGTCTTGGATTAGATTTGGCAATGTCTAGCACTGTGCTGGAATTCACTGTGAGCAGATACCTCAACAGCATGTTCCTTGGATTGTTTGTTTTGGAACTCTGATCTTAGTCTCAGCCCCCGCTGTTGATGGAGATGGCCAGCAAAAATAGCTGCAAGTGTGTTAAGACAAGACTGTTTCTGTTTTGGAAAAAAGTGTATCAGACACTCGATCTCAGGGTCTCATTTACCTCTGATGGAGCTGTCTTGATGTCAGCTGAGTCACCTTGACTATTGTACGGGGAAGGTACTACATAGCTTACTATGGGGTCAGTTTCATCTGCTTGCCAGTTTCTTATTCATCCCTTGAATTTCCAACTCAGTCAGAAGCAGACCTGAGTTCTGGCACCATAAGCCTTCATTCACCACTACTCTGATATTTTTACCTCTATTTCATAACTTCTCCCAGTTTGCATTGCTCGGTCTTCGCAGTGACAATCCTTGGTCAGGGGCCATGTATCATGGCTCTTTTTGGAATCCTTCAATCAAGGATTCTAAATACAACCACAATGACTTTCTCCTCCCAGGGACTATGAAAGCTGTCTCTGTAGCATCCCCAGCTTCAGCTACTCTGAGGAGCAAAAATCTAATCCACGATTCAAACCAAGGTTTTGCACATGATAACACACAGCAGAACCACTGGGCCATTTCTCAGTGGAGGATTAATGAGCTGATATATTTCCCTTGAAGGGAACCTGCAATTCTGGAACTGCTTGGCTAGATGATGTCTTATCGAACAACTCACTGAAAACTGATTCTGCAAGAACAGGCCTTTCAGGGTGCTAATGATTCTTCCTTGGCTTAAAGTCATGGAGGTCAAACCCAAACACACATTTTTCACATTTGCTAGTCCCCTCCTATGGTGGTGCCTTTGATCTCTGCATGCTAAAGTGCTTATTCTAGAAAGGGGCTGTGGAAAGTTATGTGCTAGAAACACAAGTCACTATTTTGAAGTATTTACGGGGGTGAATGGGTACTTATGCACATGCTTGAGGTGGTTGCTATTCTGTAAGTCCCATCATGTGTACTTTCATTTAGGGCATGCACAGAGGCCTAAATTTACACATGTAATATACAACAGATTATAACTTGCGTGCATTTTCTCCACTTCTAGGCATGGGCATCTACACCTGCTTCAGAGGTGCCCCTATTCTATATGGTAAAGCATACTCACGCTTAACTTTATAGAATGGGCGCCACATTCTCGCATGGCAATGCATGTTATCTGTGCGGGAGTTTGAAGAATTTGAGTTTGAAGAATTACCCTCACATGCACCTCAATATACTTCTTCACATTAAAGATTAACTGCCAAACTCTTGATGACTTGCATTGACTATGACAATTTTATTGATATATTTTAAAAAATGATTTCTATTGAACGTTTCCCCAAGGACAATTAGACATTGCCCACCATTATTTGTGTAATTCTTTGGTTTAGTTTACTTTATTTTTAAATTCAATGTTTTCTCCTATGATCTGATTTTGTTTCCTTAATGGATGAAGAAGCATTTGATAGTGCTTTTTTGGTATATTTTGGGAATGGTAATTCAAGTTTAAACATGAAAGATTAATCATACCTTCTTCCAATAAAAGTTATCCTTGTTGGCCAATAATCCCGTATTCTCCAGGACCAATATGGCAACTGGAACAATAGCCTTGTACAAAACATTCTATGTCATTGTTCTAAGTCACTTTGGGCATTGAGAAAATGTTAAGTAGATAATAGCCCATTGTCATTGGAAGGTGGAGTCAAAAGATTTTGCAAATTTTTTTTTTTTTTTTTTAAACTTTTATTTTCATTTTGCAACAAACAAAAGAAAAAAACAACACACCAAAGGAGACAAAACAAGTATACAATAAGGAAAAACAAACCCTATTACCCCCCACCCCCCCTGCTTCTTCTCTAAGTCGACAGTATCAGCATGTGAGCGCTTCCAAACAACAGTGATTGTACATCAAACGAACATAAATAGCATCTGCGATACAGAATAATCATGTGACAGAGATTTATACAAATTTAAACAGTCAGATGAGAGCATTTAGCGGTATGAACATAGTCATTGAGCATCTTCCATTTAGACAGATGATGGGGGGTCTGAACGGAAGAAGCAAACATACGAGGTATTTGCTCATATTTGCTGTAAAGACAGACATGATTCCACCATTCATTGGGGCTCAGATGGGAGCTATTTTTCCAGTATTTCGTAATTAGGGAAATAGCAATGCCCAACATAAAGTCTAAAAGGAAGTAAGCCGATTTTGGAAGAGAGGGGATCCCCGCAGCTGAGCGGAGTCCCACTATCCTCCAAGACAGGGGCTCTTGAAAGTGCAAAATAGATTGGATACGACCCCAGACCCGACGCCAGTAATACTGTAGTGCGGGACATTCATACATAACATGAGTTAGTGAACCAATGGCCGCATGGCATGTCCAGCATTTATTGCCCTGGGAGGTGTTCCATTTGGCTAATCTGTCAGGAGTATAGAAACATCGGTGGGCTAGAAAGAAGAGTGTCTGAGTGAGTGAGGCGGATCTGGAGACCCGTGTCACTCTACTCCAGACAAGGCTCCATTGCTCCGGGGTCAAAGTTACATGCAGTTCCCGCTCCCATGCTTTCTGTGCAATAGGGGTACCTCTATTTACAGCAGTACTTAAGGTTTTGTAAAAGTTAGATGCTACACCCGATGAGCTCCCGATAGATCGGACAGTCTCCGACAAGTCTTGGGTAGGGGATTCCGATGGCGGGAGCACCTTAGCACTCCGAAGACAATGCTGTAGTTGCACCAACTGAAAGTAGTGTTTCGCTGGGAGACCAAATTCAATTTGCAATTCACTAAAAGTTTTCCAGCGACCATCATGGAACAACTGGGTAGGGGTCCAAATGCCCCTAGTGTACCAGGGGCTCCACGCCATCGGTTTATTTTGTATTTGAAATTGAGTATTGTACCAGAGCGGGAGTCTGTCTAACGGACAGAATCGGGAGTCTAGAGATTGAATAAGAGTATTAAAGGCACCTAAAGTGTCTAAAAGCATTGGTGGATAGTGGGAGTCTGATGGGAGAGTCATACCAGGGAGAGAAGTAAGAGGAAATGGTTTGCAAAGGTTCTCCTCTATATCTAGCCACACAGGTCTACTCGGTGCTAGATCTTCCAGCCAACGAGCGCCTTGTTTGAGAAGAAAAGAGTGGTGATATTTCAGGAAATCAGGGAATCGGACACCCCCATTGTCCTTATCAGCTTGCAGCTTATGCTTCGCTATCCTAGGTGTCTTGTTTTGCCATAAGTATCTAGTCAGAAGGCCCTCTAAATCTTTATATGTACGTCGAGGTAGGAGACAGGGCAACATTTCTAAAATGTAATTCACTTTAGGAACAATCATCATTTTTATGGTTTCTAGGCGACCCCACCAGGTAAGTGTTAAAGGAGTCCAACGGTGAGTAAGCGCCCGGACTTTAGAGGTTAAGTCTTTGGCATTAAAGGAGATAGCATCTTCCAAAGGAGAGCAATAGTGGACCCCAAGGTATTTGACCATGCGAGGTTGCCATAGAAAGGGAAAGGATTGCATATCTGCTTGATGAATTAGAGAGTTTAATGGGAAGGCTACCGATTTGGTCCAATTTATCTTATACCCCGAGAGTTGTGAATATTTACCGATTTGCTCTAGGACAGCCGGCACCGAGTCTAAAGAGACAAAGAGCATAAGGTCATCAGCATATGCTGAAATTTTAATTTCCCTATGAGAGAAGGGGACTCCATGAATCTCCTCCGATTGCCGGATTAGTAAAGCTAAGGGTTCGAGTGGAAGATCGAAAAGAAGTGGAGACAGTGGGCATCCCTGACGAGTACCGCGTTGAGGGGAAATGGCTGAGACTTTAAAGCATTAGCACAGATACTGGCTGTAGGCTGTGCGTACATGGTGTGGAGACAACGGAGAAAACCTTCTCCGAATCCGTACCAGCGGAGAGTTGCAAACAGGAAAGGCCATTCTAAGCGATCAAAGGCCTTCTCAGCATCAAGTGAGAGGCCGACAAATGGTCGATCAAGATTAACTGCGGTAGTCAGTACATGACATAGAGTCCGAGCATTGTCAGCGGTTGATCTACCGGGAATGAAACCGCATTGATCTGGGTGTATCAAAGTAGACATCCTATCAGAGAGCCGGGTGGAGAGAGTGGTGGCAAATATTTTATAGTCCGCATTTAGGAGGGAAATTGGACGATAGTTGGCTGTTAGTTGCGGATCTCTCCCCTCTTTCTCAAAAACTACTACATTTGCCATAGAAAAGGACCCAGCAGGAGATCCCTCCTCGGCCAGAGCAGAAAAATAAAGTTTCAAAACTGGAGCTAAGTCAGCGTTAAAGGTTTTGTAGAATTCAGCAGGGAGACCGTCCGGGCCGGCAGCTCGACCTGTGGCACATCTCTTGAGAGCAGAATGAATTTCTGATAAAGTGAATGGTTTGTCCATGGCCTCTCTATCTTCGTCAGATAGGGTCGGTCGTTGTACCCCTGAGAGCAATCGTTCAAATACTTCTGGCTCAAAATCACATTCAGATTGATAAAGCCGAGTATAAAAATCACGAAAGAGTTCTAAAATTTCTGTATCGTTAGTGACCAGGCCCCCCCCCCAACGGATTACGGAGAGCGGTAACACGCTTGGCTTCTTTTTGACCTTTCAGGGCATTCGCTAATAGTTTGCCAGCACGGTTATTTTCCCGGTAATACAACCCTTGTTGTGATTCAATATTTTTAGCAGCAGCAGTATATAAAAGCTGATTGTATTGAAAGCGGAGGCGTTGTAAACGGAGTAAAATACATGGGTCAGTACGGGATGTAAGGAGACGCTCCCCAGCTTGTATCTGTTGCTCTAGAATCAGTAAGTGCTGCTTTCTTTGTTTCCCCTGTCGAATTTGGTAGCTGGTTATAGTAGCACGGATAGATGCCTTAAAACCCTCTCACCAAGCCCAGCTCGCTGTGTCATGGGGTGAGTTAAAATGAAAATAATCTTGGATAGCGGCCTTTATGTCAACCTGAAAATCCTTTTGATCCAGTAGGGATCTATCAAAAAACCAAGCACGGGGATGATCATCTCGCGTAGTGACATGCAATGAAAAAGATATGGCAGCATGGTCTGAAATATGAAGAGGATGAGTCCTAGCCGTGTCCACTTGAGAAATCAGTGCTTTGGAAATGAGAAAAAAATCTATTCTAGATTGTGAGTGATGGGGGGCAGAAAAAAAGGTGTACTCTAAGTCGGAGGGGTGAAGCAGCCTCCATATATCTACTAGCGCAAGGTCTTGCATTAGAGCTGTAAGGGTAGCAAGACTCTTGGGTGGGCTACTCGTTCGGGGCGGTTGTCTATCTATCAAAGGGTCTAGCACTTGATTAAAATCGCCACCAAGTATTAATGGAGTATTGGCAGAGGCCTGTGCCAACTGCGCAATACTTGCATAGTAAGCAGGGTTATCCACATTCGGAGCATAAATACAAATACACGTGAATTCACTATCTCCAACCTTAAAATGTGCACGGGTCCATCTACCCTCCTTATCAGAGCTAGTATCTATTACAGTAGCTTGCAAAGACCTCTTAACCAGAATGGCCACCCCACACCGTTTGGAAACGGCGGGAGAATAGGCAGCCACCAGATAAGGTTTAGCATTGAGTTTCAGTGTTTCAGCGGAATTTAGATGCGTATCCTGAAGAAACACTAAATCAGCATGCTCATGATTAAGATAGCTAAGAATTTTCTTTCTTTTGATTGGACTATTGATGCCTTTTACGTTAAGTGATAAGATCTTACATAAGGCCATTGAGCAAGGTTAAAAATTCTGAAAGATAACATGATAGCGCACATAAGTTCACAATGTCCCTCATAGTAACTGTATCTGGCTGTACACATGACATGGTAGAAAATAAGCTAATGTAATACAATGAAGCGCCCCACATTAAAAAATAAGAACCGCAGCGCGGTAGAGAAGAAGCAGAACCCCAGAAATTACTGGCGACCATGTGTCTGCGGGGAGAAACCCCAGAGAAGGCCGAAATTGAAAACATATAACCTGTATAACTGTGCGTGCTCCGAATCCAACCGAGGCACACATCATGGAGGGATAGAAGACCAAGTAAGTCATATATAGACAGAAAGAAAAGTCCAGGCAGTCTCTGTGCTTGGCGATGACCACCACGTCGGGCCCTTCAAAATGGCGAACAGAGCCGGCAGATAATAAGTCCAAGTTGTTGGGTTAACGCATCTGCTCTGCTTCTTTGGAGTCTAAAAATGTTGATAGTAGATCAGGATCTTCGAATGTCCTAGTTTGGTTGTGGAGAGTCACTCGGAGCTTCGCTGGATACAGCAGGCCAAAGCGAGCCTGTAGCTGTTGAAGTCGAGGGTGAAATGCAAGGAGCCTCTTCCGACGGTCCACTGTGGGCTTTGCCAAATCAGGGAAGAAGGAGACTTTATGACTTTCAAACTCCAGATGACGATTCGCCCGGGCAGCATTTAGAATTTGTTCCACTTGTTGATATCGTAGTAATCGAAAGATAATAGGCCGGGGGGTCGTGCGGTTGAGCGCCATATGGGTAGGAACACGATGTGCTCGATCAATTTCCAGGTCTCTATGAAATGTGATCTTCAACAAGGAGGGAAGAGTTTTGAGCAAGAATT
Organism: Ichthyophis bannanicus; assembly: GCA_033557465.1. Classification (NCBI taxonomy): domain Eukaryota; kingdom Metazoa; phylum Chordata; class Amphibia; order Gymnophiona; family Ichthyophiidae; genus Ichthyophis; species Ichthyophis bannanicus. Next base: position 183,515,777 of record CM066041.1, on the reverse strand, counting down.
CTCTGATATCTCCTGCTTCCGCCCCCTCCGGTATTCCAAGGAGCCTCACATTGTTGCGACGGGCGCGATTATTGCTATCTTCTAACTCTTTTTGAAGATTCTGTATCTGGCGCTCAGCCTTGTCCAGTTTGACCAAGCGCACCGCGTGCGAGTCGAGGACCCCCGCCATGTTGTCCTGCCGTAATGAAAGGCTTTCAAGTCGGTCCTGGAGCACACCGAAGTCTTCTCGCATGGCTCGAAGCGCTTCTCCGTTGGACTGCACCAGTTCCTTCACTCCGCGTATTTCCTCTAAGAGCTCCTGATGCATTTCGGGGTTTTCCCGAAGTGGAACCATCTTCTGTGGGGAAGACACCTCTGTTTTGGAGCGTTTTCCGTGTGAAGAAGAAGGAGACCCGAAGTCCAAGCGCGCTGGTTTATGGGCCGCCATCCCCCCGAGGTACCCCGGTAAGTTCGGAGCAAAAAATTGAGTTTATGTAGGTATTAAGTCAGGATTCTGAGTAGGCCTCTCGGGAGCTTCAGCGCGAAGCGTCTAACCCGCTGGACATCAGGCTCCGCCCCAGATTTTGCAAATTTTTGTAAATATACATTGTTTGAATTTAATTCGCATTGTCTGCATTTTTAAGAGGTCAGCATGCAATGCAAACATTTGAAACTAAACTAGAATTTGGTTACTCTACGTATTACTAGTTTGGGCTGATTGTGTGTCGGCAAATAGGGTCTTGGTTTGAAAAACAAACCTCCAGTTCTGTAACAATGATAAATTTCTTTTGAAAATCAGGTTAGTGGAGTTTGTCAGTAAATATCTACCTAAGAGAATCCATGATAAAGGGAACATATGTGTTTAATAAAACTGCCTTTTAGGATGTAACCACATAATTTTTATGATAATTTCAGTGTGCCTCTGCATTCTCTTTTATTTTAAGATCAATAGGAAACTAGAAATGAGGGCTCATGTTTTGAGGTTTATCATGACTGACATCTGATTATATTTTTTCCAGGTTCTGGACAAAGGTATGATTACAAAATCAAACATGAAGGAAGACCACATTTCAGCGGCGAGGCCTCCTTCTCATATTGTCCTTTTTTCCATTGCCTGTTCCAGAATTTCTTTCTAAAAACATCCTGTTAGCTCACAGAGGTAGCCAGCGTTTCTTCTTCACATGATTAGTATTTGCTTACAGTGCCTTGACTCAACATTTCATGGGTAAAAGCATATGTTGTAGAAAAAAGCAGTGGAGGTAGCCTGCCGCCTAATGGGGGGAAAGATTGGTCGATGTCTATCAATGAGACTGGGAGTTCCTATCAGATGCCTGAAGACCTCACAACCTTGTAAGCTCTATGTTCCAAAGTGAATAAAATGCACAAGGCAAGTAGCTGACTAAGCTGTAGTGTGCTTGTTCATAGCCCATTGTATATCTCCATTTATGAATATGCCTGTATGAACTCAGAAACTATATCCTTATCGAAAAAGAAACATGAGAAAGTTCAGCATAGATATCAGAGATAAGGGACTCTTCTACTAAAATGTGGTACGCTGTTGTACTTACTGCACATTTGATTTTATTGGAGACGGCTTGAATGTCAGGCCATTTGCCAGTAGAGAGGTGTTCACATTGTTAATATCTCTATCAACATGATTCAAACTATAAATTGTTTCTTGGACGCATAGCTACAAGGCAAGACAGAAGTGACAAGAATGGCATTAGCACCAGTCTACTGTATCTTCCTTCCCGATGAATTTTCAGTATCTTCTCTCTCCTGGTGTAGTGGATATTCTGCTACAGGAGAGTTCCCAGGCCAAAATTACAAGTATTGTGGTTTTCATAATGCAGAAGTCATGATCAGATTTGACAACAAAAACCCATCTTGCTAGTCTGAGCCTGAAAAATTATTATAGGGAGTGGTGCTCCATGGACAGAGTCAAATATCTGCTCCCTCCCCGCATCGAGTCTGCAAACCCATGTGAGAAAAGAAATACAGTGATCTGCTTGTCTGCAGAGAATGTACCATTTGCATGCAGATTAGCTTCTGTTGACTCAGTATATTGTAGTGTGTCATGCAGATTAGTTTCTGTTGACTCAGTATATTGTAGTGTGTCATGCAGATTAGGCCGTTTTTCCCTCAAAAACAAATGCGGGCCCAACAAGTGATACAGCCACCTACTGCTGTTTATTTTCAACTCCTGATGTCATAAGATTCGGGTTCTAGATGTGGGTCCCCTAAGACCTGCAGAGAATTGTGCCTTGCCTGTCTGCTTCTCTAGCCCTTTCTAAAGCACTGCCTATTCCTCACTTTAATGGGCTCTGGCTTCAGGGGGCATTGTAAAGTATTTCTTAGCCTTCTTGCGTACTCTCTTCATTGCAAACTATTAGTGACCTTTTGGCCCTTGAAATTAGTTAAGCAGTAAATACAGAAAGATATATTTCATTTTTATTCAATCCAAAACTCTTTTACCCTAACATTTATCTGACAGACACCATCTAGTTTATGCAACAAGAAGCTTAAAATCATGTGTCATTTTATTCCATTTTTCATTTGTTTCTATTGAGATTAAGGGTTGGGATTATTCAGGCTCTTCCTCCTTCAATGTCTCCGTCCCTCACAGCCCAATCCCTCACCCTCTTCTTCCGCGATAAAATCAATAAGATTACCATTAAATTCCCTGCTATTTCTTCTGCTCCTCCCTCACTTCAATTTCAACCATGTCCCTCAAACATACCCTACCTCTCTTCCTTTCCTATTGTCTTTGATGAGGAAACCTCTTCTCTTCTCTCCTCTGCTAAACCTACCACTTGCTCCTCTGATCCCATCCCCACCATATAATTTATTTTTTTTGTAGGTTTTATATACCGCTTTATCCATGGAATAGATCAATGAACTATTTCCACACAAAGTGGTTTACACGAAACTCAAAGATTATTACAGTGAAAGTCTTAAACTTCAGGAAATCCTCCATTATCCCTGCTATTTCCCATACTATCAACCTTTCTTTCTCCACTGCCACCTTCTCAAAAAAACATCCCTTGACCCTACTGCTCCCTTTAGCTATCGCCCCATCTTCCTTCTTCCCTTTATTTCCAAACTCATTGAGTGTGCCATTCTTTCTCGCTGTTTTGACTTTCTCTCCACTCATTCCCTCTTTGTTCCCCTTCAGTCTGGCTTCTGCCCTCTTCATTCAACTGAAACAGCCATTGCCAAGGTGTCTAGTGACTTATTCTTGGCAAGGTCTAAAGACCTATACTCAATTCTTATTTTTCTTGACCTTTCTGCTGCCTTCAATACTGTTGACCACTCTCTTCTCCTTGCTACATTACACAGGTACACTAAAAAAAATTTTTTTAAAACTGCCTCTAATGTTTCGATTGATTTTTACGTTTTTTGGTGCGCTGAATCCAAATCTGGTAACCAATTTGCTCCATCACGTACAGATTTTTTGCTACATTGGGTTAGCAGTTTGAGGTGAACGTTTCAGATTGAGTGCGATCGAGATAAAAGTTTCTTTGATGAATTCTTTATACTAATTGTTTAGTAGTTATTCAAATAAGAATAAAGAAAATTGTAACAAGGCAGCACATAAGAATAGAGTAATGTCAACAAAACACACTGTGATGGTAGCAAAATTGTCTGCACTTAAAACAGCAACATACATGTGCACAAACATTGAGCATATAAGAGCGAGGTTAGACACAAAGCAAAGCAAAGAAATGTGCAAAAAATGTTGTACAGGTATGTATGTAAGAACAGAAAACGCAAACCGCACCATTGCAATACATGAAGACAAACACCCGATGGTGTGAAAATAAAATTCTAATAAATGAGATCCGACACTGTGGTAATAACTAGCAAATTTTTATTTCAAAGTTTAGTAAAAACACGATATTTGTCAACACAGTTTAGATTTTAAAGTCATTCTTGGGTCAATCAATCTCCTGGTGGGCCCGTTTCTTCTTCCCCCGAATGCTTCTCTTGGTGCGCTGCTTGGCGTATTTTTCATCTGGGGTTTTCCGCAGCAGCAACCAGCAGAAATCAGCCATCATAGTGGTGTTCCATCTTCCTTGGTACCTTCTCTCTGCGTCCTTGATGTCCTGGTGAAACCTTTCACCTTGTTCTTCACTGTACACCCCCAAGTTTTCGGGAAAGTAGTTCACATGGGAGTGCAAGAAATGGACTTTCAGGCTCATGTTACAGCCTTGTTCTTTGAAGGCATGGAGCATCCTGGCAACAATATCCTTATAGTTCTCATCCCGCCTGTTCCCCAAGAATTTGAGAACAACATCCTTGAAGGAATCCCAGGCTTCTTTTTCCTTCTCAGACATCGTTTCAGCGAATGCTCCATCTGAAATGAGTTTCCTTATATCAGGGCCAACAAACACTCCTTCCTTTAGCTTTGCTTCAGAAAGTCGGGGGAACTTTGAGCAAAGGTACCGAAAGCACTCACCATCTTTTGGAAGGGACTTGATGAATTGCTTAATGAGACCCAACTTAATGTGGAGAGGTGGTAATAGAATTTTATCACGAGGTACCAAGCTCTCATGAAGAACATTTTTCTCACCGGGTCTCAAATACTCCCGAATTGGCCAGTCTTTTTTCCCCCAGTGTAGGTCGCGGGCCCGGCTATCCCACAAGCAAAGGAAGCAGGGATATTTGGTGAAACCGGATTGCTGCCCTATTAGCATGGATAGAATTTTAAAGTCTCCACAAATCATCCACTTATGCTCATCATAACGAATCTTCTGAAGAATCAGGGCCAAATTCTCGTATTTTTCTTGGAGAATAACAGAGTGAGCAATAGGAACTGAAGCGAATGTGTTGCCATTATGAAGAAGAACACCTTTTATGCTGTCTTTTGACAAATCAATGAACAGCCGCCATTCAGCAGGATCATACTTGAGTTTAAACTTTTCCATCACTCCGTATATATCGTTGCAAAATACCAAATCTTCCTCTTTGCTGAAATACTTCAAAAATTGTGTCTCACGGTTGCGGTACCAATAAAAAGTTGTTCCTGGTGACAATAGATTTTTCTGTTTAAGCCGAGAACCTAGCAGTTGGGCAGCATCTTTTGGGAGTCCTAAATCCCGGACTAAATCATTCAATTCAGCTTGAGAGAAAAGTTCAGGTTTCGGATCTGGTTCAGTTTCAAACTCGGAAGTACTGGACTCATCGGGAAAAGCCATCTGATGAGTCTCATCATGATCAGAACCGTCCACACAAATATGATCCAAAGATTTTGGTGGTTCAGGCACAGGTACTTCGTTGCTATGAGGCATAGGCCTAATTGCTGAGGGAAGGTTGGGGTAACTTATTACGTTCTTATTTTTTAAGTTGTATCCCTTCACAATGCAAGAGCAAAAATAGCAGTCACTGCTGTGGTCTCTTTGTTCACGCCACATCATAGGTATTCCGAAAGGAAATGCTTGTTTTTACCTTTCATCCATAAGCGTAGATCTTCCTCACATGTCTTGCACACTTTGTGAGGAGCCCACGGTTTGTCTTGATCGCCTAACTTCAAACCGAAATAGGCGAAATATACTTTTTTAATAAATGCAGAAATGTTCCTCTGCCGCTTTTTCACGGTATATTCCCCACAAATAAAACAAAAACTGTCCGGAGAGTTGACGCAACCTCTGGCTCTGTGAGCCATCACAAATACATAGCACTGCAAACTACAACTGTAGTGAACCACTTCGGAATAAAGCTGGATTACGACTGAGCAAACAAAAAGTAATAATGAACTTGCAAGAAACTGAAATTTGACAGGAATGTTCATGTCGCAACCACCGTGTTTGAGCGAGCGAACGAGGTGAGGCGAACAGGAAAGAACATGCGCCAGCGCGAGTACTGGATTTAGCCCCCCGCCTCCCAATTATCCTGTTAATTTATAAAATGAATACAAAACACTCTAAAATATCATGAGGGAGTGTTTCTAGTTAGTTAACCATTACAACCTCTATTTTGGGCCAAGAAAATAAACTGCAATCGGCTAAAAAGAAATTATGTGAACATTCCTTATATGGGTAAGAAATCTAATTTTGCAAGAAAACGTGACGTGATGGAACATTTTGGCTATTTTTCCTGGATTCAGCACCCCAAAATCTATAGGAATCAGTTGCAAAACTGGAGGCAGTTTTTTGGTAGTGTACCTGTGTTATCTTCTCTTGGCTTTAGAGACTCTATTCTATCTTGGTTCTCTTCCTATCTCTCTAATCGCTCCTTCAGTGTCTGTTCTCAACGTTCATCCTCCTCTGCTATCCCTTTCTCAGCTGGTGTTCCCCAAGGGTCCGTTCTTGACCCACTCCTTTTCTCCCTTTTATACACAATTGCTTAGTTCCCTTACCCCCATTCCTTGGCTCTCAGTATCACTTCCATGTGGATGATTCTCAAATTTATATCTCTTCACCTGACCTTTCTCCTTCTCTCCAGGCATGTATTTCTGCCTGCTTATCTGACATTGCCGCCTGGATGTCTCAGCACCATTTAAAATTGAACATGGCCAAAATCAAGCTTCTGGTTTTCTCCCCTAATTCATCCTCCACACTTCCTCCTTTCTCCATCACTGTTGATAATGCTCCTATCTTTCCTATTTCCTCTCCTCGTAACCTTGGGGTCATCTTTGACTCCTCCCTGTCATTCTCGTCTCATATCCAACAAACTGCTAAATCGTGTTGCTTTTTTCTCTTCAAAATTAACAAGATTCATCCTTTCCTCTCTGCCTCTACTAAGACTCTTGTTCACTCCCTTATTATCTCCCGGCTTGACTACTGCAACCTCCCCCTTGCTGGTCTCCCTCAACCTCATCTTTTCCCTCTACAATCCATTCAAAATTCCACTGTGCAGTTAATTCTTCACCAGTCACGTTACTGTCACATTACTCCTCTTCTAAAGTCCCTCCACTGGCTCCTTATCTGTTACCGCATTCAGTTCAAATTACTTATCTTGACACATAAATGCATTCACTCTGCTCTCTCCTCTCTCCCTATACCCCTCCCTGTGATCTCCATTCCTCTTCTACCTTCCTTCACTCTATGCCTTTCTCTTCTTCCACTAACTCCAGGCTTTGTTCTTTTGACCTTGCTGCTCCATTTGCCTGGAACAAACTACCCTTGTCATTGCATCAAATCTCTTTTTTTGCTCTCTTCAAGTCCAGGCTCAAGACTCACCTCTTTGAGACCGCCTTTGATTCTTAATTCCCTCCCTTCTGTTTCAACTCCTATTGCCCTTATTCCTATTGTATTATTTTGTCTTGTATGTTTGACTTCTAGATTGCAAGCTCTTTGAACAGGGACTGTCTTCTTTTGTGTCTGTACAGCGCAGTGTATGCTTTGTAGCTCTTTATAAATGCTTAATCATAATAATAATAATAATTGTTGAACTTATAGCTAAAACTGCAACCAAAGAAAAAACTAAGATTTTGAGTTCACAGCTAAAACTGCAACTAAAGAAAAAGCTAAGATTTTGCTTTAGTGGAGCATAGCCGTGTATAAAATAAATTGTGAAATAAAAAATAAAACAAAACAAAACCAAATACACACAATGCAAGGATGACTAAGGAGTCTGGTATATTTAAAAAATGAGAACATTGTTAAATGGATTGTGTGAACAAGTTATCTATTCTTGTTGTGAATTAGTGCTATGTTTTTTTGTTAAAGGCAGGGATTTCTGTGGAAAAACAAGCACTACTCAAGAGATTTGAGAACTTAGCCCATTTCAGGCCCTTTATCATTTGTTTTTCCATGCAAAGTTCTGTTTTCAAAAAAGAATGAAATTCAAAGCTTCCCAGATAGTAAAGTTTCAGGTATAGTCTGTTAAACACTATGGCAGACATTCTGATCTCCAAATAGCAGGGTTGTACTTCTGGATGTACAACCCATGCAGAGACCTAGGAAGCTATTCCGATCTCAGCGCTCCCCGCACATACAGAGCATTTGTGCAGGGAACGCTGGACGGGGTGGAAGGGGTCAGGACAGAGGCGGACCGGGATGGAGCGGGGGCGGACTAATGTGCCCGGACATACAGAGACCATTCAGGTCCCCCAGCGCAGTAATGGATGGCCAGATTATTCTACCCCGAAGGTGGAATAAGCCGCGGTGGTCTCCACTGCACAGTGGTGCACACCTCCGCAAAGCATGCCGCCAGCCACATTGTGCCCCTGTAGCCGCAAACCGGTCCATGCGGGCCTTCAGTGCCAGCAGGATTGCGGTCTGCAGGGGTGGACATAGGTGATGGCATTCTGAGCTGTCAGATAAATGGCTTGTTGCCATTGCACCAGAATGCCATGGTTTCCGTGCACCAGCCATGCTGTTCTGGCATCTGGATGGGCAACTGCCCATACATCCATCTCATTGGTGTATGGTTAGCGCCCAGATGTCCAAGTCCCCGATTCCGCCATCGTGGGCATGTCCAGGCCCCATGGCGGCAGAATCGGGTACATTTCCCACATGTCCAGTTTTTGAATAGCCAATGTGAATGGACATGCTGGAACCAGAATCGGCCTTCATGGGGGGGCATTCCATGTGGCGAATATCGTGGTTGGACATACGGGCTGGACATCCAACCTGTGCTCAGCACCTTAGCACAATTCTGCCACCAGCTCTCCCCGCACATACACAGTGTTTGTATGGGGAATGCTGTATGTGCGGGGAAGTGGCCAGCTACTGGAATGTACAGGGCCCTGTAAGTTTCATGGCACCATGCTGCACATCTGGCTTATTCCACTCCAATAGTGGATTAATCCCCGGGGTCTCCCCTGGTATGAGCACTGCACACCCCCGCACACCATTCTGCCAGCCGCGCTCTGCACCTTCAGCCACAATCCAGGCCATAGGGCCATCCGGTGTTGCCCAGACAGTGGTTTGCAGGTGTCCAGGCCCGTCCATTGAGCAAGAATGTTTTTTGCACAGGGCCCCGCGTTTCGGGGGGCCCCGCGCAAAGAACATTCTGCTTTTTTTTCTTAATTAAATAAAAAAAAAAAAAAAAGCTGGCTGCTGCCGCCGCGGCAGCATGGAGTGTCCCGCGGGGCTCCCTCTGCCCGGCGGAACTCTCCCGGCACGGTAGAGCCCCTCTGTGCCGGCTTGCAGATACGCGAAGGGAGAGTGTCTCCCTCGCGTCTCTGTTAAGCCCGCAGGGGCCCCTGCGGGCTTAACAGAGACGCGAGGGAGACACTCTCCCTTCGCGTATCTGCAAGCCGGCACAGAGGGGCTCAGCCACGCCGGGAGAGTTCCGCCGAGCAGAGGGAGCCCCGCGGGACACTCCATGCTGCCGCGGCCAGTTTTTTTTTTTAAAATTGCCATGAGCCGAGGGGGGGGGGGCGGGTAGGACTGGCAATGGGCTAGGGAGGACGGGGGGGTTAAGACTGGCAATGGGCTAGGGAGGGGGGGTTTAAGACTGGCAATGGGCTTGGGCTAGGGCTAGGGCTAGGGAGGGGGGGTTAAGACTGGCAATGGGCTAGGGAGGGGGGGGGGTTAAGACTGGCAATGTGCTTAGGCTAGGGCTAGGGCTAGGGAGGGGGGTTAAGACTGGTAATGGGCTAGGATGGGGGGTTAAGACTGGCAGTGGGCTAGGAGGGGAGGGGTTAAGACTGGCAATGGGCTAGGAGGGGGGGTTAAGACTGGCAATGGGCTAGGGGGGGTTAAGACTGGCAGTGGGCTATGGGGGGGTTAAGACTGGCAATGGGCTGTGGGCTGATGAGGGCTGGCAATGGGCTATGGGGGGGTTAAGAATGGCAAAGGGCTAGGAGGGGGGGTTAAGACTGGGGGTTAAGACTGTCAATGGGCTGGGGGGGTTAAGACTGGCAGTGGGCTGGGGAGGGGGTTAAGACTGGCAATGGGCTATGGGGGGGTTAAGACTGGCAATGGGCTGGGGGGGTTAAGACTGGCAGTGGGCTATGGGGGGGGTTAAGACTGGCAATGGGCTAGGGGGGGTTAAGACTGGCAGTGGACTGGGGAGGGGGGGTTAAGACTGGCAATGGGCTATGGGGGGGGTTAAGACTGGCAGTGGGCTGGGGGGGTTAAGACTGGCAGTGGGCTATGGGGGGGTTAAGACTGGCAATGGGCTGTGGGCTGATGAGGGCTGGCAATGGGCTATGGGGGGGTTAAGACTGGCAATGGGCTATGGGGGGTTAAGACTGGCAATGGGCTGTGGGCTGATGAGGGCTGGCAATGGGCTATGGGGGGGTTAAGACTGGCAATGGGCTATGGGGGGTTAAGACTGGCAATGGGCTGTGGGCTGATGAGGGCTGTCTGGAAATGGGGTGATGAGGGGTTAGGACTGGCAATGGGCTATGGGGGGGTTAAGACTGACAATGGGCTATGGGGGGGTTAAGACTGGCAATGGGCTGTGGGCTGATGAGGGCTGTCTGGAAATGGGGTGATGGGGGGTTAGGACTGGTAGTGTGCTGATTGGGGGGGTTAGGACTGGTAATGGGCTATGGGGGGTTAAGACTGGTAATGGGCTTTGGGCTGATGGGGGCTGTCTGGAAATGGGGTGATTGGGGGTTAGGACTGGTAATGGGCTATGGGCTGATGGGGGCTGTCTGGAAATGGGGTGATTGGAGGTTAGGACTGGTAATGGGCTATGGGGGGGTTAGGACTGATAGTGGGCTGATGGGGGGGTAGGACTGGTAATGGACTATGGGGGGGGGGTTAGGACTGATAATGGGCTATGGGGGGGGCTAGGACAGGAAATGGGCTGATGGGGAGGGGTTAGGACTTGAGGTGGGCTGATGTTGTTAGGACTGGTAATGGGCTGTGGGCTGATGGGGGGGTTTAGCACTGGCAATGGGCTATGGGGGGCTGACTGGAAATGGGCTGATGGGGGGTTAGGACTGGTAATGGATTATAGGGGGGCTTAAACTGAAAATGGGGTGATGGGGGTTAGGACTGGAAGTTGATTGATGGGGGCTAGGACTGGTAATGGGTTGGGGGGTTGCTAGGACTGGAAATGGGCTGAGTGGAAGGGGAGGCTTGAACTGCAAATAGCTGATGGGGAGGGGGCTTGGAATGGAAATGGGCTGTGAGGGAAGGGAGCTAGGACTGAAAATGGGCTGATGGAACAGCTAGGATAGGACTGGAAATGGGCTGTTGGGGGGAGCTAAGATTGGAAATGGACTGTGGTGGGGGCTTGAATTGAAATGGACTCATGGAGGGGCTAGAACTGGAAGTAGGCTCATGGGGGGGCTTGGACTGGAATTGGGCTGAGTGGAGAGGAGCTATGATTTGACATGGGCTGATGGTGGGGCTAGAAAATGACTAGAAATGGGCTGATGGGGGGGGCTAGGATTGGAAATGAACTGATGAAGGGACTTGGACTGGAAATGGATGGGGGAGCTAGGACTGGAAATGGGCTGATGCAGGGACTAGAAGGGAATGGATGCCGGGTGAGACTGGAACTAGAAGGGAGCTGATGTTGGGGGAGGATTAGAATGGGATGGGGCTGGGAGAGTAAAATGGAGAGGGGAAAAATATTTTGTGTAGGAGGGATGAAAAATCTACAATTGGCCGGGTATTGGGAGAGTAATTGGGGATTGAGGATGGAGGGGTAAAATTTGTGTGGATGAAATAGGAATGAGGAAAGAGCAAAAGGAGAAAGATTAGTATGTTAAAGCAGATGTAGAGAGAGAGAATGAAAAAAAAACTAGAAGAGAGAAGAAAGGACAAATGGACAGCAGACGATGGAGAGTTAGCAGAAAACATGAAGAAACCAGAAGAAAGTGGCTGGACCAATTGCAACTGAAAAAAAATGCACAAAAGGTAGAAAGATATCTCTTTATTTTGAATTTATTAACTGGAATATGAAAGCTCTGGGAAATGTGCATCATTAACGTCTGCGCTTTGTTTGGTACAAGAGGAAATTAATTTATAGTTTTATTTCTACAGTGTTGTTGTACATTCCAAGTTTGGCTTTTGGGGTTCCCAGTTTAATTATTGCCTTCCTGTTTCTAAATTGTGATTCCTTGTTTGGTGATGGTCTATGTTCTGCATGTGTAACTGAGCTGAGGTATTCTGTTTATGTAATTCCTATTTGACGTTGCCACTTGTTCTCTTTCCCCAGTATTCTCTGAAATGTATTGGTTTAATATTTGCAGTGTTGCCTTTTGATAGGTAGGGTATGGTGCTTTGTGAGTCCTGGTAATGCTGTCAGGATACGGCGGGTTTGCTATGGGTTCTAAATGGGCAGCGTTTGTAGTAGTTCCTAATGTGCCTGGCGGTTGGCACTGGATTATAGTAATGTAGAAATCTTTTAGTCTTTCTTTATCCATACACTCATTAAGAGACATGTTTACTAAAAGTTAGTGTATGGTAACATTATGCAAATATTTATGCAAATAAGGCCACTTATGCAAATGAGGCCCCACAGCGAGTCTCCGCACATGGCCCCGCACCCCCCTTGGTCCGCCCCTGCAGGTGTCAATGTGGTGCATGCCATTTGTTGCCGTGGTGCCACTGCTCCCATGCACCAGCAGTGGCGTTCTAGCCTGGGGACAGGCAGCTTCCCATACGCTGATCTCCATGATATACAGGGAGCACCCAGATGTGCATCTCCCTGATTCTGCCATCACAGGTACATTTGGGCCCCTTGGCAGTGGAATTGGGTTTATCTCGGCCCCAACTATGTTTTGTGCGGGCACACCGTCCATGAGTGTGGGAGGGGGTATCAGCCTCCACAATGCTTATTTTGAAAGGATTAGTCCTGTTTTGGACGTCTGCCGACATGTATGTGGATGTTGAAATTATGGACACGTCTCCGTAACCATTCCATAAATGCCATTCACAGATTTCTCCAGAACAGTGACATTTAAGTAGGCGCAGGGGAGTTGCAGAGGCTTGTCTGGGGAGGGGCAATGGACTTACACATCCCCGTTCGATCCCAAAAGCAGCAGAGCTGTCTGCAGGCACGTGTATGTTTATTCCTGCTCCAGACAAGAATAGATATCAGGAAAGCGTTTTCACTTTAAAACATCCAGAAAGTGTAGAGAGCATGGAGAATTAAGTGACTAGCTTCAGAGTACAAAGTCCCACACTGGGATTTGAACCTTGACCACACAGTTTTTAAGCTAGCACTGCAACTGTTATGCTATTAGACGTTTTGGCCTTGACATGCTCTCCTGGAGACATCTATATAGACATTTGATACACTTGCTGGAATTGTGCCTGAACTTGCATGTGCCTGCCTTTCTTTTCAGATGTTCTGGCTTTGATGTCGCAGATTGCACTTGGATGTTCCATTTGGAATGTGCCTCTTTAGAGGGTAGTTACTAAAGTGCATTATGACAATAATGCACATTTTTTGCCCCTTTAGCACATGTCAAGGGGCAAAAAATGTGCATTATTTTATTGTAATCACATTACATGCTAATGAAATGAAAGCTCCTGCCCCTCCTCCCCAAACCTGGGCCATCAATGAATTTACAAGGTACCACTGGGGGGGGGGCACCTGGGGTAGGGTGGGAGTGGATTTTCCTAGATGAGGAGACCTTCTTGTTTATTGCTTATTTCGTCCTTACCATGGCTTATTCAAACTTGATATACCATCCTTAGCCAGAAGCACTAGAGCAGTTTACAAACTAGGTAAAAAAAACAATAAGAAGCATAAAAAAATACAGGTTACAACAAAAGAAACCCTTTCCTCCTTCGTCTATTTCTGTAGATAACACTCTTCTACTTCCTGTTTCCTCGGCCTGTAACTTTGGGGTCGTCTTTGACTCCTCCTTCTTCTCCTCATATATCCAGCAGATGGCTGGAGCCTGTTGTTTCTTCCTCTTTAACATTAATGGCGTTGGCCCCTTCCTTTCTGAATACACTGCTCGAACACTTGTCCAGTCTCTGGTTACTTCCAGTCTTGACTGTTGTGACCTTCTTGCTGGTCTCCCTCTGGGTCAACTCTCTCCCCTCCAGTCTATTCAGAACTCTCCTGTGAGACTAGTCTTTCACCAGCCTCAATATGCTCATATTTCCCCTCTTCTCAAATCACTTCATTGGCTTCTCTTCTGTTTCCATATCCAATTCAAATGTCTATAAGTGCATTCAGTCCTCTGCCCCTAACTACCTTTCCTCTCTCCTCTCCAGGGGTGGCCCAAGGGGGGTGCGGGGCCATGTGCGGAGACTCGGTGCGGGGCCTCATTTGCATAAGGGGCCTTATTTGCATAAATATTTGCATAATGTTATCATAGACTAACTTTTAATAAACATGCCTCTTAATGAGTGTATGGATAAAGAAAGACTAAAAGATTTCTACATTACTATTGTGGTGAGGAGAGCTCCCAGGAAGAGATGGAAGTGGAGGAAAACCCTGTTTTTCCCTTTAAAACAAGTGACAGTTCACTTATGCACAGTGCTTGCAAGAAAAAAACTCAGCTCTCTGCTAAGGTCAGGCCACGCCCTAGTTCAGACAGGGAGCCAAGCTTGCTCAGTGATTGGTTACACCTGTGCAAAGGCAAGGGAGTGCCCGGCAGCAAATGGCTTTTAAAAACACATTCAGAGCAGAGAGAGAGAGAAGCACATGGAAGACACGAGAGAAGGGAGACACACACACAGGAGGTGCGGCAGAGAGAGCCAGAAGGAGAAACTCTGAGAGATCCTGGAAAGGGAGAAAGGTTCCAAGGAAACTTTCAAGAGAGTGACTATCTGGGAAGCAGTGGAGAAAGACACCAGAAGGCTGAGTTCCATAGCCTGAAAGATATCAGGAGGAAAGGAATCAGTAGTTGTCTGAGAGACCCGCCCCAAGGTAAAGCCAGCACTTGCAGAGCTAAACAGCTTGCAGGAAAACAGTTTGCTACAGCTAGTGTCCAGGAGCCTGACCTAATGTCTTCATCTGCTAAGAGGTGGGTGGATAGTTTTATGCCTGGAGAAAACAGAAACCCAGATAAGAGCAGAGAAACTGAGCTTTTAACACTAGAAGCATTAAGAAAACTGTTTGCAGAAAGGAAGCTTTACCCTCCCAATACCAGTGTGCCTTCTCATTTTGATTTGCTGTGGAAACAGTTCCAAGAGTTTTTAGAAGACAGGAAGTCTGGGCAAGTTTATAAAACTGGTGAAAGAGAGAAGTACCCAGTATCCATAGAAGATATGCAGGTGGATTCTTGTATGCCAGAGTCTGACTCAGAAATATCACCAATGGATTGCTCTTTTTGTCTCAAGGAGAATTAAGCATTGTTGAACAGGGTTGAAAGACTGTGAAACAATATGGCTTCTAAATTCTTATGACTGCAAAGAGTTGAGAAAAGCCAAGAAGGTGTTTTACTAAGTATGTGAGCTTCTGAAGCCCAGGAGCTGTCATTGGCAAACGTTTGGTTGGGAAAAGAAAACAGCAGCTGTGAAACATTTACCTTGTTATGTTGAATGACCACCAGGAGCTGTGCTCGGTGCAAGTTTATTTTGGATGAAAGCTGCTGCCAAGTGAAAGGCTTTTTGTTGCATTTTTCTCTGTTATCCTGATTTACTCTTATGTTGGAGAAGCATCCTTTTTGCATTTGTGTTTTGAGCTTTAATGCCTTGGGAATCCAACGATAAAATAAATTTTCTTGCTGCCTTAAACCACCGGACTCACAACTACATTTGTCCTTATATAAGTAAGCCAACTACAAGTCCCAGAATCCCTGGGGACAAACAAGGGAAGCTTTATTTAGAAAGGACATTATAAGGCTGTTCTATGCTTGTAAGCCCTCGGGCCCAAGCTAGGGCATCGCACTATAGTCCAGTGCCAACCGCCAGGCACATTAGGAACTACTACAAACACTGCCCATTTAGAACCCATAGCAAACCCGCCGTATCCTAACAGCACTACCAGAACTCACAAAACACCATACCCTACCTATCAAAAGGAAACACTGCAAATATTAAACCAATACATTTCAGAGAATAACAATACATGACCTACTGGGGAAAGAGAACAAGTTGCAATGTCAAATAGGAATTACATAAACAGAATACCTCAGCTCAATTACACATGCAGAACATAGACCATCACCAAACAAGGAATCACAATTTAGAAATAGGAAGACAATAATTAAACTGGGAACCCCAAAAGCCAAACTTGGAATGTACAACAACACTGTAGAAATAAAACTATAAATTAATTTCCTCTTGTACCGAACAAAGCGCAGATGTTAATGATGCACATTTCCCAGAGCTGACATATTCCAGTTAATAAATTCAAAATAAAGAGATATTTTTCTACCTTTTGTGCATTTTTTTTCAGTTGCAATTGCTCCAGCCACTTTCTTCTGGTTTCTTCGTGTCTTCTGCAAACTCTCCATTGTCTGCTGTCCATTTGTCCTTTCTTCTCTCTTCTAGTTTTTTTCCATTCTCTCTCTACATCTGCTTTAACATACTAATCTTTCTCCTTTTGCTCTTTCCTCATTCCTATTTCATCCACTCAAATTTTACACCTCCATCTTCAATCTCCCAATATCCGGCCAATTGTAGATTTGTCTTCCCTCCCACACAAAATATTTTTTCCCCTCTCCATTTTACTCTCCCAGATCCATCCCATTCTAATCCTCCCCCAACATCAGCTCCCTTCTAGTTCCAGCCCCACCTAGCATCCGCTCACTTCTAGTCCCCGCATCAGCCCATTTCCAGTCCTAGCCTCCCATAACCATGTCCAGTCCTAGCCCCCCATAAGCCCATTTCCAATCCTATCCTAGCCCCACCATCAGCCCATTTCCAGTCCTAGCTTCCCCATCCATTTCCAGTCCTATCCGAGTCCCTCCATCAGCTCATTTCCAATCCCAGCCCCCATCAGCCCATTTCTAGTCCTTTCCTAGCCCCACCATCAGCCCATGTCAAATCCCAGCTCCCCTCCACTCAGCCCATTTCTAATCCAAGCCCCCCATGAGCCTACTTCCAGTTCTAGCCCCTCCATGAGTCCATTTCAATCCAAGCCCCCACCGCGGCCTATTTCCAATCTTAGCACCTCCAAAAGCCCATTTCCAGTCCTATCCTAGCCCCTACATTAGCCCATTTCCTATCCTACCCCCCCCCACTCAGCCCTTTTCCAATCCTAGCTCCCTCCACTCACAGCCCATTTCCATTCCAAGCCCCCCTCCCCATCAACTATTTGCAGTTCAAGCCCTCCTTCCACTCAGCCCATTTCCAGTCATAGCAACCCCCCCCAGCCTATTACCAGTCCTAGCCCCCCCATAGCCCATTACGAGTCCTAAGCCCCCATCAGCCCACTTCCAGTCCTAACCCCCCATCAGCCCATTTTTAGTCTTAGCCTCCCCATAGCCCATCACCAGTCCTAACCCCCCATCAGCCCATTTTTAGTCTTAGTCTCCCCATAGCCCATTACCAGTCCTAAGCCCCCATCAGCCCATTTCCATTCCTAGCCCCCCCATAGCCCATTACTAGTCCTAGCCCCCCCATCAGCCCATTTCCAGTCTTAGCCCCCCATCAGCCCATTTCCAGTCCTAGCCCCCCCTCCAGCAGCCCATTTCAAGTCCTAGCCCCCCCATAACCCATTACTAGCCCTAACCCCCCATCAGCCCACTTCCAGTCTTAGCTCCCCCATAGCCCATTACTTGTCATAACCCCCCCATCAGCCCACTTCCAGTCTTTGCCCCCCCCATAGCACATTACCAGTCCTAACCCCCCTCCCCCCATCAGCCCAAATTGATAAAAAAGCAAACTGGCTGCTGCTACAGCTGCCGCTGCCGCCGTGGAAGCAGCAGAATCAAGCGTCCCACTGCGGGGCCCCCCCCTGCCCGGCAAAGCCTCCTTGCAGCATCAGCTCTGGACGGAGTCCCAAAGCGCAGGCTTTCAGAGCTGCGAGAGTTTCTCTTTCTTGCGCGGCTCTGTTAATCCCGCCGGGGCTGATGGGATTTCCCACCAGTCCCGGCAGGCTTAACAGAGCTGCGAGAAGTCAGAGAAGCTCTCCCTTCGCGGCTCTGAAAGCCCGCGCTTTGGGACTCCAGAGCTGATGCTACAAGGAGGCTTTGCCGGGCAGGGGGGGCCCCGCGGCGGGACGCTTGATTCTGCTGCTGCCACGGCGGCAGCAGCAGCAGCAGCCGGTTTGCTTTTTTAAAATCTATTTGGGCTTATGTAGAATGTTTTTTTGCGCGGGGCCCCCTGAAACGCGGGGTCCTGTGCAAAAAACATTTTTGCTCAATGGACGGGCCGGCCCTGCTCCTCTCTCCCTACAACTTTCCTTGTGAACTACACTCTTCCACTGGTCTGCTTCTCTCTATGACCTTTTCTTTCACTGCCAGTTCTAGACTTCAATCCTTTCACCTTGCTGCTCCTTATGCCTGGAACAAACTTTGAGTCTGTACATCAGGTGTCCTCTCACCCTCTTTTAAAATCCATGCTGAAGGCTCACTTCTATGGGGCTGCTTTTGGATCCCGATCCCTTGTTTTCCTTGTATCTCTTCACCGTTCTCTATTCCACTCCTGATTCTTATCTTTGTCTTGTCTGCATTAATTAGATTGTAAGATCTCATGAGCAGGGGCTGTCTTTATATGTATCTGTTACAGTGCTGCATATGCCTTGTAATGCTATATAAGTGATTAGTAGTAGCAGTAGAAACAGAAAAGAGATGAAGAACTGAAGAGATGAGAAAGGGTCTAGGGAAAAATAGAAGAGGGGAAGTGGATTGCAAACTCAAAATAAGGGGTAAGGAATGAAGATCATTGATAGGACAGAAGGGAATCAAGGGAACATCTAACAGAGTGATGATCTACTAATCTATTGGTCTGCAGGCCTACATGCAGCCCCACCTCCCCACCTCAACCCAAGGCCCCCAGCTCTGCTAAGGTAATAGTGAACAGGTATGTTTTTAAATCTTCTCTGAACTTATAGGAGAGTTCCAAGTGCAAGGCCAGAGGCAAATTACTCCACAGAAAAGGGACCTGGAGGAAATAAGCAGTTTGCCTTGTGGACTCCCACCTTGAATAGGTGACTGAAAGGAGAACCGAGAGGCACATGCTGGACAATACAGGATAGAAAGAGAAGTGAGATACAATGGGCCCACAGCATGAAAGACTCGATATACCAAGCTCAACAGCCTGAATTGCCTCCAATAGAGGATGGGGAGTCAGTGATGCTGGAATAGCAGGAGGAAGGCATGGTCATAATTATGGGCAGGACATAAAATCCAGATATCCGTGGTCTGGATGGCCTGACAATGTTTTATGTCCGCATGCCTGAGACCACCGCAGACCATATTACAATAAACCAAGTGAGAGGTGATTGTTGCATGGATCAGAGTATACTGAGTGGCAAGATCTAGATTATTACAGACAGGCTGATATTGGCAAAAAGCCAAAAAAAGGCGCCTTAACCACTGCCAAAATGTGTAATACTAAAGTTACCTCAGAGTCAGTAGCAACCCCCAAGTACAGAAAAGAGTCAACCATTGTTACCCCAGTGCCAAGGAGAAGAGATGCTGTGGACAAGCGAAGTACTAGTGATCCAGGAAGCAGTAGACTTTGCGGGATTAAGATGAAGGCAGTGAAAATTGCAGCCACAATGCCACTCATGAATGCAATGATTAAGTGGGGACAGATCAGGAGCCCAGGCATTTGTTGGGTACACAAGAAGAAGATTGTCTACATAAGGAAAGTGCTAATGCTTTGCCTCTCAATAAGGGCAGATAGCGGACTGAAGAAACTATAAAACAGAATAAGAGAGAGAATAGTACCTTGTGGGACTCTACAGGTTAGTTGATGAGGTGACGAATCTGCAGTAGGGGTCACAATGTAAAAGGAATGACTGGAAAGAAAAGAGGCAATCCACTTGCTTACCTTGCCACCAAGACTGATATCCTAGAGATGGGAAAGCAGACAGCTTTGGTCATCAATGTCAAACGCTGTGGAAAGTTCTTAATAGATCAGTAGAACAACCCTACCCCCATCAAATGAACCACTTCACTGACTAAGGAGACAAGAATTGTCTCCATACTATGGCCCAACCAGAACCTAGCTTGACAGTGGCGAAGAATACAGAAGCAGCCAGAGTACTAACTTCTCAGTGAGCTTAGATGAAAAAGGCAGATTAGATACCAGCTGGTAGTTAGAAAGAAGGGCTGGATCAAGAGTAGGATTTTTTAGCAGAGGCAAATAATTGCTTGCTTGCTTCCAAGGAGCTGGAAACATGTCAGTGAACATATTATGATTTATCAATAAAAGCAGAAATGCCTTCTCAAAGGGGTGATCAGCTTATTGGGCCATATTTTTCTTGGGGTAGTGGTTGTATTGCTAATTTTGGGGTGATGTTGTCATTCTTTTCATGCCCTGGCCGCTAAAATATGGCTTGATGCTTCTGACCACCACTTAAAGTGATGAAGATGGGGAGAAGAGGAGCTGGCTTTGAGCTGAATATCACAACTGGGCAGATTAGAGAATATTTTAAGGGCAACAAACCTTTTTGTTAGAAAGGTAAAAAAAATGTAAACTGAAAAGAAGGCCGCTATGGTTCTCAAAAGAAGAAGCTGAAAAGGTGAAGAAAAAGAGGGAGGCCTTCATGAAATACAAGAGATCACAGAGAGAGGAAGATAGGCATCTATATTTGGAAAAAAAAACTTAAGAGAAGCTAGCAAAGTAGTCGGGAAAGCAAAGGTACAAAAAAAAAAAAAAAAGAAATAGCAAATTCAATAAAATGCGGGGATAAGACATTTTTCCGATATGTTACTGACAGGAGGAAGGGCAAAAGTAGTATTATCAGAATCAAGGGTGCAGGGGAGGAATATGCAGAAACTGATGATAAAGCAAAATTGCTTAACAAATATTTATGTTCTGTGTTCACAGATGAAGGGCCAGGACCAGGACCTCAGAAAACACCCACGAATAGGAACCAAAGCGACGGGGATCTCAAACGATTTTCAGAAGACTGTGTTTGCGAGGAACTAACTAAACTAAAATTAGACAAAGCCATGGGTCCAGATGGGATACATCCAAGAATACTGAGGGAACTTGGGGACATTCTAGCAGCTCCACTGTCTGAACTTTTTAATGCCTCTTTGGAGTTGTGAATGGTGCCAGAGGACAGAAAGGCACATGTGGTCCCTTTACACAAAAGCGGATGTAAGGATGACATTGAGAACTACAAGCTGGTCAGTCTAACCTCTATGGTTAGTAAATTATTGGAAAGGCTACTAAAGGAGAGGATAGTGAGTTTTCTGGAGTCTAATGGATTGCAGGATCCGAGGCAGCATGGATTCACCAGAGGCAGGTCTTGTCAGACATATCTGATAGATTTCTTTGACTGGATGACCAGAGAGTTGGACCAAGGAAGAACCCTAGATGTGGTGTATTTAGATTTCAGTAAAGCCTTTGACATCATTCCAGACAGCTGAGTACTCTAGGGATGGACTCTATAATTACTGATTGGATTAGAAATTGCTTGAGTGGGAGGCAACAAAGGGTACAGGTAAATGGAGCTCACTCTGAGAAGGAGGTGGTTACCAGTGGTGTGCCCCAGGGATCTGTCCTTGGTCCAATTCTGTTTAACATCTTTGTTAGTGATATTGCGGAAGGGCTGTCAGGTAAGGTTTGCTTATTTGCGGATGATTCCAAAATCTGCAATAGAGTAGACAAACAGGAAGGAGTCAATAACATGAAGGGAGATCTAAGTTTGAAGAGTGGTCTAGAATTTGGCAACTGAAATTTAATGCTAAAAAATACAGGGTCATGCATTTAAGCTGCAAAAATCCAAAGGAGCTGTACAGTGTAAGGGATGAGGTACTTCTGTCCAGAAAAGAAGAACGGGACCCTGTGCAAATTGTGTCCGACGATCTTAAAGTAGCTAAACAGGTAGAAAAGGCGACTGAGAAAGCCAGAAGGATGATTTGTTGAATAGGGAGAGGAATGGTCTTCAGAAAAAAGGAGGTGATAATGCCTCTGTATAAGTCTCTGGTGCGACCTCATTTAGAGTATTGTGTGCAATTCTGGAAACTGTACCTTCAAAAGGATATAAGCTGGTTGGAGTTGGTGCAGAGGGTGGTTACTAAAATGGTTAGAGATCTTCAGTATGAAGCATATGAGGACCGACTTAAAGATCTAAATATGTATACTTTAGAACAAAAGCAGGATGGGGAGATATGATAGAAACATTTAAATACCTCCATGACATAAATGCACAGGAGGGTGTCTTTCAATTGAAGGCAAGCTCTGCTACAAGGGGACATAGGATGAGAGTGAAAGGTGATAGACTCAGGAATAATATGCGGAAATATTTCTTTACGGAAATAATGGTAGATGTGTGGTATAGTCTCCCATTGGAGGTGGCGGACACAAGGAGAGTATCTGAATTCAAAAAAGCATGGGACAAACACAGATGATCTCTAAAGGTTAAAAGGGGACTATTGCAGCTGCTGTGGAAGGGCAGACTAGATAGGCCATGTGATCTTTTTCTGCAGTCATGTTTCTGTTTCTATCTAGGAGGCCCATAACTGCTTATAGATATAGTTAAATGACTTTTGCAATAAAATATTTGATTTCTTTTTAAATGTGTCTTCATTATTTATATTCCATCTGCTAGCTGTGTAGGCATTGACTACTAGGTCACAAATGGGAGCAGAATGAGATGCAAGCACTGCTAATAAATCATTTGTATGCCTGAAGCTCTGAAGATTAAAATACTGTTAGGGCATTAATCACATTGCACTAATTTCCTAGAATTAGCAAATGTGCTAAATATCATTATCTCTCTAAGAAGGAAATATTTACTTTTGATCTTACTTTGTTCTTTTTTTTTTTTTCAGTGAAGAAGGGATAATAGAAAATCCTAATAAATCTCCCTCCGTGGCACCTCATCTGCTTTTCACAGAGCTGCTTTTACATTAAAATATATTTAGGGCTTCTGATTTTGTGGTCTATAAAATCTAAATTTTGATGTTTATTTTCCAGCTAATCTATTTTGGTTTTGGGAGGTGGTGGGAGGGAGAGGGTAGGGGAGAGAAATGTATATATTTGATGTTTTATGGTGATTTTTCACTTCAGACGCTGTAATATTGTTCTTTTTTAGTTATTTCCCCAAAATCTCTCCACCCAATGTTTTTCTATAGAAGACATTCCATGTATAATGCCCAACCTCCTACCACCATTTGCCTGGATTAGGCTTGGTAAATATCTCAGATAGTATATTTAGACATGGTTTCACAGAATTTCTGGCACAAGAAGTAATAGGGCGCGGGCAGAGTCCCGGCGCCCACCCATAACCGGGTGCGTGGCCCGGCGCGGGACCCTGCTCGTGCAGGAAGAAGACGGTGGCGCGCGTCAGCGTTAGCACGCTGCGTGCATCTTTCAAAATGATTGGCTCCACTCGAGGCGTAACGAGCGGAGCCAATCAGGGCAGAAGGGAGGCATGTGCTCCGGAGCTCTTTCCGATACTGGTTGTGTTAGAGTTGTGGCCGGACAAGCTGGTTAACCGCAGGGTTCTGTGGTGGTGCGATAACGAGGCGGTGGTCAATGTCATCAATCGTTATTCGCCTCGCTGTAGTCGTGTGGCTTCGCTTATGCGACGGGTGGTATTAGCCTGTATGCGTCTGAATATTGATTTGAAAGCGCGGCATATTCCAGGGCAGGTTAATGAAATTGCTGATGCTCTTTCCCGTTTACAGATGGAGCGTTTTCAGAAGTTGGCGCCGGAGGCAGACAAGTTGGGGCGCGGGGTCCCCTTGAGCTTGTGGAGCTTTGGCCTGCAGCGATGAGGCACCTCTTGAAGAGCTCAGTGGCTGCTAACACCTGGGAAGTTTATCAGCGGGGTTGTGCGCGAGTGCAGAATTTTTTGCGTGAGATGGGCTGGCAGGGTGGGGGAGTGCCTGACATGGGGCTCAGGCAGTACGTAGTGTGGGCAAAGGAGCACGGGGTCACGCGGTCGGCGGTGCGGAGTCATCTGGCGGGGTTTGGATTTTTCACCAGGGCGGTTGGGTGGGACTACGGAGGCAGAGGCTTACTAGCTCGGCGGTTACTCCAAGGTTGGGAGCGGTCTCAGCCGGCTCCGCGGGATCGCCGAAGGCCGATAATGCATGAGTTACTGGAGAGGGTGTGCCGGGAGTTGGTGCGGGTGGCGAGGGCACCCTACAAATATGTGCTCTTCCGGGCGGTGTTCTGTTTGGCCTTTTTCGGGGCCTTCAGGGTCAGTGAGTTGGCGGCAGCTTCGAGAAGAGTGGATAGTGGGAATAGCTTGCATCGGCGGCATGTATGGATGGATAATGGGCGAATGCGGGTTTTGTTAGCAAAGTCCAAAACGGACCAGAAGGGTAAAGGGTTATGGGTGGTCCTTAGGGCGACGGGCGGGCTTACATGCCCGGTCTCCGCCATGCAAGAGTACTTGGCCATTCGCCCGGAGTGCGTAAGTGGTTTGTTTGTGCACGGGGACGCCGCCCCGCTTACGCGTTTTCAAGTCACAGCAGTCTTGCGCTTGTTTTTGCGGCGGATTGGGGAAGACTCTCATCTTTTTTCGTCGCACTATTTTCGGATCTGGGTGGCGACCAGTGCGGCGGCGGCGGGCTTGTCGGGAGAGCGGATACAGAGCATTGGCAGGTGGCGCTCGAAGGCGTTTGAGGGCTATGTGCGATTATGAATAGTCAGCTGGGGGGGGCCGGGGGTTGCTAATGCTGTTCTTTTCTGTTTCAGATGGGGGTAGGAGTGTGCAGGGCTGTTGGATGTTGGGGCACTCCTTCGTCTATTGGGCTTGCCAGCGGGCAGTGCAGCGACCTTGTGGAGTGAACTTGAGTTTGGATCCTGCGGTGGTGGCGGTGTCATGGCTGGGCGAGCGGGGACTGCGGTGGACGCAGCTGCTGCCTTTGCTTCGTCATCATGAGCGCATCAGGGGCCAGCCGGCGATTTTGTTGGTGTACTTGGGGGGTAAAGATATGGCAGCTTGGTCTTGTAAGCAGCTGATCAGGGCCGCCAAAAAGGACTTTGCTGTATTATTTATTTAGCTGTATTTATATCCTGCTTTTCACCGGGTCAAAGCAGTCAATTGGGGGATACATTTAACATGAGGGGATATGAGACACACACACTAATACATACAGGGAACATGGGCATTGGAGGATTAAGTGGCTTGCCCAAGATCACAAGGAGTGCCTATAGGACTAGAAATCCCAATCCCTCCGGCTTGAGATTGCTGTCCCCAGGTGGGACTTGAACCCCCGACCCTCCGGCCTGAAGTACCTTGTCCTAACCACTAGACCACGCCTCCCTCTATTATTATTTTGTATGTTTGCGGGTGTGTTGTTAATATGGTCGGACATCATCCCGAGGCCAGCGTGCTGGGGTCAGCGGCGCTGGTCTCGTGGTCTGAGCAAGATTAATAGGCAGATTGGGAGATGGGTTTGCGAACAAGGTGGGTTGCAGGTTCAGCACCCCTGGGTGGAGGTGGCCTGCTCTGGATTGTACAGGGACGACGGGGTGCACTTATCTCCAGTGGGAATGGATTTGCTCCTGAATGATTGGCAGGAGGCGCTGGAGAAGGTTGTGCGAGAGAGGCCACACTGGTCGCAGCTTGGGGCTATGGGGGGGGGGCGGCACAGGTAGATGTTGTCTCCTGTGCCGGTGGCGGGATCCCGGAGGTCTGGGGTCCGGAGCCTTAGGCGACTTGGGGAGGGGGCGGGGTGCCCTCGACCCGGACAACCCCTGGAAGACTTTTGCTAGTAACATGGCAAAGTCGGATAGGGGTGGCAGAACTTGGCCGTTGGTGGGGACCACGGCTGGAGCGGAGGCATGGCCGCTTTGCTAGTTGTATGGCTGGCGGTGCATCAATCCGCGGGGGTTGGTTGGATCAGTATCTCTGTTTAATGTTAATGAGTTGTTTGAAATAAAGCTGCGACCAGTTGTCACCAAGAATTGCTGTCTGTGGTTATTTGAAGCTAAAGGGGGGTGAGGGGGGTTGAGGGTAGAATAAAGGTGGAGGTAAGGAGAGAGGGTGCGCCGGGTCCGGCTACCCGGTTAGTAACAGGGCACGGGCAGGGTCCCGGCGCCTGCCTGTAACCGGGTGCGCGGCCCGGCGTGGGACCCTGCTTGTGCAGGAAGAAGACAGCGGCGCGCGTCAGCGTTAGCACGCTGCGCGCATCTTTCAAAATGATTGGCTCCACTCGAGGCGTAATGAGCGGAGCCAATCAGGGCAGAAGGGAGGCATGTGCTCCGGAGCTCGTGGCATACCCGGAGCAAATGCGATCGGGCGCCCAACTGGCAGCCCACCCGCCCACCCAATTTGGCTGGATGGGGGGAAATTTAGTCGGGGTGTCACAGCAGGGGGTGGGGGGGGGGTTTGTGTGGGCGGGATCCCAGAGGTCCGGGGTCTGGAGCCTTAGGCGACTTAGGGAGGGGGTGGGGTTCCCTCGACCCAGACAACCCCTGGAAGACTTTTGCTAGTAACATGGCAAAGTCGAATAGGGGTGGCAGAACTTGGCCGTTGGTGGGGACCATGGCTGGAGTGGAGGTGTGGCCGCTTTGCTAGTTGTATGGCTGGCAGTGCATCAATCCGCGGGGGTTGGTTGGATCAGTATCTCTGTTTAATGTTAATGAGTTGTTTGAAATAAAGCTGCGACCAGTTGTCACCAAGAATTTGCTGTCTGTGGTTATTTGAAGCTAAAGGGGGGTGAGGGGGGTTGGGGGTAGAATAGAGGTGGAGGTAAGGAGAGAGGGTGCGCCGGGTCCGGCTACCCGGTTACATGACAAAAGAAAAGTCTTTGGAGTAAGTCTCTAAAGCAGGCATCAATAGATTCACAAAGCAAAAAATCTAGGAAGCGTTTTGGACAAAGCTCCAGACCAGAAAAACTTTGGGCCAATCAGGAAACAGGAACAAATATCAGCAGCAATACAAGACGCAGTTAAGAGAAGGCTTGCTAGAGCCAACCCACATGGAGATCTAATAGGTCTTCTTGAAAGATGCCTGCCTTCTAACTCACTGGTTACTAGTTTGAGGTCAGACTGCCTGTGATGACACTGGGTGGAAAAAAACACAGAATTTTGGGTTTGTTAATGTCGTGTTTGGATTAAAAATGATACAAAACAACATATGGCATAGATATTTCCCATGTCATTTCATATGAATGCACATCCCTAATGTCTATCTCGGTTGAAATGTTGAGAGCACCAAATCATTTTGTGGCATACTGTTTCTTGCAAAGGTAAAGAATAAAATATCTCTCTCCCACACACACATTTCACCAGAGGTCCAATTCCACATCTCCCTAATCCTCTAGGCCCAGGGAAATAACCTGTAAACCTGTGTTGTAAGAACCAGCTACGCTATTGATAGATTATACAACTTTTTATGTTAAATAATTATGCATGGAATCCTGAAAATGAAAGTATGCATACTTGATATGGAGCCACTGGTCTTGCCTGCGACAGCACATGATTAGAGCCTAATTCGATAACCTTTTTCCTTGCATGTTTCCAGCTGCTGGGAAATGCTTGTCATATTATTATAGATTTTTAAAGGCTCCATGATGGTCTGCTATGGAACCATCATTAGTCAGTCTCTTATTTTGGCCTACAGAGTCAATACTGATTAATTCTTTTGATCTAGAAGGAGAAAACACTTGGGATTCTGATCCAGATGTAATCTGAAGCCTCTTGATTTATCTCATATGGTGCTTTTCAGGACTTTTCTTGTCTAGGACAGACTGGATGGGACAGTTTCTCTGCTATATCCTACGTAACTGCATTCTGCAAATTTTGGCTGAAGAAGCTACTAAAATCTTCCACTTTTTCTTTTATGTAATATATATGTCCTAGAACATTCTGTTCAAATTCATATCTGTTGTGAATATTCTTGCTTCTTTCTGGCTGCTGTCAGTGCTTGCAGCGACTCCTCCTCATCTCACAATCCCAGGCCTTTCATGAAATCTCACCATCTGCTTTCCTTGATTGAATATAATAGGCCATGCACTTTTACTGTACAAGGCATTAATTCTTGGGTTCAACTAAAATACCTCTGTGAAGTGTATACATCCTAGAGAATGGGATTTAATCCTAGCTATGCCTTCTGAAATGTCAGTACCTCTCTTGTTACTATGGCAGCACTGAAGATCAGGGGTGGGGGGCTAAGTACTGCAATTTCTCAAATAGATTTGAAGAATAAGCCATCCAGTAAAGAAAGGCTGTCTTGTTTCATAAAGTTCATTTAATTTATGATTAAAGGTTGCACTCCGGGCAACTTTACCATTTGTAGTTTCTGTATATGGACAGCTAAAACACAAAATGCTAGCAATGTATTTTTTAATGTAATTATTTGGGTAACACATTCCAAATAACCCATATAGTTGCACATGATGCAGCCGCTTTTCATGTATACACTGTAGGCAGATGTTCAAAGGCAAACTACTGGCACCGTTACCCTTCAAAAAGAGAAGGGCTAGAAAAAAATGTACCCTATGCATTCGCTCTATAGACATCTATAAGAACATAAGAACATAAGAACATGATATGCCATACT
Source organism: Ichthyophis bannanicus (assembly GCA_033557465.1). Taxonomy (NCBI): domain Eukaryota; kingdom Metazoa; phylum Chordata; class Amphibia; order Gymnophiona; family Ichthyophiidae; genus Ichthyophis; species Ichthyophis bannanicus. The sequence goes on along the minus strand of CM066041.1, from coordinate 183,487,391 downwards.
GGGTCAGACCAAGGTCCATCAAGCCCAGTATCCTGTTTCCAACAGTGGCCAATCTAGGTCATATGTACCTAGCAGTATCTTCAAGAGACACAGGTTCCACAATGCTTGTATTGGGTCAAGCATTGATATCCTGGGTCCCTTTTTAATAATGGTTTATGGACCTTTCCTCCAGGAACTTGTCCAAACCTTTTTTTAAATCCAGCTACTCTAACAGCCTTTACTACATCCTCCGGTAACAAATTCCAGAGTTTGATTAAACGTTGAGTGAAAAAATATTTTCTCTTATTTGTCTTAAATAGTTTACCCTGTAGCTTCATTACATATATTTTTGCTATCCAAAATGAACATTTAATATTTGTGCTATCCAAAATGAACATGAAATATGAGTTATTTGTTCAGGTACTGAAGCTTATTTTTAAATTTATAACTATGCATTTTAATGATGAATGAAAGGTCTGCTTAGTGGCAGCAAATTTATGCAAATGACTGCCCACATGGTGAGAACAGAGATATTTGGGAAACTATTTCTGTATCATGACAGTGTAAAATCAAACCTCCGCAGAATATTTTTTTTAACAAAATGTTCCTGCAAATTTCATTTATGCTGAGTCTTTGGCTGGTTTGTGATTACATTTATTTTTCTACTTTGTTTTTGCAGAATCATTTTTGCTGTTTTTTTCTGGGGTTCTTGCAGAGTGTGGAATGGGGCAGGGACTGAGTGGGGAATGGATGGGGACTGGGACTTGCAGTTAGCGCATGTTACTTACCACGACAGCTTTAATGTAGCAAGATAACACAGATGACTAAATGCCGCCTCAAAAGGTGGATCCTCATTATCCGTCATGCAACATGCGGTGAGTGAATTGTCTCTGCGTTAGCTGCAGATTTGAGGAATTGCCTCCAACTTTTAACACTGAGATTCTACACTTACAGTATGATAATTTGGTAAGCTATCGTGGAGTAACTGCAAAACTTTACCACACTTTAGCAACGGGGCTCTCAAGTCTTTTAAAACATCTTGTAATGCTATGGACTGCCCAAAGAACAAACCAGTTAGTACTAGAAGAGATCAAACCTAAGCTTTCCTTAGAAACTCAAATGACACGACTTTGACTTTTATACTTTGGACACGTGCGAAGAGAGAGATCGTTAGAGAACGACATAATGCTTGGCATGGTAGAAGGTAAATGCAAAAGAGGAAGGCCAGCAATGAGATGGATTGATATAATAACAGCAGCTATGGGTGCCAGTCTATCAACAATGAGCCACCTGACTGACGACCAAACACAATTTAGGTCAACTATCCAGAGGGTCACCATGAGTCAACACCGACTCGACGACACTTAACAGCAACAACAACAACAACAACAATGCTAGATAATGGGCTGCCTTATGGCTCAGTAACACACTGGCTTGTGGAGGACAAGAGTTTGATTTCCAGGACAAGACTCTGCTCTTCATGCAGGTTTGAGGTTACTAAAGAGGCAGCAATCACAGCCTTTGGGAAGCAGAGGCCTAGTGTTTAGCATAACAGGCTGGAACCTGGGAAGCCAGCATTCAGATCCCTTGTGGTTTTGGGCAAGTCAACCAACAAAGTCCATCTCTTCAGGTATGAACTTGGTTTGAAAGCCCTCCAAGGACAAGGAAATACCCACTGTAGCCGAATATGACTTGCCTTGAACTATTGTTAGCTAAATATATGTATCAGAGGTGATACCGAGTGGCCAGACTCAGGGTTCTATGTTACCAGATTCCAGAGGGAGCCCAAAATCTGGCTGCAATATCTGAGCTAAGTAATTTGGAAAAATAGGGGGAAAATCCCAGGTTGCTGATGATATGTAAATGTTTCTGGTGCCACATCCCAACCAAGACCAGATCCAACAGAGCTGAAAGCCCAGCGGAGCAGAAGGAAACTTAATTTAAAAAAATAATAATCTGGTCAGTTCCTTTTAAAATCCACCTTGGATTTCCATGGATCTGGTACAGATTTTCCAGGATTTGAGAAGACCCAAGTGAAAAATCTGAAGGAGTTTTCCTGTGAATATTGGATAGGCGCATGGAGTTTGTTGGAGTTGAATCAGTCTGGCTCAAATCAAGCAGATTTCCGACTAGTTCTTACATCTTTACCCTTAAACTATCATGTAATATTAAAACACATAATTCTTGTGGAGCTACAACAGACTGGCATAGTGACATTTAGAGGTTCATCTTAAAAAACCTACTGAGAAGGTAAGCTACCAGCTGATTTTAGCCAGGTATGTTCAATTAAACCTAAGGTTTATTTATCATATGTCATAATTTTATTGTAAGCCAATAATAAATTTATGACTTGTGACATATACATATTAAAAAAAATACAATTTCAGTTAAATATTTTCATAAAGGTAACTAGTCATTTATTGCAGGTGAGTTCCTTGGCAAGGAGCCTAAAAGATGTAGACACAACAAAGATCATTTGTCCACTTGTTCTGTCCTATTTCCCTGCCATCAGAGCTTCACTGTAGTTATCTCCTTTGACCCTTGTAATATCTTCTTGGAAATTTATTGCAGCCATATCACCCCCACAACCATTGCCACTGAACAGCAAATATGTGCTTGGTTGGGGGTTTGTTCCTGGTTTCTAGAAGAGGTAGCGTAAAACTATCATACACAAACATCCTGACAAAAGTGAATCAATCCAGTTCTATCTCTGTGCAGCACAATCACTCGAACCACTGACACCAAAGCATGGGATAGAGGAAGACCAAGTACACAGGGATCTTCTGTTTCTTCCAGTTGTTCATGTCTTACTATTATTACTAATCATTTGTATAGCACTACAAGGCATACGCAGTGCTGTATATATACAGTAGATGTAAGACACAGTCCCTGCTCATCAGAGCTTGCAATCTAATCAAGACAAAACACATAGCAAAACACATAGCATAAAAATCAAGACATAACGCATAGCAAAACACATAGGGGCTTGTTTACAAAGCCGCGGTAGTGGTTTCCAATCGTTATTGGAGCTGCGGCCCCATTGAAATCATTGATTTGTAAACAAGCCCCATAGAGTAAGTAAGATACACATACAGCAAGTAATGAACAAGAGAGTGAGGAGCATCAGGATCTAAAAGCGGCTTCAGAAGACTGACGCAGAGACTCAGGTAGTTTGCTCCAGGCATATGGAGCAGCAAGATGGAATGAATGAAGTCTGGAGTTGGTAGTGGCAGGGAAGTGCACAGATAAAAGGAATCTGCCAGAGGAGCGGAGTTCCCGAGGAGAAGTGTAGAGTGAGATGAGAGAGGAAAGGTAATGAGGAGCCACAGATTGAATACACTTGTAGGTCAGTAAAAGTTTGAACTGGATTCGGAAACCGATAGGGAGTCAGTGACTTGAGAAGAAGTGTTACATGAGCATAGTGACACTGACGGAAGATAATTGTCTTATCAGTATAATTATTGTGCTGTTCATTCCTCTCCCTGTGTGTGGTTATTTTTTATGGTGTTTGTTATACTGTAATTTATTTTACTGTATTAGTTTTAACCGGGTTGTTGTAAACCGCCATGCTGAAATACTTTTAAATAAATAGAAAAATGTTATCATACCTGGCCACCAATGTTATTTAATTTTATTTTATACCGCTTAATCAGTAAATCAAAGTGGTTTACAGGGAACAAAACTATACAAATAATGTAGTTAACATAAATTGAGAACTCAATATAAGTAACCAAGGCAAAACGTAAGTACATAAAAACATAAGATATGCCATACTGGGTCAGACCAAGGTCCATCAAGCCTGTATCCTGTTTCCAACAGTGGCCAATCCAGGTCACAAGTACCTAGCAGTTTCCCCAAAAGACACAGGTTCCTCAATGCTTGTACTGGGGTCAAGCAGTGATATTCCATGTCTCTTAATAATGGTTTATGGACCTTTCCTCCAGGAACTTGTCCAAACCTTTTTTTAAATTCCAGAGTTTGATTACACTTTGAGTGAAAAAATATTTTCTCTTATTAGTTTTAAATAGGCTACCCTGTAGCTTCATTGCATGTCCACTAATCTTTTTATATTCTGATGACGTAAACAATCGATCTACGTTTACCCGTTCCACTCCATTCATTAATTTATAGACCTCTATCATATCTCCACTTAGCCGTCTCTTTTCCAGGTTGAAGAACCCTAATCTTTTTAGCCTTTCTTCATAGGAGTATCCTTCCATCCCCTTTACCATTTTGGTGGCTCTTCTCTGAACCTTTTCTAATAACGCTATATCCTTTTTAAGATACGGAAACCAGAATTGCACGCAATATTCAAGGTGCGGTCGCACCATGGAACGATACACAGGCATTATAATGTCCTTTGTTTTATTTTCCATTCCTTCCCTTATGATACCTCGCATTCTATTTGCTCTCTTGGCCGCCGCTGCACACTGGGCGGAGGGTTTTAACATGTTATCCACGATGACGCCTAAATCTTTTTCCTGGTTGGTGGTTCCCAATGGTTCCTAGGTTCATAACTTTGCACTTGTCCACATTAAATTTCATCTGCCATTTGGATGCCCAGTCTGCCAATTTATCAAGATCCTCTTGCAATTTTCCACAATACTCTTGGTTTTTAACAACTTTAAATAGTTTTGTGTCATCTGAAAATTTGATAACCTCACTCGCTATTCCCTTTTCCAGGTCATTTATGAATATGTCAAAAAGCAGCGGACCCAGCACAGATCCCTGGGGAACATCACTATTCACCTTTCTCATTTGGAAAATTGGTCATTTAGCCCTACCCTCTGCTTTCTATCTTTTAACCAGTTCCTGATCCACAATAGTACATTACCTCCTATCCCATGACTTTAGTTTTGCCAAAAGTCTCTGATGAGGGACCTAGTCAAAGGCTTTCTGAAAGTCCAGACACACTATATCAACCAACTCACCTTTGTCTACCTGTTTATTCACACCTTCAAAAAAAAATAACAGATTAGTAAGACAAGATCTTCCTTGTCTAAAGCCATGTTGGCTGTCTCCCATTAGGCCATAACTATCTACATGTTCACTAATTTTGTTCTTTATGATGATTTTGTTCTTTATTTTGTTCTACCATTTTTCCAGGTACTGATGTCAGGCTCACCGGTCTGTAGTTTCCCGGATCACCCCTGGAGCCCTTTTTGAAAAATTAGCGTTACATTGGCAACCCCCAATCTTCAGGTATTACAGATTATGAGGGAGGAGTGGTCTAGTGGTTAGGACAAAGTACTTCAGGACCAAGGGCCAGCGGTTCAAGTCCCACCTGGGGAGAGCAATCTCAGGCCAGAGGGACTGGGATTTCTAGTCCTATAGGCACTCCTTGTGGTCTTGGGCAAGCCACTTAACCCTCCATTGCCCATGTTCCCTGTAAGTATTAGTATATGTGTCTCATATCCCCTCGTGTTAAATGTATTCCCCAATTGACTGCTTTGACCCAGTGAAAAGCAGGATATAAATACAGATAAATAAATTACAGATGATTTTAATGATAGTTCACAGATTATTAATAGCAGGTCTGTAATCTCATATTTCAGTTCTTTTAACACCCTTGGATGTATACCATCTGGTCCAGGTGATTTGCTTCTCTTCACTTTATCAAATAGTTGTAATACATCTTCCCGATGTAGCGATATTTCTTTTAATTCTTCTGCAGTATCACCTTTAAATACCATTTCAGTCATGGGTAACATCTCTACATCTTCCTCAGTAAAGACTGAAGTTAAGAATTCATTCAGTCTCTCCACTATAGCCTTGTCCCCTCTTACTGCCCCTTTTACCCCTCTATCATCTAATGGTCCAACTGACTCTCACAGGTTTTTTGCTACAAATGTACTTGAAAAAGTCTTTATTATGCGTTTTTGCTTCCACAGCAAGTTTCTTTTCAAATTCTCTTTGCCTGCCTTATCAATGCCTTGCATTTAACTTGCCAGTGCTTGTGCTGTTTCCAGTTTTCGTCATTTGGCTCTTTTTTCCATTTCCTGAAAGATGCTTTTTTGGCAACAACAGCCTCTGACCTCACCTTTAAACCATGCTGGCAGTTTTTTGGACTTCCTTCCACTTTTCTTAAAGCATGGAATACAGCTGGCCTGGGCTTCCAAGATAGTATTTTTAAACAGTACCCAAGCTTGATGTAAGTCTTTAACCTTAGCAACTGCTCCTTTTAGTTTTTCTTAACTATTATCCTCATCTTATCATAGTCTCCCTTTCAAAAGTTAAAGGTAGTACTGTGGATTTCATTACCATCCCTCCTCCATTAATTAAATTAAACGCAATCATGCTATGATCACTATTGCCAAGTGGCCCCAACACCCTTATCTCTTGCACCATATCTGGTGTTCCACTAAGGACTAAGTCCAAAATGGCTTCCCCTCTAGTCAGTTTATGAACCAGCTGCTCCAAGAAGCAGTCGTCTATTTCATCTAGAAACTTTATCTCCCTAGCATGTGCTGCCATGACACTGACCCAGTCAATACCGGGGTAATTGAAATCACCCATTATTATTACTGTTCTGTAACTTTTGTTAGCTTCCCTGATTTCTTTGAGCATTTCATCATCCATTTGTTCATTCTGGCCAGGCAGTCGATAGTACACCCCCACCCCCACCGCCTTCCCCTTTTTACATGGAATTTCAATTCATAGAGATTCTATGGAGAATTTTGTTTCCTGTAGAACTGTAATTCTTTGTGACTCAATGCCCTCTCATTTAGTGCTATATATTCTAACTCTCCCATCTTATTTTTTAGAGTTCCAGCATTTGCATACAAGCATTTTAGAGACTGTATTTTATTCATATTAATCTGGTTATCGGTAGGCAGGGGTAATTTGGAATCTTTAAGCTCTGTCTGCTTTGTACTCAAGGGCATTTGGGCTACCTTTGTCTTTATTGGAGCCTCTCTGCTGATGTGCTCTAACTTCATATTTTTTTGCAGTATCCTTCAAGGATACATTGTTCCAAACCATGCGCTCTTGGGCGACTGTCTGCTTTCCCCTATTATCTAGTTTAAAAGCTGCTCTCTCCTTTTTAAAGTTTAATGCCAGCAGCCTTATTCCATCCCGGTTAAGGTGAAGCCCTCCCTTCGGAAGAGCCCCTCCTTTCCCCAGAACGTTCCCCAGTTCCTAGCAAATCCAAAACCCTCATCGTTGCACCATCGTCTCATCCACGCATTGAGACTCCGGAGCTCTGCCTGCCTTTTGTGTCCTGTGCGTGGAACGGGAAGCATTTCAGAGAAAGCTACCCTGGGAGATCTGGATTTCAACTTCCTACCTAAAAGCCTAAATTTAGCCTCCAGAACCTCCCTACCATATTTTCCTATGTCATTGGTACCGACATGTACCAAGATAACAGACTCCTTTCCAGCACTATCTAAGACCTTGTCTAGGTGGCGCGTGAGGTCCGCTACCTTTGCACCAGGCAGGTATGTCACCAAGCGATCCTCACGTCCACCAGCCACCCAGCTATCTACATGTCTAATGATTGAATCACCAACTATAACGGCTGTCCTAACCCTTCCCTCTTGAGCACTTGGCCCTTGAGAAACTTCCTCAGTGCAAGAGGGTTTTACGTCACCTGGAGGACAGGTCCTAGCTATAGGATCACTTCCTGCCACAACAGCGTGATGCTCCCCCGTCACGTGACCTCTCTCCTTCCAAGACCTGGAAGACATAAGGAAGACAGAGACATACATAGATGAGGACTACAGGCACTGTTCCCTCTAAGCTGTGCGCGTGTGCGCGCGCGCACACCTCGCCGAGTGAGCGCACATACTTTACAACAGAGCGCACAAAAATTACGGCTCTGATTCTGATAGAAAACAACACAGACGTCTTAAAATTTAAAAGTTATGATTGTAATTACTAGAAATTTCCCACTTCATTTTGTAATTGTCTATTTTCATTTAATTTGATTAAAATCAATGTGGTGTACATACTGTATTCTGATGTGTAGTCAAATTTTAAAGTATATAACTCCAAGTGTCGTTATGTGGTGCACAAAAATTTAACCTTCCTTCAAAAGTTGCACACAGCTGATATTTTATGCGCACACAGCCCACAGAAAATTAGAGGGAACATTGACTACAGGGATATAGTCCTGAAGTCGCACCTCCAGTCTGGATGCTGCCAGACTGGAGGTGGGACTTCAGGACTATATCCTGGTAGGTCTCGTCTATGTATGTCTCTGTCTTCCTTATGTCTTCCAAGTCTGCTACTCTTGCCTCCAGAGATCAGACTCATTCCCTGAGAGCAAAGAGCTCCTTGCACCTTGTGCACATGTAAGACCCCTCACCAACTGGGAGAAAATCATACATGTGACACTCAGTGCAATAGACTGGAAAGCCCCCATCTCGCTGCTGGACTGCTGTCTGCATTTTGGTTTTAAGGTTGTGTTTAGATATTTAAGTTCTTTACTTACTAAGGGTTGCTAGGGATACTTTTATTAATAAAACTATACCTAATATGTTTAATGTACTTTGTTCACCTGAAATTTAATTAATCTCGGGTCCTTAATGTATGGTGATGAGAATGAACAGCTGCACCTAAGAGTGAATATGTCACCTCATTTCCATTAAGAGGTTTAAGCACTTATAAAGCTATGATTATCCCAGGGGTGGGTGGGTGGGTGATGGGGAGGGAAAGAGGGCAAAAAGACATTAAAAACTGGCTGCTACACAGTACCCTCTCCTGTGCTTCTAAGGTAATCTGTGACCAATCTCCAGAGGGAGTCCCACAGCCCTTGCTTGGATAGAAGTAGTCTTGGGTTCTAAATTTGACCAGAAAGCTCTCTTCTGTGTTTTAAATTTAAACTGAAACTCTTTGCTACTACTAGGCCCTGACTGATTTAACAAATACACTGGGTTCACAGATTAATCAGCTTTAATCTAAAGAAATTCCTTTTTCACCAAGATTTAGAAAAATTCCCAGAAGTAATACTTACAATTGCAGATCTCTCTCCAGAAGTAGCAGTCCCCTTTTGTAGTCCTTCAGTAACAAAGTAAAATCTAAATAATGTTGATTGATCCATACAGGTTACACTGTATATATGAAACAATGGTACTTGGACATGTTGTGGAGCAACTTAGTTAAGCTGAACAGTATACTGAATTAAGGGAAAAAATGAAATGACATCAGGTGTTAGCATCAGTACTGGGTAGGTTCATAACTATGGTTAGGGTATGTAGGAGATATTACGCAAGGTAGGTTGTGATTATGTTGGGCTGGTATTTGGACAATCCTATTAATTTTGTTTCAGAACCAGTTCAGAATCCTGTCCATTAACAACAAATCCTAAGATTACAAGGTAGAAGCTGGACTGAATGTCCAAAGCTGGAATACTTTTCTGACTTATGAAAAGTCCTTGTTATGGATTTTCTCCATTGTCTGCAAATCTCTCTCATGCATATTCATTAGGGATATCCCAAAAACCTGACCTGTTGGCAGCCCTTGAGAACTGGAAGTGAAGGCCAAGACTCTAGAGCTAGAGACCATGATATTAGGCTCCAGAGAATAGACTTAGGAGAAATATCAGGAAATATTTCTTAATGGAAAGAGTAAAGGATGTGTGGACTAGCCTCCTGGAGGAAGACAGAAGGGGGAAAAACAATGACAATATTCAAAAGAGCCTTAGATAAAGACAAGGGATTTCTGATCAGGGAAAAGTGAATTGACAATCAAAGGCACTGCAGCAGGAATGATATTAGGTAGATTGGACGGACCTTATGCACATTCTATGCTTCTAGATATCAGGCATGTGATAACTGTGGCAACCAGAGTGTTTTGCATAGAAAAGAGAATATACTCATCAGGATAGGAAATACACAGCTGTATGATTATGCTATACATGTACTATAGAGGCTTTGATTTAGGACTGTAACGCTACTGGAGTATGAGTATATTCCGCTCTATACTCTTGCTTATACCAAATATCATTTCAGGATTTAGTCTCTTGTTATGGCATGGCATCTGTAGCGTGTCCCTATTAGGGGTATTTTCCTTTGAAACAACATGGGAAATACTAATGAAATGCCATTTCATCTTATTTTTAACCTAAAATGACAGAGTTAAAAATGGAAATTTTGTGGGGGGGTTTTCTAGTGATGTTTCTAGTTGTCATAGGCTGGCCTTGAACCATTGCCACTTTTCTAGGAGATGTTATTCTACCTCTGGGGGATGTGGTTCTAGCCAACCTATTCTTAGCTGTGTCTTGTATTTCTGGCAATCTTAGTACCTGTTTCCTGATTAGCCCAAAGTTTCCCTGCCTGGTCTTGAGCTCCATGGAAAATCCTGGAGTTTTTGACTTGTGAATCTATTGACTCCTGCTCTATACTCCAAAAATACTTTTCTTGTGCCATATTCCTCACCCTGTAAGTTCTGGGGAAAGTTTATTTATTTATTTAGCCATATTTAGATACCGCCTTTCTCCGGGTCAAAGCGGTTACAACCAACACGTGTAGAGTACATTGAACAGATAGGAGTGGGGGGGGGGGGGGGATACCATTACCCGAGGGGGGAGGGGATAGCAAATATTTACAATGATATTATGCTATTTACATTATTTTACATTATTGTCCTTCTCTTCAATCATATTTGCATTTCAGTACTATTCACATATCAGGTTCTCTCTGTTAACTCGGCCTGTTTTGTTTAGCTTTGTTCTGTGTTGTCCTAAGATGCTCCCTGAAGAGGAGAGTTTTTATCTGCTTTCTGAATGCAGTGAGATCCTTGTTGTTGCGGATTAGGTTTGAAAGGGCGTTCCATAGTGAGGGTGCATAAAGGTCGAATGCACGGTTACAGGTTTGAGTATTAAATTTTGTTCTGTCATGAGAAACAACGAGAGTATTGTTTGAGGTCTGCCTAGTAGGCCTTCCAGAGTTCATCTGGGATAGAAGGGTTTGCAGGTGAGATGATGGCTGTTGGTGGATTGCTTTATGTATGAGGGTCAGTGCTTTATATTTTATGCGTGCTTCTAGTGGAAGGATGTGCAGATCTATTAGGACAGGGGATATGTGCTCATGTTTCTTTGTCCTTTGTATGGTCCATGCTGTGGTGTTAAGGGCAGACGGTAGTGGATTGATGGTGGCGGTGGTGAGTCCTTGGTATATTGTATTGCAGTAGTCTAAGTGAGGTGCATTGCCTGCATAACTGTATGGATGTCATGTGGTTCGATGAGCATTCTGAGTCTCTGTACCATTTTTGCTTTGACGTAGACAGCTTTTGTGGTTTTTGCCACCTGCTGTTTAAATGATAGTGTCTTGTCAAGGATGATTCCTAAATATTTTACTTGTGGTTGTACTGCTATTTTAGCTGTGCCTAGGTTGAGGGATGGGGGGGGGGGGAGAGCGAATGATTGGTCCTTTGTCATGGACAGTGCTTCTGTTTTTTTAAAGTTTATGGTAAGATTGTTTTCTTTTAGCCATCTTGAGACATCATTAAAGCATTCAATTAGTTTTGGGTTGTTTGGATCAGTTGTTGTAATTGGTCCGTACAGCATGATGTCATCTGCATATAGGTGGTAGTTGATATTGTGGGATCGTATTATTTCACAGAGGGGTTGGAGATAAATGTTGAATAGAGTTGCTGAGAGAGATGAACTTTGGGGTATTCCTTGAGTTTGTTTAAAGGGGGAAGAGGTAGTAGAGCTGGTTCGGATGAGATGAAATCTGTTGCCTAGGTATGAATGGAACCACTGTAGTACTTTGCCTTGTATTCCAATGTCTTGTAGTCTGGATAGTAGGATGTCGTGCGCAACTGTGTCAAATACTGCGGAGATATCCATAAAGATGAGCGCGTAGCCCGATTGTTTGGTCTGCATCCCTTTGGTGATGGTGTTTAGGAGAGTTATCATGAAGGTTTCCACACCATGTGAGGGGCGGAATCCATGTTGCTGCGGGTCCAGAGTGGTGTTGTTTTCTAGGTGTTCTTGTAGTTGCTGTTGGACTATTTTCTCAATTATCTTTGTGATGAACGGTAGGCCTGCTATTGGTCTGAATGATGCAGGATCCAGTGGGTCAAGCTCTGGTTTCTTAAGGGATGGGTGTATGATGGACATTTTTAGGTTGGTGGGCATTCTTCCTTGTTCTAATGATGCATTTACCATGTTTGCTAGTGTTGTATTCAGCTCTTCTTTTGACTTTTTTATCCACTCTACCGGGCAAGGGTCAAGTAGTGAGGTTGTGGTATTTAGCACTGATATTGTGATTTCAATTCTTTCTTTCGAAGTCTTCTTGACTGTTCCCCAGGCAATGATTGAGGTATTAGTGGGGGTAGTTTGTATTTTTTTGGTACGTGGGTTGGGTTGCTGTTGGAGTTGTTTATACTGTGCTGCCAATTGCTGTGGTGGAAGGTTTGGGAGTTGGCTTTCTCAGTTGAGTGTTTTCGTTAGTCTTTTGACAATATCAAACAGCTCACTTGGTCTGTTAATTGATGACATTATAATCTTCTGATGGTATGCTCTCCTGGCATTATCTGTTTCAATGCGGTATTTATCAAGCTCATTCATGTATGTCGCTCTGTCCGTTTCATTTTTTTATTTCCTCCATCTTCTCTCTGTTCACCTCAATTGTGTCTTCAGTTTCCGTAGTATCTTGGAATCCTTGGAAAGTATCTTGGAATCCTTGTTAAAATATTTTCCTTGGTGATTTCTTGGACTTACAATTCTGAATTCTTGTGTGAAATTCCCAGTTAATATTATACTAGCAGAGACATAATACCAAGCTTACTCCAGATCCTTGTTGTCTAATCAGACATGGTTTTACAGAATTTCTTGCACAAGAATATGTGTCAGAGAACATTTGTATTAAATTTGAAATATTGATATTGCATCCAACATACCCTTGGTTATGAATGAGGTTCATTCTTATTAAGAAAAGGAAAAAATGAACCCATCTGGAGATACTGCCTCATGACAAGTAAATACAGCTCGATAGTGACCACCTATTTCATTCAGAGGATAAATACAATAGATTATTTTACCTCATCATCATAAAAATAATTTGTAAGCTTAGGATACAACTTAATTATCATCCCAACCACATGCAACAATAAATAGGAATTCACCCAAGAAAGCTGAGATCTAGAAGCCCTGTGAGGACAAAAATAGACCCAAAGTACAAGCAAACAGAAACCTAACCAATGTTTAATCAGTGGGTGAATATCAATACAGGCACATGCTACATTAAGACTCAAAATAGTTGTTTGCCCTTCTTTCATGAAACCTAAACACTGGCTGATGGAGATGTAGGTGGGTTTGAAATCACAAAGAGTTTCTCACATTCATGAAATGGTTCCTTTGAGCTAAGGACTCAGTATTAACAAGAACTGATGCATGCAAAGGTACTTAGTATGCCTCATTGGCTTCCAACAAAAAAGGGTGTTCAAGTGAGATAGGTACATTTAGAAAAATATGTTTCAGGTTTTCCGTAATTAGTTTATTTCTGTCTGTGCATTTACACCTAGGAGAGAAGGAGACTGTAACAGAAGAAGAGGATCTCTGAGGGAAATCTTAAGCCATTGTGAGTAGGGAGAAAACCTTCACCTTAGAGATTTCACCGTCATCACTGATCTGACAAAGGCTAAGGCAAATTAAATGGGGTTGATGTAATAAACTACGCTATCCGTTTGCACAGTGGTCTACTCAGTATTTGAACAACTTTTCCTGTGCTAATATTACCTGCTGGATTTTAGCACAGAAAAAAAATCTATATTAAGTCAATTGCCATAAGAAACAGAAAATAGCAGTAGACAAGGACCATATGGCCTATCTAAACTGCTCATGCATACCAACTACCAAGTTCTATATTGCCTTTCTCTCCCTCAGAGGTCCTCTGTGCTTATCCCGTGCTCTTGAATTCAGCTACAGTCAAATCTCCATCACCCCGCTGTGAGGCCATTCCATGCATCCAGCATCCTTTTTATAGAAAACTATTTCCTCAGATTACTCCTGAATTTATCCCCTTTCATCTTTATGCTATACCCCTCATTCCAAAGCTTCCAGTCGAAAAAGAGGGTTCTCTTATGCATTAGGCATGAAAATGTCTATCATATCTCCCATCTCCAAGTCTATGGCTAATTTGATTTATGATGAAGAACATTAACAATTTTAGTAGCCACACTCTGCACTAACTATGCCTTCTTTGAATATAGTCTATAACTGAACACAGCAGAATGCAATATCAAGATATTATTTCCTTCAATCCTCATCATTCCCTTTTACCAATGTTCCCTGTATAATGTGTTAAATTTGTTAATTTTGATAATACTGTTAAATGCACTATATCAAACTTTGTTCAATGTAAGCCTCTAAATTTTGAGTTTCTTGTAAACCGCTTTGATTTGTGAAAAGCGGTAAATAAGCACAAATAAATAAATAAATATCATTTTGAAGGTATCATCTACCGAAATGCACACAGTACTTTAAATGAGGTCTCACAAGAGATTTACAGAGGTGCTATCACTGCCTTTTTCCTGCTGGCCAGTCCTTTCCATATGCATCCAGATCTCCTTTTGGCAGTTGCCATTTGACTTTTCTACTTCTTTGTCCATCTTAAGATCATCAGATATGATCACTCCGGGCCCCGCTTTTCCTTCGTAAACAGGATGACATGATCAATAAGGAAATACATGCAAATATCCTGCACATTCAGATACTCCTAAAGTTATAAACTGTACTAAATTTTAGCTCAGTTTCACTTCCTGCTTAGCCCTGAATTTTTAGTACAGCCTTGGGCTGTAGTAAAGATTTTAATGCAGAAGTTAAAGGATCATCTGAGATGAAGCACATCACTTTGAAATGCAGAGTCCAAAGATATAGCTAAAACTGTGGATTCCAAATGTAAACTTTAGTGCAGTCAGCTAATTTTGTTAAGACACAAAAAGGAGTTGAAGCAGGACCTTACGAGCAGTATCCTAGAGGTTAGTACATGGGTTCAAACCCCATTTATATTCCTGGGAAAAGTCACTCAACCCTCCGTTGTGTCAAGATGTAAATATAGAGCACTTGCGGTGTGACTGGTGACATAGCCCACAGGTTTCTGTGAAATAATGCCATAGCCAGGCTTTCACCTTTCCTTCTGGACTGTGTATTGATTAAAAATAGAGGACGAGTTGCTTTGGTTCCCTGTTTCTTTCAAGGATGGGAGACTGGCACCTAGAGAACCAAGATCACAGCTAGCACCAACCATGACTCTTTTCCTTCCGCTGGATTTCAGTTTGCAAAATTTTTGTGTCCTTGCTATTTTTAAACATTTGCCGTCCCAGTCACTAGAAAAAGTCGCTGCATGCAGCACGAACATATTGACAAATTTATTTAACTGAAATTATACCTCTGCAAACATAAGATCAAAGTAATCAAGAATCAGAGTAAAAAATAATTATAAAAATAAACCCCTGCACTCATTGAAATACAATTTTTTAACAGCAAATTTTCAGAATTAAATTCAAACCTAAATACCGAATGAGAGAAGAACAGTCACTCCCAATGATAAAATCATAATTAGCAAGAGAACAAGAGAAAATCCAGTAACAAAATCATAAAAACCTTAATTAACAGTTTCAAAACAGTAGTAAACTAATATTGGTGACCACTGTCCTGCCTTTAATAAATACTTTACACAAGCGAACAACATACAAAATCGCATAACATCAGAATTAGATTTAAAATACCATACAATCTGTGTGCTTGCATGTCCATGCATGTACAGTCATTTTCTTGGAATTCCTTTATTGCTGAAAACCCATATGTTGCTGATATAAGACAAAACTGATTCCAATTAAAAGAAATTGTTAAATTAACAGGCTGTGAACTGTGTGTATTTTTAGTGCACACTGCTGTTTCGAAGAGGGCCGGCATGTGGGAGGGATTTCTAGATACTTGCTGAAACATATCTGGAGAAATTCATGTTTATAAATCTGAACATGGAAGATAAGTTGGGAGGCTAAGTAGGTGTATATTTTATAAAGACATCAAGGGGAATTTTGTTATGATATTTTAGTGGGCATGTGGCTATATAAATATACACATGTGGAGCCCGATCCAGGAAGGGGCACATCCAGGCCGTCCAGACGTCCCAGAATAGGAAGGGCTCTGTTGTATCTGATTTTGCACCGCGGGGAGCTAGACAGTCACAGGATCGGGCACCACGATGGCCCAGCATGCCCCTACATTAGCCGTGGGAGGCATCCAGGAAACAACATTGCCAGCATACCATGGCATCCCGTCGCCATGGCACTAGGATGCTCAGCAGGATACCTGAAGGCCAAACTTCCCACCAGACCAGTTTTCCCACCACCCGATCCTCAGCAGGGTCTACTAAGGCCCGGATTGGGCATCAGGGCCTCACCTTCCATGGCTCCAGTGCATCTGGAGGGCTGCAAGAACGGATCACATAGGCGCCCTGCGCTTATTCCACCTCTGAGGCGGAATAAGCTGGGCATCCTCCTGGTGACCACCAAACATATAAGACTGTGACCTCAATCGGCCCTGTACGTCTGGGTGCCTGGCCCGCCCCCGCTCCGCCCACTCTCCACCCCCATTCCACCCTGTCCAGATTTCCCCGCACTGCGGCTGTGTGCATGCAGGGAGATTGTGTTCTAGCATATGGTCAGGATGACTAGCATGGCTGCACGTCCTCCCAGGACTTACAGCCCCGCTATTCACCTCTCAGAATCGAGCCCAAAGGGGGTTATTTTAGAAGCCCTATTTGTGTTTTGGATGTCAGAAAAGGGGCATAGGGTCATCCAAAGAACAAAGACATCCCTGGAGCCATTTTAGTAGCCAGTTCTTTGGACGTCCTCAGTGTGAGGACACCCAAATCTGAACAGGGGCATGGTGTAGGCCTGTCTGGGGCATTATCAAGAACCTGCACATCCAGAAATGCCCTGTATGTTCTGCTCCAGACACAAATAGTCAGTGCAAAAGTGTTTGTTTTGCCTGCCAAATGTCCAGAGGGCGCGAGGAAGGAGATAAACTCCTATCCCATGTTTCCTGTGTTGATAACAAATCCTGCCAGGGAATGGGGCTCATATTTCCAGTACACCACACCGCTGTATGTGCTGGACATCTCCACCCCATTATTCTGTAGCTGGGTTGTCTTTCTGGATGGAGCTGTGCACGTTCACATTAGGGGTGTCTATGCTTCTAAAGTCAGGCTGGAACATAGACGTCCAACAGTTTTCTGAACGTTTTGTCCTGGGCATCCCAGATTACACTTGGGCATCCTTTCTAGAATTCCATTGAAAATGACATAAAATTACGTCAGGTATAAAATTATGAGCAGGAGCATGAATGCCTGAACTTTCCCTGGAGGCATTGCTATGGATTTTGTCTGCACAGATCGGAGGCAGAGTCGTGAAGTACACACATTGATTATAAAATATTCTAATCTACACACAAACCCATGTGCTTTAACACCTGTTCCTATATTAATTCCTATGTTTAGATAATCTCTAGCACGTTACCATGATCTGTATATAAGTCCTATGTTTAAAATCCCTGCATGCCATATGTCCCCCCCACCCATCTCAATGCTGCAATATAAACGGTTCAAGGTTATAATGTAAATCACTTTGACTGAAGGAGAAGGCCGTATAAAAAACTGGTTAAATAAAATAAATGAATAAATAAGCCTGTTCCTGCGCATGCATAGATGCCTTTGACCTCAATATATCTATGATTGCTGCTGGATTTGTGCTACTATTTTACGTCTATGCATCTTTATAAAATTTGGCTAAACGAGGTGCCTTCTTGCCCATTAAATCCTTGGTCTTCCCCCTCAGTCCTTCAGGATTGCCAATAGACCAGGCTTTCAGGATATCCTTTATGAACATGCAAGAGATAGGCGGTACATAACGAATCCTGGTAAAGTGGAGGTGGTGGGCAGTCAGCAGCAGACCTTAACTCTCAGTTGCACCCATTCCCCTACACATTAGATTGCATCCTGCCAATACAGATGATATAACAAGCAGCTCAGATGGGAAGGAGGCCTTTGCTTACTTTCCCTTATGGTAAATCCACCTGATTCCAGTTGGCATTTAGTGGTGAAGAGGCCAGCTAGGCCTATGCCTAGTCTAGTCACAGAGCGGCTATAGACATGCATGGGCCTCCATAGTCATGCTGAAAGAAGGCATTCCTCTGGGTGTTTTTAGATTACAGAGGAAAAAGAAATTCTGTACATTCTATTGCAAAATACACCCAGACATTTTGGTCTCCCCTTCCCCCATCATCCACACAAAAGACACAGATTTTGCAGCTGCTCATTTACAAAAACAAATGGCCTGGGCTGTTTGGAAATCTGTGCTGGTTCTTAGCTTTGAATGTGGTTGGTCGATTGATGATATGGTAGTCAGACAGCCTGGCTAGTGCAGCTGTCAAAGCGTGCCTAACCTGGTTGATGTCTTCTCCTTATTAATTAATTAATTTAGTTAGTCTTATAGACTGTATATCTAATAGTCTATGCGGTTCACAAGGAACAACAATGCCAATATTGCAGCAGCTTTCGATTTCCACAAAGTTCTGCATTAGGCAAGCGTTTTGTAAGTTTGAAATATTCATTATGATAATAAGGAAAAATGGGCCACAAATAGTGCTCATAGGAAGGGTGGACTTCCTGCTTTTGCCTTCATCTCTAAGTGATGGATGGGAAATCCTTCTGGAAGGAAATGTGCTGTATGCTGGCCAGTTCACACAAGAAACAGTTTTAGAGCAGCTGTGTGACCCCCCATCCAAACATGTGCTTGCAAAGAAAAGGAAAACAAAGACTAGGTAAGCTTGAAATTTTCTGAAGTAATTCCACCATGCCGCGCACCTTGCCATTGACAAAAAATATTTTAGTGAAACTTAAGGAAAATGAGTGCAATATGCTTTCTGAAATGGCAGAAAAGGGTTGGGAGGTCAGGCAAAAGATGGATGGGTACAGGGCAGGCCCAACCATTAGGCAAACTAAGCAGTCACCTAGGCCACTAGCTTCTAGGGGATAGCAAAGAGCAGCAGCAGCTAAAGCAAAACAATAGATTCGGAAAGCCAGACAAACTCAACACATTCTTCTTCTTGCAAGGAGAGTGGGCACGCACATTCGAAGTTTAATATTTCAAAGTATGAAGCCCAGTTATGCATTTTTACATGATTGTTTTTGGAAGGGTGGTGATCATATGATCATAGCTGTTGAGTTTAATGATCAAAATCTAGGGTGGGGGGAGGCTGAAGGTTTGCCTAGTGTGCCAACTACCTTGCACTGGCTCTGGGGGCCAGTCCTGGAAGGCTAGAGGGGTGGTGATGTTGTGTTGCCTAAGGAAATGTTATTTTAAATATGAATACACTATCCATCTCATTTTCTGGGTATAGTACATCTGTCCTGAGTGGAGCAATCTCAATCAGGCAAACTGGGATGGACCACTTCAGTCTTTATCTGCTGTCATTTACTATGTTATAGTAAATCAGAAATAATGATTAGACGTTGCCATCTCTGTTATCAAAGAAAAACATGGTGGTCCTCTTACTAAACCGTTAACAGTTAAAGTGCTTTTTAGCAAACAGTAAGTGGCTGCAGTGAACCCTAAGGAGTAGGCAGGCCAGCTACTGATTGCTGAAACGCACGTTAACTGGCTCTCGCATGCTAATGTGGACAATGGGTGGGTTAAGGGCAGAGAGTGGGCATGGCAAAACACTTCAGTGTGCAAATGAAGGTAGCATAGCATGTATTGTGGGTTCACCTAACAGCACCTCTGTGGGTACCATTAGGAATACCCACATTACTTTGCCACTCATTATAGTACCCAGTTGTGCATTAGCAAATCTACACTGAAATAATCTGCAATCCATTATCTTAGTAGCCACTTGATATCCATGTTTCTAAAGGAATGGCCAGCAGGAAGAAGGAGGTGATAGTGCCTCTGTATATGTTTTCGGCGAGAACTCATTTGGAGTGTTGTGTGCAATTTTGGAGACCACGCCTTCAAAAAGATATAAACATGATGGAGTCGGTGCAAAGGGCGGCTACTAAAATGACCAGTGGTCTTTGTCATAAGGTATATGGGGCTTTTGAACAAGACAGTAAATTTGGAAGATAAGTGTTGTTTTTTGTTGGGGCTAGAGACAAAAAGAGACATTAATAGAAAAAGAAATACTATTTTTGCAATTGAAATCATATGAAGTATATGAATAATTGTTTTAAGAAAAAATTGCTCATGAGTCATTGATGTGAACGAGCACAATACTGGGGAGACAAAGCACCCAGAGGTCAAGTGCAATCGTTTATCTGAGACCTGTGGCAAACAATAGTGGATTATTGGATTCCAGAGTATTTATGAATGGAGTGATTGGTATTATAAGGTATATGGGAACAGGTGTTAAGATCGCAATATATATATTGACAAAGACCACTGGTCATTTTAGTAGCCGCCCTTTGCATCATGTTTATATCTTTTTGGATATCAAGTGAGGGATACTTTGGATCCCTAACTTGGTTTGCAGCTTGTCATGCTGTGAGGGTTTGTGTGCATCAGTGATGCTGAGAGCTAAACTATCGGTAGTTTAACTACTGGCAGGGATGCCCAAGTTGGACAAGTCTCAGCTGAGATGCCAGACCAAGACAAACCAGCCATCTGGGCAGCAGTAGAATGGGATAGTGTTGACAGCAGAGGATCACATTTCTGTGACAATGGCAACAACACCAAACAAACTGCGCAGCAGAAAGGCCTAGCAATCTACTTCTGTATCTTGCCATGAAAACCCAATGGATAGTTACAACAAAACAAATTGTGCTGTACTGCTGGAAGATAAGACCCCCAGGTCGGAAGGTACTCAACTAGCTACTGGGGAAGAGCTGAAGACTTTTCAGAGTAAAGCCAGCATTTATGATGTGGTTGGATCAAAGCCCTCGGGACGTCTGACTGCTGATGTAGCTGCATATGAAATGAGAGTCAGAAGCTGTAAAGATGTCTTACACATTGGAACATGGAACGTACGAAGCATGAACCAAGGGAAGTTGGAGGTGGTCAACAATGAAATGGAACATGTACAACTTGATCTGTTGGTTGTCAGCAAACTGAAATGGACTGGCATCGGACACTTTGCATCAGATGATCACATGGTCTACTATGCTGGAAATAAAAGACAAAGAAGAAATGGTGTTGCATTTATAATAAAGAAGGAACTTGCAAGAACTGTAATGAAATACAAAGCAGTCAGCGAACGCTTAATCTCTATTCGCCTACGAGGAATGCCTATCAACACAACTATAATTCAAGTATATGCCCCAACAACAGCTGCAGAAGAGAATGAAATTGAAGAGTTCTGTGAAAAGTACAAGCTGAAATTGACAGAACATGCAAACAGGATAACCTGATAGTCATGGGTGGCTGGAACGCAAAAGTTGGCAACAAAGAAGAAGACAAAGTAGTTGGAAAATATGGACTTGGCAACAGAAATGAAGCTGGAGAAAGACTGATAGAATTTTGCAAGACCAACGATCTATTCATCTCAAACACCTTCTTCCAGCAACACAAGCGGCGACTGTACACATGGACTTCACCCAATGGATTGTCTAAAAATCAAATTGACTACATCTGTGGAAGTCAACGATGGAAAAGCTCTATAACATCAACAAATACAAAACATGGAGCTGACTGTGGTACAGATCATCAACAACTAGTATGCAAACTCAGCTAAAGTTGAAAAAGAGCAAACCACTCACGAATGCAGTAAAATATGACCTTGAGAATATACCACTGGAATTTAAAGACTGCCTGCAAAATTGATTTGCTGCTTTAGATACAAATGACAGAGCTCTAGAAGAGTTATGGAATGACATCAAGAAGGTTGTGTTGGAAGAAAGCAAGAAGTCTCTACAAAAGGTGAAAAAGAAAAAAGCCAAAATGGATGACGGAAGAAACTCTGAAAATTGCCCAGAAACGCAGAGAAGCTAAAGCCAGAGGAGAAAGAAAGACAATCACAGAATTCAGAGATTTCCAACATGCAGCAAGACAGGACAAGGAAAAGTACTACAATGACGCATGCAAGGAAATAGAAGCAGAAACTATTAGAGGAAGAACAAGATCCGCTTTCCTAAAGCTACGAGAGTTAAAGAAAAAGTTCCAGCCTCAAATTCGAATGTTACAAGATGCTCAAGGTTCTATGTTGAATGATGCTGAGAATATCAAGAAAAGATGGAGGGAATATACAGAGTTTTTATATGATAAAGATCAAGTGGACCAACCGCCGTTTCAACCTGTACCTTATGATCGGGAACCATTGGTGATGAAAGAAGAAGTTGAAGCAGCATTGAAAGCCTTATCAAAAACAAAGCACCAGGCATTGATAGCATTCCCATAGAAGTATAATAGCAATCTGATGCAGCTGTTACCGTACTTTTAAAGCTCTGCCAAGAAATATGGAAGACAACATCATGGCCAACTGACTGGAAAAGATCTGTGTTTATACCAATACTAAAGAAAGGTGATCCAACTGACTGTGGAAATTATCGCACGATCACTCTGCTCCCACATGCCAGCATGATTCTACTGAAGATTATTCAAAAGAGACTACAACCATACCTGGAACAAGAACTACCTGAAGTGCAAGCAGAACTCAGGAAAGGGCGAGGAACGAGAGACATCATTGCGGATTTGAGATGGATCCTTGAAAAGACTAAAGAATATAAGAAAAGATATCTATTTGTGCTTAATCGACTATAGCAAAGCTTTTGACTGTGTAAACCATGAGAAACTCTGGGCCACATTAAGAAGCATGGGTATAGCAGAATACTTGATCGTACTCTTGCACAATCTGTACATTGATCAAGAAGCAACAGTTCGAACGGAACAAGGAGAAACAGAATGGTTTAAAATAAGCAAAGGTGTAAGACAAGGCTGCATACTTTCCTCCTACCTGTTTAATTTATATGCAGAACAAATCATCAGAGAAGCGGGATTGTATGAAGACAACAGAGGTGTGAAGATTGGTGGAAGACTCATCAACAACCTTCGCTATGCTGATGATACCACATTATTGGCTGAAAGTGAAGATGATCTGAAACATTTGCTTCTCACAATCAAAGAACATAGTCTTAAAATGGGCCTGCACCTTAATGTAAAGAAGACAAAGATCATGACAACTGGCATAATCAACAGGTTCATCGTTGAAGGAGAAGAAATTGAAATCGTGAACAATTTTAACCTACTTAGATCAACTATCAATAAAGAAGCAACAAGCAGTCAAGAAATCAGACGACACATTGCTCTTGGCAGAATGGCTATGAAAGACCTAGATAATATTCTCAAGAGCAGAGATGTCTCTCTCCATACAAAGATTCGACTTGTTCAAGCCATAGTATTTTCAATCACCAAAGATTGGTCAATTACTGAACGATAAGGTCAATATCCCAAATAATAACAAAAAATCGCTCATGTATTAATACGGGTGATTAGAGCACTTCTTCTTATATAGATAACTTAGAACATAATCTATTGGCTAACTGAGGTTTCAGACTAATCTTGGCTTCTGCTACTGGGACTCACGTCCGTTTTTAAAGCAGATTGCCGATTTGCATCAACGACCTCTAGGAACTAAGCGGGTGACCAGTCCAAGTTAGGTTCAATTTCAAAAAGACTCAAGCTCTGTACTTATCTGAACAGCCTGAGTACACCCGCTGAGTAGGACTGTTAAGGACAGTCCTACTCAGCGGGTGCACTCAGGCTGTTCAGATAAGTACAGAGCTTGAGTCTTTTTGAAATTGAACCTAACTTGGACTGGTCACCCGCTTAGTTCCTAGCGGTCGTTGATGCAAATTGGCAATCTGCTTTAAAAACGGACGTGAGTCCCAGTAGCAGAAGCCAAGATTAGTCTGATACCTCAGTTAGCCAATAGATTATGTTCTAAGTTATCTATATAAGAAGAAGTGATCTAATCACCCGTATTAATACATGAGCGATTTTTTGATAGTATTTTCAATAGCATCATATGGATGTGAAAGCTGGACAGTGAAGAAGATAGACAGGAAGAAGCCTTTGAATTATGGTGCTGGCGGCGAATACTGTGTATACCATGGACTGCCCGAAGAACAAACCAGTCGGTACTACAGGAGATCAAACCTAAGCTTTCTTGAGAAGCTCAGATGACAAGACTTCGACTTTCATACTTTGGACACATCATGCGAAGAGAGAGATCATTAGAGAAAGACATCATGCTTGGCAAGATAGAAGGTCAATGCAAAAGAAGGAGGCCAACAATGAGATGGATTGATACAATAACAGCAGCTATGGGTACCAGTCTGTCAACAATGAGCCGCCTGACTGAAGACCGAACACAATTTAGGATAGAGGGTCACCATGAGTCGACTCTGATTCGACGGCACTTAACAACAACAACATACTTTGGATGAAAGACAGGGGAGGGGAGATATGATAGAGATATTTAATTACTTCATGGCATAAATGCACAGGAGGAGAGCCTCTTTCAGTTTAAAGAAAGCTCTGCAATGAAGGCCATAGGCTGAAGGTGAAAGATGAAGAAGTAATTTGTAGAAATATTTGTTTATGGAAAGGGTGGTAGATGCATGGAGGTGGCAGGCACAAGACTGTATCTGAAGTCATGAAGGAATGGGACAAACACAGTGGATCTATAAGGGACTATATAGCTTAGTAGTGGCAATGGAGGAGCAGACTGGATAAGCCGTATGGTCTTTATCTGCCATCATATTCCTATGTTCACTATTTCTTTGGGGGTGGAAGTAGTACCTCCTAGTTCCTAGCAATCACATGCTCATTGCTCTGCCTAAGCACGTTTGTATGTAGGGCAAGATAGGCAAGGAATACAGCTGCTGTTTTGGCATATAGTCAAGGGTTGCTAAATGTGTTCTGGGAAATGTCGGTACAAACATAACCGTACATTAATAAATTGCTTAAGATAACTAGATTTCC
This sequence comes from Ichthyophis bannanicus, assembly GCA_033557465.1. Classification (NCBI taxonomy): domain Eukaryota; kingdom Metazoa; phylum Chordata; class Amphibia; order Gymnophiona; family Ichthyophiidae; genus Ichthyophis; species Ichthyophis bannanicus. The sequence continues at coordinate 183,462,488 of CM066041.1, read as the reverse complement.
TCCCTTTAAGCAGTTTTTTTTTAAACTGAATTGTCATTTTGCTCATCGTAGAAAGGGGATTTCTTTTTCCTTGCTAACCCAATGGAAATCTTGTAAGTTCTCAAGCTGACATCTTTGACTATAATTTAAATGTTGCTATAAAATCTGTGAGTTTACTGTAGACCTCAAGAATACAAGATACAGAGCACTTCATTGGTAGCAAGAGTTTTGAGTTGTTTTCAGGCTGAACTAAAAAAACCTCTGGGTTCAGTTTTTTAATTTGCTTTCTGAGATAATAAGATTGATCCACTGTTTTTAACTTAGAAAAAGGATTGGGGTGGGGGGAGGAAGAACCCCCCCCCACCCCAGTAAATAAAAAAAAGTGTTCTCTAACACAACATACTCACCTTTGTTCTTATTCAGTAAATCTTTTTCATAAGAACAATACAGCACTTTGAAATTCCTTTTGATAATGGGTAGAGCAAATTTGTACCCTGAGAACGGGTACGTCACATGCACTGTAAAGTATGAATGGAATCTGAACCTGCAATCTCTCCCTGTGCTTACCTTGCCTCTCCAACCTGCCCCCCTCCCTTTTGAAAGCAAGAAAAAGTGCATCCACCATCCACAGCAAAGAAGGCAATTATCAAAATGCAATTTTATCATGGGAAAATGTGTTTACCTGCATAACTGCTGCCCCAAATATTTTGTTGTAGATATTAGCTCAAGAAAACATGAATAAAGCTATGAACATTTGGGATTTCCTTCGAGTTCTGTTCACATATCCTTAATAGTCACTTCCAGCAGAAATAGCGATTTAAGTTCTCTTATAACTTGTGCAGGGTGGTGTTGCCTCCATTGATTGCAAATACTAAACTGTTGCTAGTTTTTGGACTAGGGTGGGATAAATTTATAGCACGGGATTTATCCCTTTTTTGCGCCTCTCATGGGATAAAAAATGCTACCAGCTGATAAACAGTAGAAAGAAAGTAATGTTCTAATTGTGGGCCAGCCTCATGACTGGACTGCCCATCCATCAGGGCCAGCTGGGTGTTTTGGTCATATTAAGGAGAATTGGACGATGACAATGACACTGACGTTGCACCATGGAGGAGGCACCAATGCCTGAGCCGTCGAGTGCTCTCAGAGTACGTTCAGACATGCTATACAGGAAAGAATGGTGAAAGACAGAAGGCAAAAGACAATTTAAAAGAAAAAAAAAACAGCCCAGTAAAACATAACATCTTACAGCTCACTATGGGTGCAACAAAATACTTAGATGATATCTAAAGCAGTAAAGTCTGACAAGTACGTAACTGATGCACTGTATCCGTTTGCATTCTCCAGGAAATTCCTGTTTTGCTGGTAAGTTTCCATAACATCCAATTCCTTTGCTCTTCAATTCCTGTCATAGGAAATTCTGTTAAGCTATAACTTACCATGGAAACTCCCGACAAACATCCACACGTCACACTTTGATGAACTACAAAACAGATGCCTGCTTATGACATTGGCATCTTTTTTGTCAAAACAGCAATAACACTGCAAAACAATATTACTCTTTAGAAATAGTGTTAAAAGGTACCCATCCATATAACAGGTGCACACTGATTTCATCAATTCATTAGCAAGATATTTCAATCACGGTGCTCCACAAGTTCACTTTTCTTCATTCTTTAAAATGCGAACTGTAAAGCAGTAAGGGCCCGAAACGGAGATGGGTCCTGCGAGGCTGCACATCCCCACAGGTCGTCCTGCCCCATTCCCCCTTTCACTCTCCCTGCATGGCTAGAGCAACAGGACGAAGAGAGCCGGTGGGGGGCAGAAGGGGCGGGGTCTGGGCAGTTCAGGGGCGGACTGAGGAGGCAGGACGTACAGGGCCGATTCCTGTCACAGCTCTGTACTTCCTGCGGGGTCATAGAGGACATGCTGCTTATTCCACCTCACAGGTGGAATAAGCAGCAGAAATGGTGCAATCGGGGCTGGAGATCCCCTCCTAGGGCTGGGGCCAGGGCCGAGTACAGTGGGTCCCCGCTGCCTGATCCAGGCTCCGTCTAGTCAGCCATGGGTCAGGTGGCAGGAAAGAAGGGGGTCTGTGCCGCAGGAGCCAGGGGAGCCTGTGGGGGGGATGTCCCCACAGGTATACAGGGGCATGCCGGACCATCCTCAGGCCCGATTCTGTATGCCACGGGAATGTTTTGCTCCCACGGTACAGAATTGGGTCCTAATGGGCCCATCCTACTTGGAGCTATTCGGACATGCCCCTTTCAGAATCAGGCTCCACATGAAAGGGCAGAAGAATAAACTCTTAATGCTAGAAAAACTGGGCCATGGGGGACCTACTTACTAAACAAAACAACATCCCAGCCTGTGTCAGCACTGTGCTAACATGCGTCATTGGCAATACTTTGCATCAGTTGCCAACATCACAAAAAAATCCTCATCCAACCTGCGATCACCAATGAACTGTGTCACATGCAAATGCATGCAAAACAGCTCATCAATATTAAATGGGGTGATTTTTTAAAGGGGTGCCTATATCACATTTCCAAACAACGATCCCCAACAGGACACGAATTATACCTGCTGCCAAGAAGGGGTGAAAATGTGTGCAAGCTTTATAAAATACAAGCATATATTACAGCTTTGCCTCTGCTTGGCCCTAACCATGACCCTACGTATGTCTACATGCATTGCACATAGGATGTCATGCAATCTTGCTGGCACACATACATGTGTATTCAGCCTCACATGTTTTACACATAAAAAATGCTTTACAAAATTATTCCCAAAAGGGCTAAACCTTATGATCCAAAATAAAATTTGAAAAGTTAACCACACCTCATGAGGCTAACATGCCAGCCAATGATCTCAAGGCCTAGCCTCTTTCCTTCCTATTCTTAAAGTGATTTCCCTTCCTCGCACCCCCACAGATACTAAAGAGCACCCAAAATGGAATCCTTGGCCCCATCTTCTACACCAGAGGTACTCAAATCCAGTCCTGGAGGACCGCAAACCAGTCAGGTTTTCGGGATATCTCTAATGAATATGCATGAGATAGATTTGCATGCACTGCTTCCATTGTATTTGAATCTATCTCATGCATATTCATTAGGGATATCCCGAAAACCTGAGTGGTTTATGGCCCTCCAGGACTGGATTTGAGTACCTCTGCTTTACACCCATGACTCTATACACCAATGTGATATTGAGATCAATCTATTGCTGGGTACAAGATTTACAAAGTTTCCTTCATGCACGTAATGGCGAATCGTGCATGCTATTCACAATGACACAAATTATTTCCATGTTCAGCATAGGAAATTTGATTTGATTTGCAAGACATAAATTTTGTTTTACACGTGCAAAACTGTATTTAAATTCACAGTTCGTGACTGAGAAGCAAAATTATGCAAGGCAGATCATTAGTGCGTAGTAGTACTATGCATGAAAAAATGCACACTAGACTTTGCCAAAACTTTAATTGTAGTTCAAATAACTGTAGTTATTTTTTTTCTGAAAAACTTCATAGCAAAACCTTACATACAAAAATGTTCCCCTGGGCTTCTTTACCTAGAAGTCCTGAGCATGTGCAAAAAATATATAGTGCGTTCAGTTATGCCCTGGTAAATACATTGTCCTTATCCAGGTCTTCAAGGAAAAGGTCACAGTATTCATCTCATATATCTGTGTGGTATCTCTCTTGGAAAAAGGTGAGAAGCTTGCTCATTGTGAGATTTATCCATTGCAAAAGAAGAAATAAAATAGGTGTCTCAGGGAAAGTGGTTAATTAAGGAGTCCTTTTACTAAAGTGTGTTAAATTTGTGCACTTAGCAAGGGTTTAGCACTAAAAAGAATGGGCGGTAAGTGCCATGCCACCCCTGCCATTAGCAGTGGTGCAAATTCCACCCAAGCTGCCCATACAATGCAGGGGGGCCCAGAGAAAGAGAGGACTCATTTATAGCTGCTCAGATGCCTTCCGAGGTGGACTCCTCCTTACTCTGGGAGCCCTTTCCAAATTTTGCTTGGAGGCCCTTAGTCTGAATTTCTGCCATTGGCTGTAACTGTTGGTGGTGTGACCAGCCTATTCCTAGCAGTTGCTGCGGGGGCGTGTACCCTAACATGCTGTACAGTTAACACAGATGCACTTCACATCACCTATCGAGGTGTCATTGCATGCACTCATGCTAAATGCATTATTGGTAGCATGTGCTATGTTCACCCATGATAACTACAATGTGCTCTTCACACCCACTCTCCACCCCCATCCACCAATTGCTTGCACCAACTTGCGATTTGCAGTTATTGCGGGAATTAATGCACAGTACTTTTCATGCCTGCAAAATAACAGTTAACGCAGCCCTGCGCTGAGAGTTACCACGTGCTAAAATGTGTTTTAACCCTTTCGTGCATGATGGGATGGGGTCTGGTTGGGGCAGAGAGTGTGTGTCGATTGCATGTTGCAGTTAGTACAGTTGCCAGTGACACACGCTAATCTCCAATGTGGCAGTTAGTGCAGGCGCAACGACCACTACCTCAATAGGTACGATAGGCACACCTTGGCAATTGTCAAGGGCCAGAACACAGGTTAAGGATCTTACCTGCGCGGTAACTGTCACCCTCATGCTGGCACACTCCCGACATTTACCATGCACTTACTTTGTGTTAGTTTTAGCAATAAACATGTGGTAGGTGCAAAATCCTACCTCACTTTAGTTAAAAAGGCCAGAAGGTAAGAAAGAGTCAGTATGACCCTATTCCTTCCATCTCAGGCTATTAAGTACAGGCCCAGATTTTCAGCCAAGCACAATAGACATATGCCTAGGGAAACCTGATTTTTGGAGGATGCTGACTCCCAACATCCAGAAGCGCCATGTGCTGCATTTCTGTCAAGGAAGGCCCCGCTTTACCTCTTGGGATCTTCTAAGGGAGCATCACTGCCTAGGAGGTAACCTCCCCAGTTAAGCAGAAGGTCTAAGTAATTTTGCAGTGCTAAAACAGAAGGTGTAATCTGTATCTTTTGAGCGAAAAAACAAATTCTTAAATTAAATATTTTACTTCATACCAGAATGGCCAAGATCAGAAGGGCTCTCAGCACGTTTCACTACTGCTCATCTTTCTAAGACGCTGACAGCTCATTCTGGTCCTTCTGGCTGATTCTGTTGGAGCTGGACAGGCAGAGCTCCCAGGACCTGAATGAATAAAGATGCAAAAATGCTGGGGGCCACCAGGCTGTTAATTCTAAATATTTGACACTTGGCACTGAAGCTCAAAAGGGACTTGCTATTACCGTCAGAGAACTTGTGGAGGGAATTTACTTGTTGTTTGTGTGGCTAAAATTCAGACAGCATAATTATTTTACTTAATTTTATATTTTTTATTTATAAAGATTTGTAAATTTGTACATTATGGTAAAGAAAATCAGAAATTACATCCTCCAAAAATAATACAAACCAAACTAATCTTAGCCCTCATCATGGGGATAAGAGAGGAGTTGACCACTTAGCAAGAGAAAACACAAAATATCAGAAGAGTGAAACTCCTAACACATTTTCCATAACACAGATAGCATAATTAAAGCGTGAGATAAAGTATTTAGCTGGACAATAGCTGATTAGCATATGCTAGTTCTATCAGAAATATAGAGGATGATTACATGGTGGGGAACAAAGGTCCCAAAATTCCAGGTTTGATAGCTTGATCACTAAGGACTAGAAAATAAATCCAGATTAATTCATCTACATATCAAAACCAGAAAAAGTTGTCATGTTTTGGGTGCACTTATTGCTGCTTGTGACAGTTCAGTACCTCGTAAATCACTCTATAAATTCTTCGTTCACTGTAATGTTATAAATAACAGATCAGTTGGACTGACAAAGTCTGAGAGCATGATCTGGGGAAAACTCCAGCCTTCCCATTCTGTGCCTAACGGCACAACCCTTCTCTACAGTGTGTGGTGTGTAGCTTTGTGAATTTCCTCCAACACTGACCTATAATGTATTATTGGGTGAATGCCATATTTTTGGAATGCACATAAAGACATGCCTGCATGAAGTGGATTGAGTTTTTGGCAAAACCCTCTTCACTGTGTTCTTTGAAGTCCAAGCTTGTTTTATTACCTCTCCACTATTTTCTATTAGAAGTTCATAATCCTATTTTCCACCGGAATTATCTAATAATGGAAAACATTCTAAGGCAGATCCAAGAGAGGAGATGGAAGACACATCCCTGCTACTTAACTCCTTGTTCCCTCCTTAAAAAAATATCTTGTCTAATGCTTTTAGAATTGTTTGATGGAGAGCTGTGGTTACAAAACAGGTTGCTGAAGTTAGCCCATCGTAACTTATTTAAGGGTCATGCTTACTAAAGAGTGAATTGGTAGCATGCATTTGAAGTGCAAAGTTAGCACGAAGTCCCATGCTAACTTTAAGGGGTGTGTATATCGGACCCCTAACATTAGTGCATTGCTCCAACAGAAGGAAACAGAGGGAAGGGTCTCTCCATATACCAGCAATGGATAAATACAAAAGAAGACAACCAAAGGAGATTGACCGTGACTGATGTTCTTGAAGATAATCAGATTTTATTAGGACCTGACACAGCTGAGTTTCGGCAAATCGCACCTGCATCAGGGGTCTATAAAATTAACAATCAATATTCACAATCAGAAAAAGGTAAAATCATGACAATGCAATCATAGCATAAAATATAAAACTAAATGATTAGAATAATCTAAAAAAATATATATAAAATAGCAAACTTTAAAAAGATGATGACATAAAAGCACCATATGCCCATAGATACTAAAAGTGACCAGAAATCCTAAAAAACAATGACATGTATGCACAAAGAGAGCATTATAACTTTCTACATTATCATACTATTTCCAGCATACCCTTTTTAGCGAAAATCATTGAAAAGACAGTGCAACCTCAACTCCAAGAACACATTGATATTCATGCGCCTTTAGACGATAACCAACATGGTTTTCGCCCAAACCATGGAGTTGAAACCTTAATGATTTATCTTTTTGATTACGTTCTCCGTACCATTGATGACATTAAAAAGGGTATTATAATGATTTTTATAGACATTTCGGCTGCATTCGATTCTGTAGATCACAATAGGTTATTACATAGATTAGAGGAGATTGGTCTACATGGGGTCACATTAAAATGGTTTCAATCATATCTGACAGAGAGATTTTTACAAGTAAAGATTGGACAAAAAACCTCTCTGCCCATAAGAGTATTACAAGGTGTGCCACAAGGCTCCGCTCTTTCTTTGCTTCTCTTCAACATTTATTTGCAGCCAATTTGCAATATTCCGTTAAAAAGTGGCATAAAGTATACAATTTATGCTGACGATATTATGATTTTCACAACTATCTCCATCGAGAAACCTGATTTTTCCAGCATCACAGATTGTCTATCAAAAATGTCCACCTGGTGTAAAACCAACAATATGCAAATTAATTTTAGCAAGACATAGGCATTATTTGTATCTCGTAACCAAAATTTTGCACATCCACCTGTCATCAAGATAGATAATTCAATTATTCCTATTAAGTCAGAAGTGAAATATCTTGGAGTTACTCTAGACAAGGAATTAAATCTCAGATCACACATAAACAAGACGATTAGAAGCGCTTATTATAGAATGAAAATCATCAGAAGACTAAGGCCGCTTCTGGAAACTGTTCACTTCCGCAATGTTTGTCATGCTCTAATTACACCATTACTTGACTTCTGCAATCCAATATATCTGGGTCTAGCTAAGCAGTCACTGAAGCCTTTACAGTTAGCGCAAAACACCGCTGCTCGTATAATTTTTGGTCTATCAAGTAAAGAGCATATAACTCCTATCTTAAAGGAGCTTCATTGGTTACCAATATCATCTCGTATTAAATACAAAACAGTAATTTATATTTTCAAGATAAAGCAACAATGTTCTGCAAAAAGTCTGACGTATCTTATCCGGTCAGATATTAGCAACAGACCTAGGAGAAGTGTATCTGAAAATAGAATCAGCTCCTCAAATGACATCAGAAAAACACGCAAGGAGACCTCTGAGAGAGCTTTCTCGTTTGCTGCGACTTCCATCTGGAACTCCCTACCTAATGATCTGAGAGCAGCTCAGGACATCAAAGACTTTAGAAAACAACTGAAAACAGTTTTGTTTACGGAGCACTACGGTCATGCAATCAACTAATTAATTTTTAAGAAAGCAATTACAGTCAAACCTCGGTTTTCATTTGCCCCGGTTTTCATACGCTTCGGTTTTCAACGTCTTTTCTGACTGAGATTTTGTCCCGGTAGCAGGGAAGAAAAGCTGTCAACGTAAGCAGGAGATGTTGCATGAATGTGGGAGGCAGTTCTTTCTCTTGCAGGGTACGTCTGAAGCTATATCATTAAGATTTTCTGCCATTCTGAAGCATTGAGCAGATAATGTAAAGGTATTTTAATGGACTGAATTCAATGTGATTCCGAAGAGAGCTGGGCACAGCAGCTTGTCAGGGGTGGCTAAGGCCAGATGTTAACATACTGTACTGTACAGTACTGTACTTAGCTTGCTTTCAGTGATGTTAAATGTTCATTTATCCATTTCATTAGTCATTTATATTTATTTCTCATTGTTTTCTGTATGTAAAAATATAGTTATTCTCTATAAAATGTATTTTTTGTGAATATTTTTGGGTGTCTGGAACGGATTAATTGGATTTACATTATTTCTTATGGGAAATATTGCTTCAGTTTTCATACGTTTCGGTTTTAGTCAGACTTTTTCGAACGGATTAATCATGAAAACCGAGGTTTGACTGTATTTATATATACATTGTACAACAGCTCACTTTATAGTATAGCTCACAATATATATATTGCATCTTTTCCCAAGACATTTAATCATATATTTACAAACTATGTATATATTATCACAGATTGTTTCACTATTACTTATTTTCTCTTTTGTTAAACCGCTTTGATTGTATGATAAGGCGGTATAAACATCCAATTAAATAAATAAATAAATACTCTAAAATCAAATAAAATGGATGAGAAAACAGTGATTAGGTGCTAGGTTCTGTGAATGGGCAGAGAGAGTACTTACAGGTGTTAAATGGCAAAAGTGTGCATTATTTGCCCTTGCTGGATCTTTTGGCAACATAACATGAGCAAAATAATGAGATGCAAAGCACCTTACTATGAAAATCTAATAACGCAGCATGCGTCTAACCTGATAAGCTGCACTATTTGTGGAAAGGTAATGCTTGCTTTCAGCAGGCATTATCTTTCCTCCCCTGGGTCATTTGGCTACTAATGAGCAGCCCGATGCTCCTGGGAAGTCTCTTAGAGGGCACTTGAACCCACTTAGATTGCCCCACCAACAGCCCAAACTCATCGTCCCCACCCTGACACTTACTGGGGGGTTTACAGGTAACTAGAAAGAGGGCAGATGTGATCCACAATCGCTCCTGCCTTGTCAGCTGGTGACCTAAAAATTGTGCCTCTTGACCCCTAATCATAATCTTGTGGTACTACCACTAGAGGTTAAGTTGCCAAAAATGCAGGATCGTACGAAGGGCTGTGTGAGTGGTGCAGCAGCAGCACAGGGTGCAAGGGGGCGTCAATGTCATCACTGGGCTTCCAGAAAGACTGTGCTCCTTCACATGGTTGGGTGTTGGGGGGGGGGGGGGGGGTGAAGGACCAGGTTTGTGCGTCACACAGGGAGCATTTCCAGGTTGGTATGGTCCTGTAAAAATGAGGTGGCATTGCCAAATAGAATTTGGTGATTGAGCTAGAAATCCCAAGTGATAGCAGAAGACTTTCAGGTGAACTGGGGCAAGATGGCAATCGCAAAGGACATCAGATGCCAAGCTCCTGCCTGTGAGAGCCTCTGACCTCTTCAATTAGCATTTTTTGGTCTTGCTGTGGGCCAGGTCAGGGCATGGCTGGCCAAGATTTTTAAAATTTGCTGATATTTATGCACAGGATATCCTTGATAAAATTACCTCTTTAATGGTTCTTGAAGAGAGAGAAAAAATAATTATTTCTTTAACCCAATGACAGATTCTTGTATTTTGCATTGGAATAGAAGGGGGCCATAACTTTCAGTGTTATTTGCAAACCTTCTCCCCATTTTTTCCCTCACCCTTCCCCCATTGTTTGACTTGCTGTGTACTATTTCTATGGTTCACCTGTTTTCTTATTTGCAGCCCCACCTTGTGCATTATATGAATTATTTCCCCAAAGTTAATACTGCAGCTTAGCTCCACCCACTAATGTCAGCTCAAGGTGAAACAGGTCCACTCAGCCTTTGGTGGGATAGGTTCAGTTTATCCTGGGTGGGTCCCTGCTAACACACAAAGCTGATTTTTTAAATCAGTCTGTGAAAGGAGACCATAGGTCCTCTGTGGTGATATGAGAACTGTTTCTGGGACCCATTCAGCCCCTGGAGGAGAAACAAATCAACTCAAAAGGTCACTGTGGAGCTCAGCTTTCAAGGGCCTGGTTTCAGCAGAGTTGCCTGGTGCCTGTGCTGTCAGCACAAAATGCTAAGCTTCTACAGTAGCCCTGCATGAGTCAGGGCCACTTGTGGCAGCCAAAAGAATAATTTGCAACGTTCCAGACGAATCAACAGAAGTGCAGCCAACTCTTCTCCTGCTGTGATCACCCTAAGACAGTGTCACACAGAAGTGTTGTGGTTATAAGATCCAGGCAAATCGTCACATGCCGACACACATGGAAGCAGCTCCATTCAATGGAAACAGTGATGTCTGCTTTAACTGGAGCCCAGCTTGATACTTTGCAAACGTGGTTTTCGTTTCCTTAAATTATCCTGGTGTTTGTTTTTTTTCATCTAGTGTAACTGAAGCTAAACTGAGAATGAAACATTATTCAGCGATTCTTCAACTGTTCCAAGTGACTGCAGGGCATAAAGGAGATGTAGAGACAGGGCCCCTTTCAAGCACTGTGGCACTTGTGATCGTGCCTCTCTCTTCAGCACAGGTCCGATTGGAATTTTCTGCACCTGGATGGTCCTCAGTGATCACATCTTCCCATGTGAGGGATAATTTTATAAAAAGGTACCTAGGAGAAAGGGCCAAAGAAGGGTACCCATTTTATACTGCCAATATAGACACCATTGCAATTTTCTAAAATAGACCCCTGTAGTGCAGAAATACGGCACACACATTTACACCTGCTCCAATGATGGTTTAAATTTCTGTATATGTTCTATGTGTGCACTCAGGTGTTTTATAAAGCAATGGGGGGAGGGAGCATATTTAAAGTTGTTTAGGCAGTTCACACACCTGCGAACCACCTAAATGGAACTCAGTGGATTATTAGTGCTGTTGAATATCCGTGGGTGTAGCCTCCGAGGGTCCCAATGCTAGTTGGTCAATGTTGGGGCATTCCTGGGATGGCACCATGGGTTAACCAGGCAGTGGTGGTATTCACCCACTGTCCAGTTAATCCTAACCAGCTAAAGTTAAGACAGCTGAATGGCTGTCCTAACTTTAGCTGCTTTTGCAATCCGGCCAATGCGGATATTCAGTGCCGATGGCCGATAAGACCCCGGCCTTGAATATCCAGGTTCAGTTTTTATCAGTGATGGCTAGCCACCCCTGAATATCCCCCTCTAAGTGCATGCATCACAACACTGTCTCTGCTCCATCCAAACACCCCCCCCCCCCCCCATCAGGAATGCCTTTGCAGTCTGCATAAAAGTATAGGAGATCTTTCAACAGGCATAATTTTAAGACAAGTATGTGGCTGTGTAATTTTATGTAAGGCCTATTTCTGCAGGTATAACATGCTTTACATGTCAAAAATCTTTTGTAAAATTACCCCCAAAATATGGTCTCAGTTGTAGGCAGAACAACACAGCAAAGTTTCACTAGGCTAGGGTAATGGATAAAAAATGCCTCTATCCTATGGGGATATAAGAACTAAATGCCTTCGTTAGGTCACCACAAAACGAGCTAGACACGAAGCTGCCGAAATCAAGAATCATTGATTTCATTGATCATTGTTCCAGACAACACTTTTAAGCTTCCATACTTTTACAAAACTATACTTTTCTTTAATAGGAAATACTAGGCAGAAGGAAACTAAGTAGAGCAGTTCTCAACTCTTATCTAGTTGATCCCATGGCCTGTAATTTTCTTGGTTCTTTTCTTGCTTCACTAACAGAAGCACTAACAGAAGCGGCCACCCCCAGGTTCCCCCTCCTCAATGAAATAATATTGCTGGTACCAAAATATACCCTTCCTCCCAACTCTACACCATCCCCCTGGCATTTTACCTGAGAAAATGGAGGCTTTGATAATTGCCCATCCTCAATGCGTTGTTCTGAGATATTCCCAGGAGCGAGGGGGAGGGGGCGGGGGGGGGGGGCTAAGCAGCAAGAGTAGTTCTGTATAATCAAATCTGCATGGTAGAACAAAAAAAAGCAACAGAGTATCTGTAGAATCTACAGGAAGAAGAGAACAGTAAACATATATAGTGCTAGATTCATATATGTACAGTAAACCTTTATGTATCAAATTTATTTATATTATGAGGTAAAAAAGAAGAAAGGAAAAGAGATGAGGATATAGTATATATAGCATTATATATGTTTACTGTTATATTAATTATTTACATACATATTTTATCAGTTTCATATATTTTTATATATATTTATATTTGTTGTCATATGGTTTTAATGTATTACAACATGTATATTTATTATTTTTATTAATATATTATTTATTTAATTATTTATGTTTTCCTCTTTTGATGGCACTTTTAACTTTTTGATGTATTTTGTTTTAATTTTGTATTTGTTTTTTCGAGGTTTGTTTCCTCATTTGATATCCCCCTGAAGAAGGCCATTGGCCGAAACGCGTGGGGGTCATTAAAAGGGGTTTTACAAAACCTAAAATCCTGCCAGTCGTGGTATCTGTTCTCTTGTTCCCATAATCAAATCTACATACATTGTTTTGGATGAAAATAATTATCCACAGAGACAGCATGTACATCTCTATAAGTAATTTTCCCATGGACAGCCTTCAAATTCAAACTACCACCATCTGGGATCCAGTGATCACCCGATGCTGTAGTTCGGGGGCAATTTCTTCAAATGAGTTAATGTTGCGCATACCATGACAATTATGAACCTCACTCTTAAGCTAGGGTATCTGGAATATGACCTCAATCTCTCAAATTTGCTGCTAATGCTGCCATAATATTTGTGCCAAAGAGTGCTTCCTACTGGAGTTCGTAAGATGAAACATCTAAAGGCAATTTGTCAAGGTGTAATTGGAAATTCTTCTTAATTAGACCTGTGGCTCCCCAATATGATAGGATAAATATTTCTGTATCTTTCTGTCACATTTTCCTGGCCTCTGACCTAATTTCTTGGTACTTGAGGATCTTCTTCCTGTCCACACGATTCACAGAATAATCACTTGGATGGACACCTCTACTATCCGTGGTGCAGCATTATAGCACAATGGTGATGGTTTATTCAGACACAAGGGTTCTAAACTGCAGGAATACTACCCTTGTCAAGATGGGGGTAGGGGAGGTGGGGGGAGTACCTCAAGGAGTCATTAGCCAAAGGGAAAACCTAGGGGGAAGTTGAAGAACAGTGAGAAAAAATGGACAGGAGCTTTAAGGGCAACAACATTGTGTTTGGAAAGTAAATAAAAGGTTAGATGGAAAAGCGGCCACTATGGTTTTCTAAAGAAGTAGCCAAACATGTTTAAGGAGAAAAAGGATAACATTCGTATCCATATGGGTTTGCTTTAATTATTAATTATTAGTGCAAACCCAGTGGCTCAGTGTTTGGATGAACACGAGCAATTTAATTATAGAAACATAGAAACATGACAGCAGAAAAAGACCACATGGCCTATCTAGTCTGTCCTTCCATAATGGCGAGGCCGTGGGGCAGGGTCCCTGGCGGCAGAAGGTAACCAGGCGCTCGGCCCGGTACTGGGACCCTGCCCACGGTTTACGGAGGGGCGGGTGCAGGCAGGCATTATTATTTAAATTCATTGGCTCGCCCCTGTGAAAGAAGGAGGTGCGAGCCAATGAGGAGGGATTGAAAAGGGGGGTTTTTAAGGAGGGCGCGCGGCGGCGACGGTCTCTCGGCGAGACCAGCAGCGGTGGTGAGGGATCTGTCTTGCCCCGTCCTTGCCTTTATCGTTGCTGGCGGTTGGAGCAGCATCTGTCGACGGCTGCGTTTGGTCGTTTCGGGTTTCTTCTGTTCCTGAAGGCGTAGTCAGCTTCCTGGTAGGGGAGCGAGTGTTGGGCCTTGTGGGGCCGGGTATTAATTACAAAAATTAATAATAATAAAGGAAGAAAGGTACGGGGGATAGCGGGCGAACGGGAGGTGTGTGAGCGTGTACTCCGTCAAGGAAATTTCCTGCGGGGGCTTCTTTAACTGTCCTCTTCATTTGCGGCGAGCGGGGCCTTTGAAGGAGCATGCCGCCGCGGAGAGGAAGGCAGGCCAGCAGTGGGGCATGTGGTAGGGGAGAGCACGCGGCCGAAGGAAGGAGAAGGGGGGCGGCCTGGGCCTTCGCCGTCGGGGGGGGGGCGGGAGGATGGGGCCGTTAGGGGAGCGTCTAGAGGGGGGCTTCGACAGAAAGGGGCTATGGGGGCCAGGAGCAGGGGAGCTACTGGTGCTAAAGGGGCTAGGAGTTCAGCGGGGCAAGGCAGCAGCCTCAGTGGGAAGGCACAGAGGGGGGTCTATTAACAGGGGAGGCAGGTTAGAGGGAGAATTGGGTTTGGGGAATTTGGTGGAAGAAACTGGGACACAAGGACAAGGAAGGGGTAGGGCGGAGGATGGAGCAGTTGGGGTGGAGGCGGTTGGTGGGGGGGATGGGAGTGGGGGTTTGCAAGGGTGTGCAGGGTTGGGGGCGGCAGAGGTGGGGGGCGGCAGTTGGGGTGGACAAGAGATGGTAGGGTGGGGTGGGGGGGCCAGTTTTCTCAGGTTGGGCTGCACCCTGGCTTGGGGTGCATAATTATGGGCAGGGCCCCTTTGGACAAAGGGGGGTCGCCGGGAGCATGGGAACTCCAGTGGGGTATGCGCCATGGGAGCATTGGCAGGGGGGGGGGGCCAAGGATCTTCCAGGGCGGAGTGGTTGGCTGCTTGGCAGCCGTGTGGCTCCCCTGTCATCCCCTCTCCCCCCTCTTCTTCTCTTTTGTTTTCACAGGTATCCACAGTGGCTCCGGCGGCGGTGCAGAGATCCAGTGAGCAGCACGCGGCAATGGAAGAGGGCTCTGGGGCTTTCTCAGGAGAACCCCAGAGGCGTGAGGCCAGCCCAGCGAGCGTCGCGGGAGCACAGTCATCTGGCTCAGGGAGGCGAGACCACGAAGGGCTGCAGCAGGATACGCAGGCGGGCGTCGGAGGTGCTGTGGGTGAGTTGTCCGTGGGCATTGAGGGGGAGGGTGGGGTGGGTCAGTTAGAAGGGCAAGACGCGAGAGGGCGTAAAGCTAAGCGTAAGCGCCGACATTTAAGACGGCGTCAGCGCAGTTTGGAGTCTTCTTCGTCGTCCACTGCGTCCACATCGTCATCCTCGATAACGCCTTCCCGTTCAGGGCAGGGAGTTGATCCGGTGCCAGGGGGGCCCTCCGGCGGAAAGGGTGTTCCTACGTTGGCGGCATTCACGGAGTTATGGGAAGGAGTTCCTCGGCATCTGCGGCGTAAGATATGGAAGAGGCGGTACATTGATATATTCAGATTGCTTGAGGGCAGGAGGCGTTCAGGAGAGAGTAGGAAAAAGCGGAAGGAAGATGAAAAGGCTGGTCGGGTCAAGAAAGTGTCCCGGAATGTTATCAATTGGGTTAGATCTTTTTTAAGGTTAGCGAGCGTGTGGGGTCGGCAGGCTCTGGAGGATTATGGAATGCTTTTGGCGTACGCGGACTCTATTTTGGAAGCTGCACAGACGCATGGCGGTTTTGCGTGGCTGAATTATGATGAAAAAGTTCGGGACAAGATGGAGGAGAGTAAAGGATTGTCCTGGGGTACACCGGATATCAATCTGTGGTTAACCCAGATGTCGGTGGGGGCGGGTGGGAGCGGGGGGGGGGGGCAGGGGTCCATGTTGGGGGGGGTGGCGTGGCGGGAGCGGGGCAGCCATTTCGTGCGAACGGTGATTCATTACAACAGAGAGCAGGTGGAGGGGGTCCAGGGGACATCTGTTGGCGTTTCAACAGATCCTCGTGCTCCTTCCCCGACTGCAAGTTCAGGCACGCATGTTCGGCCTGCGAGGGTGGGCATTCCGCACTTAAATGTTTCAAAAAGGGCGGTGTGCCCCCGCCTGCTTCGGCCAACAAGTAATTTCGATTTAACGGGGTTGTCTCCCACTCCAATTTCCCGGGAAGTGATTAGTGAATGGTTGTGCGTTTATCCGCGGAGGCGGGAGAAGGAAGTGTTGGTGCGGGGGTTTTCGGAAGGGTTCATTATTCCGGTGCGAGGTACTATAGCTGGTAGGTCTGCGCGCAACTCGCCCTCTGTGAGGCGCTTGGCGTCAGTGGTTCGAGAGAAATTAGCGGGCGAGTTGCGTTTGGGCAGAATAGCAGGGACTTTTGCGGAACCGCCATTGGAGAATCTGGTGGTCTCGCCATTGGGGGTAATCCCGAAGAAGGAGACGGGGAAGTTTAGTTTGATACATAACCTCTCCTTTCCGTTGGGAGAATCGGTGAATGATCATATTCCGAAGGAGCTGTGCACGGTACGTTATGCGTCTTTTGACGAGGCGGTGGGTCTGGTAAAACGTTGTGGCCCTGGGGCTCAGTTGGCGAAGGTAGACATCGAATCGGCTTTTCGTTTGCTGCCCGTCCATCCGTCTTCGTTTTATTTGTTGGGTTTTTCTTTTGATAAGGAATTTTATGTGGACAAGTGCATGCCTATGGGCTGTTCAGTGTCGTGTGCCTACTTCGAGATGCTTAGTACCTTTTTGCATTGGAATTTAGTAAGGCGGGTGGGTTGTGTGAATGTAGTGCACTATCTTGATGATTTTCTGTTTGTGGGGGCGGCGCGGTCGGGGGAGTGTCAACAGTTGATGGACGGTTTTCTATGCATGGCTAGGGCGTGTGGGCTCCCGTTGGCAGCGGACAAGACGGAGGGCCCGGCCACATGTATTACATTCTTGGGGGTTGAAATCGACTCGGTCAAAATGGTGGCGCGCCTCCCGATGGATAAGGTGTTGAAATTACGGGTCCTAGTGGCTAATGGGTTAGCATCCGTTAAGTTATCTTTGAAGGAACTGCAAATATTGATTGGCTCTTTGAATTTTGCGTGCAGAGTCATTCCGATGGGTCGGGTCTTTATGCGTCGTTTGGCGGCGGCCACGGCGGGGGTTCGCAAGCCGCATCATCGTATTCGAATGTCCAAGGTCATGAAGGCCGATTTGAGGGTTTGGGATGTTTTTCTGGAGTAATTTAACGGGGTGTCTGTTTTGATGGAGGCGGAAGTGTCCAGTGTGGATTTGCAGCTGTATACGGACGCGGCAGGCAGTGGTGGTTTGGGGATTTATCTTGGAGGGGACTGGTGTTCGGCCCAGTGGCCCCAAGCGTGGCACACAAATGGTCTGACTAACAACATCACGTTCTTGGAGCTGTTTCCATGGTTGGTCGTCTTGCACTTGTGGCCAGAACGGTTGAGGAACCGCAGAGTGATATGGTGGTGTGACAATGAGGCTGTGGTTGTGGTAGTCAATCGGTATACGCCATGCTGTGCGCTGGTAGCGGGTTTAATGCGGGACATAGTTTTCGCTTGTTTGCGTTTAAATGTCGTGGTGAAAGCACAGCACATTCCAGGTTGCACTAATAGAATTGCTGATGCTCTCTCTCGTTTCAAGTGGGAGCTGTTCCGGACGCTGGCGCCAGAGGCGAGCGAGGAGGGCATGGAGGTTCCAGACCATTTATGGAAGATTGGCCAGCAGAGATGGTACGACTGTTGAAGAGTTCGATATCGCCAGCGACTTGGGCGGCATACAAGAAAGGATTTGACGCGGTGTTGGAGTTCCTTGAGTCGCAAGGCTGGCGGCCCGGAGTTGCGGTTGACGGTTTACTAGGACAGTATATAGTCGAGGCGAAATGCACGGGTGTTTCCCGGGCATCAGTGCGGAGGCGGTTGGCGGGCTTTACCTTCTTTGCCAGAGCTGCTGGCTGGGGGCTCGGGAGGCCTGGGTTTTTGGTCCAGAAGCTATTGCGAGGCTGGGATAGAGCTAGTCCGTCTCCCGGGGATGCACGGTTGCCAGTGACACATGACCTTCTGGTGCGGCTTTGCGCGGCACTGCCGAGTGTGGCGTCTTCGCGCTACGAGGCTGTTCTTTTTAAAGCATTGTTTTGCTTGGCCTTTTTTGGGGCTTTTTGTGTCGGTGAGCTGGTGGCCAGCTCTGGCAGGGCACTGTGGCCTGGGGGATTATTGTTTACTCATGTGCAGGTTGGGGGGGGGGCAGCTGCGGGTCAGGCTAGCCAGATCAAAGACTGATCAGTTGGGCAAGGTATTGTGGGTGGTACTTCGCGAGGTGGTATACCAGCCGACTTGCCTTGTGGAGGCAGTGCGAGCTTATTTATCAGTGCGTCCGGTGGCAGGTCCCTTGTTTTTCCTGCATGAGAATTCATGTTGTGTGACCCATTTTCAGGTAGCGGCGGTGCTGCGGATGGCCATACGGCATTTGGGCATGGATCCGACGCGCTTTGCTCCGCATTCCTTCCGTATCGGAGCGGCGACAAGTGCAGCTGCGGCTGGGCTGTCAGAGGTAGCGATTCAGAGCATTGGCAGGTGGCGTTCGCAGGCCTTCAAATGTTATGTGCATTTATGATGGGAGCTGGTGGTCATGTAAATAACCTGTGCTTTCTTTTTCAGATGCTGTGCGGTGCCCGCAATTATGCTGGATGATCGGGCATTCATTTGTGCATTGAGCGGGACTGCAGGCAGCTGAACGACCATTGGGTCCTAATTTGGGACTCGACCCGGCGTTGGTGTCTCTACTATGGCTTGGTGAGCGTGGTCTGCGTTGGCCACAGCTGTTACCTTTGCTTCGGCACCATAGCCGGGTGAGAGCGGAGCCCGCTGTGATCCTGCTACATGTGGGAGGGAATGATCTAAATGGATGGACTTGTAAACAGATCATCCGAACAGCGAAGAGGGATTTGGTGGATGTGATTCGACTGTTCCCACAGGTTATTTTAATGTGGTCAGACATCATTCCAAGGCCTGTTTGCCGGCTGCAACGGCGCTGGTCCAGGGGGTTGGCAAAAGTCAATCGACAGATTGGGCGGTGGGTATGTCAGCACGGGGGGTATCAGATTATGCACCCCTGGGTTGATGTTGATTGTGCTGGGCTCTGTCGCCAGGACGGTGTGCATTTATCACCGGTAGGATTGGACCTACTGTTGAATGACTGGCAGGAGGCCTTGGAATGCGTGGTTCAGTGGGAGTCTCGATGGTCGCAGCTTAGGGGGGGGCGGCATAGAGGCGTAAACGTGCTCTACACCGGGTGACGGGATCCCGGAGGTTTCCGGGGTCTGGAGCCTTAAGCTGGAATTGGGGCGGGGGCGGTCTTTGCTAGTAATATGGCGAGGCCGGGGAAAGGGGGGGTTGGCTTTGCCGCTGGCTCGGCCGCGGCGGGAGTGGAATGAGGTCACCTTGTTAGTGGTATGGCGAGTGAGGGCTCATTCCGCTCATGGGTTATTATATATAAAAAGTTGGATGTTGAAAAACAATGTTTGGAATGTTATATTTGTTAATAAAGCTGCGACCATTCGAGCCAAAAATATTGTTTCTGGACTGGTTATTGGAAGTGAAAGGGAGAAGGGGATGGAGATTATGGGGAGGGGGAGGGGAACAGGGTACCACCGGGTCCGACCTGCCTTGGTTACAACTACAACAGTCCCCTTTTTACCTTTAGAGATCCTCTGTGTTTGTCCCATGCTTTCTTGAATTCAGATACTAACCTCATCTCTACCACCTCTACTGGGAGACTATTCCATGGATCTACCAAATTACTCCTGAGTCTATCCCCTTTCACCCTCATCCCATGACCCCTCATAGCAGAGCTTGCTTTCAGTCGAAAGAGGCTCTCCTCCTGTGCATTCATGCCATGGAGGCAGGGCCGGATTTACCTATAAGCCATGTACGCCAGCTGGCAGGGGCCCACAAAAAAAGAACAAGTTAATATTTTTTTAAAATAAAATTTTAAAAAAAACCTGCTGGCTGCCGCCGCGGGGCCCCCTCTGCTGCCGCGGCAGCACCGACTGACCCGCGGGGGCCCCCTCTACAAGCTGAAGCCGTCGGTTCGTTCCTTCCTCCCTCCCTCCCTCCGTGCAGGGTGCAGGCTGTGAGAGACGCGAAAGGAGAGTGTCTCCTCGCGTCTCTATTAAGCCCGCAGGGGCTGATGGGAAATTTCCCATCAGCCCCTGCAGGCTTAACAGAGACGCGAGGGAGACACTCTTCCTTCGCGCCTCTCACAGCGTGCAAGGAGGGAGGGAGGGAGGAAGGAATGAACCGACGGCTTCAGCTTGCAGAGGGGGCCCCCGCGGGTCAGTCCGTGCTGCCGCGGCAGCAGAGGGGGCCCCGCGGCGGCAGCCAGAAGGGTTCTTTTTAAATTAAATTTTACTTTAGGCCGACGGGGGGGGGGGGGTAGGACTGGTAATGGGCGATGGGGGGGTAGGACTGGTAATGGGCTATTGGGGGGGCTGGGGCTGGAAATGGGCTGGGGGGGGTTAATCAAAGAGGTGGGCTGATGGGGGTAGGACTGGTAATGGACTGTGGGCTGTTGGGGGGGGGTTTAGAACTGGTAATGGGCTTTTGGGGGGTTAAGACTGGTAATGGGCTGTGGGCTGATGGGGGTTGTCTGGTAATGGGCTATGGGGGGGCTAGGACTGGAAATGGGCTGGGGGGGGGTTAAAACTGGAGGTGGGCTGATGGGGTTAGGACTGGTAATGGGCTGTGGGCTGATGGGGGGGGTTAGGACTGGCAATGGGCTATGGGGGGCTGACTGGAAATGGGTTGATGGGGTTAGGACTGGAAGTGGGCTGATGGGGGGTTAGGACTGGTAATGGGTTATAGGGGGGGCTTAAACTGAAAATGGGGTGATGGGGGGTTAGGACTGTAAGTGGGTTGATGGGGGGCTAGGACTGGTATTGGGTTGGGGGGTTGCTAGGACTGGAAATGGGCTGATGGGTGGCTAGGACTGGAAATGGGCTGATGCAGGGACTAGAAGGGAATGGATGCTGGGTGAGGCTGGAACTAGAAGGGAGCTGATGTTGGGGAAGGATTAGAATGGGATGGGGCTGGAAGAGTAAAATGGAGAAGGGAAAAATATTTTGTGTGGGAGGGATAAAAAATCTACAATTGGCCGGGTATTGGGAGAGTAAGTGGGGATTGAGGATGGAGGGGTAAAATTTGAGTGGATGAAATAGGAATGAGGAAAGAGCAAAAGGAGAAAGATTAGTATGTTAAAGCAGATGTAGAGAGAGAATGGAAAAAAATCTTGAAGAGAGAAGAAAGGACAAATGGACAGCAGACAATGGAGAGTTAGCAGAAGACACGAAGAAACCAGAAGAAAGTGGCTGGAGCAATTGCAGCTGAAAAAAATGCACAAAAAGTAGAAAAATATCTCTTTATTTTGAATTTATTAATTGGAATATGTCAGCTCTGGTAAATGTGCATCATTAACGTCTGCGCTTTGTTTAGTACAAGAGCAAATTAATGTATAGTTTTATTTCTACAGTGTTGTACATTCCAAGTTTGGCTTTTGGGATTCCCAGTTTAATTATTGTCTTCCTGTTTCTAAATTGTGATTACTTGTTTGGTGATGGTCTATGTTCTGCATGTGTAACTGAGCTGAGGTGTTCTGTTTATATAATTCCTATTTGACATTGCCACTTGTTCTCTTTTCCCAGTAGGTCATGTATTGTTGTTCTCTGAAATGTATTGGTTTAATATTTGCAGTGTTGCCTTTTGATTGGTAGAGTATGGTGCTTTGTGAGTCCTGGTAGTGCTGTTAGGATACGGCGGGTTTACTATGGGTTCTAAATGGGCAGTGTTTGTAGTAGTTCCTAATGTGTCTGGCAGTTGGCACTGGATTATAGTAATGTAGAAATCTTTTAGTCTTTATTTATCCATACACTCATTAAGAGGCACGTTTACTAAAAGTTAGTATATGGTAACATTATGCAAATATTTATGCAAATGAGGCCCCTTATGCAAATGAGGCCCCGCACCCCCCTTGGGCCGCCCCTGCTGGGGGCCCACAATTTTTGTTGGCGTAGGGCCTCACTCAAGGTAAATCCGGCCCTGCCTGGAGGTATTTAAATGTCTCAATCATATCACCTCTATCCTGCCTTTCCTCTAAGGTGTACATATTAAGATCCTTAAGTCAGTCCTCAAATGCTTTATAATTCAAAGAATTCAGGAAGAAGCTCAAGACCCTTCTATTCATAGAACACTATGGAAACATAACATAGCCCAACAACTACATGGCTGTCCTCAAAACAGAACTGCTTTCTGATACCCCCACCCAATCTGTAAATAGCATGAACCAACTGTACATAAATCAAGCATATTGTAAATAGTTGTTACCCTGTTAAGCCCCCTGCATGCCGACTATGTACCCAGTTTCAAGTTGTATTGCAATGTTAACCACTTTGATTTAAGGATAAGGTGGTATAGAAGTCAGGTTAAATAAATAAATGATGAAGACCACTAACCATTTTAGTAGCCTCCCTGTGTACGGACTCCAGCCTGTTTATATTTTTTTGAAGGTGCTGTCTCCAGAATTGCACACAATACTCCAAATGAGGTTGCACCAAAGACTTATACAGAGGCACTATCACCTATTTTCTTCTGCTGGCCATTCCTCTCCCTATGTACCCAAGCATCCTTCTAGCTTTTGCTGTCACCTTTTCTACCTGTTTAGCTACTTTAAGATCAGACATAATCATGTCTAGGTCCCGCTCTTCTTTTGTGGACAAAAGTACTTCACCTGCCTATGCTACAGTATATTGCTCCCTTGGATTGCTGCAGCCCAAATGCATGACCTTGTATTTAACATTAAATCTCAGCTGCCAAATTCTAGACCATTCTTCAAGCTTAGCTAGATCCCTCCTCATGTTATCTACACCTTCCTGGTTGTCTTCCCTATTGCAGATTTTGGTATCATACGTAAAGAGGCAAAACTTACCCGACAGTCCTTCCACAATATCAGTAACAAAGATGTTAAAAAGAATCGGATCAAGGACAGATCCCTGGGGCACACCACTCCTTTTCCTCAGAGTGAGCTCCATTTACCTGTACCCTTTGTCGCCTCCCACTTAACTAGTTTCTACTCTAAGCAGTAACTTTAGAGTCCATCCCCAGGGTGCTCAGTTTGTTTCTTAGGGGCATGTTTACTAAACTGCGTTAACATAACGCGCCTTAATGTAGCTGTGGCTATGTAACGTTAAGGCGCGGGGCAGATGAGCCTTCCCCTGCCTACCCCAAGCATCACTGCTGGTCTGCAATGGTCACAGGTATAGCACTGGCCCTGGAGGGCTGTCATCTGCCAGCAAGACTGTGGTTGCTAGTACTACAGGCAGGGTGCAGGCACCTATCCAAGCACACCCTCATCTACAAAAGGGGTGATTGAGGCCCCTTGGGGTATAAGTGCATACCACTTAGACCCATAGTGGTAGTGCTACATAGCCCTCATGTGAGTCTAGACACCCCACTGCCCTGATAACAGGTACCCATGGCAGCCAGACCTTAACACCAGGTACACACTAATCTGGGTGGTGTCTGGTCCCCCCAGGGCCACATGTGACTGTAGAACACAGCTGGAACAGACGTACATTCAGTTGCACTGCTGGGGACACCTGTCACGCACTGGCAGTGCTGGGGATGTGCAGCAGGACCTATCTACCGGAGAGGTGCAGACCCCATTTGGTGGTCAGCTGTAGGCCGCTGTTCTGCATGTGCAATGCATCATGGGTGCTGGTGGGGTTATCCTATCCTGCCACACAGAGCAGACGGTTTGTGCGGTGACCTGCAGTCCTTCTGTACCCAGCCATTGCTGTGTTCTAGGCGGAGGTCATGGGTTCAATTCCTCGTTGTTCCCTCCTGTCCAAGACAGATATTTCGCTTGCCTGTGACAGTCATATCTTTGCAGATCTGTGCTGCCAGCCCACAGTACCCTCATCACAGTTGCAAACAGGCGTTATAAAGCTCCTAATTAGGCACAGTACAAGGCTCCTAATTAGGCACAGTGCAAGGCACGTTACTGGGCACCTTATCAGGCACAGTACAAGGTACGTTAAGGCACGTGCCTTGTACTGTGCCTAATACGGTGCCTTGTAACGTGCCTTATAACGCGCGTTACCTGACATGGCTTGTCATAATGATGCCCCGCCCACGCCTTGATATGGGCATCTGTACCTTTACCGCGGAACCTAACGCGAATGACATTATCGCAGTTTAGTAAACATGCCCCTAAGTCGCCTGTGTGGAACGGTGTCAGGCTTTATTGAAATTTAAATACACCACATCTTGGGCTCTCCTTCAGTTCAACTTTAGAGAAGAGTGGCCTAGTGGTTAGCCAGAGGTTCAAGTCCCACCTGGAGACAGCAATCTCAGGCCAGAGGGACTGGGGTTTCTAGTCCTGTAGGCACTCCTTGTGGCCTTGGGCAAGTCACTTAGCCCTCCATTGCCTCAGGTACACATAGATTGTGAGCCCTTTGGGAGACAAGGGAATATATCCAGAACCTGTTTGTAGTAGTTACATAATGTAAACTGCTTTGATTGAAAGATAAGGTAGTATAGAAAACAGGTCAATTAAATAAACTCCTTGTTCACCCATTCAAAATCAATCATTTTTGTCTGACAAGACCTGTTTATGTTGCCTTGGATCCAGTAATCTGTTGAACTCCAAAAATCTCACTATTTTCTCTTTCAGCAGCGTTTCCAATAATTTACTCACCACAGAGGTTAAACTAACTGGCCTGCAGTTTTCAACCACATCCTTACTTCCACTTCTATGTAAAGGGACCACATGTGCCTCTCTCCAGTTTTCTGGTACCACTCCTGACTCCAAAGAGGCATTGAAATGGTCAGTCTGTGGAGCTGCTATAACATCCCCAAGTTTCCTCAGTCTTCTCAGATGTATCCCACCTGGTCCCATCACTTTGTCAAATTTTAGTTTAGCTATTTCCTAACGAACACAGTCTTCAGAAAATCATTCAAGGTGCCCCTCACTTCTATTCCTGTTTTAGCTATTTCCTAACGAACACAGTCTTCAGAAAATCATTCAAGGTGCCCCTCACTTCTATTCCTATTTGTGGGTGTTTTCCGAGGTCCTGCTCCTGGTCCTTCATCTGTGAACACAGAACAGAAATATTTGTTAAGTAGTTCCGCTTTATCCTCATCACTCTTGACTCTGACAATACCACTTTTGCTCTTCCTCCTCTGAAAAATGTCTTATCCCACCCCCCACCCCCACCCCTTTTTATTGCATTGGCTATTTCCTCCTCTTTTTGAATCTTTGCTTTCTTGACTACTTTGCCAGCATCTAAGATTTTCCAAATATAGATGCCTGTCATCCTCTCTCTGTGATCCCTTGTATTTCATGAAGGCCTCCCTCTTTTTCTTCACTTTCTCAGCTATTTCTTTTGAGAACCATAGTGACCTCCTTTTCCGTTTACATTTATTTAACATTCTAACCAAAAGGTTGGTTGTCCTTAAAATATCCCCTTTCAGTTTTGCCCACTGTTTTTCTACATCCCCCAGCTGTTCCCATCCCGCTAATGATTCCTTGAGGTATTGGCCTATCTTGCAAAGTTAGTTTGCCTAAAGTCTAAGACCCTCGCTTTTGAATGCATTTTATCAGCCCTAGTCCTAATACTGAACCATATCATCTGGTAATTACTGGATGCGAGATGATCTCCAACTATAACATGTTATAAGGAAGCTTATCATGACAGAGGAGAGAGGGATAAAGGAAAGGAATTCACCCTTATAAAAGGATCTATTTTGCAAGGTCAGAGAAACAAAACCCCAATCACACCTAGAAAGCAGGAAATTCCCAGATGGGATAGGTTTCAGAGTTCCCCTAGTGGAGAAAAGGAGAGGGACTATAGACCCAGGGTAAAGGACCCTTACGTCACTGAGTTCCTAATTACCCAGCTGCCAGGAGGCAAGCTGATCTCCGTCACCTGGGAGGAGAAGAGGTGGGGTTGGAGCCTTGGGGATTTAAGTCTAGGATAGAGAAAGAAGCAAGAGAGAGGAGGAGGAGAGTCCCAGAGAGAGTCTCAGGGAGAGACACAAGCAGAAACACAAGCTGGAGGACAGGACGAGGAAGCACAGGAGAATGGTGGCCAGAGCATGAGGGAGGAGAAGATGCTACAAACCCAGGCCCAGGTATGAGCCTTGAAAGCTTGTCTAATACAGAGCAGTGCAGAGTTGCAGTCAGTCAGCTGAACCCTGTGAACTAGAAGGAGAGGTAGAGCCTATGCAACTAGGTGAACCAGACCTAGCTGTGAATGACGAAGACTCATACATTGATTGCTCCTTGTGGCAATCCTTTACTGCAGAGGGATTGAAAGAAAACCACCCTTAAGAGAAAACCTTCAGAGTCAGGTAACCTTGGAAGCCTGTAGTTGGTTTTGTGCATGTCCTGTGTTAAAGAAGAAATACGTTTGCTGAGAAAGCAAGAGCAAGCTGAAGCTCTCTGATTGTGCTTGATAAACACCTGATATCCAGAGCAGTGCACCGGCAAGAAGCCGAGCTAATGGTGAAAGGAAGGAAAGTTTTTGGCTTTGTTTTTGAATATTCCTAAAGCATGGAATAGAGCATTATTTGCTTATGAGAAGTTTTTGTCCTGTTAAAAGTTTTACTTTGTTTGTAAGGAGACAAACCAGCCTGGAAGTGTTTGGGACTATGAGAACAGAAAACTGCCATTGAGAAATGCTGTTTTTGTTTGCTTTAAACAGCAATGCTAGCCAAGCTGGTAGCATTGACTGTTAAAAGGCTTTTCCTTTGAGTTGAAGAACACTATAAGCTGAAAGTTGCTTTGAGTTTATTTATGTCCTGATGTGTATTGTGAAGAATCCTGGAGAAAGTATCCAAGGGTAGTATTTGTGAACCTTGCATTTGAGTCAATAAATTCTGTCATTGCCTTATCATTCGAGCCAACTACAAGTGTTTTTTTCTAACTGAAGCCAAGTGGATTGTGACTGAACTACCTTTCCCAAAGGGCATGGCAAAGGAACCAGTCAGTTAAAGGCTAAAAGGTGAAACTTTTTATGATAACCACGCCCCTCCATACTGGAAGTAAGGAGCAAGGGCATGACAAACATCAGGAACACTTTCACCATTGGTAAGCATTAAGTCCAGTCCTTCATGTGTGGGCTCTGTTACCAATTGCCTGAATAGTTCTCCCTGTAGAGAATCTAGGATCTCCATACTACTAGATGACACTGCAGCAGGGATGTGCCAATCCATATCCGGCATATTGAAATCCCCTATCAGTAGCATTTCCCCTTTCCTGGCAATGCTGCTTATGTCTTCTATTAAATCTCCATCCACTTCTTCTCCCTATGAGGGAGGTCTGTATAGCACGCCAATGCAAATGGATTTCTCTTTCCCTCTTTCTAATTTAACCCACAGTGCCTCCTCTCTCCCTTTTTAGCCCTGTATTTCCATAGCTTTAATATTTTTTACATATAGTGCCACTCCTCCTCCCCTTCTTCCTACCCTGTCCTTTCTGAATAAAGTATATCCTGGTATAGTTACATCATAGTCATGGTCGTCTATGACCATGTCTGCTACTACCACTAAACCCAAGTCAGCCTCTCCTATTAAAAACTCAACATCTGGGATCTTATTTCCCATGCTATGGGCATTTATACACACTGCTTTCCATATGTTGCCCTTTTTACTCATTTCCATAAAGGTATTTAACGTTTCACTTAACTGGGAGCTTTCTTCATCCATCCCCAATGAATCTAGTTTAAATCCCTCTTCAGTAGGCTAGCCAGTCTGCTACTGAAGACATGTCGACCCTTCTTGAACAGATGGATGCCATTTCTGCTCTGCAACCCCTGGAATAGCATCCCATGGTCCAAGAAACCAAAATGCTCTTGATCACACTTTCCATGCATTTATCTCCAGGATTCAAGATTCTCTGCCTTGGCCTTTACCCTCAACAGGAAGGATTGAAGAGAACACCACCTGCACATCTATCTGCTTCACCCTCTATCCCAGAGCCATGAAGTCACTTTTGATACACTCAGAGGGATTCCTGGCAGTATCATCTGTGCTTACATGGATGAGC
The DNA here is from genome assembly GCA_033557465.1 of Ichthyophis bannanicus. NCBI lineage: Eukaryota > Metazoa > Chordata > Amphibia > Gymnophiona > Ichthyophiidae > Ichthyophis > Ichthyophis bannanicus. The sequence goes on along the minus strand of CM066041.1, from coordinate 183,434,200 downwards.
AGCATCAGGTAATAGTCAGTCGACTTGATGAGTCTCGGCAAACTCTCCATAACATCTTGGATTTTGTCACCTGAAGGACAGCATACCTCTCTGGACATCAAATCTGGTCGGCAGATAGATGCCTCAGTACCCCTCAGAAGAGAGTAAAAAAACACTATCCTTTGCTTCTTTGTGGTCACTGATTCTGCTCAAGCTCTGGTTCTTCCCTTTCCTGAGCTGGGCTGCATAATGGTTCTTCATTTCAAGGGCTGGAGGAGTTGGATTGGTGATTCTTCAGGCCCTGGTGACTTGTGTCCAATCTTCATCATTCCATAGGCTCCCATCTTTATCTTTGCTGGAGAGCTTGGCTGTTTCAAGGAGCATCTCAATGTACGTCTCACAGTCTTTAATGTTCCTCAGTCATGCCACCTCTTTCCTGAGCTCCTCACTTATTTCCTGAGAGCTTTAGCAATGTCAATAAGAGAAATATTTGGTGGCTCAGTAAAATCTGACAGACAAATATTTAGCCATTATTGATGAACTTCCAGGGTAGCGTTCTCCGAAATGCTTCCCGTTCCACGTGCAGGACCCAAAAGGCAGGCAGAGCTCCAGAGTCTCAATGCGTGGATGAGACAATGGTGCAGAGATGAGGGTTTTGGATTTGTTGGGAACTGGGGAACATTCTGGGGAAAGGAGGGGCTCTTCCGAAGGGATGGGCTTCACCTTAACCGGGATGGAACCAGGCTGCTGGCATTAACCTTTAAAAAAGAGAGAGAGCAGCTTTTAAACTAGATAATAGGGGAAAGCCGACAGTCACCCAAGAGCGGATGGTTCGGAAGAATGTATCCTTGAAGGATACTACCAAAAGCAGAGAGGTTCCAAAAAAGAGTAAAGTAGCCCAAATGCCCTCGGTATGGAGCAGACAGAGCTTAAAGATCCAAAATTGCCCATGTCTACCAATAGTCAAATTAATATGAATAAAATACAGTCTCTAAAATGCTTGTATGCAAATGCTAGAAGTCTAAAAAATAAGATGGGAGAGTTAGAATATATAGCACTAAATGAGAGGTTAGATAAGATTGGAATATCAGAGACATGGTGGAAGGAGGACAACCAGTGGGACACTGTGATACCTGGGTACAAACTATATCGTAATGATAGAGCTGATCAAATTGGTGGAGGGGTTGCGCTCTGTGTTAGAGAGGGCATTGAGTCAGAAAGGATTAAAGTTTTGCAGGAAACAAAATTTGCTGTAGAATCTCTATGGATTGAAATTCCATGTAAAAAGGGGAAGGCGATGGCAGTGGGGGTGTACTATCGACCACCGGGCCAGAATGAACAAATGGATGATGAAATGCTCAAATAAATCAAGGAAGCTAACAAAAGTTACAGCGCAGTAATAATAATGGGTGATTTCAATTACCCTGGTATCGACTGGGTCAGTGTCACGGCAGGACATGCTAGGGAGATAAAGTTCCTAGATGACATAAATGACTGCTTCTTGGAGCAGCTGGTTCATGAACCGACCAGAGGGGAAGCCATATTAGACCTAGTCCTTAGTGGAACACCAGATCTAGTGCAAGAGATAAGGGTGTTGGGGACACTTGGCAATAGTGATCATAGCATGATCGCCTTTGATTTAATTAGTGGAGGAGGGATAGTACGGAAATCCACAGTACTACCTTTTAACTTTCGAAAGGGAGACTATGATAAAAAGAGGAAAATAGTTAAGAAAAAACTAAAAGGAACAGTTGCAAAGGTTAAAGACTTACATCAAACTTGGGTGTTGTTGAAAAATACTATCTTGGCAGCCCAGACCAGCTGTATTCCATGCTTTAAGAAAAGTGGAAGGAAGTCCAAAAAACTGCCAGCATGGTTTAAAGGTGAGGTCAGAGAGGCTGTTGTTGCCAAAAAACGTTTTTCAGGAAATGGAAAAAAGAGCCAAACGACAAAACCTGGAAACAGCACAAGCACTGGCAGGTCAAATGCAAGGCATTGATAAAGCAGGCAAAGAGAGAATTTGAGAAGAAGCTTGCTGTGGAAGCAAAAATGCAAAATAAAGATTTTTTCAAGTACATTCGTAGCAAAAAACCTGTGAGAGAGTCAGTTGGTCCATTAGATGATAGAGGGGTTAAAGGGGCACTAAGAGGCGACAAGGCGATAGCAGAGAGACTGAATGACTTCTTTGCTTCGGTCTTTACTGAGGAAGATTTAGGGATGTTACCCATGACTGAAGTGGTATTTAAAGGTGCGAAGAATTGAAGGAAATATCGATACATCGGGAAGATGTATTACAACTATTAGATAAATGAAGAGTAGCAAATCACCTGGGCCGGATGGTATACATCCAAGGGTGTTGAAAGAACTGAAATATGAAATTGCAGACCTGCTATTAGTAATCTGTGAACTATCATTAAAATCATCTCTAATACCTGAAGATTAGAGGATCGCCAATGTAACACCACTTTTTAAAAAGGGTTCCTGGGGTGATCCGGGAAACTACAGACCGGTGAGCCTCACATCAGTACCGGAAAAAATGGTAGAAACCGTCATAAAGAATAAAATTACTCAGCATGTAGATAGTCATGGCCTAATGGGAGACAGCCAACATGGCTTTAGACAAGGAAGATCTTGTCTTACTAATCTGTTATGTTTTTTTGAAAGTGTGAATAAACAGGTGGACAAAGGTGAGTCAGTTGATATAGTGTATCTGGACTTTCAGAAAGCCTTTGACAAGGTCCCTCAGAGACTTTTGGCAAAACTAAAGAGTCATGGGATAGGAGGCAGTGTACTACTGTGGATCAAGAACTGGTTAAAAGATAGAAAGCAGAGGGTTGGGCTAAATGGCCAATTTTCCCAATGGAGAAAGGTGAATAGTGGTGTACCCCAGGGATCTGTGCTGGGTCCACTGCTTTTTGACATATTCATAAATGACCTGAAAAGTGGAATAACGAGTGAGGTTATCAAATTTGCAGATGACACAAAACTATTTAAAGTTGTTAAAACCCAAGAGGATTGTAGAAAATTGCAAGAGGATCTTGATAAATTAGAAGACTGGGCATCAAAATGGCAGATGAAATTTAATGTGGACAAGTGCAAAGTTATGCACCTAGGGAGGAACAACCCAAACTATGGTTACACAATGCAAGGTTTCACATTAGGAACCACCACCCAGGAAAGAGATTTAGGCGTCATTGTGGATAGCATGTTAAAACCCTCGGCCCAGTGTGCAGCGGCAGCCAAGAGAGCAAATAGAATGCTAGGTATCATAAGGAAAGGAATGGAAAATTAAACAAAAGATATTATAATGCCTCTATATCGTTCCATGGTGAGACCGCACCTTGAATATTGTGTGCACTTCAGGTCGCCGTATCTTAAAAAGGATAGAGTTATTAGAAAAGGTTCAGAGAAGAGCCACCAAAATGGCAAAGGGGATGGAAGGATACTCCTATGAAGAAAGGCTAAAAAGGTTAGGGCTCTTTAACCTGGAAAAGAGACGGCTGAGGGGAGATATGATAGAAGTCTATAAATTAATGAACGGAGTGGAACGGGTAAACGTAGATCAATTGTTTATGTTATCAGAATATAGAAAGACTAGGGGACATGCAATGAAGCTACAGGGTAAACTATTTAAGACTAATAAAAGAAAATATTTTTTCACTCAACGTGTAATCAAACTCTGGAACTTGTTACCGGAGGATGTAATAAAGGCTGTTAGTGTAGCTGGGTTTAAAAAAGGTTTGGACAAATTCCTGGAGGAAAGGTCCATAAACCATTATTAAGAAGGGACCCAGGATATCAATGCTTGACCCAGTACAAGCATTGCGGAACCTGTGTCTTTTGGGGAAACTCCTAGGTACGTATGACCTAGATTGGCCACTGTTGGAAACAGGATACTGGGCTTGATGGACCTTGGTCTGACCCAGTATGGCATATCTTATGTTCTTATGTTCTTATGATTTTCAAAATCCTCTAGTTTACAGAGTTTCAAAACTTTAGGGCCCTTTTACTAAAGGGTGCTGGGGTGTTGCACCTAACGCGCTCATAAAATGGCATGTTAGGGCAACAGTTCAGCATTAACTACTGGCAGCATAGAAAGCATTTGCCTGGAAGTTACTGTGGTGCACATGGCCCTGCCATGGCACAATAGTGTGGGTGCACTCAATGCCACCCATGGAGGTGGCAGTGACTACACCTGTGCTACTTGCCTGCTGTGCAGGTAGTGTGGGTACACTGTCTGCACAACACTCACACTGTCCATTCTCCACCACTAACCCTCCCACTTGCCACCCTAAAGTGCCATTGATAGCACCAAAATCTGGCAGCGCTGCCACGGCACAACGCTAGCTGACAGTGTGCCCATCATGCACCTTTAGCACATGACAGCTAGCTCCTTATAGTAAAAGAGCCCCTTTATCTTCAACCAAAGTGGCTATAACAACCTTAGAACTTGCAATTTACAGTCCCATGCAGAAATCATCTTCTGGGTCTCTAAGAAAGGAATCTGGACATTTCACCTTTTACATTAAAACATTCAAGTCTTTAGAATTACCACATTCTGAATAGTAGTCAAAATTCTTCCAGTACATATTTGCCCCATGGCAAATCACTTTCACAGTTTGATTTCCAGCATTTTTCAGATGGTGTACAATTTTATTTACTTAGGGGTATGTTTACTAAACTGCGGTAATGTCACTCACGTTAGGTTCCGCGGTAAAGGTAGAGATGCCCATATAAAGACGTGGGTGGTGCATTGTTACAGCAAGCCGTATCAGCTAACGCATGTTGCAAACTACCACGCAGTACAAGGCGCCTCATAAGGCACCTTACAAGGCACATTACAAGGTGCCTTGTAAGGCGCCCTGTAAGGCACCCTGTAAGGTGCCCGGTAAGGCGCCCGGTAAGGCGCCTTGTAAGGTGCCTCATAAGGCACCCTATAGAGCTCCTTAGGCTAAGCGCCATAGTAGGCACCCCTGGACAAGGCACTCTAGAAGGCACCCTGGGCTATTGAACCATAGGTTAAGGTGGCCTAACAAAGTTACGGTGCCCTAGGTTAGTGTTCCCTAAGGGCTGCAAGGTGCCACAGGATGACATGCATGACCTGTGAGGAACAGAGACAGATGTAGCCCCAACACTAGATAGAGCACTCAGGAAAGGCAATGAACAGGTGAGTGAAGGAAGGAGAGCTGGGAGCCGCTGGACCCGCCATATCTGCGGGCAGTCCATGTGGCTGCCAGTACTGATGGCAAACATGTTGGGGGCAACTGTACCACAGCACAGGGTGTTGGCAATGTAAAGTACTGGAAAGACAGTTGGTGGCAGACAATGGGAATACGTGTCCCCCAGTGGAGGCGGAGGTGGCAGGATAGTTACAATGATGGGTGGACAGAGGAGTGGTGGTGCCATGCAGATCAGGCACAGGTAAGGCAAGCATGATGAGGCGCAATGCAGGAAAGGGTAGCAGTGCAGGACATGGGGTGGCAGCCTGCACAGGCAGAAAGGACTCTACACAGCTGACAGACGCAGATAGACGGACGGAGGGAATGTTGGCAATTGTGGCAAGGGTATTATGGGCTGGCAGCACAGATCTGCAAAAATATGACTGTTTCAGGCATGCACACTATTTGAGTAAGACAGGCATAAGAGGAGGGAACAATGAGGAATGGAACCCATGAACACTGCTGAGAATGGCATTGTATTAACCAGTAGGCTATACCTCCGTGGTTTATGTCACAGCAATGGCTGGGTACAGAATGACTGCAGGTCACCGCACAAACTGTCTGCTCTGAGTGCCAGGATAGGGTAACCCCACCAGTACCCATGATGCAATGCACATGCTGAATAGCTGTCTACAGCTGATCAGCAAATGGGGTCTGTACCTCTCCGGTAGCTCAGCTTGGAAAGCTGAACTGATACTGTCACAGACTAGCTACAGACCATGCCATTGTGCAGGTTCTATGTTCTCCCTGAGGGATAGGATGGGTGCCCAGCACTAGGTCCGCAGTGCATGGGGTGCTAGAGATAGGCCCTGTGTTACATTTCCATCACTACCAGTGTGTGACAGGTGTTCCTTGCAGTGCAGTTGAAGGTAATTTGGTGTCCATCTTTATTCTGCAGTCACATGTGGCCCTCTGGGACCAGACACCACCCAGATTAGTGTGTACCCTGTGTTAGGGTCTGGCTGACATGGGCACCTGTTATCAGGGCAGAGGGGTTTCCAGACTTGCATGAGGTTTGTGTAGCAGTGCCTTTATAGGTCAAAGTGGTATACACTGTATACCCCAAAGGGCTCATGTCACCCTCTTTGTAGGTAAGGGACAGGTGCCCCAGCCCCCGTGAAGCAACCTCCATCCTGCTGGTATAAGATAGCCCTCCAGGGTTGGTGGGCCAGAGCTATACCTGTGGCTGGGGCAGTGGCAGACCAGCAGCAATGATGGGGTTAGCTCTGGAAAACCCCAACTGCCTCACACCACTGTCTGCCAGTCACCAGCAGACATCACAGTCAGACTGCACCTTATAGGTGTTCCAACCATGCACAGTCTAACTGCAGACAGTCCACAGGGCAAGCTCATTTTGACTCGGTAAAAAGCAGGATATAAATAAACATAAATACAGTTAAATAAAAAAAAAATAAAACAAATAAACTATGTGCACCAAGCAGGCATCTCAGTGATTGGGTCCACAGCACTTGGAACACAAAAGCATTACTAGAGGCAAATAGTGCAGAGCTCTATGTGCGAACCTAGACATGTCATGGTCACTGCTCGGTCAGAGTGAGTGCCCTCCCAGCATGCCATGCTGTGGCCACCCTGTCCATGCAGGTGCTGGTCAGGCACTACAGTGTCCCAGCCATTGCCCCACACCCTGTGAAGATGCATCCTGGTCAATCTGCCCTGTCCAGGCCATACCCACAACACCTTGCTCCTAATTATGCACATATTCAGGCTAACGCTGGTAACAGTGGGACATTGTGGGCCCGGAGAGGTGTGGGCAGCCACAAAACAATGGATAGACATACACACACACACTCCTATTGCAGCATTGTGCAAAGATAGGGGTGGTTGGCAACCCTGCCCGCCACACTGGTCCTGATCACAGTGCCAACATTGCTAAACTGTGCAGGAGGTAGTAGTAGTGCTCTGGTGATAACTGCAGCTCAATGCTGGGGCCACAGCCTGACTCTCCATGCATCTTTTGATTGTGGAGCCTGTGTGAGTGGGTGTTTGTACCCCTGTTCTCTGCTTCTTTGGGCTTTGCACATGTTGCTGTTGTATCTGCATTGTAGGGTAAAACATAGGGACATATTCTGCAGGAACCACAGCTGGGGCTTGAACCTGTGACCCTCTGCTTCTGGACACACTGACTGGGTGTACTGCACCACACTGTTGCCACAGATGCATGGTGGTCCCTGGGGCTACCTGTACTTTTCCTCAGCCAGACCTTTTATGTTGCACTGCGCACCACGTACTGGTACAGGGCATGGCCTAGGTCCACTGCAGGCAGGTGCCACTGCCCCCTCCAGTACAGGCACACACACACCCTGCCATGCTGACATGACCATATGCTGTCGGTGCTGGTAGTGTGCAGTCCCAGGCCATCCACTGTGTGGATAGGTGGTTGCCTAGGGAGCGGGATCTGGGGCATGGGGCATACATGAGCATCCTCTCATCCCCCCCATCACCGCCTACCAATAGTCTGTTCCTTACGCTTGGGGGAGGGTTGGCTGGGGGGATGTCAGGTCAGTGCCCTGGCAACTGTTAACTCGGGTGGACCAGGTAGATGTAGGTGGATTGTGTTTGGACTTTTATCAGCTGTTGTCATGATGATTTCCGGTTTCTATGTTCCTATGTGCCACCTAGGCGCCCACCTAGTCCACCCTGTGCTCCAGCTGCCCCTGTTACATTTCCCGCCTGCAGCCTCCTATGCCCCACTTGCACCATCGCCATAGTGGCCTTTCATACTTGGGCACTATGCTGTTGCTGGAAATGGAGCACTACTATCACGTTTCTTGGGCTCCCTATCTATGCTGTACATTGCTGACACAAATGGTTTCTCTCTCCTGCAAATGTGCATCTAACGGCAGGTTTTCATTTGCGGTAGGATTCAGCCCTTCAGTTCAACGCGTTAGTGTGCAGGGAGCCTCTCCCTGCCCATTGACCCCTTCCCTCTGCCTCTCTTTACACCCTCTGCGGTGTTTACCGCAGCTGGGAACGTTAACGATCTTTAGGTAACGTTAACGCGCGTTAATGTTACATTCCGCGTGTTAACGTTACCTAACAATCGTTAACATTAGCTTACGCGCGGTCTGTAATGTTACCGCAGTTTAGTAAACATGCCCCTTAGTGTGCATAATTGGATTTCTCTTTCTTTCTTTGACAAGTTGACTAACATGTTCTAACCCCTGATGTGCTGGTCCTTAGAGCTTTTATTAGAACTAAATATAGCAACTCTTTTTACAACTCCTCATATAGTTGCATGTCTTATGGACCTGACCTAAAACTCTGGTCATTGCCTAAAGAACACAACAGTGGGGCGGTCTGTGAGTGAAGCAGGGGCAGTAGCAGCAGCTATCCAGTTGGTGGCAATATTCAGCTGCTAACCATTTAGCTTAAGCAAGTTAACTCCTGGAAAGTCATGGTGAGAGAGAAGGGGCACAGAGGACCTTAACTATCAGTGCCCGGATATCACCATTGTTTGCAAAGTAGGTTGCAAAGGCTCTCACAGTTCTTGATGTTGGTTTTAGACTGGCATCACTGCAGGATGAAGTATGCAAGGGGAGATGAATCCGAGAGGGGACTAGGATGTTGTTATCATTGTAACATAGTAAATGAAGGCAGATAAAGACCACTATGATTCATCTAGTCTGCCCAGCAATGCGGCAAAAGCAGGAGCACCTACCGCTCTGTGCAGGTCACCCCTCCCCATGCCTTTGTTTAAGGATGTACCCACCGCTCCATGTAGGTCACCCCTATTTATTGAGATATAAGAGATAATTATGTTTATTTTGATTTTATCCTGTTGCTATAAAGGGATCCACCGTGTCTGTCCCATGCCATTTTGAATTCTGTCTCTGTATTTGCCCCCACCACTTCCATCGGGAGGGCATTCCAAGCATCCACCACCCTTCCAGTGAAAAAGTATTTCCTGACATTGCCTTTCAGTTTACCCCCTTGCAGCTTCATATGTCCTCTAGTTTTACAGCTTCCCTGTCTTTGAAAGAGGTTTGTTCATTTATACTTTTTAAGTATTTAAAGATCTGAATCATATCTCCCCTGTCCCTCCTCTCCTCCAGGGGGTACATATTTAGGTCTTCAAGTCTCTTCCCATACGTCTTCTGACGTAGACTTCAAATTATTTTGGTCGCCTTCCTCTGAACTGTTTCCAGGTTTTTTTATATCCTTTGTGAGATATGGTCTCAAAACCTGAACACAATATTCCAAGTGAGGCCTCACCAGCGACTTGTACAATGGCATTAGTACCTCTTCCTTTCTGCTGGTAATTCATCTTTGTATGCAACCCAGCATCATTCTGACTTTTGCCACTGCCTTGTCACACTGTTTCACCACCTTGAGATCCTCAGAAACAATCACTCCGAGGTCCTTCTCCTGGGTCCATGAACACCAACCTCTCACCCCCTATCACATACAATTCCCTTGGACTTCTTCTTCCCAAGTACATGACACTACACTTCTTTGCATTAAATCTTAACTGCCAAGCATTAGACCATTCTTCCAGCTTTTGTAGATCTTTCCTCATGTTATCCGCTTCCTCAGGAGAGTCCACTCTGTTACAAATTTTCGTGTTATCTGCAAAAAGACAGACTTTTCCATTCAGTCCTTCAGCAATATCACTCAAATATATTGAACAGTACCGGTCTCAGGTTCAAACCCTGGGGCACACTGTTAATCACCTTCCTTTCATCTGAGTGGGTTCTGTTTACCATCATCTTCTGTCTTCTGTCAGTCAACCAATGTCTGATCCAATTCACCACCTTGGGACCCATCCCCAAGCTGTTGAGTTTATTGATAAGCCTCCTATGAGGGACATTATCAAAGGCTTTGCAGAAATCTAGGTAGATCACATCCATCACATGTCCTTGATCTAGTTCTCTAGTCACCCAGTCAAAGAACTCAATCATATTAGTTTGGCAAGATCGTCCTTTGGTAAAACCATGTTGCCTCAGATCATACAACCTGTTGGTTTTGAGAAAGTCCAATATTCACTCTTTCAGGAGTGTCTCCATTACTTTTCCCACCACCGAAGTAAGGCTTACTGGCCTGTAGTTTGTCACTTTATTACCACTTTTGTGAAGAGGTACCACATCAGCCCTTCTCCAGTCCTGTGGAACTTCTCCTGTTGGCAAGGATCTATTAAAAACATCCTTTAACGGTTCTACAAGAACCTCTCTGAACTCTTTCAGTATCCTGGGATGTATCCCATCCGGTCCCATGGCCTTGGCCACTTTCAGTTTTGCAAGCTGCTCTAACACATCATCTTCCATGAATGGTGTGGTATCTACTCCATTCCAATTTGTATATTTTTCAATCACAGGTGGCCCTTCTCCAGGATTTTCTTTAGTAAAAACAGAACTGAAATACTTGTTTAGCATTTTTGCTTTTTCAATGTCACTTTCCACAAATCTGTTCCCAACACTTTTGAGTCCTGCATGTCCACCTCTGATTTTCCTCCTCTCCCAAATATACCTGAAAAAGGTTGTCGCCACACTCCACATCTTTAGCCATCTTTCCTTCTGCCTTTGGTTTTGCTATCCTTGTTTCTCTTTTTGTCTTTTAGTTTGATCCTGTATTATTTTCTATGTTCCTCTGTTTGCAAACTTCTGAGTTTTGTGAAAACTGTGTTTTTTGCCTTTATTTGTGCAGCCACTTCTTTGGGGAACCAAATACAGTAGGTTTCCTTTTCCTCTTCTTTTTATTTACTTTCCTTACATATGTATCTGTTGCCCCTTTTATTGCCTCCTTTAGTTTAGCCCACTGCATTTCCCCTTCCCTTTCCTCCTCCCACCCTGCCAACTCCTCCTTCAGGCACTTAGCCATTTTACTGAAGTCAGTTTTATTTGAAGTCTAGGATTTTGAGCTTGCTGTGATTGGACTCCGCCTTGGCTTTTATTTCAAACCACACCCTGTGTGATGATTGCTGTTGCTCAGAGGGGCACCCACCCGGATATTTGACACGCCATCTCTGTTGGTGAGTACTAAATCCAGGATTGAGCTTTCCTGGTCGGTTCTATCACCATTTGTCTAAATAAGGCATCTTGGAAGACATCCACAATTGTTTTTTACTTCTTTCCAGATTTGCAGAAGAAATACTCCAATCCACATTGGGTAAAGTCACCCAATATGAATACTTCCCCCTTCATGGCTGTCTTTGCAATATCAATAACACAGGTACACTACCAAAAAACTGCCTCCAGTTTTGCAACTGATTCCTATAGATTTTGGGGTGCTGAATCCAGGAAAAATAGCCAAAATGTTCCATCACGTCACGTTTTCTTGCAAAATTAGATTTCTTACCCATATAAGGAATGTTCACATAATTACTTTTTAGCCAACTGCAGTTTATTTTCTGGGCCAAAATAGAGGTTGTAATGGTTAACTAACTAGAAACACTCCCTCATGATATTTTAGAGTGTTTTGTATTCATTTTATACATTAACAGGACAATTGGGAGGCGGGGGGCTAAATCCAGTACTCGCGCTGGCGCATGTTCTTTCCTGTTCGCTCGCTCAAACACGGTGGTTGCGACATGAACGTTCCTGTCAAATTTCAGTTTCTTGCAAGTTCATTATTACCTTTTGTTTGCTCAGTCGTAATCCAGCTTTATTCCGAAGTGGTTCACTACAGTTGTAGTTTGCAGTGCTGTGTATTTGTGATGGCTCACAGAGCCAGAGGTTGCGTCAACTCTCAGGACAGTTTTTGTTTTATTTGTGGGGAATATACCGTGAAAAAGCGGCAGAGGAACATTTCTGCATTTATTTAAAAAGTATATTTCGCCTATTTCGGTTTGAAGTTAGGCGATCAAGACAAACCGTGGGCTCCTCACAAAGTGTGCAAGACATGTGAGGAAGATCTACGCTTATGGATGAAAGGTAAAAACAAGCATTTCGTTTCGGAATACCTATGATGTGGCGTGAACAAAGAGACCACAGCAGTGACTGCTATTTTTGCTCTTGCATTGTGAAGGGATACAACTTAAAAAATAAGAACGTAATAAGTTACCCCAACCTTCCCTCAGCAATTAGACCTATGCCTCATAGCAACGAAGTACCTGTGCCTGAACCACCAAAATCTTTGGATCATATTTGTGTGGACGGTTCTGATCATGATGAGACTCATCAGATGGCTTTTCCCGATGAGTCCAGTACTTCCGAGTTTGAAACTGAACCAGATCCGAAACCTGAACTTTTCTCTCAAGCTGAATTGAATGATTTAGTCCGGGATTTAGGACTCCCAAAAGATGCTGCCCAACTGCTAGGTTCTCGGCTTAAACAGAAAAATCTATTGTCACCAGGAACAACTTTTTATTGGTACCGCGCAACCGCGAGACACAATTTTTGAAGTATTTCAGCAAAGAGGAAGATTTGGTATTTTGCAACGATATATACGGAGTGATGGAAAAGTTTAAACTCAAGTATGATCCTGCTGAATGGCGGCTGTTCATTGATTCGTCAAAAGACAGCATAAAAGGTGTTCTTCTTCATAATGGCAACACATTTGCTTCAGTTCCTATTGCTCACTCTGTTATTCTCCAAGAAAAATACGAGAATTTGGCCCTGATTCTTCAGAAGATCCGTTATGATGAGCATAAGTGGATGATTTGTGGAGACTTTAAAATTATATCCATGCTATTAGGGCAGCAATCCGGTTTCACCAAATATCCCTGCTTCCTTTGCTTGTGGGATAGCCAGGCCCGCGACCTACACTGGGGGAAAAAAGACTGGCCAATTCGGGAGTATTTGAGACCCGGTGAGAAAAATGTTCTTCATGAGAGCTTGGTACCTCGTGATAAAATTCTATTACCACCTCTCCACATTAAGTTGGGTCTCATTAAGCAATTCATCAAGTCCCTTCCAAAAGATGGTGAGTGCTTTCGGTACCTTTGCTCAAAGTTCCCCCGACTTTCTGAAGCAAAGCTAAAGGAAGGAGTGTTTGTTGGCCCTGATATAAGGAAACTCATTTCAGATGGAGCATTCGCTGAAACAATGTCTGAGAAAGAAAAAGAAGCCTGGGATTCCTTCAAGGATGTTGTTCTCAAATTCTTGGGGAACAGGCGGGATGAGAACTATAAGGATATTGTTGCCAGGATGCTCAATGCCTTCAAAGAACAAGGCTGTAACATGAGCCTGAAAGTCCATTTCTTGCACTCCCACTTTCCTGAAAACTTGGGGGCGTACAGTGAAGAACAAGGTGAAAGGTTTCACCAGGACATCAAGGACGCAGAGAGAAGGTACCAAGGAAGATGGAACACCACTATGATGGCTGATTTCTGCTGGTTGCTGCTGCGGGAAACCCCAGATGAAAAATACGCCAAGCAGCGCACCAAGAGAAGCATTCGGGGGAAGAAGAAACGGGCCCACCAGGAGATTGATTGACCTAAGAATGACTTTAAAATCTAAACTGTGTTGACAAATATCGTGTTTTTACTAAACTTTGAAATAAAAATTTGCTAGTTATTACCACAGTGTCGGATCTCATTTATTAGAATTTTATTTTCACACCATCGGGTGTTTGTCTTCATGTATTGCAATGGTGCGGTTTGCGTTTTCTATTCTTACATACATACCTGTACAACATTTTTTGCACATTTCTTTGCTTTGCTTTGTGTCTAACCTCGCTCTTATATGCTCAATGTTTGTGCACATGTATGTGGCTGTTTTAAGTGCAGACAATTTTGCTACCATCACAGTGTGTTTTGTTGACATTACTCTATTCTTATGTGCTGCCTTGTTACAATTTTCTTTATTCTTATTTGAATAACTACTAAACAATTAGTATAAAGAATTCATCCAAGAAACTTTTATCTCGATCGCACTCAATCTGAAACGTTCACCTCAAACTGCTAACCCAATGTAGCAAAAAATCTGTACGTGATGGAGCAAATTGGTTACCAGATTTGGATTCAGCGCACCAAAAAACGTAAAAATCAATCGAAACATTAGAGGCAGTTTAAAAAAAATTTTTTTTAGTGTACCTGTGTAATCAATTCACTATCCATTTTTTCGGTTTGAGTTGGAGGCCTGTAGACCACACTAGTATGGATGATAGTGCCATCTCCTCTTTCCAACACAATCCACAGCGCTTCTTTTTTTCCCAATGTCCCCTGCATTTCAGCAGCTTTAATATTGCTTTTGACATACAGGGCTCCTCCTCCTCCTTTTTTACTCTCTCTATCTCTTTGAAATAGATTATAGACAGCTATGGCTATATCCTATTCATGTGACTTGTTAAACCATGTTTCTGTAATGGCCACAAGTCTATTCTGAGGCCAATAGGTGACAGCCACTTTCTTGTGATGTTTGTGGTCATTGCATTAAGTTTAGTTAAGATTGGGGTGATTGGATGGTGGTATGTGCGAGTGTTGATTTTATTTTCCTTTTAACCTTTCTTTTTTCATTAAAAATGAAACACAACACATGCCCAGTAGAAGAGAGCAATAACTTTCATGCTCAAGGGACAGACATCAGTTTTGAAGAAAATGCAGAAAAATAGAAAAACCAAGTCAGCTAAAGACCATACGGTCTATCCAGTCTACCCATCCATAACTTCTAAGCTTTACCGTCCCTTTTTTCCTTACAGATCCTCTGTTTGTTTCATGCTTTCTTGAAATCAGATAGTCCTCGTCTCTACTCTATCTCCACTGGGAGACTCTTCTATGCATCTACCACTCTTTCCATAAAGAAAGATTTCCTCAAATTACTACTGAGTCCATCACCTTTTTCCTTCATCCTATGTCCCCTCGTTGCAGAGTTTTTTCAGTTGAGACTTTCCTCCTGTGCATTTATGCCACAGAGATTATTATTATTTAACAACTTTTATACCACCGTATCTACTAGTCATGGAGGTTTACATAGAACAATTGGAACGAAGAACTTGAACTTTACATGGAACACTTTGTTGAAAGTAAACTATACAATACAGTAAAATGCTGGAACTCTGAACATAGTGAACTGTGTAATATAATATAGGATGCTTTGAAACAAGGTAACTGTACAGGATGATCTGTGCAAAGGATGAAGCACTGGGGACAGAGATGTAGGTTGTTCTATGCAGTGTTTGATCATATGTTTGTGGGTGCGTATGGCACATGGTTGATGGAGCCAGGGAACACTGAGAGTGGTTATGTTTCTGAGCCAAAGTTTTCCAGAAAAAGCAGTGTCTTTAATTTTTGGTAAAAGTCTCCAATGTCTGAGAGGGAGTGGAGGTCAGGGGGAAGTGCGTTCCAGATGATTGGTGCATAAATCGCAGAATGCTTTGTTGGATGTGGAGGCGCTGGTGTGGGTGATTGCCATGGGCACTGTGAGTAGCATGTGGTTGGTGATTCTGTGAGGTCTCTAGAACTGGGGTTTGTCGAGAAGTGACTGAAGGATAGTGGCTGATATCATAGCATTGTCCTGAAAGTTGTTAGTGCCACTTTATATTTCACTCTGCTGTGGATTGGAAGCCAGTGTAGTTGCTTCAAAATAGGTGTTACGTGATTGCGATGAGAGCTGCTCATGATGAGTCTGACTGCTATGAGCAAGCTGAAGAGGCTATAGTGAGGATTTTGGTAGGCTCTGATAGATAATGCTAGCATAGTCGAAGATGGGGGTGATGACTGCTTGGCAGACATTTCTTAAGTCCTTTTGAACCAATAGTGGTTTGAGGTTCCTCAGAGTTTTGATGCGGTGATATACTAATTTGGTGATGTGATTGATGTGGGCATTGAAATTCAGGTTCTGGTCAATAATTATGCCCAGGTATTTCACTTGCTGTCTTACTTGCAGTGTTAGGTTTGCAAGAATTATTGTATATGGAGGAGAGAAGGTGGGGTGCCCGGTGATGTGCAGGACTTCTGTCTTGTTAGGGTTGATGAGTAGATTGTAGAGGCTGAGCCACTGCATTACAGCCTCTAGACATCTGCAAATTACCGAGTAGTTGGAGTCTGGTGGAGAAAGGGGTATAGATGAGGATATCATCTGCGTAAAGATGGTAAAGGATTCTATGGCTTTGGATGACCTTGCAGAGGGGTTGGATAAAGATGTTGAAAAGTAGAGAGGATAATGTAGAACCTTGTGGCAGACCTTGGAGGAGTTTGAAGGGTCTTGAGGTCTGTGATCCTACTCTGACTTGTGATCAGTCAGAGAGATAGGACTGGAACTACTGTAATGTTTTTTCTTAGGCCGATTTTGTGTAGGTGTGATGTGAGCTGGGAGTGTATGACTGAGTGGAAGGCTGCAGATATATCCAGAAAAACTAGGATGAAGCCTTGTGTGGTTTTCTCAGTGCCTATGATTAGTTTGTTAAGGAGGGATACCAGTAGAGTCTTAAGAACATAAGAACATAAGATATGCCATACTGGGTCAGACCAAGGTCCATCAAGCCCAGTATTCTGTTTCCAACAGTGGCCAATCTAGGTCATATGTACCTAGCAGTTTCCCCAAGAGACACAAGTTCCACAATGCTTGTACTGGGTCAAACATTGGTATCTTCGGTCACTTCTTAATAATGGTTTATGGACCTTTCCTCCAGGAACTTGTCCAAACCTTTTTTAAACCCAGCTACACTAACAGCCTTTACTACATCCTCCGGTAACAAGTTCCAGAGTTTGATTACACGTTGAGTGAAAAAATATTTTCTTTTATTAGTCTTAAATAGTTTACCCTGTAGCTTCATTGCATGTCCCCTAGTCTTTCTATATTCTGATAACATAAACAATTGATCTACGTTTACCCGTTCCACTCCGTTCATTAATTTATAGACTTCTATCATATCTCCCCTCAGCCGTCTCTTTTCCAGGTTAAAGAGCCCTAACCTTTTTAGCCTTTCTTCATAGGAGTATCCTTCCATCCCCTTTGCCATTTTGGTGGCTCTTCTCTGAACCTTTTCTAATAACTCTATCCTTTTTAAGATACGGCGACCTGAAGTGCACACAATATTCAAGGTGCGGTCTCACCATGGAACGATATAGAGGCATTATAATATCTTTTGTTTAATTTTCCATTCCTTTCCTTATGATACCTAGCATTCTATTTGCTCTCTTGGCTGCCGCTGCACACGGGGCCGAGGGTTTTAACATGGTATCCACAATGATGCCTAAATCTTTTTCCTGGGTGGTGGTTCCTAATGTGGAACCTTGCATCGTGTAACTATAGTTTGGGTTGTTCTTCCCTAGGTGCATAACCTTGCACTTGTCCACATTAAATTTCATCTGCCATTTTGATGCCCAGTCTTCCAATTCATCAAGATCCTCTTGCAATTTTTCACAATCCTCTTGGGTTTTAACAACTTTAAATAGTTTTGTGTCATCTGCAAATTTGATAACCTCACTCGTTATTCCACTTTCCAGGTCATTTATGAATATGTCAAAAAGCATCGGACCCAGCACAGATCCCTGGGGTACACCACTATTCACCTTTCTCCATTGGGAAAATTGGCCATTTAGCCCTACCCTCTGCTTTCTATCTTTTAACCAGTTCCTGATCCACAATAGTACATTGCCTCCTATCCCATGACTCTTTAGTTTTGCCAAAAGTCTCTGATGAGGGACCTTGTCAAAGGCTTTCTGAAAGTCCAGATACACAATATCAACCGACTCAACTTTGTCCACCTGTTTATTCACTCCTTCAAAAAAACAACAGATTAGTAAGACAAGATCTTCCTTGTCTAAAGCCATGTTGGCTGTCTCCCATTAGGTCGTGACTATCTACATGCTGAGTAATTTTATTCTTTATGATGGTTTCTACCATTTTTACCAGTACTGACGTCAGGCTCACCGGTCTGTAGTTTCCCGGATCACCCCTGGAACCCTTTTTAAAAATTGGTGTTACATTGGCGATCTTCCAATCTTCAGGTATTAGAGATGATTTTAATGATAGTTCACAGATTACTGATAGCAGTTCTGCAATCTCATATTTCAGTTCTTTCAACACCCTTGGATGTATACCATCCGGCCCAGGTGATTTGCTACTCTTCAGTTTATCTAGTAGTTGTAAGACATCTTCCAGATGTATCGATATTTCCTTCAATTCTTCCGCACCTTTAAATACCACTTCAGTCATGGGTAACATCCCTACATCTTCCTCAGTAAAGACCGAAGCAAAGAATTCATTCAGTCTCTCCGCTATCGCCTTGTCGCCTCTTAGTGCTCCTTTAACCCCTTTATCATCTAATGGACCAATTGACTCTCTCACAGGTTTTTTGCTACGAATGTACTTGAAAAGGTCTTTATTATGCGTTTTTGCTTCCGCAGCAAGCTTCTTCTCAAATTCTCTCTTTGCCTGCCTTATCAATGCCTTGCATTTGACTTGCCAGTGCTTGTGCTGTTTCCAGGTTTTGTCGTTTGGCTCTTTTTTCCATTTCCTGAAAGATGCTCTGACCTCACCTTTAAACCATGCTGGCAGTTTTTTGGACTTCCTTCCACTTTTCTTAAAGCGTGGAATACAGCTGGTCTGGGCTTCCAAGATAGTATTTTTCAACAACACCCAAGCTTGATGTACGTCTTTAACCTTCGCAACTGCTCCATTTAGTTTTTTCTTAACTGTTTTCCTCATTTATTATAGTCTCCCTTTCGAAAGTTAAAAGGTAGTACTGTGAATTTCCTTACTATCCCTCCTCTGCTAATTAAATCAAAGGTGATCATGCTATGATCACTATTGCCAAGTGGCCCCAACACCCTTATCTCTTGCACTAGATCTGGTGTTCCACTAAGGACTAGGTCTAATATGGCTTCCCCTCTGGTTGGTTCATGAACCAGCTGCTCCAAGAAGCAGTCATTTATTTCATCTAGGAACTTTATCTCCCTAGCATGTCCTGACGTGACACTGACCCAGTCGATACCGGGGTAATTGAAATCACCCATTATTATTACTGCGCTGTAACTTTTGTTAGCTTCCTTGATTTCTTTGAGCATTTCATCATCCATTTGGTCTTTCTGGCCAGGTGCTCAATGGTACACCCCCACTGCCATCGCCTTCCCCCTTTTATATGGAATTTCAATCCATATAGATTCTACAGCAGATTTTGTTTCCTGCAAAACTTTAATCCTTTCTGAGTCAATGCCCTCTCTAACATAGAGCGCAACCCCTCCACCAATTTGATCAGCTCTATCATTACGATATAGTTTGTACCCAGGTATCACAGTGTCCCACTGGTTGTCCTCCTTCCACCATGTCTCTGATATTCCAATCATATCTAACCTTTCATTTAGTGCTATATATTCTAACTCTCCCATCTTATTCTTTAGACTTATAGCATTTGCATACAAGCATTTTAGTGAATGTATTTTATTCATGTTAATTTGGCTATTGTTAGACATGGGTAAATTGGGATCTTTAAGCTCTGTCTGCTCCATACTTGAGGGCATTTGGGCTACTTTACTCTTTTGTGGAACCTCTCTGCTTTTGGTAGTATCCTTCAAGGATACTTTCTTCCGAACCATCCGCTCTTGGGCGACTGTCGGCTTTCCCCTAATATCTAGTTTAAAAGCTGCTCTATCTCCTTTTTAAAGGTTAATGCCAGCAGCCTGGTTCCATCCCGGTTAAGGTGAAGCCCATCCCTTCGGAAGAGCCCCTCCTTTCCCCAGAATGTTCCCCAGTTCCTAACAAATCCAAAACCCTCATCTCTGCACCATTGTCTCATCCACACATTGAGACTCCGGAGTCTTGCTGCTGTGGAAAGGCTTAAAGCCATGTTGGTGCTCATCAAGAGGAGAGTGGGTTTGAAATCTTGCATTTGTAGCTGGACCACCTTTTCAATGATCTTGGCAAGTGATGGGATGCTTGATATGGGTCTGTATCAGGAGGGGGCAGCTGTGTTGAGCATGTGGGATTTTAGTAATGGTCTGACAGAAGCCTGCTTCAGGGTGGTTGGCATATGTCGGAGATGAAGTGATGACTAGACAATGAGAAGGGTGAGTGGTAACATTTCCTGTCTGGTGATTTTAATCAATGAGAACAGGCACAGGTCCAATGGGGGTGCTGTTCAGGTTAGATATGATGTTCGAGTTGCCTGGAGAAGATGGAACTAAAGGCTGACCATGTCTCTGTATCTGGGGTGTCAGTGTAGTTGCTTTTGTGCCTGGGTTGAGTGGTTGTTGTAGAGGCGTTTGCTTGCTTGACTTGTAGGTGTTGGTCCATCTCATTTGGTGAGATAGATGTGATGGTTCTCATAGTGGTGGGGGCTTTGATGAGTCATTGTGCAATGTGAAATAATTCCCTGGATCTGTTGAGGGAGGCATTAAGTAGGTTCGAATGATGTTCCTTCTTTAGCAGAGGGAGGGCGCAGTATTATTTCAGGGCCCTGTAATATGCTGCATGTGTGTCTGGGCTCTTATGGCATCTCCACTTGTACTTGAGGTGTCTGAGCTTATTCTTCATTAACTTGAGCTCTGGTGTGAACCATAGTGAGGTGTGGACTTTTCTTCTGGGGAGTGCTGTTAGGCCTGGTGGCATAGGAAGAAATAAATTCATTACATTGATCAATAATGCCATCTAAGTTGCATGGGTCGCTCTGCTCTGTGTGTGCATTAGTGATTTGATTGTGGTTATGAAAGACATTGTCAAAAGTCCGAAAGGGGTGTGTTAGTGTGGTAGATGTTGCTGCTTGGGAGGAAGATGAGGAGTCTGGTCAGTCTAGGGCACTGGAGAGCTTCGAGTCATGGAAGAAAGATTATGGTGAGGCCAGTTTGATGGGGTATATATGAGGTCTAGTGTTGTACCCTTGCTTTGTGTTGCTTCTGTTATAATTTGGGTAAGTTGCAGTGCCTCCATGGCCTGTATGAAAGAGGATGCATGCTTGTTTGATAGTGTCGGTAGGTTGAGGTCTCCAAGCAGAATGAACCATTTCTTCTTGTAATAGTCTGCACATACTTCTTCAAAGAGTGGGGAGAGGTCATTGGCTCCTGATCGGGGGGGGGGGGGGGAGGAGGGGACCTGTACACTAGGCAGATTGAGAGATTGTGGTTGGTGATGGATATGGCGTCCATTTCTTGGTAAGAACTGTGGTGCATTGTTTTGAACTGTAGTAATTCCTCAGCTATGATGATTACTCCTCCATCTTTCTTGTTGAGTCTGGGGTGATTGAAGAGCTGAAGACATATATTCTGAGGTGTGTGTGATTGTGTGTATGATGAAAGATAGGATGAGGATGAGCGAGAAGTGGTGAGGCATGTTGGTGGAGAGTCTTGGCTGTAGTATGCAAAATGGAGGAAGCTGCCATTGGAGCTTTTTTTTGAGGGGGGGGGAGGGGGTTCAGCCTGTTGTACTTGGCTAGATTTCCAGATGAGAGCTTGCCTTCTGCTTGTGCTGGTCTGTGTCTCCTTGAGGAGTGGATGTAGATGCTGGCAGGCTCTGAAATCACGGATCTGGCCTTGGTTGTTCAGCTTCAGTAGTCGGATAAGTTTGTTGCGGGCTGAACTAGGGTTTGAAGTCTGTTGTGAGTGGAACAATGGCATTAAGAACATAACATAAGATATGCCATACTGGGTCAGACCAAGGTCCATAAAGCCCAGTATCCTGTTTCCAACAGTGGCCAATCTAGGTCATACGTACCTAGCAGTATCCCCAAAAGACAAAGGTTCCACATTGCTTTTTTTGGGTCAAGCATTGATATCCTGGGTCCCTTTTTAATAATGGTTTATGGACCTTTCCTCCAGGAACTTGTCCAAACCTTTTTTAAACCCAGCTACACTAACAGCTCTTACTACATCCTCCAGTAACAAATTCCAGAGTTTGATTACACATTGAATGAAAAAATATTTTCTTTTATTTGTCTTAAATAGTTTACCCTGTAGCTTCATTGCATGTCCCCTAGTCTTTCTATATTCTGATAGCGTAAACAATTGATCTACGTTTACCCGTTCCACTCCATTCATTAATTTATAGACCTCTATCATATCTCCCCTCAGCCGTCTCTTTTCCAGGTTGAAGAGCCCTAACCTTTGTAGCCTCTCTTCATAGGAGTAGCCTTCCATCCCCTTTACCATTTTGGTGACTCTTCTCTGTACCTCTTCTAATAACGCTATATCCTTTTTAAGATATGGCGACCAGAATTGCACACAATATTCAAGGTGTGGTCGTACCATGGAATGATACAGAGGCATAGTATCCTTTGTTTTATTTTCCATTCCTTTCCTTATGATACCTAGCATTCCATTTGCTTTCTTGGCCGCCGCTGCACACTGGGCGGAGGGTTTTAACATGTTATCCACGATGACTCCTAAATCTTTTTCCTGGGTGGTGGTTCCCAATGTGGAACCTTGCATCGTGCAACCATAGTGTGGGTTGTTCTTTACTAGGTGCATAACTTTGCACTTGTCCACATTAAATTTCATCTGCCATTTGGATGCCCAGTCTTCCAATTTATCCTGATCCTCCTGCAGTTTTCCTCAATCCTCTTGGGTTTTAACAACTTTAAACAGTTTTGTGTCATCTGCAAATTTGATAACCTCACTCGTTATTCCCTTTTCCAGGTCATTTATGTATATGTCAAAAAGTAGCGGACCCAGTAGAGATCCCTGGGTTACTCCATTATTCACCTTTTTCCATTGGGAAAATTGGCCATTTAGCCCTACCCTCTGCTTTCTATCTTTTAACCAGTTCCCGATCCACAATAGTACACTGCCTCCTATACCATGACTTTTTAGTTTTGCCAAAAGTCTCTGATGAGGGACCTTGTCAAAGGCTTTCTGAAAGTCCAGATACACTATATCAACCAACTCACCTATGTCTACCTGTTTATTCACACCTTCAAAAAAACATATCAGATTAGTAAGATAAGATCTTCCTTGTCTAAAGCCATGTTGGCTGTATCCCATTAGGCCATGACTATCTACATGCTGTGTAATTTTGTTCTTTATGATGGTTTCTACCATTTTCCCCGGTACTGATGTCAGGCTCACCGGTCTGTAATTTCCCGGATCATCCCTGGAACCCTTTTTAAAAATTGGCGTTACATTGGCGATCCTCCAATCTAAAGGTATTACAGATGATTGTAATAAAAGTTCACAGATTACTAATAGCAGGTCTGCAATATCATATTTCAGTTCTTTCAATACTCTTGGATGTATACCATCCGGTCCAGGTGATTTGTTACTATTCAGTTTATCAAATAGTTGTAATACATCTTCCCGGTGTAGTGCAGTATCACCTTTAAATACCACTTCAGTCTTGGGTAACATCCCTACATCTTCCTCAGTAAAGACCGAAGCAAAGAATTCATTCAGTCTCTCTGCTATAGCCTTGTCTCCTTTTACTGCCCCTTTTACCCCTCTATCATCTAATGGTCCAGTTGACTCTCACAGGCCTTTTGCTACGAATGTACTTGAAAAAGTCTTTGTTTCATGCTTTTGCTTCCATAGCAAGTTCCTTCTCAAATTCTCGCTTTGCCTGCCTTATCAATGCTTTGCATTTAACTTGCCAGTGCTTGTGCTGTTTCCAGTTTTCTTCATTTGACTCTTTTTTCCATTTCCTGAAAGATGCTTTTTTGGCAGCAACAGCCTCTCTGACCTCACCTTTAAACCATGCGGGCAGTTTTTTGAACTTTCTTCCACTCTTCTTAATGCGTGGAATACAGCTGGTCAGGGCTTCCAGGATAGTATTTTTAAACAACACCCAAGCTTGATGTTAGTCTTTAACCTTTGCAACCGCTCCTTTTAGTTTTTTTCTTAACTATATTCCTCATTTTATCATAGTCTCCCTTTCGAAAGTTAAAAGGTAGTACTGTGGATTTCTTTAGTATCCCTCCTCCACTAATTAAATCAAACACGATCATGCTATGATCACTATTGCCAAGTGGTCCCAACACCCTTATTTCTTACACCAGATCTGGTGTTCCACTAAGGACTAGATCCAGTATGGCTTCCCCTCTGGTTGGTTCATGAACCAGCTGCTCCAAGAAGCAGTCATTTATTTAATCTAGAAACTTTATCTCCCTAGCATGTCCTGCCGTGACTCTGACCCAGTCGATACCGGGGTAATTGAAATCACCCATTATCACTACTCTGCTTTAACTTTTGTTAGCTTCTTTGATCTCTTTAAGCATTTCATCATCCATTTGTTCATTCTGGCCAGGCAGTCGATAGTACACCCCCACTGCCATCTCCTTCCCCTTCATACATGGAATTTCAATCCATAGAGATTCTACAGCAAATTTTGTTTCCTGCAAAACTTTAATCCTTTCTGACTCAATGCCCTCTCTAACAGAGTGCAACCCCTCCTCCAATTTGATCAGCTCTATCATTACGATATAGTTTGTATCTAGGTATCACAGTGTCCCACTGGTTGTCCTCCTTCCACCATGTTTCTAAGATTGCAATCATATCTAACCTCTCATTTAGTGCTATATATTCTAACTCTCCCATCTTATTGTTTAGACTTCTAGCATTTGCATACAAGCATTTCAGAGACTGTATTTTATTAATATTAATCTGGCTATTGGTAGGCATGGGTAATTTGGAATCTTTATGCTCTGTCTGCACCATACTCAAGGGCATTTGGGCTACTTTACTCTTTTTTGGAACCTCACTGCTTTCGGTAGTATCCTTCAAGGATACCTTCTTCCGAACCATGCGCTCTTGGGCGACTGTCGGCTTTCCCCTATTTTCTAGTTTATTTTCATTGTTGGGGTTGCTGATCAGAGTAAGCTCTGGGTGTCCCTTGATCTTTCTCTGGCTCATTGATGGTTGGTTGCTCAAGTAGGGTGCAACGATCCTATGTTTTAGAGTCTGGATGTGCTCCTGTCACACTGGTTTGTATATTTGTTGCTCTCGTGGATCTCCGGTGTTGTGTTTGGGCCATGCCAGAGGGCCCTCTGGTGAGGTTCTCAGGCATGAGCCCTCCAGTTGTGGGCACACCTAGGTTTGAAATCGTGATGGGAGAAGTTGATTGGATGGTGAGGCGGAGCTTACCGCTTCTCCGCTGGGTCCTGCTACCTGCAGATTTGTTTTTTGTGCCCTTGATTGTTCAGCTGTGTATTTGGGCAGGCTGAGCAATGCTGGGATGTTTTGTCAGCCCTGGTGGTGAACTGGGCCTTCAGATCAGTTTTGAAGAGCTTTTTTGCCTGGAGCTTTAATTTTCTCCTGTTTCTAGGAATGGAAAAAAAAAATTATGCAACCAAACATTTACCCAAAGAGCACAGTAAGACTGCTGCCTACAGATTCTTAAATTTAGTAGTTTTAGGAAAAGAAAACTTGCATAATTTTTGGAAACAACATTTTGGTTGCATAAGTTTTTTCCTTCCATGTGTTGCAGGACATCATGTCCAAGTGAAGGATATGCTGCGTCAAGCCTGTGCAATAAACTGTCTTGCAGGCACTGCTTACACATGTGCATCGGGCACACGCAGAAAGAGGCATGTTCTTGTCATGGTTTGGACAGACCTTAAAATTAAACATGTAAGGCCCAATTTACAAAAGGCATTTACATGGCTTACAGCCCAGTAAACTGTGTAAATGCCTTAAATTGGGATATTCAACGGCACTTACATGGTTAGTGCCGTTGAATAACCTCTTCTAAGTCCCCTACACATCTGATGCTATCCAGTTAGCACTGGAACGTGTTGGGGGCGTTCTGGGGCAGAGCAGAGGCAGAGGTTGTTAACTGGGCTGCGGCGATATTGCATGCTGCCCGGTAAGTGACAGCTAATCGGGTAGCATGCAATATCGTTGCAAGCACAATATCTCTGTCTCTGGAGGAACTTCAATCCCCCAGCCTCTTGTTTCCGTGAACCTGAAGGAGGAATTGGCATGGTGGGAGGAGATAAGGGAAGTGGAATTTAAACGGGCTAAACTAAAGGAGGCAACAGACACATATGTAAGGAAAGTAAATAAAAACTAGAGAAAAAGGAAACCTATTTGGTTCTCCAAAGAAGTGTCTGCACAAATAAAGGCAAAAAACCCCCCACACAATTCAGAAGCTCACAAACAGAGGAACACAGAAATGAATACAAGATCAAACTAAAAGAGACAAAGAAATAAGGATAGCAAAATCAAAGGTAGAAGAAAAGATAGCTAAAGATGTGAAGTGTGGTGACAAAATCTCAGGTATATTCGGGAGAGGAGGAAAATCAGAAGTGGAATTGCAGGACTCAAAAGTGCTGGGAACGGATTTGTGGAAAGTGACATTGAAAAAGTGAAAATGCTAAACAAATACTTCAGTTCTGTTTTTACTAGAGAAAATCCTGGAGAAGGATCACCTGTGATTGACAAATATACAAATGGGAATGGAGTAGATACCACACTATTCACAGAAGATGATGTGTTAGAGCAGCTTGCAAAACTGAAAGTGGCCAAGGCCATGGGACTGGATGGGATATATCCCAGGATACTGAAAGAGCTCAGAGAGGTTCTTGCAGGGCTGTTAGAAGATGTTTTTAATAGATCCTTGGAGACAGGAGAAGTTCCATAGGACTGGAGAAGGACTGATGTGGTACCTCTTCACAAAAGTGATAGGAAAGAATTGACAAACTAGTGACCAGTAAGCCTTACCTCAGTGTTGGGAAATATAATGGGCTCCTGAAAGAGCAAATAGTGGACTTTCTTGAAACCAACAGGTTGTATGATCCGAGGCAACATGATTTTACCAAAGAATGATCTTGCTAAACAAATCTGATTGAGGTCTTTGATTGGGTGACTATCTCTTATAGCTCAACAAATAGGGGTGACCTACATGGAGCAGTGGGTACACCCCTAAACAAAAGCATGGGGAGGAGTGACCTGCATAGAGCAACAACTGCACCTGCTCTTGCCGCCTTGCTGGGCAGACTAGATAGACCATACTGCCCTTTATCTGCCATCATATACTATGCTACTATGACGCAGCTGCAGCAGGGTACAGCAGACTCCCTGTCAAAAGTTGGCAATGGAGAGCTGTGTGACAGCGGGAGCACAGTTGCAGCTGGCGGTCTTTCATCTACTTCATTTGGTAGTGGCCCCATGATTCCAGGAGTGTCTTTAGAGGAGAGAGATGAGAGTGGACTGAGTGAAATAGGATCTTCAGCTGGCACCTCCATTGTAATGAGTGCAGTTGTGACTGGAATTTTCCCATCGGCAGTGACTGCGGTAAGACCAGTAGTTTTCACCTTGGAGATGCTATGGGATGTGATACCCAACTTGACATTGTTGTCACAGACTCAGTCACTGCAAGCACAACTACAAGAGCAAGCAGGTGAGGTCACCTCCCATACAACAGATATTACTGTGCTAAAAGTTTCTGTAGTGGATCATATGGTCTGAATTGACTCAGACTGTGACTCTAAATTTGCCATTCTTAAAAATTAGACCTCTGCTCATTTGAACTTAGAGACTCTTGAAAATGTTTCTCGAGCTTCTAACTTGCATTTTATTTATTTATTTAACAAGTTTTTTATACCGCCTTTTCCTTCAATCAAAGCGGTTACAAGAAATACAAAGGTTAAAAAGTAGGGGAAACATACACTGTATAGACAAAACATCAAAGCAGTAAGGTAGGATAAATAACATGGGTTAACTAATATAGAGAATCATTTTATATAACAGCTACAAAAGATGTAATCTAGTTAATTGTTTGATCCATAGTGTTCAAAGAAGAGTACAGTCTTTAATTGTTTACGAAAGTCCTTTAAATCATCAATTGATCGTAAGTCAGGAGGGAGAGAGTTCCATATTAAAGGGGCAGCTAATGAAATTGCTCTTTGTGTGGTACAATTACAAGATTTTGCATAGTTTCTTGGGGTGCTGAGGGTGTTTGAAGTGGATTGCTTCCTTGGTCTGTTGCTGGTATTTGGTAGTAAGAGGGCATGGAGGCTGATTGCAGATCTCTTGTGTCTCATTTTAAAAATATTTATGATTAACTTATATTTGATGCGGTGGGTTATTGGGAGCCAGTGGAGTTCTTTGAGGATGGGGGTAATGTGGTCATGATTTGCGGAGCCGTTGATTATTCTGGCTGCTGTATTCTGAGCCATTTGCAGCGGTTTGAGAGAATGTTTTGATAGACCGTTGTAGATTGGGTTACAAAAATCTAGTATGGGAGTAATCAGCGCTTGGCAAACTGAGCGGAAGTGTTCATATGAGAGAAGAGGCTTGAGGTGTCTGATTATTTTCATTCTGTAATATGCGTTTTTAACCGGTTTTTTTATGTGAGACCGTAGGTTGAGTCCTTTATCCAGGGTTACTCCGAGGTATTTAACTTCGTCCTTAATTGGAATCGTTGTGTTGTTGCATGTAATGTATGGTGGGGGACTAAAGCCGGTGTTTCTGGTGACAATAGGTGCTTCAGTCTTGTTAAAGTTTATGGCAAGGTTGTTGTTCGTTAGCCATGTGGACATGCTGGTAAGGCAGTTCGTAATTCTGTTGTAGTCAGGGCTGTTAATATCGATTGGAGTGTAAATCATGATATCATCCGCATAAATTGTGTAATCTACTTGATGATTTACCATGATGTGACATATCGGTTGTATAAATAAGTTAAATAGCAGTGAGGAGAGTGCAGAACCTTGCGGTACACCTTGTTTGATCATCGTGGGATGTGACGTGTTGGTTCCTATTTTATCCTGGAACTGCCTGTCAGTTAGGTATGAATTGAACCAGCTTAGGACGGTGCCAGTTAATCCAATGCTCTGTAATCTGGTTAAGAGGATTCTGTGGTCCACTGCATCGAAGGCCGCTGAAATATCTATGAAGATCATTAGAGTTCCTCGATTGTAATTGTCTATGGTCTGGATGATGTCATTAAATAGATATAGCAGCAGAGTTTCAACTCCATGGTTGGGGCGGAATCCATGTTGATGTAAATCAAGTGGAGCATGCTCATCAATGTGGTCCTGGAGTTGTAGTTGTACTGCCTTTTCTATGATTTTGGCTAGGAGTGGTATGCTGGAGATTGGCCTATATGCTGCTGGATTGCTCTTTTCTAGGTTGGTTTTCTTGGGGATAGGCCTTATTGTGGCTAGTTTTAGCTGTTTTGGTATGATTCCTTGAGTTAGGGAGTTGGTTACGATGTGGTGAATATATCTGAGGAAGCTTTGCTTGGTTGCTTTGATCCAAGGGACAGGGCAAGGATCCGTGGGTGCAGTGCTTGTATTGAGTGCGGCGATAATGTCTGATAATTGCATAGTTGAAGGAGTGTGGAACGTGTCCCAAGTTGTACCAGGTAAGATATGGCTACTGGTTACTGAGTGCTTTAGTGGCGGAGTTTGGCCTAATTTCTCTTGAAGATAATCTGCATATGTTTGTGGGTTCATCCGTATATCTTTATCAGAGCTTGGTTCATTGGTTAGATTTTTTACTATTTCAAAAAGTTCCCTAGGTTTGTTATAGGCTTTCTGGATAGTGTTTGTGTGGTGTTCTCTTTTTGTCTTATTGATAAGATCATTGTACTTCTTTTGCTGTGTTAAGTATAAGTTCTGTGAGGTCTGAGATTTGAATCGTCTCCAGTGGCGTTCAAGTTTCCTTAATTCCCTCTTAGCGTTGCGTATGCTTTTGGAGTACCATGGTGCGTGATGTCTCTTGTTGATCGCCTTTGAGCCTGTTTTAGTTTTGGCTGCTGTGCTGATGGTGTTATACCAATTGTCCACTTGTTCATTCAAATCAAAATCTTGAATGACTTCACCTCGTGAAATGTTTGATAGTTATCTAAAGGAAATATTGGAGGTCTCCAAAGATGCAATCCCTCTGGTTTCTCGAATATTTTATCTTCCTACTGATAGAAGGCAAAGTGGGGGTGAGAAGGTGTCCAAGGACATATTGAATGTCTCTGCCATTTTAGAGGCTTCACACTCTGAGCCTTTGGTTTCCTCTATATTATTGGTATCATGTTCCTTATCTTTGCATAGAGAATGGATCATGAAGCTATTCTCCAAGAAGCGGAATATTCCTTTTCTTGGCTTTAATGTTCGGGTCTTCCCTGATCTCACCAGCGATACCCAGAAATGCCTCAAAGAGTTTCTGTTGCTATAACCTGGTGTGTTACAGTTGGGTGCCCTATTTTTCTAAAATATCCATGTAAATGCCTAGTTAATCACAATCAATTATGTTTTCTTTCAGCCTGCTGAATTAGCTACTTTCATAAGTGCTAGGCAAATGGTAGTACCTTCTACCTCCTCTGCTCCTCTCTAGGAAGTTGACACTGTATATTAGGGTAAGCCACTTGCTCAGGTGTTGTCGGATATCTTCTTGTTTAAATTTTTATGTTCTTCCATTTCAGATATGCTTCCCTGATGTTTTGAGGGCTTGTGAACCATGTCCCAAAATGTCCCATGTCCTTTATTGAATGGTATTCTGGGATCTGTTTTTCTGTAACAATTGGATTGCTGTATGAACTTATAAAATTTGATAAATAAAAAATGAAAAAAAAAACCCCAAAGAGCCGCCTGACTGAAGACTGAAAACCACTCTGCTACTACTATTCATTTATATAGTGCTACAGGGCATACGCAGACACATATAAAAGACAGTCCCTGCTTATCAGATCTTATAATCTAATCAAGACATACAATACAATAGATGAGAATAAGGGTACAAATAGGGAAGGTAAGGAGACACAAAGAAAAACAAGGGATCAGGATCCAAAAGCAGCCTCAAAGAGGTGAGTTTTTAGCATGAATTTGAAAAGAGGGTGAGAGGATGTCTGATGTACAGACTCGGGTAGTTTGTTCCAGGCATAAGGAGCAGCAAGTGAAAGGAACAGAGCCTGAAGTTGGCAGTGGAAGAGAAGAGCAGAGAGAGAAGCAAGCCAATGAAAGAGTAGAGTTCACGAGGAGGGGTGTTGGGAGAGGAAAGGCAGTGAGGAGCAGTAGAATGAATGTATTTATAGGTCAGAAGGAGAAAGCTTGAATTAGATATGGAAACGGAAGGGGATCCAATGAAATGACTTGAGAAGAGGGTTTATACGTGTATATTGCGGGCTGGCGGAAGATTAGTCTCACAGCAACATTCTGAATAAATTGAAGGGGCTAAAGGTGACTCAAAGGGAGACCAGCAAGGAGGAGGTGGCAATAGTCGTGACGGGAGGTGACTAAAGAGTGGATAAGTGTTTTAGTAGTGAGTTCCGAAAGGAAGAGGAGAATTATGTTGATGTTTTAGAGAAAGAAAATGATAGGTTTTATATATCTGTTGGATATGTGAGGAGAAGGAGAGGGAGAAGTCAAAGATAATACCAAGGTTGGGGACAGAGGAAACAGGGAGTAGAAGAGTGCTATCTACAGAGACAGAGAAAGGAGTAATGAGGGAGGAGGATTTAGGGGGGGAAAAATAAGAAGTTTGGTTTTGGACATGTTCAGTTTCAAACAGTGGTGAGACATCCAGGCAGAGATGTCAGATAGGCAGGCAGAGATATCAGATGTAGATAAATAAATCTGGGAGTCATCGGCATAAAAATGATATTTATTTATACACTTTTATATACTGCCACTTCCGGAGATCAGTGGCAGTTTACAATGAACAAAACAAATAGGTTTACGTTATAACGTCAGTAGAACTTATTTACAGTGAGCAGATAACATAATAGGAAACTTTACATTGTAAAAATGTATAACATATTTACAAGCTGATAAAATAAAAAATGAGGTTTTTAAAGAGTATATACAACTCATAATTTACTGGTACATAGTGTCACAGGGTGGACCTAGGGCAGCATGAGAGAATGCTGAGCAGTATGAATGATCAAGGAAAAAGTGACAGGATGAATGAAGGAATGCTTGACAGTTGCCAGGGACAACGAAAGCACATGTGCCCAGAGCCTGGAGAGACACACCCCGGGAGTAAGGCACGGGACTCTGCTTCACCTAATGAAGCGCAGCTGAAGAAAGGTGGAGTCAGAAAATATATAGATAAAACGGACTACCAAACATTCAGTGGGAGGCAAGCTTGGAGAGAGAGGCAACCTTGGAGAGAGAGACTACCTTGGAGAGAGAGGCTACCTTGGAGTGAGAGACAACCTTGGAGTGAGAGACAGCCTTGGAGAGAGAGGCGTTCTTACAGACAATCTTGGAGAGAGGAGCCGAGTAGGCAATCCTGGAGAGAAGAATTGTGGAAAGAGTCCAGAGACCTGTGTGGCTCTGAGAGAAGGCAAGTGAAATATAAGAAAGCTGCAACAGCAGATACAGGGGAAAAGAAGGGATATAAAGGATATCTGCCCTCTAAAAGAGAAGAGTCTTGGAGGCAGAAAAATACCCTTACAAAGCCTAGACATTCAGAGGCTGATAGCAAGTTTTCTCCTGTTTATAAAAGTATTAAAAGAAGGGAATTTCACCTACCGAGAGAAGCAGAAGAAATCCCTTATTACAGTGAACTCTTAGCTCCAAGAGAAACGCCGTTACACAGTTTGCAATCGGGTACAGCTGAGCCGGGAGAGCTGAGGCAGACCCAGCAGGGAGCGTATCACAATTACTCAGCTAGCAAGCTAAACAGAGACCTGAACTATCCACTGAAGCACCAGCGGGGGCAGGGTTCTAGAAAACAGCATACAGAGTTTGGTGACCTTCCCCAGGGAAGCAGTGCTACTCAGAGGAAGAGGAACTTCCTAACTAACGAGGCAAATCTGCCATACTTTTATTCCACATTAGAAGTGGGCAATGCAGATTCCTCCGGACCAGAACTGATGGAATATGAAGATTCTGGTACATTAGAAGATACAGAATTAATGGAATGTTCTCTTACTACAAAAGAACCTGAATACTCCTTAAGGTAAAGGTTTGTGTAACCTTAATTCCATGTGCAGGTAGCAAAAAGCTACAAACTCTCTCTCTCTCCCTAGCCAAACAGACAAAGTAGGCTGTTTGTTCTTTTCTTTTGTTTGACGTTATATGCTGAAAAAAG
Source organism: Ichthyophis bannanicus (assembly GCA_033557465.1). Lineage (NCBI taxonomy): Eukaryota > Metazoa > Chordata > Amphibia > Gymnophiona > Ichthyophiidae > Ichthyophis > Ichthyophis bannanicus. The sequence goes on along the minus strand of CM066041.1, from coordinate 183,401,215 downwards.
CTATTTGTGTTATCCATTTACTTTATGTTATAAGCCAAGTTAGGCTATTTATTTCTGTTGTTAAAGAAGAAAACCTCAAAGGGACGGGGAATAAAACCCTAAAAGAAAAGAAGGTTTATGTGTGATTTGTATAGATACAAGCACGGCACAACTACCACCCTCATAAGCCAAACCATACCAGCAGTCAAGGCTGGGGCGGATGAGGTGTGACATATATAAATGGCGTAGTTGGCAGGATAAAAAAAAAATTTTGGAGGGGCATGAGAAGTGCCTGAAGGAAAGAAAGGGAAAAAAAAAAGGGACACTGCTGGAAAAGCAGGAAAAGTTGCTCCAGGAGAGGATTCGGCTGGCAGACCGGCCAGTGGTGAGTGAATTTGGAGAAGATTCGGCTGACAGACCGGTCAGCGGTGCAAAGACCTTTTCTCAACATGCTGGAGTCTACCAGGAAACCGAGGTATTGGTAACCTGGGAGGACGGGATAGGATATAGTGAGAAAAAGGGGTGATATAAAAAAAGGGAAAAGAAACCTTATCTGTGTGATACCGCACTTGGTGGTGTTTTTTCTCCTTTATTTCTAGGTGCAGTGAAAAGCCAAGAGGATGGATCCTCAGGATATGCTGGCCTGGATGGGTGAACAGCAAGAAAAGCAGGCCGGACTACTACAGCACCTGCAAAAACAGTACATGGCAGCGATGCAGGAGCAGCAAAAGCCGCTATTGGAAGCGATGACTGCACTGCTGAGGAAGTCTGCAGAAAGAGATGCAACTATACCGCAAGTAGACACTCATACAAGTCTTGCTATGAGACATTTGGGGCATGAAGATAACCCCAATGACTTTATTGAAGCGTTTGAACGCATAGCAGGAAATTTAAAGTGGCCTACAGAACAATGGGCGATGAGATTTGCTCTTACTCTAAGTGGAGAGGCTTTATCTTCCTTCAAGGCAATGCCGGCTAGCCTGGCAAATAATTATGTAGAGATAAAAAAGGCAGTAAAAGATCGCCAAGGTTTGACCCCCAAGGCATTATAAAAGGCTGTTTAGAGAAGCTGTACTATTGGAGAGTGAAACTCCAAAGGCTTTGTGTCAGAGGCTTAAAAACTTGCTGTATAAATGGTTAGACCCTGAGAATAGAACCTTAGAATCTGTGTTAGATGAGCTTGTGCTAGAGCAATTTTTATTAACTGTTCCAAAAGAAATGAGAATGTTCCTGACCTTACAAAATTGCTTGACTTCGGATGAAGCAGCAGTAATGGCAGAGGTGTTCAGTGAGGCAAAGCAGAGTACTGTACCTAATGTGAGCCTTTTAAAAAGTACAAGTATGTATGGGATGGATGAAAGTGACAAGCATACACCCAGAAGAGTGAATGAATATAACCCGGATAAGAGTAATATAAAAAGAGGCCCTAGGAGGTGCTATAAGTGTGGCAAACCAGGCCACGTGATAAAAGAATGTAGGGTTAAGACAGTCCTGATGGTAGGGGCAGCGAAGATGGTACCAAAAGGCCTATGTATACCGGTACAGGTTGAAGGAGAAAGTACTATGGCCGTACTCGATTCTGGGGCAGAACAGAGCTTAATAGCACAAAGATTTTGGGAAACTTTGAAGCCGTCTCACCCAGTAACCCAAGAAGAGGTAGCAATAAAATGTGTGCATGGCGCCCAGCTGCCCTATCCTTTACGTCGAGTAAGCGTTGAGGCATTCGGGGCAGAAAAAAAGTTGCAAGTGGCAATAGTTCCTGGGCTGCCCCAGAAGGTAATTTTAGGACGGGACTGGCCATTGTTTCCAAGGATATGTAACCTAGGGTTTGGCACGAAAACGGGATTCGTCACCACACGATCCCAAACCCCGGTAGTAAAATCCCAAGAAACACTGGTAACTGAGCCCCAAGAAACTCCAGTAAAGGAACCCCAAGAAGCTCCAGTAGAGGGGGTAGAAACCCCTACAGTAAAGAGAGCAGAAACCCCTGAAAAAGAGGAGGTCAAAGAGGCTCCTGAGAAGGAGGCAGAAGTGGAAGAGAGGGATCCACTACCCAACTCGGATGAGTTAGTTCAGAGCCCGGTGGGGGAGGGAAAGAAAACCAAAGCTACCAAGCGACAGGAAAGGGGTAAGAGAGCAAAAGGAAGGAAGGAACTGGAAACAGGGGAAGGATTACCCTGGGTCCCTGCTGCCCTCGTACAAAAGTTCCCATCCTTTCCGATGGAACAGAAGGCAGACTTGGCCCTCAAAAGAGCGTTCGAGTGGGCTCAAGCGGACCGTAATACATTGCCACGATTCCTAATTGACCAAGATATTTTATACAGGGAGAGTTTAGATCCCTACACAGGAGCTGTGAGGAAACAGCTAGTGGTGCCAGTAGCCTTTAAGGCGGTAGTTTTGTGCCTGGCCCACGATCATCCAGTCGGGGGACATAAAGGTGTCCAAGGTACACTGGATCAGATTTTAGCACGTTTTTATTGGCCAGGGGTATACCAAGACACCAAGAGGTATTGTGATGCTTGTCCAGCCTGTCAAAGGGTCTCCATATCCAGGCCCAAGCCAGCACCCCTAATGCCATTACCCACGATAGCTACGCCTATTAGGCGAATGGGGATGGACATCATAGGCCCATTAATAAAAACGCCAAGGGGTTTCCAATATTTACTAGTTATAGTAGACCATGCGACCCGATTCCCATGGGCTATACCCCTTAGGAACATATCCGCTAAAATCATAGCGCAAGAACTTATCAAGCTGTTCTGCGAGGTGGGGTTTCCCCAAGAAATATTAACCGATCAGGGTACAAACTTTGTTTCAAAGTACCTTGCTCAAGTCTGGGAGGCATTTGGCATACGCCATATAAGGACGAGTGCGTATCATCCTCAGACCAATGGGTTGGTGGAGCGTACCAACCAGTCAATAAAACATTTGTTACGTAGAGGCCTACGAAAGGGAGAAATGATGGAATGGGACACGCTGCTCCCGTTCGTCATGTATGCGTGCAGAGAAAGAGTTCAAACTTCGCTAGGGGTATCCCCATTTGAACTACTATTTGGGAGGTCCCCAAGGGGAGTGTTGGATATTTTAAAAGAGGAATGGGTAGAACCCAGAGTGCCCGAAGTGGGGATCCCACAGTTCCTAAAGGAATTAAGAACACGCTTAAAGAAAACGTCCCAGGCCTCGATAGAAAACTTGAACCGTAGTAAGCAGCGCCAGAAGAAGTACTATGATAGGGACACACAGACTAGGGAACTAATAGCAGGGGACAAGGTCCTCATACAAGTGGCGGATCCCGGTCCAAAATTTGAATCACGGTGGAAGGGTCCAGCCGTAGTAGTAAAAAAGGTAGGCTTCATGTCCTACTTAGTAGAAAATGAAAACGGCCGTAGACAAGTATACCACGTGAATGTCTTAAAACCGTGGAAAGAAAGAGTGGCCACAGCTAATTTAGCCTACAGTGAACAGCACCATAGAACCCCGCAAGTGATTACATGCTGTCCACGAAAAATCGTGGCAGCAAGTAATGTTTTAAGGGGGGGAATGTGTCACAGGGTGGACCTAGGGCAGCATGAGGGAATGCTGAGCAGTATGAATGATCAAGGAAAAAGTGACAGGATGAATGAAGGAATGCTTGACAGTTGCCAGGGACAACGAAAGCACACGTGCCCAGAGCCTGGAGAGACACACCCCGGGAATAAGGCACGGGACTCTGCTTCACCTAATGAAGCGCAGCTGAAGAAAGGTGGAGTCAGAAAATATATAGATAAAACGGACTACCAAACATTCAGTGGGAGGCAAGCTTGGAGAGAGAGGCAACCTTGGAGAGAGAGACTACCTTGGAGAGAGAGGCTACCTTGGAGTGAGAGACAACCTTGGAGTGAGAGACAGCCTTGGAGAGAGAGGTGTTCTTACAGACAATCTTGGAGAGAGGAGCCGAGTAGGCAATCCTGGAGAGAAGAATTGTGGAAAGAGTCCAGAGACCTGTGTGGCTCTGAGAGAAGGCAAGTGAAATATAAGAAAGCTGCAACAGCAGATACAGGGGAAAAGAAGGGATATAAAGGATATCTGCCCTCTAAAAGAGAAGAGTCTTGGAGGCAGAAAAATACCCTTACAAAGCCTAGACATTCAGAGGCTGATAGCAAGTTTTCTCCTGTTTATAAAAGTATTAAAAGAAGGGAATTTCACCTACCGAGAGAAGCAGAAGAAATCCCTTATTACAGTGAACTCTTAGCTCCAAGAGAAACGCCGTTACACAGTTTGCAATCGGGTACAGCTGAGCCGGGAGAGCTGAGGCAGACCCAGCAGGGAGCGTATCACAATTACTCAGCTAGCAAGCTAAACAGAGACCTGAACTATCCACTGAAGCACCAGGGGGGGCAGGGTTCTAGAAAACAGCATACAGAGTTTGGTGACCTTCCCCAGGGAAGCAGTGCTACTCAGAGGAAGAGGAACTTCCTAACTAACGAGGCAAATCTGCCATACTTTTATTCCACATTAGAAGTGGGCAATGCAGATTCCTCCGGACCAGAACTGATGGAACATGAAGATTCTGGTACATTAGAAGATACAGAATTAATGGAATGTTCTCTTACTACAAAAGAACCTGAATACTCCTTAAGGTAAAGGTTTGTGTAACCTTAATTCCATGTGCAGGTAGCAAAAAGCTACAAACTCTCTCTCTCTCCCTAGCCAAACAAAGTAGGCTGTTTGTTCTTTTCTTTTGTTTGACGTTATATGCTGAAGAAAGCTATTTGTGTTATCCATTTACTTTATGTTATAAGCCAAGTTAGGCTATTTATTTCTGTTGTTAAAGAAGAAAACCTCAAAGGGACGGGGAATAAAACCCTAAAAGAAAAGAAGGTTTATGTGTGATTTGTATAGATACAAGCACGGCACAACTACCACCCTCATAAGCCAAACCATACCAGCAGTCAAGGCTGGGGCGGATGAGGTGTGACAATAGTCTTTATTCATTTGTAGGTGTTAGATAAGAAGTCAGAAGTGGGGTAGAGAAAAGGTTAAGGTGTTTGTGGGGCTGGTTAGAGGTACTGGGGCCATAGTATTGGGTGAACAGATGCATTTAGAGTTCCTTTCAAAAAGACTGAAGGTCTTTTATCTGTCTCAAGTTGTCTGGGAGCGCATTTCAGAGGATAGGTGCAGCGTAGATAAAGGCCCTTGAACTGGTAGTTTTACTGGTGTTGTGAATGTGCATAGGTATTGTGAAGGCATTCAGGGAACATGTTCTTCCTGTTCTAGTGATGTCCGGGAGTGTGAGAAGGGAGGAGAGGTAGGAGGGGGCAATGTTGTATCATTTGATAGTCATGGGAGGAGATGACAGTACCAAGGAACTGGGTATAGAGAGAAAAAAGGAGAGGGCCCAGAACTGACCCTTGGGGTACACCAACTGAGAGTGGGATAGCAGTAGAGAAAGAACCACTAGAACAAACATTGAAGGACAAATACAAAAGATAAGCAGAGAACCAAGACAGCACTGAGCCCCTAAAACCAAGTGAGGACAATGTGTCGAGGAGAAGGTGGTGATCAGTGTCAAAAGCAGCAGAAAGGTCAAGTAGTATGAAGCATGAGTAGAGGCCCTTGGATTTAGCCAGAAATAAGTCACTGGAGACTTTGGCAAGAGCTGTCTCAGTAGAATGTAAGGGGCAAAAGCCAGATTGAAGTGCAGGCTGCAGGGCTTGAGAGGAGAGAAATTCAAGGCAGCAGCAGAGGACTGCACATACAAGAAGTTTGGAAATTAAGGGAAGAAGGGAGATGGGTTGATAATTAGAAGGACAAGTAAGGTCAAGCGAAGGTTTCTTGAGCAGCGGTGTGAACACAGCATGCTTAAAGGTTGCAGGGACAGTTCCAGTGGAGAGTGATAGGTTGAGAATATGTGAGATGAAAGGGATGACAGAGGAGGAGATGGGTGTGGATAAGTTTAGAGGAGGAAAGAAGTTGAGAAGTTTCCTTTTCAGAGATCTTAGAAAAGGATGAAAGGATAGCAGAGATTGAGGAGAAAAGTTGGTATTGAAGAGGGGGAAGAGAGGATGAAGCTGATTTTGTCATGGAAGTAATCAGCAAGGTTTTTGGCAGAAAGAGAAGGAGGGGTCAGAGATGGAAACATCTGAGGAGAGAGTTGAGAGTTGAAAAAAGAAGGCTGTGGTCAGAGGCAAGAGAATTAGTCAGATGGAGATAGTAATTTTGCTTGACAAGTGATATGGCTGATTGGAAAGAGGCAAGCATGAATTTGAAGTGAAGAAAGTCAGAAAGGGAGCAGGATTTGAGCCAAATGCACTCAGCTGAGCAGGCATGGGAGTGTACACAGCATGTAGTTGAAGACAGCCAGGGTTGAGGTATAGTGCGCCTCACAGGATGTGGGATGGGCAGAGCAAGAGCATCTAGAGCAGAGGAGAGAGTGGTATTATAGGAAACTATAGCCTCATAGACAGGAAGATAGACAGGAAGAAAATTGATGCCTTTGAATTATGGTGCTGGCGGCGAATACTGTGTATACCATGGACTGCCCGAAGAACAAACCAGTCGGTACTAGAAGAGATCAAACCTAAGCTTTCTTTAGAAGCTCAGATGACAAGACTTCGACTTTCATACTTCGGACACATCATGCGAAGAGAGAGATCATTAGAGAAAGACATCATGCTTGGCAAGATAGAAGGTCAACGCAAAAGAGGAAGGCCAGCAATGAGATGGATTGCTACAATAACAGCAGCTACGGGTACCAGTCTGTCAACAATGAGCCACCTGACTGAAGACCGAACACAATTTAGGATAGCTATCCAGAGGGTCGCCATGAGTCGACTCCGACTCGACGGCACTTAACAACAACAACATAGCCTCATCAACAGAAGACAAGGTGGAGGAAAGAGGTGAAGAGACAATAGTGGAGAGAGCAGATGGATTGATAGACTGAAGATTCCTAAAAAAGTAGGAGGAGACTGGGTGAGAATGAGGCAGGGAGTGATGAAGAGTGAAGCTTAGCGGGTGATGGTCAGAAAAGGGAAGAACTGAGGAACGGAAATTAGAGGATAAACAATTATAGAAGAAAATAAGGTGAAGGCAGTGACTGTTGATGGGTGGGGGCTGAAGGGCAAAGCTGGAGATTGGATGAGGAGGTAAGGGAAAGGAGTTAAAAAGCATGGTGGTCAGAAGGGTTATCAACATGAATATTAAAGTCACCAAGAATAAGAGAGGGAGAAGACAAATCCAGAAATAAGGAAAGTGATGAGTCAAAGTGAGTGAAAAAGGTAGAGGTAGATTTGTCAGGGGGCCTATAAATAGCAGCAATCCGGACAGGTAAGGGATTAAAAAGGCTGATGAAATGGACTTGAAAGGAGGAAAACAAGTGAGATAGAGGTAAAGGAGGAGTTGAAATTTGCAAGAAGGAGAAAGCTGAAACCCAACACCATCATCACAGCCAGTAACAAGGGGTGTGTGGAAGAATTGGTAGCCGCCATGACAGAATACAGTTTAGGGCAGCTATCCAGTGAGTTGACACTGACTTAACGACACTTAACACCACCACAACAGTTCCTATTTGGTACCAGAAATACACATATACCTCCAAAAATATTCCTGTCAACAATCACACCTACTCTAAAGCATGCATAGCTTTCACTGACTGCTCATTTTGACCTAGGATTTGGAGGAATGATTGCAGGGACATTGTACTCACCTCTCTGGTGTTCAAAACCACCTCAAACAAAAAACTGAAAACAAACAAACAAAAAAAGAAATAACAAAAAAATGCTGCATATTGCATAAAATTGTTTAATATGAATCCCCCACCTTTTCTGACCCAGACAATCTATACAAAATTAGGCTTCATATGTGCTATTATCACTGAGCTCAGTGGATGAATAGGGAGATTGAAAATGAACTTTAACCTGCTTGGATCATATTAAATGAAGCTATCAGTAGCTTATATTTATCCAAAACATGCTTGTGTCATGATGATATAAGAAGTGCCATGCTGGGTCAAATCAGTTGAACCCCATATCCTGTTTTTCACAGCAGAAGTGCCAGGAGATCCTAAAGAAGAGGAACATTCACTCTCAGAAGAAGGAGGTGGCAATCACCAGGTCTATCTGGTTATTAATGGTTAATGAACTGTCCTCCAGGAACTTGTCCAAATTACAGTACTAGCCTCGATCAATAAATTCCACGGCTTAATTCTGCACTGACAAAGAATATTTTAAGCCCACTACCAGTGAGTTTCATGGCGTTCACCTGTCCTACTACTATATAGAAGGGTAAATAACAATTTTCTATTAACTTCTACTTCACTCATGGTTACATAAGCATGACTATACCTATAGTTCAGCCTATGGTTCCCTGGTAGTATATCAAGTGCTTAGAACGACAAATGTTTTGCCTCGTCTTCTAGGTTAAGGATTTTTTATTGCAACGTCACTCATTCTGATTTGTTTATATATTCGTAACAACTGAATAAACCTTGCAAGAGCAGCAAAGTCAACATGAGAAATGCGAGACTGTTGGTCATGTGCTGCCACCTTGTGCCTAAATGGAACTTCACCTTTCCAATTCCACTGCCACAATGTGGAACTAGTTGGTCAACAAATTGTAGGTGATACCACTTTACTGGACTAACTCAATGCATTTTTGATAGGATAATTCTCAAATGTTTTCTTCATCAGGTCTCCAAAGCTTGTCAAAGATTCATAAAGTCAGTCCAAAAATAATATATCATCACTTCTATGAAGAAATATTGCATAAGAACATCAGATATGTCATACTGCGTCAGATCAAGGGTCATCAAGCCCAGAATGTAAACCGCAATGCCTGTACTTAGCAAGATGGTATAAGAAAGTCCAATAAACATAACACAACATAAACATGTTGAGAGCAATTCTGAAAACGTGCACATCCAGGCAGCTGGCACATCCAAATGGAAATGTCCAGGAAAAGAGCTGGATTCCACATCACACGGGGATAGATGCAGCTGCGGGCACAGAATAGACCACATAGACATACATGGCATCGCCGCACAAAGTGCTATGCTGTACAAAGATGGGTATACACTGACAATGGACGTCCCCGCACACACTGTATTCTGAAAAGATGCATGTCTTCGACCCTGACCATCTCCATGATATACCTGCAAACAGCGACACCTCCCCTTTAAAACGGGCAGCTCTTAAGCAGCTGTGGCCATGGACAGTGCTGTTATGAGGCAGACATACAATGTAAGTTCACGATACCCACAGGAGGGTGCAAGTTAGACAATAGAAACTAGTCTGTGGCATGCTCAGAACAATACAAAGCAATTGCAGTGTACTGTAATGTAGCAGGAAAACAGGTGGAGAGTGATCCATCTGGCAAAAGAAGCAGTGCAGCACTACATACATGGCAGCAGATGGCCTCCCTAGGCATGCATGGTGTGGACATCTCAGGAACACATCTGTACAATGCTAAGTAAGCACATGAACCCAGCAGAACAGCCCCCCCCCCCTCCTCATAGCAAACCAGCTAAACATTTCCCTATCACTAATAAAGAGCCAGTGAAATGACAGCAGTCAGCAGTGCAGGCACCACACAGACCTGCCCAGGGACCCCAACGTCGCTCCCTACAACTACGCACATTGTGTAGAGCAATGCTGATGCACCTTGGCATGGCGAATTATATGACGCTCTGTTCCATGCCCTCCTACTAAGGTCCCCTTATTAGTGACAGGGAAGTGTATGGACAGGTAAGTAAATGCGGACCTGTCCTGCTCACTCCTGCCTGTTCTCAGTTGCACCTGGTGATGCTGCAGTCAGCCCTATGGTCCAGGTACCTGCCAGGCATACCTGTCCCCCTCCCCCCCCCTAGGATATGTAGATGATATTAAACCAAATAATCACACTGGCAGTGAAGTATCGCAGAAAGAGTATTAGTAGACTCCCACAATCATTCAATATTTCAAACTTCCAACATTAATGCTTCAGCAGGACTAAAATTGCCCAAAAAGGGTCCCACTGTATAGATCCAGTTTTAAAAGGAAAGAAAGATCAGCCAGTGATGCAAATCTCAACATTTTACCAAACAGGGGACAAAAAGCCTCGGGATATTATCACATCCCTCCATGCGGCAACTCACAGCTGTAGGGGAAATAGAACACTCAACATCACTGGCTTAACCCTCCCCCCCCCCCCCTTTTTAATATTAAAATTTGTATTTTTATTGTAAAATGAAAGACTTAAAAAAAGTACTTTTTCAAGCTCAAATATTTCTTTAATCAATTTTTATCTATGCAATTTCTTCCTATTCACTATTCAATTACTGGTACCCTCTTTACTCACAATCTTTAAGAGGTAAAACCAGAACAAATGTAGTATACCCCGGGGATACACAGGGAAGCTTTTATACATTTCATCTCAAAGGCATACTCCTGCAAATAAAACGTAGCACAGCAATTAAAGACTTTCACAAACGCTCCCACAAAGTCCCCACCAATGTACTGTCGTGCCGGCATCCCCTAGTGGCCAATGGCGGTAAGGGCATGCTGTACAACATATTTATTTTTAAAAAGCGTGGGGTATTTTAAGGACAAAATGGAGATTGGTCTTAGGTATTTCAGCTCCTTGTGAGAACTCAATAATTAAGCCACGAGTGTAGGGAAACAAGGCTTTTATTTCCCCTCTGTGCAAGGGTTCATTAAGACACTAGAAATCAAAGAATGTCCTTTGTTCATAAAGGCTCCAGTAATAAGCAGGTAAAACCAATTGTTAATATCTTCACAATTAGTTGAAAGGTTAAAGGGAGGAATTCAATTCATTCCAGGGCAAAGCAATTAAACAAGACTTCTTCTTATTTACAAGGTGGCTATGGATTCTAGGATAGAAGCCATACACAAACTACAATCCATAGCTTCTTCCTGAGAAATGGGAATAGTGTTTGCATTTTCTATTTCCATACATTCTGCTTCACTACTTTCCCCCTCAGAGCACACGCTGTCCCTGGCAGTTACAGATTTATATGGACTGTCTCTGGTATCTTGCCTCCAATAAGACTGTGCTTTAAAGTCTTATGGTAGTTCTTCAAACCACTCTGGTTCCTTTACTCTTCTTATTAAGTGAGTTTTAATTTTAGCAGTGCTTTTAGGAGTTAAGCTTTCATTAGCAGGAATAAAGCTTTCATACCTTGAGTTTCTGTAGCTTGAAGCTCTGGAGCCTTCTCTCTCATGAACGTCTCTGTGACAAGAGGTTTTCTGTCGGTAGCTTCTGGGCAGTGCTGGACTTCCTGAAAGCTTAGTAAAACCTGGTGCGGATTCTCCAGCTCTATGCTTCAGTGACACAGTAGCTTTGTTAGAAACCCCTTCCCTTCGGGTACCTGGTAAAACTTGTTCAGCATACTCCAATGCCTGCAGTCTTTCCTCCAAGCCTGGCTCTCTGGCTCTCCGTGTATGTCTTTCAGCTTTGGACTCAGGAACGTTGCTTAAGTAGGGAGTGGCATACCCTCCAGCCTGACTGCTTTCCTTAGCAGACTCCCTCTGAACAGAGGCTCTCGCAGCTTGGCCCCTCTGAACTCTACCTCTGTGAATTCTGTCCTTTTGGGCTTGCTCAAGGAGGATTCCTTCCTTCAGGTCTCTCCTTCCTTCTTCAGCAGTAATCCTTGTTCCTTCTCCTTCTGTGTCTGCGTCTGTGTCGGTGTCTCCTTCTGCTGTACTAGCATTAAGATTCCGTTTATAAAGGGATCTTCCCTTTGAATCTCCCGGGCTCATTTCCAGGTGCAACTGGTTAGCTCTCCTAGCCTCATTAACCTCTGTAGAATCACTCCTGCCCCCTCTAGCTGTGCTTTGAGGTAATTGCACACCTAGAGCTCTGTGAAAAACAGAGTTTCTTTTCAACTCTGCATCTTTATTGGCACCAGCCTCATGACACATCCCCCCTCTTAAAATATTACAGGCTGAATGTTCATCATTACTACAGCACGTAATTCTAGACCTTTTCTGTGGTGACGTAAACAAGGCCAACCTCTCGTGCCAGAGTCGAAGAACATTTATGTGGTATACTTGTTCATGTCCCTTGGTGTCTCATATCAAATACGATGCTGGACCAAGTGGTTTGACCACTATTTAAGGTCCTTTCCAGCGGGCTTCAAACTTCGGAGTGGGGCCTGATACCAAGACTATTACCTTCTCATCGGCAGTTAGATGTCGGGGCTTGGTATCTCTGTCATAGAACTGTTTTTGCTTTTTCTGACTGTCCTTCAGCTTTTCTTCAGCAAAACGTGAGGTCCTTTTTAACCGGCTTCTTAAACTTCTCAAAAATTGCGGTATCCCTACTTCATTTTGTACAGGTTCCACCCATTGCTCTCTCAGGATATCCAGAACTCCTCTGGGCGATCTCCCATACATCAATTCATAAGTTGATGTGCCTAATGAAACCTGTGTTCTTTCTCTGCAGGCGTACAATACAAATGGGAGCATCGTGTCCCACTCTGCCATTTCTCCATCCAACACCCGTCGCAGCATCTGCTTGATAGTCTGGTTCATTCTTTCCACCAGACCATTGCATTGGGGGTGATATGCGGCGGTTTTGAGATGCCTAATGCCAAAGGCGTCCCATACCTGGGCTAAGTATTTGGACATGAAGTTCGTGCCTCTGTCTGTCAAAACTTCTTGAGGGAATCCAACCTCGCAAAATAACTTTATAAGCTCCATGGCGATGGATTTTGCTGATATGTTCCTCAAGGGCACCGCCCATGGGAAACGTGTTGCCTGGTCCATGATGACCAATATATATTGGAAACCCCTAGGCGTTTTTATGAGTGGTCCAACTATGTCCATGGCTAGCCTTCTGATAGGATCAGTTATTACTGGCATCGGCAGTAATGGCACCCCAGGTGGTCTTATGGAGGTCACCTGTTGGCAGGAGGCGCAGGACTCACAAAAACGTGAGACCTTCTTAAAAACTCCTGGCCAATAGAACCTGGCCAGTATCTGGTCAAGGGTCCCTTGTACCCCTTTGTGACCACTCACTGGGTGATCATGGGCTAACCTCAGCACTGCAGATTTGAAAGTATTTGGGACTACCAGTTGTTTTCGGATATCTTTAGTCCGTGGGTCTATACTTTCCCTGTATAGCACCCCTTCTTCTCTTATAAATCTTGGGAAAATATTTCTCTTCGTTTGAGCGTGCTCAAATGCGCGTGCTAGCGCAGGGTCATCTCGTTGCTCTCCGGCAAAGGAAGGGAACTTCTCCACGAGCTCTGCTGGAATCCAGGGTAGTTCTTTGCCTGCTTCCAAATTGGCTCTGCCTTGAGAGCGTCCCTTTCTTTCTTTGCGCTTTTCAGCTTTTGTCTTTCTGTCCCTTTCTGATGGGGCATTTACTAAATCCTCATGAGATGGGAGGTCATCTAAACTTTCTTCCCTTGAACATGAGGGTTCTTCCGAGGCTTTCGTCTGGTTGCGAGTGGAGACAAAAACTTCTCAGGGGTTTAGTCCCTCCTCTAGGCCTCTTTCAAATTGTGGCCAGTCCCTACCTAAGACTAGCTCTTTAGGTAATCTGGGCACTACAGCTATCAGCATTCTTTTTTCTATTCCCAAACCTCTTACAAGTAAGTTATATACAGGATAAAAGGTGGCAGCGCCATGCACACATTTTATCTTGACTTTGCCCTCTGATTGATCTGGGGCGTACTCAGCTCGCTCTTTGATTAGAGACCAGAGCTTGCGTGAAATCATCGTCTGGTCTGCGCCAGAGTCAAGAAGAGTTTTGGCAGCAACCCCTTGTACAGTTACATCGAGTACAAATCCTTCAGATAACATTTCTCTGTTCTCCCTCATGAGAGCAGTACGTGCTCGGCACTCACTCATAATATGTCCCATTTTTCCACAGCCATAACATCTTTTAGAATAACTCTTAACATTTTTCACATTTTGAGTTTTTAACTGTGAGAGACTTCCTGATGCCTGCTTGAATGTCGCTACCGCCATCTTTGAACCTTCCCCAGTCCGCTGGGTGGCTAATTCGGCCTCTAGATATCTTTCAGTCAAGGTAATAGCCTCTGCAATAGTGCGACAATTCTGTAGGATAAGGAAGCTCCGTATACTACTGGGTACTGCAGTCACGAACTGCTCAAGGATTATCATATCCATCAGCGTTTCAATTGTTTTCTCACTAGGCCTTAGCCACTTTTCGGCTAAGCTCTTCAGCCTGTGACCTAACGCTTTAGGCGTTTCACCTACTTCAAGATGTGCCGCGCGTAGCTTACGGTTATAGACGAGAGGAGTCAGACCCAGGAGATCCCTGATGGCCTTCGTTACCTCGCTATAATTGTTCGCTAACGAAGCGGGCATTGCCCTATAGGCTGACAGTGCCTCTCCTGTGAGGGAAACTGCCAATCTAATGGACCACTGCTCTTCCGGCCAACCTACGGAAAGAGCTATTCTCTCAAGAGTCCAGGAAGTCATCCACATCATCAGTTACCCCCAACTTCCCCAAAGTCAAAGAGTCGTAGGACCCTAGTCCTACCGGACAGTTGCCCAGTCCCGAGCTCTGTTCTGGATGTCTGGCGGCTGCTTCCTGTGTCTTCTGTTGATGCTGCAGCCACGCTTCCAGCATCTGTAAGACTGGCTTTTGCTGTTCCTGCATGGCCAGGATTGCATGCTGTTGTGTTTGCGCAGCCAGCTCCCCCTGCTTGCTGAACTGCGTAGCCATCCAGTTGAAGATCTCTTGCTGATCCATGGTGAAGAGAGTTCCTAGGAAACAAAGACAAAAAGAAAAAACCCCCCAAGTGCGGCTGTACCACAGTCAGGCCTACACTCTTTTCTTTTCTTTTCAATATCCTCTCTAAACTTTAAACTAGCATCCAAATCAAGTCATGCCCTTCTACCTTTTATCTGGTAGAAGTGTTGACTCCAACTTTCAGAAAGGATGGTGCTGCTCTGCGTTGTAGCACTCTGCCACCATTGTCAGCAACCTCGCCTTCCCTTCCGGATTTTCCTCCGGTCTGGTCTGCGTTTTCTCCTCCGATCCGGGTTTTCTTCTCCTCCGGTCCGGGTTTTCTTCTCCTCCGGTCCGGGGTGTTTTTTTTTTTTCAGCTTAATACTGGTAATTTCTTCTTTTTCCAGTATGTCTTAGGGTGATATCCACATCCTGCCAACTACGCCATTCTGTCGTGCCGGCATCCCCTAGTGGCCAATGGCGGTAAGGGCATGCTGTACAACATATTTATTTTTAAGGAGCGTGGGGTATTTTAAGGCCAAAATGGAGATTGGTCTTAGGTATTTCAGCTCCTTGTGAGAACTCAATAATTAAGCCACAAGTGTAGGGAAACAAGGCTTTTATTTCCCCTCTGTGCAAGGGTTCATTAAGACACTAGAAATCAAAGAATGTCCTTTGTTCATAAAGGCTCCAGTAATAAGCAGGTAAAACCAATTGTTAATATCTTCACAATTAGTTGAAAGGTTAAAGGGAGGAATTCAATTCATTCCAGGGCAAAGCAATTAAACAAGACTTCTTCTTATTTACAAGGTGGCCATGGATTCTAGGCTAGAAGCCATACACAAACTACAATCCATAGCTTCTTCCTGAGAAATGGGAATAGTGTTTGCATTTTCTATTTCCATACATTCTGCTTCACTACTTTCCCCCTCAGAGCACATGCTGTCCCTGGCAGTTACAGGTTTATATGGACTGTCTCTGGTATCTTGCCTCCAATAAGACTGTGCTTTAAAGTTTTATGGTAGTTCTTCAAAACCACTCTGGTTCCTTTACTCTTCTTATTAAGTGAGTTTTAATTTTAGCAGTGCTTTTAGGAGTTAAGCTTTCATTAGCAGGAATAAAGCTTTCATACCTTGAGTTTCTGTAGCTTGAAGCTCTGGAGCCTTCTCTCTCATGAATGTCTTTGTGACAACAGGTTTTCTGTCGGTAGCTTCTGGGCAGTGCTGGACTTCCTGAAAGCTTAGTAAAACCTGGTGCGGATTCTCCAGCTCTATGCTTCAGTGACACAGTAGCTTTGTTAGAAACCCCTTTCCTTCGGGTACCTGGTAAAACTTGTTCAGCATACTCCAATGCCAGCAGCCTTTCCTCCAAGCCTGGCTCTCTGGCTCTCCGTGTATGTCTTTCAGCTTTGGACTCAGGAACGTTGCTAAAAAGGGAGTGGCATACCCTCCAACCTGACTGCTTTCCTTAGCAGACTCCCTCTGAACAGCGGCTCTCGCAGCTTGGCCCCTCTGAACTCTACCTCTGTGAATTCTGTCCTTTTGGGCTTGCTCAAGGAGGATTCCTTCCTTCAGGTCTCTCCTTCCTTCTTCAGCTGTAATCCTTGTTCCTTCTCCTTCTGTGTCTGCGTCTGTGTCAGTGTCTCCTTCTGCTGTGCTAGCATTAAGCTTCCGTTTATAAAGGGATCTTCCCTTTGAATCTCCCGGGCTCATTTCCAGGTGCATCTGGTTAGCTCTCCTAGCCTCATTAACCTCTGTAGAATCACTCCTGCCCCCTCTAGCTGTGCTTTGAGGTAATTGCACACCTAGAGCTCTGTGAAAAACAGAGTTTCTTTTCAACTCTGCATCTTTATTGGCACCAGCCTCATGACAGTACTTAGCTTAGGAATCGCTGACGGCTAATCCAACTAGCTTTCGCTGTCCAACAAAGATCTTCATTTCACCCATATGAGCTTCATCAGGGGGGCAAAGAAAGTGAAGCCAGGAAAAATCCCATACACAACTCAGTGTCTAAAGCCACCATTTTTAAAGAGAATCACCACCAATCAGAGAAAAACCCACCCAACTATAGGAGGAGCTACTTAGAGACTACCAATATAGCACAAGAGGGGAGCACAGATTGGAGCCACATAGAATACTACCCACAGAATCAGTCTCTTACAAGTCCCCCCCCCCCCCATCAATTTTTCTATTTAAACCTGCCGATTCCAAAGTGTTTAGATTAAAAATCCATGGCTGTTCTTGTTGCAAGATTTTACCTTCGTCCTCTTATGCTAACAGGAACATAATCCACTGTTTTACATCGAAGGTCCTGAAAGCTATGGTTATACTGCAAACAAATACAATGAGAACAGCGCTGGATTTTTAATCTTCAACAGGACTAAAATTGCACAAAAAGATTCAATTTTAGAACAAAAGAAAGATCAGCCAGTCATACAAATCTCAACATTTTACAAAACGGGAGAGAAATTAATACTGTTTTTGGGATATGTAATGAGCAATCTCGATCCCCTGCTTGTAGCCCTCGAACCACACACACAAATGCATGTTCACTTGCAGTCCCACAGAAGCAGACGTCTACCAACAGCATGCCCTGCACTGAATAACGTAGTTGATGGAATGGAAACCATGGATATCAGCACTTCCAACCCATCATTATACCTGATCACTACTTTTCTAGATGCATACAGACATACATGATACCTACACAAGTGGACCTCAGTCACAGAGCTGCTTTAGGTCAAAACAGCCCATCAAGTATATCAACCAATACAAACAACACTGATAACCTAATTGAACTACTAGCATCATCCACTGACACAAACCCAATAATACTAATGGGTGATTTTAATCTCCCCTCAACACCTACCAACCAACCAAACCACTTCACAGAAGCAGTAAGCAACTTAGACTTCCACCAAATAATAACAGAACAAACACATAAAAAAGGAAAAACACTCGACATGGTATTCCTACCAAACTCACTTCATAACCTATATAACTCCAAATCACTCTCAAACATACCAGTCCCCTGGTCAGACCATTACCTTCTGAAATTTGATATTACCATCCCTGACAACAATCACACTAAACGAACACAACCTCCACAAAATAAGAGATTTAGAAAGTTTAATGAGGAAGAATTCTTAGATCAAATAATTCCTCACCTCACCTTAACACCTACAAATTTGGAAGAAACTATCAAAACCTGGAACAAAACCATCTCACTGGCAGCAGAAAAAAAACCTAACCTGTCTCAACATAATAGAAACAACAATATAATTGATAAAAAGGATGCCCCATGGTTTAATATGACACTTAAAAATCTTAAAAGACAACTAAGAATGGAAGAAAGGAAATGGAGGCAAAACAAATCTCCAACAACCTATGAAAAATACATAAATACCCTACACACATATAAAGTAACAATAGACAATTCTAAGAGAAACTACTACTCTAACTTACTCAATAACTCAATTAACCGACCAAGAGAATTGTTCTATATAATACAGAAGCTAACAAACAAAACATTCAATTCAGATGAAATATCCATAGATATTACCCCACAAGACTTAGCTCAATACTATATCAATAAAACAAAAATACAAACAAATAACCCCTCAACAACACACTCTGAAATGAAGCACACAACCTCTGATAACTGGTCCAATTTCAGCCCAATTTCAAAGACCACACTCAAAGCTACCATATCTAACATCAATACAACTACATCATATCTTGACCATGCCCAGTTGATTGGATAAAAAAGACACTCTCAATACTCTCTCCCTTCATCCTCCCCATGGTTAACATTTCACTAGATGAAGGATACTTACCACCATCACTCAAACATGTTCAAATAAGACCAATACTTAAAAATAAAACACTAGACAAATTATCCCCAAAATCATACAGACCCATATCGAGCATTCCTTTCATGGCCAAACTTATTGAAAAAATAGTTCAAACCCAACTACAGGATTTTATTGATACCTTGAACCCCCTTGACGAACACCAATATGGCTTCCGACCATTCCATGGGGTTGAAACATTGCTAACAGTCCTTTACGACACCTTACTAAGAGGAATTGATGACACAAAACAAGCCTTCATCCTAG
The DNA here is from genome assembly GCA_033557465.1 of Ichthyophis bannanicus. Taxonomy (NCBI): domain Eukaryota; kingdom Metazoa; phylum Chordata; class Amphibia; order Gymnophiona; family Ichthyophiidae; genus Ichthyophis; species Ichthyophis bannanicus. The sequence continues at coordinate 183,382,437 of CM066041.1, read as the reverse complement.
TATTCCTCGACATCTCTGCCGCATTTGACAGCGTAAACCATATAACAATGCTCAACAGACTTCAACAAATAGGAATTACATCCACTGTCTATAACTGGTTTAAATCCTACTTATCAAACAGAACCCAAACAGTAAGAATCCTTAACCAAACATCCAACACATTCAACCAAACACAAGGCCTCCCACAGGGATCTGCACTATCAGCACTTTTGTTTAACATTTACCTACAACCAGTCAGCAACATCTTTAAACGTCATGGCGTCCATTATCATATCTACGCCGACGATATAATGTTTTACCTCCCATTTAAAATCCCACACCCTCCACTACAACAAATAACAGAATGCTTTAAAGAACTAACAATATGGCTCAGCGATCAGAACCTACACATTAACTTCTCAAAAACTGATGTACTATATATTACTAAAAACCAAACATACACACCTCCAAGCACCATCACACTTGATAACCATGAGATCAACATAAAAAAAGAAATAAAATACCTAGGTGTGATACTTGACAATAAGCTTAACATGGATTCACACATAAAATATCTAACAAAAAACATACACTACAAACTTAAGACCTTGAGACAACTAAGACCTTTAATTCACTTACAAGACTTCATAACCATAATTCAAGCTATCATAACCCCACATTTTGATTTTGCAAATTTAATCCTTAATGGCATCACAAAGCAAAACATTAAAAAGATACAACTAACTCAGAACATAGCAGCAAGGATAATAATGAATATAAGCTCAATCCAACATATCACACCGACCTTGGCTGAACTCCATTGGCTACCTATTCACAGCAGAATAAAATACAAGATTCTACTAACTACATTTAAACTAATAAATAACTTAGCGCCATCAGTACTCAATACACTCATCAATGTAGAAATAGATAAAAGATCACAAAGGAGTAGAAACACAAACACTATCGCAGTACCAAAAGATTACACAAAAGCTAGAAAACAAACCAACATGAGAGCCTTCTCTCATTCAGCACCTATCCTCTGGAATAACCTTCCTGACAACATTCGCCTACTATCGGACATAAAGGAATTTAGAAAAAAACTGAAAACCCATTTATTCTCATTACACTACAACAAAGGAGCAGAAACTAGCCAGACTACACAAAGAGACACAGGTTAACTAGCAAATACAACCATTATATAACTACGTGCCTTCAAGATTAAATTAATGTTTACACCTACAAGCGATATAAGATAATTGTAAATATCTACTATGTACATATGTTCTAATAGTTTAACGTTCTAATAATTTACTGTTTAAATATTATACTGTTACCTGTACCTAGTTCACCTGTTCTATGTTCTATGTAAAATGACTTGGTATGATACTACCCATACCATATAACATAATGTTCATTGTAAACCGCACTTGATACTTGTGAAAGAGCGGTATAGAAATAATTGTTAAATAAATAAATAAATAAATAACCTCAAAGGTCAGACCTCATATGTGCAGAGCAAAGCATAGGCCCATATATGTAACCAACCGCAACAGTGACCTGTGCACACACTATGTGCCATAGGGCCACTGGCGTAGACTTCCCCCATTATTGTATTTCGACAGGTTTATGTCTGACCTTCTCTGCATCCAGGGACTGTACACATTGCATAGGGCATATTGTAAAGGTCCGCTGTGTGGAGCTCAACACACCAATTGGCAGGATGCTGCACATGGCACTGATGGCTGGGCTTACATTTTCACATGGAGTCCCAGGGCACCGTCACTGGTACATTTCAAGGATGAGTGCATTGTTAGGGGATCCACGCTTTGTCCATTTAGATCACTCAGCAAATGCCAGCATAACCAGTAAGTGCAACTGTGCTCTTCCCCATACATTTGTGGGGATGTTTTGTTTTTCTTACTGCAACCTCTAACCTCTCTCTCCTCTGCTTTCTGTTCTGGAACACTGTATGCTGTGGTTTATCAGCCTGCAGACACAACAGTGCACAGCATAGGTTACACATCCATTACAATCCACTATGGGCTGCATTGAGGTGCAGGGCAGAAATATTTCTAAGTCCTACCTTTATTCCAGCTTTCAGCAGGTATAAGCTTGATGTCTGCGGGAACAACTGTGGACATAAATGAGTAGTGCCGGAATACACTTTATACGGCTCTGTGGCTAGTCACTCCCCTGTTATGCCCCCTCCCTCCCATATTGGGACTCCCTTTTATGTGCCATGTACATGCAGTACCATGAATGTGCAGAATATGGGTTTAGACATTTTCGCCAGAAACATGCACAGGCAGCTTATTCATGGTTCAGAATGACTCCCATCCTGTTTCCAACAGTGGCCAATCCAGGTCATAAGTACCAATCAGGTTCCCAAAAAGGTACACTGCTTATCTTTGGGGTAAGCAGCGGATAATAAGGATATAAAAAGACTGGAAATGGTTCAGAGGAAGGCGACCAAGATGATTTTGAGCCTGCGCCAGATGACATATGAGAAGAGACCTGAAGACCTAAATATGTACTGTCACAGCCCCTCCCGGTGGCAGCGTGCTGAAGGGTCAGGGTGGACATTTATTGTTTGTTGAAGCCGGGAACTCTAACTTAGACCAGGTGCATTATGGTCCTTGTAGTTCCCTTCTTTATAAAGAATAGTTGTGTGAGCCTTGTGCTGGGTTAAATATAAGGTTTTATTCCCTTGATGCGCTAAGGTTCTCCAAGAAGACAACAGAATTCACCTTGATTCAGGGTTTCTACCAAAGTATTTACAAAGTCCAAAACTGTTATAAGAGCTTCACAGTCTTTTCCATTCAAGCAGGATTTTTCAATATAAACAGGTTAAATAAACACAAAAACTTCTTTTCAGCTCAACAAAGCAATGACATTTTAAAGCATGTCTTATGCTATGACTCTGTGAGAGATTCTATACTCTCAGCTACACAAAGAGTACAGTCCATAGGATATTCAGGTAGCAATGGTTCTGGTTCTACAAGGTCTGTTTGCATATCCTCTTGCTCAGATATGGTGTCTGCTAAGCCTGAGCTTTCCCTAGGCAAAACTGGATGTACTTCAGTAGTTCTCTCCAAAACTTTCCAGCCTGGCTGAACCTGGTCTGGCAAACAATTAATATGGCTTTTATCTAGGACCTTCTGCACAGGTTTCCAAAGCTTTCCCCAGCTTTGTTTCTCATATCTATGGCTCTCTAGTTTACAAGCCTTTCTAGGACCTGGCACACATTCAGGAAAGGAGGTGTGAATGTACCTTTGTTCTCTGAGACGTGTGTTGCTGGTATTCCCTCTACCAGGCACTCTCCTGCTTACACTGTCTTCCCTGGAGACTTCTTTCTGGAGCTTTTCAGCATGGGTTTATCCTTCCTGGAAGATGTCCCTTCCTTGTAAGGACTGCAAGCTTAACTGCCTTTCCTTCCGTAGTTGGAGCTTTCCCCTTTCTCTCTCCTTAGTAGCAGGGGTTTCTGTTGCTCTCTGTATTTGTGATCCTCTCTGTATTGATGATCCTCTCTGTATTGGTGGTCCTCTCTGTATTCTCCTGACCGAGCACTGCTTATAAAGCCGTTTCTCTAGTAACTGCATTCTCTGTAAATCAGTTTCTTTAAAAGAAATGGAGTTTTCTTCTCACTCCATAGCTTCAGTAGTGTCAGGGACAGGGGAGATATGATGCAGACCTTTAAATACTTAAAGAGTATTAATGAACAAACAAACCTTTTTCAAAGATGGAGAAGCTGCAAAACTAGAGGGCGGAACATGAAGCTGCAAGGGGGTAAACTGAAAGGCAATGTCAGGAAATACTTTTTCACTGAAAGGGCAGTGAATGCTTGGAATACCCTCCTGATGGAAGTGGTGGGGGCAAATACAGTGACAGAATTCAAAATGGCATGGGACAGACACAATGGATCCATTTATAGCAACAGGATAAAATCAAAATAAACTATCTCTTAAGTCTAAACAGATAGGGGTGACCTGCACAGAATGGTGGATAAACCCCTAAATAAAGGCATCGGGAGGGGTGACCTGCACGGAGTAGCAGGTGCACCTATTCTTCCCGCCTTGCTGGGCAGGCTAGATGGACAATATTGGTCTTTATCTGCCGTCATATACTATGTTACTATGTAATAATGTTTTATGGACTTTTCCTCCAGGAACTTGTCCAAATGTTTTTTTAAATCCAGATATACTAACTGCTTTTACTACATCCTCCAGTGACGAAGTCCAAAGTTTGATAACGCGTTGCGTGAAAAAATATTTTCTCCTGTTGTTGTTGTTGTTAAGTGCCGTCGAGTCGGAGTCGACTCATGGCGACCCTCTGGATAGCTATCCTAAATTGTGTTCGGTCTTCAGTCAGGCGGCTCATTGTTGACAGACTGGTACCCGTAGCTGCTGTTATTGTATTGATCCATCTCATTGCTGGCCTTCCTCTTTTGCGTTGACCTTCTATCTTGCCAAGCATGATGTCTTTCTCTAATGATCTCTCTCTTCGCATGATGTGTCCAAAGTATGAAAGTCAAAGTCTTGTCATCTTGTCAAGCTTAGGTTTGATCTCCTCTAGTACCGACTGGTTTGTTCTTCGGGCAGTCCATGGTATACACAGTATTTGTCGCCAGCACCATAATTCAAAGGCATCAATTTTCTTCCTGTCTATCTTTTTCACTATCCAGCTTTCACATCCATATGATGTTATTGAAAATACCATGGCTTGAACAAGTCGAATCTTTGTATGGAGAGAGACATCTCTGCTCTAGAGAATCTTATCTAGGTCTTTTATAGCCACTCTGCCAAGAGCAATGCGTTGTTTGATTTCTTGACTGCTTGTTGCTTCTTTATTGATAGTTGATCCAAGTAGGTTAAAGTTGTTCACGATTTCAATTTCTTCTCCTTCAACGATGAACCTGTTGATTATGCCACTGATGATCTTTGTCTTCTTTATATTAAGGTGCAGGCCCATTTTGAGACTATGTTCTTTGATTGTGAGCAGCAAATGTTTCAGATCATCTTCACTTTCAGCCAGTAATGTGGTATCATCAGCATAGCGAAGGTTGTTGATGAGTCTTCCACCAATCTTCACACCTCTGTTGTCTTCATACAATCCTGCTTCTCTGATGATTTGTTCTGCATATAAATTAAACAGGTAGGGGGAAAGTATGCAGCCTTGTCTTACACCTTTGCTTATTTTAAACCATTCTGTTTCTCCTTGTTCCGTTCGAACTGTTGATTCTTGATCAATGTACAGATTCTGCAAGAGCACGATCAGGTGTTCTGGTATTCCCATGCTTCTTAATGTGGCCCAGAGTTTCTCATGGTTTACACAGTCAAAAGCTTTGCTATAGTCGATAAAGAACAAATAGATATCCTTTTGGTGTTCTTTAGTCTTTTCAAGGATCCATCTCACATCCGCAATGATGTCTCTCGTTCCTCGCGCTTTCCTGAACCCTGCTTACACTTCAGGTAGTTCTTTTTCCAGGTATGGTTGTAGTCTCTTTTTAATAATCTTTAGTAGAATCTTGCTGGCATGTGGGATCAGAGTGATTGTGCGATGATTTCCACAGTCAGTTGGATCACCTTTCTTTAGTATTGGTATAAACACAGATCTTTTCCAGTCAGTTGGCCATGATGTTGTCTTCCATATTTCTTGGCAGAGTCTTGTAAGTATGGTAACAGCTGCATCAGATTGGTGTAATACTTCTATGGGAATGCTATCAATGCCTGGTGCTTTGTTCTTTGATAAGGCTTTCAATGCTGCTTCAACTTCTTCTTTCATCACCAATGGTTCCTGATCATAAGGTACAGGTTGAAACGGCTGTTGGTCCACTTGATCTTTATCATATAAAAACTCTGTATATTCCCTCCATCTTTTCTTGATCTTCTCAGCATCATCCAACATAGAACCTTGAATTTGAATTCGAGGCTGGAACTTTTTCTTTAACTCTCGTAGCTTTAGGAAAGCCGATCTTGTTCTTCCTCTAATAGTTTCTGCTTCTATTTCCTTGCATGCATCATTGTAGTACTTTTCATTGTCCTGTCTTGCTACACGTTGGAAATCTCTGTTGAGTTCTCTGATTGTCTTTCTTTTTCCTCTGGATTTAGCTTCTCTGCGTTTCTGGGCAATTTTCAGAGTTTCTTCCGTCATCCATTTTGGCCGTTTTTTCTTTTTCACCTTTTGTAGAGACTTCTTGTTTTCTTTCAACACAACCTTCTTGACGTCATTCCATAACTCTTCTGGAGCTCTTTCATTTGAATCTAAAGCAGCAAATCAATTTTGCAGGCAGTCTTTAAATTCCAGTGGTATATTTTCAAGATCATATTTTGCTGCATTCATGAGTGGTTTGCTCTTTTTCAACTTTAGCTTGAGTTTGCATACTAGTAGTTGATGATCTGTACCACAGTCAGCTCCGGGTTTTGTTTTTGTTGATGTTATAGAGCTTTTCCATTGTTGACTTCCACAGATGTAGTCAATTTGATTTTTATACAATCCATTGGGTGAAGTCCATGTGTACAGTCACCGCTTGTGTTGCTGGAAGAAGGTGCTTGAGATGAATAGATCGTTGGTCTTTCAGAATTCTATCAGTCTTTCTCCAGCTTAATTTCTGTTGCCAAGTCCATATTTTCCAACTACTTTGCCTTCTTTGTTGCCAACTTTTGCGTTCCAGTCACCCATGACTATCAGGATATCCTGTTTGCATTTTCTGTCAATTTCAGCTTGTATTTGTTCATAGAACTCTTCAATTTCATTCTCTTCTGCAGCTGTTGTTGGGGCATATACTTGAATTATAGTTGTGTTGATAGGCATTCCTCGTAGACGAATAGAGATTAAGTGTTCACTGACTGCATTGTATTTCATGGCAGTTCTTGCAAGTTTCTTCTTTATTATAAATGCAACACCATTTCTTCTTTGTCTTTCATTTCCAGCATAGTAGAACATGTGATCATCTGATGCAAAGTGCCCGATGCCAGTTCATTTCAGTTCACTGACACCCAACAGATCAAGTTGTACACATTCCATTTCATTCTTGACCACCTCCAACTTCCCTTGGTTCATGCTTTGTACGTTCCATCTTCCAATGTGTAAGACATCTTTACAGCTCCTGACTCTCATTTCATGCGCAGCTACATCAGCAGTCAGGCGTCCCAAGGGCTTTGATCCAACCACATCATAAATGCTGGCTTTACTCTGAAAAGCCTTCAGCTCTTCCCCAGTAGCAAGTTGAGTGCCTTCCGACCTGGGGGTCTGATCTTCCAGCACTACAGCACAGAAGTAGATTGCCAGGCCTTTCTTCCTCACCGTTTAAGTTTGGTGTTGTTGCCGTTGTCACAGAAATGTGATCCTCCGCCGTCAACATTATCCCATTCTGCTGCTGCCCAGATGGGTGGTTTGTCTTGGTCTGGCACCTCAGCTGAGACCTGTCCATCTTGGGAGACCCTGCCAGTAGTTAAACTATTGATAGTTTAGCTCTCAGCATCACTGGTGCACACAAGCCCTCACAGCACGACAAGCTGCAAACTTAAATGTGCTATATTGTAGCTTCATTGCATGCCCCCTAGTCTTTCTACTTTTTGAAGCAGTAAACAACCGATCTATGTTTACCCCTTCCATTCCATTCATTATTTTATAGACCTCTGTTATATCTTCCTCAGCTGTCTTTTTGCCAAGTTGCAGAGCCCTAACCTTTTAAACCTTTCTTCATAGGGATATCTTTCCATTCCCTTTACCATTTTAGTGGCTGTACCTTTTCTAGTTCTGCTATATCCTTAAAATATGGTGACTAGAATTGCGCATAATATTCAAGGTGCAGTCGCACCATGGAACAAAGCAGGGACATTAGAAAATCCTTGGTTTTCTTCTCCATTGCTTTCCTTATGAATCCTAGCATTCTATTTGCTTTCTTGGCCACTGCTGCACACTGGGTAGAGGGTTTCAACATATTATCCACAATGCCGACTAAATCCTTTTCCTGAGTGGTGGTTCGTAACGGAACCTTGCATCGTGTAACCGCAGTTTGGGTTGTTCTTCCCTAGGTGCATAACTTTGCACTTGTCCACATTAAATTTCATCTGCCATTTGGAATCCAGTGTTCCAATTTATCAAGGTCCTCTGGCAATTTTTCGCAATCTTTTAGAGCATGTGGGACTATACACATGGGGGTGTCTGTGCGTGTAATTTCCTTGAATATTAGCGGGTTCTGCAATCCAATCAAATTCTCAGATTTTGCAATATCTTAAATGACAACATGCTGAGGTGGTGCTCTTATAGAAGACTCATCTTTCACAGGTTGAGCACGAGAAGTTGTGTAACAGCTGAGTAGGCCAAATCAATGCAACTCTGTATACATCCCAGAGTTGTGGCATGCATTTGCTGATCCATAGGGCTCTACATCTGTAGGTGGTGCAGAGAGCATGATGAACCCTGATGGACAGTTTGTCCTGCTACTTTGCAATCTGATGAGTATAGATTTTGTGGTTGGGAATGTTTATGGCCCCAGTTTTACCCAGGATGAGCTGATGACTCTCAGATCTACATATCTACACCTGAAATCTCTTTGCTGTTTGAAACTGAACATGGCCAAAACTGATCTCCTTATTTTTCCCCCTAAAGCCACCTCTTCCCTTACTGCTTTCTCAATCTCTGTGGATAACACTTTACTCCTTCCTGTTTCCTCTGCTCGCAACCTTAGGGTCGTCTTTGACTCTTCCCACTCCTTCTCCACACACATCCAAATGATAGGTAAAACCTTTATAACATCAGCAAAATTCACCCTTTCCTTTCTGAATACACTACTAAGACACTTATCTACTCTTTAGTCACTTCCTGTCTAGATTATTGCAACCTCCTCCTTGCTGGTCTCCCACTGAATCATCTCTCTTCCCTTCAATCTATTCAACACACTGCTGCGCAGCTAATCTTCCACCAACCTCGTCATGCTCATATTACCCCTCTTCTCAAGTCACTTCATTGGTTCCCTATCCATTTCCACATCCAGTTCAAACTTTTCCTGCTGACCTATAAATGTAATCATTCGGCAGCTCCTCACTATCTTTCCTCTCTTATCTCTCCTTACACCCCTCCTCGGGAACTCCGCTTTTCTGCCAGATCGCTTCTATCTGTGCACTTCTCTTCTAGTGCCAACTCCATTCCTTTCACCTTGCTGCTCCTTATGCCTGGAATAAACAACCTTAGTCTGTACATCAGGCGTCTTCTCTGGCCCTTCTCAAATCCAGGCTGAAAACTCACCTCTTCGTTACTGCTTTCAGATCTTGACTCACCTGATCTCCTTCGTGTTTCCTTACCATTCCTCTAGATGTATCCTTGTCTACAGCCGCTATGTTGTTTGTCTTGACTAGATTGTGAGCTCTGATGAGCAGGGACCATCTTTTACATGTGTCTGTGCTGCGCTGCGTACACCTTGTAGTAGTAATAGTAAGTAGTAATAGTAAGTGCATCTAGAAGGTTGTCTACAGGTGTTTGGGGAGATGCCTCTTATATTGGATGGGGACTAAAACCTGTGTATGAATGACATAGTGGACCATATTTGCCTAGAGGAGCAGAGGGAAGGGAGACTCTTAGGTTGTGGCTTCTTGGTCTAATTGGCTAGTTGCCTCTTTCCTGGAGGGGCTGAATCTATTTAATTAAAATGAAGTCTTGATCGGCTCCTTATATTCCAGCACTTGTCTTGTACTGTCCCTCATTCAGTATTTAGACTAGACTGTAAGCTCTTATGATTAGGGACTGTCTCTTACATGTGTCAGTACAATGCTAAGTAAGTCTTGTAGCATAAGAACATAAGATATGCCATACTGGGTCAGACCAAGGTCCATCAAGCCCAGTATCCTGTTTCCAACAGTGGCCAATCTAGGTCATACGTACCTAGCAGTTTCCCCAAAAGACACAGGTTCCGCAATGCTTGTACTGGGTCAAGCATTGATATCCTGGGTCCCTTCTTAATAATGGTTTATGGACCTTTCCTCCAGGAACTTGTCCAAACCTTTTTTAAATCCAGCTACACTAACAAATTCCAGAGTTTGATTACATGTTGAGTGAAAAAATATTTTCTTTTATTAGTCTTAAATAGTTTACCCTGTAGCTTCATTGTATGTCCCCTAGTCTTTCTATATTCTGATAATGTAAACAATCGATCTACATTTACGCATTCCACTCCATTCATTAATTTATAAACTTCTATCATATCTCTCCTCAGCCGTCTCTTTTCCAGGTCAAAGAGCCCTAACCTTTTTAGCCTTTCTTCATAGGAGTATCCTTCTATCCCCTTTACCATTTTGGTGGCTCTTCTCTGAACCTTTTCTAATAACGCTATATCCTTTTTAAGATACGGCGACCAGAATTGCACACAATATTCAAGGTGTGGTCTCACCATGGAACGATATAGAGGCATTATAATATCTTTTGGTTTATTTTCCATTCCTTTCCTTGGGGAAACTGCTAGGTACATATGACCTAGATTGGCCACTGTTGGAAACAGAATACTGGGCTTGATGGACCTTGGTCTGACCCAGTATGGCATATCTTATGTTCTTATGTTCTTATATGTTCCTTATGATACCTAGCATTCTATTTGCTCTCTTGGCCGCCGCTGCACACTGGGCCGAGGGTTTTAACATGGTATCCACAATGACGCCTAAATCTTTTTCCTGTGGTTCCTAATGTGGAACCTTGCATTGTGTAACCATAGTTTGGGTTGTTCTTCCCTAGGTGCATAACCTTGCACTTGTCCACATTAAATTTCATCTGCCATTTTGATGCCCAGTCTTCCAGTTTAACACTATACAAATGATAAGTATCAGTGGTAGTAGTAGCTCCGTGGGAAATTGTCTAGTTTTCTGTGGCAGAATAAAATTCCCCCTATTGGTTTTCATACTTTATGTAGGTCCAAGTCTGTGGTAGGATGAGGTTGCCTAATTTGGAGGGATATTACTGGACAGTGCAGCTAGCGTGCCTCTGGGGGTGGTTTTGAGATGGTGGATTGGCAAACTGGGTTTGGTCAGATGCCTCGCAGATGGGATAGCTCATTGGGTGTTGAGGTCCTAGCTCATACTTTGTGGGTGTGGCATCAGATATGTAATCATATAGGCTCTCTCCCCTATAGAGCTTTGGTTAAGAATGCTAAGAGTGCCTAATCTACCTTCTTCCTGGATATGGGTGGCTGAGAATAATTTGGCTTTCAGTTTTCATGGCAGCTGGGGACAGAGGGGAAGGTGGCTGATTTTGGATCATTGCAGGAGGAGTTTGGGATGATAACAGAGACCCATTATTTGTATTTGATCATGCAGGCAGTGTTAGACAAGCTTCAAAGCTGGGGCTGGCAATGCTGAGTACCTACCTCGTTTGAGATATATATTTGTGCTGTCTGCTCCAGAGGCAAACCAATTTCCATTTTGTGCAAGATCCTAGTACTTACCCTCTCAAAATGTCTAAATTACTTATGAAATGGATTGCTGAAATGCATATATCCTTGGATAATTCAGAGTGGGCCATTATTTGGAGGTCTGCACATTCTGTAATAGGCTGGTGGAACTAATGATTCATTCACTTCATAGGACTTATAGGATCCCCTTTTCTATACTCAAATTATTAGGATGGGGAATTCTCTCTGCGGGCAGGGATGTGGGGCAGTAGGGGACTATTGACATATATGGTGATCATGCTCATGGGTGCAACAATTCTGGGGACGAATGGAGAAGGGGACTGGGCTGGGGCAGGGAATGGTCCTCAGTGCTGTCACTTGCCTGTTGGGTTTCCTGGATGGGGTATTACTGGCTGCCAAAGAACAGGAACTGGTGAGTCACACTGTACATGCCGCTGTACATACTGTGGTAACCTTTGGAAGACCATTTCTCCAATTGCTCATTGGTATGCCCACATATTGGAGATTGCCTTGCTGAAAAAGCTTCCATATTTGTTTAAAGAAATAATTGATGGGGTCTATATTGAACAGTGGTGACCAGTGCTTTCAAAGCGGCTGGCCATCGCCATTTTAACTAAACCCAAATATTCGAAACTGGGGTCATATTCATCCACAGGCACTGAATATTCGGGTTGCCCAGTTAGTGATTTAGATAACCAGTTATTTGTGATATTCAGTTGATAATCGGTTATCTTTAACCCAGGTAAAGTCAAGCCAACCTTTTATCTTATCTTCCTAAGTTTACCTGGTGAAGGATAACTGGTTATTGACTGAATATCGCAGATAACTGATTATCTTTGGGTGCTGTACCACTACACCCCTGGAATACCCCAATGCTAACTGATTAGCGTCAGGGTATTTAGACGGGCTAGGATGTGATATTTAGCATTGGAAGGGGGAGGGATGTTTGCTGCTGTGTGGACTCAGGGCCGGGCCCGTCCATTGTGGGAGAATGTTGTTCACACAGGCCCTGCGCTTTAGGGGTTCCCACGTGAACTTCATTCTGCTGGGTTTGCAGGGCTAGCTTCAGAGGGAGGCGGGGACACCTGAGGCTCCAGCTCGCCTCTGCACAGTGCTGGAGTGAAGATCAGAATGCTCCTTCACTTGTGCTGTGTTCACGCGAAGCCCGCAGAGTGCCAAGAAACATGAACTGATCTTTAACCTTTCTGGGTGCACCGCGGGCTTCATGAGAACACAAAGTGAGTGAAAGAGTGTGCTGTTCTTCACTCCAGCGCTGTGCAGAGGCGAGCTGGGACCTCGGGTGTCTTCGACTCCCTCGTAAGCCACTCAGACAGGTGTGGGGCTCTTCAGGGTGGGGGTTGGGGCTAGGATATGACAGTAAATAGCTGATGGGGGCTTGGACTGGAAATGAGCTGATGGGGAGCTGGGATAGGGCTGGAAATGGCTGATGGGGGGACTAGGATAGAACTAGAAATGGTTGATGGGGGCTGGGATAGGATTGGAAATGGGCTGATGGAGGGAGCTTGGACTAGAAATGGGTTGATGGGGGGGGCTGGGATAGGACAGGAAATGGCTGATGGGGGCTAGGATTGGAAATGAGCTGATGGGGGAGCTTGGACTGGAAATGGCTGATGGGGGCTAGGAATGGAAATGGGCTGAGAGGGTGGCTAGGACTCAAAATGGGCTCATTGGGGTTTTGTGGACTGGAAATGGCTGATGGGGGATAGGAATGGAAATGGACTGATGGGGGGCTAGGAATGGAAATGGGCTGATGGGGGAGCTTGCACTGGAAAGGGGCTGATGGGGGGGGGCTAGGATAGGATTGGAAAAGGCTGATGGCGGGCTAGGATTGGAAATGAGCTGATGGGGGAGCTTGGACTGGAAATGGCTGATGGGGGCTAGGAATGGAAATGGGCTGATGGGGGGAGCTTGGACTGGAATTGGCTGATGGGGAGAGCTTGGACTGGAAATGGCTGATGGGGGGGCTAGGAATGGAAATGGACTGATGGGGGGCTAGGAATGGAAATGGGCTGATGGGGGAGCTTGCACTGGAAATGGACAGATGGGGAGGGCTAAGATAGGACTGGAAATGGTTGATGGGGAGGGGGCTAGGAATGGAAATAGGCTGTTGTGGGGCTAGGAATGGAAATGGGCTGATGGGGGGCTTGGACTGGAAATGGGCTGATTTGGGGGGATGAAAGAATGGGATTAGAAAGGAGTGGATGCTGGGTAGGGCTGGAACTAGAAGCGAGCTGATGTTAGGGGAGGACTAGAAGGAGTCAGGACTGGGGGAGTGAGGATGGATAGGGGGAAAGATATTTTTTGTGGGAGGGTGAAATTTGAGTAGATAATAAAGAAAGAAATAGAGGAAAGAGCAAAAGGGGAAAGATCAGTATGTTAAAGGAGATGTAGAGCGAGAATGGAAAAAACTAGAAGAGAGAAGAAAGGACAAATGGACAGCAGACAATGGAGAGATAGCAAAAGACACAAAGAAACCAGAAGAAAGTGACTGGAGCAATTGCAACTCAAAAATAAAATTCTCCAAACAACAAAAGGAAGAAAAATACTTTTTTATTTTGAATTTATTAACTGAAATATGTCAGCTCTGGGAAATGTGCATTGCTAACGTCTTTGCATTATTGTTTAGTACAAGAGGAAATTAATTTATAGTTTTATTTCTCCAGTGTGGTTGTACATTCCAAGTTTGGCTTTTGGGGTTCCCAGCTTAATTATTGTCTCTCTATTTCTAAATCGTGAACCTTTTTTCTTTGTTTGGTGACGATCTAAGTTCTGCATGTGTATTCATGCTGAGGTATTCTGTTCAGTTTCTAGTTGACAGTGCCACTTGTTCACTTTCCCCAGTAGAAGATGTATTAGTATTCTCCGAGATGTATTGGTTTAATATTTGCAGTGTTGCCTTTTGATAGGTAGGGCTTGGTACTTTGAGTCCTGGTAGTGCTGTTATGATAAGGCGGGTTTGCTGTGGGTTGTAAATGGTCAGTGTTTGTAGTACTTCCTAATGTGCTTGGTGGTTGGTACTGGAGTATAGTAATGTAGAAATCTGGTAGCCTTTTTTTATCCAGACACTCATTAAGAGGCATGTTTACTAAAAGTTAGCGCCCGTTAACATTATGCAAATATTTTTGCAAATCAAGCCTTGCAACGAGTCTCCACACATGGCCCCGCAACCCCCTTGGGCCGCCCCTGTGTGGACTGTATTCTAGGAAACATCCCATTGTGTTGCCTTTCAGTTAAATAAAGAATTAAAAAAATTGCCTGGTTGAAATATTGACTTTGAAGTGCTCATTATCGGAGTGTTTTCTAGGAGAGATTTTCCAAGCCGCTTTTGCAGGTAAAGCAGTGCTTTCCTCATGAAAAAGGGGTGTTTACAATACTGCCCAGTATGTGGGTAAAAGTGTACACATTTGACCTGCACTTAAAGCAGGCACAACCATTTCTGGGGAGTAGGAGTGGGCAGCCAATCACTTACAAGCAGCATACTTTCGAAGTACTTAAATGACCCCTGGCAACTCCTCAAGAATATGACCTGATTTATTGTACTTTATAGATCATCTCTAACAGCATCAAAGCAGATCAGATCACTTAAGATAGTTCAAACAGATTGTCACAGATTAAAATAAAGCAGCCTGTACACTCTCCATCACTGTGGATCCAAACAGGTAAGTATTGTAAATGTGAAATATATGCTTTAGATTGATTTCTAAAAAGCTATTGAATCATGAAAGAAGCTCAAATGGAGATTAGCCAGACTCGAGTCCTTCAGGAAGAGCACTGCTGGATTGACCGCTCTTTGAAACAGGATACCAGGCTTCATGGATAATTTGGTCTGATCCAGGCTCAGCTAATCTTATGTTCTTATCTTCAGTTTTCAAAACTGTGCTATTTCACCACTTTTCTGAGAACAATAATAGACGTCCAATGGGGAGAGAGGGGGGAATTTTATAACAGGAAATCCAAAAGAGGCACCTATTAGCCTACGTGCATTTATAGAATAGGTTCTCAGAAACGGCCCCAATAATGCACAAATGCTCACACATAAATTTACACCTGCTCTGAAAAACAGTGCAAATATGTGTGTGTGTGTGTGTGTGTGTGTGTGTGTGTGCATGTGCGTTTGTGTGCATTTTATGAAATACAGATGTGCATCACAATTCTGCCTGAGGTTCACCCAAATTGCACCCTGAGAATGCCTACACATGGATCATGGACATACAGGCACATTATTTACATGCATCTACTTTCCGCACACACATGTCGGCATGCAATTCCAGAAAAAACCTTTTCTGTGTCTAAAAAAAAGTTTTACATGGACTCGTCATTACCATTTAAATCTTAAATACCTCCAGCAGTCAGAGTTTGTTTTATTGCCCTTCGTAGAATTAGATCCATCAAACCATATTTGACAACTTGGGAGGTTAATAATTTGTTAGAAACATTAGTCATATCAGAGGTAGATTACTGCAATACGTTATACAATAGCTGTAAAGATACGAATGGATGCAAAGTGTGTTGATCTTGTTTTCTCCCTTTTACAGCTTTAGTATCGGTGGTCTATCATGTCAAGTTTAAAATCCTTATTCTTGCTTTCCAAGCTCTTCAAAAGGATCATCCTGATTACCTTGTGAATTGTTTTGCTTCCTATAATTTCTGTAGCAACTAGATCATTATACGTTTCTTTATTAGCCGTTCCATCCCCATCTGGAATTCAATCGGACTCCTCTTTTTCTTACTTGACCCCATCTTACCTTTGCTCGGAATCTTCTTATAAGAACTTTAAGAAGGGAGAGACGGCCTGATTTTTGCAGCAGGATTAGAGAAGGAGGTGTGCGCTGGAACCCAGGTGAATTATGGAAATCGTTTTGTTAGCTTTGCTTTTTAAATTTTATTTTATTTTATTTCACTCTGCATCTCCTCACTACCTTTCTTCTCTTATCTCATCTTACACCCCACCTCAGGAGCTCCGCACGTCTTGCAAACTGCTTCTATCAGTGCCCTTCTCTTCTATTGCTAACTCCAGACTTCGCTCCTTTCACCTTGCTGCACCTTATGCCTGGAACAAACTACCTGAGTCTGTACCTCAGGCACCTTCTCTGACCCTTTTCAAATTCAGGCTGAAAACTCACCTCTTCGCTGCCACTTTCGGATCTTGGTTCACCTGATCCCCTTATATTTCTTTACCACTCCCCCTAGATGTAGCTCTGTCTACACCTTCTGTGTTGTCTGTCTTGACTAAATTGTAGGCTCTGATGAGCAGGGACTGTCTCTTACATGTCTGTGCAGCGCTGCGTACAACTTGTAGCGCAATACACATGCTCAGTAGTAGTAGTAGTTCCCTAATTTTGATTTATTTTAACTTTTTTTTTTTTGTGTTATGTAGTTTTTGACTTGCTAATTTTAATTGGAAATTGGTTTGATGGACCTTTTTGTTCAAAAGAGCAATTAACCAAATTTTATAAATAAATAACTAAAATAAAATAGCCCATAAAATTACCCCCATATGAGCACATCTTTCTTTCGGCAGTGGTATGAAATTATCAATCACAAACACAAGAGGGCCCTCTAATCACATGTACCAAGTCATCTTTGCATCCATCCTCTCCACATAGAATTCCTTCTGCTCCTGAAAGAGAGTGGAAAACCAACGAATCCAAATTAAATGATCTAGTTTTATGAAGAGTTGTTATTCTGGTGGAAACAGTTTATTCCTGACTTGCCATGCTTGGGGCACTTTTTATTATACAGGAAAAAATGCTAGGTGCTCTTAGGGGTATGTTTACTAAACCGTCTTAACGTCGCAGTGGTGGTATTATCGCGTGATAAGTGATGTTATCGCGTGATAATGTCACTTATCACGTGATAACGCGGCGGCGGCGTTAAGGCACACTAACGCTGTGAAATCCGGGTCTGAAGGGTGGAGTAAGGCTTCCCAGAGGGCGGAGAGAAGTGGGTCAATGGGCGGAGAGTGGGCGGGGAGAGGCTCCAGGCACACTAACGCTGTGAAATCGGAGTCTGAACCCTAACGCCAGTGAAACCCTCGCGTTAGGCATATTTGCAGGAAAGAGAAACCATTTAAGTCAGCAATGTGCAGCAAAGGCATGGAAACCCAGAAAAGTGATAGTTGTGATACATGTGCAGGAACCAAAAAGGCAAATAAACATATAAAATGACCAGAACCACATTTAAAATACCAATAACCAAGCTGGCCAATAGTGATATTAATGATAAACATAAAGCAACACTACTGACAAAGCGTAAAAATTAAGATATCATGTTTGGAAGGGTCTATACTCTGTCCCCCTACAAAGTGAATGATCCCACATTGAAATAGCGCTGATCAGGGTTTCTGTCGTTTAGATTGGACAGGTTTGTTATGGCATGCACATGTGCAGCAACAGCAGAGTGGGCACGTAGGAAAGGGCAACTGTACTGATGCTGTAAATGGGATACAGGGGGCTGCAGGCGGCACATGCTGTGGTCCAGCTGGGGCACAGTGCGGACTAGGCAGATGCCTAGGTGGCACATAGGAATGCTGAAACTGTAAAGCAGCAAGACAGCAACTGACAAGGGTCCAACATGGGCATGAGTGTGTGTCCCACAGTGTCATAGGGGATATTACCCAGCAGGTACCCCCAAGGGCACATAACATTGGCAGGCGGTGCCAGGGGAATGCGCGCATGTCCATGTAGGCACCCCTACCTGAGAACCCACACCATAGGCAGCTGTCTACCAGCACACTGGATGGCCTGGTACTGCACACCACCAGCACCACCAGCATAATGGCATGGCAGCATGGTGGCAGAGGGGTGCTGGTGGCAGAGGGGGCAGTGGCATCTGCCCACAGCAGACCATGGTCAAGCCCCATTTAAGTGGGTGCCGTGCACTGAAACAGACAGGGTCTGTCTGACGAACAGTCATGGTGTCCCCAGGGAATGATCTGTCCCTCTGGCAACAGTGTGGTGCAGTACACACAGCCAGTGTGTTCAGGAGCAAAAGGTCACAAGTTCAAGTCCCAGCTGTGGCTCTTGCGAACCCTGTCCCCATATTTTATCCAGTACTAAACCATGGTAATAAAGAAGGAACCTTTATTGCAGATAAAATAAACATGCCTGAAATCCTATATTTTACCCTACAGAGCACAGACACCATAAACATGTGCAATCCCTAGAGCAGAGTTTCCCAACAGCAGTCCTGGAGGGCCAAACACCATTCAGGTTTCATGCTGTCCCTAATAAATATGCCTGTGCTGCATTTGTATGCGCCACCCCCATTGTATGCAAATATACCTCATGCATATTCACTAGGGACAGCATGAAAACCTGAACAAAGTTTGGCCCACCAGGACCGGAGTTGGGAACCTCTGCCCTAGAGCAGCAGCCAACAGGGGCATAAACACCCACACCCACAAGCTCCACTATCCAAAGCCTCATGGAGAGTCAGGCTGTTGGGCCCTGCGCGGAGCAGCATCTCCCAATACTGGCACCTGCATACCTTAGCAATGCCGTCCTAAACTTGGGAACACATTCCACAGATATCAAAAGGTTGCTATAAGTAATGTCAGCTAACAAATCCTAAGTTAAACACAATTTGTTGATAGAGATTCATCATAGCAACCTTTCTGATATCTGTGGAGTGTGTTTCAGTTATTGATTATGACAGTATTTACCACCCCGGGGAGTGACTCTAACAGTATTGAGTACCATAGCAATGCCTGCACTGTGCCCAGAACTGGTGTGGCGGCCAGGGCTGCCACAAACCTCTATATTTGCACAATGCTGGCATAGGTGTGGGAGTGTGTGTCTGTCTATCCAGTGTGTTGTGGCTGCCTACACCTTACTGAGCCCACATTGCTTGCACTGTTTCCAGTATTAGCCTGCCAATGTGCATAATGAGGAGCAAGGTACTGTGGGTATGGCCCGGACAGGGTGACATGGGCAGGATGCATCTTCACAGGGTATAGGGAAATGGCTGGGACATTGTAGTGCCCGACCACCACCTGCACAGACAGGGTGGCCACAGCATGTCATGCTGGGAGGTTGCTCTCACCCTGACTGTGCAGTGGCCACGGCATGGCTATGTTCCCCCATAGTGCTATACAGCATTTCTCTTAAGTGATATTTATGGCTTCTCTTTTCTGGGGCACAATCACTGACATACCTTTGTGCTGACATCCCAGTTTTGGGTGCACACACTTCTTCCAGGAACATGCACTATGTACTAGCTAGCAGACTGTCTGCAGTTAGCATCTGTATGGCTGCACCACCTTGCAGGGTGCAGCAGGTGCACACTGACTGCCCTCTGCTGGTGGATGTCAGATAGTAGTGGGGGGCAGCTGAGCTGACTGGGCCCACTACCTATCTGCCAGTGGCCCTTTCCCAAGTGCAGATCTTCAGCAGCTGTCTGTTTGCCACCAGGACTGGGGTTGCTGGTCCCACAGCCTGTCCTCATGTACCTCCACTGCCCCCCCCCCCTTGCAAAGGGTGAGAGTGTGGGTCTGTTGGGGGCAGATCATGTCCCCCACCCTGACTCAGAGAGGGCGGTTTGCTAAGTACATTGTCACCATGTGAGCCCTGACACACCGCTGCGCCCTAAACAGGTGACCATAGCAAGCACAGTGGATATGCATTATGTTGTGAGCATCATGGTCCACAAAGGCCAGACATGACTGGCAATTACAAATGGACATAGAGATCTCCTAAAGGTGTCTGCAACAAATACCTGTCACACACTGGCACTGATGAAAACCTGCAATACAGCCCACCTCAACAAACCCGGGTACTGCGGACCTGGTGCTGGCCATTCCACCTCATCCTCAGGGTGAGCACAGAACACGCACATTGGCATGGCCTGTGGGTACTATGTGCCAGTAACATGCACGGTCATTTCCCCTTACCAAGCTGATGTGCTGTAGAGGTGCATACCCCATCTGGTGAGCAGATGTAGACTGCTGTTCTGCATGTGAATTGCATTATGAGTACTGTTGGTTCTATTCTATCCTGGTAGCATCAGCAGACAGTTTTATGGTGACTTGAAATCTTTCTATAGCTAGCCATTGGTATGGTAACCCCCATGGTGATGTAACACAATGGTTCATGCAATGACATCAGTAGCAGAGGTCATGGGTTTGATTCCTCTCTGTTTCCCTTTTTTTATGGCTGTCCTACACAACTACTTTCCATTCATGTAACAGTCATATCTATGCAGATCTGTGCTGCCGCCACATTATACCCTCATCACTGCTGCCATCCATCCTTCTGTCCATCTATGTGTGTGTGCCAGCTGTGTGGCATCCTGCCCTAATGTCAGGCTGCTACCCCATGTCCTGCACTGGCACACTTTTCTGCATTGCAGTTCTTTATGCTTGCCTCTCCTGTGTCTGCTCTGCATGGCACTGCTCTCCTCTGTCCTCCTGTCATTGCACTTATCCTGCCACCTCTACCTCCTCTGGTGGGCACGTATCCCCATCCTATGCCATACGCTGCCATTGTTGCACTGTACATTACCATCACCCTGTACATCGGTACAGCTGCCCCCGATATGTTTGTCCACTTTACCTGCTGCCACATGGGCTGCACACAGATTTGGCTGGTCCATGAGCTCCGTCATCTACTTCCTTCCATCACTTGTTCATTGCCTTTCCTTGGTGCTCTGTGCAGTGTTATGGTTACTTCTGTGTTTGATCCATACATTTCATGCTTGTGACTTTGGGGCACCTTTGTGCCCCTGGGCACTATCTCTTGTGTCACCTTGGCATCCCTGGGGCATCTTTTGCGGCACCTTAGGTTTGGCCAGCTTATGGGGCACATTATGACCTGCCTTGGCTGACGTGGTACTTTATGATGTGCCTTATGATGCGCCCTAAAAGGTGCATTAGTTTGCGGCACTGGGGTGAGGCTTTTTTGGCTGGCAGTGAAAATTGTTGGGATGTGTCTGACTGTTACAGGCAGGAAAAGGGATTGCCTCAGACAGTCTTTTAACTGAGCCCACTGGGGGATCAAACTCATGACCACTGGATCAGCAGTCAATGTATTAATCAGTGTGCTACACCTCTGTTGCTGTGATTGCAGGTCAGCGCGCCTAATTAAGGCTAATGAGCGTTAACGTGCCACGGCTCCCTCTATCTCGCGATAATAGATTTTATCGCGCGGTAACCCGAAATGTTACCTTAAGACTGGAATGCCCACTACCTTATATAATGTTGTATAAAAAATACCGTTCCTCTATTAAAGTAGGAGATTCTTCAGCACTTCAGGTCTCAGTTTAAAATAACACTGCTGGTTTAAAGGTTTTACCCTTATATTAGCAATCGTGTTTTTTTACATCAATGACCTTGTGCCTATTACTTATAAAAATCAATGTGTGATAAACCTTGGGATTTATATTTGCTCAATACTGCAACCATGTACTCAACTTAATGAACTGATGAAGCCCCGTGGTTTGTTCACACTCCTGTTCACAATCCCGACAATCAATCCCGGTACCAGCTGATGTTTCAAACTTTTCATCAGGGGACTGGTTTTTTACTGTGAAACCAACAAAAATAAACCATTAAAAATATGTCTACCTCATACTCTATAAACCTAACCTAACATAACTTTAAAATCCTGCAGTATTCACCAATATTTCTCGTATATACCTGTGATGCTGCCCACGTTTTCTGAGGATCCCAACCGTAAGTGACCGGACAACACTCATCCAATGCAAAACGCCGCGCATGAGTAGTGCACCTACTAACCACCTTTTAAAGATCCTACCTATAAATCAATCAGCTGTTTCTCATATAGATTTGAATCATCCTGCAAATGTACCCTATCACAGGCAGGCCATCCAATCTATCTCATTATTGAGTCCCTTCGGATCAAGTGTGTCTAATATAAAAATCAAACGTTGTTCTCTTTTGAGTAGTGTTTGGTCTAATGTTCTACCGTGACTTGCCAAATTCACCTGTTCCAAACATAAACAGCGTAATTGCTCAAAAGCTTTATATTACAGTTAGCATCTTTAACTATAAAGCATAATTATTTTGAGTTCCAGGGAGTCATATACCAGCAAAAAGTGGGAGTGGCTATGGGGGCCACGTGTGCCCCTTCCATAGCGAACTTTTATATGGCATTTTTCGAACAAACCTGGTTAACCACCTCTCAATACTCATCATCTATAATTCTTTGGAAACGTTTTATAGATGACATATTCTTGTTTTGGGAGGGCACTGATCAACAGTTAGAAGAGTTTTTACAGTGGCTGAATACTCGAGATGTTAACATCCGATTCACTAGTCAGTACAGCACCGATACTTTAAATTATCTCGATGTCACTATCAGCCGTGGTACAGATAGGTGGAAAACTATAGTATATAAGAAACTGACTGATAGGATCACCTATTTGCAATACACTAGTTTACATCCGCCAAGAATGAAATTGGGGTTACCTTTTTCACAATTTCTAAGATTCAGGCGAAACTGCTCGAATAAGGAAGATTATAAAACACAAGGTAAAGCTCTTCAGCTACATTTCCAACAGAGGGGATACCCAAAAAAAGTAGTCAAACAAGCATATACTAGAGCATTGTACAACCATCGTTCTACTTTGTTAGAACATAATACTCGCCACTTAAGAGAGGCTAATAATGATGCGATTAATTTAGTTACACGCTTCTCCCCTTTAAGTGGAGAGCTGCAGAAAATAGTACACCGGCATGAAAAAATATTGCATACTATATCAGGGTTAGAAGAACGAACGATCCGGTGCGTTTGGCAGCGTGCATCTAATTTGAAAGATATACTAAGTCCGGCTTAAAACTCCGGGATTCGATAGTGTGGCTGAGAATATTGACCAATGTGAATATTCCCCTAGACATAGAGGTCACACGAGCTGTGGTAGCTGCGATATTTGTGCCCTTACATTAACAATGGAAGTCTTTGAGTATAATGGTATTAAGTTTTCTTTACGTAGTCAGACATCTTGCGCTTCAAAAAACGTAGTATATGCAGTTTTGTGCCCCTGTGGATTATGTTACATAGGGAAGACGATTAGATTATTTCGAGTTCGCATGCGAGAACATAGGAGCCGATTAAGATGCAAAAATCTACAAGCACCAATAGTTCTACACTGCATAGAAAAAGCACACACTTTTGAGCAATTACGCTGTTTATGTTTGGAACAGGTGAATTTGGCAAGTCACGGTAGAACATTAGACCAAACACTACTCAAAAGAGAACAACGTTTGATTTTTATATTAGACACACTTGATCCGAAGGGACTCAATAATGAGATAGATTGGATGGCCTGCCTGTGATAGGGTACATTTGCAGGATGATTCAAATCTATATGAGAAACAGCTGATTGATTTATAGGTAGGATCTTTAAAAGGTGGTTAGTAGGTGCACTACTCATGCGCGGCGTTTTGCATTGGATGAGTGTTGTCCGGTCACTTACGGTTGGGATCCTCAGAAAACGTGGGCAGCATCACAGGTATATACGAGAAATATTGGTGAATACTGCAGGATTTTAAAGTTATGTTAGGTTAGGTTTATAGAGTATGAGGTAGACATATTTTTAATGGTTTATTTTTGTTGGTTTCACAGTAAAAAACCAGTCCCCTGATGAAAAGTTTGAAACATCAGCTGGTACCGGGATTGATTGTCGGGATTGTGAACAGGAGTGTGAACAAACCACGGGGCTTCATCAGTTCATTAAGTTGAGTACATGGTTGCAGTATTGAGCAAATATAAATCCCAAGGTTTATCACACATTGATTTTTATAAGTAATAGGCACAAGGTCATTGATGTAAAAAAACACGATTGCTAATATAAGGGTAAAACCTTTAAACCAGCAGTGTTATTTTAAACTGAGACCTGAAGTGCTGAAGAATCTCCTACTTTAATAGAGGAACGGTATTTTTTATACAACATTGTGTCTATTATCGTTCAAGTGACCATTGTTATATTGTGTGAACACACTACCTTATATGGCATTCGTCACAGTAAGACTGCAACTAACACCGGTAACATTAAGACGGTTTAGTAAACATACCCCTTATTTTTATACAGATCTTCTCCCGACCAAATTTGTAAATATCTATTTCTGCATATATCAAAGATCATTAACCTATGTTTATAAAATTAGAACTTTAGGTTGTAAGGTCTTGAGAGCCAGGGTTCATCAAATCTGAATCTTTACCTCAATTGTGCATTGCTGTATCCATCCAACCTGTTTTTCAAAAATCACAGCTGACAGCAACACTTCCTGGGCAGGACCGGCCCGTCCATTGAGCAAGAATGTTTTTTGCACAGGGCTCCGCTTTTCAGGGGGCCCCGTGCAAAGAACATTCTGCTTTTTTAAAAATTAAATTAAAAAAAAAAAAGCTGGCTGCTGCCGCTGCGGCAGCAGCAGAATGGAGTGTCCCGCGGGGCCCCCTCTGCCCGGCTGAGCTCTCCCGGCCCGGCTGAGCCCCTCTGCGCCGGCTTTCAGATACGCGAAGGAAGAGTGTCTCCCTCGCGTCTCTGTTAAGCCCGCAGGGACTGATGGGAAGCAGGGGCTGATGGGAAATTTCCCATCTGCCCCTGCGGGCTTAACAGAGACGCGAGGGAGACACTCTCCCTTCGCATATCTGAAAGCCGGTGCAGAAGGGCTCAGCCGGGCCGGGAGAGCTCAGCCGGGCAGAGGGGGCCCCGCGGGACACTCCATTCTGCCGCTGCTGCGACGGCAGCAGCAGCAGCCAGCTTTTTTTTTTTTTATTTTTACATGAGCCGATAGGGGGGGGGGGGGGTTAGGACTGGTAATGGGCTATGGAGGGGGTTAGGTCTTGACTTGAGTTGGGCTGTGGGCTGTGGGGGGGGTCAGGCCTGGTAATGGGCTATGGGGAGGGGGTTAAGCCTGGTAATGGGCTGTGGGCTGATGGGGGCTGTCTGGAAATGGGGTCATGGGGGGTTAGGACTGGTAATGGGCTATGGTGGGGTTAGGACTGATAATGGGCTATGGGGGGTCTAGGACAGGAAATGGGCTGATGGGGAGGGGTTAAGACTTGAGGTGGGCTGATGGGGTTAGAACTGGTAATGGGCTGTGGGGGGGTTAGGACTGGTAATGGGCTATGGGGGATTAAGACTGGTAATGGGCTGTGGGCTGATGGGGGCTGTCTGGAAATCAGGTGATGGGGGTTAGGACTGGGAATGGGCTATGGGGGGGCTAGGACAGGAATGGGCTGATGGGGAGGTGTTAGGACTTGAGGTGGGCTGATGGGGTTAGGACTGGTAATGGGCTGTGGGCTGATGGGGGCTGTCTGAAAATGGGGTGAGGGGGGGTTAGGATTGGTAATGGGCTATGGGGGGGGTTAGGACTGATAATGGGCTCTAGGGGGCTAGGACAGGAAATGGGCTGATGGGGAGAGGTTAGGACTTGAGGTGGGCTGATGTGGTTAGGACTGGTAATGGGCTGTGGGCTGATGGGGGGGTTAGGACTGGCAATGGGCTATGGGGGGCTGACTGGAAATGGGCTGATGGGGTTAGGACTGGAAGTGGGCTGATGGGGGGTTAGGACTGGTAATGGGTTATAGGGGGGCTTAAAATGAAAATGGAGTGATGGGGGGTTAGGACTGGAAGTGGGTTGATGGGGGCTAGGACTGGTAATGGGTTGGGGGATTGCTAGGACTGGAAATGGGCTGAGTGGAAGGGGAGGCTTGAACTGCAAATAGCTGATGGGGAGGGGGCTTGGAATGGAAATGGGCTGTGAGGGAAGGGAGCTAGGACTGAAAATGGGCTGCTGGAGCAGCTAGGATAGGACTGGAAATGGGCTGTTGGGGGGAGCTAAGATTGGAAATGGGCTGTGGTGGGGGCTTGAATTGAAATGGACTCATGGAGGGGCTAGAACTGGAAGTAGGCTCATGGGGGCCTTGGACTGGAATTAGGCTGAGTGGAGGGGAGCTAGGATTTGACATGGGCTGATGGTGGGGCTAGGAAATGACTAGAAATGGGCTGATGGGGGGCTAGGATTGGAAATGAGCTGATGAAGGGACTCGGACTGGAAATGGATAGGGGAGATAGGACTGGAAATGGGCTGATCGGGGGCTAGGACTGGAAATGGGCTGATGCAGGGACTAGAAGGGAATGGATGCTGGGTGAGACTGGAACTAAAAGGGAGCTGATGTTGGGGGAGGATTAGAATGGGATGGGGCTGGGAGAGTAAAATGGAGAGGGGAAAAATATTTTGTGTGGGAGGGATGAAAAATCTACAATTGGCCGGGTATTGGGAGAGTAAGTGGGGATTGAGGATGGAGGGGTAAAATTTGTGTGGATGAAATAGGAATGAGGAAAGAACAAAAGGAGAAAGATTAGTATGTTAAAGCAGATGTAGAGAGAGAGAATGGAAAAAAAACTAGAAGAGAGAGAAGAAAGGACAAATGGACAGCAGATGATGGAGAGTTAGCAGAAAACATGAAGAAACCAGAAGAAAGTGGCTGGAGCAATTGCAACTGAAAAAAAATGCACAAAAGGTAGAAAGATATCTCTTTATTTTGAATTTATTAACTGGAATATGAAAGCTCTGGGAAATGTGCATCATTAACGTCTGCGCTTTGTTTGGTACAAGAGGAAATTAATTTATAGTTTTATTTCTACAGTGTTGTTGTACATTCCAAGTTTGGCTTTTGGGGTTCCCAGTTTAATTATTGCCTTCCTGTTTCTAAATTGTGATTCCTTGTTTGGTGATGGTCTATGTTCTGCATGTGTAACTGAGCTGAGGTATTCTGTTTATGTAATTCCTATTTGACATTGCCACTTGTTCTCTTTCCCCAGTATTCTCTGAAATGTATTGGTTTAATACTTGCAGTGTTGCCTTTTGATAGGTAGGGTATGGTGCTTTGTGAGTCCTGGTAGTGCTGTTAGGATATGGCGGGTTTGCTATGGGTTCTAAATGGGCAGCGTTTGTAGTAGTTCCTAATATGCCTGGCGGTTGGCACTGGATTATAGTAATGTAGAAATCTTTTAGTCTTTCTTTATCCATACACTCATTAAAAGACATGTTTACTAAAAGTTAGTGTATGGTAACATTATGCAAATATTTATGCAAATAAGGCCACTTATGCAAATGAGGCCCCGCACCGAGTCTCCGCGCATGGCCCCGCACCCCCCTTGGGCCGCCCCTGTTCGTGGGCTACTGTTTTGTTTCACTTTGGGTTTTCTTTGCTTTTCCCTGGAATAATCAAACCTTCACATGCACATTTTGCTCTTGGGAGTTTTTTCTTTCTGGACATCGGCAGGTTGGGAGTATCTTTTCAGAGCAAATGGGTGTAAAGCTGATTGACACATAAGGAATGAAACTCATTAATTCTACTAGCATCTTGTAGTTCAAGCTACTACTACAGGTGCAGGCTAAACTAGCAGAAAATTAGCTTTGAAACTGGATGGTTTAACAAGTTCAGATGTGATGTCAAAGCTCAGTGTGATCACTTTGTTTTTAAATGAAGTGATCTGCATACAAATCTGCCTGCTATGGCACAAACCTCCCCACAAAAGATTTCATGCCCTGTCATTAATCTGTGGGCTAACAGAGCCACCAGGAGCTGACATTGACTCGACAGCACTTAACAACATCATGAAGACAGACAGAATATTAACATTTTCAGACTTTGGCATATGGTACTGATGAAGTAGGACATCCTGAAATGCTGATCTTCTGTCATTTTTGAAAGGGGATTATTTGACCCCCTTTCGGGCTGTGAATGCTACTCAACCTTCATTGACAGCCCCCCTAGGCA
This sequence comes from Ichthyophis bannanicus, assembly GCA_033557465.1. Taxonomy (NCBI): domain Eukaryota; kingdom Metazoa; phylum Chordata; class Amphibia; order Gymnophiona; family Ichthyophiidae; genus Ichthyophis; species Ichthyophis bannanicus. The sequence continues at coordinate 183,354,288 of CM066041.1, read as the reverse complement.
ATTCCCTGAGAAGCAAGAGCCTCAGCTGTTGATCAAACCTCAGTCTCCTCCTCGATAGGACACATTTATAACCACTGATGTGCCAGGCCTCATGAGATCCTTAGTGAGGTCATGCAGTAGGTCGACTTGCCAAGCGCTAAAGGCTTAAGGGAGTGAAGCTTATCTGAAGAGTGTTAAGATGGTGATGTAAACCCCTTAGACAATTAATTGATTAGCTACATATCAAAGAAAAATTATGCTGGTAACCATACAGCCTTTTACTTTGATTACAGCTGGGAATATATTGAGTAAAAAGAGCAGTAAAGCTGCCTCAGCCCATATGGTAAGAAAAATCCCAAGAGACAGACTGATGCTGAGTCACCATGCTTAGCAATAGCACTATCCACTTGCTTGATGTCACACCCTCGGTTCTGGAGCTAAAACTGAATAGGAAAGTTCTTCGTATGCTGGAAATGAAACACAGAAGAGCAGGGCCAGCAGATCCACTAGGTGGATGCCTAGGGCTTCAGGGTCATGGTGGTCGGCATGGTGACTCCTGGCCCCTTCACACTCTTTAAGATCAGTGGCTTTAGGTCACCGCGGTGGGCCTTAAAATGACCATGCACATGGCCTTCCAATCCTGTCCTCCTTCCTATCGGAGGGGGCAGGAATCTGAATCGGCAGGGGTGGACAGGAGCAGCAGAAAGTGAGGGCATGTGTGGGCACCTTAAAGCCTGCAGTGGTGCTAGAAAGCAGCATGGAAGGATTAAGGTGCCCCCCCCCTCCCAGATGAAAAGGGGGTAGGGGTAGCATAGTGCAACTGCCTAGGGCAGCAAAATCCCTTGAGCTAACTCTGCAGAACCTTGAATATACTCGCATCATGTCTTCATTAAATTCTATCAATTATTGGGCATTGTAATCACCTTTCCTTTCTGTTCTGGATAATATTTAAATCGTCTCAGTCAGTATTTTCTTTAAATGCCTGCTGCTGCAGTTACCTAGAACCCAGAAATTCCAAACCAGCATCTGGATACTGGCCAGAGATGATTATCTGAACTCACTGGCCAGCTTCATCACTATGTGGGTTATTTTAGCTGCTCTATTTATGCTTTAGAGTGGAGGAGTAGCCTAGTGGTTAGAGCAACTGCCTACTACCCAGACAGTTAAGGGTTCAGTTCCCACTGGCCCTCCTTGGGCAAGTCATTTTACCCTCTATGGCCTCAGAAGAAAAGGCTGGCAATCTACTTCCAGTGATACGTTGCTAAGAAAACCTGGGGGCAGCTGAGTCACTATGAGTCATGTTTTGGATGTCTGAAAAATGGGCATACAGATGTCCAAATCAGAGACACCCCTGGAGCCATATTAGAAGCTGGTTCTATAGATGCCCCCCGCACAAGGAAGCCCAAATTGTGAAAGGGTGTGACATAGGCAAGACGAGGATGTTCCGGGCAAGACTGGCAGGTGCACCCGATTTTTTTAGAAACGGTAGGCATGTCACCACCTACTAGTGAGAATGTCACTGTCTATTCCTGCATCAGGGCATGACTAGTTTTCAGAAAAGCTCTCATTCTACCATCAAGACATAGAGAGGAAGATACTGTGATACCCCATTTACTTTTCATTATGATAACAAAATTGCAGGGAAACAAGGACACTTGTTCTGAGTTCGGCACACTGATGCATGTCCCTGCATGGAAAGTACTTGCATGGATGTGCATTCATCATCTATGTGGCTGCCGGTGCACCCTTCCATTTCAGGGATGTCCAAGTCTCTAAAATCAGGCCAAAACTGAAACATCCTTGGCATTTTTACAGATGTTTTGCCATGGACATCCCAGACTACCATGTGTACTGTTGAGTTAATGCAGATTCCTGGCTACCTCAGGGTTTTTGGCAAGGGGTGACCAGAAGTAGATTACCAGGCCTTTCTTCCAAAGAAATGGAGGGTTAAGTGACTTGCCCAAGGTCACAAGGAATGCCAGTGGAATCAAAGCCTAGTATCGTGGTGACCAGGTTATTCCTCCACTCATCTCCTCTGTCCATCTGAATGTCCTTTCTAAAATGCCACTTCACCCTGTTATAGGCAATATTTAGCTGTTATCCGGATCAGCGATCTACATACCCTTAGGATTAGCTTCTTTGCTGTCCTAAGTTATCTGACAAGCTCTGCTAGCTGGAGATGGCAGAGGTCATATCCAGTGGCATTGAAATTTGCTCTCACTGACACACACTTAGCAGTTGCTGCTAACCGGATAAGTGTCTTTGAATATTGCCCCAATTATTTTTAAGTGAGTAGTTTTGAAATTCTTTGATTTTGAAGTAAATGTGGACCAGCTTACTTGCATGTGGGCTAATATATTATTTATTTATTTATTTTATTTAGACAGTTTTGTATACCGCCTTATCCTTCAATCAAAGCGGTCACAACACAATTGGGAGATACATTTAACATGCAGGGATATGAGACACATACACTAATACTTACAGGGAACATGGGCAATGAAGGGTTAAGTGGCTTGCCCAAGACCACAAGGAGCACCTGTGGGACTAGAAACCCCAGTCCTTCCGGCCCAAGGTTGCTGTCCTCTAGTGGGATTTGAACTCCCGACCTTCCGGCCTGAAGTACCTTGCCCCAACCACTAGGCTACTCCTCCCTCTCCCCCCTATGCAAGGCCCCAAGGGTGCCTGTAACAGTGTTTTGTGTGAAGTGGACAAGCAGACCATGTCCACCAATCAATGGTGTTCACAAGGGTAGATTATTACAATTTATCGTACATAGGTCTGCTTGACAATTCTATTAGAGCACTGCAAAGAGGGTAGACTACAGCAGCACGTTTTGTTTGACCAGTACACCTCCACTGGAGCATATTACTGCATCACTTCAGGCCTTGCAACAGCTTCCGTTGGCCTGGATTAGATTTACAGCCTTGACCTTAATCCACAGAGTACTTGGGGGAGATATACCTATGCAACTGAATACAATACTGAAAATTCATAAACCTTTGTGGGCATTAGATCAGGAGGCTCACAGTTGCTCCATATCCAATCGGTACATCAAGTCTACCAAATGGAAACATAAAATATTTTCAGTGGCAAGACCCGCCGACTGGAATCAGATTCCCATTACACTCTGACAGAATGTACCAAAACATTTAGAAGACAGCCAAAGGCTCTAATTTTTTTCAAGAATTTGGAATATAGGCCAAGATGCTGACACTGGTATAAGATCATGAACCATATGAGGCTAGATTATGACAGTGCTGTTTAGCCAGGTAGCTGGAAAGTAAAATCAAATTAGGAAGTAAACTGACAATGGTTTGAGATCTAAGCAGGGTATTGTTTGCCATGTTTGATTTATTTATGTGCAATATATACCGTTTTTCCAGTTTTCTCTTTTTATTGTTTTTGTTTTTCATGGGGTTATGCTCAGCAATGCTGTCAGCCAGCACACTTAAAGCGGCTGACCATCACTGCTTTAATTTAAACCCAGATACTCAATGCTGGGGCCATAGCCAGTCATTGGCAATGAATATCCAGAATGCCCAGATAGCAGATTAGCTACCCGCTTAGCAGCGATATTCAGTTGCCGGCCGGAAACTGAGTCAACTTAAGTTACGCCAGCTTTAGCCACCTCAATCCACCCCGGGAAGCCCAGATGTTAACAGGTTGGCATTGGGGCGTTCGGAACATGTCGGAGGGGATATTCTGCGCCACTTAGTATCCCGGTGAGTGCACTCTAGCCAGTTGGCAGGTCAGCTAAAAGGCTAAACAGTTTTGAATATTCTCCTCTAAGTTTTTAAGTTGTTTGCTTTAAATTATGAATGTTTTTTGTCTTTTGTATTATGCTTTTGTCTGCTTAGGCCTGTATATATCCCCACCCACATCTTTGATTTCTTCTATCTTATTGATTTATAAGAACCGGCTAAACTACCCAACCATGAATGTGTAAATGTATGTTATTTTTGTTGGATCACTCACCATGAGGGGATATTCCTCTCCTGCAGTGAGTTCTCCTTTTTATTTAATTATAAAAGACCCAAAGGTCTTAATAACGGATTCATAAAAACATAAGATATGCCATACTGGGTCAGACCAAGGTCCATCAAGCCTAGTATCCTGTTTCCAACAGTGGCCAATCTAGGTCATACGTACCTAGCAGTATCCCCAAGAGACACAGGTTCCACAATGATTGTATTGGGTCAAGCATTGATATCCTGGGTCCCTTTTTAATAATGGTTTATGGACTTTTCCTCCAGGAACTTGTCCAAACCTTTTTTAAACCCAGCTACACTAAGGGGTATGTTTACTAAACTGCAGTAATCGTGAATAACACGCGTTATGTAACGTTAACGATCGTTAGCGCGTCATAACGCGTGTTATGCTGCGCTTACGATCGTTAGCGCATCATAACGCGCGTAATGATGCGCTAACGATCGTAATGCTCTGCGGCGCGGTAAAACACCCCAGAAGGTGGAGAGAGGGCGGAGAGAAGGGGTCAGTGGGCGGAGAGTGGGCGGGTAGAGGCTCCCCTCACACTAACGTGCTGATTTTCAGAGCTGAATTCCAACGCGAATGAAAACCTGCCGTTAAATGCACATTACAGGGGAGAGAAACCATTTCAGTGTCAGCAATGTACAGCCCAGGCAGCGAAACCAAAACACAGTGATAAGTGTGATACATGTGCACAGAACAAAAGGGCACAGAAACACTGAAAATGACCCCAACAAACTGGAAAAAAACAATAACCAAGCTGGTCAATAGTGGTATCAATGAGAAACATCAACCTCTCCTCCCCCGAGTAAGCTCCATAGAACAGATATAAATCGTGGAAGGGTCTATACGCCGTCCCCATACAAGGTGAATGAGCCCACAGTGAAATAGCGCTGCTCAGGGTTTTCCCCACCATCGGACAGGTGCACATGTCCCGCAACATCAGGGCGGGCATGTCGGAACGGCAACTGGACAGATGCCGGAGAAGGGGATACAGAGGGCCGCAGGCGGCACATGCTGTGGTGCAGCTGGGCCACAGTGCGGACTAGGGTGATGCCTAGGTGGCCCATATGAATGCTGAAACAGCGGAGCAGTCAGACAGCAACTGATGAAGGTCCAACATGGGCACGAGTGTGTTTCCCAAAGTGTCACAGGGGATAGTACCCAACAGCTACCCCCAAGGGCATGGAACATTGGCAGGCCTGAGACTGTGCACCACCAGCTCCACCAGCAGAAGGGCATGTCAGCATGGTGGCTGAGGGATACTGGTGGTGGAGGGGGCAATGGCCGCTGCCCAGAGCAGACCGTGGCCTAGCCCTGTGTAGGTGGGTGCCATGCACTGCAACAGACAGGCCCTGTCTGACCAACAGTCATGGTATCACCAGGGAATGCACCATCCCTGTGATAACATGGTGGTGTAGTGCACAAAACCAGTGTATTCAAAAGCAGAAAGTCACAGGTTCAAGTCCCAGCTGTGGTTTCCACCAACCCAGTCCTCATATTTTACCCACTACTATAACGTGCTAATACAGACAGAACCTTTCTTGCAGATGACGTAAACATGCCCAAAACACCTACATTTTACCCTACAGAGCACAGACACCATAAACATGCATATTACCTAGAGCTGAGCCTCCCAAATGCAGTCCTGGAGGGCCAAACACCATTCAGGTTCCATGCTGCCTCTGATAAAGATGCCTGTGCTGCATTTCTATGCACCACCCCCATGGTATGCAGATGTATCTCATGCATATTCATGAGGGACAGCATGAAAACCCGAACAGTGTTTTGCACCGCAGGACTGGAGTTGGGAACCTCTGCCGTAAAGCAGCAGCCAACAGGGGCAGACACACCCGGACCCACAGGCCCCATTATCCAAAGCCTCCTGGAGAGGCAGGACTTTGGGCTCTGCGTGCATCTCCCAATACTAGCACTTGCATACCTTAGTAATGCCACCCTAAACCTGGGAATATGGTACACAGCTATCAAAAGGTTGCTATGATTACTGGCAGATAGCAATTCCTAGGTTAAGTACAATTTTCGGAGTGAGCTGCATCATAGCAACCTTTCTGATGTCTGTGGAGTGTGCTACAGGTCTTGTGTCTGACAGTGTTTACCAATCTGGGGAGTGACTCCTACAGTATTGCGTACCATAGCCATGCCTGCACTGTGCCCAGGACTGGTGTGGGGGCCTGGGCTGCCCAACACCTCTATAATTGCACAATGCTGGCATAGGTGTGGGGAGTGTATGTCTGTCTATCCAGTGTGTGGTGGCTGCCAACACCCTCCACAGCCCACACTGCTAGCACTGTTGCCAGTATCCCCTCTACTGCCACCATTGCAGGGGGGTAGAAAGTGGATCTGTTGGCGGGAGATCCTGTCCCCCACCCTGAGCCCCAGAGGGTGTGTTGGGTGGTGGTATGTAATCTCCCTGTGGGTCCCAACACCCCCCTTCACTTACATCATGTGACCATGGCACCCACACAGGGTATGCACTTTTCTGGGTGCATCATAGTCCACAAGGGCTAGATGTGACATACAGATGAACACAGGCATATCCTAGGGGTGTTTGCAAGGACTACCTATCACACATTGGCACTGATGGGGACCTGCAGCATAGCCTATCTCAGCACAACCAGGTGCTGTGAGAATGGTTCTGGGCACCATACCTCTCCCTCAGGATGAACACAGGACCCGCACACTGTGACGGTCTGTAGCTACTCTGTGCCACTAACACACACTGTCGGCACCCCCTACCAGGCTGAGGTGCTGTGGGGTGCATACCCCATCTTGTGATCATCTGTAGACTGCTGATTTACATGTGCTGTGCATCCTGGGTATGGATGGGTTGACCCTTTCCTGGTAACCACAGCAGAATGTGGGTGTGGTGCCATGCAGTCCTCCTGTAGCCAGCCAGGTGTTTATTAGCAGCTCTAGCCCACTGGTTACTTCACTGCCCATAGAGCCAGAGGTCATGGGTTCAAAACCCACAGTGGGGTTCATCAATAGGGCTGTCTTAGGCATTGTCTGTTTTTATTGTATATTAGTGCTGCCAGCAGAACCACCCTCAGGGTACTATCACCTTAGGGTGGCTCATAAGGCGCCCTATAGGGTGCCTTATACAGTGCCCTATAAAGCACCTTATAAGGTGCCTTATATGGTGTCCTATAGGGGACATTATAGGGTGCCTTGGCAGACAGCGCACTTTAGAATGTGCCCTATGGAGTGCCTTCTAGGGTGCCTTATGTGGCACCTTAGGTTACGCCACAGTGAAGGTGTGTTTGCTGGCAGCACTATTACAGTACAACTAAACTTCCTCACAGCCCAATACTTAACCCTTTCCAGGCCAAGCCCAAAACTTTCGGGATCCAAACTTCTGCCTAAATATTACTATCAAATGGTATATAGTACATGACCATGGTAGAGGGAACGGCACTATTGGAGCATATTGAATAAGATGGGTACAATTTTCCTGACATATGCAAACTTTAACCCGGCTGCAGAATGTGGATTAAAATATTATAGTAGGCCTTCAAAGGGTTACACATGACACCTCAGCCAGCCTTATTCATTGGACACACTGGGGAATCAAACCCATGACCCTTGTACCATCAGTCTGTGTAGTAACCATTGTGCTGCACCTCTGTTTCTGTATTTGGGTGTCTGCGCGCGTTCTTAAGCTTAACGTGCAGTAACGCGCCCTGTAACGATCGTTGCTGCGCGGCGCCTTATAACGCGCGTTATTGGTAACGATGTACCGCCCATGTCCTTTTTTGGCATTTCTTCTACTAACGCGGCTCCTAACGCGAATCAAACTAACGCAGTTTAGTAAACATACCCCTAACTGCCCTTACTACATCCTCCGGTAACAAATTCCAGAGTTTGATTACACGTTGAGCGAAAAAAAATATTTTCTCTTATTTGTCTTAAATAGTTTACCCTGTAGCTTCATTACATGTCCCCTAGTCTTTCTATATTCTGATAGCGTAAACAATCAATCTACGTTTACCCATTTCACTTCATTCAAAAAATGTATAGACCTCTATCATATCTCCCCTCAGACGTCTCTTTTCTAGGTTGAAGAGCCCTAACCTTTGTAGCCTCTCTTCATAGGAGTAGCCTTCCATCCCCTTTACCATTTTGGTGGCTCTTCTCTGTACCTTTTCTAATAACGCTATATCCTTTTTAAGATACGGCGACCAGAATTGCACACAATATTCAAGGTGCGGTCGTATCATGGAACCATATAGAGGCATTATAATATCTTTTGTTTTATTTTCCATTCCTTTCCTTATGATACCTAGCATTCTATTTGCTTTCTTGGCCGCCGCTGCACACTGGGCGGAGGGTTTTAACATGTTATCCACGATGACTCCTAAATCTTTTTCCTGGGTGGTGGTTCCCAATGTGGAACCTTGCATTGTGTAACCATAGTTTGGGCTGTTCTTTCCTAGGTGCATAACTTTGCACTTGTCCACGTTAAATTTCATCTGCCATTTGGATGCCCAGTCTTTCAATTTATCCAGCCCTACCCTCTGCTTTCTATCTTTTAACCAGTTCCTGATCCACAATAGTACACTGCCTCCTATCCCATGACTTTTTAGTTTTGCCAAAAGTCTCTGATGAGGGATTCGGCAGCACATATAGTTTCCGTTCCGATTTAAAATATTAGATTGTAAATCTTATGAAGTTGCTTTAAATAACATTAATCATTGTTAGAACACTTAGCTGATTCAGATGTTGGCTAATGTTGATAATTCTTCCCCTTCCGGGTGATGACACCAACTGCATTCGATGATAATCCACTGTATTTGCTCTCAATCCAACTATGATGATGACTGTTTTTGCCCTCCTGGGTTTCCGGCTTCAGCCCCAGCTGATCTCAATCCGCCTTACAGGTGATAAACCCAGTCCCATCCAATGTTAATCTGCTGTGGTTATTCACAAACCAACAGCTATGAGGACTTGTTCTCACCCTCCTGGGTTATGATTTCAGCTGCAATTGGTCTTCATCTACTGCGGATAAACTGTGGATAAGCTAAACATCAAAACTTGCAAGGTTCTCGCAACACCAATTAGTGTTTCAAGCTGCTCAGTCTCACGGCTCTTCTTCAGGTGAATGAACCCCACAATATCTGGTTCCAAGTTATATACAACTGAGAATGACATCAGAATATTTATATCCCAAATGAAACACTTGAGAACAATTTACTAACAATCACAATTTCAGTCCCCACCAATCTATCTCTACATTCATGCCCTGTGGAGCTACCATTTGCAGACAAAAGATCCACTGCTGTTCTTTAAAAAGCAAACGTGCTTGATGATCACCACCCCTCAAAGTGGGGGGAACCTGATCTAAAATCAGCCATCTGAGATCTTCAAAATGATGGCCTTCCTGTTGGCAATGCGGAACCAGAGGAGCTGTCAGTTGTAACGAGTTAATATGTGATCTATGTTCTAACATGCGTTTCCTTATTGGTCGAATAGTTCTGCCGACATATTTAAGTTTGCACGGACAAATTAATAAATATATAACAAAAGCTGTTGAACACGTTGTTGCATATCTTAATTGATGGTGATAATCTGTGGTTGGATCTTCCCATACTTCTTGCACCGTGTTTGCACAGAAATCACAATGGCCACAAGCAAAATGTCCCTTTCCTTGCACTATAGGCTCTAAAGTATTATTTGTCACTGTTCGAACTAGCAAGTCACCTATATTTGAGTTTGATGATAAGTTACCATTAATGTTTTTTGAAAACATTCATGAAGTGATAACATTGACCAATGTTGTTTCAAAATTGCCACAAACTTTGTAGCGTTTGGCAAATAAGGCAAAACTCCTATGGTCTTATTTGTAGTCCTCTCTGCCTTCGGAAGATCGCTTTCCTGCCACCAACTCGAGTGGTTATATAGAGTTCTCTTAAAAGCTCAATGTATTATAGAAGGTGGGTATCCCCTGTCTCAGAGTCGTTGGTTCAAATCTATGGCATGCTTGCGATACTCTGAGACTGTTGAACACAGTCTCCTAATACAGAGAAACTGAGCAAAGGGCAGCCCTTTTCTCAAAGAGGGAGGATGGTAACTAGAATATCAGAGTAATACATTTCTTTGCACTGGCTTCCTGTACAATGTAGTATACAAGGTTGATCCATGTTTATAAATTAAAAGATCCAAAAATTCAATTTCATCTTGATGTTATTTAGGAGTAAATTGTATTATTCAGTGAGTTTATCCATACAAAAAAATCTTGCAATGCCAGTTCTGAACCCGTCCATACAAAGAAGACATCATGTAAAAATCTTTTCCACAGCAAGATCTGTGTAAATCGTTCAGAACAGTAGACAAACGTTTCTTCAAAGTGAGCCATATAAAGTGTTGCTACAGAGAGCGCAACTAGCTCCCATTGCCACTCCAAACGTCTGTAAATAAAACTGAGAATCATATACAAAATAATTATGATCCAAAACCATTTTTAATAATCCCAATACGAATTCCTTTGGTAACCGATTGGAAAGTCGCAAGTGTGAACCAGCTAAGATGTCAAATGTTTCCATTGAGGGATGTTCGTATATAACGACACTACATCCATTGTCACCAAAAAAGAACCCCGTGGGACTATTAGGGATATGTTTACTAAACTGCGGTAAAGTTACAGACCGCGCGTTATGTAACGTTAAGGATCGTTGGGTAACGTTAATGCATGTTATGTAACATTAACGCGCGTTAATGTTACTTAACGATTGTTAACGTCCCTGGCCGCGTTAAACACCGCAAAGGGTGGAGAGAGGGCGGGGGGAAGGGGTCAATGGGCGGGGAGTGGGTGGGCTGAGGCTCCCTGCACACTAACGCGCTGAACTGAAGGGCTGAATCCTACCGCGAATGAAAAACCTACTGTTAGATGCACATTTGCAGGAGAGAGAAACCATTTAAGTGTCAGCAATGTACAGCATAGACAGGGGGCCCAAGAAACGTGATAGTAGTGCTCCATTTCCAGCAACAGCATAGTGCTCAAGTATGAAAGGCCACTATGGCGATGGTGCAAGTGCAAGTGGGGCATGGGGGACTGCAGGCGGAACATGTAATGGGGGCATCTGGGGCACAGGGTGGACAAGGCAGACACCTAGGTGGCACATAGGAACATAGAAACCGGAAATCAGCATGACAGCAGCTGACAAAGTCCAAACACAATCCACCTACATCTACCTAGTACACCCGAGCTAACAGTTGCCAGGGCACTGACCTGACATCCCCCCAGCCAACCCTCCCCCAAGCAGAAGGGACAAACTATTAGTAGGAGGTGATGGGGGGATGTGAGGATGCTCATGTATGCCCCATGCCCATGACCCTAATCACTAGGCAACCACCTACCCATACAGTGGATGGCCTGGGACTGCGCACTACCAGCATCGACAGCATATGGCCACATCAGCATGGCAGGGGGGGTGTGCCCGTGCTGGAGGGGGCAGTGGCACCTGCCTGCAATGGACCTAGGCCATTCCCTGTACCAGTACGTGGTGTGCAGTGCAACATAAAAGGTCTTGCTGAGGAAAAGTACAGGTAGCCCCCAGGGACCACCATGCATCCGTGGCAACATTGGGGTGAAGTACACCCAGCCAGTGTGTCCAGAAGCAGAGGGTCACAGGTTCAAGCCCCAGCTGTGGTTCCTGCAGAGCATGTCCCTATGTTTTACCCTACAATGCAGATACAACATCAACATGTGCAAAGCCCAAAGCAGCGGCGAACAGGGGTACAAACACCCACTCACACAGGCTCCACAATCCAAAGATGCATGGAGAGTCAAGCTGTTGGCCCCAGCATTGAGCTGAAGTTATCACCAGGGCGCTACTACTACCTCCTGCACAGTTTAGCAATGTCGGCACTGTGATCAGGACCAGTGTGGAGGGCAGTGTTGCCAACCAACCCTATCTGTGCACAATGCTGCAATAGGAGTGTGTGTGTGTGTGTGTGTATGTCTATCCATTGTTTTGTGGCTGCCCACACCTCACCGGGCCCACAATGTCCCACTGTTATCAGCGTTAGCCGGAAGATGTGCATAGTGAGGAGCAAGGTGTCGTGGGTATGGCCTGGGCAGGGCGGATTGGCCAGATGCATCTTCACAGGGTGTGGGGCAATGGCTGGGACACTGTAGTGCCCAACCACCACCTGCATGGACAGGGTGGCCACGGCATGGCATGCTGGGAGGGCACTCACTCTAACCGAGCAGTGACCATGGCATGTCTAGGCTCCCACATAGCGCTCTACACTATCTGCTCCTAGCAATACTTTTGTGTTCCTAGGGCTGGGGCCCTAATCACTGAGCTGCCTGTTTGGTGCACATAGGTCCTCTGTGAGCATGCACTATGTACTGGCTAGTAGACTGTCTGCAGTTAGACTGTGTATGGTTGGAACACCTATAAGGTGTAGTCTGACTGTGCTGTCTGCTGGTGACAGGCAGACAGTGTTGTGCAGCAGTTAGGGTGTTCCAGGCCTAACCCCAACATTGCTGCTGGTCTGCCACTGCCCAATGCACAGGTATGGTTCTGGCCCACCAATCCTGGAGGGCTGTCTTATACCATCAGGATGGAGGTTGCTTCACGGGGGCTGGGGCACCTGTCCCTTACCTACAAAAAGGGTGATGTGGGCCCTTTCGGGTATGTAGTGTATACCACTTTGACCTTATAAAGGCACTGCTACACACATCTCATGCAGGTCTAGAAACCCCTCTGCCCTGATAACAGGCACTCCTGTTAGCCAGACCCTAACATAGGGTACACACTAATCTGGGTGGTGTCTGGTCACAGAGGACCACATGGGACTGCAGGGTACAGATGGACACCAAATTACCTTCAGCTGCACTGCAAGGATCACCTGTCACACACTGGTAGTGATGGGGATATACAGCAGGACCTATCTCTAGCACCACATGTACTGCGGACCTAGTGCTGGGCACCCATCCTATCCCACAGGGTGAACACAGAACCTGCACAATGGCATGGTCTGTAGCTACACTGTGCCAGTATCACACTCTGTCAGTTCGTCTTTCCAAGCTGAGGTACCGGAGAGGTGCAGACCCCATTTGGTGATCAGCTGTAGACAGCTATTCAGCATGTGAATTGCATCATGGGTCCTGGTGGGGTTACCCTATCCTGGCACTCAGAGCAGACAGTTTGTGCGGTGACCTGCAGTCCTTCTATGTCCAGCCATTGTGTGACATACACCACAGAGATATAGCCTACTGGTTAATACAATGCCATTCTGGGCAGTGTTCATGGGTTCCATTCCTCATTGTTCCCTCCACTTATGCCTGTCTTACTCAAATAGTGTGCATGCTTGTAGCAGTCATATTTTGCAGATCTGTGCTGCCAGCCCATAATACCCTCACCACAATGGCCAACATTCCCTCGGTCCGTCTATCTGTGTCTGTCAGCTGTGTAGAGTCCTGTCTGCCTGTGCGGGCAGCCACCCCATGTCCTGCACTGCTACCCTTTCCTGCATTGCGCCTCATCATGCTTGCCTCACCTGTGTCTGATCTGCATGGCACCACCACTTCTCTGTTCACCCATCATTGTAACTATCCTGCCACCCCCGCCTCCACTGGGGGACACGTATTCCCATCATCTGCCCCCGTCTTTCTAGTACTTTAAATTGCCAACACCCTGTGCTGTGGTACAGTTGCCCCCACCATGTTTGTCATCAGTACTGGCAGCCACATGGGCTGCCTGCAGATATGGCGGGTCCAGCGGCTCCCAGCTCTCCCTACTTCACTCACCTGTTCATTGCCTTTCCTGAGTGCTCTATCTAGTGTTGGGGCTACATCTGTCTCTGTTCCTCACAGGTCATGCATGTCATCCTGTGGCACCTTGCAGCCCTTAGGGCACACTAACCTAGGGCACAGTAACTTTGTTAGGCCACCTTAACCTAAGGTTCCATAGCCCAGGGTGCCTTCTAGAGTGCCTTGTCCAGGGGTGCCTACTACGGTGCTTAGCCTAAAGAGCCCTATAGGGAGCCTTATGAGGCACCTTACAAGGTGCCTTACAAGGCACCTTACCAGGCACCTTACAGGGCACCTTTCAAGGCCCCTTACTAGGCACCTTACAGGACGCCTTACCAGGCACTTTACAGGTCGCCTTACAGGGTGCCTTAAAAGGCACCTTGTAAGGTGCCCTATAAGGTGCCTTACAAGTCGCCTTGTAAGGTTCCTTATGAGGCACCTTGTAACGAGCGGTAGTTTGTAACATGCGTTAGCTGATATGGCTTGCTGTAACGATGCACCGCCCACACCTTTACATGGGCATCTCTGTGAATATATGTATATAATCTTTGTAAATAGTTACCCCATTGATGTCCAAGTTATAGTACCTGTTTCTCTGTAAATACAGCGCAGCTCGGTCTGCAATGTATAATCTACTGTTGTATGTAAACCGCACTGATATTAAATAGCGCGGTATAGAAGAAACATTAAATAAATAAATAAATAAAATAAATCAATCTGTGGGATGGCACCTTTGGGCAGGAGGGGAGCCACGCATGCGTGCCTGCATTCCCGGGGGCTTTCGTGGAGGGCTGGGGGGGGTGCTCCCATGGGGCTTCGTCGGCGCCGATGGCACCCATGTGTGAGGACTGATTCCTGCTGCTCCTGGAGAACACCTGTTACAGGTGAGTAACTACTCTTTTCCTGTACTCTTGGATCTTTTGGTTAGGGGTCTATTCAGTTAGGTGCTTCACCAGCCCTAATCTTGCAAGATGGAGGGACACAACATCAAGTGTCCTGACTTCACAGCTTGGATACTGAGAGATTTAACTCGGTCCTCTTTGAACCTGCTAGTTAAACAGAAACATAGAAAATGACCTTTACCGCGGAACCTAACGCAAATGACATTACTGCAGTTTAGTAAACATACCCCTTAATGTTGTTATTTGAGTTAACAAATGGAATGAATCTTTTATATATGAACAAATTTGCACCGTCAGGTGTTGAAAGAAACGATCGCAAAATTTGTGAGTTTTGATGTTTAGTTTATCCACAGTTTATCCACAGTAGATGAAGACCGATTGCAGCTGAAATCATAACCCAGGAGGGTGAGAATAAGTCCTCATAGCTGTTGGTTTGTGAATAACCACAGCGGATTAACATTGGATGGGACTGGGTTTATCGCCTGTAAGGCGGATTGAGATCAGCTGGGGCAGAAGCCAAAAACCCAGGAGGGCAAAAAGAGTCATCATCATAGTTGGATTGAGAGCAAATACAGTGAATTATCATCGAATGCAGTTGGTTTCATCACCCAGAAGGGGGAGAATTATCAACATTGTGTGGATTACAGCCAACACCTGAATCAGCTAAGGGGTATGTTTACTAAACCGTCCTAATGTTACCGGCGCTAGTTGCAGCGATAATGTGAAGAATGCCATATAAGGAGTGGACGTTCCAGTCCTAAGGTAGCAAGAATATGTATCATGCGATAGTGTGTGCGATGGCACGTTAATGCGCGTTAACCCTAAGTACATGCCAGCCCAACATTAGAAGCTATAACAATGTAGCCCACTGGTTACTGCAATGACTGTGGAGGCAGAGGTCATGGGTTTAATCCTGCAGTGGTGTAATCTAAAAAGGCTGTCTGAGGCATTTTCTTTTAATTTAAATCAGTGCTGCCAGCAAAAACACCCTCACAGTGCCGTAACCTAAGATGCCTCATAAGGCGCCCTATAAGGCGCCCCACAGGTCACATTATAAAGTGCCCTGTCTGCCAAGGCACCCTATAATGTGCCCTATGGTGCGCCTTATAGGGTGCTTTACAGGGCGCCTTATAGAGCACCTTACAGGGTGCCTATGAAGCACCTTAGGCTACAGCACTGTGAGGGTGTTTCTGCTGGCAGCTCTGATTTAAATTAAAAGAAAATGCCTCAGACAGCCTTTTTAGATTACACCACTGTGGGATTAAACCCATGACCTCTGCCTCCACAGTCATTGAAGTAACCAGTAGGCTACATCTCTATAGCTACTACCACACTGCTGGCTGGCTACAGAAAGACTGCAGGTCACCACACAAACTGTCTGCTGTGATTACCAGGATAGGGTAAACCCACCCATATCCATGATGCACTGACTTGCAGATCAGAAGTCTACAGCTGATCACATAATGGGGTACGCACCCCCACAGCACCTAGGCCTGGTAGGGGGAACCGACCGTATGTGTTACTGGCACAGAGTAGCTACAGACGGTGACATTGTGCGGGTCTTGTGCTCACCCTGAGGGTCCGCAGCACCTGGCTTGGCTGAGATAGGCTGTGCTGTAGATCTCCATCAGTGCAAGTGTGTGATAGGTAGTCCTTGCAGACGCACCTAGGATACCTCTGTGTCCATCTGTATTTCCCAGTCACGTCTAACCCTTGTGGACTATGATGCACCCAGAATAGTGATATTCTGTGTGGGTGCCATGGTCACATGTTATAGGTGAAGGGGTGGGGGAGTGTTTGGACCCAAAAGCGGATTATGTGGCACCAGCCAACCCACCCTCTGTGGCTCAGGGTGGGGGGACAGGATCTCCCACCAACAGATCCACATTGTACATCTCTGCAAAGGTGGCAGTAGAGAAGCCCATCAACCCCAGTCCTGCTGGGGAACAGGCACCCTAAAGGGCAGTCAATGCAGATCTGTACACATCACATAAGGCAATTGCAGACAGGCAAAATGCTGGAAAAGCTCAGCTGCCCCCCACCCCTATCTAACATTCACCAGCAAAGAGCACAGTGAGTCTCCACCCACTGCACCCTGCAAGGTGTTCCAGCCATACACATGCTGACTGCAGACAGTCTGCTAGCTAGTACATGTTTCTGGAGGAACTGTGTGCGCCCAAAAATGGGATGTGAGCACACACACCAAGAAGCTTTGCCAGTGATTAGACCCCAGAAGAGAGAACCCATAAATATCACTTAAGCGAAATGCTGCATAGCACTATGGGGGAACCTAGCCATGCCAATATTACTGCTCAGTCAGGGTGAGAGTGACCTCCCAGCATGACATGCTGTGGCCACCCTGTCCATGCAGGTGGTGGTCGGGCACTACAATGTCCCAGCCATTGCCCTATACCCTGTGCAGATGCATCCTGCCCAGGCCACCCTGTCCGGGCCATACCCACAGTACCTTGCTCCTCATTATGCATATTGGCAGGCTAACACTGGAAACAGTGCAAGCAGTGTGGGCTCAGTAAGGTGTGGGCAGCCACAACACACTGGATAAGACATACACATACTCCCACACCTATGCCAGCATTGTGCAAATATGAAGGTTTGTGGCAGCCCTGGCCACCACACCAGTCCTGGGCACAGTGTGGGCATTGCTATGGTACGCAATACTGTTGGGGTCACTCCCCGGGGTGGTAAACACTGTCAAAAGTAATAACTGAAACACACTCCACAGATATCAGAAAGGTTGCTATGCTGAATCTCTATCAACAAATCATGTTTAACTTAGGATTTGTTAGCTGACATTAATCATAGCAACCTTTTGATATATGTGGAACGTGTTCCCAAGTTTAGGACGGCATTGCTAAGGTATGCGGATGCCAGTATTGGGAGATGCTGCTCTGTGCAGGGCCCAACAACCTGACTCTCCATGAGGCTTTGGATAATGGAGCCTGTGGGTGTGTGTGCCCCTGTTGGCCACTGCTCTAGGGCAGAGGCTCCCAACTCCAGTCCTGGTGGGCCAAACACTGTTCAGGTTTTCATGCTGTCCCTAATGAATATGCATGAGGTACATTTGCATACAATGGGGGCGGTGCATACAAATGCAGCACAGGCATATTTATTAGGGACAGCATGAAACCTGAATGGTGTTTGGCCCTCCAGGACTGGAGTTGGGAAACTCTGCTCTAGGGATTGCACATGTTTATGATGTCTGTGCTCTATAGGGTAAAATATAGGCGTTTCAGGCATTTATTCTATCTGCAATAAAGGTTCCATCTTTAGTACCATGGTTTAGTACTGGGTAAAATATGGGGACAGGGTTGGCAGGAGCCACAGCTGGGACTTGAACCTGTGACTTTCTGCCCCTGAACACACTGGCTGTGTGTACTGCACCAAACTGTTGCCACAGGGGCAGGTTATTCCCTGGGGATACCATGACTGTTCGTCAGGCAGATCTTGTCTGTTGCAGTGCACGACACCTACCTAAATGGGGCTTGGCCATGGTCTGGTGTGGGCAGATGCCACTGCCCCCTCTGCCACCAGCACCCCTTTGCCACCATGCTGACATGCCCTTATGCTGGTGGTGCTGGTGGTGCGCAGTCCCAGGCCATCCAGTATGCTGGTAGGCAGCTGCCTATGGTGTGGGTTGTCGGGTGGGGTGCCTACATGGACATACGCACGTCCTCCCGGCACTGCCTTCCAATGTTATGTGCTCTTGGGGTACCTGCTGGGTAATATCCCCTATGACACTGTGGGACACACACTCATGCCCATGTTGGACCCTCATCAGTTGCTGTCTTGTTGCTTTACAGTTTCGGCATTCCTATGTGCCACCTAGGCATCTGCCTAGTCTGCACTGTGCCCCAGCTGGACCACAGCATGTGCTGCCTGCAGCCCCATGTATCCCATTTACAGCATCAGTACAGTTGCCATTTCCTACGTGCCCACTCTGCTGTTGCTGCACATGTGCACGCCATAACAAACCTGCCCAATATAAATGACAACAGCCCTTATCACCGCTATTTCAATGTGGGATCATTCACTTTGTAGGGGGACAGAGCATAGACCCTTCCAAACATGATATCTTCCTTTTTACACTTTGTCAGTAGTGTTGCTTTATGTTTATCATTAATATCACTATTGGCCAGCTTTGTTATTGGAATTTCAGATGTGGTTCTGGTCATTTTCTATGCTTATTTGCCTTTTTGGTTCCTGCACATTGTCACTCACCTACTACCCCGGAGGCGGAAGGCCTGGGGCTTCAATGAGGATCCTCTTATGTAGCAAGGACGGAGTAGTGCCCCCTGGGATTTTGAGTCCCAATAGCTATTCTAATAAGAAGGTAGCTGTGGTCGAGTAGCTATGCTTAAAGAGGTATTTATTTCCCCTTCCCGGGAGAATTCTTGCAACAAGGGTCAAAAGAAATTAAACCATAAAACTGGTACAACACAAGTGGGAACTACAAATTACAACAAAAATGCTTCTTGTCAGCTTTAAACAAACAATAAGGAAAAACAGGCTTTTTCTCTCACAAAAGCTTTCCAGTGAAATCTGTGTTCCTCCACAGATTTCTCTTAGGCAGGGTTTTACTCAGGCTTCAACAAAAAGAGGTCACGCTGTCTGAAAACACCATTGTACAGTCCATTTTACAAATATCTGAGCTCTCTTCACAGAAGTCACATTCCATGTCCTCGGGTGCTTCTGGGGAATTATATTTGGCAGGGCTGTAATGTGCATCAGCGTTTAAAAGTTCCCTCTCTTCTTGGCTAGAGCTTCTCTCCCCTCTCCCCTTGCAGAAAGGCTGGTTACCGTGCACTATGGATTCTCTCCTTAGAGGGCCATATCCTTCAGGACCATAGTAGTTAAAATCCAGTGCCCCTCTATTCAAGGTACTATGCCTTTCTTCAGGCTGAGCTCTGACTCTCCGTTTTGCAACCGGGAAGTTAAAAGTTTTCTCCCTTTCACTTCCCCTCAAGGGACGTCTTTCTTTCGGGTAGGAACTCACTTCTGGATAATAGCTTTTGCTCCCCAGGTACCTGCTCTCGTGGGTATTTCCTCTCCCAGCTCCTCGTGGTTTGCAGCTTGGAATCTCTCTCTGTCCCCAACCGGACTTTGGCTTAGTGCAGCCCAACTTTCCAGCACTAACCTCTGAGAATTCCTCCTGAGCAAACCCCTCTGAGGAACAGATGGAATCCACATCAGAAGCTTGCAGGTATGGCTCCTGGCTCTCCTGAGCTCTGCTCTTTCCTCTCCAGTGAATCCTCTCAGGGTCTCTTTCTCCCTCGGCATCAGAGAATGAGTCTGACTCCCTGCTCCCGTCTCTGTTTCCCTTGCGTGTGTATCTGCTCCTGAGACTGCTTCTCTCTCGGTTCTGCCCTGCTTTGCTCAAGACTGACTTTTTAAGTGCGTCATTCTTTGAGACTCCTGTTAGCTCAAACTGCTGCAGCTGTGTCTGCTTCCCTGATGAGCTATGACGTAATTCTCTATCTGGGCGTTTACCTACAGCCTGTGCTCTTGTTTTGCTTGGTTGCTCATAGCAACCCTTAGCCATGTGCTTTGCACTGCCGGTTTTAAAACTGCCCTGTGTGTTTTCATCTACTTTTATAGGCACTATCTGCCTTGCTCCATGACAACATGTATCACTACTATCACTTTTCTGGTTTTCCCTGCCTTTGCTGTACATTGCTAACTGAAATGGTTTCTCTGTCCTGCAAATGTGCCTAGCGCGAGGTTTTCACTGGCGCTAATTTTCAGAGCTTTATTTCACGGTGTTAGTGTGCATGGATCCACTCCCTGCCCATTCTCCGTCCATTGACCCCTTCTCTCCACCCCTGGGGAGCCTTACTCCACCCTCTGGGGTGCCTTTCTCCTCCCTCTGCGCTCCTCACCGCCGTCGGAGATGTTATCGTGCGATACGTGACGTTATCGCACGATAATGTTACATTATCGCATGATAACATTACGTATCACGCGATAACGTCGCCGCTGCTACGTTAAGACGGTTTAGTAAACATACCCCTAAGTGTTCTAACAATGATTAATTCATGTTATTTAAAGCAACTTCATAAGATTTACAATCTAATATTTTAAATCGGAACAGAAGCTATATGTGCTGCCAAATCCAGTATTAGGACCTTTGGGTCTTTTATAATTGAATAAAAAGGAGGACTCACTGCAGGAGAGGAATATCCCCTCATGGTGAGTGATCCAACAAAAATAGCATACACTTACACATTCATGGCTGGGTAGTTTAGCCGGTTCTTATAAATCGATAAGTTAGAAGAAATCAAAGATGTGGGTGGGGATATAGATAGGTTGATTTCATAGGGTTTTAGTATTATTTATAATTTAGGTCTTCATATAGGCAGGATATACATTTTCTAAATAAATAAGCAATCTGCAGGACCGGGAGGAAGAGGAATTTGAAATGTCAGAAATTGCTCAGGTAACTCCCTAAATTTAACCACAACATCAAAATGCAAACTCTGTTCTCTCTTTTTGATGGAGAGAAAAATTGTAAAATATTAATTCCAACTGGTTAGTAATAAAAATAGTTAGGGTGGAATCTAATTCTTACGTTTAAATTTTCTCTATTTTCTCAGTGATAAATGGTTATGATTTTCTGTAAATATTTTTCAGACTCCACGGGTTGAAGCCTTGTTAATTGATGCTGCTGTTATTGTGTGTCCTATTTTTGCCTATGGATTTTGCTGGTGAAAACAAATGAAATTTTGGGAACACAAAATAAAATTCTATCTTCTGAAAGGAAAGCCCGAGCGTGAAAAAGTCACATATAATTAAGACCCAATACCACCCCAAGGTTAACGTGAGGCCTTCTACCCCATAAGCATCAATAAGAAGACAGGACTGGTGAAATTTGTCTCAGAATAGATTTTCTACCCAGATGTGAATAGATTTAGGGAGATGGGCAATGTCTCTCCATGAGGAGCAAGACCAACTACTGTGGACTCCGGCATGTCCACTTTCCGGTATGCAGGTGGCCACAGGCTTTGGGTAGAGAAATGGCAAAAATATGCACTTGCTAGCACATAAATTTATTTCAAAGAGTAAAGAAACATTAACAAAAACAGAGCGAAGGTTAAACTGTGGAGCCTTTCCCCTACCCCGATGACATGATTAATATACAGACTCAGCATATCTCACCGGCCATGCGTGAAGGGCTCCTGTTCATCCCTGCTCTCTCAGCCAGGGTGGTCGTCTGTGTGGGAAACCTAATGCAAACAAGGGTGAGCTGCAGCCAGATGCTGGAGGTTTTCTGGTTCAGTTAACCTGCTGGGGCACTTGGTGTCATGACAGCAGCATATTTGCCTTTACACTTAGCAAGACGATGGACTGTATGAACTCCTACAAGTGTGCGCACATTCCCTGCTGCACCCCAAACATTTAGCCTTTTCCTTCAAAGCATTAGGTTCAGTATTTCACCTGCAAGCCTCAGACATTGCCAACATCAGGTTCCTTTATAACCAAGTAAAATGTCAAGGGCATCCCTGAAAGTTTTGGGTTTGCTTTCCAATCAGCTCTCTTTTACGGAGTGCAGCTTGATGTGACAGCATTTCACTGATCATTTTTCTCAGATGTTTCCAGGATGCTTGAGCTCTGTATTTAGTGGAGCTGGGTTTAAAAGAGGTTTGGACAAGTTACTGGAGGAAAACTTCATAAACCATCATTAAAGAGGACCAGGGAAAGCCACTGCTTACCCCAGGATGAGCAACATGGAATATGTGTACCTTTTTGGGAACATGATAGTTACATGTGACCTGGATTGGCTGCTGTTGGATACAGGATATTGGGCTTGATGGACCTTTGGTCTGACCCATTTTGACCTTTCTTATATTCTTGTGTTACTTTTATATAGACCGATTGTATAAATATGTTTTATAAGATCCTTTCATGTGTGGGTCTGGATATTGAGAAATTTTAGGGGCATGTTTACTAAAGTCCGCAAATTTGCGCGCCGCAAAATAGCGCATGGCAACGCGCCACTGAAACGCGCATAAACGCGTTTAAACGCCCGCACACGTGCGTGTCACCCCCGCACAGGTACGCAGCACACCAACGGGCCCCGTACAAGTGCGGGCCCGCAAATGTCCGATAGAGGCATGGAACAGCTAAAGGAGGGCGGAGGAAGGCTCCGGAGGGGCGGAGGGACGGGGTCAATGGGTGGAGAGTGGGAGGGGAGAGGGTCCCCGCACAGTATCGGGCCCGAATTTGCATGTAAAAACTACCGCGAATGAAACACTCGCGGTAGAAAGCATTTAAAGGGAAGAGAAACCATTTCCGTCGGCAATGTACAGGAAAACCGGGGAAACCAGAAAAACGTGAGCAGTGTGATACATGTGCACAGCACAAAAGTGCACATAAAAATAGGAAATGACCACAACAGAACTATTAAAAATAGTAATTCAGCTGGGGAACAGTGATAGTGATGGGCAAATACAGAAAACACACCCAACAAAGCTCCAGAAAAAAGAAATGAATTTTGGAAGGGTTTACGGAGCGGAGACTCTTCCAAACAACATTTCCTGTTGTGGAGCTGTCCTGGGAGTGTTTGCTATGGTTGCCCATTAATATCACTGTTGCCCAGCGTGGTGATATTGTTTCCCCCAGTTCCCGTGGTCATTTCCGTGGTTGATGTGCACGTTTGTCACCAGACAGGGTGCATATGCCCACAGTAAAATTGCGTAGAGCAGGGTTTGTGACTCCATCCTGCCAGGCTTACTACCTCCAGGGGCTGCATTGTCTCTGTGGCCATAGTGTGGTGCAGCGGACAAAGTCAGTACCTCTAGGACCAGAGGTTCAAAGCCCAGCTGGGGCACTTGCCAGCCCAGTCCCTATATTTTACCCACCACTAAACACAGATAGCGCAGACACCCCTGTATTGCAGGTGACATAAGCATGGGGAAAACACCCATATTTTACCCAACAACGCACACACACCACAACAATGGGCATTACCCACAGCCAAGTACCCCAAATGCAGTCCCGTACTGCCACATTCCAATCAGGTCACCTGCTTTTTATGGGAGGAACTCATGCCAGCATGTTGGCGGACGAGTACATGTGGTGCAGGGGGCAGTGGCTGCTAGCGACAGAAGACAGAGGCCTAGCTAGCCATGTGCAGGCTGCCACCATCCACTGCAACAGACTGCAACAGACAGGCCCTGCCGGATCCAGTGTCATGGACATGCCAGGGAATCCACCCAGTCTATAGCTACACAGTGGTGCAGTGCACGCAGACACTGCATGCAAGAGCAGAAGGTCACAGGTTCAAAGCCCAACTGGGGCAACTGCCAATCTTGCCCACATATTTTTCCCCCAAGTAAACAGTGATAGTAAGGGCACACCTTTCCTGGCGAGGACATATGCAATGGCAATACGTCTATCTTTTACCCCACTGAGCAAAGACACCATGAACAGGGCCAGTACCCAGAGCAGAATCACCCAAATGCAGTCCTGGTGGGGCACACACCAGTCAGGTTCCATGATGCCACTCATACAAATGCCTGTGCTGTATATCTATGCACCACACCCATGGTATGTAGATGTAGCTCATGCATATCCATGAGGGACAGCAGGAAAACCAGAACAGTGTGATGCAAACCTGGACTGGAGTTGGGAATCTGTGCCGTAAAGCAGCAGCCATCAAGGGCAGACACACCCACACCCACAGGCCTCATTGGCCAATGTCTCCTGGAGAGGCATACCATTGGACCCTGCATGCATCTCCCAAAACTAGCACTTGCATAACTTACCAATGTCACCCTACACCTGAGGTATATGGTACACAGCTCTGAGACGTTTGCACATAAAACAGGCAGCTAGATATCCATATGTTACGCACATACTGCTAGTTGACCCCATCCGAACAATCTGTTAGGTGTTTGCGGTGCGTGCTCCAGGCCTGGCCTCTGACAGTGTTTACCACCCTGGGGAGTGACCCCCAGCTGTACTGCGTACCATATCCATGCCTTGCCGTGCTCAGGACCGGTTTGGTGGGCAAGGCTAATTACTTCCTCAATAGTAGCACCATGATGGCATAGGTGTGGAAGTGTGTGTCTGGCTATACAGTGGGTGTTGGCTGCAAGCCCCTTCCACAGCCCACACTGCCAGCACTGTTGCCAGTAGCCTGGCCAGGATGCATCTGCACCGGGCATAGGGCACTGGCAGGGACATTGTAGTGTCCGGCCACCACCTACACAGATAGGGTGGCCAAAGCATGTCCTTCTGGGAGATCACACTCACCCTGACTGTGCAGTGACCACAGCATGGCTAGGCACCCCCATAGTGCTATGCAGTATTTCTCTCATGTGATAGATATGGGTTTCTATTTGGGGCCCAGTCACTGATTTATCTGCTTGCTGTGTGTGCTGGCAGACCAGTTCTGGGTGCATGTGTCTCCATTGGGAACATGCACTATGGACTAACCAGCAGACTGTTTGTAGCTGGTATGTGTCTTGCTGGAATGGCTTGCAGGGTGCAGTGGCTGTTGGCTTGCTACAGGGGAATATCTGGTGGTGGGGTGCAGCTTACCTTATCCTGGTCCTATGTCTGTCTGCTATTGTGTTGTGGGGGTGGTGTTCATTCCTCAGCAGGACTGGGGTTGATGTTTCCCTCTACTGCCACCTTTGCAGGGAGGTACAGTGTGGGTCTCTTGATGGGGAGCCATGTTTGCTGCTGGTGGGGGGTGCTGAGCCTGACTGGGATATCCATGGTGTTTGTGCAGAAACTAGCTATCTTACACATTAACACTGCTTTGAAAGTCCCGCTTGGCCTCCATCAGCCATGGAAAGTGTTGTGGACCTGGTCCTGGGCGCCTCATTGCACACTCAGGGTGAGCACAGAACCCACACGATGTAACGGTGTGTAGCTACTCTGTGCCAGTAAAACACCCGGTCAGTGCCCCCTACCAGGCCGAGGTGCTGTGTGGGTGCACCCGGTCACTCCCCCCAACAGGGCCGAGGTGCTGTGGGGGTGCATTACCCATCTTGTGTCCATCTGTGGACAGCTAATTTGCATGTGCAGTGCATCATGGGTACGTGTGGCCTAACCCTATCCTGTTTACACCGGCAGACTGTCTGTGAGGTGACGTGCAGGCTATCTGCAGCCAGCCAGGGGCTTGCTTACAGCTATGGAGTTGTAGCCCAATGGTTATATCACTCCCTGTGCAGCCAGAGGTCATGGGTTCAAACCCACAGTGGGGTTCTGTGATAGGGGTGTCCCTAGCATCTTTTTAATTTACTGTACATATGTTGCTGCCAGCAATAACACCCTGAGCGTACTGTACCCATAAGGTGCCTCTGAGGGCGCTTTATGGGGCGCCGTATATGGCACTTTATGGTTGCCATCCATATAGGGTGCACTATACATTATCCTGTGTCGCAACATACATGCTGCCCTATAGGGGACATTCTAGGGTGCCTTGGCGGACGGTGCACTGTCACATGTGCCTTATGGGCTGCCTTATGTTAACATGCTGTGAGCATGCGTTTTCTAGTTGTTATCACAAAATAAAATTAGTGGGCCTACTACAGCACTCCACAACATAAAACATACTGCCTCTGCTAGTCTTTTTCAATGGGCATTGTGAGGAATTGAACCCCTGGTCCCTGCACCATTGGTCAGTGTCACAACCATTGTGCTGTGGTTCTGTTCCTGTGCTTGAGCAGCAGCGCGCAGCCTTGTAGCCATCGGCGCGCCGTCTTGTGGCGCACAAAATTAGCAATGCACCGCCTTCTGCCGCGTAACATTAACAGCGCGCTGCCTTATGCCGCCCAACATGGGCATGCCCCTTAAAATAATGCCTCAGCCAGCTGTCTTCAATGGGCACTGTGGGGAATTGAACCCATGATGCCTGCACAAGTGGTCAGTGTCTTAACCATTGTGCTATGGCTCCATTCCTGCTATTTGCACATCAGCGCGCCACTTATCCCTCCCACTATTGGGCTGCCCCCTCACACATCAGCGCGACGCCTTCTGCCCACAGGCTCGCCGCCTTCTGTTGCCCCATTTTATCAGCGCGCCGCCATCTGCCGCCCACAATGAACAGTGCGCCGCTTCATGCCGTATAAAAAAAGAGTGCGCCGCCTTCTGCCGCCCATAATCAATATACCTCCTACACCACTTTTGCCCATAAAAGTTGATGCCTCAGCTGGTCTTTTTCATTGAGCGCAATGGGGGTTTGAACCCCTGGCCCCTGCACCATAGGTCAGTGTCTTCACCGTTGTACTACGGCTCTGTTGTTTGGTTATGAAGCAGCGCCCCACTTAGCCTTCCCACACGCTAATGTGGGCCCTGCACATTTGCGCGACGCACACACGTACGGTCCGTTTTTTTTCTTTTTTCTGCCTGGCCCGCCCACTCCTTATATGGCACCAGCACACTAACGGGAACCCGCACAGCAACGGTGTTTAGTAAACATGCCCCTTAGTTTGTAAAGCACTTTGAAGATCTAGTGGTGGTTATTAAGAAACTAAAGTAAACCATAGCTTGAAATTCAGTACAGCCTGTGCCATACAGTCAGGTACATGGATGTGGAAACCCTCCCCCATCCCAAATAATCATAAAGCAAACTATTTCTAAAAAATGGAGAGAGTGCTGCTTTATAGATCTTACAGAAAGCATTCTCATGGGATGATTCACTTTCCACAGGGCTAAGAAAATACTTTCCCATCTCATAAGACATTTCAGGCACAAAATGACGCCGGTCTCCTAGTGAGAAAGAGAGTATCTGGGAATCTCTCCTAACCATTTGGCTTACAGACCCCATGGATGGCATAAGATGAGTCCAGGGGAGTGAGAGGCGGCTTGGAGGGTGCTTCAATTTTTAAGTTTGGGGACACCAATCCAGTTTTATGGGTGGGGAGAGGGGGCCCTGGCTCTTGAATTTTCGTTTGTTTTTCCGTTTTGTAAATGAAACACACACAAAAAAAGGAAAACATTCAAGTAAATAGAAACAAAATAAATTATGTGTACATCCCTATTGCTATATCGCTCATTAACTCAGGCCCATTGCATGTCCCTTCCTGGGTAATGGAGCAAATTACTTACCAGGAATCATTTGAATAGTCTCAAGTTAAGGTCATTATTATGGATGTTCACAGGGCAAAGATTTTTGGTTCATTTAGGCCATTTTTCCCAATTTTCATTACATACAAATTTTTAAACATGGATTAAAATATTTTAACATGCACTAATTGAGTTAACATGCGCTAATTCATAGATTAATGTGCATGCGATCATGAATATGCACTAAATTCCATTCCCAACAAGAGAGAAAACGTGCAGATAACAGAATAGAAACTGTTAAGCATATTTGCAAAACAGGGCTTTTTGGTCATAGACACAGAAGGCAATCTTGCTCCTTGAAAACAGAACTCCCCGGCTTTGGAATGTGCAACCACCATGACAATGCCGTGATTAAAGATGGAAAAACCCCTGGGTCTGCTTGAATTATTGGCGCTATTTGGTTTGGAAGTGGGCAGCGGCAGGGACCTGATGTGAATTAAACTCACATAAAGCATTTTCCCTGACACCTGAAAATGTGAGTCGGAAACAGAAGTGCTTTCTGCCTTTTTTCCTTTTGGACAACAAGATGCATAGCTTCCCAGTTTCTGACTGGAATTAATCATCCTTGCAAGAAAGCCCCATTCTATTATGAAGGAAATTCAAAAGCAGAAGGACCATGGCAAAAGAAATTAAGGTTGAATATTTAATAGGGACAAAGGGGGCGTTCCCAAGAACTTAGAAGACCTCGCCCAATCTCAGAAATATCCCGAACCTTGTCAAAGGTTTTACTGTACCTGCTGCAGCCATGAATAGACATTTGAAAAGTGCTCATTTTGTCAGGGAAACATCCTGAGGGGGGTGGAGAAAGAGAGACACTTATATCCCCTTTAATGAATACTGATGGGAAATGAGGGCTCATGCTTTCATTTTGCCACACCTCTGGATGCTCCTATATGCAACCTTGCTTGAGATGGATGTCCCGCCCTACAATTTGTAGTGGGGACGGTTATGTGGATGCCAGCATGATAGTCTACATCAAGGATGTCTATGTTTCTGAAGTCCGGCTGAGACATAGACATGCCTGACGCTTTCTTGCATGTTTTGCCCTGGACATCCCAGTTTGCATTTGGACACCCCTTCTAAAATGTTATGTCTCGGGACCAAAATATGCTCAAAGTAATTCCTCTTATTTTGCAGGCAATAGTATACAGATGAAAATCCACCTATGTACTTTTTAACCACAAAGCAGGACTGAATTTCCAAAAATTCCAATCTACATGCATAACCCAATAAGTTACAGGTATGGGTCCTTTGAGATGAGTTGCTCACTTCATGAGGCCACTTGTGCTTTTAAAAGATTTCACCTAACTTGTTTGTCAACCTTAATCTCTAGGCATATAAGGCAGCTAATATGGTGGTCACATTATGAACAAGACCAGATGAGTTGATTTTGGGGAACAATAGGGGCAGTGGTGTCCCGAAAATATTGTTCCAAAGAGGGCCTGCTGCAGATGAGGCAAGGATAGGCAGCTTCTCCAAAATAAACACAACAGACAATGTCAGCTGGGAGACATATAATTCCCATGACTCCCCCCCCCCCCCACACACACACACACCCCAGCTGCTCTTTGCAAACAGAATTGGTACTGAACCTTGTCTCAGAAAAACATCACAAATAAACAGTTACAGGCATGGACATAGCTGACTTCCTGGACCGCCGTGACGCATTATGCTCTGAACTTATTCTAACTGCATATGCTCGGAAAGTTACAGGATATTTTTGTTACAATGGTTCATTTGAGCTACTCTAGGCCAATATAGAACCACCATCCATTATTACATGGCAGATAAGAAGTTTGTTCATATTTTGTCATCCTCAACACAAGCAGACTCTAAGACCTTTAATTACAGCTGTGTAAACTGGACAAAGGAATTTTTCTGAGGTCACGCAGAGTGTGGCAGAGAAGAGAGGGGACTCAGAACTGAATGAGAAATGAGGATGGCACATAAGGACTGCTTGACTCACTCGTCTACTTGTGAGTGTCTTCATCCTGTGCAGATGCAGACCCTACTCTCTCTCCAGTCTTCCTCTCTTGCCTGTCCACTAAGGTCTTCTGTATGGCTGTCTCAAACATGTTTGAGTACTATTACTGTTTTGACTCTTATCTTCGAAGGTGAAAGCCTATTCTAGAAGTTCACTACTCTCTCAGTGAAAAAATTAGTTTTTCACATTCTTTTAAAACCTCTCTTAAAACCACACCTCATCCACTCATCGGTGAAGTCAAACTTGCTTATCTAGTAGGAGATGATTGATTCCTGGGGTAAAACTACCACTAGGGGCCAAAGCCACCATTTTGAAGCTAAACTGGTGGACTGCTCTTGCCCTAGCCCCTCTAGACACCAGGGATTCCCCCAGGTGGGTGGGAGGAGTGTCAGGGTATGGTAATGACAGAGGTCTGTGCTGGGACATGAAGGGTTGGGCTTCCCTGCCAAAGCTGTAGATTTTTTTTTAAATTACAGGGCCTGGGAGCTGTTGTGCTACCAGACTGCCAGTTGAGTGACTACATGACTGCACTTAAGGCCACTTCTTGAGGTAACAATAGGCTCAGCTGCACTATCAGCAGTCATACCTACCTGCCACCGGCCTCCAAACCCATTCTTGACCCTGACCCCTCTTCAATCCTGTCCAAACCCATGTTAACAACTTAGTGTGTTTTTTTAAACCACAGAACCATTTTAGAAAGGTGCAAATTTACATGTGTCAGGCACGATCATATCTATGTCGAATGGGGAGGCGTGGCAGAGGAGTGCATGGGGTGTCTGTAAAAGATCAACGCGTACGTTCAATTTTGGAATAGCACCACCCATTTATGACTGCTGGAAGATACAATCATGTCTATATCTGCTCCCAGGTACAAATAGGCATTTGCACCAGAGTAGAGGAACATTGCAGCTACAAATCGAAAGCTGAGAGGTGAGCCATCCACACTTGGCACCTTTTTCCCACTGCTGATTGCTTCCTTTACTAGCACTGCCTGCTACCCCGGCATTATCTTTCTCATGGACCCTCCTCCTCCTAGCCTAGTCAGTTGCAACCAAGTCAATACACAGCCACATGATTGCTCAGCTCCTCTCCAAGGCATTATCACAGTTGTTAAGTGCCGTCGAGTCGGTGTCAACTCATGACGATCCACTGGATAGTTGTCCTAAATTGTGTTTGGTCTTCAGTCAGGTGGCTCATTGTTGAAAGACTGGCACCCGTAGCTGCTGTTATTGTATTGATCCATCTCATTGCTGACCTTCTTCTTTTGCATTGACCTTCTACTTTGCCAAGCATGATGTCTTTCTCTAATGATCTCTTTCTTCGCATGATGTGTCCAAAGAATAAAAGTCGAAGCCTTGTCATCTGAGCTCCTAAAAAAACTTAGGTTTGATCTCCTCTAGTACTGACTAGTTTGTTCTTCGGGCAGTCTATGGTATACACAATATTCGTCTCCAGCACCATAATTCAAAGTCATCAATTTTCTTCCTGTCTATCTTTTTCACTGTCCAACATTCGCATCCATATGTCGTTATTGAAAATGCCATGTCTTGAACAAGTCAAATATTTGTATGGAGAGAGATATCTCTGCTCTTGAGATTCTTATCTAGGTCCTTCATAGCCATTCTCCCAAGTGGGTCATCGGATTTCTTGACTGCTTGTTGCTTCTTTATTGATAGTTGATCCAAGTAGGTTAAAGTTGTCTACTATTTCAATTTCTTCTCCATCAATGATGAACCTATTGATTTTTCCAGTTGTCATGATCTTTGTCTACTTTACATTAAGGTGCAGGCCCAGGCAGAGCGACAGTAAAGACCTTTAAATCCAATCTCATTACGGTGCGCCTACGCCTGACAGGCTACGCCAAAGGGCCCTTAGATCAAAGGGTGGCAATCATGATAGTCTTGCCTACACCCACCGTGACTAAGCAGAAACATAAACAAAGAGTCTGCCAGCAAACTGACCTGTTGATCTTGCATGCTAAGCTATTCCTTTGTCCACCTGGACTTCAAGTACTTTGTAATGTGTGTGATCAGTTAGGTAAGAACAGCAGTCTCCATCTTTAAAGTCCTTGCCAGATAATATTAAGCTTGTCTCCCCCCCTGCTTCCATAATACCTCCTGGGAATTCTTGAATTTACAGTGAACTCAGCACAGTGTAGTTTGCTATTCAAGGTTTGCTCGTCCCGTATTTAATTCCTCACTCTGGTGGAGAGTCACATTTGTATTCTGTGATCCTTATTAATGAGATTTCCACCTAATTCTGATTACTCCTTTTTGCCTTTAACACTGTACTTAGTTGTGGCACTTTTCCTCAATTCTAGCAGCAGAATAGTTTGTGTAGAATTATAATCATTATCCATCTAGACTTATCATGAAGACATACCTCTGGTGTTTCTACAGCTTGTTACTTATCCTCTGTCTCATTATTCAGAATTACTCACACCTATCTGCACTCAATCACCATCAAAGCATACCAATAATTTATAGCCAGACCCGTTATAGCCCCACCCTAGTGGGTCATAAAACAATAAATGGATTTAAACGCAATACTGACAGACTAATCTATGTTAATCCTCATTGACGACTCCCTCACCACACTCTCTCAGCTAACTCTAATGCAATGATGATTAGATATTATCTTACCAATGCAAGATCTATTTGGAATAAAATACCAGTTATCCTAGATCTCATTAATAATAACAATCCTGATGGTATGTGCATTACGGAAACATGGCTTCCAGAATCAGATATAGTATTAGCCAATCAGCTTAGGATCCCTGGATACAAGCTATTCCATTGTTCCATGGTTATGAAGCATGGAGTAGGTGTCCTCAAATTTATAAAAAATGAACTTAAAGCTTCTCTCCTCCTAACTAAGAATATTGAAGGTATGGACATTCTCATTATAGAGAATAAACATCTATCTTTCTGCCTACTATACAGGCTCCTGACTTCTAACCCTCACCACAATCATAGAAACTGTCTGCGTTTCTTCAATAAAAAAGCCTCTAATCTTGCTAGGTAACTTTAACCTAGCCGCTGTGCACAATGTACATGCTTTGACCTTTCTCAATTCTGTCTGATATGGACTATCAAAGATAATAAATGTTCCTACTCACAACAAAGGTAACACCTTAGATTTAGTGGGCCTGATATTTATTTGGACAGGCTATGCACCGCCTCGGCGCATAGCCCTGCCCTCTGACCTCTAAACCTGGATATTCAATGCCATGGTGATGGCATTGAATATCTGGGTTTGGCGCCAAGTGGAGTCACCTACAGAGCCTAACCAGGTAGTGGTGATATTGGACTGCTACCTGGATTGCATCTGCGGCTAGAACTAGGCGAGCCAAAAGCTCATCTAGTTTTAGGCACGGATCGCTAACCGGCTAGTGGTCCAATATCACTGCTACCCAGTTACTGGCAATCTCCACCCCAGAATGCCCCCAACACACCCCGATGCTAACCGGATAGCATCAGGTGCATAGCGGACACAGACAGGGATATTCAATGGCACTAACCATGTAGGTGCCATCGAATGTTCCCGTTTAAGGCATTTACATGGTTTACTGGGCTGTAAACCATGTAAATGCCTTTCAAATATTGGGCTCAGTATTCCTGCCTAATGATTTTTGTCATCATTATCAATTTTCACTTCTACAAGCACTACAAGTCCCATGATCTGATCACTACTTAATAAAGTTACATTTCCATCCCAGCTCCCTATTTCATTACCAAATAATAGGGATTATCCATCCAGATGATATAAGACATTTGAAAAGGATGGCTTCTTAAATGATATCCTTCCTTGGATGGACCTTGCATCAACAGATTTAGATACTATCATAGCAAACTGGAATACAATATCCAGTGCTGCTACTGCACCCATCTCTTATTACAGAAGGAGACAAAAATGTTCTGAAGACTGGTACACTCAAGAGCTAAAAAGAAAGAAAACTTTAAGGAAGATTGTGCGTACCTGGAGAGTCACTAAATCTATAGAAGACAGAACGCTTTATATAAATACATTTCAACATTACAAAGATTCTCTTAACAGGAAGAAGGAATGCCATACTAATATTCTCACCAAATCTCTCAATCGCCTTAGAGAGCTCTTTGAATTTGTGAAAACCCATGCCCCTAATGCAGATATAAATAATTTCACCATCAACCCGCAAGCTCTAGCTAACCATTACATGAATAAGTTAAAGCTATCAACTTCAGACACCGGTTTGCTCCCAAACACCAAATTGATATCCCCTGTAACATGACTGACATTCCATCAGGTCAATCTAGAATACTTAAATAATATAATATCCAAAATTAATATGACAACATCTAGTCTAGATCCTTGCCCAGTTGATTGGCTATAAGCATTTCAAGCAGAACTATGTTCAATCATCCTCCAAATGGTTTACTTATCTTTGAAACAAGGCGTCATGCTATTAACACTAAAGCAAGCGATTATCTGTCCTATTTTAAAACATAATTTCATGGATAAAGCTAGCCCTAACTTATATAGGCCAATTTTCAGCTTCCCGTTCTTGGCCAACTTCATGCAAATCATGCAAATCCAACTTCGGGACTATATACTGATCTGAATTCACTACTAGACGAACATCAATATGGATTCAGGCCAAATCATGGTCTAGAGACTCTTCTATTAGCTCTCTTTGATAAGCTGATCCTAGGAATAGACAATTCAAAACAAGGTTTTATCCTTGTATTTTTAGACATTGCTTTAGCATTTAACAGTATCAGTCATAGGGGTATGTTTACTAAACCGTCTTAATGTTACCGGCGTTAGTTGCAGTCTTACTGTGACGAATGCCATATTAGGTAGTGGGCGTTCCGGTCTTAAGGTAGCATTTCGGGTTATCACGCGATAAAGTCACTTATCGTGCGATAATACCGCCGCTGCGCCGTTAGCGCCGTTTAGTAAACATACCCCATAGTCTACTGCTTTCAAGACTCCATCAAATAGGGATTCGGGGCACCATTTTTCAGTGGTTCTAGTCTTATCTTTCTGACTGTACTCAACAAGTCAAAATTATTTGACAGACATCTAAACCATACAAACAAGAGCAAGGCATACCACAAGGTTCTGCCCTCTCAGCCTATCTGTAATATCTTCAAAGATTTTGAAGTAGGATATCATATCTATTCGGATGATATAGGGGCTTGTTTACAAAGCTGCGGTAGCGGTTCGCGATCGTTATCGGAGCCTCGGCCCCATTGAAATCAATGATTTCAATGGGGCCGCGGCTCCGATAACGATCACGAATCACTACCGCGGCTTTGTAAACAAGCCCCATAATGTTTTATCTTCCCTTTGACACTGCAAATCCCATTCTCCATCTGATTACATCTTGTTTCAG
The DNA here is from genome assembly GCA_033557465.1 of Ichthyophis bannanicus. NCBI lineage: Eukaryota > Metazoa > Chordata > Amphibia > Gymnophiona > Ichthyophiidae > Ichthyophis > Ichthyophis bannanicus. The sequence continues at coordinate 183,319,183 of CM066041.1, read as the reverse complement.
TGAGGCATTAAAGTGGCTTAACACACATAACCTAAAAATTAACTATAAAAAAACTGTGGTACTATATGTAACACAGAACCATGACTTTACTCTCACCCCCTCTCCCCCCTACCCCCTTCCCCAAAGGCTACACCTTAGAGAAACTGACCTAGAAGTTAAAAAAAAAAGGTTTTTATGTATAGCTTATTTTTATGCCACCTTTCTACTATTCAAAGCAGTTTACAGTGAATTAACAAATTAACAGGTCCATGAGGCATGCTCTTGTACAAGGAACTGGAGCAATATAACAAAATAACAGTATAACTACATAACAGCAGGTTGAGCTATTGACAGTGTTGTTGCAGGAGAGAGATAGCTAGTATTCAACATTGGATCATTGAGACAGTATATATGTCTAATGCATTGGATTGGAGGATTTTAATAGTAAGAAGTTATGAAAAATGAAGTGAAATATCTTGGTGTTACTCTAGATCAGACTCTCAGCATGGCCATGCACATAAAATTAACTACCAGCACAATCTACTATAAGCTTAGGATGATTCAGCAACTGAGACACTGCTCTCAAGCTATGACTTCAGATCAGTGCTCCAGGCAATGATCACTCCACACTTTGATTATTGTAATAACATTCTACAGGGCCTCCTTAAACAAGCACTAAATCAGTTACAGATGGCCCAACATGTTGCTGTACATATCACTTGGAAGGCCCCTATCACTGATCACATCATACCCATACTATACAATTTACACTGGTTGCCAATTCAAAGATGTATTAAATACAAATCACTAATGACCACATTTAAACTTTTAAGGAATATAGCTCCATAACACCTCACTTCTCTGATTAACAAACTTTCAAATGAGCAAACAAGAAGAGGATGCACACAGAACACTCTAAGGGGTATGTTTACTAACCGTCTTAACGTCGCAGCGGTGGTATTATCGCGCGATAACGTGGCGGTGGCGTTAAGGCACACTAACGCTGTGAAATCCTGGTCTGAAGGGTGAAGGCTTCCCAGAGGGCAGAGAGAAGGGGTCAATGGACGGAGAGTGGGCGGAGAGTGGGCAGGGAGAGGCTCCAGGCACACTAACGCTGTGAAATTCGGGTCTGAACACTAACACCAGTGAAACCCTCGCGTTAGGCACATTTGCTGGAAAGAGAAACCATTTCAGTCAGCAATGTGCAGTAAAGGCAGGGAAACCCAGAAAAGTGATAGTTGTGATATATGTGCAGGAACCAAAAAGGCAAATAAACATATAAAATGACCAGAACCACATTTAAAATCCCAATAACCAAGCTGGCCAATAGTGATATTAATGATAAACATAAAGCAACACTACTGACAAAGCGTAAAACTTAAGATATCATGTTTGGAAGGGTCTATGCTCTGTCCCCCTACAAAGTGAATGATCCCACATTGAAATAGCGCTGATCAGGGTTTCTGTCATTTAGATTTGGCAGGTTTGTTATGGCGTGCACATGTGCAGAAACAGCAGAGTGGGCACGTAGGAAAGGGCAACTGTACTGATGCTGTAAATGGGATACATGGGGCTACAGGCGGCACATGCCTTGGTCCAGCTGGGGCACAGTGCAGACTAGGCAGATACCTAGGTGGCACATAGAAATGCCGAAACTGTAAAGAAGCAAGACAGCAACTGACAAGGGTCCAACATGGGCACGAGTGTGTGTCCCACAGTGTCACAGGGGATATTACCCAGCAGGTACCCCCAAGGGCACATAACATTGGCAGGCGGTGCCGGTGGAAAGCGCGTATGTCCATGTAGGCCCCCTTATCCGAAATCCCACACCATAGGCAGCTGCCTACTGGCACACTGGATGGCCTGGGACTGCGCACCACCAGCACCACCAGCATAATGGCATGGCAGCATGGTGGCGGAGGGGTGCTGGTGGCGGAGGGGGCAGTGGCATCTGCCCACAGCAGACCATGGCCTAGCCACGTTTAGGTGGGTGCCATGCACTGCAAAAGACAGGGTCTGTCTGATGAATAGTCATGGTATCCCCAGGGAATGATCTGTCCCTGTGGCAACAGTGTGGTGCAGTAGACACAGCCAGTGTATTCAGGAGCAGAAGGTCACAAGTTCAAGTTCAAGTCCCAGCTGTGGCTCCTGCCAACCCCATCCCCATATTTTACCCAGTACTAAACCATGGTAATAAAGATGGAACCTTTATTGCAGATAAATTAAACATGCCTGAAACGCCTATATTTTACCCTACAGTGCACAGACACCATAAACATGTGCAATCCCTAGAGCAGAGTTTCCTAACTGCAGTCCTGGAGGGCCAAACACCATTCAGGGTTCATGCTGACCCTAATAAATATGCCTGTGCTGCATTAGTATGCACTGCCCCCATTGTATGCAAATGTATCTCATGCATATTCATTAGGGACAGCATGAAAACCTGAACAGTGTTTGGCCCACCAGGACCGGAGTTGGGAACCTCTGACCAAGAGCAGCGGCCAACAGGGGCATAAACACCCACACCCACAGGCTCCACTATCCAAAGCCTCATAAAGAGTCAGGCTGATGGGCCCTGCGTGGAGCAGCATCTCCCAATACTGGCACCTACATACCTTAGCAATGCTGTCCTAAACTTGGGAACACGTTCCACATATATCAAAAGGTTGCTATGATTAATGTCAGCTAACAAATCCTAAGTTAAACACAATTTGTTGATAGAGGTTCATCATAGCAACCTTTCTAATATCTGTGGAGTGTGTTTCAGTTATTGATTCTGACAGTGTTTACCACCACGGGGAGTGACCCTAACAGTAGTGAGTACCATAGCAATGCCCGCACTGTGCCCAGGACTGGTGTGGCAGCCAGGGCTGCCACAAACCTCTATATTTGCACAATGCTGGAATAGGTGTGGGAGTGTGTGTCTGTCTATCCAGTGTGTTGTGGCTGCCTACACTTTACTGAGCCCACATTGCTTGCACGGTTTCCAGTGTTAGCCTGCCAATGTGCATAATGAGGAGCAAGGTACTGTGAGTATGGCCCGGACAGGGTGGCATGGGCAGGATGCATCTGTACAGGGTATAGGGCAATGGCTGGGACATTTTAGTGCCCGACCACCACCTGCACGGACAGGGTGACAACAGCATGTCATGCTGGGAGGTCGCTCTCACCCTGACTGAGCAGTGACCATGGCATGGCTAGGTTCCCCCATAGTTCTATACAACATTTTTTTCAAGTGATATTTATGGGTTCTTTTTTCTGGGGCTCAATCACTGACATCCCAGTTTTGGGTGCACACAGTTTCTCCAGGAACATACACTATGTACTAGCTAGCAGACTGTCTATGATTAGGATCTGTATGGCTGCACTACCTTGCAGGGTGCAGCAGGTGCATACTGACTGCCCTCTGCTGGTGAATGTCAGATTGTAGTGGGGGGCAGCTGAGCTGACTGGGCCCACTACCTATCTGCCAGTGGCCGTGGCCCTGTCGCAAATGCAGATCTTCAGCAGCTGTCCGTTCGCCACCAGGACTAGGGTTGCTGGTCCCACAGCCTGTCCTCATGTATCTCCACTGCCCCCCACCCTTGCAAAGGGTGAGATTGTGGGTCTGTTGGGTCAGATCATGTCCCCCACCCTGACCCAGAGGAGGTGGTTTGCTAAGTACATTGTTGCCATGTGAGCCCTGACACACTCCTGCTCCCTAAACTACAGTTTCCCACCTTTTCCTGACCTTATCACCCAACCACATGATTCCTCCCCCTCAAACTTTTGGAGTGATTTTGATCCTCTTACTTTAGAAAATGTATCTAATGTCATAAAAAATTTAAATGCCTCTACCTCTGCCCTTGACCCTTGCCCTGTCCCCTGGATTAAATCTACTAGAAGCGCTCTCAGTCCTTATATTCTGAATATTGTACAAGCATCCCTCCAGACTGGCTCTGTACCACCACTATTGAAGAGTGCCACTATCCGCCCTATCTTAAAAGGTGCAAAACTGGACCCATCCTCTCCTACCTCTTATAGACCCATCTCCAGTATCCCATTCCTGGCTAAGATAACTGAAAAGCTTGTCCAAACTCAACTTCAGAATTATATTGATGAACACTCCCCCCTCGACATATTCCATCATGGTTTCAGAAAGAACCATGGTGTAGAAACCCTTCTTACCTCCCTTCTTGATTCCTTATACCTCCATACCCAGAACCCCTCTCAAGGTTGCCTTCTCATATTCCTTGACTTATCTGCTGCCTTTGACTCCCTCCCTCACCATCAACTCATAAACAGACTCCATGAAATAGGACTGAGAGGCACAACCCTAAACTGATTCCGTTCCTACCTAGATAACAGAACCCAACAAGTTCGCATTGGATACGATACCTCATTACCATTTACATTAAAACAAGGTGTCCCCCAAGGTTCGAGTCTTTCCTCGCTGCTATTCAATATCTTCCTCCAACCAGTCTGTAAGATCTTCCAAAACTATGGTATCCAGTATCAACTATATGCAGATGATATGATGTGCTTCACCCCTTTTAACCTTTCTAATCCTAACTTTTCTAAACTTAGTGAATGCCTAACGAGCCTACAAACTTGGCTTTCCCAACACAACCTCTTAATCAATCAATCCAAAACTGAGGTCCTCCAGATATTTTCCAATCCTGCATATACCCCACCTCTCACCATTACTGTTGGCAATCTCACTCTAACCATAAAAAACCAAGTGAAATATCTTGGAATCATCTTGGATCAGAATCTTTCCTTTACTGACCAAATAAAGAAAACTACTAATATAATATACTCTAAACTCTGTATCCTCCGAAACCATAAACCCCTCTTAAGCCCAAACTCCTTTCATACTGTCTGCCAGGCACTCACTATCCCTATTTTTGACTACTGTAATCATATCTACCATGGCCTTCCTAATAACACTATTCAACCGCTTCAATTAGCTCAGAACACGATAGCTCGACTCATAACTAATAACCCTAGACGTTCCCATATCACACCTGTCCTCTACGATCTCCATTGGCTCCCCATCCAATACAGAATTAAATTTAAGGTTCTTACTCTTACATATAAAATTATTTCCAAAGAATCTGCCCCATGCCTCTCCCCCCTCCTTCTTTCATCCAATAACACAAGACCACACCGCTCTATTACCAAAAACTTACTGACCATCCCTATAGACAAGAGAACCTGCAAACAATCTACTAATAACAGGGCCTTCTCCCTCTATGCCCCTTCCTTCTGGAATACCCTTCCTCCTGAACTTCGGAACTGTTCATCCCACTCTGAGTTCCGTAAGAAGTTAAAAACCCATCTTTTCCTGGAACATTATTCCCTCCCATCTTAGCATTTCACTTGTTACACCCCCTCCTTCTCCTCCTCCATCACTTAAACTCTATTACACTACAGATGTCCCCTCATAATTTCATATGTAAATAGTTGATCTTTGATCGCTGTACATAGTTATTCTTGTTACTATATGTATCCAATGCTATGTTCTATGTATATAGTTATTCTTGTTACTATATATATCCAATGTTATGTTCCCTGTAAACAGTTGAAACACACTGCTATAAACTGTTCTATGTAAACCGTCTTGACTTGTAGAAAAACGGTACATAAAATTTGTTAAACAAAATAAATAAATAAAATAAACAGGTGATCATAGCAAGCATAGTGAATATACACTATGTTGTGTGCATCATGGTCCACAAGAGTCAGACATGACTGGAAATTACAAATGGACATAGAGATCTCCTAAAGGTGTTTGCAACAGATAACTATCACACACTGGCACTGACGGAGACCTGCAGCACAGCCCACCTCAACCAACCCGGGTACTGCGGACCTGGTGCTGACCACTCCACCTCATCCTCAGGGTGAGCACAGAACATGCACATTGGCATGGCCTGTGTGTACTCTGTGCCAGTAACACGCACGGTCATTCCCCCCTACCAAGCTGACGTGCTGTAGAGGTGCATACTCCATCTGGTGAGCAGATGTAGACTGCTGTTCTGCATGTGAATTGCATTATGGGTACTGTTGGTTCTATCCTATCCTGGTAGCCACAGCAGACAGTTTTATGGTGATGTGCACTCTTTCTGTAGCCAGCCATTGGCATGACCACTCCTATAGTGATGTAGCGCAATGGCTAGTGCAATGACTTCTATAGCAGAGGTCATGGGTTCTATTCCTCTCTGTTCCCCTTTTTTTTATGGCTGTCCTACACAACTACGTTTCATTCGTGTAACAGTCATATCTGTGCAGATCTGTGCTGCCGCCACATTATACCCTCATCACTGTTGCCATCCATCGTTCTTTCTGTCTATGTGTGTGTGCCAGCTGTGTGGCGTCCTGCCCTAATGTACAGGCTGCTGCCCCATGTCCTGCACTGGCACACTTTCTGCATTGCGGCTCTCCATGCTTGCCTCTCATGTGTCTGCTCTGCATGGCACTGTTCTCCTCTGTCCTCCTGTCATTGCACTTATCCTGCCACCTCTACCTCCTCTGGTGGACACGTATCCCCATCCTCTGCCACACACTGTCATTGTTGCACTGTACATTACCATCACCCTGTATATCGGTACAGCTGCCCCCGATATGTTTGTCCTCTTTACCTGCTGCCACATGGACTGCACACAGATTTGGCTGGTCCATGAGCTCCGTAATCTACTTCCTTCCATCACTTGTTCATTGCCTTTCCTTGGTGCTCTGTGCAGTGTTATGGTTACATCTGTGTTTGAGCCATACATTTCATGCTTGTGACTTTGGAGCATCTTTGTGCCCCTGGGCACCATCTCCTGTGTCACCTTGGCATCCCTGGGGCATCTTTCGCAGCACCTTAGGATTGGCCAGCTATGGGGCACCTTATATGCTGCCGTGGAGGGTGCCTGCCAACCTTTCCTGCTGCCCTCTGGGGCACATTATGACCTGTCTTGGATGATGTGGTGCTTTATGATGTGCCTTATGGTGCGCCTTAAAAGGTGCATTAGGTTGCAGCACTGGGGTGAGACTTTTTTGGCTGGCAGTGCAAATTGTTGGGATGTGTTTGACTGTTACAAGCAGGAAAAGGGATTGCCTCAGACAGTCTTTTAACTGAGCCCACTGGGGGATCAAACCTATAACCAGTGGATTAGCAGTCAATGTATTAACCATTGTGCTACACCTCTGTTGCTGGGCTAACTGGTCAGCGTGCCTAATTAAGACTAATATGCGTTAACGTACCACGGCTCCCTCTATCACACGATAACGGACTTTATCGCGCGATAATCCGAAATGCTACCTTAAGACCGGAACGCCCACTACCTTATATGGCATTCGTCACAGTAAGACTGCAACTAACGCCGGTAACATTAAGATGGTTTAGTAAACATACCCCTAATAATAAATCCAACCACACTACAAGTAACAGAGCATTTACTTACTTTGTACCTGAACTCTGGAATTCCCTCCTTGAAAAATTAAGATCCATCAATGATCTCTCCACATTTCGTAAGGAAATTAAAACACATCTGTTTGTTGAGCATTTTGGAAATGCTCTAGAACAAGTTGAAATCTATCCAACATACCCTCCCAATTCCCCCACTCTTATCTAGTAAGTGATCTCTTACTTCTTTACATAGCCTGTATGGATTTCAATCACCCTTGTAAATATGCTTATTGTAAATATTTCATGATCAAATCTTATACATATCTCAAACAAACACACCATGGTACCCACCAACTGCACTGCCATATCTCGGTCCACAACACACACACAAAGAGACACTCGCAACCTCCCAAACAAAGAGACAAAACAGACACAAATCAAACCCCAACACCGGCCCTAAGGAAGCACACGTCGCAACAACCTCTTCCACAAAGAAAACATCAATTGAGCTCATAAACGCCAGATCCATCTGCAACAAGATACACACTCTGGTAGACCACATTGAAGAGCGACAGCCAGACATAATATGCATCACAGAGACATGGCTCAACCCTACCGACAGTGTACTACTCAACCAACTAGTACCGAACAACTACTCAGCATACAATTGCCCACGCATCCACAAGCGTGGAGGAGGAGTCCTAATAATAGCAAAAACAGAACTCAAGTTCAAGACACTGAATCTCACAGATACAAAGCAGTGTAACACAATTAGCATCAAGAACAAGAATATTGCAATCTGCCTAACCTACAGAGCACCCCGTGCTCCACCCGACGAACTAGCCTTCATACTCGAAGAAGCCTGTGCCATAACGTCAAACAACAAACCAGCACTACTAATCGGAGACTTCAACCTCAAGTCCGCCAATACAAAAGATGCAGAGGCCTTCCTTCAGGCAATGTCATCACTTCAATTCACACAGATAGTCAATGCACCAACACACAGACTAGGATCATCCCCAGACCTCATCTTCGCATCAAACTACCTAACTTCAAGAGACCTAATCTCTACACCCACCATCACCCCAGTACCATGGTCTGACCATTACTTAATCGAGACAAATCTGCAATCACAAGAAGACTGGACAAGCGAAAGAGCGAACTTCCCACACACACAAAGACGATTCAAGTCCTTTGACAAGGACGAATTCATCCAGGACACAATACAACACTTGAACATTGACTCAGAGGACCTGGAGGAACAAGTTTCCAACTGGAACAATGTCCTAGCTAACGCCGCCAAACCATCCGTTGACAGGACCAAGAAACAACACCACAACAAGAGACAAAACAAACCATGGTACTCAGCAAAAATACGACAGGAAAAGAGGGAGCTCAGGAAAATTGAACGGAGATGGAGAAAAAACAAAACTACTTCCGACCAACATCTTTACCTAACAAAGCAAAAACAATACAATGAACACATCAACCAATCAAAAAGAGAATTCCACATAAACCTGATAAATTCTTCCATCAACAAACCCAGAGAACTTTTCGAAATAGTAAAAACCCTGACAAAAGAACAAGCAGCAGAAAGAGAAATACAAGTGGATCCACAGATATTCGCCGACCACATCAAAGACAAATTTCACTCCACAGAGCGCACAACACCCAGTAGAACCAACAGAACGAACGTCCACCCCAAAACCTGGGGCACATTCCACTCACCCTCAAAAGAGCAGATATCAGACATCATCTCCACAATCAACACAAGCACTGCTCCTACAGACCCTTGCCCAGTGTCATGGGTCAAAGCCACCAAAGCAAGCCTCATACCAAACATTCATAAAATGGTACACAACTCACTCACTCAAGGACTCATGCCACAGCAATTAAAGCTTGCCTCAGTAAGACCAATCACAAAGAAAACTTCTCTCGACAAAAAGGACCCAGCAGCATACCGACCAATCTCCAGCATACCCTTCCTCGCAAAAATAATCGAAAAGACGGTTCAACTACAACTTCAGGAACACATTGACGAACACGGAACTCTCGACGACAACCAACACGGATTTCGTCCCAACCATGGAGTCGAAACTCTCCTGATCTACCTCTTCGACAGCATCATAAGAATAATTGACGACATCAGGAATGGAATTATAATGATCTTCATCGACATCTCCTCAGCGTTCGACACAGTTGATCACAATATACTCCTGGAGAGACTGAAGAACACTGGTATACACGGTACCACTCTAAAATGGTTCCACTCGTACCTAACAGAAAGACAGCTACAGGTCAAAGTGGGACAGGACACCTCCCGGCCCATAAACGTCCAACAAGGAGTACCACAAGGATCCGCACTCTCAGCACTCCTTTTTAACATCTACATCCAACCAATATGCAACATTATGAAAGAGAACAACATCCAATACACAATATACGCAGACGATATAATGGTATACTCCCCGATATCAATCGAAAACCCGGACTTCTCTAAGATAGCAGACTGCCTTACCCAAATGGCGAAGTGGTGCCAAAACAACAATCTAGCTATAAACTACAACAAGACTGAAGCTTTAATCATCACTCGAAACCAAAGCTTCACACACCCACCAAACATAAAGATACAAAGCACCACGATACCGATAAGATCGGAGGTGAGATACCTTGGGGTTACTCTGGACAGTAAACTCAACCTCAAACCACACATAGACAAAACAATCCAAAAAGCATATTACAGGATGCGAATCATCAGGAGACTGAAACCACTCCTCGCTCCAGAACACTTCCGTACAGTCTGTCAAGCACTGATAACCCCAATACTGGACTTCTGCAATCCGATATACCTCGGACTACCAAAACAAGCTCTCAAACCACTACAGCTGGCACAAAACACTGCAGCTCGAATCATATCCGGAGCCGCAAGGCAGGAGCACATCACACCTACACTAAAGGACTTACACTGGCTCCCAATCATTGCTCGCATCAGATACAAGACTATCATAAACCTATTTAAGATAAAAGAACACACATCAGCCAACAGCCTCCACCTGCTCATACAACCGGAAACCAGCGCACGTCCCAGAAGAAGTCAAACACGCAACCGAGTCAGCACCCCAAATGAGTACAAGCACATACGCAAGGACACAACAGACAGAGCTCTCTCCATGGCTGCTCCAACAATATGGAACAATCTACCGGACGATCTAAGGGCAACTCCAGACCTCAAAGACTTCAGAAAACAACTGAAAACCATGCTGTTCATAGAGCACTATGGTCACATCACATAACCTAAGAGAATGGATAACAGCACTCCAATCCTCCCAAACAACTGAATATATATAAAATATGATTCTAGCACCACTGTAAATAGCCCACCCTGTATATAGCTCAAACTAATCAAGCACCCAACACATCCCTCACACAACTAAGTTTTATCCTCACTGCATGTACAACACACACACTTTACCTGATTGCTTGCTGTGATACCACCTTGATTATTAAGATAAGGCGGTTTAGAAATACTGTTAAATAAATAAATAAATAAATAAAAATATTTAAAGTTAGAATTGATTTTGAACCCTATGTTATAACTGTATTTCATGTAACTGGTTTCGTTCTTTGTAAACCTCTTTTGATCTGTGGAAAAGGCGATATAGAAAACTGATGAAATAAAATAAATAAATTTGAAAAGTGCTTGTTGTGGCCATCAAGCATATAGGTAAATACAGAGGCTTTTTTGTGAGCTTCCACGCCACTGCACGTCTCCATTTGCAAAATGGCAGGCCAAGATATGCATATAGCGCTAAATTCATGTGCGCATTCTGAAATACCGTTGCAGACATGTCTATGTTGCTGGTGTCACAGATGTGTATATTTGGCATGTGCAGGTGTCTAAAATTGCCCATTTCCCTGCCCATTTCCCTGCATTTTGATGCCATACACCCCCGTTTCCTTGTCTATTGGTGAAGACATGAACCTTTTAATAGGGCTTAATTCATAGATAAAAAGGATATGGAACTGTGAAGGTGGGGCTGTGGGTGAGGCTGTGGGTGGTCCAGGTACAGAAGTGACATCACATTCAAAACATGCACACACATGACGCTTCGCCTGTCCTCATCCCCTTCCCTGGTATGATCATTTTTTCAACATGGTGATGATGGGGAATGAAGAAGCATTCAAATACCTCAAAAATATAAATAATGCAAAAGAAACAGCCCTTTCATAAGAAATAGTTCTCTAGAGAAAGAGATCACAGTATGAGCCTTCAAGAGGTAGATTCAGAAGAAACATCAGACGATATTTCATCATTAAATGTTGGTATCAGCATCAGCTGCTCCTACTGTCCTGACCTGAGGAAGAAGGTTTTAACATCTGAAAACTAGTCTACAAATGTTTTAAGTTTAGTGCAATCAAAAGGTATCACCTTATTTTCCTTTGTTTTTATTTAACAAGCAGATATAGGGCTTTTCCTGAGAGTCCGCTATACAAAAAAAAAATCTGATTTTGGTGTAATCTTCGTAAAAGGAACATTGGATCGCCAATGTAACACCAATTTTTAAAAAGTGTTCCAGGGGTGATCCGGGAAACTACAGACCGGTGAGCCTCACGTCAGTACCGGGAAAAATGGTAGAAACCATCATAAAGAATAAAATTACTCAGCATGTAGATAGTCATGGCCTAATGGGAGACAGCCAACAAGGCTTTAGACAAGGAAGATCTTGTCTTACTAATCTGTTATGTTTTTTGAAGGTGTGAATAAACAGGTAGACAAAGGTGAGTCGGTTGATATAGTGTATCTGGACTTTCAGAAAGCCTTTGACAGGGTCCCTCATCAGAGACTTTTGGCAAAACTAAAGAGTCATGGGATAGGAGGCAGTGTACTACTGTGGATCAGGATCTGGTTAAAAGATAGAAAGCAGAGGGTAGGGCTAAATGGCCAATTTTCCCAATGGAGAAAGGTGAATAGTGATGTATCCCAGGGATCTGTGCTGGGTCCGCTGCTTTTTGACATATTCATAAATGACCTGGAAAGTGGAATAACAAGTGAGGTTATCAAATTTGCAGATGACACAAAACTATGTAAAGTTGTTAAAACCCAAGAGGATTGTGGAAAATTGCAAGAGGATCTTGATAAATTGGAAGACTGGGCATCAAAATGGCAGATGAAATTTAATGTGGACAAGTGCAAAGTTATGCACCTAGGGAAGAACAACCCAAACTATGGTTACACGATGCAAGGTTCCACATTAGGAACCACCACCCAAGAAAAAGATTTAGGCGTCATTGTGGATAACATGTTAAAACCCTCGGCCCAGTGTGCAGCGGCGGCCAAGAGAGCAAATAGAATGCTAGGTATGATAAGGAAAGGAATGGAAAATAAAACAAAAGATATTATAATGTCTCTGTTATCGTTCCATGGTGAGACCGCACCTTCAATATTGTATGCAATTCTGGTCTCTGTATCTTAAAAAGGATATAGAATTATTAGAAAAGGTTCAGAGAAGAGTCACCAAAATGGTAAAGGGGATGGAAGGATACTCCTATGAAGAAAGGCTAAAAAGGTTAGGGCTCTTTAACCTGGAAAAGAGAGGGCTGAGGGGAGATATGATAGAAGTCTATAAATTAATGAACGGAGTGGAACGGGTAAACGTAGATAGATTGTTTACGTTATCAGAATATAGAAAGACTAGGGGACATGCACTGAAGCTACAGTGTAAACTATTTAAGACTGATAAAAGAAAATATTTTTTCACTCAACGTGTAATCAAACTCTGGAATTTGTTACTGGAGGATGTAGTAAAGGCTGTTAGTGTAGCTGGGTTTAAAAAAGGTTTGAACAAGTTCCTGGAGGAAAGGTCCATAAACCATTATTAAGAAGGGACCCAGGACTTCCGGTGATGCGGTGAGCAAGAGCGGACACGCGCCACTCGAGCTCTGGGCCCCCCTGCTCCTCTGTATTTAAAAAATTGATGTAAAGGCGCCGATTTGAGGTCCTCGACCTCCCCCCCCCCGCTCACCTGTATCAGCCGCACAGCAAAACAAAAGTGTTGGATCCTCCCCCCGCTCTCCGGTGCCGCGGTGAGAGGGACGATCAGTCGACGTCGGATCCAGGCCTATCCCTGTGACGGCTCTGTAGGAGGAGAAGAACCGCCCCCCTCGCTTCAGTGAGCCTGCGGCTGTGAGCCGGTAAGTGGCGGCCAGTAGGAGAGACATCCCCCTGCCTCCCCGAACCGGCGAAATTAGGCGGCCGGCTCTGGTGCTCGGACGCCCCCCTTGCCCCGACGCAGGATCGCAGTGCCGGAAACCGGCGAAGACGTTGGATTGCGCCCCTTGCGCTTCTTCGGGCCGATAGGAGGCCACAGTGCTGCTGCTGCCGGGGCTCAGACCTCTGTGGCCATTGTGGTCGGAAGAAGGGACGAACGGAGCCCCCCCTCCCCCACGATTTCTTAACCCAGAGAGAAGGCAGACTACGGGAGGCCCGGAGGCTTTGGCCCCCTCCCGACCCGGTGCATCAACCACACACTGAGATTGCAGAGTGGTGGCCCTTGGGGGGAGCATCAGGGGTGGTTTGCAGTTTTGCAGTGGTGCTTTGGGGGTTATCCTTCTTCGGAGTGTTCCCTTCACCAGCGTTCTTCTGGAGACAGCTCGCCCCCTGGGGGTATTTCCACCCTTGCCGCCCTCAGGGCTCAGCATTCCTCGGGAGCCTCTTCCTGCTGCTCCTGGGTCTCCGTACTGTTGGCACCACAGGACTGATACTGCAGAGCTCAGGCTTTTTCCTGCCAGCCCGGAGTGCACCCAGGCAGGCGTTCCCACAGCTTGCCTGGCGGGGGAGGAGCCAGGGACCGGAGAGGCCTTGCTTTCTCGTGGCTGCAGAGGGACGCCAGTCAGCGGTGGGTGAGTCCTCGACAGCGGGGGGTCACTAGCAAAGGCAGCAAAGAAGGCGAGAACGCCAAAGGAAGAAGAAGAGATGGCGGCGGCGACAAAGGGGGGACGCCGAGAAAAAGAGAAAGTGCCCACGCAACACAGAGCGACAGAGCAACCCTCACCGTCAAAGGTAGGGGCCAAAACGGAACTGGCAGATGAAATCTCGCTGGCGGTGGTGGGGGCATTATCCGCACAATTTGAGGACCTGCGAGGCCGGATGGATCTTCTTCAGTCCTCAGTGGAGGCCCTTGGCAGTCGAATGCAAGAGGCAGAACATAGGATAGAGCAAACGGAAGAGAATGTGCTGGAGTTGCAGCAGGAGGTGAACCGCATGAGAACACTGTTACAGGGGCAAGAGGCCAAGCTTGATGACCTAGAAAACAGGTCTCGACGCAATAACTTGCGATTTCTTGGAGTTCCAGATACCATAGAAGACATAGAGCTAAAACCCCATTTGGAAGAACTGGTGAAGCAAATTTTGGAGAATGACGCAGAAGGAGGCCTGGTGCAAATAGAGAGAGAGCACATCGTGTCAGGCCCAAGAGAGTAAATGACAGCCGACCTAGAGTGGTCCTGGAGAGGTTCCTGCGGTTCCCACAAAAGGAGGCGGTGCTGCGGGCGGCGAGAAAGAAGGGATCGATTTCCAAGGACAATGCTAAGCTACGAATAGTACAAGACAACTCGGCGGTCCTGGGCCAACGTCGACGAGACTATGGACCTCTGTGTCAGACACTGATAGATAATAATATTAAATTTATAGTGCAATACCCAGCCCGCTTGATCTTTACCCACGGGGGAGTTCGCAGGACATTTGAATCAGCCACAGCAGCGAAATCATATGTAGAGGAGATACGGAGAGGAGCAGCAGCTGCAACAGAAGTACGACAGTGAGACGTGGAGAGCGAGACCTGGAATGGAAGAGCTATCCGGGAGGAGCTAGAATAAACCATACTGTTCCTGCTGGGAGGAAGAGCTGCCTCCGTTGGGGGGGGTGGTATCAGGGGTTTGAAATTGTTGAACTAAAGTTAACCATTTTGTCTTTCTTGGGTCATATTGTGGGGCTGCGGTTTTGAGGGGTGGGGGAGGGGGAGAGGATGCACATGGAGATGGAGTGAGCCGGGGGAAAGAGCGGGGGGGGGGGTGAACTTAGATGGGCGCACAGAGAACTGTTACAGAAAGAGGAGTGGGGGGGCACCACACGCATCTTGGGGTCAGAAAGGAGGGGGAGAGGAGGTAATAGGTACAGATGAGGGGTTGGAGGAGAGCGGGGAACAGAGGGGGAGAGGGGGGCGAGGGAGGGAAGGTAGCGGGGGTAGCAGAGAGGGGGTGGTGGGGGGGGGGAGATGGAGGGGGGAGGGAGGCGGAGGGAGGGAGGAGGAGAGCAGCTCAAGGGGAGTTATTGGGTCCGGTTTGGGGTACATGCATAACAGAGAGGGAGGACCTCAGGCTGGGGGGGGGGGGGGGCCTTTCCTGCAACAGACGACTTGCTGTGAGGTTTGAGGTATATGGCTATCCAATGACCTGAAGATTATATCCTGGAATGTCTGTGGGATCGGTAACCTTATCAAGCGATATAAAGTGTTGCAAGCCCTAGCGAGGCAGAAATGCGATGTGGCAATGTTACAGGAAACCCACCAGACTGCTGAGGAACATCTTAAATTAAAAAGGGAATGGGTGGGACAGGTGTGGGGGGCACCGGCGATGGGGAGGAAGGGTGGAGTGGTCATTCTGATACACAAGCGAATCAGATTCGTCCAGGAGAGCATGTTTGTGGGGGCCGGGGGAAGATATGTGCTTTTGTATGGGGTATTAGAGGGGAAACCTGTGGTGCTGGGTAACGTGTATAGCCCGAACGTACTGGACCGGTCGCTCTATGCCAGTCTGGGTTCACGGGTGGAGCAGCTGCCGGTTGCCCCCCTGATTTTTGTATACAACAAACAAAAAATGGTCCTGTCTTATAGAGTAATAGTGCCGTTAAGTCAATAAATATAAAGATTACTCCAGTGATGTGAGAATTATTTTTAAATAGTTTCCAACTTTTAAAAGAGACTTGTTAACACAGCCATATAGGTATTAATTTATCATTGGGTCTCAAACTTCAAAGAGCTATGGTAATTGTATTTTTCTACCAACTCGCTCCAAATTGCATCAATGACCCCTTATTTTTCAATTCTTTGTCAATTGTTATGCTGTTTTTGAAATTTTTTGTTTATATTAAAACGTTATAAGATAGTCAGGCTTATCTTTCTTGAAGCAGGAAAATCCCAACGTCAGCCATAGCGCTACTACGTTTCACAAAAACGTTTCTTCAGGGGTAAGACACTGACTTTTTCTTTGATCAGAACTAGGAAACAAGAATAACATTCTCTAGTTAGTATTTTATGTTTCTTATCAAAATACACTGAAGATCATATGCATATACTTCATATCGGAGCGAATATGTCTCAAGGTCCAACTGACTCACCACATAGAATTACCCGCAATGAATGATCAAGCTTCATATAAGAGCGTCGCGCATGTGTTTCAAACTTATCACAGGGAGCCATATTTATTTGTTAATAAAACGGCCAGCCCTGCGGTATCAACCAATCAGGAGCAAAGATTCCAATCAATCTGGGAGTTTAAACCATCCGGTTGAACCGTTTGAAGCTTAAAGATCCAACGTTGCTCTTTGTATATTAGAGTCTTGTCCAGTGATTTTCCACCATTTGCTTTTGAAACTCGTTCTAGGCAAAAACATCGGAGATCGGTAAACATATGGTTATGCATCAAGCAGTGCTCTACAATTGGTGCCGTCACTGTTTTGCAGCGAAGCCTACTGCGATGTTCAGCCAGGCGTGTTTTAAAAGCTCTTAAAGTCTTTCCAACATATATAAGTGGACAGGGGCATTGAATAATGTATACTACTTGAGTAGTAGAGCAATTCGTAGAGTGCTGTAGTGTGTAAGTTTTGCCCTGCTATTGCTTCTTTGCCCTGCTATTGTAGCTTCTATGCAATCCAATGTGACGGATACTTGTAAGGGACACACACGTTGTGGTGAATGCCCTTTTTGTGAAGTGAATTGTGAAATAACTACTTTTAATTGGCGGGGAAAAACTTACACACTACAGCACTCTACGAATTGCTCTACTACTCAAGTAGTATACATTATTCAATGCCCCTGTCCACTTATATATGTTGGAAAGACTTTAAGAGCTTTTAAAACACGCCTGGCTGAACTTCGCAGTAGGCTTTGCTGCAAAACCGTGACGGCACCAATTATAGAGCACTGCTTGATGCATAACCATATGTTTACCGATCTCCGATGTTTTTGCCTAGAACGAGTTTCAAAAGCAAATGGTGGAAAATCACTGGACAAGACTCTAATATACAAAGAGCAACGTTGGATCTTTAAGCTTCAAACGGTTCAACCGGATGGTTTAAACTCCCAGATTGATTGGAATCTTTGCTCCTGATTGGTTGATACCGCAGGGCTGGCCGTTTTATTAACAAATAAATATTGCTCCCTGTGATAAGTTTGAAACACATGCGCGACGCTCTTATATGAAGCTTGATCATTCATTGCGGGTAATTCTATGTGGTGAGTCAGTTGGACCTTGAGACATATTCGCTCCGATATGAAGTATATGCATATGATCTTCAGTGTATTTTGATAAGAAACATAAAATACTAACTAGAGAATGTTATTCTTGTTTCCTAGTTCTGATCAAAGAAAAAGTCAGTGTCTTACCCCTGAAGAAACGTTTTTGTGAAACGTAGTAGCGCTATGGCTGACGTTGGGATTTTCCTGCTTCAAGAAAGATAAGCCTGACTATCTTATAACGTTTTAATATAAACAAAAAATTTCAAAAACAGCATAACAATTGACAAAGAATTGAAAAATAAGGGGTCATCGATGCAATTTGGAGCGAGTTGGTAGAAAAATACAATTACCATAGCTCTTTGAAGTCTGAGACCCAATGATAAATTAATACCTATATGGCTGTGTTAACAAGTCTCTTTTAAAAGTTGGAAACTATTTAAAAATAATTCTCACATCACTGGAGTAATCTTTATATTTATTGACTTAGCCCCCCTGATTTTGGCAGGAGACTTTAATGGAGTCATGGATGCGGAACTAGATACAACTAGATGGGGGGGAGATAGGGCTCGGGTCCACACCGCTAAAGCGTTAGAGAGTCTAGGGTGTAGATTGGGGGTGGTGGACCCTTGGAGGCTGTTGCACCCTTTTGAAAGGGACTATACGCACCAATCACGAGCACATGGATCGAGTGCCCGTATTGATTATGTGTTTGTCTCGGAGAGATCCTTTGCCCAAATAGAAGATGCGCAAGTGGGTCCTATCGAGATATCGGACCATGCGTGGGTTTGGGTGGACATGGTATGGCATGATGTCAGCGCACGGACTCGCATTTGGAGATTTCCTATGGAATTGTACAGGGATGTAGAGTTCCATGCATTTCTAGGGCAGAAGTCGCAAGAATTCGCTGTTCACAATGCTCAACACCAGGAGGACCTGGAGCTTTTCTGGGAAACCGCAAAGGTAGTCCTACGGGGAGACATTATAGGGTATGTCGCAGGAAGCGGAAGATGTTGACACAGCAGATTGTCCGGCTGGAGCAACAGGCGTGTAGAGAGTGGAGAAGGCGGGCGCAGAACCCCTCCTTGGCGAATGGGAGGAAAGTATGGTGAATTCAAACGGCCCTGAATGAGTTGTTGCACCAAAGGGCCAAAAAGTCCTTTTTATATTACAGATTTCAGCTATACCGCTATGGGGATAAGCCGGGTAAGCTCTTGGGGAGATGCCTTAGGCACAGTAGGGGGACTGGCCTGGTTGCGGCGCTGTGGGATAATCGGGGGACGCTGCACAGAGAGAGTAAGGCGATTGCTCAAGTGTTTCGGACTTTCTACCAAAGCTTGTACTCGAGGAGGGGAGGGTCCCAGTCTGCCATGGAAGATTACCTGGGAGACTTGCACCTGCCCCAGTTGGCAGCGGACCAGTGGGCACAATTAGATGCGCCGGTGTCCGATGAGGAGATACAACGGGTTATCCAGCGGGCGAGTTGTTGCAAGGCGCCGGGCCCAGACGGTTTCGGGGCGGAATTTTATAAGTTGTTGGGGGAGAAGCTGGGCCCCTCCCTAGTGGCAGTGTATCATAGGAGAGTGGAGCAAGGGGGATTTGGGTGAGGGGAGAATAACGCGCACATTATACTGATCCCCAAGGCGGGGAAAGATCGTACGCAGGCTGCGTCTTATCGGCCTATCTCCCTGCTGAACTTTGACGCGAAGATACTGGCCAAGGTGCTGGCGGACCGCCTGGCCCCGTTTTTGGGGGAGCTGGTGCATGATTCCCAGGTGGGGTTCGTGAAGGGACGGCACGCAGTGCGTAACCTACGTAAAATTGTGGCCTCGCTGGAGTGGGTACGGAATAGGAAGCTGCAGTCTCTCTTGATCAGTTTCGATGCGGAAAAGGCGTTCGATCAAGTGAACTGGGCATACTTAAAATATTTGCTGCCTCAGTATGGCCTTGGGGTGTCTTTTTGTAATATGGTGGAGCTCTTATACTCGAGGCCTACAGCAAGGGTACTCTGTAATGGCGTGCTATCGGACGGCTTTAGGCTGGAGAGAGGAACGAGGCAGGGATGTCCGCTCTCTCCGCTGCTCTTTGTGCTGTCTCTGGACCCTCTGGTGCGGCGGATTGAGGCGTCCAGGGATATACGCGGTATAGATATAGAGCGGCATACCTTCAAGATGGCTGCATTTGCAGATGACATGCTTGTGCACTTGCTGTCCCCTCAGACGTCGCTGCCTAGTCTATTACAGGAATTCTCTCTCTATGGCAGTTTTGCGGGACTGTGTATTAATATGGAAAAGTCGGAGGCCTTGGATGTGGCGGGGACACTGAGGGGGCAGTGGAGTGGGAGCTTCCCACTTAAGTGGACGGGGGACTCCTTTGTGTACCTGGGGGTGCTATTGACTAGGGAACCGAGAGAGCTATATAGGAAAAATCTAGAACGGGTCTTGGCCCAAATGTGCTCGCAGCTTCAGGCATGGACTCCGCTCCCCCTGTCTCTGTTGGGACGGGTGGCGGCATTGGGGATGGTGATTTTGCCACGGGTGCTTTATTGGTTGCAGACTCTTCCAGTGTGGATATTGAAACGAGACTTAAATTCTATTGACCAAGAGATTCGGAAATTTCTCTGGAGAGGGGCTCGGGCTCGTATACCACTACATAGACTGAGAGGGAGATGGGAACGAGGGGGGATAGGGCTTCCAGACCTGCGGAGTTATGCCCTAGCGTGCCAAGCACGGCATATCGGGGACTGGTTGAGGGATACGGAGGTGTACACCCCACGAGCATTGGAGGAGGCCTTTGTGGCCCCGCAATCCCTGCTAGCGGTGTTGCATTTGGAGAGTAGATACTTGACTGGAGGAGTGACGAGCAGTGAGCTGATTCGCCCAGCACGACAAACGTGGCGATACTTGAATGGACTTTGGGGGGAGACTCCAGCAGTCTCGAGTTGGTTGCCCATACAAGGGAACTGTCGGTTCACCCCTGGATCGGAAACACCAGTGTTTTGGGGATGGAGGAGGCAGGGCATACGGAATATTGGACATGTGATTGATCCAATGGGGCAGTGCAGATCTTTTGAGACTTTGGGCAAGGATTATGGGATAAGCAGCCGGCACTACTTTGCCTATGTCCAACTGCATCACTATATAGCTTTGCTCCCGCAGGCTGCACTCCGGGTGGAAATGGCTGCGCAGATATTGGAGTTTTTTGCACTGGGGGAGGAGGATCCGCCCACAATCGCAAGTTTGAAGAGGCGCATGGATGGGTATGTTAGCCTGCCGGATTATGGGGCGGAAGAGACTTTGTGGGGTCGGGAGTTGAATTTGGTTGTGCCCCCGGGAGCACTTAATAGGGCCTTGGGTAGGATACGCGGATTAGTGGAGGGGGCACGCTGGGGGGAAGTGCAGTTTAAATGCCTAATACGAGCACATTTCTCTCCTAGACGTGCACTACTGTGTCGTCTCACTGAGGAGGGAGGATGCCCAAAATGTTCTTGCCCCTTGGCGGATTTGGGACATATGTGGTGGAGATGTCCGAGGATCTACCAGTATTGGAGAAAGATTGCTGATTATATGAGTACGGTCATATTGCAACAGATTGACTGGACGGCATCGCTTGTGGTGTTAGACCTACTTGGACCACTCCACCCGAAGGGGAGGTGGAAACGCCTGTTAGTTAGGAAGGCATGTCTGGTGGGTAAAGGCCCGATACTTCACCGGTGGAGAGAAGCGGCGAGCCCTACCTTTTGGGAGTGGCGCAATAGCTTCCACCAACTAATGCTTATGGAAAGGAGGGGAGCTAAGGGAAATGCCCATCGCTGGGCTTCATTCCTGTTGGTATGGGAGCCATATATTCAGATGTTGGGCCCCCGGACCCGGAATGAGGTCCTCCGGGTGGGCTAAGGAAGGTCAGAGGAGGATAGGGGAGTATATAGAGCTGTGCGGAACCATGGATAGGCTTCATGCATGTTCCCTTGTGGTAGAGGAAGAGCTGTGGGGGTTGGGGGGTAGTGGGGTGGGGGGGTGGAGGGGGGGAGGTATGATTAAACTGTAAACTTTGCTGTACCTTTCTGTATGATCTGTGGTGACACCCTGGAGCGGGGGATAAGACTCAACCCCTGCAAGGGTTGCCATGTATGTATACTGTTTTGCATGATCTGTATTGTGTGGTTGTGTTTTCAATAAACAGAGTTTTCAAAAAAAAAAAGAAGGGACCCAGGATATCAATGCTTGACCCAGTACAAGACTGTGGAACCTGTGTCTTTTGGGGAAACTGAAAGGTACGTATGACCTAGATTGGCCACTGTTGGAAACAGGATATTGGGCTTGATGGACCTTGGTCTGACCCAGTATGGCATATCTTATGTTCTTATGTTATGTAACCCTCTCCACTATCAAGGCATATTGAGAAGTAATATAAAACCCCACAAAAGTCACTTAGGATCTATACAGCAAATTTACCATACCATAACAGCACTAACTTACACAAGTCACATAACAAGGCCCTATTTAGGAAAAAGCAATAATGTAGTAGACCTTGTTACATCAATACACGTGGAGCCCAATCCCCAAAGGAGCATGTCTGAGCTGTCTGGATGGCTCGGAGCAGAACGGCCCATTACTGTCCAATTCTGCACTATGGGAACAAGACGTTTCCATGGGTGTAGGATCAGGCACTGGGGGATGGCCTTACATGCCCCTTCAATGCCACAGGGACGTCCTCCCAGCGGCACAACCTGCCCATTGCCATTGCGACCCTGGTTTCGCAGTCATTCAACCCTGGCAGGGCAGCCGAGGCCCAGATTAGGCAGTTGGGACTCACTGGACTTGCTGCCCTTGCTGCCAGGGTCTGGCCATTGGATCCAGAGGGGCAGCCAGTGCTTATTCCACCTCGGAGGTGCAGGGGGGCTAGGAGGTGGATACGGTGAAGGCAGATAGTGGGGCTGGTCATGATGTGATGTGTTTGGAATGGTGGTATAGCAAGTCACTAATAAATATACATACATCTACATATAAAGTGGCATTTTAGAAAGGACATTTAAATACTACCTAGGACTTCCAAGTCAAAACATGTGAAACTCCAAGGGAGGCTCAGCAGAGAAGGTGAGCATGTGTAAATGCATTCTAAAATCGACCTCTCTCCATCCTGAAAAGCAGGGTGTAATGGGGTGGAACAGTGTTCTGGCACTTCTTGCACCTCCAAAGGAAGTAACATGGCAGTGGTAAGGAAGAAAGCACGTAGCTGTTGAGTGCGCACACGCCTCCAAGGCTCTGCTAGTCCTGCCCCCTCCGACAAATGCTTCCTGTTTCTGAAGGGGCAGGTGGCGCACAAAAGCTCGATGGCCCCGTGCCTTCTCTCTCTTTTGCCACTGCCGCATGTCCAGGGAAGCAGAAGTGGCATGACAGGCAGCAAAGAGAAGAGAAATTAACACCTGATCAGTGTTGGGGCAGAGAAGAGGAAAGTCTGCATTGGGTGAGAGCAGAAACTGGCTGAGAGGAGAAAGGAGGGGATGTTGGGCACAGTGAAAAGAGAGATGCTGAATCAATATGGGAGACCAAAATAAGAGGTACTGGGGGGAGGAAGATGCTGACTTGGGGAAGGGGAAAAGAAAGGGGAGATGCTGGATTAAAAGGAGGGGGCAGTTGAGAATAGGGGAGCAGAGAGAGACCCAACGGGCAGATAAAAGACCCAGAGGAATTCTGGGAGGGAGGGGATTGAGTGGTTGAGGTACAGTAAAAATGCTGGACATGGGGGGGGGGGGGTAGGAAGGTAAAAGATGCTGGACCAGGGGGAAGGATATGCCAAGACACAAGGGATAATGAATGTAAGAGGGGGAATGCTGGACATATGGGGAATAGGGAGATAGGGCAGATACTGGGTATTGGGGGAGGAGAATGGAGAGAGAGGGTGATGCCGGGCATTAGTTGCAGTGAGGAATGGAAAGGAAATCCATCCGATTCAAAAGGATAGAGCGCATAGACCCACATAAGTAACTCATAGAGCTAGATCAGAGAAGCCAGCAGACCATTTGCCCTAAACAGAACCTCAAACCCATCATAGACCCAAAAGTCAATGCAAAAGCAGTCAGAATAGTTATCATAAATGACCAAGGTAATTGTCTGATGAATATTTAATGTGAGTTTTCACTAACAGCTGAGTTACAATCTGGAGTTATAAAGATGTATATTAGCTTTCCTGCTCTTACCTCTGTCCTACCTACCAGTAGCACAGGTGGCCACAACACCACAGATATGTCAAAAACCTGCTGATAAATTTGAGGCAGGTCAGCCTTACCATTAGCCAGACTAGGTGCAGCAAAATTCAGGGGGCAGCAGTTCCTTAAACCCTCTCCTCATCCTCAGTAGTCCAGCTTTTCTCCTTCCTTATTTCCCCCCGCCATGTCCAGGATTGCGGTCCTCTTTATTTATTTAATTTTTTTATTTGTTACATTTCTATACCACCCCTTCCAGAGATCAGGGGTGGTTTACAAGAAACCAAAAACATGTTACATGGAACAGAAGTAAACTTTTTTTTACATAGAACAGAAAATAAATTTTTTACATAAAACTTGGTTTGAGGGTAGGAATAGTGATTTGGGGGTTTAGGAATGTACTAGGTAGGGTTTAACTATATACAGGAAGTCTTATGTCTGTGTGGACGGTTTTTTTCCTTAGACAGCTCTTGTTCTGGTTGTGTTAGTCGATGGGCTGTGTTGGTGGTGTGTGTGTGTTCGGGGGCAGGGCGTTTGCTCCATAGTGCATGGTGAAAAGGTGGGTTTTGAGTTGCTTTCTAAATTCTTTGAGGTCTTTGATTGCGCGGATGTGTAGTGGGAGGGAGTTCCAGATGCTGGGGGCAGAGAATGTGAATGCTCTGGAACTGGTGGCATGTTTTGTTTTGCGGTTGGAGGGCGGGATTGTCAAGGAGTGGAGAGCATTTTTCCTATGGGACTTGGTGCTTTCAGGGGCGAGGATGAGGGTTGAGAGGAAGGATGGAGCAATCTTGTTGGTGAGTTTGAAGGTTGTTACAAGGAGCTTATACCTTATCCGACTTTCTATTGGGAGCCAATGTAGGCCATATAAGAGGGGTGTGATGTGGTCGGTTAGTTTGGCTTTGCAGGTGACTCTCGCGGTGATGTTTTGCATTCGTTGGAGTATGTGAAGGCTCTTTGCTGGGAGACCCTGCAATAGGCTGTTGCAGTAGTCAAAGTGGGGGGTAACGATGGATTGAATGACTGCTCTTTCCTTCCCCTTGCTGCTGCTGTACCTCTGTCTTCCTCCCCAGTCTCCCAGGGCTGCATCTTAATTAAATTCAGAATGGCGGCAGGCCTTAGAGTACTTGCCCGTGCTCAGGGCCAGCAGCATTCTGCCCTCTCTAACACAAACTTCCTGTCAGTGGGGGTGGCTGGTGCAGGCCTTGAGTTCAGGTGATTGCTCTAAGGCCTGCAGCTGCACTGAATTTACTTAAGATACAGTTCTGGGCAGCTCGGAAGACTGAGGTACAGTGGTGACAGCAGCAGGGGGAAGTGAAGAGGGGGCAATCCTGGATATGGTGGGGGGAAGGAAGAGGCAGGGAAGGAAAGATGCTGGATTACTGGGGACAGGGAAGGGAAGGACAGATACTGGACTACTTGGGGGAGAGAAGGGGAAATGTTGGACATGGGGGGAGAGCAGGGGAGATGGCAGGGAATTGGGGGGAGGTAAGCCAGGTAAGGGTAGATGTTGGGCATGCACGTGTGTGTGTATGGCTGAAAGGTTTGCCTGAGGTGTCAGATATCTCTAGGCCGGCTCTGATTTTAGCTTAGGTCTCTCTATGCCCTGCTCATTTTTCTAAAATTCTTTCTTTCCCCACTATTTGCACATCTGTGACTCTGGTGTCTAGGCCAAAGGAAGGATACACAGCTGAGTCAGAGATCCAAGCCAAGAAACAAACAAGAAATATTCATATCAGACAGCCTACAGCTGCACATCTTTGCAAAGGAAAAGGCCAAGGCCCTCATCCCTTCAAACACAAATGTGAATGTATAGAACATACTAAACATTCCTTCTGGTCTCCTCTTCTCTGGTTAAAGGACCAGTGGCATTTATTTCCTATCCAGAGTAATATGGGAAGAAAGGGGAAGAGCTTTATCTTTTGAATTGTTGCTAAACCTTTAGTTGATGCCTAGTAACTTGCCCTTGAATGCACTCAAGAGTCATGTCTGTTGAGAGACATACGACGCTGTTAAAAAATGACTGCGATGCCCAGAACATTCCAGAAGAGTCGGGCCTAAGCAAAGGCACCATGATGGTGGGCACCACATCACTGGTGAAAGGGTGAAACACTGATTCAGTTATTTCATTGGAGACAGATGCTTATGAAAAACTCCACCCGTTTTTAACAAGTTGTGTTCAAAAATACTTTCCTCTGCTGCTGAAGTGAACTGGCAAGTGACTCTTCAGTGATGCGCATAAATCCCTCACCGTGAATCATAACCACACAGTCGGAAGAAACTGCGCTTGAAGTTCTGTATACCAGCTATCAGGGCACAGAGCACCTAATTTAATTGTGTCACTCTCGGAGCCATGTGATGCTTATCCTATTAGTATACCCTGGAAAGAATAAAACCTAGTACCATTTCCAAAAAAAAAAGTTCTGAACCAAGAAAACTTCAACAATAGTCTGTCAGCCATAATTTACTTGATTAATGTGCAGTGTTTAAGCTTCACTGAGCAGCCTGAATCCCCCCAAATTCTGCACTGCAATGCTTTCAGACAACTCAACAAAGAAATTCAGGGATGCACAGTAAATAAAAATTATGTCTTTTGTGCCTTTGGACTGGGGGCCTCCCTTTTATTTGGGAGGACAATAAATTGAGTAACAAATGTGATGTGAAATCAAATGCTTCTATGGGAGCCAAGAAGATGCTTGGCTTTTAGTGGGATGGCCATAGATGTTAATGAATATGCTTCCAGTTATTAAGGAAATGTTTGCAAGATTCCATTCCAAATTTCGGCCACGAAGGAGGTCATTTTCTAAAGTCTTTTCTACTCATATGGGGCCACATACCCACATAAATCTTTATCTTTATTTGTTTCTTTATATACTGCACACACCAAAGGTACCAGAGCGGTTTACAATAGATAAAACTGATTCAGACAGGCTGCTGGAAAGGAAAGAGAATGGAAACAGAACTCAATTAATATGATAGGAAAGGGACAGAAGCAAAGATAAAGAAGAGGCAAAGGAAAGGTAAAAGAGGAGCAGACAAACTGAGGCAGAGAAACCAAGACAGAAGGCTTAAGGGGGGGGGGGGCTGAGGGGAGGGAGGGGGAGGTCGAAGGCAGTGCAGAAGAGGTGAGTTTTTAAGCCGGCCTTAAATTTGGTAAAGGATGGCTCAAGGCAGAGGGCGGGGGGGGGGGGGGGGAGTGAATTGCAGAGCCTGGGGCTGAGGGAAAAAAAGGCAGCGGAACGGGTAGATTCTAGATGGCCAGAGGCAGGGGAGGGGAGGAACATAAGGTTGGCATGGATTGAGCGGAGAGAGTGTTGGGGAGCATGGAGGCGGACCAAGTCGAAGAGGTAGTGAGGGACACCAGTGTGCAGGATCTTATGAACAAAAATGAGTACTTTAAACTAGATCCGGAAAGGTATAGGAAGTCAATGGAGACCGATAAGGAGGGGGGTGACGTGGTCGAAGTGGGAAGCGTGCGTGATGAGCCGAGCAGCAGTGTTTTGGATGAGCTGAAACCTACGCAATTGATAATGGGGGAGTCCGGTGAAACAAACATTACAGTAGTCTAGGCGGGAAAGAACAAGGGAGAGGAGCAGAGTAGTCAGGGAAGAAACGGAGAAACGACAGACAGCACGTAGTTATTTGAGGGAGAAAAAGGAACGTTGAACTACCGAGGAAACTACCGAGGAACTACCAAACAACATAAAACTACACACTTTGGTCTGAAAAGGCGTACTTTGTCAGTTTGTGTAGCCAGCATTACTGTATATCACTATTCATGTAGCAAATGCTCCACTTTAACTATTACGTTATGATTTTATAACAAATGGTGTGGGAAATTACATCACGATATTCTTTAAGATAAGCATTTTGCTGACATAATGGTGTGGTTTTTTTAGATGAAAGTCGTTATAATATTTTCGTGAACTTACCTGCGATTTTCACAATCTCCGGATTGGTCATTGATGCTGCCAGCGCTCTTAACAGTATTTCATGTACTGAAGTCACTATAGCGCTATTGAGTCTGAGACCTTTCCGGAGTTAGTTATCTTTAGTTTATAACTTTTCATTTTAATGGTTTATGAGTACCTGGATACTGTATCCCACACCATTTGTTATAAAATCATAACGTAATAGTTAAAGTGAAGCATTTGCTACATGAATAGTGATCTACTTTTTGCTCTGATAAGGGACCATTGAT
Organism: Ichthyophis bannanicus; assembly: GCA_033557465.1. Taxonomy (NCBI): domain Eukaryota; kingdom Metazoa; phylum Chordata; class Amphibia; order Gymnophiona; family Ichthyophiidae; genus Ichthyophis; species Ichthyophis bannanicus. Next base: position 183,290,915 of record CM066041.1, on the reverse strand, counting down.
TGGGTTGTAGCATTACTGTATAGGCAGAGCATGGGTGAAGTTTGCACGTGCATACATAGATTATAAAATTTCTTAGTCGACATGTATATGCGCATAAAGTACGCATCTTCATTTGCACCTGCTCATGCCTACATTCAAGACGCATTCTCAGCCATATATGATGGTAGTTTATAGATAAGAATGCGACTGCTTGCCTTTATAAAATAATGTCAATGTAGTTGCCTATTTATAAAATGACCCTCTAAGAGGATAATTTTATAAACCACACAGTTAATGCACATTGTCAAGCGTGTATTTGGGGCCTATTTTATAAAGTGAAGTATATGCATATTTAATAAAATAGGGGTGTAAAGACACCTCAATCTAGTCATCTCAATTATGCCTGCTCTACAGAGGCATACATATAATTCCTGTGTCCTAGATTTTACAGAAAGACGTGTACATTATATTATTTTATAACACACACTGGTAAATTTCTGCTGCATCCAAGCTCCGCCCCTGTGCATGCTCAAGAATATATGTGCATAACAAGCATGGAACATTATGTGGCTCCTTTATAGAATAGCCCTCTAATTGGATCATTGATTTGTCCAAGGGATGCTACAGAATAGCAGCTATACCTCTAAGTTATCTATTTAAAGTTACGTGGCAGCTGTCAGAATGAAAATTTACCCCGATATTGCTGCCCATCTTCTTTGGACTTTCCTATACCGTTTATCTTCCAATATATATTCTATATAAAAATGTAAGGAAAAGATTTTCAGATGGAATAATACAAATCAGCTTTTTCTAGCTTCAGTACATGAAATTCTAACAGTTCTGGAGTTGTAAGACATCATGGAACTCAGAGCTGAAGTGACAAATCCATTTTGTAAAAAGGCCCCAAGGGGATATCAGGCATGGGTGTATATTACAGAAAGATAACAAAAGTTCTGCTTTGTCAGTAAAACACAGTGATATTACTATTTTTCTTTAGGCTCCAACTCTCTGGGCTCTGGCCTACATCGTATGTTACTTATCAGAGGTGGCACCCCTCTCCACGAGCCCCATTCACTGAGTCAGTACAAATTTGGTTCTTCGCTTTCAACAGCTTTCAGGCTGCAGATTTCACGAAACTTTGTTTCATTGTTCAGTTGTTCTACAGCTTTCACCCACTATATCCTTCCACACTCTTGGCACTTTGAAAGCTTTATCAGACGTTCATGTATCATGAGCTCTCTTGCCAGAAGAGGAACACTCTTCTTGACTCTTGCTCTTTGGGAAAGAAGATCTTGTAAACTAAAGTGTTAAACATTTATAATTCTTGTCTTTTGGAAGGAAATGACCATCTCTTCAGTTATAGACAAACAATTTATCTTGTATCCTAGAGGGTCCCACTAACTCTGATCAGATTGTTTTCACTTTTTACCTCAGCATTTTAATTTAGGCCAAGTCTATGACTCACCAGAGCATAATAGGTTGGGTTTGCTTCAATGACTCAACCTAGAAGACCCTGGTTACTATGATGTTCAACACCTAGGGTTGTGCGTTGCATATGAAAACTGCAGAGGCCTAAACAAAAAGAACCTTCAAGTGCTTTCTGCATTCAGCACTTTGCTGGCAATTTCAACACCCAGGAAAGATGATCCAATATTGTAATGTTGTTAAATAAAAGATGTGAAAGAGAAAATGCCATTATTGCTGAAATGAAAACATCCCACAAGGTATTATTAAGAAAGGAACATGTCCTACACTTTAGGGATATTATTTTTTTATATTCTGGGCTGACTAGATCAGGACCAAATCACTCTAATCTAATCTTAATGTACTCTGCGAGTATCATGTTTTACTCACGCAAGGACACTGTGTACCTATACCAATATACTAGAATTTCGACATGTACTTGTTTCTGTGCACTGCAAACTTTTACTTTGTAACATATTAGCCTATAAGTGTGCCCGCGTACATGTCACTGTGCATAAGTGCCATAGGGCATGAACATGTGTAGTGCTAGGGCGAAGCATAGGTATCGTCTCTGCTAACATGCGTAAGTCAACTTGTGTTGTGTCAAGTTGCTGATCTAGGGGTGATGAGTTACACTTGTTGTCAAACAGGCACAACTGCCATGCCTAGGTTCCAACGTGTCTGTACACCACTTTATAAAGCAAAGCACGCACACTTTATAAAATAGACCCACACTGTGTCTGCAGTACCACTCATTGCCTGCGCAGGAGTATTCAAAATTAGGGTGTGTCAATTTTGCAGATGTTATATTTTTAAAAAGCACTAGTGAAAAAATGGTACAATTTCATATGGCAAATCGACAACTATCTTTAAATTTTATGTGATGTTATTTACCTACCTGTACGCAAATTACACAAAAATATGCAAATTACTGTTGGAAATAGGACCTGTGTTACATAGCAGATGGCTTACAACAGCTCTAAGGTTCATGAGAATATGGATTTCCAAGCATAATCTGAAAGGAAAGAATCTGAAAATCTTAAGAATGATTGTAGAGTTCTGTTTTGGGGTTTAGTTGGTGAACTGGTTTAATATAAAAATAAATAGCAATTGGACACAAGGTCCCAGGCATCTCCTTTTCCAGCTGCAACTGTTGAAAGACCAGAGTGAAGAAGTAAGGAAGATAGTCATGTCTATAATGAGAAGGTCAGCTTGGTATGGTTACAGCGAGTCTGTTCTGCAAGCTATGTTGTGTAGTGAAGAGGAACAGGAAAGAGGAGAAGCAGTGGAGAATATATTGAAGATCAGAGGTGAAAGAGATGAGAAGACTCAGCTTGGAGACAGCAGTGTGAGACCCAGGAAAACACCATCCATCAACACTGAGGCAACTACACTCACCCAATTACTTGACTGGAGCTCCAGAGTCTCTGAGCCTCCTCTTACCTGTACCATGACAACAGCAGAGATCAAGGAATTTCTGAAGCCGAATCAGGGGTCGGGCTGTGGTGAATGAAGCCCTGAAGTCCAGCAGCTGGCATTGCGGCTCTTCAATGGAGCCATGGTGCCACGGCAACATGACGCCATGGCACCGCTGCTCCATTGAAGAGCTTTGACTGAGTTAGCCGGGAAGGTCCTGTATGTGCAGGCTGGGCTGAATTGCAGTCCCGGCCTGCACGTACAGGGCTGATCGCAATTCTGATCCCACAGGCTAGACTTGCCCCGTGGGATCAGAATTGCGATCCCCTCTGTACGTCCAGCTCAGACCGGGCGTAGAGGGGATCTACATCTGGGACAGAATGAGTCCTTTAGCCCTGCCTGCCGACCCTTAACCCTAATTATTCAATACCGGGGTCATATGCGGCCCCAGCATTGAATATTCCAGGGATTGCCACACTGGACAGCATGATATTGCATGTGCCTTGTTAGCTCCTGCACCTTAAAAATAGGCGAGGATTTTCCTTGCCTATCTTTTAGGCGCAGGTCACTAACCAGGCAGCATGCAGTATCGCCGCTGGCTGATTAGTGATAGTCTCCGCCTCTGCTCCACCCCAGAATGCACCCAACACGCCCTGATGCTAACTGCATAGCATTGGAGCGCATAGGGGAGTAAGAAGGGGATATTCAACAGCACTAACCATGTAAGTGCCATTGAATATCCCCATTTAGGGCATTTACACAGTTTACTGGACTGTAAAGAGTGGTGGGATTCGATCCCAACAAGAACCGGTTTGGATTGATCCCGTCACTGACAGATCCGAGCGGGTGGCAGCACAGCATGTATTTGTGTTGCCAGTGCTGCATGCTCGGGCCGCTGGTGGGCACCGCAGGGCAGCAAATCCCTGATGCCCAGCAGCCCAAGCCCCCCACCCAACAGTGGTTACACAGCATCGGGGGCTTCACCCGATGCCGTGGTTCCCCGATGCCATCAAACCACTGGTGGGTGGGGATCCCCAACAGTGCAGCACTGGCATCAGGATGCCATTTTTGGCCTGGTTTGGCAAATGTGGCCTGTGGCAGGAACTGGTTCATGAGAACCAGCTGAATCCCACCACTGGCTTTCAACCATGTTCATTCCTTTCGAAAATCAGGCCTTTAATGTAGTTCAGTGAATAGGCTCCATAGATCCCTAATTTAGGTTCCTAAACACAGGTGCTTCCCTTTTGTTTTGAATATCGATCTCTCACTTAATAACAGCAGAAAAAGTCCAAATGCCCAGATTGTGACTCTTTATGGCTGCTTTTTAACCCCATGGACAGATGCAAGGCTGATGCAATGTGGTAAGCATGGAAAGCACAGTAGGGCGCACCAATGTTCAAGGGCACCATAGCTGTCAATTTTCATCTTTAGTTCTGCCAACTGAGCAACAGTAATCTATCCCTCCACAGCTGACTGTAGGCATCCCCGAGGCTTTCAGAACTTGTGTGTGGGACTTTCTGTTGTTTATCATCCACGATAAGCAGGAAGTCCTGATTGCAAGTATCAAAAGCGTCATGGATGCCTGCAGTCAGAATTGAACAGCTGGCTGCATGGACACAGATCCCAGTTCAGCAAAGTATCCTTCAGGGGGTTGGCGGCAGCTGAAGCAATGAAGAAGAGGAAGTCTGTCCTTCCCTCCCTTCTGTCACTGCTGCTTCTGTGAGCTGGGCCGGCAGCAGTCACAGCAGCAGAAGCAGTGATAGTGCTGTAGCAAAGTGCAATCAATGAATAAGTCCAGGAGTCGATTGACAGGGTCCAAGTCAGTTTATTGTGCACAAAGGCCTAGTCAGTCAAAGCTTCAAAAGGAACTGAGCAAAGGTTTATACAGAGACATAACTTTTTATACCTCTTTTTCAGTTTGATACATGAGAATTTTCTATTGGTTCCAACTCGATACATGCAAACTTTTCATTGGTCTTACATTCCCTGCACCTGTCCAATTAGAAATCCCTCCGGAGCCTAGCAACCAGCCCCCTCCTTTAGGATTGCTTGAACAATGGTACAGTTCTAATTCTCGTTACTTTTCTACTGCAAGGTTAACCGGCTTCTGGAATGCATATACTGTTACATTTCTGTTCTTTCACACACAAGAGAATAATAGAGGACTTATGAATTCATGAAAACTTCTTATTAAGCATTTTAAAACAGCTTTCTTGTTTTTCACAGATTTTTGGTTCTTTTCTAGCTATAATGGGAGTTAGGATCCAGGCCTAACTTACAAGCCTTTCATAGTAGCAGGCCATGCTAGGCCATAGCCTACCTCATTCTCCCCTTTGATTATTCTCACCCGCAAGTGAGAAAGGGTGAGAATTAAATCACTCATTAGTCAATCAACACATTATACTGGTGTAATGGCATCAGCATTGTGGGGTATAGGGTGATATCGCCACATAGCTAATACTTTCGTAGCTGCCTTCCGCTCTATAGTGTTATCAAGTGATGATGTTATCATGTGTAAGCAAAGGGGTAGGAGACAGGGGAGCAATAAGCACATGGCTAAAATGAATAGTACAATCAACATAAGGGATTTCAGACCACCTATCCAAGAAAACAATGAACCAAACCACCCATCCATCTTTAAACTGTGCCATGTCTGGACAGGCACAAATGTTTGCTCTCTCATCTGGGTGGCTAAATCTTCAACTACATGTCCATTATTATCAATCTGTAAACAACAATTACTTAAGTTCAATTTCCCACATACCCCACCTTCAGCTGCTAACAAATAATCTAAAGCTAAACGATTTTGATAAATGGCTGTGCGCATTTGCGTACTTTGCTTTGCCAAAAGGGTTAGTGCTTTACTGGTTTCATTGGTTATTATTTCAACAACAGCTTGCAAACGTATTATTCGATTAATCATATAAACAGGGGTACGATATCCCCAAGTCCCATCCTGCTCCCAAGTAGCAGGTCCATAGTATGAGATAATTCTTTCTGGGGGCCATTCTTCACCATCCCATTTGTCCCATTGGCCTATTTTCAAGGCCTCCTTCAGCTGTCGACTTCTGTACACAGGATATCCCAGCTGTTCGCCCTGGGACGTCAGTAGAAGGAAAAAGGAAGGTCGTATGGTTCCCAATACACATGCGCCTCCCCAGTGATGAGGAAGTCTGGCATATGCTCGGGTTCCGCAAATCCAGTACAGTCCAGGTGGTGCTTGCCAGGAGTTATATGCTACTAAGTTAGTCCAGATGCTGGCAAGTCTGGGGAATTGGACTAGAGGATTGGAAGGTTCAGTAGCGTTGGCTCCTGACCACCAAGATGTTTTCTTAGTGGTACTGTTGTAATACTTCTGATTGAGACAGACCAGCTGCCCCACTTCCATATTGAACATTGGTCCATAGCGAGAGAAACACAAATTACCCACAATGGAGTGGGCCAATACCCATTCACTTGTAGTATTGTGTATATTAGTCTGATTATATGGAACAGAATAATTCAGTTCTTGTGCCTCCCAGGGCCATTGGTCTCCCATTTTTGTTCCTCCACAAAACATACAGTCTGAAACATGGAGACTAGAAGCAACTGCTCCCGCTAATTCAAGAAATAAGTTCTGTGAGGCAGGCGGGATTTCAAACTCTGATTTCATGGCTTCATAGAAAGAGTGATGTATACGATAGGGTGAGGATACATGGGTGTTGGTGTTTAATCGCAGATATAAAATAGTCCCAGGATCTACACCTCCTCCTGCAATACGCAACCCAAACTTGTATCCTTGCTTCCAGTGGCTAGGGTTGGCTATGAAGAGTTGTAGAGGATTACAGGCACCTTTCTGGCATTTCTTAGGTTCTGGTATGCTGATCTTTGTTAGGCTGCCTTTGCGATGATCGCCGTCTTGTCCCGTCGGTGCATTTTTCCAGGTAGCAAAATATACACATTCCCATTTTGGGCAAAAGTAATCATTTTTAGATGCGATGGTGTAAATAGTGGCTGCAGTACTCTTTCCTGTACATTTTCCCCATCCATAGGCTCCTTCTGGACACATGTATTTATCGTCATGGTAGTAGGCTCACTCCCATGACCCACATCTGTGGTAAGCATTTCTGTTGATGGCATCACAAGCGTCAAAGTTCAAGGTGATAGGTTTGGTGGAGTCAGTAAGGGGTTCTGTTGTATTCAAGATGGCTCCATCTTCATCATTCCAGCGTATCTCAAATGTATAGTATGATGGGTTTTGTCGAGGGGTATAACAAGTCTTACTTCTTCCCTTTGTGCAAACGTTCAGTTCGGTGCCCTTATAAACACACCGGCTGACTGTTCCAGTGCAAGTATAGTAGAAATGATAGAGCAAAGTCTGAGTAATCTTTTGTCCTGTTCGGGTGGTGGTTATGCAAGCTATACAAGGGGGTAGAGCAAAAGGTTTTTCCAGGATTCCCAGGACCACCACTCCCACAAGACAATAGTAGAAGAGCATGATGATTTCAGTCTCTGGAGGTTAGCTGGAAAATTGAGGATAATGAACTGTGCTGAGTTTTCTTCTGTTTCTGTAGTGATGGTCACTTTCGCGTGACGTAGGTGGATACTGATGATTCTCTATAAAGCTGGCTGTCTCCTCAGGGTGAGTCGCAATGGAGTCTCAGGATCATTCACTGACGTCCATTGGCCAGGATCAGGAGCAGCTGCCGGCTTCACTCGACTGTGGTGGATCCAGGGTTCGAACTCTGCAACTTTTACTGTGGTGGGGGTTGACAGGATGACGACATAGGGTCCCTTCCAATGCGGCACCAGCGGGGTTTTTCTCCACTCTTTTACCCACACGGACGTTCCTGGCTTGAAGGGATGCAGAGGCTCGGTCAAGTTGATGGGCAGTCGGTCTTGCACCCACGTTTGGAGTTTCTGCAAAACAGAACCTAAAGCTAATAGTTCTTGTCTAGTTATTTCAGATCCTATCTGCCTCATGTCTCCCTTTATTCCCTGCACTATGGGTGGAGGTCGCCCATACAAAATCTCAAATGGGGAGACACCTAAGGATCTGGTGGGAGCTGAACGTATCCTAAGAAGGGCTATAGGTAGAACTTGGAGCCACTTCAGGTGTGTTTCTTGGCAGAGCTTGGATAACTGAGTTTTCAAGGTTCTATTCATATGCTCTACTTTCCCTGAGCTCTGGGGTCTGTAAGCAGTGTGCAACTTCCATTTTATTCGCAGAGCTTGGGCTAACTGTTGGGTCACTTGGGATACAAATGATGGACCATTGTCTGACCCTATAGTTGATGGTATTCCAAATCGGGGAATGATCTCATGGAGCAATACCCTAGTGACTTCTCGGGCTTTCTCAGTTCGGGTGGAATAGGCTTCTACCCACCCTGAAAATGTGCAAACTAACACTAACATGTAGTGATATCCATTTACATGGGGCATTTCAGCAAAGTCTATCTGTATATCACTCATGGGGGTCACCCCTACTGACTGAACTCTTGGGGGTGGAACAGGACCTTGCTTGGCATTATTTTTGGCACATATCAGGCATTGCTGTGCCACTGAGGCGGTCAGGGATCCTAGCAATGAAATACAGAAATGGGGTCTCAGGGCTTTCTCCATGGCTGTTTTTCCATAATTTGTGGCTTGATGAAAAGCTTGGACAAAGGCTGGCTCTAATGCTTCAGGGATGACTGTAGGACCTGGAGGTGGACTACCTTCTTGGGGTGGCAGCACTATCCAACCTTGTTCTATCAAGACTCCTCCCTCCTTTTCACAATAATAGTCTAACTCTCTTGTAGTGTATCGGGGTGCCCAGGAACTAAGGGGCACAGGGAATAGGGCTGCCTGCATTACAGTATCTTGGGTCCTAACTTGTCCTGTGGTAGCTGCCTTTCGGGCTGTGGCATCTGCAAATCTATTCCCTCGGGCAGTTTCTCCTGCTCCTGCCTGATGACCTTGACAGTGCATGACTACCACTTGTTTGGGGGCCCACACAGCATCTAATAACATCAATATCTCGGGCCCATACCTAATGTCCTTACCCCTGAAGTGATCAACCCTCGCTCTTTATACAAGGCTCCATGTGCGTGCAAAGTAGTGAAGGCATATTTGGAATCTGTGTACACATTTATGCGGAGTCCTTCTCCTAATGTCAGGGCTCTGGTGAGGGCTATCAATTCAGCTTTCTGTGCAGAAGTTCCTGGGGTCAGGGCTGAGGACTCAACTACCAGATCAAGGGTCACCACTGCATATCCAGCACAACGATGTCCATTGATGACCAGACTGCTTCCATCTACAAAGAAAGTCCGTTCTGGGTCCTCTAGAGGGACATCGGTCAAATCAGGGCGACTTGAAAATACAGTGTCCATGGTTTCTAAGCAATTATGATCAGGTGGCCCAGGACCAATTGGAAACAATGTAGCAGGGTTCAGAGCTTGACTAACTTTCAACTGTATCCGAGGGTTTTCACACAACATGCTCTGATACTTCAACATTCGTGCATTGGTTAGCCAGAAGTTTCCTTTGTGTTCCATGAGAGTCAGAACGGAGTGTGGCACTATAACTTGAAGAGTTTGTCCTAGTGTGAGTTTGTCTGCTTCGCCCACCAGGAGGGCTGTTGCTGCAACAGCTCTCAGACAAGGGGGCCATCCTTTTGCAACTACATCCAATTGTTTTGGCAGATAAGCTACTGGTCATTGCCAGGATCCAAGAGATTGGGTCAATACTCCCAATGCGTTTCCTTGTGACTCATGGACAAAAAGATGGAAAGGCTTCTGAACATCTGGGAGACCTAAAGCTGGAGATTACATCAGGGCCTTTTTCAAAGTTTGGAATGCTACATCTTGTTCGGGTCCCCAGTCTAGTGGGGACTTTTCTACTCCTCTGGTGGCTTGGTATAGTGGTTTTGCAATCAGGGCAAATTTGGGGATCCATATGCGACAATATCCCGCGGCCCCCAGGAAGGCTCTTACTTGCCTCCTAGTGGTTGGAATGGGGATATTACATACAGCTTCCTTGCGTTCTGGTCCTAAACGTCGGATCCCACTGGACAACTGGAATCCCAAATACTTGACTTCAGTTTGGCATAGTTGTGCTTTGGCTCTTGAAACTCTGTATCCGGCCTCTTTGAGAAGGTACAAAAGTTCACTAGTGGCTTGTAGGCATTCACCTTCTGAGTTGGTGGCTATGAGCAAGTCATCTACATATTGAAGAAGAACCCTTTTTCCTGGGTCCACTGGGTAACTTGAAAGATCTTGATTTAGGGCAGCACTGAAGAGAGTAGGTGAATTCTTGAATCCTTGGGGTAATATGGTCCAGGTGAGCTGACCCCGCCTTCCTATTGTGGGGTCTTGCCATTCAAAAGCAAATAAGAGTTGACTGGTGGGTGCTAGGCGCACACAGAAAAAGGCATCTTTCAGGTCCAGGATGGTGAAGTGAGTAGCCTCAGCGGGGATCAGTCCCAAGAGAGTATAAGGGTTTGGTACTACTGGGTGTATAGTTTCAACTGCGTCATTTACTCACCTTAGATCTTGTACTGGGCGGTAGTCCCCTGTCCCAGGCTTCTTTACTGAGAGAAGGGGGGTGTTCCAAGGTGAGTGGCATTCCTTGAGAAGTCCGTACTTCAGCAGTTTCATCAAATGGCAGTGGATTCCTTCAATGGCTGGTCGAGGGAGAGGATACTGCTTCACATGCACTGGTTCCGCTCCTGGCTTGAGGGTGACAATGACCGGGGCTATGTTCTTCACTAGGCCAGGTGGATTATCTTCTGCCCATACTTCAGGTGGGGCTATCAAGTTGGTAGGTATACAGGGACTGGTTGACTTTATTGGAGGTGCACTATAGAACCACCACTCTTCTTCTCGGGGAACAGTAAGCACCATTAATCCAGCAGGCTTTGGGTTCACAGTCATTTTCATTTCTCCCCCTTCAGCAAAGGATATTTGGGCCTGGAGCTTGGCAAGCATGTCTCGGCCCAGTAGTGGAATAGGGCACTCAGGCATATACAAGAACTGGTGCGTTTATCTTCTGTCCCCCTAGTTCACACATGCGGTTCTGCAAGAATGGTTTTGTGGCTTTATTTCCAGTGGCTCCTATAATGGTGACAGATCATGAGGACAGTGGAGCTACTGGCTTGGCTACTACTGAATGTTCTGCTCCTGTATCTACCATGAATTCCATGTATTGGTCCCCTATCTTTAAACTGACCATAGGCTCCTTGGGACCCAGGGTGAACTTGGAGCCCGGTCTGGCCTAGTCTTCATCTATGTCATCCAGGTCATAGCCCGTTGCCACTGCCACTCCTTCAAGGGCTTCTTCCCCCTCCTGTTGGAACTGTGTTCGGTTCATTCCTCCTCTCCTTCAAAATCTCCCTCCTGGCCTCCAGGGGCTCCCTCCACCCCTCGCAGGGGCGGAGTCCAGATGCGGGCACTCATTTCTCCAATGTCCTTCTTCCTTGCAGTAGGCGCACTGATTTGCACCTAATTGAGACCTTTCACTTCCGCGGCCTCTTCCACGTCCTCTGGTCCTTTGATTAGGAAAACCTCCTCCACGTCGTTCGGTTATAGCAGCAGCAAGAATATCTGTCTTCTTCATCTTTTGTTCACTTTCTCTGTCTCGTTCATTTTCACGATTCACAAATACTTTCTGAGCGACTTCCATTAACTGAGCTGTGTTCATGCCCGCATATCTATCCAATTTCTGTAATTTTCGCTTTATGTCTCTCTGGGACTGACTAACAAAGGCCGCATTTACCATGCGTAAATTTTCCTGAGCGGCGGGATCATATGGGGTATACAGGGTATACAGCTTCAGACAACCGCTCATGAAAGACCGCTGGGCTCTCATCTGGACCCTGGAGAACTTCCGATACTTTCCCGATATTCATGGCCCTCTGGCCTCCCTTCTTCAGGCCCTGCACTAAGGCCTGGCGAAATCTGGTTAGGGCCACCGCCCCCCTTTCTTCATTCAGGTTCCACCCGGGATCTTCATTGGGATATTCCGCAGCTGCTGCTTGCGGGGGATTTATTTCCCCCCTTTCTACAGGGTTCTCTTCTAACCATTGGAGGGCTGCTTGCCCGATCCGGCCTCACTCCTCAGTGGTGAAGAGGGTGGACAGGAGCTGGCAACAATCGGCCCAGGTAGGCTGATGGGTTTGCATGATGCTAGACATTAATTCTGTTAATTCCTGGGGCTTGGCTGTGTAAGAAGCATAATGCGTTTTCCAGTTTAATAAATCTGTGGTGGAAAAAGGCAGATAAACTAAGCTGGTTGGTCCTGGTGCCATCTGGCCCTGATAATTTAAAACAGGTATTCCAGGCACTTGGCGTAATGGCATTAGGTGCCCTGCTTTCTCCTTCTTCTTGGGAGTTATGCTTCTTAAATCATAAGGCTCCCGGGCACCAGTCTCCTTGGTGGGTGACCCTGAACTGGCAGGAGAGCTTCCGCTTTCTATCTCATCAGAAGACTCGTGTCCCCCTGCTGTGCTTGGGCCTGACCCAGAACTTTCACTCGGGGTAGGGTGCTTCTTAGGCTGTTGCTTCGGTGTTTTCTGCGGCTCCTCATCGGGCTCTACTTCAAGTTGTGGGGCTGTGGGGACTAATTTCTGTGGGTGCCGGGGTAAACTATCTAGACTATCTGAGGACTCTGGGTCAGAATATACAGACGACTGAACTTCCTTAGCCTTTTTGGTTCCCCTAGTAGTAGCTTCAAATATTTTACAGTGCTCCTCATAACAGCGCTTCATCCATGAGGGCTGCTGTTCACATGCACTTAACCAGGAATCTATATAGGTGAACTGGTCAGGATACGCTCTTAGTATGAGCTGATGAAGTCGTAAAATTGTCTCAAAATCAAAGGTGCCCCCTCGGGGCCATGAAGCAGCTAATGCGGGCCACTCCCTTTCACATAGCATTTTTAATCTGGACGGAGTCATTTTTATACCATAATCGCCCGAAAATCCTTTACGGAAATTCTTGATCATACATGCCAACGGAGTGTGCTTGGACTCCGTCCTTCCCATTTTTGTAAACGCCCTACCTACACTTCTACCTACGTACTCAACGTACCTGCGTACATTACGTACCCTACGTCCCTACGTACACGTAATGACATACAAGACAACGAACAATAAGGATAGGTAGTATGGCTGCAGGTAAGGGGTCCGTACAGCCCACAAAACACTGGGGGGGACAAACACCACTCGCTTCCTCCTGTTCGCGACCTGGGCGCGGTCGCCTGGCCAGGAACTGCGCTACTTAGGAGTCTGCTCTCGCTCGGTCTGTATTTCAAGACCTCTCACTCACACATGCAAGCATATTTCAACAAGATATCATATTTCAATATTTCAAGTGCCCAGGTTTTCTTACTAACTGACTATTCCAAACAAGAAGGGTCGATGGCTTCAGCTTCCGCTTTCTTTACGCGGAGCTTACTAGGACCGCCCTTATGGGAGGTGATCAGGCTCCCTTGTCTCGCGTATACGCATGCGAGATTTCCCAGTTAGTCTATACCAAATATACCAAATTAGTCTCGCGCACGCAAGACGTTGTCCCAGGCTGTTCTTTCTGACTAGCAAATACTTCAGAAATGTCTATTCACCGGATCCGTTCCCTGATACCACACCAGTCTCTGAGTTGGAACCTGGACTCCCCGGGTCGGAGGTGTTGGCCAGCTGGACCTGATGGCCCGCTGAGGCAGGTGGAACCCTCTCCGGCACAAAGGGGCCGGCGGCGCCTGAGGTTTCCCCCCGCGGTTGGACAGACACGGTTCCAACCGGGCCAAACCTCAAGGTGAATTACGTGGATTACTCACTTGAATACCATTTACCACTCGCACTTCCCGGCCAATGCACCAAGAGTATGCTGTAGAAAAGTGCAATCAATGAATAAGTCCAGGAGTCGATTGACAGGGTCCAAGTCAGTTTGTTGTGCACAAGGTCCAGTCAGTCAAAGCTTCAAAAGGAACTGAGCAAAAGTTTATACAGAGACATAACTTTTTATACCTCTTTTTCAGTTTGATACATGGTTCCAACTCGATACATGCAAACTTTTCATTGGTCTTACATTCCCTGCACCTGTCCAATTAGAAATCCCTCCGGAGCCTAGCAACCGGCCCCCTCCTTTAGGATTGCTTGAACAATGGTACAGTTCTAAATCTCGTTACTTTTCTACTGCAAGGTTAACTTCGGCTTCTGGAATGCATATACTGTAACATTTCTGTTCTTTCACACACAAGAGAATAATAGAGGACTTTTGAATTCATGAAAACTTCTTATTAAGCATTTTAAAACAGCTTTCTTGTTTTTCACAGATTTTTGGTTCTTTTCTAGCTATAATGGGAGTTAGGATCCAGGCCTAACTTACAAGCCTTTCATAGTAGCAGGCCATGCTAGGCCATAGCCTACCTCATTAGTAGGAAGCAAAGCAGTGCTGCAGAGCCATTGTACTCCATGCTCTCTAAGGTACAGTCCTGTACCGCCCCCAGCAGGAAGTAGCATCAGAGGGGGCGGGACAGGACCAGGCCTTAGAGAACGCAGAACACCATGGCTCTGCAGTGCTGCTCTGCTTCCTACTATCACTGCCTCTGCTGCTTCGGTTGCCACTGTCCCAGCTCACTGAAGCAGCAGTGACAGAAGGAAGGGAAGAACGATTTCCTCTTCATTGCTTCAGCTGCCGCCTGACCAGCCCCCTGAAAGATTCTTCAATGTATCAGGATCTGCATCCATGCAGCCAGCTGTTCAATTCTGACTGCAGGAACTCCTGACAGACTTCCTCCTCTTCAATAGAGGTAAAATGCTGGACCAAAGATAGGGTCTAGGGAGGTAGGAGAGAGAGAGAGAGAGAGAGAGAGAGAATCTTCCCTTAAGATGCCACAATGGGGATGGGGGGGGGGGGGGCAAGAAAAAGAGGATAGGTGCTAGATCAAAGAGAGTAAAAACTGAGGTAATAAAACAGGGAGACACTTGATGAGGAAAAATGCAGAGGAAAGAGAATAAGGAACTATTGGAACTACAGTGTGGGGTGGGAGAAGAGAACAAGTAGCTGCTGGACCACAGAGTACATAGAGAGGAAAGAGAAGGGGAGAAGATTGACTACAAAGTGGGTGAGAGAAAAGGGGAAAGAGGGCAGATAGATGCCAGACTATGGGAGGGAGGGGAGAGGGATTAAAACAGGGAGCTGCTGAACTACATAGTGGGGAGGGGGAAAAGAGAACAAATAGATGCTGGACTCCAGAGTGGGTAGTGAGAACAGAAGGGTAGAAAATTGACCATGGTGTGGGAGTGGGATGGGGTGCAGATGGAGAAGGAAGAGAATAGGGAGTTGCTGGACTATAGTGGCGGGGAAAGAGGGAAGATGCGAGACTGTGGGGTGGGGATGGGATGGGAAGGAAGAAGAAGATAGAAAATGGAGAGATGTAGGAACACACAGTAGGATTGGGGGAGAGGGAACAGGGAAGTGCTGGGGGTGGGAAATGGGGACTAGGGAGACAAAGGGCAGATTCTGGATATGGGGGAGACAGAGAGAAGAAGGGGTGATGCTGGAAGATGCTTGGGATGTGGGTGGGAGATAGTTGCTGAGGATGGAGATTGACATGGGGGTGTGGGATGGGGAGAAGGGAGCTGAAGAGATGAGCTAGGAAGGAGGTGAGGGAAGTAGATGGAAAGCTGGAAGGTGGATGAAAGATTAAAAGAGGGAGATTGAGGACTGGAGTTGTGAAATTTGAATTTATAGAGAGGCAGAAAAGAAAGATACGGAGGAAAGAACTGAAATCAAAAGATCATCTTCAGAGACAGATGCAGGGGAGGCAAGGAAGAGGACAGGAAGAGAAATGGAAAATGAACATGAAACCCTGGAAAGAAAGTTAAGAGATGACAAACACAAGAAAGCAGAGACTGGGTCTAACACGAAAAGCAAAAATAAAATTTCCAGAAATTAAAGGTAAACAAATGCATTTTATTCAGAATTTAGTAAATTGGAATATGTCAGCTTTAGTAAATGTGTATCTCTTAAGTTTTTATATCTGTCTCCAATAGATCCTTGGAGACAAGAGAAGTTCTAAAGAACTGGAGAAGGGTTGATGTGTTATGTTTATGTTTATGTTTATTTCGCTTGATAGCCCGCCCTTCTGTGGTAATCAGAGCGGTTTACAGTACAATAAATAATAAAAAAAAGAGGAGAGGCACAAGGCCAGGAAAATGGAAAAAGAATTTACAATCCTTGACAGAATAGGGGAGAAAAGAGGAAAATAGGACAGTAAACGTACTTCTTCACAAAAGTGGCAATAGGGAAGAAGTTAAACCACAGGCCAGTAAGCCTTACCTTGGAAAAGTAATGGAGGCGCTCCTGAAAGAGCAAATAGTGGACTTTCTTGAAACCAATAGGTTGCATGATCTGAGGCAACATGGTTTTACCAAAGGACGATCTTGCCAAACAAAGCTGATTGAGTTCTTTGACTGGGTGACCAGAGAAATAGATCAAGGGCATATGATGGATATGATCTACCTAGATTTCTGCAAAGCCTTTGATACTGTTCCTCATAGGAGGCTTATCAATAAACTCAACAGCTTAGGAATGGGTCCCAAGAGGGTGAACTGGATAAGAAATTGGTTGGTTGACTGACAGACAACAGAAGTTAATGGTAAATGGAACTCACTCGGATGAAAGGAAAGTGATTAGCAGTGTTCCCCAGGGTTCGGTCCTGGGACTGGTACTGTTCAATGTATTTGTGAGTGATATTGCTGAAGGACTGAATAGAAAAGTCTGTCTTTTTACAGATGACATGAAACTTTGCAACAGAGTGGACTCCCTTGAGAGAGTGGATAACACGAGGAAAGATCTACAAAAGCTGGAAGAATGGTCTACTGCTTGGCAGTTGAGATTTAATATGAAGAAGTGCAGTGTCATGCACTTGGGAAGCAGAAATCCAAGGAAATTGTATGAGATGGGGGCAAGAGATTGGTGTGCACAGACCAGGAGAAAAACCTCAGAGTGATTGCTTCTGAGGATTTCAAGGTGGCAAAACAGTGTGATAAGGCAGTGGCAAAAGCCAGAAGGATGCTGGGTTGCATACAAAGAGAATTACCAGCAGAAAGGAGGAGGTACTAATGCCACTGTACAAGTCACTGGTGAGGCCTCACTTGGAATATTGTGTTCAGTTTTGGAGACCATATCTCGCAAAGGATATAAAAAGACTGGAAACGGTTCAGAAGAAGGCCATCAAAAGACTTATGAGAAGAGACTTGAAGACCTAAATATGTATACTCTGGAGAAGAGGAGGGACAGGGGAGATATGATTCAGACCTTTAAATACTTAAAGAGTATTAATGAACAAACAAACCTCTTCCAAAGACGGGGAAACTGTAAAACTAGAGGGCATAACATGAAGCTGCAAGGGGGTAAATTGAAAGGCAATGTCAGGAAATACTTTTTCACTGAAAGGGTGGTGGATGCTTGAAATGCCCTCCCGATGGAAGTGGTGGGGGCAAATACAGTGACAGAATTCAAAATGGCATGGGAGAGACACAACAAATCTCTTTTTTTTTTTTATATTTATTAGTTTATACATACATTCAAGAATACATCTTGAAACGGAAATTGAGAAGGGTACAAGCAAACAATATTACAGACTAAACAGTCCCAGCAATAAAAAACAAGAAATTATATCAAGTACACAACTCACTCTAGCCCTCAATGGGGAATACCAAGAGGAAAGAGGAAAAATAAAATTATAACCCAAATTCCAAAAGGAAATAGAGGTGTGAAAAGCAGCTAAAATCACATACTCAAACAGCAGATGATGAGAAGACACCTATTACCCCTTAATGACTGGCATTAATGAAGTCCAGCAATTGTGAGGGCTCAAAAAAAACATAGGATTCTGACTGATATTTAATCAGACATTTACACGGAAATTTTAGAAAAAAGAGCCCCCCCAATTGCTGAACGCCAGGGCGAAGGAGGAGAAAGTCCCGCCGCCGTTGCTGAGTCTCCCTGGAGAGTCCGGAAACATACGGACCTGTAATCCCTTAAAGGCAACATTCCGTTTTTTAAAAAATAACTTCATGAGCCATTCTTTATCGGAAAAGAGAGCTAACGTAATCAACAATGGATCCCTTTATAGCAATAGGATAAAATCAAAACAAACATAACTATTTCTTATATCTCAACATCTCGCTTCCGATATAAAGCCATACTGAACATCTTCAAAATCAAACAGGGCCTCTTAGCGAACAGTCTACTATCCATCATCAGCTTCGACACAAACAACAGACCAAGGAGAAAAGGCACCTCTGACACCATTGCACCAAAACAAAACAAACCACATCAAAAAGAGCAACATCCCTCGCAGCGCCTGGCACATGGAACTCCCTCCCTGCCAGCCTAAGATTAACTGTTGACCTGAAGGACTTCAGAAAGTTACTCAAGACCACACTTTACATAGAGCATTACGGCGACATCACGTAAACTGTCCAGAGAGCTAAGCCACACTCTACTCCTTTCACCGCCTTTCCCCGCCCTCCAAGTAACCCCTACCCCCAACTCCCCCCCAACTGTTTATAGTACACTGTAAATAGCTCACGCTGTATATATTATTATTATTTATTTATTTATTTATTTAGCTGTATTTATATACCGCTTTTCACCGGGTCAAAGCGGTGTTACATGGGGGTGGGGGAATTAAGTACAAGGGTGGGGCCATCACCAGGGAGGCAACATTGATGATTTTGACATAGGAAAGACTCAGGGCCGGCCCGTCCATTGAGCGAGAATGTTTTTTGCACAGGGCCCCGCGTTTCAGGGGGCCCCGCGCAAAAAACATTCTTAACCTTAAAGTAAAATTAAAAGAAAAAAAAAGCTGTCTTCTCCGGCTGCCGGGGCCGCCGCGGCAGAATCGAGTGTGCCGCGGGGGCCCCCCCTGCCTAGCAGAGCCTCCCCTCCCCTGCCTAGCAGAGCAGAGCCTCCCCTCCCCTGTATCACCTCTCTCTCGTTGTAGGTTCTATCACACGCGCCGGCTTTGCGGGGGCTGCTGGGAAGTTCCCCTCAGCCCCCGCGGGCTTAACAGACCCGCGAACGGGAAACCAATCCTTTCGCGCACTGAAAGCCGGCGCGTGTGGCTGAACCTACAACGAGAGAGGGAGGTGATACCGGGGCGAGGCGGGCAGGCTCTGCTCGGCAGGGGAGGGGAGGCCCCCCCCTGCTAGGCAGGGGGGGCCCCCGCGGCACGCTCGATTCTACCGCGGCGGCCCCGGCAGCCGGAGACGCCAGCTTTTTTGTTTTTAAATTTTCCCTGGGCTGGGGGGGCTGGGGGATTAGGAGTGGTGATAGGCTGGGTTTTTTTTAGGAGTGGTGATGGGCTATGGGGGGGGTTAGAAGTGGTGATGGGCTAGGGGGGGGTTAGAAGTGGTGATGGGCTATGGGGGGGGCTGGGGTTGTTAGAAGTGGTGATGGGCTGGGGGGGTTAGAAGTGGTGATGGGCTATGGGGGGGCTGGGGGGGTTAGAAGTGGTGATGGGCTATGGGGGGGTTAGAAGTGGTGATGGGCTGGGGGGGTTAGAAGTGGTGATGGGCTATGGGGGGGCTGGGGGGTTAGAAGTGGTGATGGGCTGGGGGGTTAGAAGTGGTGATGGGCTATGGGGGGGGTTAGGAGTGGTGATGGGCTATGGGGGGGCTGGGGTTGTTAGAAGTGGTGATGGGCTGGGGGGGCTAGAAGTGGTGATGGGCTATGGGGGGGGCTGGGGGGGTTAGCAGTGGTGCTGGGCTGGGGGGGTTAGAAGTGGTGATGGGCTATGGGGGGTTAGAAGTGGTGATGGGCTATGGGGGGGGGTTAGGAGTGGTAATGGGCTATGGGGGGGCTGGGGGGGTTAGGAGTGGTGATGGGCGATGGGGGGGTTAGGAGTGGTGATGGGCTATGGGGGGGCTGCGCGGGTAAGGAGTGGGGATGGGCTGTGGGGCTGAGAAGGGGTGATGGGCTATGGGGGGGCTGGGGGGCTGAGGAGTGGTGATGGGCTATGGGGGGGGCTGGGGGGGTTAGAAGTGGTGATGGGCTGGGGGGGGTTAGAAGTGGTGATGGGCTATGGGGGGGGTTAGGAGTGGTGATGGGCTATGGGGGAGCTGGGGGGGTTAGGAGTGGTGATGGGCTATGGGGGGGCTAAGTCTGTATATGGGCTGATGGGATTAGGACTGAAAGTGGGTAGATGGGGGGTAAGGACTGGTAATGGGCTATGGGGGGCTTAAACTCACAATTGGGGGCGGGGGGATTAGGACTGGAAATGGACTGGTGGGATTAGGACTGGGAGTGGGCTGATGGGGAGGTTAGGACTGGTAATGGGGTATGGGGGGGCTTAAACTGAAAATTGGGTGATGGGGAATAGGACTGGAAATGGGCTGGTGGGATTAGGACTGGGAGTGGGCTATGCGGGGCTAGGACTGGTAATGGGTTGGGGGGGTTGCTAGGACTGGAAATGGGCTGGGGGGATTAAGACTGGAGGTGGGCTGATGGGGTTAGGACTGGTAATGGACTGTGGGCTGTTGGGGGGGTTAGGACTGGTAATGGGCTATGGGGGGGCTAGGACTGGAAATAGGCTGATGGGGGGGTTAACACTGGAGGTGGGCTGATGGGGTTAGTACTGGTAATGGGCTGTGGGCTGATGGGGGGTTAGAACTGGTAATGGGCTCGGGGGGGGTTAGGACTGATACTGGGCTATGGCGGGGCTAGGACAGGAAATGGGCTGATGGGGAGGGGTTAGGACTTGAGGTGGGCTGATGGGGTTAGGACTGATAATGGGCTGTGGGCTGATGGGGGGGGTTAGGACTGGCAGTGGGCTATGGGAGGCTGACTGGAAATGGGTTGATGGGGTTAGGACTGGAAGTGGGTTGATGGGGGGGCTAGGACTGGTATTGGGTTGGGGGGTTGCTAGGACTGGAAATGGGCTGATGTGGGGCTAGGACTGGAAATGGGCTGATGCAGGGACTGGAAGGGAATGGATGCTGGGTGAGGCTGGAACTAGAAGGGAGCTGATGTTGGGGGAGGATTAGAATGGAATGGGGCTGGGAGAGTAAAATGGAGAAGGGAAAAATATTTTGTGTGGGAGGCATAAAAAATCTACAATTGGCCGGGTATTGGGAGAGTAAGTGGGGATTGAGGATGGAGGGGTAAAATTTGAGTGGATGAAATAGGAATGAGGAAAGAGCAAAAGGAGAAAGATTAGTATGTTAAAGCAGATGTAGAGAGAGAGAATGGAAAAAAAAACTAGAAGAGAGAAGAAAGGACAAATGGACAGCAGATGATGGAGAGTTAGCAGAAAACATGAAGAAACCAGAAGAAAGTGGCTGGAGCAATTGCAACTGAAAAAAAATGCACAAAAGGTAGAAAGATATTGTTTTATTTTGAATTTATTAACTGGAATATGAAAGCTCTGGGAAATGTGCATCATTAACGTCTGCGCTTTGTTTGGTACAAGAGGAAATTAATTTATAGTTTTATTTCTACAGTGTTGTTGTACATTCCAAGTTTGGCTTTTGAGGTTCCCAGTTTAATTATTGCCTTCCTGTTTCTAAATTGTGATTCCTTGTTTGGTGATGGTCTATGTTCTGCATGTGTAACTGAGCTGAGGTATTCTGTTTATGTAATTCCTATTTGACATTGCCACTTGTTCTCTTTCCCCAGTAGGTCATGTATTGTTGTTCTCTGAAATGTATTGGTTTAATATTTGCAGTGTTGCCTTTTGATAGGTAGGGTATGGTGCTTTGTGAGTCCTGGTAGTGCTGTTAGGATACGGCGGGTTTGCTATGGGTTCTAAATGGGCAGTGTTTGTAGTAGTTCCTAATGTGCCTGGCGGTTGGCACTGGATTATAGTAATGTAGAAATCTTTTAGTCTGTCTTTATCCATACACTCATTAAGAGACATGTTTACTAAAAGTTAGTGTATGTTAGCATTATGCAAATATTTATGCAAAGAAGGCCACTTATGCAAATGAGGCCCCGCACCGAGTCTCCGCACATGGCCCCGCACCCCCCTTGGGCCGCCCCTGGAAAGACTTTGGACAAAGGACAAACGTTTGGACAGAGACAAGTAGCTTTGGGTTAGAGGTTCATTGTGGGTGAGATCGGGGGTTCGTGGGTTTTTCGGTGGGGTTCGAGTTGAAGTATTCCTGGAAAAGGATGGTTTTTAGCTGTCTTCTGAAAGATATATTGCATCTATTAATTAATCTACAGATGTACCACCCCATTACAAACACCTCTATCCAATCACTGCATGCCAACACCCCCACCCTTCTACAAATTTGAATCATTTGATGTGAAAACCGCTTTGATTTAAGGATAAGGCGGGATACAAATCCATTTAAATAAATAAATACCTAAATAAAAATAGGGGTGACCTACACGGAGCGGTGGGTACATCCCTAAACAAAGGCCTGGGGAGGGGTGACCTGCACGGAGCGGCAGGTGCACCTACTCTTGCCGCCTTGCTGGGCAGACTAGATGGACCATACTGGTCTTCATCTGCTGTCATATACTATGTTACTATGTTACTATATTCTCGATAAACAATCTAGGTAAATGAAAAGGATGTGAACCTCACAATCAAACAGCCTAAAGAAATTATTTAAAAACTTCTCTTCAAAAAAACATATTTACATTGTGGTTGTCTTTGTAATTTGCTCAGTGCAGGTGGAAATTCATTTCTTTTTTCTCTACCTCCCAGCCCTGCAATGCATGCAGAGTCTGACTTCCTGAGGGCTCCAGACAAACGTTTGTTTGCATATTTCTGTTTGTCATCTCCTGAATTGTATCTGTTCAGGGTCTGTCTATATTTTGCATGTGCGACTACAGTGATGGATTTGGTAGATTGTAGGTTCAGTAAAGAGATCTGTAGCCGTTCTGCTTGTTCCAGGGTTTCTTTTTCATAGATAAGGTTGATGAAGTTATGATACAGCTGGTTTGATTTAGACTGAGTGATCTTTTTGCAAGTTTTTTTTATTATTTCATAATATACCTGCCCCATTGATACTGTATTAGGTGAGTGTGTGTGGAGGGGGGGGGGGGGTATTATTTTGGATTCACTGAGCCCCTGTCATCATATCTGCATGGGACAGGGGAAGATATTACATTTGGACAGGGCCATACCGAGCCATAAATGCGACCTCCTTGGGCGAGCTCCTTGGGGCGACGATTGGGGTGACTGGCACCGTCGGCCTTCGTGCTTCCTCCCTCCCTGGACGTTCCCTCTTCTTCTATCCACTGCCTTGCTTTTGCTTTCTCGTTGGTCTGCCCCCTTCATTGCTACTTCTCGTTCTGTCCCTGCCACGATCAGCCACGCTCCCGCAGGTATGGCTGCTATTCCCGTTGTCTGGGGCCACCGGCCACTGCTGTCTGCTCTCCCCCCCCCCCCTGGTTCCCTGGCACGTAACCCTTTCAATCTTCTCCCCTGCAGTTCCCGTATAGCCCCTTTGATCTCAACTCCCCCCTTGACCATATCCCCCCCTGCCCTTTTCTTCATTGCGTTCTCACTTGCTCTCCTGAATTGCCGCTCCCTCCGTTCAAAAACCCATCTTGTCCACGACCTCCTAACCCAGCATCCCCTAGACGCCCTCTTCCTCACGGAGACCTGGCTCCATGAGGGAGAGGACGCCCTTCTCCATCAATGTCTCCCTCCCGGCTACTCCGCGTTTCATACCCCCCGCCTCCGCCGCTCCGGGGGTGGGGTGGCGTTAATCTTTAAGCCCACCCTTTCATTTTCACAAGTGTCACCCCCCCCCAGTCTATCCCGAATCCCTCCTAGTCCGCTCTGACTCTCCCTCCACAATCCTCTTCCTTCTGCTTTATGTACCCCCCTCCCTACGCCCAGATCTCTGGGATTCTCTCCAGCTCACCTTGTCTGACTCCGTCCTTCTGTCTCCCCACCTAGTCATCCTAGGTGATTTCAATGTCCATTTGGCCCCCCCTCTCCGCACTCGTGATAAGACTCTTATCTCTCTGTTTTCTGACTTGTCCCTTACCCAACACGTCGTTTGCCCCACACATGCCTCTGGCCGGACACTAGATCTTGTTCTCACCCTTAATCCCTCCTCCCACCTCCCGTCTAACTTTTCCACCATCCCTGTTCCCTGGTTAGACCACCGGTGCCTTCTTTTTACCTTCCCTTTTCCTTCCCCCAGTTCGCTAGGCCCTCCCCCCAATCCCCCTGTCTCATCCTCCAGATGGCGCCTCACCTCCCAAACCCTACATTCTTTTCCCCCAGCTAACTCACTCTTCCCCCCAGATTTCTCCACTTTTCCTGTTGACCAACAGGTTCTCACTTGGTCCTCCACCCTCTCTGCCACCCTCAATGCTCTCGCTCCCCCTCTTCCTGTTTCTTTTCGTCCTTCTTTTCGTCACCCTTGGTATCACTCTGGCCTCTTTCTTCACCGCTCCTATCTTCGTCGGGCGGAACGCCTATGGAGGAAGCATCGCTCCCCCGACTCCCACTCAGCTTTTCGTCAGGCTCACCTTTCCTACCGCTCTCAAATAACCTTGGCCAAACAGTCTTATTACTCTCAGCTTATCACCACCTCCTCTTGCTCTTCCAGACGCCTCTTTCTTATCCTTAAATCCCTCTCCTCAACCTCCACTCTCCCCCTGCACTCCCCTTCGTCAGCTCCCAGCCCGTCTACACTTGCTTCCTTCTTTACCAATAAGGTCCTTTCCCTCCGTTCCTCTTTCCCCGCTTGCCCCCCCCTCTTTCCCCTCCCCCTACCTCCCCTTCTGCTCCTCCCCCCGTTGGCTCTCCGCCTCCCTCTCTCGTCTTTCCCCATACTTGGCATTCCTTTTCGCCTATCTCTGCCCCTGAAATCGTCAAAGCTACCTCATCAGCTCACCAGACCACCTGCCCTCTTGATCCCTTGCCTTCCTCTTGGCTACTTAACTCTGACCTTGCTCTTGTGCCCTACATTCTCTCCATTTTCAACACTAGCCTTTCTTCCGGTCTCTTCCCCTCCAGCTGGAAACACGCCATTGTCCGTCCTCTCCTGAAGAAGCCCACCCTCGACCCCGCTGCTCCCGCAAATTGGCCTCCAGTCACTAATCTCCCCTTTCTTTCAAAAGTCCTCGAGAAATTGGTGTTTTCCCAACTTGCCACTCACCTTGATTCTACTTTTGCCCTCCACCCCCGTCAGTCCGGATTTCGTGCAGGCTATAGCACTGAAACTATTCTCACAGCCCTGCTTTCAGAGCTTCACTGTGCACACGACCGTGGTGATTTTTCCCTGGTGGTGTCCCTGGATCTCTCGTCCGCTTTCGATATGGTCGATCACCGCACTCTCCTGTATCGTCTGTCTGACTTTGGGATATGTGGGACCGTCTTACAGTGGTTTCGTTCCTTTCTGTCCTCATGCACCTTCTCCGTGCACTCTCATCACTCCGCCTCCACTCCTTCCCCTTCGGTTTGCGGTGTCCCTCAGGGATCTATTCTTGCCCCCCTACTTTTCAATGCCTTCCTCGCTCCACTTGCTCTACTTATCCAACAATCTGGCATATCCTTCTATATTTACGCCGACGACATCCTGCTGGTTCACCATACCTCCCCCTCCACTCCTGACCTCGTTCCACTTAACCGCTGCTTGTCTTCCATCGCATCATGGTTCGACTCTAACTTTCTACACGCTAATCCCGCTAAGTCCTCCGCAATCTGGTTCTCCTTCGGTCTCTCCTCTCCTTGCTTGTCCCCCGTAATGTCTTCCCATTCAATTCCCCTGGTTCCTACCCTTCGTTATTTGGGTGTCACCCTGGACTCATCTCTCTCCTTTCACCAACACATTTCTTCTGTCCTTCGGACTTCTTTTTTTCCATTTACGCAAGATTCGGGCCGTCCAATCATCACTCCCCCCTTCCTCTGTTGTCACCCTCGTCCTGTCCTTAGTCATGACCCGGTTAGACTATTGCAATGTCATCTATGCTGGTCTGCCTTCTTTTCAGCTTCGCCGTCTTCAATTAGTACAGAATGCCGCCGCTCGCCTCATTACTGGTTCCCCAGCTCGATCTCATGTGTCCCCCTCCCTCCTTGCCTTGCACTGGCTTCCGGTCAGGTTCCGCTTCATCTTCAAGGTCCTCATCCTTACACACAAGGCTTTCCATTCCAGCACTCCCCAATACTTGTCGGACATCATTCACCTCCAACCCTCTCCTCGTCTTCTCCGTTCCTCTTTTGGTAACCGCCTTTTTCTTCCTTCCCCCGCTCAGGCCCACTTAGAGCTCACCCGACATTCAGCTTTCTTCTTCTTAGGTCCAGCTCTCTGGAATTCACTCCCTCTATGTCTTCGCTTGGAACTTTCCTATTCCCACTTTAAAACTCTCCTTAAAACACATCTCTTTTGTCAAGCCTTTGATCTCCCTCCTTCCGACGATGGTGCCTTGTCCTCTGGTTGTCCCCCCCACCCTCCATGATTATCCCCTCCCCTGCCTGTTCCTCTTCCACTTTCCTTTTTCTCTTTCCTTCTCCTGCCCTATTACCCCTCCTGCCCCTCCTGGGCTCTTTCCCCTTTCGATCTTTTTCTCTACCTTTTCCTATCCTGTCGATTTTGGCGTTCTTTTCTAGCTTTGTTTCCAGTAGCCTGCTTTTTGTATTGTACACCGCCCTGATGCTTCGGCCTGGGCGGTTCATCTAATTGTGCAAATAAAGATAAAGATAAAGACTTGCACATCGGGCGCGCACCCTCCACGTGCACCTCCATCCAGCCACTTTCTGCTCTTACCTTGCTGCTGCAGCCCTCTGTTTTCACCACAGTAGTGCCGGCAGCAGGGCAAGAGCAGAAAGTGGATGGACAGAGGTGGAGGAGAGGGCGTGCGCCCGATGTGCTATTTGCCGGCACTTTAAGCAGATCTGTCCCTCCCTGCTCTGACATCGTGTCAGAGGAGGGAGGGACCAGCCCTGCTTAAAGTGCCGCAAAAAGGCTTAAGGGGCGCATTTCGGCTGCCTGCTGTTGCCCTGCTACTGCTGAGAGAAGAACAAGTGGCGGCGGCAGGCAGCCGAAATGCGCCACTTAAGCCTTTGTGCCCTATGCGGCCGCACCACTCACATAGGGCTAGGTACGGTCCTGCATTTGGACTGCTATGCTCCCTTTGTGTTTTCTCTATATGTAGGTGGGGGGGATTGGGGGAGAGTTGTCCTGTTTGGGCTTCCAAGCCCCCTTTGTTTTCGTTTTTTTTGTGTGTGTGAGGTTGGATGAGAAGAGAGATGGAACGTCAGGGTCCCTTCACTGCAATTTTCTTGTTATAACATTTAATGGATGGAGGAATACCAGCTTCATATGAATAGAGTTCCCAAAGGACATTTGGGAAGAGGTACTAGTGTACCAATCTGTAGGTTGCAGGGGGGCACCAGAAACCCTAGCTCCGGCCCTTGGGCAGATGAGCACAAATCTGCATTGCTAAGACCAACATCAGTTCCCATTCAACAGACTCTCCCACCACTGCTGTCTTCAAGGCAGCTTTATCCCCTTGTTCACATTTTCTGTGCAATTAAGTAACCGTCCAATCCTTCAGCTGTTTCAGGCGAGGCTTCTTTGATGCTCTCTAGCTAATGCTCTCAAGTATTCTGGATTGTAGAATAAAATCCATCATTAGGTTAAATCCTTTGAAAAGTTAAAACACTTTCCTTCTCCTGCTTGCAATGGTTATCATTCATCTTAGTTGTCTAATTCAATGTTTAATGTTTTGTACAGAGAGTGTGAAACAAGAGTAGCCCAGACATAACTGGATTACCATTTGGAATCATGCATCTTGTTCATTAGACCAATGTAAGAATGATCCCGCTGTCTGACCTCCCTGAAGAATGCTGGGGCTGTCTTCACTGCTTTTAGTTGTTCCAGAATTTTCTTCTACTGGGGAAGAGCTGAGGACTTCTCAGAGTAAAGACAGCATTTATGATGTGGTTGGATCAAAGCCCTCGGGACTTCTGACTGCTGATGTAGCTGCACATGAAATGAGAGTCAGAAGCTGTAAAGATGTCTTACGCATTGGAACATGGAACATACGAAGCATGAACCAAGGGAAGTTGGAGGTGGTCCAGAATGAAATGGAACGTGTGCAATTTGATCTGTTGGGTGTCAGCGAACTGAAATGGACTGGCATCGGGCACTTTGCATCAGATGATCACATGGTCTACTATGCTGGAAATGAAAGACAAAGAAGAAATGGTGTTGCATTTATAATAAAGAAGAAACTTGCAAGAACTGTAATGAAATACAATGCAGTCAGCGAACGCTTAATCTCTATTCGTTTATGAGGAATGCCTATCAAGACAACTATAATTCAAGTATATGCACCAACAACAGCTGCAGAAGAGAATGAAATTGAAGAGTTCTATGAACAAGTACAAGCTGAAATTGACAGAACATGCAAACAGGATATCCTGATAGTCATGGGTGACTGGAACGCAAAAGTTGGCAACAAAGAAGAAGGCAAAGTAGTTGGAAAATATGGACTTGGCAACAGAAATGAAGCTGGAGAAAGACTGATAGAATTCTGCAAGACCAACGATCTATTTATCTCAAATACCTTCTTCCATCAACACAAGCGGCGACTGTACACATGGACTTCACCCAATGGATTGTATAAAAATCAAATTGACTACATCTGTGGAAGTCAACAATGGAAAAGTTCTATAACATCAACAAAGACAAAACCTGGAGCTGACTGTGGTACAGATCATCGACTACTAGTATGCAAACTCAAGCTAAAGTTGAAAAGGAGCAAACCACTCATGAATGCAGCAAAATATGACCTTGAGAATATACCACTGGAATTTAAAGACTGCCTGCAAAATCGATTTGCTGCTTTAGATACAAATGACAGAGCTCCAGAAGAGTTATGGAATGACATCAAGAAGGTTGTGTTGGAAGAAAGTGAGAAGTCTCTACAAAAGGTGAAAAAGCAAAAACGGCCAAAATGGATGATGGAAGAAACTCTGAAAATTGCCCAGAAACGCAGAGAAGCTAAAGCCAGAGGAGAAAGAAAGACAATAACAGAACTCAACAGAGATTTCCAACGTGCAGCAAGACAGGACAAGGAAAAGTACTACAACGACGCAAGCAAGGAAATAGAAGCAGAAACTTTTAGAGGAAAAACAAGATCGGCTTTCCTAAAGCTACGAGAGTTAAAGAAAAAGTTCCAGCCTCGAATTGGAATGTTACAAGATGCTCAAGGTTCTATGGTGAATGATGCTGAGAAGATCAAGAAAAGGTGGAAGGAATATACAGAGTTTTTATATGATAAAGATCATGTCAGATGGGGCGGAAACAGAGCTCCAGCAACACAACAGCGCTGGAGACTCTTGGTAAGTTCTGCGATGCCGTTTTAAAAGCACTGTCGCCTCTGCAGGTCCCAGAGAGGAGTGCCAGTGGGGGCGGGAGCAGGTGGGTGTCAGGAATTAGGTTCGCCTAGAGCATCTCATATCCTTGCACTGGCCCTGTGCTCATTTCTAAGATCTAGTGTTCATTTGCTTTATTACATCAGCCCCAGGGTCGGCCCGTCCATTGAGCAAGAATGTTTTTTGCAAAGGGCCCCGCGTTTCAGGGGGCCCCGAACAAAAAACATTCTACATTAGCCCAGCTAGATTTAAAAAACACAATCCAGCTGCTGCTGCCGCTGCTGCCGCTCCTGCCGCTGCTGCCGTGGCAGCGGCAGAATCGAGCGTCTTGCGGGGGACCCTGCCGGCAGAGTCCTCCCTGCAGCATCAGTTGTCTCAGCATCGGCTGTCAGAGCCATGAAGGGAGAGCTTCTCTCTCGCCGCTCTGATAATCCCATCAGGGTTGATGGGAAATCCCATCAGCCCCGGTGGGATTAACAGAGCCGCGAGAAAAAGAAACTCTCTTCGCAGCTCTGAAAAGCCCGCGCTTTGGGAGCTGATGCTGCAGGGAGGGCTCTGCCAGGCAGGGGGGCCCCGCAAGATGCTCGATTCTGCCGCTGCCACAGCGGCAGTGGCAACAGCAGCAGCAGCAGCAGCTGGATTGTCTTTTTTTTTAATCTAGCTGGGCTGATGGGGGGAGGGGGGTTAGGACTTGTAATGGGCTATGGGGGGCTAAGACTGGAAGTGGGCTGATGGGGGGGTTAGGACTGGTAAGGGCTATGGGGGGCTAGGAATGGAAATGGGCTGATGGGGGTGTTAGGACTGGAGGTGGGCTGATGGGGGGGTTAGGACTGGTAATGGGCTATGGGGGGGCTAAGACGGGAAATGGGGTGATGGGGGGTTAGGACTGGAAGTGGGCTGATGGGGGGCTTAGGACTGGTAATGGGCTATGGGGGGCTAGGACTGGTAATGGGCTGGGGGGGTTGCTAGGACTGGAAATGGGCTGAGTGGAAGGGGGGACTTGAACTGTAAATAGTTGATGTGGACAGGGGCTTGGAATAGAAATGGGCTGAGTGGAGGGGAGCTAGGATTTGACATGAGCTGATGGTGGGGCTAGGAAAGGACTATAAATGGGCTGATGGGGGCTGGGATTGGAAATGAGCTGATGGAGGGACTCGGATAGGACTAGAAATGGATGGGGGAGCTAGGACTGGAAATGGGCTGATAGTGTGGCTAGGAAAGGATTGGAAATGAGCTGATGGGGGGCTAGGACTGGAAATGGGCTGATGCGGGGTCTAGAAGGGAGCGGATGCTGGGTGGGGCTGGAACTAGAAGGGAGCTGATGATGGGGGAGGATTAGAATGGGATGGAGCTGGGAGAGTGAAATGGAGAGGGGAAAAATATTTTGTGTGGGAGGGAAGACAAATCTGCAATTGGCCAGGTATTGGGAGAGTAAGTGGGGACTGAGGATGGAGGGGTAAAATTTGAGTGGATGAAATAGGAATGAGGAAAGAGCAAAAGGAGAAAGATTAGTATGTTAAAGCAGATGTAGAGAGAGAATGGAAAAAAAAAACTAGAAGAGAGAAGAAAGGACAAATGGACAGCAGATGATGGAGAGTTAGCAGAAGACACGAAGAAACCAGAAGAAAGTGGCTGGAGCAATTGCAACTGAAAAAAAAATGCACAAAAGGTAGAAAAATATCTCTTTATTTTGAATTTATTAACTGGAATATGTCAGCTCTGAGAAATGTGCATCATTAACGTCTGCGCTTTGTTTAGTACAAGAGGAAATTAATTTATAGTTTTATTTCTACAGTGTTGTTGTACATTCCAGGTTTGGCTTTTGGGGTTCCCAGTTTAATTGTCTTCCTGTTTCTAAATTGTGATTCCTTGTTTGGTGATGGTCTATGTTCTGCATGTGTAACTGAGCTGAGGTATTCTGTTTATGTAATTCCTATTTGACATTGCCACTTGTTCTCTTTCCCCAGGTGATGTATTATTATTCTCTGAAATGTATTGGTTTAATATTTGCAGTGTTGCCTTTTGATAGGTAGAGTATGGTGCTTTGTGAGTCCTGGTAGTGCTGTTAGGATACGGCGGGTTTGCTATGGGTTCTCAATGGGCAGTGTTTGTAGTAGTTCCTAATGTGCCTGGCAGTTGGCACTGGATTATAGTAATGTAGAAATCTTTTAGTCTTTCTTTATCCATACAGTCATTAAGAGGCATGTTTGCTAAAAGTTAGTGTATGGTAACATTATGCAAATATTTATGAAAATGAGCTGTCCTCATAACATATGACAGCAAGTTACCTTGTACATAGTTACCCTGTTAACCCTGTATATAATTCCCTGTTTATTGTAAGTCCAGTGTAGGCCTGCCTGCATTGCACAAATCTGTTACCTGTAAACCACACTGATTTTTAAAGAGAGCGGTATAGAAGAGAGATTAAATAAATAAATAAATGAGGTCCCACACCGAGTCTCCGCACAAGGCCCCGCACCCCCCTTGGGCCACCCTTGATCAGCCCCTAAAAAGGTGTAACTAACTGAACAAACTACAAGCAGCTCTCTTTTGTTAGGTCATGGAAAATGATTTAAGCTTTAAATTTAAAAGAAGGAACAACTGAGAAGCTATAGTAAGTCCTAGCCTGGTGCTTAGGAAAAGAGAGAGAAAGTTGAGGGACTAACACATTATTAAGAAAAAGTGCTTGATACTCAGTCAGACATGCTATTAGCTGCTGGAGAGAGGATTAATACTGGAAGATTTAGAACGGCCCATCCATGGCTTCTCTGATGAAGATATTAACTTGTATCTTCTTAGTTTTAGCTTGTATTGAATTTGACCCTTTCGAAGTTGAAGGTTTAAGTAGCAGCTGGCTGTGATTACAAGGATTGGAAGGAACAGTACATGATTAACATTTGGCTTCTACAGGTTTGCCTGAGTTCCTGCATAAGGATTAATCTTCTACTTCAGCTGAATGCCGTATACTAATGGAGACCAGAAATCTTGAGCCCACCCAGATTTGAGGGGTAGATATATTTTTTAAAGATATGTTTATTGTATATTTTAATTGAATTTAAATCTATGCACAATATCAATATTTTTATCTATTCTAATCTGTTGCATTTATCTTGCCAGATCAGCTCTTTATTTAAAATGATAAATGTTTATAGTTGTTCACCACATGGTTTGTTCTAATGCCTGGAGAATGCATATCCTTTAACCATTTTAGGAATTCGGTTATGGAAAAGCCCAGTGCAGAAGTGAAACAGACCTTCTTCTAGGTACAGATCTCATACCAGCTGGAAAGAGCAAACAGAACAGGAGCCGTTTACTCACAAGTCGGCAAAAACAAAATTATGGAGTTGGTCATTTCAGGGGGGAATGTTATAAAGCTGTCTATTAGAAAATGGCGCAAAGTCTTAGGCATGCAAATAATTAGTGCACAAAAAGATAGAGCCTGATATTCAAAAGAGTTTATTCAGGACATGCAAACTGCATAAACCTGGCTGAGTCCAGTATTCAGCAGCACTGACTGACCAGGTACTGCTGAATATCCCCACGGACTGCCTGGTACCATTAGGATAGTGCTGGAGTGTTCCATGGACACGGCAGGGGTGGTCCTATTACCTGTTAATTTCATGGCAGTTTTCAGCCCACTAACTGGATAAGTGACCACATAAAGTTAGGTCAGGCTAATGACTGTCCTCTTTCTATGGTGCTTACTCTCTGGTCAGAGGCTGAATATTGCTGCAGACCAGATAGCAAAACAAGTTGGCGGTGAAACCGGATATTCCATGTGTTGCTCACAATACATGTCCAACTTGGCGATCAGTGGCAACATTTATGGCCTCATTGATGGTCAGTTGTTGATTTCTTAGGTCTTCCTCAATGCGTTTGAGCCACATTTTCTTTGCTGATGCTCGTTGAACCTTCCAGTGGACAGGTCGCTCTCACCAGAGGAGTTTATATGGCAGCCAACTGGTGTTCATTTTGCAAATATGGCCAAACCAGCACAGTCTGAATTTTTGGATTTGTTCTTCGACTGAGGATTTATGGTCACACCTTATCTGAATTGTCTTGCTTCAATGTCAATCATGAAGAGAGACACCCAAAATCTGTCTCAGGCATCGCATTTGAAAGACTTTGAGTTTGTTCAAGTCAAATTTGAGCAGAGTCCATGTTTCCGATCCATACAGGAGAATTGGCAGGATCAGCATTCAGAAGTGGTGAATTTCGGTCTTGGTGGAGATATTGGCCTTCTTCCAGAGGCACCATTTGAGTGAGGTGACTGCTACGGTTGCCTGGCCAATCCTGATGAGGACTTCAGTGGTGGATGCCACCTTCATCTCCTGTACCAGCAATCCCAGGCATTTGAATTCTTGGTCCTGCTCAATTTGAATTCCATTGAGTTGTGATCCATTGTGATCCATCTGTGGTCATAACTTTGGTCTTGTCCACATTGATTCTTAGGCTGTAAGATTGGGTGATGTGGGCGATAAAGAAAAGGATGTCAGTGGCCTCTGCATCTATGTCAACAAATAAAGCACTGTTGTCTGAGAACATCAAGTCAATCAGGAAGTTGTTCACACCGTACTAGACCCTGCATCTGTCCTTGAATGTTTTCCTCATTATTGCATCAATCACGATATTGAAAACCAGGAATGAGGTGACATCTCCCTGGGGACTCCAGGTTGGATAGGAAATTCCTTGGATAGCTCATTTTGGAACCGCACGCTGCTTGTTGAGCCATTGTATGATGCTCAGAGAAGTTGGATGATCTTCATTGGCACATGTTCATTCTCTAGTGTCCTCCAGATACCGGGCCAGTGAACACAGTCAAATGTGGATTTGAAGTCAATGAAGATGATAAGGGTTCACTTTTCATGCCCGATCCTTTCCTACACATTTGATAGGTGAAGCCCCGATATGGCCTAAATCCTGCTTACTCTTCTTGGCTGGTCTGTTCACAATGTTCCTGCAACCTTGATCGTATGATCTTCATGAACACCTTTCTAATGATTGAAAGGAAGTTGATGCCATGGTAGTTCTTATATTCCCGGCTATCGTCTTTCTTT
This sequence comes from Ichthyophis bannanicus, assembly GCA_033557465.1. NCBI lineage: Eukaryota > Metazoa > Chordata > Amphibia > Gymnophiona > Ichthyophiidae > Ichthyophis > Ichthyophis bannanicus. Next base: position 183,256,677 of record CM066041.1, on the reverse strand, counting down.
AGGATTGACATGATGTTGGCTTTCTTCCATGCTGTTGAAACTCATTCCATGCTCCAGATGAGTATTAGAAGGATGTGAAGCTGTTGCAGCAGAATGTTTGCACCAACTTTGATCATGTCGGCAATGACTTGGTCCACTCTGGGCGTCTTTCCATTCTTCAATGATGTTATTGTATACTTCACTTCATCAACTGTTGACTCACTGTCGAGGAATGAATTCTCTGGCAGGTCAATAGGTGGTGGTCCCTGGGGCAGATTGTGGATGTATAGCTGTTGGAAGAATTCTTTCCACTGTTGCAGGTATTCACCAGGGGAGCTCACGAAGGTGCTGTCCACTTTCTTGATGTTGGCATTGGTCAACTTAATTTTAATTTTGCCATTTAGTCTCCTAAGGGTCTGATACAGAGTCTGGTACTCATGCCTGGATGCTGCTTCTTCCAGTTTGGCTGCAACACCATTCCAGTAGGCTTCTTGTTCCACCTTCATCTTCTGTCTGACCTCTTTGTTCAGTTACTGATACTGCTCAAATTCAACATGTTTGCTTTGTTTCAATTTATGCACCAGATCCAGGCACTTGTCCGAAATTCATGGCTGTGTCCAACAATGGATGGGTGGGCACAGAGGGGATGCGCATTCCAGGATGGACTCTGATATCTGCTTTTCTTCTGCATTGCCATCATCTGATGGTACGAGTGCTACAAATTTGTTGGATAGGGCGATTTGGAATTCTTGTCTGAGTGTCGGATTCCTCAGCACATAGGCATTCCTGGGGGTATAGTTTAGGATGGAGTGGGGACGAAATTGTGATATGCAAAATAGTTAAAACAAAATAGGCACATTTTGGGGAAATATTTTAGGCATCTATGAAATTATCCTCTTTGAGGGCACTGTTCAAAGCTGTTTACTAAATAAACAGAGATTTGAACAAATAAATTGGGCATCTGAAAATCCATCTCCCTCAATACAGATAAACGTGCACCCAGTGTTTCGCAACATGTGAACTTCTAGCCACATTTAATGAAGGCATTCCCAAGGGTATATTTAGGTTGTGGTCAGAAAACAGTGTGCATCGGCTGCATTTTCAATTCTGTGTGTACATGGAAGAACACATATACAAATAAATGGTGCAAATATCCAGGGGTCCTTTGTATAAATGATATATTTCTAAATTAATGGTTAAAAGGTTCCTGCACACTTTGTCCCAATGTGGACAGTCTGAACATTGATCCCAGTACCTTTACTGTACTTGAGTTGACTGAATTTTGTTTCTTTGTTTTGCAGTGCATAAAGTGTCACACTCTTACATCAGTCTGTAAGTGAAATTTGTGTGTGCATTCGAGGGCATAGCAATGTGATAGGCAAAGTTAGATAACTTCCAGAAGATGGAATGGCAAATCAACTCCTTTCCATAATGGCCATTTACATGTGGGTGTGATTTATGTGTGCATATGGTCGAGTATACACATGCAAATCGTGAATAGGGCTTCTAAAATCACCCCCTAAAGCAATTATAGACTAGCCAGGTATGACTTCATTTACTTCTAAAAACCTTCCAATAGCTCGACTTACAAGCAAGTTTGCATCCTAAATGAACACCGATGCCACCGGCTATAAATTCTTGTCCCTCCATCACGTACTGATCTCATAGGGTGCAAACAACACTTCACCTTGAAGAATGTAACCAGCAAAAGAAAACACAGGGTTTTATGGTTGTATATTTTAAGCTCATTCCTGCTTTAATGTTCTGTTTTACTGATTTTATGATGGATTCCTCAGGCTGCAGCCTCCCTCTGCGCTGGACCATTTCAAGCCAACTCCTCCATTAATCATTGCCTAGCACTCTGCTTATATTGTCTCTATGCTCAGACCCTCTTCTCAGCTTGCAGCCACACTTGTTGCAACAAACATGCCGAAACTATGTTTATGCTACACGTCAAATATTGTTAGCATTTGATTACGTGGCCCCTGGTTTCAAATACTCCACAGCTACAACACAAAAGTCTTCAGGTTTCCATTATGTGAGGGAAGTGTCAACAGATCCTTGAACACTCTGATTTTGGTTTCCACTTTAACTGGCTGCAGGTTTTGTCTGGAGATTTAGAGATATTAGCTACTGTTGTGCTTAGACGGGCGAAGACTGAATATCTGAAACTGGAGTGCCCAAATAATGATTTTCCTTTTTTTTTTTAACATTGGTCTGTGGTAGGAAACCAAAGCAAGAATAATATAGATATTTCAGAGCACTTATGAAACCAAAATGTCCCTGGGAATCTCACTTTTCCTATTAAATCAGTCACATTTTCTCATGCCAGTCCTGGAGATATCTTAAATTCCAGCTCTTTCTAAATGGTTGTATGTTTAGTATAAACAAGGTAGTTCATTAAGATAATGATTATCAAATCTTAAGATATGCCTTCCAGCTCTGTGGTCTTTGCTTATTATTCCCCTTCCTATAGCACATACACAAGCTTCAAGGTCTAATCAATGGATGAGTGAAAGTGGACATCAAGGACTCACTGGTTGAGACTCAGCAGCATTGTTGGCATCCTACACAACAATTTTGGAATTGCCTCATGTCTATGGTTTCCCTTCTGGCTCTGCACAGCAGCTTTTTATGTGAGGCAAAAATACCGCCATTGCCAGCTTGTTATTAACCATGAGGAAGACGGAGGAAGAGGGTTGCGGTGGAGGCAAAGGACAGGGGAAGTGGACTTAGTTGCTCGGAACTGAGCGTTTAACTCCCTAGATTTAATGAATAAACTATTGGAGCTTTGAATTCAGACTTGAGAAGCAGAAAGGCAGAGAACTAAGTGCAGAATGTAATGAGAAGGGCAATTCAATGAACATGATCCCAAAGCTTGGGAAGCAAAGAAATTTAAAGCCCAGTAGAATTAAGTCAGAACCCAGTGCAGGATTTTTTTTTTTTGTAATTTTCATTTCTGCTGTTGTGCTTGGTGGCTTCTTTGAGCTTTTGAAATCTTAAAAGATGTTTGTCAGAGTAAGAAAAGATCTTGACAAAATATTAAAGTTTGTTTTTGGTGTGAGATGCATTTCAAAATAAATAAGGACTCTTCAAAGCAGCTTAATTACGGTCCAAGAAGTAAAAAAAAAAGAATACACACACCAGGCCTTGGAAATTAGCCTACAAACCTGCAGGATGTTCTGGCCTATAAAAATAAAATGCTTTAAGCTGAATTAAGTGTTGCTTTGCTGAACTTAGTAAATAGTTCTGTGGCTGTTTAAGATGGATTTTAAAATAGCCGAGGTTATGCTCAATGGCTCCGATAGAGGGTTGTAATTGTATTTACTTAAAGAGTGGGAGAAGGGGGTGATGTGCTACTTTGCAATTAAATGACTGAGTTAAATGTTATCATACATTGTTTTTAGTTTTGTTGCAATGCTCACAGCATAGAGTGTTTTGTAAATGTGTTTTTTAAATATAAATAAGTATCACAACTAGAACCCTTGATGATACGTTCCATCACATTCTTAAAGACAGCCACACGATTTCTCAGGGTCTAAAGTGGAAAGCGAGATTCTGATGGGAGTTTGAGCAAGTCCCTGACATTAGTCTGGAGAAAGCTTGTTATCATCATGTTAGCAGCACTCCCCTTGCCTCCTGCCTTCTTCCAGAAGAGAGACTTGCTAGTCCGATTTATCATTCCTTTTAATCTGTTATAGATTATGGCTGTGAAAGCCTGCAATTACAAAGCAATGGCATTAATAATACCCCCACGTTTTGTAGATTGGTACAGTACTTAGCAACTGATTAGTTGATGTTTGTTAAAAATAATGAGGAAAAGAGTCATTATGGAGAATTACCATATTAATCATCATCAGAATTGATCATAATTGGACGCATGTTGTAGTGCAGAACGTTTCCTCTCTCAGCAGTTAAATTGACAGCATGTTTATCATTAAAATACCAAACATATTGACAAGTTAAGACAGGGAAAATTGTGAAATAAGGAAGATGATTGTGGGTAGGATGTGTAAGAGCCCATTGTGTGTCTCCTGTTGCAGTACTGAGGGCCCCACTTCATCGGGGGCTTACCTTTACTTTCTCACAACAAAGATCCCGCTGCTTCCCTCATGCATTATTGATATTTTTATCCAGAATAACATGACTGTTTCCAGCTGATGCTAAATACCATAGCTAGGATTATTGGGGTTCTACGAGGGAACAATCATATAGTTCACTGATTCCCAATGCAATTCATATTACCAATTAAGATGCTAAATTTAGTTCATAAACTGCGGGCAGGACAAGGACTGAACCAGTCAATACTGAACTGTGTTGGTCACCACTTTTTTTAAAACTGGCTGCCATGACTAAAACTTAAGTAAATATTCAGCACCTATATCTAGATTGTGGACAGCGCTTAATATCCAATTAACTCGACCAGTACATAGCAGTAATATGCAGCCATTGGGACACCTTTATTTTGTCCTAAATTCTTCAGATGCTTATCTGTATAGCAGCACTGAATGTCACCGTTATGTGGACCACTCCAATACTGAGGAAATCTGTCAGGACATTCAGTTGAGCTATCTCTACATGCTGCAGAATATTCCTTTCAGCAGCAGTTACGCAGATGATAGGTGCTGCTCTCTGGATCAGTGCTTTTGAAAACTGAGTTGAAATGATTTATAGGATGGAATAAAACTCTGAGGCACTATTACTAAATGCTGCTAACTAGCTAGCATGCATTTTAGCATGAGTTAAGTAGCTGCAGTGAATGTTAATGCACGGGCATGCTAGCTACCAGCTGCTAAAACACAAGTTGGAAATTACATGCTGCTACAGAGAGTGGGTGGGTTAGGGGCAGAATATGGGTGTAGAGAGCATGTTGTGGTTAGCTTGGGCGTCATTAGTGATCACTCAACATCAACGTGGCAATTAGCATGGGTGCCCCTAAAAGCACCTCTATGGGTATCGTTCAGAACCCCCCATTAATTGTGTCACATTTAAAGCATATGCATTTGCAGGTTAACTCCTGGAAACATGCTGGTCATGCCTCTGACAGTTACCGTGGAAGTTTTGCACTTACCACACATTGTGCACAGCCTTACAGTAATTAAGTAAGCGGGTCCCTATGTGTAAGGATGAGCTCTATACTTGTAGGGAGAAACTTTGCTTTGTATTTCGATGTCTTGAGAAGCTTGACTAGAATGTCTTAGGGGGAGGCCAGTGCAAGAGTATTGGGCACCATAGGCAATCCTTCAGTCTTACACCTCCCCTCCAAGATTTTGATAATTAAACTCCAAAGTCATGCTCATTGAAACACATCCCCTCCCATATCCATCCACTGAATATGTCCTGATCTCAGTGGTTAGCAGTGGGACGTTCCAAGGGATATCTGGTCAGCGGCAATATTCAGTCGCTGTCCCGTTACCCCTCGGCAGTGAAAGTTAGGTGCAGCAAAAGCTCTCCTAACTTTTGCCACTGAAGTTAACTGTGCAGCGACAATATTGCCACTGCCTGGTTAGCTTCTGGCTTCCGCAGCTGATCCAGATATTCAATTCTGGTGGCTAGCATTGACTATCCGGGTTTAGTGTTCAATGGGCATGGCTAGGTGCTGTAATCATGCTAGCTGTCTCCACTGAATATCAGGCCCCATAATTTTAAATATTAAACCTTCTTTGTGTGTGCCTGCTCTCTCAGAGATGAATGAAAGTGCTGCTATCTCATTATAAAAGTGTGAATGAGAGCATATTGATTGGTATACTCAAAGAGATTTTGGATAGAATGAAATTTTCACAGAGACAGGAATAGAGATTTAACTGAAAGAGAGATGTGGGAATTAAAAGAGAGTTAGAAATCAATAGTAATCCCCAGATGCTTGAAAGACTCCACCAAATGAATGGGATGACTATGGATGCTTGAAGAGATATTTGGAGGGATATCTGGGTGATCCATATGGCAATGGATTTGTTGGGGTTCAACTTGAACTGGTTTGTGTCAAGACAGGTGGGAGATAGATCACAGCAAAGAAAGTCAGTGTAATCATTTAACAGAATGTCATTGGCATAGTGGAAGCTGGTGATATTATGATTATGTACTAAAGTGACCAAAGGGTAGAGAAAGATTTTAAAGTGCAATGGAGTCAAATGGAGCCCTGAGGCACTCCATATAGCAATTCTTGTGACTGAGAAGTACTGTAGTAGAATTCAGAGAGATGGAGAACCAAAGACCAGAAAGATAGAAGACAAACCAATGGAAGACAATGCCTGAAACTTGGAGATGCTGGAGCAATAAATTGTGATTAACCAAAGGCAGATGACAAATCAAGTGATTCATCGATTGATTTCTTTGACTGGGTGACCAGGGAGTTGGACCGAGGGAGAGCCCTAGATGTGGTGTATTTAGATTTCAGTAAAGCCTTTGACACTGTTCCTCACAGGCAACTTATAAACAAACTGAGCACCCTAGGAATGGACCCTAAAGTTACTGCTTGGGTTAGAAATTGGTTGGGTGGGAAGCGACAAAGAGTACAAGTAAATGGAGCTCACTCTGAGGAGAAGGATGTTATCAGTGGTGTGCCCCAGGGATCTGTCCTTGGTCCGATTCTTTTTAACATCTTTGTTAGTGATATAGTGGAAGGGCTTTCAGGTAAGGTTTGCCTCTTTGCGGATGATACCAAAATCTGCAATAGAGTAGACATCCAGGAAAGGGTAGATAACATGAGGAGAGATCTAGCTAAGCTTGAAGAATGGTCTAGAATTTGGCAGCTGGGATTTAATGTTAAAAAATGTAACGCCATGAATTTGGGCTGCAGCAATCCAAGGGAGCAATATAGTATAGGGGGTGAAGTACTTTTGTCCACTAAAGAAGAGCGGGACCTAGGCGTGGATGTGTCTGATGATCTTAAAGTAGCTAAACAGGTAGAAAAGGCGACGGCAAAAGCTAGAAGGATGCTTGGGTGCATACGGAGAGGAATGGCTAGCAGAAAAAAGGAGGTGATAATGCCTCTGTATAAGTCTTTGGTGCGACCTCATTTGGAGTATAGTGTGCAATTCTGGAGACCGCACCTTCAAAAGGGTGTGAACAGGATGGAGTCGGTGCAGAGGGTGGCCACTAAAATGATTAGTGGTCTTCATTATAAAGCATATGAGAACAGACTGAAGGATCTTAATACGATCGTATGTACACATTAGAGGAAACGCGGGATAGAGGTGATATGATTGAGATGTTTAAATACCTCCTTGGCATAAATGTTCAGGGAGGGAGCCTCTTTCAATTGAAAGCAAGTTCTGCTACGAGGGGACATGGGATGAGGGTGAAGGGAGATAGATTCAGGAGTGATATGCGGAAGTATTTCTTTACGGAAAGAGTAGTGGATCCATGGAATAGTCTCCCAGTGGAGGTGGTAGAGATGAGGACCGTAACTGAATTCAAAAAAGCATGAGACAAACACAGAGGATCTCTAAAGGTAAAAAGGGGACTGTTGTAGTTGTTATGGAAGGACAGACTAGATAGGCCATGTGGTATTTTTCTGTCGTCATATTTCTATGTTTCTATGTTTCTATCGAGAGCAGCTCTACCGTTATCCAAGACATTATGGAATTCACTTAGAGCCTGATTCCAGCAGGAGCACATCTGGGCTGTCAGGCCATTGAAAAAATGGATAGATCCAAATTGGATATGATTCTCCAACCACGGGAGTTAGATGGTTCCATGGTGCAGAATTGGACATCCCGGTATGCCTCTGATTCCGCCGCAGGAGACATCTGCACATCTGCCTGGCCAGCTCTCCCTATGCTTCTGTTGGTGTGCCTGTGCCATGACGTCCCATCGCTACGGTACTGGGATGCCCAGCAAGAGCCCCGTAACCACTCCACAGAAACAAGTGTCTTTTCCTTGCTGCCAGACCCTTGACACGGTTTGCCAGGGCCGGGATTGGGCTGAGGGGATGCACTTGCCACCGATCTGAAGGTCTGAGGGGACTGCCAGGACCGATCACCGCCTTTGGTGAGACTCATTCCATCTCCAATGTGGAATAAGTCCCACGTTTTTCTCTCCCCCGCCGGACATACAGGGCTGTGACCTGAATAAGCCCTATATGTCAGGCTACATTGGCCTTCCCCCACTCCGTCCACTCCGCCCACTCCGCCCACTCTCTGCCTCTGACCCTCCCCCTCCCACCTCCTTCCAGTGCGCCCCACACTAACCCTCCCTATGTGCGGGAAGGGATATGAGGAATTGAGGGATAATGCTAGTGAATGGATGTAATTTTTGTGGAAAATAAGAGATATGATCATCTGCAATGTGGACCTGTGTGGAAGAAGTAGAATTGGGGGTTATATTGGCAAGGGTAGATATTGCAGAGAATAATCTTTTTGTTCAGTTAGCTGAGGTGGCAATAAATTGGGTGAAGTAAGCTTTTTTGGTTCACTACACGAATCATTTTTCTACCTGGAAAATGGCAAACCTTTGAATTTTGCATATCCAGTTTTTCATATGGAAAAATACAGAGAGCTCATTTTGATTCTGATATTCAACACAAGGTGGTCAGCATTTTTAAAGTGCTTGGCCAGCGTAAGCAAAAGTGAAACCAGATATTCGGCATCAGAATCCGCATATTCAGCCACTGTCCGGATAGCCAAACTACATAAAATTAGGACAACTATTGAAATGACCTAACTTGTGGCCACTTATCCGTTTAGTGGACTGATAAATAGTGCTAGCCAGATAAGTACTGGAACCATCCATGGACTATCCCAGCACCGGGAACCACTTAAATGGGGAAGTGATAGGCAATATAGATTAAATTATTGCAGACAATATTGGACTTTCAGATTGGATATGATTACTCCAAAGGGCTTGAATTTGGAAGCTGAATGTCTATCATTGCTGTGAATGGTGTTTGTGGTCCCATGATGAATTACTTTTAAAACACTGATGCCATGTTTTGGGAAAGGAGTTTTACAGTGCTGACAGTGATGTAGTAGATATCTGAATGTCGAAGAGCACTAATGCATTGCTGATATACCCTCATGCAGAAGTTGTTCTTCAAAACATGATATCATGAAACAGATGTGACCCATGGAATGCTGGAATATGAAGAAATATTTATGAATCATTGATGATTAGAAAACTTTTGAGTTACTAAAATAATTTATATTTATGAACTGTTTGAGCTGCTAAATTGCTTATGAATTATCCATGAACTGAAATGATTTTATATGAATCAATGAATTCAATGGACTGATGTTGAGACTCTGAGAGCAATTATACGATTATGCTTTTTATTCTCTTGGATGATTTTCGAGGTCCCTATATGAATGTAAAGGGGGTCATTTTAGAAGCTCTGTTCATACAGACCTCACAATCATGGAAATGTCCACAGAGCTATTTCACAACCTGTGTTCAGAGATATCCCTGGCATGGGCACATATATCTAGTAAGAGGGGTTGCTGCTGGAGGCGTTCCTCTGCACTTAGATGTGTGAGACCAGTTTCAGAAATGCCGGCCAGGTCTCCACCCCTTTCCAAGTCTAGGGGGTATGTTTACTAAACTGCGGTAATGTTATTCGCGTTAGGTTTCGTGGTAAAGGTACAGATGGCCATATAAAGGCATGGGCGGTGCATCGTTACAGCAAGCCGTATCAGCTAACGCATGTTACGAACTACCGCGCACTACAAGGCGCCTCATAAGGCACCTTACAAGGCACATTACAAGGCGCCTTATAAGGCGCCTTGTAGAGCGCCTTGATAGGTGCCTTGTAAGGTTCCGTATAAGTGAGGTGCCTTATAAGGTGCCTTGTTAGGTGCCGCATAAGTAAGGTGCCTTATAAGGTGCCTTGGAAGGTGCTACATAAGTATGGTACCTTATAAGGTGCCTTGTAAGGTGCCTCATAAGGCACTTTGTAAGGTGCCCTATACAGTAGGGCTCCTTAGGCTATGCGCCGTATTAGGCACCCCTGGACAGGGCACTTTAGAGGGCACCCTGGGTTATGGAACCATAGGTTACGGTGGCCTAGCAAGGTTATGGTGCCCCAGGTTAGTGTGGCCTAAGGGCTGCAAGGTGCTGCAGGATGACGTGCATGACCTGTGAGGAACAGAGACAGATGTAGCCCTAACACTAGATAGAGCACTCAGGAAAGGCAATGAACAGGTGAATGAAGGAGGGAGTGCTGGGAGCCGCTGGACCTGACATATCTGTGGGTATCCCATATGGCTGCCAGTACTGATAACAAACATGGTGGGGGCAACTGTACCATAGCACAGGGTGTTGGCAATGTAAAGTATTGGAAAGACAGTTGGTGACAGACGATGGGAATATGTGTCCCCCAGTGGAGGCGGAGGTGGCAGGATAGTTACAATGATGGGTGGACAGAGGAGTGGTGGTGCCATGCAGATCAGGCACAGGCGAGGAAAGCATGAAGAGGTGCAATTCAGGAAAGGGTAGCAGTGCAGGACATGGGGTGACAGCCTGCACAGGCAGACAGGACTCTCAACAGCTGACAGACGCAGATAGACGGACCGAGGGAATGTTGGCAATTGTTGCGAGGGTATTATGGGTTGGCAGCACAAATCTGCAAAAATTTGACTGTTACAGGCATGAGCACTATTTGAGTAGGACAGGCATGAGAAGAGGGAACAAAGAGGAATTGAACCCATGAACACTGCCAAGAATGGCATTGTATTAACCTGTAGGCTATAACTCCAAGGTGTATGTCACAGCAATGGCTGGGTACAGAAGGACAGCAGGTCACCGCACAAACTGTCTGCTCTGAGTGCCAGGATAGGGTAACCCCACCAGTATCCATGATGCAATGCACATGCTGAATAGCTGTCTACAGCTGATCAGCAAATGGGTTCTGCACCTCTCCAGTACCTCATCTTGGAATGATGAATTGACATTGTGTGATACTGGCACAGAGTAGCTACAGACCATGCCATTGTGATGGTTCTGTGTTCTCCCTGAGGGATAGGATGGGTGCCCAGCACTAGGTCCGCAGTACATGTGGTGCTAGAGATAGGCCCTGCTGTACATACCCATCACTGCCAGTGTGTGACAGGTGTTCCCTGCAGTGTAGCTGAAGGTAATTTGGTGTCCATCTGTATCCTGCAGTCACATGTGGCCCTCTGGGACCAGACAGCACCGAGATTAGTGTGTACCCTATGTTAGGGTCTGGCTGACATGGACACCTGTTATCAGGGCAGAGGGGTTTCCAAACTTGCATGAGGTTTATGTAGCAGTGCCTTGATAGTTCAAAGTGGTAGACACTACATACCCCAAAGGGCTCACATCATCCTTTTTGTAGGTAAGGAACAGGTGCCCCAGACCCTGTGAAGCAACCTCCATCCTGCTGGCATGTAACAGCCCTCCAGGGATGGTAGGCTAGAGGCATACCTGTGGCTGGGGCAGTGGCAGACCAGCAGCAATGATGGGGCTAGCTCTGGAGAATCCCAACTGCCTCACACCACTGTCTGCCAGTCACCAGCAGACAGCACCATATAGGTGTTCTGACCATGCACACTCTAACTGCAGTCTACTAGCCAGTCCATAGTGCATGTTCACAGAGGAACCACGTGCACCAAGCAGGTATCTCAGTGACTGTGGCCCCAGCACTGGGAACACAACAGGATCACTGAAGGCAAACAATATAGAGCGTTATGTGGGAACCTAGACATGCAATGGTCACTGCTCGGTCAGAGTGAGTGCCCTCCCAGCATGCCATGCTGTGGCTACCCTGTCCATGCAGGCAGTGGTCGGGCACTACAGTGTCCCAGCCATTGCCCCACACCCTTTGAAGATGCATCCTGGCCAATCCGTCCTGTGTGGGCCATACCCACAACACTTTGCTCCTCATTATGCACATATTCAGGCTAATGCTGGTAACAGTGGGACATTGTGGGCCCGGTGAGGTGTGGGCAGCCACAAAACAATGGATAGACACACACACACACACACTCCTATTGCAGCATTGTGCACAGATAGAGGTGGTTGGCAACCCTGCCCGCCACACTGGTCCTGATCACAGTGCCGACATTGCTAAACTGTGCAGGAGGTAGTAGTAGTGCCCTGGTGATAACTGCAGCTCAATGCTGGGGCCAACAGCCTGACTCTCCATGCATCTTTGGATTGTGGAGCCTGTGTGAGTGGGTGTTTGTTCGCCGCTGCTTTTGGCTTTGCACATGTTGCTGTTGTATCTGCATTGTAGGGTAAAATATAGGGACATGCTCTGCAGAACCACAGCTGGGGCTTGAACCGGTGACCCTCTGCTTCTGGACACACTCACTGGGTGTACTGCATCACACTGTTGCCACAGATGCATGGTGGTCCCTGGGGCTACCTGTACCTTTCCTTAGCCAGACCTTTTATGTTGCACTGCACTCCATGTACTGGTACAGGGCATGGCCTAGGTCCACTGCAGGCAGGTGCCACTGCCCCCTCCAGCACGGGCACACCCCCCCCTGCCATACTGACATGGCCATATGCTGTCGGTGCTGGTAGTATGCAGTCCCAGGCCATCCACTGTGTGGGTAGGTGGTCACCTAGGGAGCGTGGTCTGGGGCATGGGGCATACATGAGCATCCTCACATCCCCCCCCATCACCGCCTACCAATAGTCTGTTCTTTCCGCTTGGGGGGAGGGTTGGCTGGGTGTATGTCAGGTCAGTGCCCTGGCAACTGTTAACTCGGGTGGACTAGGTAGATGTAGGTGAATTGTGTTTGGACTGTCAGCTGCTGTCATGATGATTTCCGGTTTCTATGTTCCTATGTGCCACCTAGGCACCCGCCTAGTCCAACCTGTTCCCCTGCTGCACCCGCTACATGTCCCGCCTGCAGCCCCCTATGCCCCACTTGTACCATCGCCATAGTGGCCTTTCAAACTTGGGCACTATGCTGGTGCTGGATATGGCGCACTACTATCACGTGTCTTGGGCTCCCTGTCTATGCTATACATTGCTGACACTTAAATGGTTTCTCTCTCTTGCAAATGTGCATCTAACGGCAGGTTTTCATTCGCGGTAGGATTCAGCCCTTCAGTTTAGCGCGTTAGTGTGCAGGGAGCCTCTACCCGCCCACTCCCCGCCCATTGACCCCTTCCCCTGCCCTCTCTCCACCCTCTGTGGTGTTTACCGCGGCCAGGGATGTTAACGATCGTTAAGTAACGTTAACGCACGTTAACGTTACAGACTGCGCGTTAGCAATACCTAACGAGCATTAACGTTACATAACGCGTGGTCTGTAACGTTACCGCAGTTTAGTAAACATACCCCTAGATGTGCTCCAAGGCATGAATAGGCATAAACAAAGTGTTTGCTCTTATGGCAACATATCCGGATGGTGGAGAGAAGATGGGATTCTGTTATCGCCAGTACATGCCACATGTACTGGAGATAGTACAGATAGTAAAGATATTCATGGGGAGTGAGGGAAAAATGATCCTTGACTTTGGGGCTACTGACGTCCCCTCCTGAATAGTAGTAGCAGGCTGGGTCAAGTCTCCTGTCTAAGATGCTATTGCATCGATATCTATGTAGATGTCCCGAAAGACATCCATATTGGCTGTGTCCATGTTTCTGAAATTGTACCCAAACTTGGATGTGGCTGGTCTTTTCGGGCATCTTTTTACATGGGCAATCCCAATTGCACCTGGATGCTATTTCTAAAATGTGCCTTCACATATCAGCCTTTAGAAAATAGGTATACATAGGCACCTCTTTGGATATTTGACATAGGTGACCTGTTATGAAATTATCCCTTTCGAGGATAATTTTATAATAGTTCAACAGCCAAAAATGCTTTGGCCACGAAAGCAGCTGTTCTTTTTTTGTTTTTAATTATTTATTTATGCAATTTTACATTATATATCAAGCAAAGCTTGTACAGAAAACTGAACTGTGCAGAAAAGATACAATAGGAAATATTTTTTTAAACAAACAAAGATAAATACACAGTACAGTGTAGCCCACAATACTGGGGGGAAGTGAACCTTAAACAAACAAGGCCAGGTGAAGCCACATTCCAGGAACTAGGTAATATTAATACAAATTACCAAGAGGAAGGGTATATTTCGGAGCATATTTCTTAAGACGATTATTTATCCATAGGTGAGGAAGTCAACAAATGAGAAGATACAAACATGGAGAGGTCCTCAGGCTGAAGAAAAACATACTTATTAGCTCTAAAATAAACTATACACGTCCAAAAGAGTTCTCTCTGGAATCTATTTGGGAGGCAATATCGCAGCTTTTTTCTGTATTGTCTCAACAGCTGGCTGTGTCTTCTCAGCGTTTGGAGAGACTGGAAAGTGCTACACAAGGTATCAAGGAAGAAATGACTGTGATGGGTGAGAAGATTAAAACTGGGGAACAAAATGTATCTCGAAATATGACGAAAGCAGCTGTTCTAAACTAATTTAAGGCTGCTTAACACAGAAATCATAATGAAAATGGCTGATTATGTTTAGTTGCTAAGATATATGCTATTAATTAGTCATTAGGGGCCATTAACTGTGTATTATGCAATATTTGGTGGGGCCCCGCGGCGGGACATTTGATTCTGCCGCTGCCACGGCGGCAGTGGCAGCAGCAGCAGCTGGTTTGGGTTTTTTTTCTACTTGTGCAATGAAGAATGTTTTTTGCGCGGGGCCCCCTGAAACGCGGGGCCCTGTGCAAAAAACATTCTTGCTCAATGGATGGGCCGGCCCTGTCTATGGTCAATCTGTGGTGACTTCAAAGTGGTCGCCCTCTTGCTTGGTCTTCAGGGTGGATACACCAAGTACTGTTGCTTCCTGTGTGAATGGGATAGTCTTGCTAGAGATTGTCATTTCGTCAAAAGAGACTGGTCACTCCGTCAGTCACTGGATCCTGGAAGCAAAAATGTTCTGTTTCCAGCACTTGTAGACAGCAACAAGATTTTAATGCCTTCCTTGCACATCAAGTTGGAACTAATGAAAACCTTTGTCAAGGCGATGGATAAAACTAAACCTGCTTTCAGGTATCTTAGTGGTAAATTTCCTAGACTGAGTGATGCCAAAGTTAAGGGAGGAGTTTTTGTTGGCCCTCAGATTCGTGCACTTCTTCAAGATGACAAATTTCTTTGTTTATTGCATGGAAAGGAAAAGGCTGCATGGATAGCATTTGAATCAGTGACACAAAATTTTCATGGAAACAGCAAAGCAAATAATTACCAAGAGATTGTTCAAGATCTTCTCAAGGCATACAAAAACCTTGGTTGCAACATGTCCTTAAAGATTCATTTTCTACACTCTCATCTAGATTATTTCCCACAAAATTGCGGAGCAGTAAGTGATGAACATGGAGAACGATTTCACCAAGACAGTGCAGCCATGGCAGAGGCGTAGCGTGGGGGGTGCAGGGGGGGCCGGCCGCACCGGGTGCAACATGGGGGGGGGGCGCCAGGGCCGGATTTACCTATACGCCATGTACGCCATGGCGTAGGGCCCACAGCTGCAAAGGGCCCACAAAAATGGAACAAGTTAGGCTTTTTTTTAAAAATAAAATTAAAAAAAAACCTGCTGGCTGCAGCCGCGGGGCCCCCTCTGCTGCCGCGGCAGCATGGACTGACCCGCGGGGGCCCCCTCTGCAAGCTCGATCCCTCCCTCCGTGCCTCCCTCCGTGCAGGCTGTGAGAGGCGTGAAGGCAGACTGTCTCCTTCGCGTCTCTGTTAAGCCCGCAGGGGCTGATGGGAAATTTCCCATCAGCCCCCGCGGGCTTAACAGAGACGCGAGGGAGGCATGGAGGCACGGAGGGAGGGATCGAGCTTGCAGAGGGGGCCCCCGCGGGTCAGTCCTTGCTGCCGCGGCAGCAGAGGGGGCCCCGCGGCGGCAGCCAGCAGGTTTTTTTTTTTATTAAATTTTACTTTAGGCAGGGGGAGGGGGTAGGACTGGTAATGGGCTATTGGGGGGCTGGGACCGGACTTGGGTTGGGGGATTAAGGCGGGAGGGGGGCTGATGAGGTTAGGACTGGTAATGGGCTGTGGGCTGTTGGGGGGGTTAGAACTGGTAATGGGCTTTGGGGGGGTTAAGACTGGTAATGGGCTGTGGGCTGATGGGGACTGTCTGGTAATGGGCTATTGGGGACTAGGACTGGAAATGGGCTGGGGGGTTAAGAATGGAGGTGGGCTGATGGTGTTAGGACTGATAATGGGCTGTTGGGGGGGGTTTAGAACTAGTAATGGGCTTTGGGGGGGTGGTTAATACTGGAAATGGGCTGGGGGCTGATGCGGGCTGACTGGTAATGGGCTATGGGGGGGCTAGGACTGGAAATGTGCTGGGGGGGTTAAGACTGGAGGTGGGCTGATGGGATTAGGACTGGTAATGGGCTGTGGGCTGATGGGGGGGGGTAGGACTGGCAATGGGCTATGGGGGGCTGACTGGAAATGGGTTGATGGGGTTAGGACTGGAAGTGGGCTGATGGGGGGTTAGGACTGGTAATGGGTTATAGGGGGGGCTTAAACTGAAAATGGGGTGATGGGGGGTTAGGACTGTAAGTGGGTTGATGGGGGGCTAGGACTGGTATTGGGTTGGGGGGTTGCTAGGACTGGAAATGGGCTGATGGGTGGCTAGGACTGGAAATGGGCTGATGCAGGGACTAGAAGGGAATGGATGCTGGGTGAGGCTGGAACTAGAAGGGAGCTGATGTTGGGGGAGGATTAGAATGGGATGGGGCTGGAAGAGTAAAATGGAGAAGGGAAAAATATTTTGTGTGGGAGGGATAAAAAATCTACAATTGGCCGGGTATTGGGAGACTAAGTGGGGATTGAGGATGGAGGGGTAAAATTTGAGTGGATGAAATAGGAATGAGGAAAGAGCAAAAGGAGAAAGATTAGTATGTTAAAGCAGATGTAGAGAGAGAATGGAAAAAAACTAGAAGAGAGAAGAAAGGACAAATGGACAGCAGATGATGGAGAGTTAGCAGAAGGCACGAAGAAACCAGAAGAAAGTGGCTGGAGTAATTGCAGCTGAAAAAAATGCACAAAAGGTAGAAAAATATCTCTTTATTTTGAATTTATTAATTGGAATATGTCAGCTCTGGTAAATGTGCATCATTAACGTCTGCGCTTTGTTTAGTACAAGAGCAAATTAATGTATAGTTTTATTTCTACAGTGTTGTACATTCCAAGTTTGGCTTTTGGGATTCCCAGTTTAATTATTGTCTTCCTGTTTCTAAAATGTGATTACTTGTTTGGTGATGGTCTATGTTCTGCATGTGTAACTGAGCTGAGGTGTTCTGTTTATATATTTCCTATTTGACATTGCCACTTGTTCTCTTTCCCCAGTAGGTCATGTATTGTTGTTCTCTGAAATGTATTGGTTTAATATTTGCAGTGTTGCCTTTTGATTGGTAGAGTATGGTGCTTGTGAGTCCTGGTAGTGCTGTTAGGATACGGCGGGTTTGCTATGGGTTCTAAATGGGCAGTGTTTGTAGTAGTTCCTAATGTGTCTGGCAGTTGGCACTGGATTATAGTAATGTAGAAATCTTTTAGTCTTTCTTTATCCATACACTCATTAAGAGGCACGTTTACTAAAAGTTAGTATATGGTAACATTATGCAAATATTTATGCAAATGAGGCCCCTTATGCAAATGAGGCCCACACCCCCCTTGGGCCGCCCCTGCTGGGGGCCCACAATTTTTGTTGGCGTAGGGCCTCACTCAAGGTAAATCCGGCCCTGGGGGGCGCGCTCGCACTCGCAGCTCTCTGCAGTGCTGTCTGTGCGAATCCGATCCGAGCCGCCGGGTCGCCGCCCACTGTGGAGGGGGGGGGGGGTGCCAGGCGTGCGGTGCGGTGGGTGCGAAGAGAGAGCGAGGGACTATCTGGGGGAGGGACAGTGCAGCGCTGATCACGGGAGAGAACCACACCAGACCAGGGGGGCGCAAATTACTTGCCTTGCCCCGGGTGCTGACAACTCACGCTACGCCACTGAGCCATGGAAAAGAGGTATCAGGGTAAATGGAGTCCATCAGTGCTTGCAGGCTACTGCTGGACAGTGACAAGGGATATTCCATTGCTTCAGTACAAGAAACAGATCAGGAAGAGTCGTGAAGCCACTGAATGAGAACAAAACTTGCTAGAATGTACTTACAAATGTTCTTAATGAAAGTTAAATTGCAGACATAATTACTCCTCTCTTTCTTCTAAGTACGTTTATGAACTATATTTTATAAAAACATGCTTGTTATTGTGCAAAGTTTCATTTGTAATAAGATTTTGATTTACATCTAAGGATTTAGGCTCGATTTTCACCATACATAGTGGTAAAATGTAAATTCTTCAGCATATCATAGAAACAGGAGCTAATTGACCAATTTCACTATCATATTTGAATTCAGCATATCAAATTCATTAAGAAATAGCACATTTAATTTCTGAAGCAAACAATTTTTGAAAATTTGTAGAACAGTGCATGTGAAGGACACGTATGTGCCAATTTTTAGCCTATGGGCCTGATTCCGAGACGCGGATTTGAGGGCTGCACATCCCGGCAGAACGTGAGGCCCCGCAAGCTGTCTGAACTCTATTCCCCCTCCTGCTCTCCCTGCATTTCCTGAGCAGTAGGACAGAGAGAACCAGCGGGAGGTGGGAGGGGGCAGGGCCGGAGTGCAGCAGGGACGGGTCAGCCCAGCAGGACATACGGCCCTGTATGTCCTGCGAGGTCCGTGGGGACGTGCTGCTTATTCCACCTCAGAGATGGAATAAGCAGCACTGACCCGGCAATTGAGGCCGGGGATTCCCCCCTCCCCCCCATGGCTGGGTACAGAGGGGTCCCCGCCACCCAATCCAGGCCCTGGCTGACTAGTCGTTGGTTGGGAGGCAGGGAAGTGGGGAACCTAAGCCATGGGAGTCAGGGAAGGACATCCCCACAGGTGGCAGGGGCATGTTGGGCTGCTGGGCTGTCCACGGGCCCGATTCTGTGTACTCCCGTGGTCCAGAATCGGTTCCTAATGGGCTCATCTTCCTCTGGGATGTCCAGACAGCCTGGACATACCTATCTCGGAATTGTCTCCACATGTCTTTATAAAATGTTAGTGGAAAATCAGCAGAAATCATGAGTAGAATGAAGCTGCAGACTTGGTAGCTGGTGTACATGTAGACATGTACAAGCTGTATAGCTATGTGCATTATATAAAGAACATACATATTTAGCAACGCCACCCAAACTCTGCTAAAAAGCGCACCTGCATGCAGGGCGCATAAAAATATGTGCCATCTCGTCCCCTCATGTATTTTTTGAGCATAGCTCTTAAAAGGCCTTAATGCATGAAAAATGTTTTATAAACTTAGGTCACTCTGTCCACTAAAATGATTTAGCACATGCTAAATTAATTTCATACATGCTAAAATGATTTAGAATGTGGTAATAAAATGAAAAAATGTGAGGAAATGATAAATGGAATAAATGTTTTCCCCATTTGCACTTGAACTGGAAAGAATATTATGAAGCTTAAAGTTGAACAGCTCTATTTTGGAGTTTCAGTGTGTAGTGAAATATATTTAAAACTTACGTGGAAAAGTTAAATAGAAATCAGAAGAAACACTATATAGCTTGGCAGCTTAATTTTGTCAGAGTGGAGGTAGAGATATTGGAGAGGGGAGGAATTAAACTGAGGTTTGCTTTGACCCTTGAATTTATATAGGGCTTATGAAATATTCATGAGCAGTAGCTCAGGGTCAAGCAGAGACTGGCAATTAAAGGCTGGGCTGCAGAGCGATCGTACGAGTAGCATTCGTCTCAGCGAGATGGATATTGTGTGGTGACATAAAAGGCAAGGAAGCAGATTCAGGGAGCATCCACCCCTCAAAGTTAGAATAAAGTCCAACACACCTGGAAATGATCTTGCTCTGTTTTTTGTAAGATATTCACTGCAGGGGTTTGATTTAAAAGGAAATTGCTGTTTTAGCAGGGTACGTGTGTGTAAAATTTAAAATCCAGCTATTTTGAAGAACAAAGTTCTCCTTTATTAGCTTGGGCTAATTTGCTAACAGGGCACCCATGTCAAAGTTGGGAAGAGACACCTAGGGGTATGTTTATTAAACCGTCTTAACATCGCAGCGGTGGTATAACGATAACGCGGCAGCGGCATTAAGGCACACTAATGCTGTGAAATCCAGGTATGAAGGGTGGAGTAAGGCTTCCCAGAGGGCGGAGAGAAGGGGTCAATGGGCGGAGAGTGGGCTGGGAGAGGCTACAGGCACACTAACACTGTGAAATCCAGCTCTGAACACTAACGCCAGTGAAACCCCCGCGTTAGGCACATTTGCAGGAAAGAGAAACCATTTAAGTCAGCAATGTGCAGCAAAGGCAGGGAAACCCAGAAAAGTGATATTTGTGATACATGTGCAGGAACCAAAAAGGCAAATAAACATATAAAATGACCAGAACCACATTTAAAATCCCAATAACCAAGCTGGCCAATAGTGATATTAATGATAAACATAAAGCAACACTACTGACAAAGCATAAAAATTAAGATATCATGTTTGGAAGGGTCTATGCTCTGTTCCCCTACAAAGTGAATGATCCCACATTGAAATAGCGCTGATCAGGGTTTCTATCATTTAGATTGGGCAGGTTTGTTATGGCGTGCACATGTGCAGCAACAGCAGAGTGGGCACGTAGGAAAGGGCAACTGTACTGATGCTGTAAATGGGATACAGGGGGCTACAGGCGGCACATGCTGTGGTCCAGCTGGGGCACAGTGCGGACTAGGCAGATGCCTAGGTGGCACATAGGAATGCCAAAACTGTAAAGCAGCAAGACAACAACTGACGAGGGCCCAACATGGGCACAAGTGTGTGTCCCACAGTGTCATAGGGGATATTACCCAGCAGGTACCCCCAAGGGCACAGAACATTGGCAGGCGGTGCCGGGGGGAAGTGTGCATGTCCATGTAGGCACCCCTACTCGAGAACCCACACCATAGGCAGCTGCCTACTGGCATACTGGATGGTCTGGGACTGCGCACCACAAGCACCACCGGCATAATGGCACGGCAGCATGGTGGCGGAGGGGTGCTGGTGGCAGAGGGGGCAGTGGCATCTGCCCACAGCAGACTATGGCCAAGCCCCGTTTAGGTGGGTGCTGTGCACCACAGAAGACAGGGTCTGTCTGACGAACAGTCATGATATACCCAGGGAATGATCTGTCCCTGTGGCAACAGTGTAGTGCAGTACACACAGCCAGTGTGTTCAGGAGCAGAAGGTCACAAGTTCAAGTCCCAGCTGTGGCTCCTGCCAACCCTGTCCCCACATTTTACCCAGTACTAAACCATGGTAATAAAGAAGGAACCTTTATTGCAGATAAAATAAACATGCCTGAAATGCCTATATTTTACCCTACAGAGCACAGACACCATAAACATGTGCAATACCTAGAGCAGAGTTTCCCAACTGCAGTCCTGGAGGGCCGAACACCATTCAGGTTTCATGTTGTCCCTAATAAATATGCCTGTGCTGCATTTGTATGCGCTGCCCCCATTGTATGCAAATGAATCTCATGCATATTCATTAGGGACAGCATGTAAACCTGAACAGTGTTTGGCCCACCAGGACTGGAGTTGGGAACCTCTGCCCTAGAGCAGCGGCCAACAGAGGCATAAACACTCACACCCACAGGCTCCACTATCCAAAGCCTCATGGAGAGTCAGGCTATTGGGCCTTAACGTGCCTTAATGTGCCTTGTACTGTGCCTAATAAGGTGCCTTATAACGTGCCTTGTACTGTGTCTAATTAGGAGCCTTGTAACGCCTTATAAGGATTGTTGCCAACTGTGGTGAGGGTACAGTGGGCTGGCAGCACAGATCTGGAAAGATATGACTGTCACAGGCAAGCAAAAAATCTGCCTTGGACAGGAGGGAACAACAAGGAATTGAACCCATGACCTCTGCCTAGAACATCAGCATATTAACCTGTAGGCTATACCTCTATGGCTTGTTGCATAGCAATGGCTGGGTACAGAAGGACTGCAGGTTACCGCACAAACCATCTGCTCCGTGCGCCAGGATAGGGTAATGCTGTAATAGCTACTATTTTGCAAATAAAAGTATTTGTAGACTTTAGAAAATAGGTTTAGATAACTGTAAGTTACTTAGGGTTATGTTTACTAAATCGTCTTAACGTAGCAGCGGCAACGTTATCGCGCGATATGTGATGTTATCGCGTGATAATGGTGCTTTACCGTGCGAGAACGTCACGTATCGCTCGATAATGTCTGCGGCGGCGTTAAAGTGTTCAGAGGGTGGCATGTGGCAGTGGGTGGTGTGCTGCAACACCAGCAGGCTCAGGACCACATCGTAACGGTGGTTGGCAAGCACCATTCAGTGGTTGGCTGCCGAGATGCACATGCAGCGTGCAGCTGCTATGGGTGGTGCATCTCGACAGCCATCCCCTGATGGTCATCTCTGGAGCATTTATGGGGCACAGGGGCACCCACACACGTGCCCTGTGCTGTCCTGTCACCTGGCACAGAACATGGGGTGTTTCTTTTGTTTTTATGTTGAAAAATTTATATGGCACCTTTTCCTCCAATCAAGGTGGTCACGTCACATCACAATTGGAGGTTTATATTTAACATTAGGGTACGTGTAAACATATAGACAGTACAGTTACTTACCAATGTTTAGACAGTACAATGGAGGTAACATTTAACATAAAGGTATTCTATAATGTGGTATAATAGATATGTGTGTGTGTTTAGTTTGTGGAGGTAGTAGTGTTACTGTTTGGGTAGGGGATGTTGCCTGAATGCTCATAGGTTTCCATAAATAACAATGTTTTGAGGTCTTTGCGGAAGTCTGTGAGGTCATATAACGCCCTCAGTCTCGTTGGTACATCTTTAAATATGTACAAATGTAAATATGTAAATAAAAATGTTGTACGTACGGCACAATGGTCACGTGTCTCCCCTACAAACAGTGGATGTGAGCATGGGACATGTGTGTAGATCCCTATGTGTATGCTTGGTAGTCATAGGTAACATACATGAACCATCTCCACACACAGGTATGGGGGCTGCCCATGTGCATAGGCGTCTGTGTCCCATGGTGCCCCTGTGATGTGCCAATGTGCAGTGTGTCCCAACAGCTATGGTCACATGCATGCTGCCTGTGATGTGTGGGCATTATATCTGATGCACCATGCTTGTGGGGCAATAGGGGTAAAGGCTAGCAGCAGGTATGTGGCAGGAAGGGTAAGAGGGAATGCTGTACCCAGGAGCTGCACAGGGGGATAGCTGGTGAGGGCGAGACAGGTCGATGCATCTCCCGAGGATGAGCGGTGGGGGACTACAAGCACTGGTGAACAGTGATCAGCTGACTGAAGCGAGCTACCTTTGTCTGCCTGTGCCGCATGCAAGCCTATGTGAGTAGACAGCCACGTAGTCCCTGGTGTGGGCAGGGAGGATGGTCACACATGTGTGTCTAATGATAGAGACCATATGGGGTGAGAGAGGGTGACAGATCCTTACAACAGACATGTACCACCGTGAACATCTTGCTGGGCAGCGGGTGAGATTGGGTATACCCCCACGTATAGGTAGGAGGGTGACCATCTGCCACAGTCCATGGCACACAGGGCATGGTATAACCTATATGCGATGATTTGTGGCAGTACAGACACCACACCCCTGAGGGATATGGGTAGGCACATGTGGGCAGGGTGACAACATGGGGTGCAGGGTACGTAGGGGATCACAGTGCCACACATTGGAAACAAACACATAGGTTGTAATAGGTTGTGATGTCTTTATTTATAATGTTCACATCCTCCATGGCCGGCCACGGCAACCATGGCCCAACCTACCCCTCTGTCCCAGGACTGCTGGTGCCACCTCTGGTGCTGGTGCTGGCTGCTGTGTACGGGCAGCCATGGCCTCCTGGGCATCCGCAATATGGAAGAGCGCCCCTGCCATTGTGTCCACTGTGGCACGCAGCTGGTGGATCTCCTGGTGAATGGCCAACAGAGCCTGACGAGTGCCTGTGGGTGGGATACAAGGTGATGTGTGAGACACCTGTTACAACCCCCACTGTGACACATGCACATGTCAGGCATATCCCACCAGATCAGTCTGCAGATAAATCATGCACGCAACAACTAGCATGACCATGTTTACATCTGTGTGTCCCTTGAGCCATTCTCGTGCCAGGAAAGGGTCCTGATGAGGGGTCGTGTGAATCACAGATCTCACACATGGTACATTGTCACAGTTCAATGTGTCAATGCTTGATCTGCGCACTGGTCGTATGAGATAAGCCAGATGATGTGAAGAGTCATGGCACACACATACATATATCTGGGGGGCCCTGTTTTCTATAATGCTGGGGCACAGTACAGATTACGCTGACAAACTATGCTAGGTACCTTGGATTGATTTTTGCACTCACCCAGGGTGTTACAGTGCATGTGTGGCATCACTGTATCATGTTTCAATGTTCACGGTGCTTGTGCATGTGACTGACTATGTTGGTGCAACACAGCATGTGGCAATATGGCTTCTGTGTGGGTTACTGTAACATGTTTGACCTTTCTTTCCATCTCTATATACAGGTTATTGTGTTTGTTTACTGTACAGACATGACGCTCTGCATTGATTTACAAACCTAGCATTGCATGTCTGCACAGTCCTATTTATCCCATGAGGTTCCAGCACTCACATTGCCCCGTTATATTTGGTGTGTGGCAGTGTGGGTGTCCATTTTCTTCCTTCATTTGTGCATTCCATGTACCGTGATATATGTGTACAGACACACCAACCAGTGCAGGGGACCTTCTGCATAGTGTTATCTCTGCATGTTTCTGCGGTTTGTTTCATTTGAATTCTCTGTGTTCATATGCCTCTGCTACCTGTTAGGATATCCTCATTTTACATTTGACCATTGTTTTGGGTTACATTGTTGCTGCTTTGATTCCTATATCAGGCATTATGTGACAGCTGTAACATATATTTCGAGATCTGTGTTTTCACTTTCTTACTTTTAACAACATATGCTGTTTCATTTGTGTGCCTCCTGTGTTGGCAGACAGATCTATTTTTATGAACAGATCATGATTGATTTGTGTTGGGCCATCATCATGCACCGCCTACTGTCTACATGCACACATATGTAACTAACGCATTTGGGGCATGCAGCAGCATGTGGGGGGTGGGGGAATAATGCATACTGCACACCATGCACCTAATGCAATTTATCCCTCCTGCCCATCATCTGTAGACGGGCCAGTGACTTTTCTGTAACATATGGGTCGCTGCCCTGCAAAATGTGTTTTTGATTTTTCCCCTCTTATAAAATCACCTTGATATTATGATAGGCGGTATCTACACTATCTCTGATGATTAACCAAAATAAATATATGTGTTGGACGTGCATTTGTCTTTGCTGCTGCTTGACCACACTGACACGTCTTTAGTGATTTCATGGTCATGTACATGGCCCACCTGTGCTCACATCCTTGTACGGTGCCAGCTGTCTATCTGCCAGCCATCTGCCACATCACTGGGTGTTACGGGTTCCCATACACACATTCCCTTTGAGGTAACATCTTTGCATTGTGGTTGTTTGGGATAGTGGTTATGGACATGTGTTGTAACACCATAGGTTGCAGGTTTGATTCCCACATTGGGTTTTCTTATTTTTTTGTGTTGTGCTAACCTGACCATGAGCTATCTGCAGGTTCATCACCTATTCACACACCCTTCCATCTCTTCACTGTACACCAAAGTGTGCCCTCTGTGCTGCCTAACCATCACATATTAGCTGTTACATATGTCTCTTTCTTTGTAGGGTTCACATAGGCAGTCCACTTGGGGGATTGGCATTGCTGTGGTTCAGCTGGTCTGTGGTACACCTCTTGGCAGGTTCAATTCTCACATGCTCTGCTTCTGTTCTGTTCCATATTTTGCCCTGCTCCACAGAGCATCCCCTGCCGCCCTTTGGGTTTAGGTTCTTTCCTCTTTTGCATGCTGTATCCACTGCAAAACATTTCATTGTGTATGTGCATGTAGTTATATGTGTCTCTGGTCCCAATTACAGACTGTGATCTGAGCTGTACACACCAGATCTGCATGTGCATTCCATCATGGTTTCTGTTGGAGGTTTGCCTATCCTGGCAGACAGCAGGCTTCTTGTGTGATGCCCTGCAGTATTCTTGTATGCAGCCTTTGCTAATGACCTCAAATTGGTGGTGCAGCCTACCGGTTTGTGCATTGACATTTGTGCTGATGGTCATAGGTTTGATTCCTCTCTGTTCTCTTTCATTTGTATGCCTGTCCTGCACAGCTACTTTTCATTCCTGTAATAGTCATATCTGGGCAGATCTATGCTGTTAGCACATTGTACCCTTATCACAGTTGCCAAACCATCCTTCTGTCCGTCTATGTGTGTCTGCCAGCTGTGTGCCATCCTGCCCTGATGTGCAAGCTCCTACCCCATGTCCTGCACTGGTACACATTTCTGCATTGCAGCTCTTCCTGGTTGCCTCTTCTGTGTGTGCTCTGCATGGCACTGCTACTCCTCTGTCCTCCTGTCATTGCACCTATCCTGCCACCTCTACCTTCTCTGCTGGACACGTCTTCCCATCCTCTGCCACACACTGTCATTGTTGCACGGTACATTACCATCACCCTGTGCATCGCTACAGCTGCCCCCGGTATGTTTATCCATTTTTCCAGCTGCCACATGGGCTGGACGCAGATTTGTCTGATCCATCAGCTCAGATCTACTTCCTTCCATAACTTGTGCATTGTCGTTCCTTGGTGCTCTGTGCAGTGTTAGGGTTACATCTGTGTTTGGCCTATGCCTTTCTTGCTTTTCAACTTGGGGGACCTTACTGCCCTTGGCCAACATTTCTTGAGTCACCTATACATCCTTGGGGAATCTTCAGCCACAACTTAGATTCAGCCAGCTTATGGGGCACCTAATATGGTGCCTTGGGGGTTGACAACCTTTCGACTTGCCCTCTGGGGCACATTATAACCCGCCTTGGCTGACGTAGCGGTTTAGGATATGCCTTCTGGTGCGCCCTAAAAGGTGCATTAGGTTATGGCACTCGGGTGCGGGTATTTTTAGCTGTCAGCACAGATTGTTGGACTGTTTCAAGCAGGAAAAGGAATTGCCTTGGCCATCCTTATTCATTATGCCCACTAGGGGATTGAACTCATGACTGCTGTCTCAGCAGGCATTGTATTTACCATTATGCTACACCTCTGTTGCTGTGATGGCAGATCAGCACGTGAAGTTAAGGTTAATGCGTGGTAACGTGCACAGCTCCCTCTATCGCGCAGTAACGGGCACGGTGCACTTTATCGCGCGATAACCCTCGATTGCTACCTTAAGACCATAATGCCCACTACCTTATATGGCATTCCTCACAGTAACGCCACAACTAGCGCCGGTAACATTAAGACGGTTTAGTAAACGTACCCCTTAGTGTCAGAGTTATTGGTGCATATATCGGACTTGTATGTTTTTCATACGCTGGGCTAATATGTTGTCGAAACTAATTCCTGTCAAGCATTCTGCTCTAGGTGTTTCAATGGTGCAATATCGACGCACTGCATCAGAAGTGTTTTCACGTGTATCATATTCCGCCGTCAGAATGGACTGTTGTCAAACTATATTATATCATAATAAAGTGTTTTAAATGAAAACTGCGGTTTCAATAGTATCATACAGTATGTTTATGTCAATGAATATTGGAACTGAATCCTATGCTTTTTGAAGACAGACAATATACTATATTGGACCAGTGTTTGAAAAACATACACTATGTGAAACTTCTATTTTCTGCAAAGTTTTAATATTTTTTATTATTGCCGGTATTTCATAGTTGCTTGAGTGTAACAAATCTAATAAATCATCCAGAACAGAGAAAGAATATGCGAGCTGTCCAAAACAGGTTAAAGCTAATTAATTTGTGAACCCAGTATTTTTTGTTAAATCAGTCAGGGCCTAGTAGCAGCAGTTTAAATTTAAAACACAGAAGAGAACTTTCTGGTTACATTTCATACCCAGCATAGAGCTTGTAGTTTAAATTTAATAGTCACTCAGGGCCTAGTATCAGCAAAGTACTTTTAGTTTAAATTTAAAACACAGAAGAGAACTTTCTGGTTATATTTAGAACCCAGCAGAGAGCTTGAGAGTTTAAATTTCATAATAAGTCAGAGCCTAGCAGCAGAAAAGAGCTGTAATTTAAATCAAATCAGAATATAACTTAGTATAAAAGGCAAAACAGGGTCAGTACTCTTTGAGCAACAAATAAAGTCTTCTAGAGACCTTTACAAAGAGGCCTTCCACCTAGGGGATCAAGAGACCTGTGAAACCTTTTCAATAGGTGTTAACACCAGGTGGCAGGTCAAAAGGCCATTTTGAAAGACACCTTCTATCCAAGAAAGGACTGTTAATCACCTAGGAAGTTGGTCACAGCTTACCTCAGCAGCACAGGACAGGGTACTGTGTAGCAGTCCTCTTTTAATAAATGTTATTTCCCTCCCTCCCTCCCCAACAACCACCCACCCCTGGGATAATCATAGCTTTATAGGTACTTACACATCTTCAAGGAAAGGAGGTGCTCTCAGGTGAGGCTCATTATCCAAATCAGTTATACACTAAGGACCTGAGGTTAATTAAGCTTCAGGTGAACAAGGTATATTAAACATATTAGGTACAGTTTTATTAGTATAAATATCCATAGCAACCCTTAGTAAGTAAAGAACTTAAAGATCTAAATACAAGCTTAAAACTAAGATGCAGACAGCAGTCCAGCAGCAAGATGGGGGCTTTCCAGTCTTTTGCATTGAGTGTCACATGTATGATTTTCTCCCAGTTGGTGAGAGGTCTTATGTGTGCACTAGGTGCAAGGAGCTCTTTGCTCTCAGGGAACGAGTCCGTTCTCTAGAGGCTAGAGTAGCAGACTTGGAAGACATAAGAAAGACAGAGAGGTACATAGACGAGACCTACAAGGATATAGTCCTGAAGTCCCACCTCCAGTCTGGCAGCATTCCTGTTGCCGTGGAGGAGAGAGGTCACGTGACAGGAGAGCATCACCCTGGTGTGGCAGGAAGTGATCCTGTAGCTAGGACCTGTCCTCCAGGTGATGTAAAACCCTCTCACACTGAGGAAGTTTCTCCAGGTCCATGTGCCCATGAGGGAAGGGTTAGGACAGCCGTTATAGTTGGTGATTCGATCATTAGGCATATAGATAGCTGGGTGGCTGGTGGATGTGAGGATCGCCTGGTAACATGCCTGCCTGGTGCGAAGGTAGCGGACCTCACGAACTACCTAGATAAGGTCTTAGATAGTGCTGGGGAGGAGTCTGCTGTCTTGGTACATGTCGGTACCAATGACATAGGAAAATGTGGTAGAGAGGTTCTGGAGGCAAAATTTAGGCTTTTAGGTAGGAAGTTGAAATCCAGAACTTCCAGGTAGTGTTCTCTGAAATGCTTCCTGTTCCACGCGCAGGACCCAAAAGGCAGGCAGAGCTCCAGAGTCTCAATGTGTGGATGAGACAGTGGTGCAGAGATGAGGGTTTTGAATTTGTTAGGAACTGGGGAACATTCTGGGGAAAGGAGGGGCTCTTCCGAAGGGATGGGCTTCACCTTAAACGGGATGAAACCAGACTGCTGGCATTAACCTTTAAACAAGAGATAGAGCAGATTTTAAACTAGATAATAGGGGAAAGCCGACAGTCACCCAAGAGCGCATGGTTTGGAAGAATGTATCCTTGAAGGATACTACCAAAAGCAGAGAGGTTCCAAAAAAGAGTAAAGTAGCCCAAATGCCCTCGAATATGGAGCAGACAGAGCTTAAAGATCCCAAATTACCCATGCCTACCAATAGCCAGATTAATATGAATAAAATACAGTCTCTAAAATGCTTGTATTCAAATGCTAGAAGTCTAAAAAATAAGATGGGAGAGCTAGAATATATAACACTAAATGAGAGGTTAGATATGATTGGAATATCAGAGACATGGTGGATAACCAGTGGGACACTGTGATACCTGGGTACAAACTATATTGTAATGACAGAGCTGATCAAATTGGTGGAGGGGTTGCGCTGTATGTTAGAGAGGGCATTGAGTCAGAAAGTATTAATGTTCTGCAGGAAACAAAATTTGCTGTAGAATCTATATGGATTTAAATTCCAGGTAAAAAGTGTCACCAGCACCAATTTTTGGCCCTGTTAGGCGCCCGCCTAGGGCTGTGAGGTGTGGGTTGCCTTATTAAAGAAATAGTCAGTAGCCGTGTAATTAAGGCAAAAGAAAATAATTCAGGTTTTATTCCCCGTCCCACATAAGATTCTTTATGAACAGCACAAAGGAACACAAAAAGAAAACTGTTTCTTCACAGTATGGAAAATAGACTCTTCGCCAGCACAATGTATCACAGAACTCATTGCTTGCCTGGCTAACATAGGGATGTAATTTCATCAGACAGACAAAGCATGCAATCCATGGAATCCAGTTCTATATCACACTCCTGGTTTTCCCATCTGCTCATGGTCTATATTTGGAGGCACATAGCAATCTTTACAACTGAAATCCTCACAGCTCTTCCCTTGAATGACACTGGTTATTCTATTTGGTAAGTGCTCTACATCAACAGGGTTCAAGAGTCCTGTGCTAGGAACTGTATCTCTCAGGTTCCTTCTCCAATAGGGATTTTCCTCCCAATTACTGGGCTTTGCTCTGCTGGCAATGCCTGGCTTTTTCCCTCTAGCTACAACAGGGTACTTAGCTTTTGTCCCTGGGTAATGAACTTCTCTCTCTGGGCTTTTGCTGGCTCCTCTCCAAGACTTCCACGTCTCTGTAGCCGGGTCCAAGCTAAAATCACTTTCTGAAGAGAGTCTGTATCTGCTGCCTCTTGCTACCGGGACACTTCCTTTACTTCCTGGTTCTAGCAAGGTCTGCTGGTTGAGAGGACTTCCTTCGTCTTGGTTACTCACTCTCCAGTGACCGAGGCCCCCTCTGGCTTGGGAGACTCCTCTGCAGCTACAGCCTGCTCCACCCTTTGGCTTCTGCTCCTGCCTTTGCTGCCTTGGCTCCAGCCCCTCCCTTTGCTCCACTACTGGGCTTTCCCTGTAGTTTTTATGCTCCTGTTCTCTGCACGTTGTATGTGTCCTTCCACTCAGTTGAGCTTGATTAGCCTTTTGGCTTTCTGCTGCATCACCTTTGGTGAATGGAAAGTTTTCTCCACTATACTTGGGCTTTTTGAAAGCTGAATATGTTTGCTGCCTATGTGTTTGTGAGGTAAGCTCTTCCTCTTTTCCTATTACCATAGGCTCTGAGCTAGCCATTTCCTCATATAACATAGGCTCTGTACTAGTTACCTCATCACAAAAGGGAAAGGCGATGGCAGTGGGGGTGTACTATCGACCGCCTGGCCAGAATGAACAAATGGATGATGAAATGCTCAAAGAAATCAAGGAAGCTAACAAATGTTACAGCGCAGTAATAATAATCGGTGATTTCAATTACCTCGGTATCGACTGGGTCAGTGTCACGGCAGGACATGCTAGGGAGATAAAATTCCTAGATGAAATAAATGACTGCTTCTTGGAGCAGCTGGTTCATAAACCGACCAGAGGGGAAGCCATATTAGACCTAGTCATTAGTGGAACACCAGATCTAGTGCAAGAGATAAGGGTGTTGGGGCCACTTGGCAATAGTGATCATAGCATAATCGCCTTTGATTTAATTAGTGGAGGAGGGATAGTAAGGAAATCCACAGTACTACCTTTTTACTTTCGAAAGGGAGACTATGATAAAATGAGGAAAACAGTTAAGAAAAAACTAAAAGGAGCAGTTGCAAAAGATAAAGACTTACATCAAGCTTGGGTGTTGTTAAAAAATACTATCTTGGATGCCCAGACCAGCTGTATTCCATGCTTTAAGAAAAGTGGAAGGAAGTCCAAAAAACTGCCAGCTGGTTTAAAGGAGAGGTCAGAGAGGCTGTTGTTGCCAAAAAAGCATCTTTCAGGAAATGGAAAAAAGAGCCAAACGACAAAACCTGGAAACAGCACAAGCACTGGCAAGTCAAATGCAAGGCATTGATAAGGCAGGCAAAGGGAGAATTTGAGAAGAAGCTTGCTGCAGAAGCAAAAACGCGAAATAAAGACTTTTTCAAGTACATTCGTAGCAAAAAACCTGTGAGAGATTCAGTTGGTCCATTAGATGATAGAGGGGTTAAAGGGGCACTAAGAGGCAACAAGGCGATAGTGGAGAGACTGAATGAATTCTTTGCTTCGGTCTTTACTGAAGAAGATGTAGGGATGTTACCCATGACTGAAGTGGTATTTAAAGGTGCGGAAGAATTGAAGGAAATATCGATACATCGGGAAGATATATTACAACTATTAGGTAAACTGAAGAGTAGCAAATCACCAGGGCTGGATGGTATACATCCAAGGGTGTTGAATGAACTGAAATATGAGATTTCAGACCTGTTATTAGTAATCTGTGAATTTTCATTAAAATCATCTGTAATACCTGAAGATTGGAGGATCACCAATGTAATGCCAATTTTTGAAAAGGGTTCCAGGGGTGATCCGTGAAACTACAGACTGGTGAGCCTGATGCCAGTACCGTGAAAAATGGTAGAAACCATCATAAAGAACAAAATTACTCAGCATGTAGATAGTCATGGCCTAATAGGAGACAGCCAACATGGCTTTAGACAAGGAAGATCTTGTCTTACTAATCTGTTATGTTTTTTTGAAGGTGTGAATAAACAGGTGGACAAAGGTGAGTCGGTTGATATAGTGTATCTGGACTTTCAGAAAGCCTTTCACAAGGTCCCTCATCAGAGACTTTTGGCAAAACTAAAGAGTCATGGGATAGGAGGCAGTGTACTATTGTGGATCAGGAACTGGTTAAAAGATAGAAAGCAGAGGGTTGGGCTAAATGGCCAATTTTCCCAATGGAAAAAGGTGAATAGTGGTGTAGCCCAGGGATCTGTGCTGGGTCCGCTGCTTTTTGACATATTCATAAATGACCTGGAAAGTGGAATAACGAGTGAGGTTATCAAATTTGCAGATGACATAAAACTATTTAAAGTTGTTAAAACCCAAGAGGATTGTGGAAAATTGCAAGAGGATCTTGATAAATTGGAAGACTGGGCATCAAAATGGCAGATGAAATTTAATGTGGACAAGTGCAAAGTTATGCACCTAGGGAAGAACAACCCAAACTATGGTTACACGATACAAGGTTCCACATTACGAACCACCACCCAGGAAAAAGATTTAGGCGTCATTGTGGATACCATTTTAAAACCCTCGGCCCAGTGTGCAGCGGCAGCCAAGAGAGCAAATAGAATGCTAGGTATCATAAGAAAAGGAATGGAAAAGAAAAGAAAAGAAAAGATATTATAATGCCTCTATATCATTCCATGGTGAGACCGCACCTTGAATATTGTGTGCAATTCTGGTCACCGTATCTTAAAAAGGATATAGCGTTATTAGAAAAGGTTCAGAGAAGAGCCACCAAAATGGTAAAGGGGATGGAAGGATACTCCTATGAAGACAGGCTAAAAAGGTTAGGGCTCTTTAACCTGGAAAAGAGACGGCTGAGGGGAGATATGTTGCAATGCAATGTGTGCCTTCGAGTCAGACCTGACTCCTGTGGAACGGGTAAATATAGATCGATTGTTTACATTATCAGAATATAGAAAGACTAAGGGACATGCAATGAAGCTACAGGGTAAACAATTTAAGACTAATAAAAGAAAATATTTTTTCACTCAACGTGTAATCAAACTCTGGAATTTGGTACCGGAGGATGTAGTAAAGGCTGTTAGTGTAGCTGGGTTTAAAAAAGGTTTGGACAAGTTCCTGGAGGAAAGGTCCATAAACCATTATTAAGAAGGGACCTAGGATATCAGTGTTTGACCCAGTACAAGCATTGTGGAACCTGTGTCTTTTGGGGAAACTGCTAGGTACGTATGACCTAGATTGGCCACTCTTGGAAACAGGATACTGGGCTTGATGGATCTTGGTTTGACCCAGTATGGCATATCTTATGTTCTTATGACAGATGTCCCGGCTTGATTTCAGAACTGTCAGGGACACCTATGACCCTATCCAAGTTCAGACCTGCTCCAAGTACGAATAGACATTAGGAAAATGCTTGCTTTGGGCATAAAGACATCCAGAGGGTATAGAGTTAAGTGACTTGCCCAAGATCACAAAGAGCAGTGGAGGAATTTGAACCCTGGCCCTGGGCTGCTACGCTAACCCTTAGGCCATTAGACATCCCAGTTGTAGAATTCTGTTCTGGGGATGTCTATGTAGACGTCCATACTGAGCATGTCCATGTTTGTGAAATCATGTCTAGACTTGACTGTGCCTAATTTTTTTCAGACATTCTGTCTTGGACATCCCAGATGTCTTTTGTCAAATGTGTCTTTATGTGTCTTTATAAAGTAACTTCATAAAATCAGTCAGAAATGCAGCTTAAAAGCAGCTGAGTACATTTACAGCTACATGGACATTTATACGTACTCAGGAACAGAGATCCAGTGCACACGCTGAGTACATGCATGTGTGGATATGTGAGTCATATAAAAGTACGCACCTTGTCATCACTGCATGTGCTTTTACAAGTATATACCATGGGATAATTGTATAAGAGGCTGTTTGCACTAAAAATATCCTTTATAAGATTACCCCAATGTGCATACACATGTGTTTTTTTTTTTTGTTTGTTTGTTTTTAAACTTTTATTTTCATTTTGGAACATCAAAACAAAAGGACATACAGAATAGAAGACATGACAAATAATATTATACAATCACGGACAATAAACCCCCACCACCCCCCTCCCCCCCTGCTTCTTCTCTGGGATACGTAACAATCCAGTATCGGGTGTATATATACATTATTATCTTTCGAGGTAATATAATTATCTGCAACATGATGAGTGTAGCTATACGGCTATATTGGAGCATCTGGCAATCTGGATATAGTCATTAAGCATCTGCCACTTAGACAAGTGAGAGCAGTCCTGAACCTGGAATGCCATCCGACGGGGTATCTGCTCATATGTACTATATAAGCAGACAGAATTCCACCATTCGGTAAAAGTTAGGCGGGAGCCGTTCTTCCAATTCTTCGTGACTAAGCATACAGCCATACCCAACATAAAATCTAGGAGGAAGCGGCCTGTCCTGGGAAGAGAGGGGATCTCCGCCACAGAGCGGAGTCCCACAATCTTCCAAGAAAGGGGCTCCCGGAAGTGTAGGATACTTTGAATCCGGTCCCAAACCCGCCCCCAATATTGCTGTAGTGCTGGACATTCATAGATAACATGGGCGAAGGTACCCACCGCTGTATGGCAGGACCAACATCGATAGCTTGTATTGACATTCCATTTGGCCATTTTCTCGGGAGTATAAAAGCATCTGTGGGCAAAATAGAAGAGCGTTTGAGTGACAGAGGCGGATCTAGAGACCCGCACCACTTTGCTCCAGACTATCTTCCATTGCTGGGGAGTTAAAGTGATGTGCAATTCGCGCTCCCAGGCCTGCTGGGCCCTAGGGGTGTCCCTGCCTGGACTATGAGTGAGTAGTTTGTAAAAGTTAGATGCCACCCCTGGCAAACTCCCGATACAACGAATCACCTCTGACAGCCCTTCCACGCTAGTATCAGAGCGCGGAATGACCCGAGCGCCTTTAAGGCAATGTTGGAGCTGCACCCATTGAAAGTAATATTTCGCTGGTAGACCAAATTCCGTTTGTAAAGCATTAAAGGTTTTCCAGCGATCCCCAGCAAACAGCTGCTTAGGTGTCCAAATCCCCCTAGAGTACCAGGGTCTCCATGCTATCGTTTTTTTGTTAATTTGAAATCGTGAGTTATGCCATATCGGGAGATGGTCCGGGGGGCACGCCTGCGGACCCAGAGATTGAATGAGGGCATTAAAGGCCACTAGAGTGTCTACAACCATTGGTGAATGGCGGGAGTCTGAATGATGGCACATTCCGGGGAAGTAGGCCAGCGGAACTGGTCCACTAAGCTCTTCTTCAATATCTAGCCACACCGGGCGGCCTGCTGCCGGGGTATCCAACCAACGGGCACCTTGCTTTAAGAGGAAGGCTTTATGATAATTGAGAAAATCTGGAAATCTAGCTCCTCCTCTCGCTTTATCAGATTGCAAGTATCGTTTAGCTATCCTGGGTGTTTTACCCTGCCATAGATAACGAATAAGAAGGCCTTCTATATCTTTGTAGATGTGTCGGGGCAGTAAACATGGTAGCATTTCGAGAATGTAGTTCACTTTTGGAACTATCATCATTTTCACTGTTTCCAAGCGGCCCCACCATGTAAGGGTTAGTGGAGACCACCGATTGGTAAGTTCACGGACTTTGGAGATTAGCGCCTTGGCGTTGAAACTTATAGTATCCTCTAGAGGATAGCAATAATGGACCCCGAGATATTTCACCATACTATGCTGCCAGAGAAAGGGAAAGGCTTGCATGTCGGCCGCATGTACCCGGTGGTTAAGTGGGAAAGCAACCGATTTGGTCCAGTTGATCTTATAGCCCGAGAGCTGCGAATACCTGTCTAGTAATTCTAAGACTACTGGGACCGAGTCCAAAGTTATAAAAAGCCTAAGATCATCTGCATAAGCGGAAAGTTTGATCTCTCTGTGTCTAAAGGGGGCACCTCGGATGTCTGCGGACTGCCTAAGTAACAGGGCTAGTGGTTCAAGCGCCAAGTCAAAGAGCAAAGGGGATAGGGGGCTCCCTTGGCGTGTACCTCTTTGAAGGCTGAATGGCTGAGATTTGATAGCATTCACACATATACTGGCTGTGGGTTCGGCATACATGACTTGAAGAAACCGGAGAGAGCCCTCCCCAAAGCCGTACCAACGGAGAACAGCAAATAAGAAGGGCCATTCGAGACGGTCGAAGGCTTTCTCGGCGTCTAGGGAGAGGCCAACTAGTGGTAGATCTAGGCATGCAGCATTAGTCAACACATGACATAAAGTCCTAGCGTTGTCGGCAGTGGATCTTCCGGGTATAAAACCACATTGATCAGGGTGGATTAGTGTGGACATTTGGTCAGATAGTCGAGAGGCTAAGATAGTCGCAAAAATTTTATAGTCTGCGTTAAGAAGGGAGATTGGGCGGTAGTTAGCTGTTAACAGCGGATCCCTCCCTTCTTTTTCAAATACTACTACATTCGCCGCCGAAAAGGATCCCAAGCAAGATGTGTCTTCAGCCAGAGCAGTGAAATAGAGTTTTAGGTGGGGGGCTAGATCAGCACTGAACGTTTTATAAAATTCGGCCGGAAGACCGTCAGGGCCTGCGGCGCGTCCCGAGGCCACACGTTTAAGGGCAGAGTGAATTTCATTAGTAGAGAAGGGTTTATCCATCGCAACCCTATCCTCTTCGGAGAGGGTCGGCCGTTGTATTCCGGATAATAATCGCTCAAAAGCCTCTGACGTGAAGTCACATTCTGATTTATAAAGACGAGTGTAAAAATCCCGGAAGAGCTCTACTATCTCTGTATTATTTGTCACTATGTCCCCTCCTACCGGGTTTCGGAGAGCCGCTACCCGTTTGGCTTCTTTTTGACCTTTCAAGGCATTAGCTAAGAGTCTACCAGCACGGTTGCTTTCCCGATAGTACATCCCTTGCTGCGATGCGATATTTTTAGAAGCTGCAGCAGACAGGATCGAGTTATATTGAAAGCGTAGGCGTTGCAAACGTAACAACACGCAAGGATCAGTGCGGGAAGTAAGAACCCGTTCCCCAGCTTTAATTTGTTGCTCTAATATTAATAACTGTTGCTTACGCTTTTTCCCCAAGCGAATTTGATAGCTAGTAATGGTTGCACGAATGGCAGCTTTAAAGCCCTCCCACCAAGCCCAACCCGTGGTATCATGTGGTAAGTTAAAATGGAAGTAGTCCTGAATGGCGGCCCGTATGTCTAACTGAAACTCTTGTTGCTCTAACAGGGTCCTATCAAAAAACCAATTTCCCGGATTCCCACTGGGCAGGTTAGCATGCAACTGGAAGGAAATGACAGCATGGTCTGAGATATGTAATGGGTGAATCATCGCAGTGTCTACCTGAGATACCAGCACTTTAGATATTAGGAAAAAATCTATTCTGGACTGTGATAGATGGGGGGGAGAATAGTAAGTAAATTCCAGTTCAGCAGGATGCAACAATCTCCAAAGATCCACTAAAGCGAGATCTTTGATCAAGGAGGTGAGTGTGAGGGAGCTCTTGGGCAGGCCACTCGTTCTAGGCGGTTGCCTGTCTATCAGAGGATCGACGACTTGATTAAAGTCGCCACCTATTATCATTGGGGTGCTAGCAGAGGCCTGCGCAACCTGAGCAATGGTAGCAAAAAAGGCAGGATTATCCACATTGGGGGCATATATACATATACATGTTAGTTCAAGGTGTCCAATTTTAAGGTGGACACGGGACCATCTGCCCTCCGTGTCAGAGCTAGTGGCAATAATGGTGACAGGCAAGGATTTCTTCACCAGAATAGCTACCCCACATTTCTTAGAAACAGCCGGAGAGTAGGCAGCTACCATGTAAGGTTTAATATTGAGTTTCAGAGTTTCGGTAGAATTTAAGTGCGTTTCCTGAAGAAAAACCAAATCCGCCTTTTCATGACTCAAGTAACTAAGGATTTTCTTTCTTTTAATCGGGTTGTTGATGCCTTTTACGTTCAATGAAAAAACCTTACATAGGGCCATAAGACATTGTCATACATTTGAAGTAAAAGCGCATGCGAATATGGAATATATACCGCATCTGTACAGCTATTTCATACACATCAATTAAGATACCAGATACACCCCATATGAAAAAACAAGCACCGAAGTGCCCCAGAGAAGAAGCATAACCCCAACTATAAATGGCGACCATATGTCTGCGGGAGGAGGCCCAAGAGAGTGCGAATGTAAGATTCGAACCCTTCTGTTATGATAGTCTCCGATCTCCACCGAAGTAGCTGTGGGCATGATAGAGCAGGGCCATCAAGGCTAGTGAAAGCCAAGGTTGTGAATTGCCAAGGCGGTTTCCAGGGTAGAGAGCGTCCGACAACAATAATATGGCGGGTGTTACCAATATAAGGTCAATTAGCTAAGTGTTCCTTGGATCAACGCATCTGATCTGCCTCTTTGGACTCCAAAAATTCCGCAAGTAATTCAGGATCATCAAATGTTCTGGTCTGGTTGTGCAGCGTCACCCTAAGTTTAGCCGGGTACATCAGGCCATAGCGGGCTTGCAGTTGTTGTAGCCTCGGTCGAAATTCCAGGAATCGCTTTCTACGGTCAACCGTGGGCTTGGCCAAGTCAGGAAAGAAGGATATCCGGTGGCCCTCAAACTCGATGGGGCCTTTTGCGCGAGCGGCGTTCTGAATTTGCTCAACATGTTGGTATCTTAAGAGCCGAAAGATAATAGGCCTCGGAGTCTTCCGATTGAGCGCCATGTTTGAGGGCACTCGATGAGCCCGGTCGATCTCCAGGTCTTTAGCAAATGTGATCCGAAGTAGGGAAGGAAGCGCCTTACAAAGAAACTCCTTCATGTCTCCAGACTCAGCTCCCTCCGGTATGCCCAGGAGCCGTATGTTATTGCGGCGGGCCCGATTGTTGCCATCTTCCACTTCTTTCTGCAAGGCCCGTATCTGGCGCTCTACTTTGTCAAGTTTCGCCAACCGGACCGTGTGTGAGTCCAGTATGCCTTCCATTTTGTCTTGACGTAGGGAAAGCCCTTCAAGTTTGCTTTGCAGCATGCCGAAATCTTCACGCAGCGCTCGGAGTGACTCCCCGTTGGATTGCACAAGGTCTTTTACCCCTCGTATTTCAGTGAGGATCTCCTGCTGCATCTCGGGACCTTCCCGAGGTGCGGGCTGCTTCTGCGGAGACGGGGGCTCGGTTTTGGAGCGTTTACCATGGGAATTCGTTGGGGTCCCGAAGTCCAGACGTGCTGGTTTGGTCCCCGCCATCACCTCAAGGTACCCCGGTAGAGTCAAAGCAATATTCAGGATTAAAACGGTTCAAAATTCAGGAGTCTTGGTAGGCCTCTCGGGAGCCTCAGCGCTATGCGACTATCCCGCTGGACATCAGGCTCCGCCCCCCACACATGTGTTTTATAAAGTACACAGGCATGTCAAAACTCGTTCCCTGCTTTGCCCAAAGTACGCACCTGGAAATGGTGCACCTAGATAGTGTAGAAGTGGGCACACACTTTCAGTGCACCTACACAATTTTATAACAGTCAGGATCCCCGTGTAAAACATGTTGTACACATGGGAAAAAAGCTTTAGAGAATCACCCTGAGTTGTGTCATGGCCCAAATGCATCCTGCTCTCCACTCTATCCTCACTCAGCTGCTCTACTCCCCTCTATCGCCCCCCTCCCCTCTAAATATCCACAGGTTTAAGTATATGGTACCACAAATGAAGACAGTTCACTTCACAGCTGAAAACTGGTTCAAAACATGTTTCCTATTTCAGTGGATACGAAACAAAGGAGAATGACAGTACATCTGGTCATAGAGAAAAACGTCCCATAAATGATGTGCTGTTGAGCACACAAGCAGTCAGTAAGCCCGAGACCATCAGCA
Source organism: Ichthyophis bannanicus (assembly GCA_033557465.1). NCBI lineage: Eukaryota > Metazoa > Chordata > Amphibia > Gymnophiona > Ichthyophiidae > Ichthyophis > Ichthyophis bannanicus. The sequence goes on along the minus strand of CM066041.1, from coordinate 183,216,116 downwards.
GCACTGGAATTTGACCGGAACGCTCAGTGGATTGATGTCATATCAGCAGGGTTGAAAAGCAAAATTCCAAAATGACAGCTTTAATTCTTGCCCAGGATGGTGAGAACTAGTGCTGTGAATTTCATTCCAGTATTTCTGTGTCATGCACCCCGTAATCAGAAGAGACTGACCCGTTTCTTTTTTGTTGTGCCTGACTCAAAGCTCTTGCAAACACAGGTGCTGTGCATGTTTTGGTGTAAACAGTAATGCGTCAATATGACATCAAGCGATACTGAAAATAGCCTGCTATTGGCTAATGCCAACTGATAAAGTGATCACATCAAAGGAATTAGATGTACGATCCTGCTGTGCTACTTGATACATGAAATAGGTTGAATTTTCTCAACTCTTTCATAATGTAACATTAAGATAATACTGTAGGTGTGAAGGATATCAAATTCCTGTCCCTCGTTGTCCCATGAGTTTCCGATCATCTCCAAAACTTTTCACTGTGACACCAAGACAAATGGATTTCCACCGTTATTTCTGGCTGGACCTGTAATTCTTTCTCACTTTTTGTAGACCTCATGTTAGAAAGCTGAGAGCACAAGGACTTGATAAACCTGTGTCCACCTACTCACGGACCGTATTCTCCATGCCCCCAGCAGGAAAGTTCAGAGGGGTCCTACAGTTCTCCTTCCCCGAGTTGCCTCGTCACAAATATAGCACAATAGTAGCTCACACCTTTACAGTGATAGTTCAAGGCAAATTACTCCATAAGAATGGTAAATACTCTGCAGATGTCTCTGCGCTTCAGTTCCTCAGCGACCGATACATGTTCACTGACATTTCGGCCTGATGTTTTAATTGCCTCATTTGAATAAAACCCAGACATTATGTTTGTTTCCTTTTTTTTGTTTTGTTTTGTGTCTCAGGGCCCTATGACCAGCAATAAGAATACAGAGGGACAAGGAGGAAGAATGACCTTTCAACTCTTGAATTCTTGCTATGTTTTGTTCTTTGTTTTTAATACATTGAAATTCATGCCTTGTTAAATTAGAATGGGTATCCTGCAGGGACTAATGCAGACCAGTGTACGTGGAAAGGGTGCAATTTTCTTTCTAAGTTTCCAGAGGAAATTATTTTCTTTGGGAAAAAAATGACATATTTAAGAGTCATATAACCCTCTCACTGTTCAGTAATTCTATCCCTATAAGTGCAATTGTACAATGAGTAAGTGAACCACTTGCAAATATACTGCAGTTCAGGAAAAGCTCTGATCTAGATCTTGCTGAATATTAATATGCAAGTGGGGAGCTGTAATTCAATCAGCAAACTTTCAGGATCTGATTTAACTTAGAAAAAGAGAACAGACGAGGACCTGTGCAATGTGTGCCATCAATTCAATACCAACTTAGCAGCCCCTGGGCTTTTTTTGGCAAGGTGTAACCAGAAGTAGATTACCTGGCCTTTCTTCCAAAGCAATGGAGGGTTAAGTGATTTCCCCAAGGCCACAAGGTGCGCCAGGGGGTACTGAACCCTGGTCTCTAACCTCTAGGCTACTCCTCTACATTTGTGAAAGCATGTCTGCACCTGGATGTGCCTGCTTTTTTTGCTTCAGGCATTCTGGCTTAGACACACCAGATTGCATTTGGACGTCTTTTCTAAAATCCCCCTCCATGAGACTTTATGAGAAAGGCACTCAAAACCAGGCCCAGTAGTGAAGAAGGGACACAGTAAATGTGTGCGTTCCCATATCTTATAAAATATGCCCCTACTTTGCAATGGTGCCCAGACTATCTCCCCAGGATCCTACAGCTGTGGTCAACATTATTGGCACCCTTGCATTTTAGATATGTTGTATATAATATCTTGAGAAATAATTGGAAATATTCCAACTGCATGTCATCATAATATTTTAATAGAATGTTCAGAGGTGCAACAAAAAAAAGATGGCTAAGCAACTTAGTCATAGTAATTTGTGAGAAAGAAAACCCAAAATATGACCAGGGCAGGATTAATGGCACCCTTCCCTAATATTTGGTTGCACAACTCTTGGCAGTGATGACAGCCTCAAAAATTTCTTTTAGCCATCTATAAGTTTGGTACATCTATCTGCTGATAGTTTCTCCCATTCTTCAACTGCAATTTGTTCCAGCTCATGAATGTTTCCAGGATTCTTTTTACCAATGGCAGCTTTCAGTTCTTTCCAAAGATTTTGATTGAATTACGACCAGGACTCATTGCTTGCCAGTTTAAAACAGTCCATTTGTTCCTTTTTTAACCACTGTTTTGTACTTTTGGATGTATGTTTTGGGTCATTGTCCTGCTGGAAGACCTATGACCTTCAACCCAGACCTAGCTTTCTGAAACTAGGTAGCACATTTCACTCAAAAATACCTTGGTAGTTTTCTGACTTCATGATTCCTTTAATATGGTCCAGCCTTCCAATTCCTGAGGCAGCAAAACAGCCCCACAACATTATGGAACCTCCACCATATTTAACTGTAAGAAGGGTGCTTTTTCCCTTATAAGTTTCATTTCTTCAACTGTAAATGTATCACTGGTCTGAATTGCCAAAGAGCGCCGTTTGGTATCATCTCTCCACAGAACATTTTCCCAGAAGGATTGTGGTTTCTCAAGGTGGGTTTGGGCAAAGATCAGGTGTGCCTTTTTATGACTGTCTTTGAGCAGTGGGGTTCTCCTCGGCCTTCACCCATGAAGTCCATCTTTGTTTAGTGAGCACCATATGGTGCGGATTGAAATCACCACTCCAGATTCCTCCAGGTCAGCTTAAGCTCTTTGGATGTTGTACATATATGGTGTTTTTATAACAGTTCGCACTAACCTTTGAAGACTTCTTGGATTAATTTTCCTCTTTCCACCACATCCTGAGAGGTTCTTGACAGTTCCATGAGCAGAACATCTTAATAACATTGCAAACTGTAGACACAGGAATCCCAAGGTCTTTGGAGATGGCCTTGTATCCCTTTGAAGATTGATAATGGCTTTTCTGAACATCTCAGGCAGCTCACTTGTCTTCACCATTGTGAAATGGAACAGGGAGTGAATGTGGTCATTTTAAACATTAGAGCCATAAGAAACATAAGAACATAAGAAACATAAGATATGCCATACTGGGTCAGACCAAGGTCCATCAAGCCCAGTATCCTGTTTCCAACAGTGGCCAATCTAGGTCATAAGTACCTAGCAGTCTCCCTCAAAACACAGGTTCCTCAATGCTTGTATTGGGTCAAGCAGTGATATCCTGGGTCCCTTTTAATTATGGTTTATGGACCTTTCCTCCAGGAAACCTTTTTTAAGCCCAGCTACACTAACAGCTTTTACTACATCCTCCGTTAACAAATTCCAGAGTTTGACTACACATTGAGTAAAAAAATATTTTCTCTTATTAGTCTTACATAGGTTAGCCTGTAGCTTCATTGCATGTCTCCTAGTCTTTTTATATTCTGATGATGTAAGCCATCATTCACTGGTTAATTCAAGTCATGAGAGTACTGACATTTGATCACAGGTGTATCTAATTTTACTGCAATGGGAATGTGGTTCTTCTGTTCAAACTGATTTAAATTATTTATAAGGGTGCCAATAATCATGTTCTGGAAATGTCCCATTTTTTATACTATTTCCTATTATTTCCTTTTTTATTTGGTCTTGTTTTATTTGATTCTTTTATGTGTCAAATATGTCTGCATATATAGTCCAAAGCAATTTCACTTTTTTTTAGGAGATATTGGACATTAAGGGGTTGGAACTGCAAGGTTGCCAATAATGTTGACCACAACTATATATGTGGGCTGTGTAAACGCAGGCGCACTCTGTGCGCCTATTTTTTATGCACGAAAATCCTTGAACAATGTTATTACAGCCCTTTTCTGTATGCAAAAATGAGAAAAGCTTTATAAAATTACCCCCACCTGTACATGATAACAGACATAAAACGGTGCTGAATTAGCACAAGCAATGGAATTTACAAGGGTTTAATCCTGGCGCCTGTCCATTCATAACTGAATTATCTTTCAAAAATACAAAAATCTCTCTAAAGTGAGAGCAGATTATATTCATTTACCTCATGCTTGAGTTGAAGTTTTGACCATTGATATTGGTACTGATTTCATAGTTACATATAGTAACATAGTATATGATGGCAGATAAAGACCAGTATGGTCCACCTATACTACCCTGCAAGGTGGCAAGGGTAGGTACACCTGCCGCTCCATGTAGGTCACCCCTTCTCATGCCCTTGTTTAGGGGTGTACCTACTGCTCCGTGTATGTCACCCCTATTTACTGAGATTTAACCCTTTGAAGACAGCAAGGTTTCTAGATTGATGAGAGGTATGAAAGTGACATGTTAGATTCAACAATACCTTTGAACAACAAATACAAAAATTTCAAACATGTAACACTGTGGGGGGTGGTGCTATAAAAAGGGACATATTTGTCCCTATGGTCGTCAAGAGAATAATGGGACATATTTGTCCCATGTGTTAATTTACACATAACATCTCAGTTATATTAAAAATTCATGTTTATATTTGTTTTTAATTAAGGGTAATCATGTAATTTTTCATATATTTCTGTTTATTGAGCAACTTGAGCAAAGTTTATTTAGAAAATACAAGTGCAAAAACGTTAAGCATGCAAAACCTTAGTATATCAAGCTTCTGTCTTGGAGTGAGCATCAGCATGAAATCAAAAAGATTTATTATATTTGAAAATAGGCAGTTAGACATTAATATAGTAAATAGTAAGCAAAAGCCTAATTGTCTGACAAACAGTTCAGGCTATGATAATCAGCAAAGCAGTTACGTGTCTTAGTGTGGTACAAGTGAATGCTACATGTGTCACAGAAGCTGTCTGTGCGATTTTCAACTCCAGATTTGGCACACTGAGCACATCGTCTGCGTTGATCACTTCTTGTCAGGGAATGTTCTGGTTTTGGTGCTGGAAGAACACACCGTGAACCTCTAACTGGTGCTGATGGTGCATTTCTTTGACAGTTGGAGTACCGTCCAATAAGACCCCTTGCTACCATCTGACGATATTCCAATGGTGTTATTGCCTTATAATCAGGGTCCCTCTCTTGTTGCAGTTGAACATAAATGCAATGACTATTGTTGACAGCAATATCAAGAAGATCAAAGAAGAATTTCAAGTAATACTTAATTTTTGACTTTCGGTCAGTCTCGTACGAAACCTTTTTTTGGTCCATGAGGTCCACACCACCCATGTATTTGTTGTAAGTTGTAACAATGTAAGGGCATGAAACACGCAGCTTATCTGCAGATCCTACTTGCCTTCTTAGCACATACGTGACATCATCCTTTGAACATGGTAGGAAATTTGATAATGGCAAGGCCGTGGGCCCCCACGGCGTGCGCGCGGCCGGCGTTAACCGGGGGGGTGGCCGGTTGCGCGCCGTGTCGGGCTCATGCGCGGATCGCGGTGGCGTGCCTATGGCGCGTGGGGCTCCCATTGGCTCCCGCGGGGCGCTGAGGGGCGCGGGAGCCAATGGGAGATATCTGAGTCGGGCTTGGGGGGGGATGTGGTGGGGGCGTCGGGGCTCCTCTGGCCTTTCCATTTCAGCAGCCAGGGTAGTCGGACATCCCGCCCACCCGCCTTCTCTTTTTCGGGCACGTATGTCGGTCGGGGCAATTTTCTGGGGTGTTGCAGCTGAGGGGGGTGGCGGGATCCCGGAGGATTCCGGGGTCCAGAGTCGGAGCCAAGCAGTAGGGCGGGGGTGGGGTACCCCGACCCGGACAGTCCCTCAGGCTTTTGCTAATAATATGGCGAAGTCGGAAGAGGGAGGCTAGGCAATTTGCTGGGGCCTGGACACGGCAGAAGCAGATGCAGCGTCACTTTGCTGCCCACATGGCTGGTGACAGTTCACTCTGCTGGGGGGGGGTAAAGTTAATGTTGGAATTGTTTATGGTTACTGTTAATTTTGTTAATGGGTCAATAAAGCTTCGACCAGTTGAATTCCCAATAAGTGTTGTGTATCATTTGTCCCGGTATGTCGGGGGAGGTGGGGGGCGCTATGCGGAGGCGGCGGACCGGTCTGCCTTACCCGGTTATAGAATCACTGACCTGTTGTCCAACCATTTCACACAAGTAACACCATTTGCTGTTATATAATCCATGTCACCACGTTTCATTTCCTTATCTGATTTCAAGTTCTTTGGCATGTGCTTCCGGTCTACACAAACTGTGCCACATAAGTAAATCTTCTTTTGTAGCATCTGAAATTGCAACATTGGCGAGTTGAAGAAATTGTCAATAAAAACTTGGCAACATAGCTGTTCGAGTGCTTTTGACAGCATTATGACCACCTCCTCCCCAAGCCCATACTCTGTCTCCATTTTTCATCCAGTATACAGGTCAAACTGGTAAAGATAGCCTGAGATCGCATCACATCTGCACCACAGTTTAAATCCCCACTTCACAGGCTTGTTCCTTATGTACTGCTTCATGATGTTTTGGCCTTTGAATTTTATCATGTGCTCATCAATTGACTGCTGCTTGCTTGCATTTCTAGCTGCCTAGAAGCATCGATTGAAGTGGTTGATCAATGGGCGAACCTTGAAAGCCCGATCACACTGTGGGTGAGTTCTTGGTAGCATATCATCATTATTTGAAAAATGCAAGGCAGAGAGAATTGTTTCAAATCGCGTCCGAGTCATTGCATTTGCAATGAATGGAACCTGCAGATCTGGTTGAGTAGACTAATAATCTCTAATTGTGGGCAGAACATGGTAACCCATGACCAGACACATCCCAAGGAAGGCTCAGAGCTCATCTGCATCAGGGAGAAATGGAATGCCTCTTTGCTTCATATATAGTTCACTCTGTTCTGCAATTAGTGAGACTAAGGAGTTGAAATCAGACACTTGCTCAAAAACAGAAACTGCACTAATGTCTTCAGAATCATCAAACTTCAGATTTACTTTTCCATAATCGTAGTCAATTGTCTCGGAGTTGTCTTTCACCGGCTTCCTTCCCCATTTGAAGTGTACTGTAGTTTGCACTGATCTGCCACTTGCTCGTGATTTAGTTGTTGGGGGCAAGTCTTCATCCATTGGTTGTGTTGCTTGTTTTTGAATATCATCAGGATGATTGGCATCATTTGTCTTTTTTCGTTTGTGTGAATTCTTTCTAGAATTTGATGTAGTTGGCTGCACCTGTATCGACTGTTCTTTTGCTCTGGAGACTACTGATGGAGATGGAGTCTTGATGGTATATTTACGTTTAGATTTACCATAGAATGTCGCAGATATGAATGTTGAAGCTCCACTGGCTAGATTTGTACTACTACTAGGATTAGTAGTTTCAATTGTCAAAGAATCAGGATGTTCTATGACCACTTCCTCGTCAACATTGTCAACATCTTCAAGCAAGAAATTTTGATCATCGTCATCAAGAAGCAAATCATCATCATCAGAATCGCTGCTCTCAGCAAACAAGAGTTGTTGTATATCTGCTTCACGTATTCTAAACAAATGCTCACGCATCTTTTTTCGAAGTATGGTTTTCTACAAATTGACGAATGATAACTAACTGCGATAACTAACTGCAACAAAAGTAGTACTGTATTTTTTTCAGTTATAGACCACAGGGACAAATGTGCCCCAGAGCAATAAAACTCACTAAAATTGATAAAAATAACAATTTATCTAAAGAAAACTATTCAATTTTGTCAAAGACATGCGCGTAATTAAATATGCCAAGCATTAGACCATTCTTCCAACTTTTGTAGATTTCAATCTTGTACTAATTTTAACTCTCTTTCAAAAAACGTTTTTGCAAGACAGAATTTTTAAGATCTGACATGGCAGAAAATAAAAGCCAAGCAATGAATTAGCCAGTCATGACCCTTGCTAAAGGCAAATACAGTAGATTATCATCTACTGGGTCTTGATCATAGATGTGGCTGTTACCTTCCATATCCAAACATTGGTGGTGCTAAAGACTGAAAAAGTCAGCCCTTCATCCAGCAGGGAAGGAGCCTGAATTGGTTGCTGCTAATTAAATGATAATCGTTCAGGTCAGCGGGGAAGTAGCAAGGAGAAATCTGAGAAAGAGGAACTTCCTTCTCCTTGGCTCTCTCATCTTACCCCCTTCTCGAAACTCATCCTGCCAGTAATGACATCAGCAGCTGTAGTCCCTGGACCTCAAGTCAGTGAAATGATATCCCACAATCCTCTGGGAGTGCAGCTGTAGAAATGTTTCCCGCTGAGTTTTGTCTTATTGAAGCCTGAATCACATTGAAGGCAATATATTTCCTTCTTAGTAAATATTTTCATTTATCCGGAAAAGATTCCGGTCATGACTTTTTAATCACACCCTTGGTGAACTTTCTTGTCTTTTTTTGGAGGTATCTAATGAAAACTATTTGTCAAGACCTACATTTTCCTTCTAATTTAAAAAGTGATTCGAGCATGAATTTACAAAATTAGTTTGTCAGACAGGTTTTAAAATCTTCTGCTTTCTCAGAATAACTGTTTTGAATTTTGATTCTATATGACAGTGAAATCAGAAAACAGCAAAGCCCCATGCTACACACAACACACCCCATGTTTGGTAGGTACCTGCTTAGACTGGGGAGTTATTGGACTAGCCAGTCCCGGAATGCTATTCAAAGTCCCAGAGAGCGATAGCGAGCATATTCCCAATCATCAAAACCTTGGCAGGAAAAGAAGAGCAAATGGGGCTCTAACACTTTGGTACTTACTAACAAAAACAAATTTGGAAAACATTAAGGGCAACTCCAGACCTCAAAGACTTCAGAAAACAACTGAAAACCATGCTGTTCATAGAGCACTATGGTCACATCACATAACCTAAGAGAATGGATAACAGCACTCCAATCCTCCCAAACAACTGAATATATATAAAATATGATTCTAGCACCACTGTAAATAGCCCACCCTGTATATAGCTCAAACAAATCAAGCACCCAACACATCCCTCACACAACTAAGTTTTATCCTCACTGCATGTACAACACACACACTTTACCTGATTGCTTGCTGTGATACCACCTTGATTATTAAGATAAGGCGGTTTAGAAATACTGTTAAATAAATAAAATTAATAAATAAAATTAATTTGAAAAAATAAATTATAGAAGTAGAAATCATTTCTCTTGCATACGTTGGATGTGTAGAAAAGTCCCAGTATGGGGAATACCTTATTGAAATTACAGAAGGCATGAGATAGGAAGAGGATGTTTAGCATGGGGACAAAAAAAACATAAGGCTGCAATATGGTTTAGTGGCTTAATGGTGCTCATCTGCCATAAATGTCTAGATTTTATTCATGTCCATTGAAAAAGATTTTACTGAAATATCATAACAAAGTAGATGATGGCAGAAAGAGCATCAAGCTAGTCCACTATGACCAGCTGCTCTGTCCACACTGCTAAGGTTACATTCCAGCTGGCCAGAGAAGAAGAGTTACCTACAAGTTTGTAAGTTAGTGATGTCATGGTTATTTGGTCAGGAACCCGGGGAGGGGGAAGTTTGATATTAGGGAATTTACAGCTGTTATTGTATTTTATAATTGTGGAATTTTAATGTAAGCTACTTTGTTGTTTTACCTGCCTGTCAGAGAATCAAATGTTAATAAAATGAAAGGAAAAGTTACCACCTGCAGGGTTTCACCTTACCCAGAACAATCTCTTTTTGTCTTTCTCCTTTTTACTTCACCATCCTGCGTAGTGGAGCATAAAATAGTCCAGATTAGTTGTCTCTCATTTGTGTCAGAATTTGGGATGTTGCTAAAATATATTACTCCACATATGGGGAGAATATGGACTCCAGTATAGATATGCATTCATTGGCAGGGTTTCAGTTCATCAGCACATTTAGGAGCATGTTTACTAAAGGTTAGTGTCCGCTAACAAATGTTAATGCACGCTATTGGCCTTTGCGCCAATGCTATGGCTGAGGTGGCCAATAGTACACAATAAAAGTGTGTGCTAAGTTTTAGTAAACATGCCCCTAAGATTTAGGGGTATGTTTACTAAACCGGGCTAACGGTTAACCCGGGCTATCTGCCACGAGGTCCCATATTATTCAATGGGACCTAGTTGCAGATAGCCCGGGTTAACCGTTAGCCCGGTTTAGTAAACATATCCCATAATGTTGTTAATCTAAATATTTGACTGAGGATTGAACACAGTATAGGACAATTATCCATAGGGTTGCCAGAAGTCAACATCAACTTGATGGCACTTAACAACAATCTAAGAATTAGTACACATTGAACAGGTCTGCGACTAAAAAGCTGTTTGATTATTTTCATCTAATTTCCATGTATTTTGGTGTGCTGAAAACAAATAAAATATTGAAAAAACTCCTAGACGTCATGATTTGCCACAACATGCAAAATTGTCTTCAAATGTATCAAATTTTTTCAAATTACTATTAATTAATTCAAATTACTATTAATTAATTCACATAAGTGCATTTAAGATATAAAATGCCAAAGAAACCTTAAAGGGGTTGTCCGAGTTATGTAAAAAAAATATAGCACTGTAAATCTGATGGTCAGCAATATATACATAAGCTAAGCAAGTTTTAAGTCCGTGCTTCTAATGGTAGAAGGGGTTAATCTTTCCTGAAGAATCCAGTGGGAGGGAGACACAGGGCAGATAGCAGCCGCTCCGGTCAGTGCAGGGGGGTGTGGCCAGCACTGTGACGTCTCATGTACAGACACAGAGCTGCTCTCTCCTGCATGCCACACTTGTGCACGAATCATCATCAGGTTCTTGGTTCTAGGCTGTTCACACTTTTTCATCGCAATTCGTGTTAGCTCGTCATTCTTCAACCATTATGTTATGGCTCCGCGAAAGTGTATTAATTTGCCAGACAGTTTCTGTTTCATCTGTGGTGAATATACAGTGTTGAAGCAACAGCAGAATATTACAGACTTTGTGAAAAAAGTATACGTTACATACTTTGGACTAAAAATTGGAGATCAAGATAAAGTCTGGGCGCCTCATAAAGTGTGCAAACGGTGTGTTGAGGACCTCCGAAACTGGTTCAAGGGTAAGAAAAAATCTTTCCGTTAATGGGATTCCTATGGTATGGCGAGAGCAAAAGAACCATAGTGACGACTGTTACTTTTGTTCATGCGATGTGAAAGGGTTTAATCCCAAATGGAAGCATTCTATTTCATACCCCAGTCTTCACTCGGCAATTCGTCCCATCCCCCATGGCACAGATATACCAGTACCCAAGCCCCCTGCTACCTTGGAAGAGATACCTAGCTCCGATGAAGGTGAAGTCATACCTGAACCAGATGACGAATCAAGTTCTGACTTTGAAGATGATACAAGACCAAAATTGTTTTCTCAGTAGGAGATGAATAATTTGGTAAGAGACTTGAATCTTCCCAAAGATGCCGCTGAGTTACTCGGATCAAGGCTGAAAAGCAGGTATTTATTGTTGCCAGGAGTGCCATCTTCATGGTTCAGACATCGTGAAAAGGAGTTCATTCCTTACTTCGCTCCGGAAGACAAGTTGGTTTATTGCATCGATGTCGAAGGTCTGATGGGTCAATTTAAAATCCAATATGATTCAGAGCAATGGCGTCTTTTTATAGATTCTTCAAAAAGAAGTCTCAAAGCAGTTTTACTCCACAACGGTTTTTACGCTTCCATACCTGTAGGTCATTCCGTACACTTGAAGGAAACCTACGAGAACTTGGGAATTGGTTCTTCGTAAACTTAAATATGAAGACCATGGTTGGCAAGTGTGTGGGGACTTGAAGGTCTTGTGCATGCTGCTCGGGCAACAAGCTGGGTATACCAAATATCCTTGTTTTCTGTGTCTATGGGACAGTCGAGAACGACAAAATCACTGGACCAAGACGAGTTGGCAGCCGAGGGTGCTAACAGTCAGTGAAAAAAATGTCCTCCGAGAAACTTTGGTACCTTCCCATAAAGTTCTTCTACCACCTCTCCAAATAAAATTGGGATTGATGAAGCAATTCGTAAAATCACTTCAAATACTTGGTCACCAAGTTTCCAGGCCTGTCGGAGGCAAAATTGAAGGAAGGTATGTTCGTCGGAGCAGACATTAGAAGGCTTATAGTTGATCAAGAGTTTGTAAAAACCATGATGGATCCTCAAAAAGAAGGGTGGATTGCATTTAAAGAAGTCGTACAGAAATGTTTAGGCAATAACAAAGATCCTCACTACGAAAAGATCGTCGGACGCATGCTGAAAGCATTTCAAGCTTTATGTTGCCTGATGAGTTTGAAAGTGCATTTCCTCCAGTCCCACCTTGACTACGTTCCTGAAAATTTGGGAGCTGTGAGTGAGGAACAAGGTGAACGATTCCACCAAGACATTAAAGAGATGGAAAGGAGATACCAGGGAAAATGGAGCATTACAATGATGGCAGACTACTGTTGGATGCTTCAGAGAGACATTCCAGATGCTACTCACAAGCGTAAATGCACCAAGAGGAGCCTCACAAGGAAGAAGAATCGAGTTTAGTGTGTGTAGGTGAGCTCATTTCAGTTCAAAAAAGGATTTTCATGAAAATATTGTAATAAAACTTTAATTTTATGAGTCTATTTCCATTTATTTTGAGGTATTGCCTTATTTAACATAGTTACCTAAATTGTCAGGAAACGTGATGCCCTATGACAAAATGGAGGTCATTTTCGGATTCAGCGCACCAAAAAACATAAAGATTACGTGGAATAACCAAAACAGCTCTCGAAAAAAAATTTTTTGCAGACCTTATCAGACAGGACACTAATGTATAATTAACATACAGTACATTCAAAAATATATTAAATGTGTGAAATTGAATTTAAAAAAGCCTAAAAACCTTTAAATGAATCAAAACCTTTTGTCCCATATGCATTGCTAGATTCTATGGTAAAGATGTAAGAACTTCTTCAAAACGGTATTATCAAAAGATTCAATGACCTAGAAACCATTTTAATGTTTTGGCATCTCAATGGACTTTTTTAAATACAGTTTTTAAAAATCTGCTTCAGATCATATCGAACTGGCAGATCTGCTTGGTGTAGGTTTTATAGATTGGTTTCCATTGGGCTAAACAGTATTCTGCCAACTCATAAAACTAAAATATAACACCTGGTAGTCAATGTTGCCTGTCACTTATTGCTGATATATATGAGTACACTCTGGAAGTACACAGCAGTTTGTACATTGTCCAGTGTGTATGACTGGAGAGGAAGGTGCTCAACTACTCAAAATTGTTCTCTCCCAGCCAAGTCCTCTCTCTCTTTCTCCCAGCTTTTATGTTTTAATAAAAATACTGCAGTCTTGCCATACAAAATCTCTAGTGGATTTGGTCTCATTGGTGGATTTTTCTGCGTTGGCAGTCCACACCTTATGATTTTATTTGCAAGGCTAATTTTTAACAGATATGCGCATACTGTGAGTCAATGTTAAAAGGTTTGGCTTCCAAAGCCCTCTGAGATGCTATTTATTTCCTGACCTTCACCATCCGTCGCCATGCAATGTTTTACACTGAAACCCTCTACAGTCACTCTCTTGTTTTTGAAGATAGTAAGGCCGTGTGTACCAGTAAAGCTTCATGTGCCTCATTAATTGCAGGTTGGTTTAACCTCATGGTAAGATCCAATATGAATCATTTTTAATGTTTTGATCTAATGACAAGTAGGTACAGGAATACTTTGCAAAATGTCACTGTTGGAGAAGTGAAGAGTTGCGTTAGCCACTGTGCAAAGCTGCCCTGCAGGTCACAAGTTGCATTTGCTCAGTTGACTGGGTTTGAATCACCTTTTAATTTGACAAGTTCAGTTACTTCGCAATGAAGATGTATGGTGAGACATGGAATCTATTTCTTCCTGTTCTAGCAGAAAGATGTTGCCTTGTCTTGTGGCTTGAATTTGGAATAATGTATTTTCCTTTACTGTTTTTTTTAAATCATTGGTTAATCACAGCTAAAAGAAATGGTAGACTTTATTTGGCATGGCTATACATTACATAACAAACTTTTATAAATCGAGTGCAGCATCACACTGTTGGAATTACACTAATTAAGTCATAAGGGGTACATAAGAACATAAGATATGCCATACTGGGTCAGACCAAGGTCCATCAAGCCCAGTATTCTGTTTCCAACAGTGGCCAATCTAGGTCATATGTACCTAGCAGTTTCCCCAAGAGACACAAGTTCCACAATGCTTGTACTGGGTCAAGCATTGATATCTTCGGTCACTTCTTAATAATGGTTTATGGACCTTTCCTCCAGGAACTTGTCCAAACCTTTTTTAAACCCAGCTACACTAACAGCCTTTACTACATCCTCCGGTAACAAATTCCAGAGTTTGATTACATGTTGAGTGAAAAAATATTTTCTTTTATTCGTCATATATTCTTATATTCGTCAGTGCATATTTTGTTTGTTTGGGTGCCTAAAACGTTTGTGGGCTCAAATATCTTGTGCATGCAAATACTTAAATTAATGCATATACAATCAATTTGCACATGTAAATTTCTTGTGTTCATAGAAGCCATGCATTAAGATGAATGTGCCCAAAATCATGAAAAAACATACAAAAGCCTAGAAAATTTCAGAAAATACAAACTTTTTTTGGCCAGGAACATCCCTAGTATTATTTATTTATTTATTTAACAATCATTTATATCCCGCATCTTCCGGAGTTCAGGTGCGGTTCACAATTGAACAACAGTCAACAAAGCAAGAGCTTGTTTTTACATGGAACAATTTTTTGACAATAAACAGTGTAATGCTTAAATACATAACAGAACAATATAATGGTTAGATACATTATGGAACAAGAACAATTACATTATAGATACATTATGGAACAAGTAGTCATCCATGGTCGCAATGGTTGCAGATGCCATGTTCTAAAGGTCCAGCTATCTTAACACTAGAAGCCCCAAAAGGAATTTTACCTAGAAACCCCAAAGTGCATCAATTTATGCATTATCACGACGACTGCGTTTAGCATGAAATGCAGACGTGAATTAATGTGAAGATACTTATTTGTTAAATACGTGCAGTATGTGATGTCATTACATGACGTCATTGTGTGTTTATTGTTTGTAATGTCGGAGTAAAACTGTAAACAGTGATTGAGTTGCGCCATCTAGCGGGAACATGAATTTATACCTAGAAGCCCCAAAGTACGTCAATTGACGCATCCAAGACAATTGAGTGCATCAATTGACGTACTTTGGGGCTTCTAGGTATAAATTCATTTTCCCACGAGGTGGTGAATCTGTCATTAATTTTCGATGCACATATTTGAACATCTTGACCTTGCTAACAAAGTCAACATGACTGACATGGTTCTAGCAGTGGTGCTGGCATACAACTTCGAAGATGCATTTGCGTCAATTGACGCACTTTGGGGCTTCTAGTGTTAAGTCTTTGTTGACTCATCATAAAAATATGAACTATATCTAAGGCTAAATCTGTTTACTAAAACACCTTAGTATTTCAATGTCCAGGATGTAAATCATAACTGAAGATTTCCTTTGTTTTTGAGTACTTCAACTTTTTTTTCAGCTGCAGATACTGACTGCATCTCACAACCTCAAGAGCCATACAAGAATATTCTAATAGTCTTTCAGGTGAAATAGGCAATCCAATTATCTTGTGAATGTTACAAAACTGGTCACTTTTGATCGAGGTTTATCTGAATAATTCACCTCCCTCACTGTGCTGTAATGCTTCCTTGACGTTTCTGGTTGACCACATTGGTTAATAAACAGCGTTTTATTCTCCCCAAGCAATTATTGCTCAGCATTTGCTATAACAGTCACATGCTGCTTTATCAAATCCTCTGCTACATTTGTGTTGGTTCTCTGTCCCTTTGTTATAAAGAGGGAGCAGTGCATTCTCAAAGTAAGGTTAACCAGTTCTGACCAACCACTGTGCAAGGGTATCGACAGTTCTTTACAGTTTACCATTCATGCATACAACAAAGATTCAGTTTTTTATTTACTGAACGAGATTAATCTTTGGACGTTATGTGGAAAAATACTTTCAAAATGCACATTTTAAATAAATATAACACTGATTTTGTGTTTGTTTTTGTTGAAAATTCCATTGCTGTCTTTAAAATTAGCGATAGCACAAGCAAAAAAAAAACAAAATAAAAAAGAGCCCATTCTGCGTAAAAGACTAATGTTATTTTTTGTGTGAGTCACCCTCCAGCAAACTGCATGATGTAGCATTTTTAAATGGGCATGCCTCAGTGAAAGACCATTAGCCAATAGCAGGAGATTCCACTGGGATGATTGGAGAACAGACTGTGGAATCCCACCGGAGTACCTCTTGTTTATTTTTTCTGCATGGAGAATCCATAAACGTATCCATCTTCCATTGGTGGCCTTAAACCAGCAAATGGGCAGGGAGGCAACAGAAGAAGCAAAAAGCAGTTTTGCAAATTGTGCAGTTTTGAAGGTTCCAGCTTGTTTTTCCTTGGAGTTCTGCACATCAATCTATGACCGCTCCATGTTGTACTCTCCCATTTTTTTTAGCTCTGCTGTTTTAAACATTGCTTGTCTGCAATAAGATTATGTCTATAAATAAGGAGAGATTCTATTTACTTAGCAGAATTGGCTACTGGCAAAGTATCTTCATCTTGGAGGGTTACTTTGATGGTAATGGACTGGAATGCATCACCAGGGCCTTGGCCATCCAACTTTTTGCCCCACATGACATCAGCAAATAAGGATTTGGGGGCTAGGTACAAAGGTTGGTTTGTATGGCCTCCTCAATCAAAAAAGTGTTTGGCTGCCCCTGCTTGATGGTCTGCAAGTGTACAGCCTGAGTACACTCTACAGATGTAATGGCATTGAAATAGATAAAGAAAGAATAAGAAATACATATAAAATTAAAGAGAGATTTAAAAAGAATAAAAGGAAGAGACTGGTGGCAAAAAAGAATGACAGAATAAGAAAAAGTAAAAAATATAGGAAAATGAAAAAAAGAAATAAAATGGAAAAAGAGACAAAAACAAAAAGAAAAGAAAGCAGCTAGAAATGGAAGAAACTGGAGACAAGAAACTATTGCTAATAACCATAGAAGAGGGAGAAAAAGGAAAGGATTATTAAAACATACATTCTTCCAAATTTTGCTCCATCCAGGTTAGGAAATATGACTCCTCTTCTGCTTGGCGTTCTATGGCTTCTTCCTTTTTTGCCTCTCTGACATTCGGAGTCATAGACAAGCAATTTAAGCACAGTTTATGCTTTTCATTCTTCCATCAGACTCTGTCCAAACTAAACTACTTCTTTTCCTCATCCAAAACATTTGTCACTGATTCTTTTCTAGTTTTATCCCAACTGCATTCTGTCATTACAGCGTATGTGGTTTAAAAAATAATACAATAATGGTTTCCTGCAAGTAATGTTCTCTCCCAGTATAAAAATCATGTTATGAATACCCATCACCCAGCATGAAAAATGGTTATTCCATAAAGGTTTGCAGGGTTGAACCTCAGAATCCCGGTAAATGTTTGACTGCTTGTTCAATTTTTGGCAAATTGGTTTTCCCAGCTCTGGGTTCTATTGCTCGTAGCCAAGAGTCTGTGAGATGATGGCTTATTTATCAGGGTTTGGGAAGCCAGTTAAACCTGAGTCCTATCTATAGAGGGAGAGGAAATACAGAGGCAAGTTTCAAATACTTACTGTAATTATACTGAGACAGATGATGTTTATGTTTATATTTATGCACTTTCTTGATATACCGCCCAGGCTGAAGGGCATCAGAGTAGTTTACAATCACTACAAGCAAGTATTGGATACATTCCCTTGTCCCTGAAGGGCTCACAATTTACATGTGTACCTGAGGCAACGGAGGGTTAAGTGGCTTGCCCAAGGCCACAAGGCGTGCCTATATGACTAGAAACCCCAGTCCCTCTGGCTTGAGGTTGCTGTCCCTAGATGGGAATTGAACTCCCAGCCCTCCAGCCTGAAGTACTTTGTCCCAAACCCTAGTCACTCAGGGGGTCATTCTGTCCTGTGAATAGCGGGGATGGATGTCCCATTGGGACACACATCCCCACTATTCACCCCCCTGCCAGACCCAGCAAAAGCTTCCTCATATGAACAATGTGTTTGTAGGGGGAGACTTAGACGGAAATGGGAGGGGGCATTCCAGAGGTGGAGTGAGGGCGGGGCATGGGCAATCCATGACCCTGGACATACAGGGCTGATTCTGAGGTGGGCCACTTACATCCAGGGCCATGAACTTAGACGGAGGACCTATTCCACCTCTGTGGTGGAATAAGTTCCCCTGGACGTCAGGAGATTGAGCTGCTGGTCCAGGAACAGAAGGTAGGGGGTGCAGTAAGTTCCCTGCAGCCTGACCCTGGCCATGGGAGGCCAGATCAAGCGTCCAACTGCAGGGAAAGAAGTGAATTGGTGGCGGCCGGCAAACGTGGTGAAGTCAGTCAAATACAAGGCATGGCTTGGCATATAACCAACACGTCACTGAGATAACTAAGAGAACCTTCAAGTAATGCCTAAAACACCAGGCAGCAAAACGCAATCAGTAACCAGTGGAGAAAGCATAAGAGATATACAAGTTCATGGACTGCATCTCGACAACTGAGCAGTGGAATTCTGAATCAACTGAGGAACACACTTGAGCTGGTAGAACCAAAGAGAGGGCATTGCATTAATCAAGTGTACCTAATACCAAAGACTGTAAGATCAAATGAAAGTTGTCAGCAGAAAGATAATACCTTGGATGATGCAGCAACCGTAATTTATAGAAAGAAACAGAAAGTAGACTACAGAACTACGATTTGATCATCAACTGTGAATCTAACAAAATACCAAGGTTACAAAGAGAAGTCGGACTTAAAAACAAAGCTGCCCACCCACAGCGATTCGGTCTTGCAAACAATTAGTGCCAAAAAATTAGCAGTCATGCATGATGAAACTACGTTATACATTGAACCAATTTAAATTCAATTTCTTTTACTCCATTTCCATTTATAAGAAGCTACACATTGTCAGTGTACAGCTAAAAAGTAAATGTTACCCCTAAAGCACACCAGGTTTCCGCTAAAGGCTGTAAATACAGATTAAGCAAAACAGCAACAGTGCTGAACCCTGAGAGACCTCATATTCTAGCAGTCATTAGGAAGGTACAGAGTCCACAGAAATTGCCTGGATTTAATTTTTAAATTTTTTGAATTCCAGAATTTATAGTGTGCACTTTGCCTTTAAAGCTCTAGCCGGATTACAAATTAAATTATATACATCAGTTAGTATAATAGCAAACTACAATTCATCACATTTGTATTTAGTCATAACAATGAAAATAGACTAGATTGTAAAGTTAACTCACACATACTAAAATATAACCCATTTCTAAATTAAACATATCAATTAGTTTTTAATTTCCAAAATACTTTTCTGATCTGAAAAATAATGTAATTTCTGTTCTAAACAATACGGGGGTCTTTCTGCACTGCAAATAGTGTGGATGTACATCCTGTCTGGACATACATCCCCGCTATTCGTCCCCCTGCCGATCCCGGTACAAAGGTTCCCCATACATACAGTGTTGTTGTACGGGGAGCCTGTGATGGAGGTGGGAAGGGGTGGTCTGGAGGTGGAGCGAGGGAGGGGCATGCACGGGCTGTGACCCTAGACATACAGGGCCGATTTTGAAGTAGGCCCTGTATGTCGGGGCTCAGCCTGTTAGATGGGGGACTTATTCCACCTTAGAGGTAGAATAAGTCCCCCTGGACATGGGGTGACAGCAGCAGCTGGCAGCGATGGACAGATGAGGGGTGCAGGAGCATTCCCATAGTCTGACCCTGGCCATGGGAGGCCAGATCGTGGGTCGGACTGCGGGGAAAGGAGGTTTTCGGTGGTGTCTGGCGATCGCGGCTCCTGGATGGAGCCGCGATGCCATGGCACTGTGGCTCAATTCAGAAGCCTGACTGAGTTAGCTGGACTTGTGGCTGGACGTCAAGGGTGCCAGAATCGGGCTGCCCCTGGAGTCCAGCCACTGTGCTGCAATTCTACTCCCATGGGGATGTTTAGCCCCCACGGGAGCAGAATCGGGTGCATCCCCTGGCCATCCAGATGTTTGGACGTCCGGACAGCCCCGTGACGCACAAAGCGGAATTGGCCTCCACATCAAGTTAGACCTTATTTAATGAAAAATATCTGAAACAAATACTTCTTTACTAACCTTCTCATATGATTTATTTCTTGTCTGATCTCAAAAGGGAAATCATGGTGTCCTACTAGACCAAAAGTCCTGTTAATGCACACTCTGTACTGTGGAAATGCAGCCTACCACTTAGAGCAGCAGGCAGAGAACCATAGAAACCAGCGTTCCAATCCCATTTCTCCCACCAATGCTCCTTGTGACCTTGGAGAAGTCACTACATCCCTGTTGTTTTAAGAACAAACTAGAGCTCTATTTGTTTAACACATGTTAAAATGCAGTTAGTGAATGGACACTACAGAGAATGGTGGGGCTTGCCTTATTTAGCATGCATTAATCT
This sequence comes from Ichthyophis bannanicus, assembly GCA_033557465.1. NCBI lineage: Eukaryota > Metazoa > Chordata > Amphibia > Gymnophiona > Ichthyophiidae > Ichthyophis > Ichthyophis bannanicus. Next base: position 183,195,594 of record CM066041.1, on the reverse strand, counting down.
GCATTAACCAACTGCCACATGTAAGTAAATAAAACCCTTAGATTTCAAGTTTTCTGGGCTTGAGCTCAAATTTGGAAAGGTAAATAATTAAATCTATAATCAAAATCCTAAGGAGATATAAAACTATACAAAATGGTATACAATGGTATACAATCTGTTAGTGCACCAGAAAATTATGTGTCTGTGATAATGTCCATATTAATGCATTCACTTCAGTACTAGTCAATTAACACAAAACTCATTTATATGTCACTGAATGTAGGTCTGTAAGAGGTCATTTTATAGGGGGTCACACAAAGCTACGCACCATCCACATGCATGTCATGTCTTTTCAATGACTTAGGCACATGGATAGGCCTTTATGAGCCTACTTTGGGCAGTCGTATGCTTTAGGTACGTGCATCAGACCAATGGCACATACTTTTGAAGTGGGTGTGGCTAAGGGAGGAACTTGGGCAGAGCATAGGCTGAGTACAAATTTACATGCGTAAGTTATAAATTATGGGGTATATTCTGCACTGCATTTAGTGGGGATATACATCCGGTTTGGACGTGTATCCACTGCTAAACACCCAGGGCCAATTCCGCTTCCAAAGCTCCTCGCACATACAGCAGAGATGTGCAGGAAGCTCTGGATGGGGGTGAAAGGGAGAGGGTCAGAGGTGAAGACTGGGAGGAGTAGAAGTAGGATCCTGACCTTGGAATTACAGAGCCTATTTCAGTGATGGCCCTGTACGTCTGGGCTTGGAGAGTTTGACAGGGAACTTATTCCACCTCGGAGGTGAAATAAGTCCAACCCCCCGATGTCTGTGGCCATCACAGCTGGACCCTCCTGAAGAGGTGAGATGGGCAGGGGGATCCCCGCTGCCTGAACCCAGCCTCAGCAGGCCTGATCGGGGGTCAGGCGGTGGGGAATACAAACTTTAAATATGTGAGGCCGATCGGGGCCCCTGTATGGCATCCCGGTACCATGGCAACAGGACGCCATGGCACCAGACTCCATGCAGGAGCCTCAGGTGTTTGTACAGGGAGGGGTTGGATGTATAGCAGGCTGGAGTCCAGGCACATCCTGCCCATCCAGGCCTGTTGCACTTGATTCACCTCCTGCGGAATCAGGTGCAATTCTGGCCTGTCCAGATTTTGAATGTCTGGACAGGTCAGATATGACTATTCTGAATTGGCCTCCATGCAGGGGCGGCTCTATAATGAGGCCGAATGAGGTGGAGATCTCAGGCGGCAACTTTTTGGGGATGGCAAAAAATGCCCCCAAAATGGCCGCCTCACTCTGCCTTCAAAATTTAAACAAAAAAAAAGGGCTGGACAAGCTGCTGCCACTGCTTCTTGGCAGCGGCAGAAGCAACTGCCCCGTGCCCCCAGAGGGTGGGAAGTGCTGCATTGGGGTGCCAAGTCATTCTTGTTTTTGTGGAAGTGGGAGATGCTGCATGGATGCTGTTGAGCCCCTCTTGTTTGACATACTTAGCAGGATGTTTCCTAAGCTCTACGCTGGTAACATATGAACATAAGAAATGCCATACTGGGACGGACTAAGGTCCATCAAGCCCAGTATCCTGTTTCCAACAGTGGCCAATCCAGGTCATAAGTACATGGCAGGTTCCCAAAAAGGCACACAGGTTCAACAATGCTTGTCCCAGGACAAGCAGTGGATTTCCCAGATCCTCTTTAATAATAGTTTATGCACCTTTCCTCCAGGACCTTGTCCAAACCTTTTTTAAACCCAGATTTTACTGCATCCTCTAGTAACAAATTCCAGAGTTTCATTACCCAGGGTCATAGGCTAACTGCAGGGAGGCAGTTACATTCCCCTGCAGTTACTGCATTTCAGCGTAGCAAAACAGCTGCTGGTGCAAATAAGGCCATCCACTGAGGTGGCCTTACTTGCACTCATGCTACTTGCGCTGAGCCATTATGTTATTTTCTGCTGACAATGCAGATGTCTGTGTGTGACAGTTCTTTTTCTCACCTCACTCTGCAGTAAAGTATAATTTTGGAAAGAAATCCTGTAAGCCTAACAGTAATGGGTAAAAGCATTTTTTGACTACATATGTCTGTTTTTAGTTTGTACTAATATATTCCCTACTTGGTGAAGATCTATCTCTGCTCTGCATATGTGTGACTGAGGCTATATGTTCTGTTAGCATGGAGTTTCTATGTAGGAAGCTGTAGTAATCTGGCTTGTTCAGTTTTCTAAATAGGAACATGGATGTTCTAGGGCCCACTGCAATATTTATGGCACTGCCCTTTTCTGGGTATGCTCCATGTTGTGTGAGTTTTGGAAGTTAGTGATGTTATGCAATAGTAGATTTGCTCTATGGGTCCTGTACTCTGGGTTCTTGGTGTGGTCAACTGTATGGTGTTGGTTTGGGGGGGGGGGAGATACTGAAATATGTATTGTTTTTGAAATTTGCAGTTTTGTATTCTTTATGCTGCCAGATGAAATTTAAAATATTTTGTCAGTTCAAATTCAAGGAAATTTCAAATTTTAAGGGAACGTCTCAGCCTGAATTCGGACTTTTACAGCTCTAGCACAATCCAATCCAGCGTTTGAATTCATGGCTACCAGGATTAGTTTCTCATTGTATATTTTCCCTCCTCATCAATAATCTGGTCATTGCAAAATAAATCTGATGTGCAGATCGTTATAATGGTTTGATGGGGGGGGGGGGTTGTGTAAGTGCCTTTTCATTAATCAAATTTAATGTTTTATTATTATGTTTGTTTTATTGTAACATCTGTTATACTAAATTGCATGTGTATGTTTAGAAACCACCTAGGATTTTAGATGGGTGGCTTATACATTTAAAAATAACGTATACTAAATTTATGCACATGATGCCACAGTGAGTCTCTGCACGTGGCCCTGCATCACTGGGAGATAGAGGAAAGCAGAAACATCAGATTGGGACCTACATGATCAGGGAATAAAATGGTCAAACAACAAAGTTCAAAGAGAATTTTATTTTCAATTTATTTATTTTATTTATTACAGTTTCTTATATACCGCGCTATTTAGCATCAGTGCGGTTTACATTATAACTTAACGACCATAACAACAAGCTGTCAGGTTTATATCGAACAGGAGTAAAAAACATGGAAAACAGGGTCAACTATATACATCGAACAGGAGTAAAAACATGGAAAACAGGGTCAACTATATACATAATCTATTTACATTGGAAGGATAGATAAAAGTCATTTTTTGACTTGGTGCTGTCTTTATATTTTATATAGTACATGGAAATGCATCTCTTTCTATTTTCCTGATATTGCACTTTATGCAGAATCTGGCTTCTTGGGGTTGCAGTTTAATTTTTATCTACATGTGTTTATTTTTAGGTTACGGTCACTTAGGGGTATGTTTACTAAACTGCGGTAATGTCATGCACGTTAGGTTCTGCGGTAAAGGTTCAGATGCCCCTTATAAAGGCATTGTTACAGCAAGACGTATCAGCTAACACATGTTACAAACTAATGCGCGCTACAAGGCACCTTACAAGGCACATTATAAGGTACCTTACAAGGCACATTACAAGACGCCGTGTAAGGCGCCTTATAAGGCACCTTGTAGGGCGCCTTGTAAGGTGCCTTGTAAGGTGCCGTATAAGAAAGGTGCCTTATAAGATGCCTTGTAAGGTGCCATATAAGTAAGGTGCCTTGTTAGGTGCCCTATAAGGTGCCTTATAAGGTGCCTCATAAGGCGCTTTGGAAGGTGCCCTATACAGTAGGGCTCCTTAGGCTAAGCACCGTATTAGGCACCCCTGGACAGGGCACCTTAGAGGGCACCCTGGGTTATGGAACCATAGGTTACGGTGGCCTAACAAGGTTATAGTGCCCTAGGTTAGTGTGGCCTAAGGGCTGCAAGGTGCTGCAGGATGACATGCATGACCTGTGAGGAACAGAGACAGATGTAGCCCTAACACTAGATAGAGCACTCAGGAAAGGCAATGAACAGGTGAGTGAAGGAGAGAGAGCTGGAAGCCACTGGACCTGCCATATCTGCGGGCATCCCATGTGGCTGCAAGTACTGATGACAAACATGATGGGGGCAACTGTACCACAGCACAGGGTGTTGGAAATGTAAGGTACTGGAAAGACAGTTGGTGGCAGACGATGGGAATATGTGTCCCCCAGTGGAGGCGGAGGTGATAGGATAGTTACAATGATAGGTGGACAGAGGAGTGGTGGTGCCATGCAGATCAGGCACAGGCAAGGCAAGCATGAAGAGGCGCAATGCAGGAAAGGGTAGCAGTGCATGACATGGGGTGACAGCCTGCACAGGCAGACAGGACACTACACAGCTGACAGACGCAGATAGACGGACCGAGGGAATGTTGGCAATTGTTGTTGCGAGGGTATTATGGGCTGGCTGCACAAATCTGCAAAAATATTACTGTTACAGGCATGCACACTATTTGAGTAGGACAGGCATGAGAGGAGGGAACAATGAGGAATTGAACCCATGAACACTGCCAAGAATGGCATTGTATTAACCAGTAGGCTAAAACTCCATGGTGTATGTCACAGCAATGTCTGGGTACAGAAGGACTGCAGGTCACCACACAAACTGTCTGCTCTGAGTGCCAGGATAGGGTAACCCCGCCAGTACCCATGATGCAATGCACATGCTGAATAGTTGTCTACAGCTGATCAGCAAATGGGGTTTGCACCTCTCCGGTACCTCAGCTTGGAAAGACGAACTGGCAGTGCATGATACTGGCACAGAGTAGCTACAGACCATGCCATTGTGCAGGTTCTGTGTTCTCCTTGAGGGATAGGATGGGTGTCCAGCACTAGGTCTGCAGTACATGTGGTGCTAGAGATAGGCCCTGCTGTACATCCCCATTACTACCAGTGTGTGACAGGTGTTTCTTGCAGTGCAGCTGAAGGTAATTTGGTGTCCATCTATATCCTGCAGTCACATTTGGCCCTCTGGGACCAGACACCACCCAGATAAGTGTGTACCCCGTGTTAGGGTCTGGCTGACATGGGCACCTGTTATCAGGGCAGAGGGGTTTCCAGACTTGCATGAGGTTTGTGTAGCAGTGCCTTGTTAGGTCAAAGTGGTATACGCTACATACCCCAAAAGGGCTCACATCACCCTTTTTGTAAGTAAGGGACAGGTGCCCCAGCATCTGTGAATCAGCCTCCATCCTGCTGGTATGCAACAGCCCTTCAGGGTTGGTGGGCCAGAACCATACCTGTGGCAGGGGCAGACCAGCAGCAATGATGGGGGTTAGCTCTTGAAAACCCCAACTGCCTCACACCACTGTCTACCAATCACCAGAAAACAGCACCATATAGGTGTTCCAACCATGCACACTCTAACTGAAGTCTATTAGCCAGTACATAGTGCATGCTCACAGAAGAACTATGTGCACTAAGCAGGCATCTCAGTGATTGGGGGCCCAGCACTGAGAACACAACAGAATCACTAGAAGCAGATAATGTAGAGCACTATGTGGGAACCTAGACATGCCATGGTCACTGCTCGGTCAGAGTGAGTGCCCTTCCAGTATGCCATGCTGTGGCCACCCTGTCCATGCAGGCAGTGGTCGGGCACTACAATGTCCCAGCCATTGCCCCACACCCTGTGAAGATGCATCCTGGCCAATCTGCCCTGTCCAGGCCATACCCACAACACCTTGCTCCTCATTATGCACATATTCAGGCTAACGCTGGTAACAGTGGGACATTGTGGGCCCGGTGAGGTGTGGGCAGCCACAAAACAATGGCTAGACATATACACACACACTTCTATTGCAGCATTGGCAATAGATAGGGGTGGTTGGCAACCCTGCCCACCACACTGGTCCTGATCACAGTGCCGACATTGCTAAACTGTGCAGGAGATCATATGCTGTCAGTGCTGGTAGTTCGCAGTCCCAGGCCATCCACTGTGTGGATAGGTGGTTGCCTAGGGAGCGGGGTCTGGGGCATGGGGCATACATGAGCATCCTCACATCCCCCCATCACTGCCTACCAATAGTCTGTTCCTTCCGCTTGGGGGAGGGTTGGCTGGGGGGATGTCAAGTCAGTGCCCTGGCAACTGTTAGCTCGGGTGGACCAGGTAGATGTAGTTGGATTGTGTTTGGACTTTGTCAGCTGCTGTCATGATGATTTCCGGTTTCTATGTTCCTATGTGCCACCAAGGCGCCCACCTAGTCCACCCTGTGCCCCTGCTGCCCCCACTACATGTCCCGCCTGCAGCCCCCTATGCTCCACTTGCACCATCGCCATAGTGGCCTTTCATACTTGGGCACTATGCTGGTGCTGGAAATGGAGCACTACTAGCACGTGTCTTGGGCTCCCTGTCTATGCTGTACATTGCTGACACTGAAATGGTTTCTCTCTCCTGCAAATGTGCATCTAACAGCAGGTTTTCAATCGCGGTAGGATTCAACCCTTCAGTTCAGTGCGTTAGTGTGCAGGGAGCCTCTCCCCGCCCACTCCCCGCCCATTGACCCCTTCCCCCCGCCCTCTCTTCGCCCTCTGCGGTGTTTACTGCGGCCGGGGACGTTAACGATCGCTAAGTAACGTTAACATGCGTTAACGTTACATACCACGTGTTAACGTTACCTAACAAGCGTTAACGTTACATAACGCACGGTCTGTAACGTTACCGCAGTTTAGTAAACATACCCCTTAGTCTGTGCTTGGTGAGAGTCTGTGTTATGAGTGTGTGACCAAGACCAGGCGTTCTGTTAACATGGAGTTTGTATGTAGGGGTCTGTACTGTAGTAATCTGAATTGTTCAGCTTTTCAAATAGTTGTTTGGATGTTCCAGGGCTCATTGTAGTATTTACAGTGATGCTGTTTTTTGGTGGGCTCCTTATGTGAGCTTTGGCAGATGGTGCTGATATGGTATGGTATTGTAGATTTGCTCTATAGATACTCAGTGACTTAGTTGTAGGGTTTTGTTTTAGTTCACAATATGCCTGGTACTGGAGAATGTTTGTTGTTGTTATTGTTGTTAGAGAGATGATCAGAATTAGATTTTGTTTTAAGATATTGAGTTCTGTGGGTGAATGTCCTGGTTCTGTTCTGCACCCACTGTTGAAGTGGGTTCTGTGGATGCAAAATATATGTTCAAAAAGAAAATGCAAGAACCATAATGTGGTTTATAACAACAAAATAAAAATGAGTTATAATTTAGTTTTATAAACTGTGCTGTGGTTCTCGCTCTCTTTTAGTTCCTTGGTGTGCAAACATCTTTCATTTCCTCCATATAATCAAATCGGCTTTTTGGCTTGGTTCAATCCCTGACTGGAGTTTTGAAAAAGCCCCACCCACCTCTACAGGGGGGGGGGGGGAGCGCCATCTCATCCTTCGCCTCAGGCAGCAGATTGACTTGAGCCGCCCCTGCTTCCACGTGTTCTTTACAAATTTAGGTACACACATTCACACCAGGTCTAGGTCTGGTGCAAGTGCTCGCACCTAGGTTTGGCGTGCCTAGCTTATGACTTGCTTTGTGTGCAGAACTATTCAGGCAGCTTTCACATTTTGGAGAACAAAAATGCACTATATTTTGTGAATTTCTAGGATCTGTAGAGGGCACCAAAGATCTAAAGATTTATATCTCATGTTTGGAAATGGAAATATATTTCTATTGTGTTTTATTACTTCTATTAAAGCTTCTCTCTCTTTAACCACTAATAAGAGACTGTGGCATGTAATGACTTGGTGGTTACTCTTTCGTCTCTCAAAATATCAAACACAGCCACCCTCTTAAACAAGTAACACTGCTTATGCTAAATCCAGGTAAACTATGTTGTTTACTGTTGGACTAAACCAGGGCTTCACAAGTACTTTTTAACAAGTAGTTTAGTCGCACTGCTTGGTCCATGGACAAAAGGAAATTGTCTCCAGTAGGTTGGGGCATGTCATAAACCCCTTACCTTAAAACCTCTCTACTCAGTGACTGTGCAGTGTCTCGCTCAGTCTCAGTCACAAAGCTCAGGAGAGGCCATCCTCACCTTACATTTCAAACCCTGCATGGAATTGTAGCCAAAAGGCTGTCATGAGACTATCTTCAGCTCAGGCCCATTCCATACATTTGATTTCAGCTAAAGAGAGACATATTATTTATTTATTTATTTATTTAACAAGTTTTTTATACCGCCTTTTCCTTCAATCAAAGCGGTCACAAGAAATACAAGGTATGAACAAGGGAAACATAAACAGTATAGACATGACAACATATGGTAATGTAGGAAAAATAACAAGGGTTAACAATATAGTGGATTATTTATAAAATATATACAATAGATGATATCTTAGTCATTTGTTGATCCATAGTGCTCAATGAAAAGTAAAGTTTTTAATTGCTTACGAAAGTCACTTAAAACATCAATTGCACGTAAATCAGGAGGGAGAGAGTTCCAAATCAAAGGGGCAGCCAAAGAAATTGCTTGTTGTGATGTACATTTGCGTGATTTAGCGAAGTTTCTTGGGGTATTGAGGGTGTTTGAGGTGGATAATCTTCTAGACCTGTTGCTGGTATCACGGGATAAGAGGGCATGGAGGCTGGTTGCAGAACTGTTGTGCTTCATTTTGAAGATGTTTATGATTAACTTATACTTTATGCAAAGGGTTATCGGGAGCCAGTGGAGATCTTTAAGGATGGGGGTAATGTGGTCATGATTTGTGGAACCGTTAATTATTCTGGCTGCTGTATTCTGTGCCATTTGAAGAGGTTTGAGAGCATGTTTTGACAGCCCATTGTAGATAGGGTTGCAAAAATCCAGAATGGGGGTAATAAGTGCCTGGCAGACTGTACGAAAGTGTTCATAAGAGAAAAGAGGCTTGAGGCGTCTAATTATTTTCATTCGGTAATAAGCGCTTTTAACAGTTTTCTTTATGTGAGATCGTAGGTCTAGCTTCTTATCGAGGGTTACCCCGAGGTATCTTACCTCATCCTTAATTGGAATCTCAGTGCTGTTGCATGTGATGTATGGTGGGGGATTAAAGTTGGTGTTTCTAGTGACAATAAGTGCTTCAATCTTCTTCAAGTTTATTGCAAGGTTGTTATTTGACAGCCAAATGGAAATGCTGGTAATGCAGTTTGAAATCTTGTTGTAGTTTGGGCAGTTGATATCAATCGGAGTGTAGATCATAATATCATCTGCATAAATTGTGTAGTCTATATGATGAGTTGATATTATGTGACATATTGGTTGGATAAAGAGGTTAAAAAGAAGTGATGAGAGTGCAGATCCCTGCGGTACGCCTTGTTTGATAACTGTATGATGTGAAGTGTTTAGACCGACTTTAACTTGGAACTGTCTACCAATTAGGTAGGACTCAAACCAGTTTAGGACGGTGCCAGTTAGACCGATGTTCTTTAGTCTGGCTAATAGTATTGAATGGTCCACTGAATCAAAGGCCGCTGAAATATCTAAGAAAATCATTAAGGTTCCTCTATTATAGTTGTCTATGGTTTGAGTGATATCATTAAATAAATAAAGTAGCAGCGTCTCAACTCCATGGTTCGGGCGGAAGCCATGCTGATGTATGTCAAGTGGCGCATGCTCATCAATATGGTCTTGGAGCTGTAGTTGTACTACCTTCTCGATAATTTTTGCCAGGAGTGGTAAGCTGGAAATTGGTCTATATGCAGCTGGATTGTTTTTTTCAAGGTTGGTTTTCTTAAGGATAGGCTTTATTGTGGCTAATTTCAGCTGTTCTGGCATGATTCCTTGATTTAGGGAGTTGGTTACGAGGTGGTGTATAAAATTAATGAAGTTTGACTTAGTAGCTTTGACCCAAGGTACTGGGCAAGGATCTGTGGGTGCGGTACTTGTGTTAAGTGCAGCAATGATGTCTGAAAGCTGCTTAGTTGAGGGAATATGAAACTTGTTCCAAATTGTACTTGGTAAAATAAGATTGTTTTTTTCAGATTGTTTTAAAGGTGGAGTCTGGCCTATTTTTTCTCGAAGATAATCCGCAAACACTTCAGGATTGATCAGGATGTCTTTATCAGAACAAGGTTCATTAACTAGGTATTTTACTATCTCAAAAAGTTCTCTAGGTTTGTTATAAGCTTTCTGGATAGTGTTTGTGTGGTATTCTTTTTTTGATTTGTTGATGAGATCATTATAATTCTTTTGCTGAATTAAATATAAATCCTGAGAGGTGGTAGATTTGGATCGTCTCCATTGGCGTTCTAACTTCCTTAATTCTCTCTTAGCATCGCGTATGTTATTTGAATACCATGGTGCGTGATGTTTCCTTTTGATCTTTTTTGAGTCTGTTATAGCCTTGGCTGCAGTGCTGATGGTGTCATACCAATTGTTTACTTGTTTGTTCAAATCAAGTTCAGCTGAGTTAAGGTGAGGTATTGTGTCTAGTAAGAATTGATCTCTATTGAAGGCTTTGAACCTTCTTGGGGTAAACGTAGTAGCTTTTATTTTATCGAGCTTGTCAAACGTGCTTTTGAATTCTATTTTAATTCTATGGTGATCTGACCATGGAACTGGGGTAATTATGGGTGATGAGAAGTTGCCATTATTTATGATGTGGTTGGGGGCAAAGATGAGATCTGGCATGGATCCGTATTTGTGCGTGGGAGCGTTTATTAATTGGGTATATTGTAAGGAGTCCATAGCTTGCAAGAAGGTTTCCTTATCTATATTGGAAGAGGAGTTGAGGTTGAAGTCTCCTAGTAAAATTAGAGGTTTATGGTGAGAGTTGACTGCACAGACGGTTTCTAAAATGGAGGTTAGCTCTTCAGCTGGGGCATGAGGTGCTCTATATAGTAGGCTGATGGCTAGGTGTTTGTTACCCACTGTGATAGTGCTGGATTCATCAGAGGAATTAGAGGCTATATTTTGAAAATGTAAAGATTTTTTTGCGATGATCAAAACTCCGCCTCCTCTTCTCTGAGTGCGAGGGTTGTTAAAGGCAGAATATGAAGGTGGGACCAGTTGGTTGAGGAGGACGCTGTCAGTGGGAGTTAGCCAGGATTCAGTGATACATAGGATATCTGGCTGTTGGTCACTGATATGGTCTCTGATTGTGTGAATTTTGTTTCTTACTGACCTTGTGTTCATTAGTTCGATAGAAATTGTATTTGGAGTATAATACCTCTTGTGATGAATCTTTGGATTTGTTTGCTGGTGTTGATTAAAGTCGTTGTATTTGTATATTGATGTTATATGTGAACTTAGTGAGTTGAGGAATATATGGTATATTGGCATGAGAGTAGGTAACCAAATATAAAGGGGTCGTAAAAAAGGATCTCCACCTTGAAGAATGTAATGTTGAGTGGGTAAAAGAAAGACAGGATGGTAGGCTGGAGTAGCCATAGTAGTTAAGGATAAAAGGAATAAATCTTTAGCACTTAATGTCTGTGTGTGCTAACTTTAAAAGGATATCTACAGTAGGATGAGTAATAACAACATAACCAATTCTTAAAAGAAGGCAATACGAATCTAGTTACTTCATGTGCACATCATGTGTGATTTCTCTGCTAGAGCAAAGTTCGCTGTACAGGAATGTTCTAAATAGTAACTTTACTCACTTTATCTGTTTTGGTTATTCCGGTCTGATAGTATATCCTCCTTTCGTGCCCCTTCTAAGGGCCACGCCAAAGGGCCCTCTTGCGAGGCCCTCAGGCGCGGGCCCACAAGGCGCGGGCGCGCCTCAGTAGTGGCAGTTTTTTCAGTGTTAAGCAGGGCTCTGATTGGCAGCCTGGATTCAGCTGTGCAATACACTTTAAAGCTAAACAGCTGATGCTCTCCTGTTTTCCCCAATCGCACTCTTGAGCCTCAGTAGTGGCAGTTTAGCTGACAGGATGGATATTAAGTTGAATGATGGTTGACAAAACTATAATGCATCACAATGAATATTTTTAAGGGTAGGATAGGTGAACCTTCAAGAACAGTCTGTGAAACAGTTTGACAGGCCTACAAAAAAGTTCATGGCTTAATTAATTAGTTAATCAAACTTAGAAATCAGATGTGAATTTTTCAAAGTTAATATTTTTTTTTAACTTTGGAACTAGTTTTCATTTTACTCCCAAACGAATAAGCTAACTCTATGCAAAAAACAGTGAAGTACAAATTAACACTAAAACAGAAATAAAAAATAACAGTAAACCTAAGTTAAAATGGAAGTAAAGAAATTAACTATATCCTGTTTTAACTTTGGATGCCCCTTGGCTCAGGAACGCAGGGGGCTTCCTGCAACAGGAACTCACAGCCCTGGGACACCCCTTTTTCTCCCATGGTTCTACCCCTTTGTAGTGAAACTGTTTAAAGTGAGCCTGGAAACACGCAAAGGATTTTTAGACCTGAGGGCGGAAACGAGACAACCAGGAGAAGAGAAGAGAAGAAAGTTCCACAGGATGAATTCTCAATGAAAGGCACATACTTCTGATGTCTGCTAAGGGCAAACAGGAAAAGTAATCAAAGCAGGGAGATGATTGTATCATCCTGGGGAGTGTGCCACCCATATGGTTGACCCAACCAAAAGATTCATCAGGGAGAAGAAAGCTGGCATCAGATGGTGCCTCGGCTACCCCAGCACATGATCCAGCCCACTGAAGCAGGGGGGAGGGCACGAGGGGTGGGAAAATTCTGAGGGCACTGGCAGCTGACCATACTACCTCCTTTAGAAGCACTCCGTAGTTTTGGGGGACAGGGCTGGAAAGCTGGTTTAACTCAAAGGCCTTAGTATATAGCACAATATTCCACGTGCATGCTAAACCGGCCTTACGGTTCATGCTAAGAATTCAAGTCTAGGCTCCTCGCTTTCCATGCAATAACAAACACTACATCTGGATGATAAGAGTGGTGAAGGGAAACAGAAGGATTGAAATCCCCAGTGTTAATCACAACTACTACAAATCTGCCATGGTATAGTCCTAATACAGACAACTTAAATAAACAGTGTGTGCACGCTGCCATCGTTTCGCTTCTAAAATGATGTAATGTGTAAGGTCAGCAGGGATGGTTCAGTGACTTCATACTTCGAGGTAGTCTGACATCTGCAGACAGCAGAGTGTGAAAACTAGCTGCTTGGAGTCGCTCTGGCCCCGGGCTAATGCCAAGAAGGACAGTTGAGGTGATTGAAACAGCTGAAGTCAAAGGTCCTGGCAAGGCTGAATGCTCTTTGAAAAATGCTTTCTTGCCCTTCCATAAAGCATGTGCCCACAGCCTTTTTATCATCATCTGATTACAGATAGCAATTTAGCATTTAGGTCATATGTCACTTGAGAATTCATAGAAAAGGCTGTCTGAAAAACAACCTGAATTTTGCCAGGAAGCACATTGTTCTTTAATAGGTTTACCAGATTTTTGGTTTGCAAATCTGGGACACATGGGAGGGTCAGGGTGACAGAAGGGACAGGGCAGGGGTAGAACCTTCTCCCTCCCTTGCTTTTCTTCCCCCTCCCCACCACAGCTGATGATCTTCCCCCTTACTTCCTCCCTATTCTTACCTCTCCCAGAGGCTGCGGGTAATGACACACTAATGGTCTCTATCAGTAGCATCAACAGTGGCGACCCCGACCCAGCCGTCCTTATCATTGGCAGCGGGATGGCAGACATCAGTGCCACTCAGCATCTCTAAAAGCAAGGCTTCTGAAACAGACACATCCTGGAGGCAGCACCCGGAGCGCACGCTTCACTAGCGGGGTAATTGAGAATGGAGCACAGTCGATACGTGGACCTTCCAAAGAAAACTCTTAAACAATTCTGTTTTTTGCAGCAGGCACCACAGATAGCTGCCGACTGTAGCACAGAACTGCAGTTTGCCGGTCCGCTAGTGCAGCATGCTGGAGCAGCGCTATATATGCTGCCGGACTGTCATTTAAGTGATGGCAGGCTCGGGTTCTGGCTTGGCTCCTCCTGAAGGTCCCTGGGCCTGGGTCAGGTCGGAACTGCGTCAGATTGTTTGCTGGAGCCAATGCTGCTGGACAAGGAGCCCCACTTCTCGCTCTCTCTGTGCACGTGCAGCAGGTAGCAGTCTGGCGTAAAAACGACCTCATGCTGCCTTCCTTAACAGAGAGACAGAAGAAAGATGCATGCGCAAGATATATTTCTTACAAATCAGAGACAAATGCTCTACACTGCAGACATGATCGGGGACCACTGAAAATCGGGGACATCTGGTAACCCAGGGCCTGATTTTCATTTAAGCAGGCTATGCGCCATGTCGGCACATAGCCTGCTCACTGACCCCCTAAACCCAGATTTTCATTTCCGTGGCAACGGAAATGAAGATCCAGGTCATGCCGCAGAGGCCGGCTGCCATCGAGGCTAAGCAGGTAGCACCAATTTTCAATGCTGCCCGTTCAGACCCAGCGCCTTAAAGATAGGCGAGAGTTTTTCTCACCTATCTTTAAGGTGCAGAGCGCTAAGCGGGCAGCATCAAAAATCGCTTCTACCTGCTTAGTGCCATTCCCTGCCTTCGCTCCTCCCAGGAATACCCCAAACACGCCCCGATGCTAAGCGGATAGCGCATGGGCGCGTTAGGGACTTAACCAGGATTTCCAAATGTACTACCCATTTAGGCGCCTTTAGAAAATCCCAGTTAAGGCATTTGCACAGGTAACATAGGCTTCAAAAATCGGGCCTCCTATTCTTTAAGAGTCTGATATTCCAAGGCATTTACATGGTTTACATGTAAATGCCTCTAGGTGAGATATTCAGCGGCACTAACACGGTTAGTACCTCTGAATATCCCAGACTAATGCCACTGTATATCCTGATGCTAACCATTTTGTATCAGGGTGTGTTGGGTGCGTTCCAGGGCAGAACAGTGGTGGACCTCATCCTAAACCAGGCAGCAGCAATATCAGTCGCTGCCTGGTTTGTGACCTGCGGGTAAAGATAGGCACAGCAAAAGCTGGTCTATCTTTACCTGTGGAAGCTAACTGGGCAGCAGCTCAATATCACCACTGCCCAGTTAGCTTCTGTGGCATTGGAGGCCGTGCAGGGACCCGGATATTCAATGCCTGGTCTGGATATGACCCTGGAATGGAATATCTTGGTTTAATGTTCAGCACCAGGGGCAAGCCGCTGTAATCGCACTAGCCGTTGGCACTCTGAATACTAGGCCCCAAGCAGCTAGGTTCACCTGTACGTATTTTTGTAGGCTACATAGAAGTACATTTGGCAGTTTCCCTTTGCTATCCAGTAAAGGGGCCTTAGCATAATAGGTTATGGTTCTATGTCCTATCAAGGCATCTGAGCACAGAAGTGTGCAGAGAGGGGTAACATCATGTGAGGATTTCCCACCTGGCCTGCTCTTCCAAACTATAATGTATTCAATTTGTGGGCCAGCTGTGTTGGTCTAGTCCAGGGGTCGGCAACCCGCGGCTCCGGAGCCGCATGCGGCTCTTTCTCACCTTTGCCGCGGCTCCGGAGCACACTGCCCGCCCGGTATTTATGGCGTTATGGGCTCCCTCCCTTCTTCTGCAGCCGCGGCTCCCTGCCTCTTAGGGAACCGCGGCTGTGCTTTTAAAATCATCTCGGAGCCCTTCCTGTCTTGACGGGCTCCGTGCAGCATTGTCCCGCCTCTAAAGGAAGTTTGGAGGCGGGACAATGCTGCACGGAGCCCGTCAAGACAGGAAGGGCTCCGAGATTATTTTAAAAGCACAGCCGCGGTTCCGTAAGAGGCAGGGAGCCGCGGCTGCAGAAGAAGGGAGGGGAGCTGACATGGAGGGAGGGAGCTGATATGGATGGAGGGAGGGAGCTGACATGGAGGGAGGGAGGGGGGCTGACATGTAGGGATGGAGGGGGATGACATGGAGGGGGCTGACATGGAGGGAGGGGGGCTGACATGGAGGGAGGGAGCAGATATGGATGGATGGAGGGAGGGGGGCTGACATGGAGGGAGGGGGCTGACATGGCGGGCGGGAGCAGATATGGATGGCTGGAGGGAGGGGGCTGACATGGAGGGAGGGAGCAGATATGGATGGATGGATGGAGGGAGGGGGGCTGACATGGAGGGAGGGGTGCTGACATGGAGGGAGGTTGCAGTTATGGATGGATGGAGGGAGGGGGGCTGACATGGAGGGAGGGAGCAGATATGGATGGATGGATGGAGGGGGGCTGACATGGAGGGAGGGGCTGACATGGAGGGAGGGAGCAGATATGGATGGAGGGAGGGAGGGGGGCTGACATGGAGGGAGGGAGCAGATATGGAGGGAGGGAGGGAGCTGATATGGATGGAGGGAGGGGGCTGATATGGAGGGGCTGACATGGATGGAGGAGGGGGCTGACATGGCGGGAGGGGGGCTGACATGAAGGGAGGGAGCTGATATGGATGGATGGAGGGAGGGGGGCTGACATGGAGGGAGGGAGCTGATATGGATGGAGGGAGGGGGGCTGACATGGAGGGATGGAGGGGGCTGACATGGAGGGAGGGAGGGAGGGAGGGAGCTGATATGGATGGAGGGAGGGGCTGACATGGAGGGAGGGAGGGAGCAGATATGGATGGATGGAGGGAGGGGGGCTGACATGGACGGATGGAGGGGCTGACATGGAGGGAGGGAGCTGAACTGGATGGATGGAGGGAGGGGGGCTGACATGGAGGGAGGGAGCTGATATGGATGGAGGGAGGGAGCTGATATGGATGGATGGATGGAGGGAGGGGGGCTGACATGGAGGGAGGGAGCTGATATGGATGGCTGGAGGGAGGGGGGCTGACATGGAGGGAGGGAGCAGATATGGATGGATGGAGGGAGGGGGGCTGACATGGAGGGAGGGGGGCTGACATGGAGGGATGGATGGAGGGGGCTGACATGGAGGGAGGGGGGCTGACATGGAGGGAGGGAGCTGATATGGATGGAGGGAGGGGGGCTGACATGGAGGGATGGAGGGGGCTGACATGGAGGGAGGGAGCTGATATGGATGGAGGGAGGGGGCTGACATGGAGGGATGGAGGGGGCTTACATGGAGGGAGGGAGCTGATATGGATGGAGGGAGGGAGGGGGCTGACATGGAGGGAGGGAGCTGATATGGATGGAGGGAGGGGGGCTGACATGGAGGGATGGAGGGGGCTGACATGGAGGGAGGGAGCTGATATGGATGGAGGGAGGGAGGGAGGGGGCTGACATGGAGGGATGGAGCACTGGTAATGGGGTTGAGGGGACGAGCACTGGAAATGAGCTGATTAGGGGAGGCTAGGACTGGTAATGAGCTGATGTGGGGTAGGACTGGTATTGGGCTGATTAGGGGAGGCTAGCACTGGTAATGGGGTTGAGGGGGGATTAGCACTGGAAGGTACTGGGAGTGAGGACTGGAAAGGGGCTGATATTGGGGAGGGTTACTGGGACTGGAAATAGGCTGATGGAAAGAAGTGAAGAAAACGAAAGAAGAGATAAGAAATGGCAGATGGACCATAGACCACAGAAAGAGAGCTAAGAGAAGACAGGAAAGCAGAAGCCTCAGATCGGGACCAGCATGATCAAAGAATAAATTGGTCAGACAACAAAGGTAGAAAAAATAATTTTATTTCATATTAGTGATTTGACTACAAAATCATCATAATTTTGAAATCAAATATTGTTACTTGTTGTTGTGATATTTTCTGGCGTTTTTTTTTTTGGTGTGTGAAGGAAGAGGGGTAGTCTTATACGGCGAGTATAGGCCAAACACCTATATTTTAACAGGAAAAGTAGGGGGTCGTATATAGCATTAAGGTAAGAAACAATATATGCAGTGTTAGATTTGTTTTAAATGTCGCAATGGTTTTGCGGCTCCCAGTTTTTTTTTTCCCTTCGGAAACGGGTCCAAGTGGCTCTTTACGTCTTAAAGGTTGCAGACCCCTGGTCTAGTCCATCATGGGGCTTTGGGCATTTTTTGGGGGGAAGGAAGACAGTCCTCACCCCTAGAACAGGATTTGAGAGTATCCCGTGACTACAACTACTGTGTTGTATGTCTTGACTAGATTGTAAGCTCTGATGAGCAGGGACCGTCTCTTACATGTGTCTGTGCAGTGCTGTGTATGTCTTGTAGTGCTATACAAATGCTCAATAGTAGTACTAGTAGTAGCAGGAAGCAACCCCCCCATACACCAAGAAACACAGCGCCTGCAGACATCTAGAACAGAGCAAGTCCATTTTAGTCTTTCTAGAGCCCAAGAGCTAAAAGGGGTTCTTTAAAGAATTGCTCTTTCGTAGAGGTGTAGAGGCATACTGAAAATCTGTATAACAGCTCGTGCTCTCTCTCTTACTTTCCACCCTGCCAAAGCAAGTTTTCTGAGGAGTGCTATAGGCTTGAAGCATATACAAAGGAGAAAGGACAGAGGGTTGATGTATACACAAACCCTGCCAACACCCCTTTGTCTCATCAGAGGAGCAGTTTTGCTTGTGAAGATGTTCCTGAGTGCAAAATCATCCAAGTCTCCCAGACCATCTGAGTGAGCAGTCATGTGGAGAAGTTCTAGGGACCACCAGCTCTTGGGAAGAGAAGTAACTCTAGAAACCATCTACATTCAGTGGCACCAGATCCCGGTGTGCCCTCCAGCACACCATTGGGAAACTGTGTCTGCCTCACATACAGATTAAGGTACCAGGGGAGAAAACATTGGAAGAGAGAAGATCTTCAAGTACCAAGAAATGCAGTCAGAGGCCAAGAAAATGGGGCAGAAAGATACCGAGTTATTTCCCATAGTGTTGGATGACACAGGCTTCATTAAGAGGAATTTCCAAGCACACCTTGATAAATTACGGTATACATGTTGCATCTTACAAATTCCAGAAGGAGGCTCTCTTTGACACGATGCAAGTACTACACCCATCATTAACAGTAAGTTTGAGAGACTGAGGTCATATGCTACATAACCTGGCTTAGCAGTGAGGTTTTATGACTGTCATGGTATATGCAAAACTAACTCTTTTGGAAAAATTTCCCCTGAGAAAAAACACATTGAATACAAGAGCTATACAACTGGTCAATAAGCAACCATAAGTAATGTGGGTGCAAGAATGATAAAGGAAGAAGTAAACTGCCTGTATCGATTTTTGATGAATAGGAGAAGGAGATAACTAGTTGTAAGATATTTCTTGTTTATTGATTCTACAATTTGTTAAGGTTGCTTACCAGTGAATCTCAATTTAAGTCAACTCTTGTTTCAGAACTCAGACGTCTATTTATTGAGAAGAAAGACTGAGTGTGTCAAGTGTCAAATCCTTAATAACTTCTGCTACTTGGTAACCTGCTTCCTTACAAGTCTGAACCCTGATACTTTTAAATACAGGAGCTCAGAGAAACTCTGGTTAATAGCTCATTGGTTTGATGTGCTCCTTTGTCTACCTAGCAGTTTTACAACAACTGCCTGAACACACAGAAAGGGGAGTACATGAGCATGCTCATTTTAGCATGTTCACACACCCAGTGTGTCCTCATTAAATATAGCCATGACGACACTATTTAACATTTTTGAGCACTAACATGTTAAACTCCTGCTACAGCTCTCAAAATCCAAAGCTGTGGTTGATATTAACAAAGTTCACTTTGGGCCCGATTCTGTAAGGTGGATAGTGCAGCTATATGTCTCGGCGCAATTCCAGCCCCGCTATCCACCGGCACCATATTTCACCTCCTGGCCCCCCCCGCATACATAGAACTTCTGTGCGTGCTGAGTGGATGGGGCGGCACGGGGTAGAGAGTGGGCAGAGCGGGGGCGATCCTGGCACCCAGACGTATAGGGCCGATTCCAGGCATGGCTCTGTACATCCCCCAGATACAGCCACGGGAGGCCCACAAAATCCCATCACATGGCCAGCGGAGGGGCAGGTGAGTCCCCACCACCCGATCCGGGCACCGGCTGCCCCCACCGAGGGTCAGGTGGTGGAGAAACGGGGGTCATGATGCTGCAGCCTGACCGTGCTGCAGGATGGACATCCTCCATGGTGGATCCTGGGACATGCCAAGGCTGTCACAGTGCCTGATCTTGCACCTGTGGAGATGTCTAGCTCCCATAGTACAGAATCGGATACTGACGGACCCATCCTGTTCGGGGACATACGAATGGCCTGGACATGCCCCTTCCTGCATCGGGCTCTTTATGACCACTGTTGCCCAAGCTTGGTTGGCAGAGGTCATAAAGCATTGTGACCAACTGTGTTAAATTTGGAAGGTCAGCTTCTAAAGTTTGATTATGCTGTGACAATGCTTGTTGAATTAGTTATTTGATTTTTAACCAATCCGCTGAATTTCAACATGATGTCAGCACATCTTTCTCTTTCTTAATGCATTGTGTTCAAACGAGGTCTTTCAAAATAACACTCCTATCCTATTGCTTTATATACGTAGTAGGAATCTGTTTTTTGGCCCATGTCTCCACCATCCTGATAAAGAAGAGATGCTTCCTACTGAGCATATATATTTGCTATCAAAATTTTAACAAGATTTTTGCTAGGTCTGCTGGAAAATTCACATCTAGGAAAGATTTTCAGTGGATTTCAATAGTTGATGGGTTTAGTTAGCTGAGCTTCCTCAACTCGCAACCTTGGGGTATCTTTGACTCCTCCCTCTCCTTCTCCACGGACACCCAACTGATAGCTAAAATCTGTTCTTTCTTTCTTTATAACATCAGCAAAATTTGCCCCTTCCTTTCTGAACACACTACTAAGGGGTATGTTTACTAAAACCCCGTTATGGTGCGCGGCGCGCTAGTGTGTGGATGCCATATAAGGAGTGGGCGTTTCAGGCTGAAAAAAGCAAAACCGGGATTAATCATGCGCTAATGTGCACTGCGCTCATGTGCGCCCCGCACATTAGCGCATGAGAAAGTTGCGCGGAAAGCCGAAGCGGCGCGCTGATGTACAAGCACAGGAACAGAGCCACAGTCAGGGCCGGATTTACCTATACGCCAGTTACGCCGTGGCGTAGGGCCCACAGCTGGCAAGGGCCCACAAAAATTGAATAGTTTAAAAAAAAACGCTGGCTGCTACCGCGGCAGCATGAACTGTCCCGCGGGGCCCCCTCTGTCCGGCTGAATCCCTCCGTGCTGGCTTTTGAATAGTAAAAAAAAAAAAACGCTGGCTGCTGCCATCCCGCGGGGCCCCCTCTGCCTGGCTGAATCCCTCCGTGCCGGCTTTGAGAGGCGCGAAGGGAGAGTGTCTCCCTTGCGTCTCTGTTAAGCCCGCAGGGGCTGATGGGAAATTTGTTTAGTACAAGAGCAAATTAATGTATAGTTTTATTTCTACAGTGTTGTACATTCCAAGTTTGGCTTTTGGGATTCCCAGTTTAATTATGACGTCAGGGCCAACAGCGCGCAGCTGATCCGGCATGCTCGTTTTTATCTTTTCTGGGGGCCCACAATTTTTGTTGGCGTAGGGCCTCACTCAAGGTAAATCTGGCCCTGGCCACGGTACAATGGTTAAGACACTGACCAATGGTGCAGGGATCATGGGTTCAATCCCTCACTGTGCCCAATGAAGAAGGCTGGTTGAGGCATTATCTATTATGGGGAAGATTGCTTTAGGAGGCATTTTATTTTTATTTTAATTATCACTACTAGCAAACGCTCTCTCAAAGCGTGTTAACATAAGGTGCCCCATAAGGCACATTTTAAAGTACACTGTCCGCCAAGGCACCCTAGAATGTTGCTTATAGGGCGCTTTATAGGGTGCCGTATGAGTTACCGCAAGGTCACAGCACTGTTTTTGATAGCAGCACTGTGCAGTTTAAGGAATGAAAATCATAAGTAGGTGCGCTGACATGCAAAGAGGAGCAGCAGTGGAGCACAATGGTTAAGACACTGACCAATGATGTAGGAGTCATGGGTTCAATCCCCCACTGTGCCTAATGAAGAAGGCTGGCTGAGGCATTACCTATTATAGTGTATGGTGTATTTAGATTTCAGTAAAGCCTTTGACACTGTTCCTCACAGGCGACTTATAAACAAACTGAGCACCCTAGGGATGGACCCTAAAGTTACTGCTTGCGTTAGAAATTGGTTGGGTGGGAGGCGACAAAGAGTACAAGTGAATGGAGCTCACTCTGAGGAGAAGGATGTTACCAGTGGTGTGCCCCAGGGATCTGTCCTTGGTCTGATTCTTCTTAACATCTTTGTTAGTGATATAGCAGAAGGGCTGTGGGGTAAGGTTTGCCTCTTTGCGGATGATACCAAAATCTGCAATAAAGTAGACACCCAGGAAGGTGTAGATAACATGAGGAGGGATCTGGCTAAGCTTGAAGAATGGTCTAGAATTTGGCAACTGGGATTTAATGTTAAAAAATGTAAGGTCATGCATTTGGGCTGCAGCAATCCAAGGGAACAATACAGTATAGGAGGTGAAGTACTTTTGTCCACTAAAGAAGAGCGGGACCTAGGCATAGTTGTGTCCGATGATCTTAAAGTAGCTAAACAGGTATAAAAGGTGACGGCAAAAGCTAGAAGGATGCTTGGGTGCATACGGAGAGGAATGGCTAGCAGAAAAAAGGAGGTGATAATGCCTCTGTATAAGTCTTTGGTGCGACCTCATTTGGAGTATGGTGTGCAATTCTGGAGACCGCACCTTCAAAAGGATGTGAACAGGATGGAGTCGGTGCAGAGGGTTGCTACTAAGATGATTAGTGGTCTTCATTATAAAGCATATGAGGACAGACTTAAGGATCTTAATATGTACACCTTAGAGGAAAGGCGGGATAGAGGTGATATGATTGAGATGTTTAAATACCTCTGTGGCATAAATGTTCAGGGAGAGAGCCTCTTTCAATTGAAAGCAAGTTCTGCGACGAGGGGACATGGGATGAGGGTGAAGGGAGATAGATTCAGGAGTGATATGCGGAAATATTTCTTTACGGAAAGAGTAGTGGATCCGTGGAATAGTCTCCCAGTGGAGGTGGTAGAGATGAGGACAGTAACTGAATTCAAAAAAGCATGGGACCAACACAGAGGATCTCTAAAGGTAAAAAGTGGACTGTTGTAGTTGTTGTTATGGAAGGACAGACTAGCTGGGCCTTGTGGTCTTTTTCTGTCATCATGTTTCTATGTTTCTATAGGTAATATTGCTGTAGGGGGCATTTTATTTTTATTTTAATTAGTGCTGCCAGCAAACACACCCTCAAAGTATTGTAACATAAGGTGCTGCATAAGGTGCCTCATAGGGTACCCCAGAGGGCACATTTTAAAGTGCACTGTCCGCCACGGCACCCTACAATGTTGCTGAAAGGGCGGCCTATAGGGCGCCATATAGGGTGCCCTATAAGGCACAGCAAGGTCATAGCACTGTGTTTGATGGCAGCACTGTGAATTTAAACGCATGGAAATCTTAAGTAGGTGCGCTGATATGCAAGGAGGAGCAGCAGTGTAGCACAATGGTTAAGGCACTGACTGCTGATACAGGGGTCATGAGTTTGCTCCCCAGTGTGCCTAATACATAAGGCTGGCTGAGGCATCAGCTTTGCAATGTATGTATTGTTTCCTGCAGCACTTTATTTGTATTTTATTAATTGCTGCCAGCAAACACGCCCTCACGTGCCGTAATTGAAGGTGCCGCATAAGGCACCGTATAAGGCACTCCATGGGGCACATTATAAAGTGCACTGTCCGCCACGGCACCCTAAAATGTCCCCTATAGGGCACCCTATAAGTTGCTCCACAGGATAACGTATAGTGCACCTTATATGGACGGTAACCATAAGGTGACCTATAGGGCGCCCTATAAAGCGCCCTCTGAGGCACCTTATGGGTACAGTACGATGAGGGTGTTTTTGCTGGCAGCAATAATGTACATTAAAAATAGATAATGCTTTGGGCAGCCCTATTAAATAACCCCACTGTGGGTTTGAACCCATGACTTCTGGCTCTACAGACAGTGAAGTAACCATTGTGCTACAGCTCTACAGCTGCTAGCAAGTCCCTGGCTGGCTGCAGAGGGAGTGCATGTCACCACACAGACAGTCTGCTGTGGTCACCAGGATAGGGTTAGCACACCCGTACACATGATGCACTGCACATGCAAATCAGCTGTCCACAGATAAACACAAGATGGGGTATGCACCCCCACAGCACCTCATCCTGGTAGGGGGAACTGACCATGTGCACCCCCACAGCACCTCGGCCTGGTAGGGGGTACTGACCGTGTGTTTTACTGGCACAGAGTAGCTACACACTGTCACATTGTGCGGGTACTGTGCTCACCCTGAGGGTCGGTGAGGCGCCCAGCACCAGGTCCACAGCACCTTCCATGGCAGAAATAGGCCATGCTGGAGGTCCAAAGCAGTGTTAATGTGTGAGATAGGTAGTTTCTGTAGAAACACTTTGGATATATTTATTTATTTATTTAGCTGCATTTATATCCCACTTTTCACTGGGTCAAGGCGGTTGGGGGATACATTTAACACGAGAGGATATGAGACACACTAATACTTATTTATTTATTTATTTATTTATAGACTCTTATATACCGCACTATTAGGCATCAGCGCGGTTCACAAAAAACAGTGAGATACACAATTCAACAGTACTTTGTGTTTATAGAAAACAGGAGAGTATAACTCGGATAACAGGGTATATAATTAATAAACATAGTCATAATATCATCATGGCTTCAGTTTTGTGTATATGTGGTCTGTGGGGTATCTGTATTGTATGTGTATGAGTGGAAGGTCTGTGGGTTGGTTGAGATGTCTTTATTGTTTACTGGATAAGATAAAAGGAAGAGGTAGTGTTTCAAAGCTTTGCGAAACTGCAAAAGGTCTGGTATTGCTCGGATGTTTTGAGGGAGGCTATTCCAACACCTTGGTGCACAGAATAAAAAGGCCCTGTCTGAAGTAGTTTTGGTACACTGTGATATTGATTTAGGGACTAACAGAGTATTGAGTGTTACTGACCTTCTGTCTCTATTGAGGGGTGGTGTTTGGATCAAGTCTGATATTGATGAAGATGAGAGTTCTTTGAAGGCTTTGAATGTAATTAGTAAAATTTTGAAAGTGAGTCTACTTTGAATTGGGAGCCAATGAAGATGTTTTAGAATAGGTGAGATATGGTCTTTCCGGGAAGCTCCATGAAGGACTCTAGCTGCAGCATTCATAGCCATTTGAAGTGGGTGTAAGGTGGTTTGTGGAATACCTTGTAAAATTGAGTTCGCATAATCAAAATGAGGTATGATTAGCGCCTGATAGATGGTTCTAAAATCGTCTGGCTCTAGCAAGGATCGAAGGTGTCTAAGGGAGCGTATTTTGTGATTTATTTATTTATTTATTACAATTTCTTATATACCGCACTATTGTCAGCGCGGTTTACATACAACAAAATGACCATAACAAACTGCTTGGCTTCACATAGAACAGGAGTAACAACTTGGATAACATGTTTATGCTTTACAGAGAACAGGAGTTACAACTTGGATAACACAGGGAATGCAAACTGAACTAATTACATATGTACAATGATATACTGCTCTTACAATATTACTAATATGTGCTTTCATATCTAATTTCTGGTCTAAAGTGACACCGAGGTATCTGATGGTGGTCTTGGTCTGGAGGTTAGCATCATTCACTTTCAAAAAGGATGGAGCAGTGAAATTTTGGTTACGTGTAATAAATAACACCTCCGTTTTCTTGTGTTGGATCCTTAGATTTTGGGATTGTAGCCAGTTGGATACTTCATTTATGCAGTTAGTTAATGGATTGAGATCAGGGTTCTCAGTTGTAAAAGGAAAATATAAAAGTACATCATCCGCGTATATCATGCAGTTAACTCTAAAGGATCGAATCAGGTTACAGATAGGCTGCATGTATATATTAAACATAAGGGCGGAAAGGGATGAGCCTTGAGGGACCCCTTGTTTTTGATGAAACTGATCTGATGAAGTATCGTTGGATCGTACTTGTTGCCATCTGTCAGAAAGGTAGGATCTACACCACTCAAGTGCTTTATCAGTAATTCCCTTCCCTTTGAGACGCTCAAGGAGGCGTTCATGGCTAACAGAATCAAAAGCGGCTGCGATATCAAGAAAAACAAGGACGAACCCTTGGCGGATGTTATCAATTCCTGATAATAAGCTGCTGAACAGAGTAGTTAGAAGCGTTTCCACACCGTGGAATTCTCTGAAACCGTGCTGGCATGAGTCCAGTGGGGCGTTAAGATCTATATGATCCTGAATTTGTTTTTGTACTTCTTTTTCCAAAATTTTTGCTAGTAATGGAATACTTGAAATAGGTCTATATGATTCTGGTTTAAGAGGGTCAAGTTTGTTGTTTTTTAGTAATGGCCTTATGGATGTTTGCTTAAGGGTACGAGGGAAAGTTCCTGTTGTAAATGATTGAATCATGAGTCTGGATATGATGGGACTGAGATCAGCTCGTAGATCTTTGATCCAGAACGCAGGGCAAGGATCAGTATGAGCGGTGGTCATGTTTATGCAAGCAATGGTGTCTTCGATTTGTCGTTTAGATGGTATTGAGAAGATAGTGAGTAGAGTTTGATCTACTGGAACTGGAACTATGTTAGGAGCCGAGTTATTGTCAATTTGGCAGAGTTTGGATTGTAGATAGTTAGCAAATATTTGAGGGTGGATTTCATATTTAAGTTGTGAGGCAGGTTCATTTGTCAAACGCTTAACTATGGCAAACAGGTCATGAGGTTTGTTCAGAGATCTTTTTAAAGTGACTGCATGGTGACGTCTCATTGATTCAGTAACTGCCATGCGATGAGATGTGAGATGTTGGATATATACAGCTCTGTCAACTTCAGAGTGTGAGTGTCGCCATCGTCTTTCAAGTTTCCTTAGGGTTGTGCGCGAGGCCTTCAGCTCAGATGAGTACCATATAGCAGAGTGTCGTTTGCTTTGTAGTTTGTTGGTCGACGGACATGTGGCAATCGAACTGAAAGTACTATTCCAATTAGAAACTAAATCATCAATGCTGCACTCTGGTAAGTTGGTTAGTGGAAGTGTTGATTTTAGGATTAGGTCTTTGTCAAATGGCTTGAATCTTCTCAGAGGGGTACTAGGATGGTCGTTTATTCCTCTTTCATCCTTTTGGTTACATCTAGCCTTGAATATAATTAGTTTGTGATCTGACCATGGAACTGGGTTGATTGATAGATCCAAGATAGATGGTAAATTGGCGGCTGTTTCAGTTGTAAATATTAGATCTAATATACCACCTTTAATATGGGTTGGATCTTTAATTAATTGATTATACCCCAAAACTTGTAGAGCTTCAAGAAAAGCTGTTACATGGGAGTCTTGGAGAGAAGGGAGATTAAAGTCTCCTACACCCAACTTGCTATGTGGGGGTTTTGTGTATTGGAGGCCAAGTCAATTATCATAGATAGAGAATCAGAATTGGAAGAAGGAGAGCGGTATAGTAAAGTGAAAGAACAACATTTATTTGCTATTGTAAAAGTATCTAGGAGTGATGAGCTTGTTGCTTCTTTAAGGTTGAAATGAAGGTCAGATTTGGTGATGGCTAGAACACCACCTCCCCTCTTGCCACTTCTATGACATGTATGTATAGAAAAATTAGAAGGCAAAAATTGGTTGATTAATACATTGTCAGCACAAGAAAGCCATGTCTCAGTGATTAGGAGAAGGTCAAGGCTATGTAATGAAATTATGTCAGAGATGATAGGCCATTTCTTGCGTATTGATCGGGCATTTATTAATGCACATTTCAGATATTGGGGAATTGGATTTCCTACTTGTTTCTTTTTTGTGGTGTTTTGTAATGAGATGAGTAACAGATGATGGTGGGAATTTTGGGTAGATACTCTAGAATTGTAGAAGGGAGTATCAGACCACTTTCTTCTGTGATTATGGATTGTTGGTATTCTATTATAGCTAGTGTGTAGGCTGGTAACATTACATATTCCTATAGTGATAAGGTAGAAGGTAAATGTTATAATGTAGAGTAAGGCCATATTGTATGTGTAAGTGAAATTTAAATGTACAATTAGTGAATACAGTGATAGCAGGCTGATTGGAGCGTACAGGATGGATGAAAAGCTAAAACACTATTACAGTATTACAGTGATATGTGGTAACAGGAGGTTAACTGAAGCATATAGGATGAATGAGGAACTATGACATAGTTAACAGTGTTTCAGTGATAACAGGATAATTACAGTTGACAGGTTGAATAAGTACATATAACAAATAATAGTGCTTAACTCTGTAGTTACTGGAATGTATATATAAAGATAACTTAATAGTTGTAGAAGGAGAGGATATATTGAAAGGGTATTTAAATAAATTATAGTACTTATATTTAGGTGGATTAAGAGACAATTTTGTTTGTATACAAGGATATTACAATGGTTACTTGCGATTTTGAGGTTGTAACATTAATTTACACAATGTTGGAGGGGTTAGCTTGATGGGCGGTGGTCTCCTTCTATGGTCTCCGCCTAAGGGTACATGGGCAATGGGAGGGTTAAGTGGCTTGCCCAAGACCACAAGGAGCACCTATGGGACTAGAAACCTCAGTCCTTCCGGCCCAAGGTTGCTGTCCTCTAGTGCAGTGTTTCCCAACCCAGTCCTACGGGGCACACCGGCCAGTCAGGTTTTCGGGATATCCCTAATGACTATGCATGAGATATATATGCATTAGAGATATCCTGCCAACCTGACTGGTTTGTGGCCCTCCAGGGCTGGATTTGGAGACCCCTGCCTTACACCTCTGTCATTTAAGATTGTGAGTGGGCAAGGTGCAGATGTCCTAGACATCGAAAGGGTATATAGAATGTGACACATTCCTCCTCGATTCTCACCACCACCAAAAAGTTGTCTAATAGACAATATTTTGGTGGTGGTGAGAATCGAGGAGGAATGTGTCACATTCTATATACCCTTTCGATGTCTAGGACATCTGCACCTTGCCCACTCACAATCTTAAATGACAGAGGTGTAAGGCAGGGGTCTCCAAATCCAGCCCTGGAGGGCCACAAACCAGTCAGGTTGGCAGGATATCTCTAATGCATATATATCTCATGCATAGTCATTAGGGATATCCCGAAAACCTGACTGGCCGGTGTGCCCCGTAGGACTGGGTTGGGAAACACTGCTCTAGTGGGATTTGAACCACTGACCTTCTGGCCTGTGGTACCTTGCCCCAACCACTAGGCCACTCCTCCCTCCCTATGTATATCTGTCTGTCTTAGTCAGGTGTAGCCCCTATGGACCCCTAGGAGGATTATGTACCACCACTCTCCTCCTCCAGGGCTGAGAGTGGTAAACAGGGTCTCCCATCAACAGATCCACATTCTACCTCCCTGCAATGATGGCAGTAGAGGGGACCATCAACCTCAATCCTGCTGGGGAACAGACACCCTACAGGGCAGTCAATGCAGCTCTGTACACATCCATAACACAATAGCAGACAGAAATTAGGCCTGGATATGCTAAGCTGCACCCCACTACTATCTGATAGTTTCCTGCAGCAAGCCTTCAGCCACTGCACCCAGCAAGGCGCACCATCAAGACACATACCAGCTGCAAACAGTCTGCTAGCTAGTCCATAGTGCATATTCCTGGTGGAAATGCATGTACCCAGAACTGGGATGTCAGCATACACAACATGCAGATAAATCAGTGAGAGGGCCCCAAAAGAAAACCTATAAATATCACATGACAGAAATACTATATAGCACTATGGGGGTGCCTAGCCATGCTGTCATCACTGAACAGTCAGGGTGAGAGTGATCTCCCAGCAGGACATACTGAGGTCACCCTGTCTGTGTAGGTGGTGGCCGGGCACTAAAATGTCCCAGCCAGTGCCCTATGCCCTGTGCAGATGCATCCTGGCCAGGCCACCCTGTCTGGGCTATACCCATGGTACCTTGCTCCTCATTATGCACATTGGCAGGCCAATACTGGCAACAGTGCTGGCAGTGTGGGCTGTGGAAGGTGTTTGCAGCCACCACACACTGTATAGACCAGAGCTACTCAATTCCAGTCCTGGTGGCCCGCAACCCTGCAGGTTTTTGGGATATCCCTAATGATATGCATGAGATATATATGCATTAGAGATAGCCTGCCAACCTGACTGGTGTTTGGCCCTCCAGGGCTGGATTTGGAGACCCCTGCCTTACACCTCTGTCATTTAAGATTGTAAGTGGGCAAGGTGCAGATGTCCAAGACATCAAAGAGGTTAGAATTTGTCACATTCCTCCTTGCTTCTCACCACCACCAAAATATTGTCTATTAGACAACTTTTTGGTGGTGTTGAGAATCTAGGAGGAATGTGACACATTCTATTTACCCTTTTGATGTCTAGAACATCTGTACCTTGCCCACTCACAATCTTAAATGACAGAGGTGTAAGGCAGGAGTCTCCAAATCCAGCCCTGGAGGGCCACAAACCAGTCAGGTTGGCAGGCTATCTCTAATACATATATATCTCATGCATATCATTAGGGATATCCCAAAAGCCTGCAGGGTTGCGGGCCACCAGGACTGGAATTGAGTAGCTCTGGTATAGACAGACACACACTCCCACACCTATGCCAGCATTGTGCTACTGGCCTGTGGTGTGTGCTGCAGGTCTGGACTCTGACAGTGCGTACCACCATGGGGAGTGACCCCCAACATTCTTGCATATAATATCCATGCCTGAACTGTGCCCAGGACTGGTGTGGTGGGTATGGCTGCTGAACACCTCTATAGTTGCACAATGCTGGCATAGGTGTGGGGGTGTCTGTCTGTCTATCCAGTGTGTGGTGGCTGCAAACACTTTCCACAGCCCACACTGCCAGCAATGTTGCCAGTATTGAGCTGCCAATGTGCATAATGAGGAGCAAGGTACCATGGGTATAGCCCAGACAGGGTGGCCTGGCCAGGGTGCATCTGCACAGGGCATAGGGCAGTGACAGGCACATTTTAGTGCCCGGCCACCACCTACACAGACAGGGTGACCTCAGTATGTCCTGCTGAGAGGTCACTCTCACCCTGACTGTGCAGTGACCACAGCATGGCTAGGCACCCCCATAGTGCTATATAGTATTTCTCTCATGTGATAGATATGGGTTTCCTTTTGGGGCCCAGTCACTGATTTATCTGCTTGCTGTGTATGCTGACATCCCAGTTCTGGGTGCATGCATTATGGACTAACTAGCAGACTGTTTGCAGCTGGTATGTGTCTTGATGGAGTGGCTTGCAGGGTGCAGTGGCTGATGACTTGCTGCAGGAGTATATCAGATAGTGGTGGGGGGCAGCTTACCATATCCAGGCCTGATGTCTGTCTGCATACAGAGCTGCAGTGCCTGCCCTGTGGGGTGTCTGTTCCTCTCTACTGCCACCTTTGCAGGGAGGTAGAAGGTGGATCTATTGTTAGGAGACCCTGTTTGCCACCCTTGGCACTTGGGGGGAAGGGGGTAACATGGGCCACCTAGGGGGTCCATGGGGGCTACACCTGACTGCAAGGTGTTTGTGCAGAAACTACCTATCTCACACATTAACACTGCTTTGGACCTGGTGCTGGGCACCTCACTGCACCCTCAGGGTGAGCACAGTACCAGCACAATGTGACGGTATGTAGCTACTCTGTGCCAGTACAACACACGGTCAGTACCCCCTACCAGGCCAAGGTGCTGTGGGGGTGCACATGGTCACTTCCCCCTACCAGGCCGAGGTGCTGTGGGGGTGCATTCCCCATGGTGTGTATCTGTGGACAGCTGATTTGCATGTGCAGTGCATCATGGGTGTGACTGGCACGATCCAACCCTGGGAAGATCCAGCGCCTGCTCTCAGGCTCTGATAAACCATAGGCCATCACACGTACATCTGTTAGCATAGTGCATAAGTGCAAGACACCCTAAAGTGTCTGTACTATAAGGTGCCCACGCTGGTAAAAACACACGTACCCATGCACGATTGTACGCACATACCAACGCACGTACCTACGCACGGGGCTACGCCCGTAACAATGCATGCAGCCACGCACGTACCAACATACATGGCTATGCGCACTGCGAGAGTGTGTTTCACTAACAACTCATTCCCTATGTAATGTACAGGGTGCTGCCTGGGACAGCATTCTGCGTTAGGCACACTGGGGACTCGAACCCATGCTGCCTGTAACAGCGGTGAGTATACTAACCATTGTGCTACAGCTCCGTTTCAATGATTTGTGTCTGTACGCCTTCATATGCTTAACGCGCCACGGCGCCCTGTAACGCTCGTTAGTTTTTGGAACGCGCGTTAGTCGTTACGATGTCTCGCCCATGTCCTTTTTTGGCTTTCCTTTCACTAACGCGGCTCCTAACGCGATTTACACTAACGCAGTTTAGTAAACATACCCCATTGAGTCAGAAAGGATTAAAGTTTTGCAGGAAACAAAATTTGCTGTAGAATCTCTATGGATTGAAATTCCATGTAAAAAGGGGAAGGCGATGGCGGTGGGGGTGTACTATCGACCGCCTGGCCAGAATGAACAAATGGATGATGAAATGCTCAAAGAAATCAAGGAAGCTAACAAAAGTTACAGCGCGGTAATAATAATGGGCAATTTCAATTACCCCGGTATCGACTGGGTCAGTATCACGTCAGTACATGCTAGGGAGATAAAGTTCCTAGATGACATAAATGACTACTTCTTGGAGCAGCTGGTTCATGAACCGACCAGAGGGAAAGCCATATTAGACCTAGTCCTTAGTGGAACACCAGATCTAGTGCAAGAGATAAGGGTGTTGGGGCCACTTGGCAATAGTGATCATAGCATGATCGCCTTTGATTTAATTAGTGGAGGAGGTATGGTAAGGAAAGCCGCAGTACTACCTTTTAACTTTCGAAAGGGAGACTATGATAAAATGAGGAAAATAGTTAAGAAAAAACTAAAAGGAGCAGTTGCAGAGGTTAAAGACTTACTTCAAGCTTGGGTGTTGTTGAAAAATACTATCTTGGAAGCCCAGACCAGCTGTATTCCACACTTTAAGAAAAGTGGAAGGAAGTCCAAAAAACTGCCAGCATGGTTTAAAGGTGAGGTCAGAGAGGCTGTGGTTGCCAAGAAAGCATCTTTCAGGAAATGGAAAAAAAGAGCCAAACGATGAAACCTGGAAACAGCACAAGCACCGGCAGGTCAAATGCAAGGCATTGATAAAGAAGGCAAAGAGAGAATTTGAGAAGAAGCTTGCTGCGGAAGCAAAAACGCGAAATAAAGATTTTTTCAAGTACATTCGTAGCAAAAAACCTGTGAGAGAGTCAGTTGGACCATTAGATGATAGAGGAGTTAAAGGGGCACTAAGAGGCGACAAGGTGATATCGGAGAGACTGAATGAATTCTTTGCTTCGGTTTTACTGAGGGAGATGTAGGAATGTTACCCATGACTGAAGTGGTATTTAAAGGTGCGGAAGAATTGAAGGAAATATCGATACATCGGGAAGATGTATTACAACTATTAGATAAACTGAAGAGTAGCAAATCACCTGGGCCGGATGGTATACATCCAAGGGTGTTGAAAGAACTGAAATATGAGATTGCAGACCTGCTATTAGTAATCTGTGAACTATCATTAAAATCATCTCTAAAACCTGAAGATTGGCGGATCGCCAATGTAACACCAATTTTTAAAAAGGGTTTGAGGGGTGATCCGGGAAACTACAGACCGGTGAGCCTGACGTCAGTACCGGGAAAAATGGTAGAAACCATCATAAAGAATAAAATTACTCAGCATGTAGATAGTCATGACCTAATGGGAGACAGCCAACATGGCTTTAGACAAGGAAGATCTTGTCTTACTAATCTGTTATGTCTTTTTAAAAGTGTGAATAAACAGGTGGAAAAAGGAGAGTCGGTTGATATAGTGTATCCGGACTTTCAGAAAGCCTTTGACAAGGTCCCTCATCAGAGACTTTTGGCAAAACTAAAGAGTCATGGGATAGGAGGCAGTGCACTACTGTGGATCAGGAACTGGTTAAAAGATAGAAAGCAGAGGGTTGGGCTAAATGGCCAATTTTCCCAATGGAAAAAGGTGAATAGTGGTGTACCCCAGGGATCTGTGCTGGGTCCGCTGCTTTTTGACATGTTCATAAATGACCTGGAAAGTGGAATAACGAGTGAGGTTATCAAATTTGCAGATGACATAAAACTATTTAAAGTTGTTAAAACCCAAGAGGATTGTGGAAAAT
This sequence comes from Ichthyophis bannanicus, assembly GCA_033557465.1. NCBI lineage: Eukaryota > Metazoa > Chordata > Amphibia > Gymnophiona > Ichthyophiidae > Ichthyophis > Ichthyophis bannanicus. The sequence continues at coordinate 183,161,543 of CM066041.1, read as the reverse complement.
TGCAAGAGGATCCTGATAAATTGGAAGACTGGGCATCAAAATGGCAGATGAAATTTAATGTGGACAAGTACAAAGTTATGCACCTAGGGAAGAACAACCCAAACTATGATTACACGATGCAAGGTTCCACATTAGGAACCACCACCCAGGAAAAAGATTTAGGCGTCATTGTGGATAACATGTTAAAACCCTCGGCCCAGTGTGCAGCGGCAGCCAAGAGAGCAAATAGAATGCTAGGTATCATAAGGAAAGGAATGGAAAATAAAACAAAAGATATTATAATGCCTCTATACTGTTCCATGGCGAGACCGCACCTTGAATATTGTGTGCGATTCTGGTCGCCGCATCTTAAAAAGGATATAGCGTTATTAGAAAAGGTTCAGAGAAGAGCCACCAAAATGGTAAAGGGAATGGAAGGATACTCCTATTTATTTATTTATTTATTACAATTTCTTATATACCGCACTATTGTCAGCGCGGTTTACATACAACAAAATGACCATAACAAACTGCTTGGCTTCACATAGAACAGGAGTAACAACTTGGATAACATGTTTATGCTTTACAGAGAACAGGAGTTACAACTTGGATAACACAGGGAATGCAAACTGAACTAATTACATATGTACAATGAGATCGAGTCTGAGAATTTAGGGTGTACATGTGTACGATAGGGTTGATATGTTAACTTGAGGAGGTAAGGGAGAGGCAATTATGTAGGGGTTGGGTTAATCTGGTAGTACTGAGTAAATAAATGGAATTTGAGAGCCTTTCTGAATTGTGTTAAGTCAGTAATCGCACGGATGCCTGGTGGTAATGCGTTCCAACATTTTGGGGCATAGATACTGAATGCCCTGTTAGATGTTGCGGTTGTGTACTTTGTTGAAGCCTTTGGTACTACTAGCGCATTTGTTGATGGGGTTCTCCTTATTCTGTTGGGAGGAATGGGTTGGATGATGTCGGTTAATGAGGGGGAGGTAATGCCATGGATGGATTTGAAAGTGAGTAACAAAGATTTGAATGCAAGCCTTCCTTGTATGGGGAGCCAATGAAGTTGTATTAGGATAGGCGTTATATGGTCGCATCTTGCTGCTCCTACTAAGACTCTGGCTGCGGCATTCATGGCAAGTTGCAACGGATTGAGCGTTGATTGAGGGAGACCTTGGAGAATGGCGTTGGCAAAGTCAAAGTGTGGCAAGATCAGGGCTTGGTATATTGTTCGGAAGTCTTCAGGGCTTAGAAGGGATTGCAGGTGTCTGAGTGACCGGATTTTGAAATATATGGCTCTGACTATGTTGGATATATGGGTTTTCATATCTAGTCGTTGATCGAGGGTGACCCCTAAGTACCGAATTGCTGATTTGGTTTGGAGCTCCGCTTCTTTGACCTTTATATGAGGTGGAGGGCAGAAATTCTGGTCTCTGGTGATGAATAGCACCTCAGACTTTTTGTGTTGGATCCTGAGGTTTTGTGACAGAAGCCATTCGGAGACTGCGTTGAAGCAATCGATCAGTGGCGAAAGGTCCATTTGTTGTGTGGAAAATGGCATGAAGAGGAGGATGTCATCAGCATAAATTAGACAATCGACCTTGAATGATCCGATAATGTTGAAAATAGGTTGCATGTAAATATTAAATAAGAGAGATGAAAGGGAAGACCCTTGGGGGACGCCTTGTCGTTGATGGAAGGGTTCAGAAGATCTTGATCCTGATTTTACATGCTGCCATCTGCCTTCAAGGTATGATCTGCACCAATCGAGGGCGGTGCCATTTATGCCCTTTTTTTTTAGTCGTTCTACTAGCAGACCATGGTGTACAGAGTCAAAGGCTGCCGCGATGTCTATGAAGATGAGAGCGAAACCTTGGTGGATGTTGTCGATACCTGTGACAATTTTATTGAAGAGAGAGGTAAGTAGGGTTTCGACGCCATGGTATTCCCTGAAGCCATGTTGGCGATGGTCTAGTGGGGAGGCTAAATCTATATGGTCTTGTAGTTGCCTTTGTGCTTCCTTTTCGATTATTTTGGCTAGGAGAGGTATACTGGCTATGGGTCTGTAGGATTCAACTTTGCTTGGGTCCAGTTTAGGGTTCTTTAACAGAGGTCTGATGGATGTTTGCTTGAGTGCTGCAGGGAAGGATCCATTTGTGAAAGATAAGTTCATCATTTTTGTGATAAGTGGGCTGAGTTCTGTTCGTAAATTTTTAATCCAATAAGCGGGGCAGGGGTCGGTTTGTGCAGTCGTGGTGTTGAGGGCTGCGATAGTATCTTCAACAAGTTTCTTGGATGGTGTGGAGAACTTAGAAAGGGAAGTTGGACTGGCGGTGTCTTGTGCTATGAACGTATTAACTTTATCAGTTTGAAGTAGCTTGGATTGTAAATGGTTGGCAAACTCTTGTGGGTGGATCTCTTCAGGTTGACATGGGGATGGTTCCTTAGAGAATGATTTAACTAGTTCGAAAAGGTCACGTGGTTTGTTTAGTGATCTTTTGAGGGTGTCGGTATGGTATTGTTTCATATTTGTTAGGATAGCTTCTCTGTAGATTGCAAGGTGAGTTCTGTACGCTGACTGGTCTACGGCGGAGTGGGAACGCCTCCATCTTTTCTCTAGTTTCCGTAAATGTGAGCGGGAGACACCTAGTTCAGGAGAGAACCAAGGGGAATGTTTTCTATTCTTTGAGATGTTGTTCTTTGTAGGTTTTTGAGCAATAGAGCTAAGACTCTTATTCCATGAGGAGATTAAGTTGTCGAGGTTGAGGGTTGCATTGTCGTATAGGGGAAGAGTTTCTGCCAGTATGAGATCTTTATTGAAGGCTCTGAAGTTTCGAGAAGAGGTGTTGCTTGAAGTTCCATTGTTGTGTAGCGAACTGTTGTTGATAGGTATGCTGAAATTGATTAGCTTGTGGTCTGACCATGGTACAGAGGTGAGTGATGTCACAAGTTTTTCATTTGGTTCTTGTACTGACAGAGGGGCAAAAATCATGTCCAGTATGTTCCCTTTGGTGTGGGTGGGTTTGTTGATAATTTGTCTGTAGCCCAGATCATTAATTGCTTCTAGGAGGGCAGTGGCATGACTGGAGTGAAGTGATGGGAGATTGAAATCTCCTAGTATCCAGTTTGATAGGTTGAGGTTGCGAGTGTTGGCTGCTAGGTCGAGGATGTTGCAGAGATCGTCAGTTGAGGATGAGGGAGCTCTATATAGAAGGTTGATGGCACATTGGTCGTTTGCAATGGATACGATATCAAGATTGTTGGTACTTGAGGAGTCTGTTGTATGAAAATGCAAGTCCGTTTTGGTCAAAATAAGGGCCCCTCCTCCTCTTTTGATTTCTCTGTGCCGGGAGTGGATTGTGAAGTTGTTGGGTAGTAGTTGGTTGAGAATTACATTGTCTACGTCGGATAACCAAGTTTCAGTTATTAAGAGAATATCCAGATTGTGGGATGTAATTAAGTCAGTGACAACTGGCCATTTATTACGAATAGATCTCGCATTTATAAGGGCGCAATTAAGGACTAGAGGGGATTTCTCTGGTTTCGTTTGTTTGGTATGTTGGAGGGCTATGTGTAACAAATATGATTGGCGTGTGTGGGTGTTCTTTAGGTGGTTAGGATAGGAAGAATTTGTCCATGTTTTGGCATGGTGCTGGAGTATTGGAATTTGATTAGTAGCGTGGAATAGGGCTAAGGACTCAACAATCATCCAAGAAAAGATCAGGAGGCAGCTCATTATGGCCGTGATGGGTGGGGCCATTTCAGTGTTGATCTTGAATGCTGAAGGTCTGGTGTCGGCCTTGATGTTAAGGTGATGGTGGTAAGTCTATGCTGTGTTGGTGGGTGTCACTGACTACTGAGAGTTGCCAAAGGGAGATAATGCAATATTTTGAACTAGTTTGGATGTGCGAAGAGGGCAGGGTGTACACAGATGTAAATTATGCAAGTTCTAGTAGTGTGCATCAGGCAAAATGGGATCAAACATATCAACAATACAGTATTTTGAGGTAGAGCTAATAAGTAGTACACAAAGTATATGAAAGATTTCAGAATATGTCTATCTCTGACTGAGTTTTAGAGACAAAGGCTGTTCGGTGGGGTACAAATTAGCAGGTACATATTATGTGAGAGCTTTCTGAGAGATGGTTATTCAGCAGTATACAATTACATGAGAGACTTCAGGGATAAGGTTAATTAGCAGAATACATAGGGGTGTATATACTCTTACTTGAGGCAGTGAGAGAGAGCAGAATCTTGAAAGTTACTGAGCTTGCGAGACATGGATGTGAGTCGTGGCCAGCCAAAGCGTTCATGTGGGTGGTGTTGTAATCTCCGGCCCGCTCTACCCCGACTGGGAGAGAAACTGCTATATGGAGATGGAATCTTGCCTTACAGCATGACGATAACGAAAGGTTCAGACGTTGGTAGACGCTGGTTCAATAGTCAGGTATCAGGCAGTTAGGTAGTGGGTGAGGACTCTGTTGTGCCGCCTATCGTGCTCCGCCTAAGGGCCACGCCAAAGGGCCCTCTGGCGAGGCCCTCAGGCGCGGGCCCGCCAGTCGCGGGCGCGCCTGATGGCGTGAAGATTTAAAGCTGGCTGCTGAGCCCGGATTGGGCTCCGGTGATCGCTGGCCCCTCCTGCCGCTGGTGGCTCGATCCCCGGGAAGGGGAGAGCTGCTGGTGGTAGCGGGGGCTTCCTGGTGCCGGCGCCTGATGGCGCGAAGATTTAAAGCTGGCTGCTGAGCCCGGATTGGGCTCCGGTGATCGCTGGCCCCTCCTGCCGCTGGTGGCTCGATCCCCGGGAAGGGGAGAGCTGCTGGTGGTAGTGGGGGCTTCCTGGTGCCGGCGCCTGATGGCGCGAAGATTTAAAGCTGGCTGCTGAGCCCGGATTGGGCTCCGGTGATCGCTGGCCCCTCCTGCCGCTGGTGGCTCGATCCCCGGGAAGGGGAGAGCTGCTGGTGGTAGCGGGGGCTTCCTGGTGCCGGCGCCTGATGGCGCGAAGATTTAAAGCTGGCTGCTGAGCCCGGATTGGGCTCCGGTGATCGCTGGCCCCTCCTGCCGCTGGTGGCTCGATCCCCGGGAAGGGGAGAGCTGCTGGTGGTAGCGGGGGCTTCCTGGTGCCGGTGCCTGATGGCGCGAAGATTTAAAGCTGGCTGCTGAGCCCGGATTGGGCTCCGGTGATCGCTGGCCCCTCCTGCCGCTGGTGGCTCGATCCCGGGAAGGGGAGAGCTGCTGGTGGTAGCGGGGGCTTCCTGGTGCCGGCGCCTGATGGCACGAAGATTTAAAGCTGGCTGCTGAGCCCGGATTGGGCTCCAGTGATCGCTGGCCCCTCCTGCCGCTGGTGGCTCGATCCCCGGGAAGGGGAGAGCTGCTGGTGGTAGCGGGGGCTTCCTGGTGCCGGCGCCTGATGGCGCGAAGATTTAAAGCTGGCTGCTGAGCCCGGATTGGGCTCCGGTGATCGCTGGCCCCTCCTGCCGCTGGTGGCTCGATCCCCGGGAAGGGGAGAGCTGCTTGTGGTATGAAGAAAGGCTAAAAAGGTTAGGGCTCTTTAACCTGGAAAAGAGACGGCTGAGGGGAGATATGATAGAAGTCTATAAATTAATGAACGGAGTGGAACGGGTAAACGTAGATCGACTGTTTACATTATCAGAATATAGAAAGACTAGGGGACATGCAGTGAAGCTACAGGGTAAACTATTTAAGACTAATAAAAGAAAATATTTCTTCACTCAACGTGTAATCAAACTCTGGAATTTGTTACCGGAGGATGTAGTAAAGGCTGTTAGTGTAGCTGGGTTTAAAAAAGGTTTGGACAAGTTCCTGGAGGAAAGGTCCATAAACCATTATTAAGAAGGGACCCAGATTATCAATGCTTGACCTAGTACAAGCATTGCAGAACCTGTGTCTTTTGGGGAAACTGCTAGGTACGTATGACCTAGATTGGCCACTGTTGGAAACAGGATACTGGGCTTGATGGACCTTGGTCTGACCCAGTATGGCATATCTTATGTTCTTATGTTCTAACAATTTTCAGAAGACTGCAATCTACTTCCGGTGACACTGCCAAGAAAACCCAGGAGCTTCTGGGTCGCCAGGAGTCAGGACTTACTCGAAAGCACACATTGCATTGCATTGTGTTCATGAGAAACTAGCTCAGTTTAAAGTAGACAAAGCAATGGGACCGGATGGGATAGCCCTAGAATACTAGGGGAACTTGGGGACATTCTAGCAGCTACACTGATTGTCCTTTTCATTGCCTCATTGGAATCCGGAGTGGTGCCAAAGGACTGGAGAGAGGCTCATGTGGTGCATTTACACAAAAGCAGAAGTAAGGATGTGGTTGAAAACTACAGGCTGGTTAGTTTAACTTCGGTGGTGAGTAAATTATTGGAAACGCTGCTGAAAGAGAAAACCTCCAGTGAGATTTCTGGAGTCCAGCGGATTACAGGATCCAAGGCAGCATGGATTCACCAGAGGCAGGTCTTGTCAGACAAATCTGATTGATTTTTTTGACTGGGTGACCAGGGAGTTGGACCGAGGGAGAGCCCTAGATGTGGTGTATTTAGATTTCAGTTAAGCCTTTGACACTGTTCCTCACAGGTGACTTATAAACAAACTGAGCATCCTAGGGATGGACCCTAAAGTTACTAAAGTTAGGTAGGTTCTGGAGCCTAAATTTAGGGTTTTAGGTAGGAAGTTAAAATCCAGAACTTCCAGCATAGTGTTCTCCGAAATGCTTCCCGTTCCACGCGCAGGACCCAAAAGGCAGGCAGAGCTCCCGAGTCTCAATGCGTAGATGAGACAATGATGTAGAGATGAGGGTTTTGGATTTGTTAGGAACTGGGGAACATTCTGGGGAAAGGGGGGGGGCTCTTCCGAAGGGACAGGCTTCACCTTAACCGGGATGGAACCAGGCTGCTGGCATTAACCTTTAAAAAGGAGATAGAGCAGCTTTTAAACTAGATAATAGGGGAAAGCCGACAGTCACCCAAGAGAGGATGGTTCGGAAGAATGTATCCTTGAAGGATACTACCAAAAGCAGAGAGGATTGTGGAAAATTGCAAGAGGATCTTGATAAATTGGAAGACTGGGCATCAAAATGGCAGATGAAATTTAATGTGGACAAGTGCAAAGTTATGCACCTAGGGAAGAACAACCCAAACTATGGTTTACACGATGCAAGGTTCCACATTAGGAACCACCACCCAGGAAATAGATTTAGGCGTCATTGTGGATAACATGTTAAAACCCTCAGCCCAGACTTACATCAGGCTTGGGTGTTGTTGAAAAATACTATCTTGGAAGCCCAGACCAGCTGTATTCCATGCTTTAAGAAAAGTGGAAGGAAGTCCAAAAAACTTCCAGCATGGTTTAAAGGTGAGGTCAGAGAGGCTGTTGTTGCCAAAAAAGCATCTTCCAGGAAATGGAAAAAAGAGCCAAACGACGAAACATGGAAACAGCACAAGCACTGGCAAGTCAAATGCAAGGCATTGATAAGGCAGGCAAAGGGAGAATTTGAGAAGAAGCTTGCTGTGGAAGCAAAAACGCGAAATAAAGACTTTTTCAGGTACATTCGTAGCAAAAAACCTGTGAGAGAGTCAGTTGGTCCATTAGATGATAGAGGGGCTAAAGGGGCACTAAGAGGCGACAAGGTGATAGCGGAGAGACTGAATGAATTCTTTGCTTCGGCCTTTACTGAGGAAGATGTAGGGATGTTATCCATGACTGAAGTGGTATTTAAAGGTGCAGAAGAATTGAAGGAAATATCGATACATCAGGAAGATGTATTACAACTATTAGATAAACTGAAGAGTAGCAAATCACCTGGGCCGGATGGTATACATCCAAGGGTGTTGAAAGAACTGAAATATGAGATTGCAGACCTGCTATTAGTAATCTGTGAACTATCATTAAAATCATCTCTAATACCTGAAGATTGGAGGATCGCCAATGTAACACCATTTTTTAAAAAGGGTTCCAGGGGTGATCCGGGAAACTACAGACCGGTGAGCCTGAAGTCAGTACCGGGAAAAATGGTAGAAACCATCATAAAGAATAAAATTACTCAGCATGTAGATAGTCATGGCCTAATGGGAGGCAGCCAACATGACTTTAGACAAGGAAGATCTTGTCTTACTGATCTGTTATGTTTTTTTTGAAGGTGTGAATAAACAGGTGGACAAAGGTGAGTCAGTTGATATAGTGTATCTGGACTTTCAGAAAGCCTTTGACAAGGTCCCTCATCAGAGACGTTTCGCAAAATTAAAGACCATGGGATAGGAGGCAGTGTACTACTGTGGATCAGGAACTAGTTAAAAGATAGAAAGCAGAGGGTTGGGCTAAATGGCCAATTTTCCCAATGGAGAAAGGTGAATAGTGGTGTACCCCAGGGATCTGTGCTGGGTCCGCTGCTTTTTGACATATTCATAAACGACCTGGAATGTGGAATAACGAGTGAGGTTATCAAATTTGCAGATGACACAAAACTATTTAACGTTGTTAAAACCCAAGAGGATTGTGGAAACTTTCAAGAGGATCTTGATAAATTGGAAGATTGGGCATCAAAATGGCAGATGAAATTTAATGTGGACAAGTGCAAAGTTATGCACCTAGGGAAGAACAACCCAAACTATGGTTACACGATGCAAGGTTCCACATTAGGAACCACCACCCAGGAAAAAAGATTTAGGCGTCATTGTGGATAACATGTTAAAACCCTCGGCCCAGTGTGCAGTAGCAGCCAAGAGAGCAAATAGAATGCTAGGTATCATAAGGAAAGGAATGGAAAATAAAACAAAAGATATTATAATGCCTCTATATCGTTCCATGGTGAGACCGCACCTTAAAAATTGTATGCAATTCTGGTCGCCGTATCTTAAAAAGGATATAGCGATATTAGAAAAGGTTCAGAGAAGAGCCACCAAAATGGTAACGGGGATGGAAGGATACTCCTATGAAGAAAGGCTAAAAAGGTTAGGGCTCTTTAACCTGGAAAAGAGACGACTGAGGGGAGATATGATAGAAGTCTATAAATTAATGAACGGAGTGGAATGGGTAAATGTAGATCGACTGTTTACGTTATCAGAATATAGAAAGACTAGGGGACATGCATTGAAGCTATAGGGTAAACAATTTAAGACTAATAAAAGAAAATATTTTTTCACTCAACGTGTAATCAAACTCTGGAATTTGTTACCGGAGGATGTAGTAAAGGCTGTTAGTGTAGCTGGGTTTAAAAAAGGTTTGGACAAGTTCCTGGAGGAAAGGTCCATAAACCATTATTAAGAAGGGACCCAGGATATCAATGCTTGACCCAGTACAAGCATTGTGGAACCTGTGACTTTTGGGGAAACTGCTAGGTACGTATGACCTAGATTGGCCACTGTTGGAAAGAGGATACTGGGCTTGATGGACCTTGATCTGACCCAGTATGGCATATCTTATGTTCTTATGTTAAAAAAGGGTTCCAGGGGTGATCCGGGAAACTACAGACCAATGAGCCTGATGTCAATACCGAGAAAAATGGTAGAAACCATCATAAAGCATAAAATTATTCAGCATGTAGATAGTCATGGCCTAATGGGAGATGGAGGAGTAGCCTAATGGTTAGAACACTGGCTTAGCAACCAAACAACCAGGGTTCAATTCCCACTACCACTCCTTGTGGCCTTGGGCAAGTCACTTAACCCTCCATTGCCTCAGAAGAAAGGCCTGGCAATCTACTTCCAGGGACACTGCCAAGAAAACCCAGGAGCTTCTGGGTCGCCAGGAGTCAGGACTGACTCAAAGGCACACATTGCATTTGCAATGGGAGACAGCCAACATGGCTTTAGACAAGGAAGATCTTGTCTTACTAATCTGTTGTTTTTTTGAAGGTGTGAATAAACAGGTGGACAAAGGTGAGTCGGTTGATATAGTGTATCTGGACTTTCAGAAAGCCTTTGACAAGATCCCTCATCAGAGTCATGGGATAGGAGGCAGTGTAGTACTGTGGATCAGGAACTGGTTAAAAGATAGAAAGCAGAGGTTAGGGCTAAATGGCCAATTTTCCCAATTGGAAAAGGTGAATAGTGGTGTACCCCAGGGATCTGTGCTGGGTCCGCTGCTTTTTGACGTATTCATAAATGACCTGGACAGTTGAATAACGAGTGTAGCTGGGTTTAAAAAAGGTTTGGACAAGTTCCTGGAGGAAAGGTCCTTAAACCATTATTAAGAAGGGACCCAGGATATCAATGCTTGACCCAGTACAAGCATTGTGGAACCTGTGTCTTTTGGGGAAACTGCTAGGTACGTATGGCCTAGATTAGCCACTGTTGGAAACAGGATACTGGGCTTGATGGACCTTGGTCTGACCTAGTATGGCATATCTTATGTTCTTATGTTCTTACTGCTTGGGTTATAAATTGGTTGGGTGGGAGGCAAGAAAGAGTACAGGTAAATGGAACTCACTCTGAGGAGAAGGATGTTACCAGTGGTGTGCCCCAGGGATCTGTCCTTGGTCCGATTCTTTTTAGCATCTTTGTTAGCGATATAGCGAAAGGGCTGTCGGGTAAAATTTGCCTCTTTGCGGATGATACCAAAATCTGCAATAGAGTAGACAGCTAGGAAGGTGTAGATAACATGAGGAGGGAACTAGCTAAGCTTGAAGAATGGTCTAGAATTTGGCAGCTGGGATTTAATGTTAAAAAATGTAAGGTCATGCATTTGGGCTGCAGCAATTCTAGGGAGCAATATAGTATAGGGGGGTAAAGTACTTTTGTCCACTAAAGAAGAGCGGGATCTAGGCGTGGTTGTGTCTGATGATCTTAAAGTAGCTAAACAGGTAGAAAAGGCAACAGCAAAAGCTAGAAGGATGGATGGGTGCATACAGAGAGGAATGGCTAGCAGAAAAAAGGAGGTGATAATGCCTCTGTATAAGTCTTTTGTGCGACCTCATTTGGAGTATAGTGTGCAATTCTGTAGACCGCACCTTCAAAAGGATGTGAACAGGATGGAGTTGGTGCAGAGGGTTGCTACTAAAATGATTAGTAGCCTTCATTATAAAGCATATGAGGACAGACTTAAGGATCTTAATATGTATACCTTAGAGGAAAGGCGGGGTAGAGGTGATATGATTGAGATGTTTAAATACCTCCGTGGCATAAATGTTCAGGGAGAGAGAGAGCCTCTTTCAACTGAAAGCAAGTTCTGCTACGAGGGGACATGGGATGAGGGTGAAAGGGCATAGATTCAGGAGTGATATGTGTAAATATTTCCTTACGGAAAGAGTAGTGGATCCGTGGAATAGTCTCCCAGTGGAGGTGGTAGAGATGAGGACAGTAACTGAATTCAAAAAAGCATGGGACCAACACAGAGGATCTCTAAAGGTAAAAAGTGGACTGTTGTAGTTGTTATGGAAGGACAGACTAGATAGGCCATGTGGTCTTTTTCTGTCATCATATTTCTTATGTTTCTTTGTTTATAATATTGGTTACTTTGTTTGAACTGAGTAACACTAAAGAGAAAATCAGAAAAGAAAGATATTGGGCTCGATATTGAGAATCAACGGATAGTGCTACTAAAGCGGCTAGCCACTGACACTGAACTTTAAACCCAGCTATTCAATGCTGGGGCCATATGTAGGGCTTCAGCATTGAATATCTGGGTTGCACAGATTGCCACAAAGCTAATATGCGGCAATATTCAACCACTGCCCGGTTAACTTCTGCAGCGAACGTTAGGCCACGTTTTCCTGCACCTGACTTTCACCCTGTGTCACAAACTGGGCAGTAGCTCAATATTGGTTAGTACTGGGGCATGTAGCGGCAGCGGCTGTGGATATTCAGCGGCACTAACTGTGTTTGTACCGTTGAACAAACTGTGTAAATGTCTTTGAGTATTCCCCCCCCCCCATTGAATGTTAAAGCAAAATGATTTTGATGTTCATCACATTTTTACAGACTAGATTTCTGTAAAGTTTTAGAATTTAGAAAGGTTAAACAAGAAGTCCTACATAAATCTAATGGAGCCCACTTCTGGTATGCGTCTGCACATACATACTGAATAAAAAAAATAACCTTGTCAGGATCCCCTTTGGACTTCCAAAGATGTCTTGAAATTTGGTGTAGATAGGACATCACACACACACATGATGGCTTCATAAGCCTACCTTTCTTCTTTTGGAAATTAGGCTAAAAAGCACCCATATAAAAGAATCTACAATGGATAGTCTGGAGGAAAATATGAAGATTTGACTTCAGATTCTCCTCAGTCTCTTTGGTCTACTAGCTTGCTACAACAAATTTTAAGTAGAGATGTTTTAATTATTGCTCCTTTTCTGCCTGACCAGAGACTCTCTCAGCCAAATGAGGAAGGAAGGAAAGCAAGATGAACACATAGGGACTGACATTCAATGGTGGCAGCCAGCACATATGAAGTGGCCGGCCGTCACCGCTTTAAGTTAGACCCGAATATTCAATGCCAGGGCCCTATCCAATATGCCCAGATAGTGGTGATATTCAGCCATTGGCTGGATAGCTAAAAATATGTAAAGTTAGGCCTGCTTTTATTTCACCTAACTTTAGCTGCTATGAAGCTAGCCAGCCAGTGGCGGAATATCTCCGCTAACCAGTCAACAGTGGGGGCCACCCTTGCTCTGTGCGCAAATGCCTCCATATTAAGTGGTTAGTGTCGGGGTGCACAATGCTTCAGCGCTTCAGAGTATCCTAATGAGCATGGTTTGGTCGGTCAGAGGGTGCTAACTGGCTAAACAGTTTTGAATAGGCCCCCCACAGGACAGTGTTCTAGGAAGCCATATCAGTCATGAAGAAATCTGGAGTTTGTAGGTTGCGATTTTTTATTATCAGGCCAATATAAGAATATTGCAAAGTTGCCATTGCACCTTAGCTTTTCAGAACACATATGTTCTGGGTTATGGACAATGTTATGGATCAAAGAATATAAGAGAATGACTATTTTGTCTGCAGGCTCTATTTTAGTTTTATGGAACAACATGTTAAGTTTGGAGTGGCCTGGTTCATGTAACTCAGATAAGCAAAGAATTTAAAGTTCTTCTGTATTTAGGCTATTTGTTTTTCTATCTAATCTATTTGGAAGTGTCCTGGAGCTATGTGACATGATTTGGATCTTACACATCTCCTTTCAGCTCTGGTTTCTTTAGCCCTCTCCAGATATATTAGTCATATCTGAAAAGGGCAAGAAGTAAGGTTTGAAAACACGGTAAAGTGTATGCATGCAATACAAAACTGATTCCTTTGTTTTTTAAAAATATTTTTGACTCAAGTGCTGTATTGTGCATTATAATCATGTTTTGTATGCTTAAAGACACAATTTAAAAAGGACCTCCAAGTGCAATCTGGGATTTAAAGCCAAAATGTCTGAAAAAAAAAACAGGCGTGTGCAAGTTCAGGTATGATTTCACAAATGTGGACGTGCCCGATATGGACATCTATAGAGCTGTCTACAGAGACATCCCCAGAGTAACATTTCAGAATAGGGATGTCTAATAGCATAATGGTTACAGTAGTGGGTTAGTAGCCAGGGTTTAAATCCCAGTGTGGGTCTTTGTGAGCTTAGGTTAGTCACTTAACTCTCCATCTTCTCTACACTCTCTGGATGTATTTTCTGATGTCTATTTGTGCCTGGAGCAGGTCTAAAAGTGGTCATGCTTGCAGATGTCCCTGACATTTCTGAAATCAAACAGAGAGGTGTAAGTCCATTGCACTTCCCCATATATGCTTTTGCCACACTCCCTGCCTGCTTGGATGTCACCAGTGTGGGGACATCTTTAAAAGCCATTTGTAAAAATGGCTCCAAAGAGGTCTCTGTGATTTAGACGTCCAAATCACGACTAAGGGGCATGTTTACTAAACATTCCTAACGTGCGGGGCCGTGCTAGTGTGCCTGTGCCATATAAGGAGTGGGCGGTTCAGGCAGAAAATAGAAAAAAAACGGTAGTAAGCAACCGGACGTGTGTGCGTCGCGCTAATGTGCGGGGGTCGACATTAGCGCGTGGAAAGGCAAAGTGGCGCGCTGCTGAGTATACAAAACAACAGAGCCGTGGTACAACGGTGAAGACACTGACCAATGGTGCAGGGGCCATGGGTTCAATCCCCCAGTGTGCGCAACGACAAAGGTCAGCTGAGGCAGTAACTGTAATGATTAACATTGTTTTAGGAGGCAAATTAATTTGGAACGGCATAAGGCGGCGCACAGTTATTTTTGGGCGGCAGAAGGCGGCGCACAGTGCTTTTTGGGCGGCATAAGGCGGCGCACAGTTATTTTCGGGCAGCAGAAGGCGGCGCACTGGTCCCCTTGGGCGGCAGAAGGCGGCGCGCTGATAGGCACAAGGCGGCGCGCTGATGCACAAGCACAGGAACAGAGCCACAGCACAATGGTTAAAACACTGACCAATGGTGCAGGGATCAGGGGTTCAACTCCTCACAATGCCCAGTGAAAAATGCCTGCTGAGGCAGTATGTATTATGTTGTGGAGTGCTGTAGGAGGCTGTATAATTTTATTTTGTTATCACTACTAGCAAACGCACTCTCCCAGCATGTTAACATACGGCGGCCCATAAGGCACATGTTACAGTGCACTGTTCGCCAAGGCACCCTTGAATGACCCCTATAGGGCAGCATGTATGTTGCGACACAGGATAATGTATAGTGCACCCTATAGGGATGGCAACCATAAGGTGGCCTACAGGGCGCCCTATGAAGCACCCTCAGAGGCACCTAATGGGTATAGTAAGCTGAGGGTGGTCTTGCCGGCATAGACATATGTACAGTAAATAAAAATAAAGCTGTGGACAGCCCTACCAAAGGGCCCCACTGTGGGTTTGAACCCATGACCTCTGGCTGCACAGGCAGTGATGTAACCATTGCGCTACAGCTCCATAGCTGTAAGCAGGTCCCTGGCTGGCTGCAGATAGCCTACACGTCACCTCACAGACAGTCTGCTGGTGTCAACAGGATAGGGTTAGGCCACCCGTACCCATGATGCACTGCACATGCAAATTAGCTGTCCGCAGATGGACACAAGATGGGGAATGCACCCCACAGCACCTCGGCCCTGTTGGGGGAAGTGACCGGGTGCACCCACACAGCACCTTGGCCTAGTAGGGGGCACTGACCGGGTGTTTTACTGGCACAGAGTAGCCACACACCGTTACATCGTGCGGGTACTGTGCTCACCCTGAGTGTGCAATGAGGTGGCCAGGACCAGGTCAACAACACCTGCCATAGCTGACGGAGGCCAAGCGGGCATTCCAAAGCAGTGTTAATGTGTAAGATAGCTAGTTTCTGCACAAACACCATGGATATCCCTGTCTGCCGCCATCAGGCACACCCCCCCCCGTGGCAAACATGGTCCCCATCAAGGGATCCACACTCTACCTCCCTGCAAAGGTGGCAGTAGAGAGCAACACCACCCCCCCCCCCAAGGCAGGCAGCTCCATACACAGACATAAGCCCAGGGTATGGTAAGCTGCACTCCACCACCAGATATTCCCCTGCAGCAAGCCAACAGCCACTGCACCCTGCAAGCCATTATAGCAAGACATTTACCAGCTACAAACAGTCTGCTGGTTAGTCCATAGTGCATGTTCCCAATGGAGATGCATGCACCCAGAACTGGGCTGTCTGCATACACAGCAAGCAGATAGATCAGTGACTGGGCCCCAAAGAGAAACCCATATCTATCACATGAGAGAACTACTATACAGCACTATGGGGAGGCCTAGCCATGCTGTGGTCACTGCACAGTCAGGGTGAGCGTGATCCCCCAGAAGGACATGCTTTGGCCACCCTGTCTGTGTAGGTGGTGGCCGGACACTACAATATCCCAGCCAATGTCCCTGCCAGGGCCCTATGCCCAGTGCAGATGCATCCTGGCCACACCACCCTGCCCTGGCTATACCCATGGTACCTTGCACCTCATTATGCACATTGACTGGCCAATACCGGCAACAGTGCTGGCAGTGCGGGCTGTTGAAGGGGCTTGCAGCCAACACCCACTGTATAGACCAGGGGTGGGCAAACTTGGTCCTGGAGGGCCGCAGACCAGTCAGGTTTTCGGGATATCTCTAATGAATATGCATGAGATATATATGCATTAGAGATATCCTGCCAACCTGACTGGTTTGTGGCCCTCCAGGGCTGGATCTGGAGACCCCTGCCTTACACCTCTGTCATTTAAGATTGTGAGTGGACAAGGTGCAGATGTCCAAGACATCAAAAAGGTTAGATAGAATTTGTCACAGTCCTCCTCACTTCTCACCACCACCAAAAAATTGTCTATTAGACAACTTTTTGGTGGTGGTGAGAATCGAGGAGGAATGTGACACATTCTATATACCCTTTCGATGTCTAGGACATCTGTACCTTGCCCACTCACGATCTTAAATGACAGAGGTGTAAGGCAGGGGTCTCCAAATCCAGCCCTGGAGGGCCACAAACCAGTCAGGTTGGCAGGATATCTCTAATGCATATATATCTCATGCATGTTCATTAGGGATATCCCGAAAACCTGACTGGTCTGCGGCCCTCCAGGACCGGAGGTGCCCACCCCTGGTATAGACAGACACACACTTCCACACCTCTGCCATCATGGTGCTACGATTGAGGGGGTAAGTAGCCTTGCCCACCAA
This sequence comes from Ichthyophis bannanicus, assembly GCA_033557465.1. Taxonomy (NCBI): domain Eukaryota; kingdom Metazoa; phylum Chordata; class Amphibia; order Gymnophiona; family Ichthyophiidae; genus Ichthyophis; species Ichthyophis bannanicus. The sequence goes on along the minus strand of CM066041.1, from coordinate 183,144,907 downwards.
ACCGGTCCTGAGCACTGCAAGGCATGGATATGGTACGCATTACAGCTGGTGGTCACTCCCCAGGGTGGTAAGCACCGTCAGAGGCCAGGCCTGGAGCATGCCCCGCAAACACCTAACAGATTGTTTGGATGGGGTCAACTAGCAGTATGTACGTAACGTATGGATAACTGCCTGCCTGTGCTCCTAGCAAACGTCTCCGAGCTGTGTACCGTATACCTCAGGTGTAGGGTGACATTGGTAAGTTATGCAAGTGCTCGTTTTGGGTGCTGCATGCACGGTCCAATGTTCTGCCTTTCCAGGAGACATTGGCCAATGGGGCCTGTGGGTGTGGGTGTGTCTGCCCTTGTTGGCTGCTGCTTTACGGCACAGATTCCCAACTCCAGTCCAGGTTTGCATCACACTGTTCGGGTTTTCCTGCTATCCCTCATGAATATGCATGGGCTACATCTACATGCCATGGGGGTGGTGCATAGATATACAGCACAGGCATTTGTATGAGTGTCAGCATGGAACCTGACTGGTGTGTGGCCCACCAGGACTGCATTTGGGTGATTCTGCTCTAGGTACTGCCCCTGTTCATGGTGTCTGTGCTCAGTGGGGTAAAAGATAGATGTCTTACCATTGCATATGTCCCCGCCATGAAAGGTGTGTGTCCTTACTATCACTGTTTAGTTGTGGGAAAAATATGTGGGCAGGATTGGCAGTAGCCCCAGCTGGGCTTTGAACCTGTGACCTTCTGTTCTTGTATGCACTGTCTGTGTGCACTGCACCACTGTGTAGCCACGGATTGGTTGGATTCCCTGGACTGTCCATGACTGTGGATCCGGCAGGACCTGTCTGTTGCAGTGGACTGTGCCAGCCTGCACATGGCTAGGCCTCTGTCTTCTGTGGTTAGCAGCCACTGCCCCCTGCACCACATGTACTTGTCCGCCAACATGCTGGCATGAACGTCTCTCAGAAAAAGCAGTTGACCTGATTGCAATGTGGCAGTATGGGACTGCATTTGGGGGACTTGGCTGTAGGTAATGCCCATTGTTGTGGTGTGTGTGCGGTGTTGGGTAAAATATGGGTGTTTTCCCCATGCATACAGGGGTGTCTGCGCTATCTTTATTTAGTGGTGGGTAAAATATAGGGACTGGGCTGGCAGGTGCCCCAGCTGGGTTTTGAACCTCTGCCCTCTGGTCCTAGAGTTAATGACTCTGTCTGCTGTACCACACTTTGGCCACAGAGACAGTGCAGCCCCTGGAGGCAGTAAGCCTGGCAGGATGGAGTCACAAACCCTGCTCTACGCAATTCTACTGTGGGCATATGCACCCTGTCTGGTGACAGACGTGCACATAAACCCCGGAAATGACCACGGGAAATGTGGGACAAAATATCACCACGCTGGGCAACAGTGATATTAATGGGCAACCATAGCAAACACTCCCAGGAAAGCTCCAAAACGTGGAAATGTTTTTTGGAAGAGTCTCCTCTCAGTAGACCCTTCCAAAATTCATTTCTTTTTTCTGGAGCTTTGCTGGGTGTGATTTCTGTATTTGCCCATCACTATAACTGTTCCCCAGCTGAATTACTATTTTTAATAGTTCTGTTGTGGTCATTTTCTATTTTTATTTTCACTTTTGTGCTGTGCACATATATCACACTGCTCACGTTTTGCTGGTTTCCCCGGTTTTCCTGTACATTGCTGACGTAAATGGTTTCTCTTCCCTTTAAATGCTTTCTACCGCGAGTGTTTCACTCGCGGTAGTTTTTACATGCAAATTCGGGCCCTATACTGTGCGGGGAGCCTCTCCCCTCCCACTCTCCACCCATTGACCCCGTCCCTCCGCCCCTCCGGAGCCTTCCTCCGCCCTCCTTTCGCCGTTCCACGCCTCTATCGGACATTTGCGGGCCCGCACTTGTACGGGGCCCGTTAGTGAGCCGCGTACCTGTGCGGGGGTGACACGCACGTGTGCGGGGCGTTTAAACGCGTTTCTGCGCGTTTCAGTGCCGCGTTGCCGTGCGCTATTTTGCGGCGCGCTATTTTGCGGATTTTAGTAAACATGCCCCTAAGACTCTTAAAATGACCCTATAGGCAATGGAATGGAGTGAGCCGTAGGGCCATGGTCCAACCACCTTTTGCCCCACAGAGCATCACCAACTAGAGAATTTGGGGGCAGAGTAGAGTTTGGTTACTTTTGTCCTCCCAACCAAAAAAGATCTTCTGCTGCCCTAGTTGTATGAAGGAAAAAAATATAAAAAGAAATTAAATTTTAGGGATGATCTTAAGTCATTGTTTTTGCATTTTCTGCTTGATCCGTTCTTTATATTGATGTTCCCTTCTCAAAAATACTTTCCATTGATTATTTCCCACCCATATTTGGAATAAAAATAAAGATAAAATGCCCCTCTTTTCTTATAGTTTAATAGAAGCAAGGACATTTCCTGGAGGACCTGTGGGAACGCTACTGGTCAAAGTCACATGATTAAGGCTGCCCTTTTTCCCTGACAAAGAAACTGGTTTGTTGAAAAAAAGAAAAGGCCTTCAGGCCAACATGCAATCTGTTGACTTCATACATATGTTTTATGATAATCCAATATGATGGAAGAATGACAGAATTGGTCAAACCACCTACCAAACCATTTGGTAGCTACGGTAGTTTGAGTAAGTCCCTGAATTAGAAATAGGCCAAATTATTCTGAGTTCATAAGAACCAACTTCAAACCCCAACCTTGAAATCTCTGCGTGATCCGGTAATACTTTAGTATGGCTAAAGGATCCCAGGTATGTACAGTGAATGATATTTATTTAGATCCCTCTGTATTGCATATTTTAACTAGAGGCACAAAAGAGGAGAAAAACTTTCATACATAAGCCTCATCATCTGACTTGGTGATTGCAGATGAAAATAAACTCTAGAACTTAAGTTCAGACCTTCTTTCCATACATAACTTTACATGCTATGCAGCGCTGACTGAGAATCTTGGCATCTAATGGGGTTCACTCTTTTCAGATTTCCTTCCCCTCTCTCCCATCTTTTACAAAAATCAAATATTAGCTTTAGAAATCTCCATCAAATATGGCACCATCATTTCTGTGATTGCCCTGTGGCTTCTTTTTGACCTGGCTTATGGGTGACCCTGCTTCTCATTTACTTTACGTTCGAAGAGATGGAACTAACATCTAGAAAAATAACCTTCACATTCTGTTTTTAAAGCCCTCTGAAGAGAAGTCATTTATTCCATGACATCATTTGGTGATGATTTTAACACATGGCCTATATCCCTCTGTTGTACTAATTTATCTTCCTCAGCACCGAGAAATGGAAAGACCCGAAGGAACAAAGCTTGCTATATGCAGTATGTGTTGTGTTCTTCTGTAAGCCCATCACAGGATTACTTTGGACGGCATAAAACTTCTCATTAAAAATACAGGATTTTTCATTGAACAAGGGAGTAGTTCTAGTTGCTCAACGAATCTTTGAGATTTCTGTTTAAATGTTCAAATATTTGAAAGGAATAATAACGGTGCACCTGAGAACTCATTTCTATCAATACAGGAGTGCTCATGTCTCTGTGTTTTTAACGCACTTTACAACACTCAAATGAAGTCCTCATAGACAAGTAAAGTATGCAAATACACTCTAAGGAGGTCATTTTAGTCATTTCTGCATGTGTGTGCTCACATATGAGCATAAATGAACTCTTATAAAATACCAATCATCATAAAAGTATGCCCTTGAGCTCTTACTTTGCTGGTAGGTGCACAGAGGGATGGAATTTGGATGGAGCATGGGTAGAACACACAAGTACATGTATAATGTGATGAAGCAGATGCTAGTAAACCCATGGAGGTAGAAGAAAACACTGATCTCTTTAAAGGAAATGATATACATAAAGTGCAGTTAGTGAGAAGTGCAGCTAGAGGGAGCATGCACGGAGATTCAGAAGGTTGGCTGACACGCCCAGGTTGGGATGATGCAAGAACTAATTCAAAGCATAATCAGATACACCTGGTCAGAGGGACAGAATCCTTACCTAAGAAACAGCTTTATAAGCAAAGCATAGACAAGCCAGAGAGGAGAGGAGTGGCACGAGCCGCAGCAGCTGCTGATAGAGAAGAAAGAGAAAGGAGATGGCTCCAAAGAGAGGAGAAAAGGCAGTTGGACTTGCAGCCCTTACAGAAAAGAAACAAGTTCCAGGAGAGTCAGTTTCAGGCTGGGAAGCTCCAGAAGGAAGTCTTCAGGAAGGACAGAAGGAGAACCGGGAGAGTGCCTGGTAGGGACAATACCAGAGACACAGACCCAAGAGTTCAGAGGTACCTTCATGCTTCTTCCCCTGTATGTGAGCCACAAGGAGTTCAGAGGTGGGTGAACCAGACTCAGCCCAGGAGTCTAAGGGGCATGTTTACTAAACATTCCTAACGTGCAGGGCCGCGGTAGTGTGCCTGTGCCATATAAGGAGTGGGCGGTTCAGGCCGAAAAAGGAAAAAAAAAGACCGTATGTGTGCGCGTCGCGTTAATGTGCGGGGCCCACATTAGCGCGTGGGAAGGCTAAGTGGGGCGCAGCTGGGCACATATAGGAACAGAGCCATAGCACAACGGTGAAGACAATAACCAATGGTGCAGGGGCCATGGGTTCAATCCCCCAGTGTGTGCAGCCCAAAAAGGCTGGCTGAGGCACCACCTTGAATGTGGAAATGTGTGTCAGGAGGCAAAATAATTTTAAGGCGGCGCACTGTTCATTTTGGGGTGGCTTAAGGCGGCGCACTGTTCATTGTGGGGCGGCATAAGGCGGTGCACTGTTCATTGTGGGGCGGCATAAGGCGGCGCACTGTTCATATTGGGGCGGCATAAGGCGGCGCACTGTTCATTGTGGGCAGCAGGATGCGGCGCACTGTTAATTGTGGGCAGCAGGATGTGGCGCGCTGATGCTAAAGCAAAGGAACACAGCCACAGCGCAATGGTTAAGACACTGACCAATGGTGCAGGGACCAGGGGTTCCATCCCTCACAATGCCCATTGAAAAAGGCTAGCTGAGGCAGTATATTTTGTGGAGTGCTTTAGGAGGCTTTTTAATTCTATTTTGTGATAACTACTAGCAAACGCACTCTCACAGCATGTTAACATAAGGCGGACCATAAGGCACATGTTACAGTGCACCGTCCGCCAAGGCACCCTAGAATGTCCCCTATAGGGCAGCATGTATGTTGCGACACAGGATAATGTATAGTGCACCCTATATGGATGCCAACCATAAAGTGCCCTATAGGGCGCCCAATAAAGCACCCTCAGAGGCACCTTATGGGTACAGTACGTTGAGGGTGTTATTGCAGGCATCAACATATATACAGTAAATGTAAAAAATGCTTTGGAAAACCCTATCACAGAACCCCACTGTGGGTATGAACCCATGACCTCTGGCTGCACAGGCAGTGGCGTAACCATTGGGCTACACCTCTATAGCTGTAAGCAAGCTCCTGCCTGGCTGCAGATAGCCTGCACGTCACATCACAGACAGTCTGCTGGTGTAAACAGTATAGGGTTAGGCCACCCGTACCCATGATGCACTGCACATGCAAATCAGCTGTCCACAGATGCACACAAGATGGGAACTGCACCCCTAAAGCTACCCGGCCTGGTAGGGGGAGGTGTCCTTGTGCACCCACACAGCACCTCGGCCTGGTAGGGTGTCCTGAGTGGGTGGACAAACGGCAAAGAGTAGCTAAACACCATCACATTGTGCGGTTACTATGCCCACCCTGAGTGTGTGATGATGCGCCCAGGACCAGGTGCACAACATTCAGCCATGCCAGAGCTCCAAAGCAGCAATAACCTGTGAAATAGGTAGGTGCTGCATAAACATCTTGGAGATCACTGTCTGCCACAGTTAGTGGAACAACACCCCTCCCCCCCCGGACAACAAAACATGAGTCAACCATCAACCCCAGTTCTGCTGGGGAAGTAGACCCACCCCACAGGGCAGTCCAAGCAGCTCCACACACATCCCTAACACAATATCAGACAGACATTAGGCCTGGATATTCATAGATGCACCCCACCACTATCTGATATCCTCCTGCAGCAAGCCATCAGCCACTGCACCCTGCAAGGCACTCCATCAAGACACATACCATCTGTACTCAGTCTGCTGGTTGGTCCTGATGGAAATGCACACACCCACAACTGGGGTGGCAGGACACACAAGCAGATAAGTCAACAAAAAGGCCCCAACATGAGAGAAACACAATACAGCACTATGGGTGTGCCTAGCCATGCTGCCATCACTGCACACTCAGGGTGAGAGTGATCCCCCAGCAGCACATACAGAGGTCCCCCTGTCTGTGTAGGTGGTGGCCGGGCACTACCATGTCCCTGCCAGTGCCCTATGCCCTGTGCAGCTGCATCCTGGTCAGCCCACCCTGTCTGAGATATACCCATGGTCCCTTGCTACTCATTATGCACATTAGCAGGCCAATACTGGCAACAGTGCTGGCAGTGTGGGCTGTGGAAGGGGCTTGCAGCCAGCACCCACTGTATAGACAGACACACACTTCCACACCTATGCCAGCATGGTGCTACTATTGAGGAGGTAATTAGCCTTGGCCACCAAACCTGTCCTAGGCACGGCAAGGCATGGATATGGTACGCAGTACTGCTGGGGGTCACTCCCCAGGGTGGTAAACACCGTCAGAGGCCAGTCCTGGAGCACGCCCCGCAAACACCTAACAGATTGTTCTGATGGGGTCAACTAGCAGTATGTGCGTAACGTATGGATATCTATCTGCCAGTACTCCTAGCAAACGTCTCAGAGCTATGTACCGTATACCTCAGGTGTAGGGTAACATTGCTAAGGTATGCAGGTGCTAGTATTGGGAGATGCACGCAGGGTCCACTGTTCTGCCTCTCCAGGAGACATTGGCCAATGGGGCCTGTGGGTGTGGGTGTGGGTGTGTCTGCCCCTGTTGGCTGCTGCTTTACGGCAGAGATTCCCAACCCCAGTCCAGGTCTGCATCACACTGTTCGTGTTTTCCTGCTGTCCCTCATGAATATGCATGAGCTACATCTACATGCCATGGGGGTGGTGCATAGATATACAGCACAGGCATTTGTATGAGTGGCAGCATGGAACCTGACTGGTGTGTGGCACACCAGGAATGCATTTGGGAGAGTCTGCTCTAGGTACTGCCCCTGTTCATGGTGTCTGTGCTCAGTGGGGTAAAAGATAGACGTATTACCATTGCATATGTCCTCGACACGAAAGGTGTGTCCTTACTATCACTGTGTAGGTGTGGGAAAAATATGTGGCTAGGATTGGTGGTAGCCCCAGCTGGGCTTTGAACCTGTGACCTTCTGTTCTTGCATGCACTGTCTGTGTGCACTGTACCACCGTGTAGCCACAGATTGGCTGGTTTCCCTGGAACGTCCATGACTGTGGATCCGGCAGGGCCTGTCTGTTGCAGTGGACTGTGCCAGCCTGCACATGGCTAGGCCTCTGTCTTCTGTGGCTAGCAGCCACTGCCCCCTGCACCACATGTACTCGTCCGCCAACATGCTGGCATGAGCTTCTCTCAGAAACAGCAGATGACCAGATTGCAATGTGGCAGTACGGGACTGCATTTGGGGGATTTGGCTGTAGGTAATGCCCATTGTTGTTGTGTTTTTGCAGTGTTGTGTAAAATATGGGTATTTTCCCCATGCTTATGTTCCCTGCAATACAGGGGTGTCTGCGCTATCTTTGTTTAGTGGTGGGTAAAATATAGGGGCTGGGCTGGCATGTGCCCCAGCTGGGATTTGAGCCTCTGATCCTCTGGTCCTAGCTCTGTCCGCTGCACCACACTATGGCCACAGAGACAATGCAGCCCCTGGAGGTAGTATACCTGGCAGGATGGAGTCACAAACCCTGCTCTACGCAGTTTTACTGTGGGCACATGCACTCTGTCTGGTGACAAACGTGCACATAAACCCCGGAAATGACCACAGACACTGGGGGACAATATATCACCACGCTGGGCAAAAGTGATATTAATGGGCAACCATAGCAAACACTCCCAGGAAAGCTCCAAAAAGGACATTTGTTTTGGATGAGTCTCTGCTCCGTAGACCCTTCCAATATTCATTTCTTCTTTCTGGAGCTTTCCTGGGTGTGTTTTCTATATTTGCCCATTACTATAACTGTTCCCCAGCTGCATTACTATTTGTGATATTTTTGTTGTGGTCACTTTCTATTTTTATTTTCACTTTTGTGCTGTGCACGTGTATCACACTGCTCACGTTTTTCAGGTTTCCCCGATTTTGCTGTACATTGCTGACGGAAATGGTTTCTCTTCCCTTTAAATGCCCTTTGCTTTGGGATTCGGCCCCGATAATGTGCGGGGAGCCTCTCCCCTCCCCTTCCCCGCCCATTAAACCTGTCTCTCCGCCCCTCAGGAACCTTCCTCCGCCCTCCGTTAGCCGTTCCACGCCTCTATCGGACATTTGCGGGCCCGTACTTGTGCGGGGCCCGTTATTGTGCCGCGCACCTGTGCGGAGGTGACACGCACGATTGCGGGGCATTTAAGCGCTCTTAAGTACCGCTTTTAGTGCGCTATTTTGCGGCGCGCAAATTAGCGGTTTTTAGTAAACATGCCCCTAAGAGACACAGACCTGAACCAGGAACTGAGGCCAGGTCACAGAAAGGCCTGGAAGCCAGGGAGCTGAAACAGCAGCCAAGACAGCTGGAGAAAGGTTTGGGAACCTATGGAAAGAGTGCTTACCAAAAGTCCTGTTGCATATTTGCCAGACCGGGTACAGCTAGGCTGGAGAGCCTTAGAAAGAAGTTCTGAAGTAAAACTAGGAATATATGGGGAAAGCTCAGGGGCCACAGATATCTCAGCAGAACAAGGGACTATGCAGATAGACCCTGCTGAACCTGACCCTTTGCTAACTGAATGCCCTATAGACTGTATGCTTTGTTGTACTGGGAGTTTAGAATCCTTGAGAGAAATATAGCACGCAGGATATACTTTTGAAACATAGTTTTGTTTGGCAAGCTGAAAGAAGAAGCATTGCTTTTGTTTGTATAATCTGTTTTGTTTGAACCCTGCATAACTAACAAAGACTGTGAAGCATATCCAAGTTTTTGACCTATGTAAATACCTTATGTGAAAATCCTGAACAAGGTGAAAATCCTGTTGTCTTCGTTTGAACCTTTTGTGCATTAAGGGAATAAAACCCTATACTTTACCATTCACATGGCTTACACAACTATTCATTATGAAGAAAGGGACTACTAGTACCAGAATGCTTCTGGGCTAACAAAAGTTTCTACCTTCAATACAACAATAATGTCCACCCTGACCTTGAAGCACGTGGCTAAAGGGACGGGGTTGTGACAATAGATTATAAACAACTCTAATCTACAGGTGTACTTGAAAAATATAGGACTGGTGTAAATGCCCATGTCTGCAATGTAGGCAGACATTATGGTTATGGTTTATCGTGCTTGATAAACCGTCCTTCAAGGGGTCTCAGCAGAACGGTGTACAATAAGGTTAAAAATATAATAAAAGCAAAAGCCAGAAAAGGAACACCATTAAAAACAGGAAAGAAATGTAGCATGAGAATACTTATTCAAGAAACAAAAAGGACAAAAGACGAATGACAAAGAAGACCATGACAAATCAAAATAATAACATTAAATAACAACTAATCAATTAAACTATAATGTACAGTGATGACAGCCAGTTTTAAAATTACAATAGACAACCAAAGTTTAAACAGAAAAATCATAAGCCATATTAAACAAATGAGTTTTCAACAGTGATTTAAAGGATGGAAGTAATGGAGCTAACCGGATATCAGAGGGAAGGGTTCCAATGGAAAGGGCAAGAAAATAAAAAGCAAAGGAATGGGTAGAGACTTTTCATGCTTGAGAAAGTAATGGTAAATGTAAGCTATGGGTATGAGTGTCATGGAGGAGATAGTGGGTTGAATATGGCATTAACAGATTAGAAAGATATAAGGGAGCACCAGTGTGAAATGATTGAAAAACGATCGTAAGGAGCTTAAACTTTGATTGGAATTTGATGGGAAGTCAGTAGTGATGAAACAGAAGAGGGGTGATGTGCTCAAACTGGGTAGCACGGGAAAGAATATGCACTGCTGAGTTCTAATATATGTACCTGTGATTGAGGAAGACCTAAGTAGATAATATTACAATAGTCCATTCTAGAAATAACAATAGAGAGAAGCAAGGTAGTTAGGGCAGAGAGTGAGAGAAAGGGGCGAACAGCTCGAATACGGTGAAGGTAGAAAACAGAGCAGCAGACAACTGAAGTGAAGTGCATGAAATGATAAGGATGAATCTCAGAGAATCCCTAGAGAGTGCATTGTGTCTACCAAGGGAATGGGGCGACTAGGAAGCAAAGGAGCCAAGAAAGGTAAGGAATCGCTGAAAGTAATCCAAAGAGCAGAGGATATGGAAGGATTCAAGCAAAGAAAATTAGTACTAAGCTATAAAGAGATGCACCATCTACTCTAGTATTTTATGAAGTCTAGTAGGCTCTACCTTGTCTTTACAAAACAGCATCTACGTACGCATCTATGTATGTGCCTATCCATGGAGCCACAGGGCTGGCACTACAATTAGGCAAACTAGATGGTTGCCTAGAGCATCGACCCTTCAGGGACACTCATTGTTGCCGCTGTCAGCCCTATCTGGGAGATACAATAGTGTCCATGGCTGCAAACAGCTCTGTGCCACTTACCTTTAAGCTTCAACGCCGTGGGGCTGTTTGCTTTCGCTCCCTCTCCGATGCCCAATCCCGATTTCCTGTTTCCGTATCAGGTGTCAGAGAATTTGAGAAGAAGCTTGCTGCGGAAGCAAAAACGCGAAATAAAGACCTTTTCAAGTACATTCGTAGCAAAAAACCTGTGAGAGAGTCAGTTGGTCCATTAGATGATAAAGGGGTTAAAGGAGCACTAAGAGGCGACAAGGCGATAGCGGAGAGACTGAATGAATTCTTTGCTTCGGTCTTTACTGAGGAAGATGTAGGGATGTTACCCATGACTGAAGTGGTATTTAAAGGTGTAGAAGAATTGAAGGAAATATCGATACATCGGGAAGATGTCTTACAACTATTAGATAAACTGAAGAGTAGCAAATCACCTGGGCCGGATGGTATACATCCAAGGGTGTTGAAAGAACTGAAATTTGAGATTGCAGACCTGCTATCAGTAATCTGTGAACTATCATTAAAATTTATTTATTTATTTATTTAGTATACATTTGTATACCGCTACTTCCAGCGATCAGCAGCGGTTTGATAATCATCTCTAATACCTGAGGATTGGAGGATCGCCAATGTAACACCAATTTTTAAAAAGGGTTCCAGGGGTGATCCGGGAAACTACAGACCGGTGAGCCTGACATCAGTACCGGGAAAAATGGTAGAAACCATCATAAAGAATAAAATTACTCAGCATGTAGATAGTCACGACCTAATGGGAGACAGCCAACATGGCTTTAGACAAGGAAGATCTTGTCTTACTAATCTGTTATGTTTTTTTGAAGGAGTGAATAAACAGGTGGACAAAGGTGAGTCGGTTGATATTGTGTATCTGGACTTTCAGAAAGCCTTTGACAAGGTCCCTCATGAGAGACTTTTGGCAAAACTAAAGAGTCATGGGATAGGAGGCAGTGTACTATTGTGGATCAGGAACTGGTTAAAAGATAGAAAGCAGAGGGTAGGGCTAAATGGCCAATTTTCCCAATGGAGAAAGGTGAATAGTGGTGTACCCCAGGGATCTGTGCTGGGTCCGCTGCTTTTTGACATATTCATAAATGACCTGGAAAGTGGAATAACGAGTGAGGTTATCAAATTTGCAGATGACACAAAACTATTTAAAGTTGTTAAAACCCAGGAGGATTGTGGAAAATTGCAAGAGGATCTTGATAAATTGGAAGACTGGGCATCAAAATGGCAGATGAAATTTAATGTGGAGAAGTGCAAGGTTATGCACCTAGGGAAGAACAACCCAAACTATGGTTACACGATGCAAGGTTCCACATTAGGAACCACCACCCAGGAAAAATATTTAGGCGTCATTGTGGATACCATGTTAAAACCCTCGGCCCAGTGTGCAGCGGCGGCCAAGAGAGCAAATAGAATGCTAGGTATGATAAGGAAAGGAATGGAAAATAAAACAAAAGATATTATAATGCCTCTATATCGTTCCATGGTGAGACCGCACCTTGAATATTGTGTGCAATTCTGGTCGCCGTATCTTAAAAAGGATATAGCGATTTTAGAAAAGGTTCAGAGAAGAGCCACCAAAATGGTAAAGGGGATGGAAGGATACTCCTATGAAGAAAGGCTAAAAAGGTTGGGGCTCTTTAACCTGGAAAAGAGACGGCTGAGGGGAGATATGATAGAAGTCTATAAATTAATGAACGGAGTGGAACGGGTAAACGTAGATCGATTGTTTACCTTATCAGAATATAGAAAGACTAGGGACATGCAATGAAGCTACAGGGTAAACTATTTAAGACTAATAAAAGAAAATATTTTTTCACTCAACGTGTAATCAAACTCTGGAATTTGTTACCGGAGGATGTAGTAAAGGCTGTTAGTGTAGCTGGGTTTAAAAAAGGTTTGGACAAGTTCCTGGAGGAAAGGTCCATAAACCATTATTAAGAAGGGACCCAGGATATCAATGCTTGAACCAATACAAGCATTGTGGAACCTGTGTCCCTTGGGGAAACTGCTAGGTACGTATGACCTAGATTGGCCACTGTTGGAAACAGAATACTGGGCTTGATGGACCTTGGTCTGACCCAGTATGGCATATCTTATGTTCTTATGTTCTTATGTTAACACACTGGTGGGCATGTTTGTCCTTGGTCAGTTTCTGGCTTGTTGTTTTTCTGTTTCCGTTTCTGTGTTCCTATGTGCCACCTAGGCATCTACCTGGGCCACCCTGTGCCCCAGCTGCCCCACTGCATGTCCTGCCTTTAGCCCCCTGTGCCCCATTTGCAGCCTCAGCGTCGTGCCCTCTCGTACTTGGTCACTATGCTGCTGCTGCTGCACATGTATCACTACTATCACTTTTCATGGTTTCCCTGCCTTTGCTGTACATTGCTGACTGAAATGGTTTCTCTCTCCTGCAAATGTACCTCTAGCGCGAGGTTTTCAGACCTTCATTTCACGGCATTAGTGTGCATGGAGCCTCTCCCCGCCCACTCTCCGCCCATTGACCCCTTCTCTCCGCCCCTGGGGAGCCTTACTCCACCCTCTGCGCACCTTAACGCCGCCGACCACATTATCGTGCGATATGTGACGTTCTCGCATGATAAGGCGCCATTATTGCAACTGCAACATTAGCGCCATTTAGTAAACATACCGCCAAATGTCCTTGTTTAAATTTTATTTTATTTTGAATTGCAAATGACACAAAATGAAAAAATAGATTTTGTTGGTGTTTCCCTGTCATTTTAAAATACAGTATGTCCCCAGTCCCTGCGTAAACTATTAGAAAAGCAATAATGTTACACATACATTTTTAGATCACCTATGTACTTTATTTATTTTTAACTTAAATTTGTAAAACCATTCAAATTCATGTCAGATAATTGCATTCACCTTTCATGTTTAGTTCTGGTGTTACTGTTTATCATTTATCGTTTATTAGGATTTGATTGAAAGCAGACAGAGCGGTTTCAAATTTTAAAAAAATTATACACAACATAAAGGCAGGGAAGGAAAGGAAGTCCATTATGTGATTGGAAAGAAGAAGCAGAATAGTGTAGCAGTAGGAGAAGATAAATGGCAGGAGAATGGGTTACCTATAGCACAAGTCTCAGGTAGCTCCTACTCCAAATGCTTGGGTGAATAGATATATTTAAGAGCTTCTTAAACTTATGAAGTGAAGATTCCAGTCAATGCTAGGAGGGGAAGCAGTTCCAAAGAGCAGGGGCAACGTAGCAAAATGCAGAATAGCGTGTAGATTCATGTTTAGCACGTGCGGGGGATGGGAGGACCAAGCATTGAGGCTCATAAGGAATAGTCAAGGAGGAGAGATATGGCGGAGCTTGGTTGTGTAGGGCCTTGTGGGTGACAGTGAGAATTTTGAAATGGATTCTCTGAAGGAAAGGAAGCCAATAGTGTTGAATGAGAAGGGGTGTAATTGATCGAATTTCCTGGCGTGAGTGAGAGCATGGATGACAATGTTTTAGATGGATTGTAGATGTTTTAACTGGTATTGTGGAAGTCCAGTGAAGATAGTGTTGCAATAGTGGAGAAGTGCTGAGAACCAGATCAGGGGCATGCGATGGATGTCATCTACCTGGATTTCAGCACAGCCTTTGATACTGTTCCTCATAGGAGGCTTATCAATAAACTCAGTAGTTTGGGGATGGGTCCCAAGGTTGTGAACTGGATCAGAAATTGGTTGACTGACAGACGACAGAAGATAATGATAAATGGAGCTCACTTTGATGAAAGGAGGGTGATTAGCGAGGCGCCCTAGGATTCGGTCCTGGGCCGGCACTGTTCAATGTATTTGTGAGTGATATTGCTGAAGGACTGAATGGAAAAGACTGTCTTTTTGCAGATGACACGAAAATTTGCAACAGAGTGGACTCCCCTGAGGGAGTGGATAACATGAGGAAAGATCTACAAAATCTGGAAGAATGGTCTAATGCTTGGCAGTTAAGATTTAATGCAAAGAAGTGCAGTGTCATGCACTTGGGAAGCAGAAATCCAAGGGAAATGTACGCGATAGGGGGCGAGAGGTTGGTGTGCACGGACCAGGAGAAGGACCTTGGTATGATTATTTCTGAGGATCTTAAGGTGGCAAAACAGTGCGATAAGGCGGTGGCAAAAGCCAGGAGGATGTTGGGTTGCATACAAAGAGGAATTACCAGCAGAAAGGAAGAGGTAGTAATGCCACTGTATAAGTCACTGGTGAGGCCTCACTTGGAATACTGTGTTCAGTTTTGGAGACCATATCTTGCAAAGGATGTAAAAAGACTGGAAACTGTTCAGAGGAAGGTGACCAAAATGATATAGAGCCTGCGTTAGAAGCCTTATGAGAAGAAACTTGAAGACCTAAATATGTACACTTTGGAGGCGAGGAGAGATAGGAAAGATATGATTCAGACCTTTAAATACTTAAAGAGAAATAATGAACAAACAAACCTTTTCCAAAGACGGGGAAGCTGTAAAACTAGAGGACATAACATGAAGCTGCAAGGGGGTAAATTGAAAGGCAATGTCAGGAAATACTTTTTCACTGAAAAGGTGGTGGATGCTTGGAATGCCCTCCCGATGGAAGTGGTGGGGGCAAATACAGTGACAGAATTCAAAATGGCATGGGACAGACACAGTGGATCCCTTTACAGCAACAGGATAAAATCAAAATAAACTTTATCTAATTTCTCAACAAACAGGGGTGTCCTACATGTAGCGGTGGGTTCACCCTTAAACAAAGACATGGGGAGGGGTGGCCTGCATGGAGCAGCAGGTGCACCTACTCTTGCCATCTTACTGGGCAGACTAGATGGACCATACTGGTCTTTATCTGCCGTCATTTACTATGTTACTATGTAAGAGAAATGTAGTCAGAGCAGTCCAGTCAAAGAAAGAGCGGACAGCACGAAATACGTGAAGGGATGAAAATGCAGAGCAAGTAAGGTGAGAGATGTGGGTAGAGAAAGAGAGTTCAGTTTCAAGGTGGACACCGATGTATTTAAAGGATGGTAGCAACACAATGGTGGTAGGACTAAGTGAGGGGGCCAGAGAAGAAGACTGCTTAGAACCCGTAATCCAAGTGTCTTAGAGGGATTAATTTTTAATGTATTATTGTACAACCATGCTGAGACAGAGTTCAGGGCAGGATTAACGATGGAAAGATCAGGTGACACGCTATCGAGACGTGCAAGATGTAAGATATCATCTGCATACAAATAGAATGTGATACCCAAAGATTGAATGAGGGTAGCAAGAGGGCTAAGGAAGGCGTTAAACAAGAGGGGGGATAGTGATGACCCTTGAGGAACCCCGCAGGGATAGGGACCAGATGAAGAACTGTGATGGAGAACTTGGTAGGAACGAGAATGAAAGAAGAAAGAAAGCCATTAGAGCACAGAGCCCTGGGAACCCACCTCATGAAGGCGTGTGAGAAGTAGGCTGTGGTCTATGAGGTCAAACATGGCTGTGAAGTTAAGGGAGATAGCAAGTGCAAAGAAGCCTTGGTCAAGAATGTTGTGGATATCATTAAGAACAAAGGTAAAAATTGTTTCTGTGCTGCGGAATGCGTGGAATCCAGATTGTCGGGGATGCAAGGCAAGGTATGTTCCAGGCGGTTGAATAATTGAAGGAGAATGAGGTGTTCAGCAAGTTTTTCAAGGAAAGAAAGGTTGGAGATTGGGAGATAGTGGGATGGGTCATTAGGATCAAGCCTAGGATCTTTTACGAGGGGGCGAATTAGTGCTCTTTTCCACAGGGAAGGAAGAGAACCAGA
Source organism: Ichthyophis bannanicus (assembly GCA_033557465.1). Taxonomy (NCBI): domain Eukaryota; kingdom Metazoa; phylum Chordata; class Amphibia; order Gymnophiona; family Ichthyophiidae; genus Ichthyophis; species Ichthyophis bannanicus. The sequence goes on along the minus strand of CM066041.1, from coordinate 183,128,423 downwards.
GAAGAAGCTAATGTTAAGCATAGCACAGATGTACGAACAAAAGCCTAAGGAAGAGTCAGTGAGCCAATCAGAGGGAATGGGATCGAGGGGGAAAGAAGTCTTGACAAATCTGACAAGTCGACAGGGGAAAAACTCTGCCAAATGTGGGAAGCAATATCGGCTGGCGAAGCAGGGGATGATAATGGGAGGAATGGATCAGAAGATGGCAACCCATAATGGGCAGAAGAGATTTTGGCTACAAAGGCATTGGCAAGGGCATCTGGAGAAGGACTGACAGGAGGGGATGGAGAGTGGGAGCAAGTTCATAGGGAGGAGAGTCGAGCAGCAATTTTAAAAAGTGTTTTAGGGTCATAGGAGGAGGCGGTGACCAGGGATGAGTAGTAGCCCTTATGGTGGCTAAGACCTGGAATCTCTAGTGGCAATGGTGAGCTTTGAAAAAAGGAGAAGTGTGGGGTCTCTCCGCTCCCTCCAAGGTTGTTCTGCTGCTCTTAGCTAGCACTTTAGGAAGCAGAATCCAGGATGATACCAGGGAAAGGAATGATAGGTAGATGGTCTGACCTGGGATAATGAGGCAATCAGGTCTAATTGATGAGAGAACAGAGAGTTTCAGAGTTCAGACTGCTGGACCAGGGTGAAGAGAGAAAATCATGTGGCAGGATCTCAGAGGCAGTTGGGAGTTGGGCCTTAGTCTCAAGGGTCAAGCACCTACGAGTGCCTGGAGAAGCAATTGTTGTCACAGACGGGCCTAGGCAAACAGGAGGGGCAGGAAGAGAGAAGAGAATTAGGAAGTGATCCGATCAAGGGAGGGGATGAAGGGATACATTAGCAGGGAGGGGGAAAATGTCTTGTTGGGCAAAATTAAGTCAAGGGCATGTCCTGATGAAATTGACGAAAGGTAAAATCATGCAGATGGGAGAGGGTGTGAAAATGAATGTTGAAATCCCTGAGAACAAGCAGATTAGGGAGAGCCAAAAAGATGTCTAAAAGAGTTTGATAAATGTTGTCCCACTGAAACCTGCAAAGAGAGGGTGTGCAGTAGAGGAGGAGAATATGGATAGAGTGGATTGTGCCAAGCTTAATAATAAGTTTCTCTGGGCCAGACCAGGGATCACCAGGGAGTTCAGTGACAAGGAGGAAATCGTTGTGGAGGATAGCAACACCTCCTCCATCTCTAGTGAGCCACAGAGATGATAGGACCGTGAAGCCAGGGGGGAGACAGCATAGAAGGTAGGGATCATCACTGGGTTTCAACTAGATTTCAGTCAGGCAAAGCACGTCCAAATTGTGATGCGAGAGTGTCATAGATGAGATCTGTTTTGCCTTTGAGAGATCTGCTTAAGGTCCCTGGAGTGATAAGTCAGGGGAGTGGAGTGGACATGGGACAAGCAAGAAGAAAGATATCTTACCTGTGGTAGTGATTGGTAAGAAGAGGATAATCTCGGTGGAGGAGATACACGTGAACCCCATTTGTGAACTTTAGGAAGAGCACTAATTCTAAAATGGTTTCCATTGACATGCTATGACCTGCTCTATCAAGTGACTGATTGATTCTTCTCTACATCAGTGATCTGGCACTCAAACAGCCATGTTGGAGTCTTTGAAGATTATGAAACCTTTTCAAGGAGCAATGAAAAAGATCTTTTTGGGTTTCCTTCAAAAGATATCATATAACCTACAAAGACTCCAGTTGACTACAGCAAGAGAATTAGTCACTAAAATGTTTTACTTTTTTCCCTCAGAGACCTTAAAGAAGCATTAGAATCCCTGAAAAAGATGACTTTTAAAGGGCCTTACTTATGCCAAACAGGTTACCAGGTCTCTAAATCTGAACTAACCTCCTATTCACTACTGAGCTTGCTGTCACTTAATTGATCTGTGCTCAATTAAAGAAAAATTTCTTTTGCTTTCATTTTACTTTATTATATGAAAATGCTTACTTATTTTTCATATCCACAAAATAAGCTTCCATGGCAACTTGGCTGTGCCCCAAGAAGACTGGAGGTACACTCACTTTATTGAACACACAGAACTGGAAAAGTTGAGCAAGGCAAATGTGGTATATCAAATGAACTACGCAAATTATTTAGTAAAGGTGAGGTCGCCAATACAAGTAGCTACATCGTCATCTCCCTTTCCTGACAAATGTACCTTTTAGAATAGATGACTGGAATGGGGATGATTTGTGTTTTCACTGTGAAATGTAATGTGCCAGACCTGGAAACCCAATAGCAACTACAAAAACACACAGGCTGCCAGTTTACGTTAGGGATAACATTGTGACTTCATCTCCAGAAGATCAAGGACAGTCAGGATTGGGTTCCAGGGCATCAGACCTTAAGTAATGCTCCGACTTGGTGAAACCTGTGGTCCTGGACATTCGTAAGGTTCTTCATGGGACATTTACATTCAAGGCTACCAAGGAGACTGAAGCCCAGTGAGTCATGTCCTGTCTTTGTCACTGCCATACACAAGCCTTCTTGTCACATCAACTGCAGCTGAATTTCTCTTTGCAAAATTTCAAAGCATTCATTTTTACATGCAGGGTTTGGGTCACTACTGTATCTGTTTAGTTTAAAAGCATCAGGCTGAGAGTGTCAACAGTGAGGACTGCAAATACAGATTCCTATGGAAATTTTATATAGTTGGAAAACAGCTACATTTCCCTGATATTTTGCAGTGTATATCCCCAAAAATCTTTGTAAGAAACATTTTGGCCACAGTTGGTATAAGTATGGGAACATATATGCTTCTCTAACCAGAGTATCAAGAAGGGATGTTATTATTGTTCTATGTAACCTTAACATTAACTGTTCTTTGTAAACCGCCCCTGATCGTTGGAAGGGGTGGTATAGAAAACTGTTCAAATAAAATAAATAAATAAATTGTAATGATAGAGCCTGGCTAGGCCATATATCAAGTTAGCTTTAGTAAATGAATATGAAAGTTAAATGAAGGAACTCTGCTAGACCTCAAGTGGAATATTAAAGTGAACTTACAGGGACTTCACAGAAACTTCTAAAGCAAATGGCTGATGCCAAGAGCCAGAAGGAAGCCTTTGATAAGCTGTATACTTCACATACTTCTCATGAGAATGGGAAGGGAAACTGGATTTAGCTCATACCTTTCTCAACAGTTTAAAGTGAGTTAGGTATGTTTACATACATTGGTAAGGGCAGAGGTTTCATAGTCATTGGACTCGTATGACAAGAACAGATGCTGAAATATAAAGATATAGATAGGGTCAGACCATTCTATCTGAAAGGGCTAAGCCAATCCTGAGTGCTTACAAGATACTTCAACCAGTCCCACCTGGACCATATCCAGTGACAGACAAGACATTATAGCCTACTACTACAACTAATCATTTGTATAACGTTACAAGGTGCATGCAGCATTGTACATATAGATGTAAGGCACATTCCCTGTTCAACAGAGCTTACAATCTAATCAAGACAAAAAACATAGCAAAGCTGAAGACTAGAGTATGGTAAGGTATACAAAAGTAGTGGACAAGAGAATGAGGAGCATTAGGATCCAAAAGCAGCTTCAAAGAGGTGGATGTTTAACCTGGATTTGAATAGGGCTAGAGAAGGAGTCCGATGCACAGACTCGGGTAGGTTGTTCCAGGCATATGACGCAACAAGATGGAATGAATGAAGTCTGGATTTGGCAGTGGCAGAGAAGGGCACAGATAAAAGAGATCTGCCAGAGGAGTGGAGCTCCCAAGGAGGGGTTTAGAGTGACCTAGTGGTTAGAGCAACTGCCTAGTACCCAGAAGATCAATTTCCACTGGCACTCCTTGTGACCTTAGGCAAGTCACTCTACCCTCCATTGCCTCAGAAGAAAAGGCTGGCAATCTACCTTCAGTGATACATTGCCAAAAAACCCAGAGGTAGCTGGGCCACCATGAGTCAACACTGACACAATGGCACTAAAAAAAAAAAGAGAGGAAAAATAGTGAGGAGCTGCAGAATGAATCACTTGTAGGTCAGTAGAAGAAGTTTGAACTGAATGCAGAAATTTATAGGGAGCCAGTGAAGTGATTGAAAAGAAGAGTTACATGAGCATAATGACACTGGTGGAAGATAAGCCATGTAGCTGAGTTTTGAACAGATTGGAGGGGAGAGATGATTCAGAAGGAGACCAACAAGGAACAGGTTACAATAGTCAAGGCAAGAGATGACTAGTGAGTGGATAAGGATTTTGGTAGTGTGAGTAGAAAGGAAGAAATGAATTTTGCTGATGTTATAGAGAAGGGGCAGGTTTTAGCTCTGTTGGATATGTGCAGAGAAAGAGAGAGAAGAGTCAAAGATGACCCCAAAGTTGTGAGCTGAGGAAATGGGGAGAAGTATAGTGTCATCCACAGAAATAGAGAAGGGAGGAAGGGGGGGAGGGGGGAGTTTAGGGGGGAAGATGAGGAGCTCACGTTTGACCGTGTTCAATTTAAGAACATGGTGAGACATCCAGAAAGCAATGTCAGATAAGCAGGCAGAGATCTGGTTCTGGATTCATGGAGAGATTTCAGGTGCAGAGAGGTAGATCTAAAGGTTGTCAGCATAAAGATGGTACTGAAAACCATGGGAGGAAAAAAGTGCATCAAGGGACTGAGTGGAGAGAGAGAAAAATAGAGACCCAAAACAGAACCTTGAGGTAAACCAACTGAAAGCGGAATGGTAGTAGAGGAGGATCCACCAGAACATACACTAAGGGGTATGTTTACTAAACTGCGTTAGTGTGATTCGCGTTAGGAGCCGCGTTAGTAGAAGAAATGCCAAAAAAGGACATGGGCGGTACATTGTTACCAATAACGCGCGTTATAAGGCGCCGCGCAGCAACGATCGTTAGAGGGCGTGTTACTGCACGCTAAGCTTAAGAACGCGCGCAGACATCCAAATACAGAAACAGAGGTGTAGCACAATAGTTACTACACAGACTGATGGTACAAGGGTCATGGGTTTGATTCCCCAGTGTGCCCAATGAATAAGGCTGGCTGAGGCGTCAAGTGTAACCCTTTGAAGGCCTACTATAATATTTTAATCCACATTCTGCAGCCGGGTTAAAGTTTGCATATGTCAGGAAAATTGTACCTGTCTTATTCAATATGTTCCAATAGTGCCGTTCCCTCTGCCATGGTCATGTATTATATACCATTTGATAGTAATATTTAGGCAGAAGTTTGGATCCCAAACGTTTTGGGCTTGGCCTGGAAAGCGTTAAGTATTGGGCTGTGAGGAAGTTTAGTTGTACTGTAATAGTGCTGCCAGCAAACACACCCTCACAGTGGCGTAACCTAAGGTGCCACATAAGGCACCCTAGAAGGCACTCCATAGGGCACATTCTAAAGTGCGCTGTCTCCCAAGGCACCCTATAATGTCCCCTATAGGACACCATATAAGGCACCTTATAAGGCGCTTTATAGGGCACTGTATAAGGCGCCCTATAGGGCGCCTTATGAGTCACCTTAAGGCAGAGCTACTCAATTCCAGTCCTGGTGGCCCGCAACCCTACAGGTTTTTGGGATATCCCTAATGATATGCATGAGATATATATGCATTAGAGATAGCCTGCCAACCTGACTGGTTTGTGGCCCTCCAGGGCTGGATTTGAAGACTCCTGCCTTACACCTCTGTCATTTAAGATTGTGAGTGGGCAAGGTACAGATGTTCTAGACATCAAAAGGGTAGATAGAATGTGTCACATTCCTCCTAGATTCTCAACAGCACCAAAAAGTTGTCTAATAGACAATATTTTGGTGGTGGTGAGAAGCAAGGAGGAATGTGACAAATTCTAACCTCTTTGATGTCTTGGACATCTGCACCTTGCCCACTTACAATCTTAAATGACAGAGGTGTAAGGCAGGGTTCTCCAAATCCAGCCCTGGAGGGCCAAACACCAGTCAAGTTGGCAGGCTATCTCTAATGCATATATATCTCATGCATATCATTAGGGATATCCCAAAAACCTGCAGGGTTGCGGGCCACCAGGACTGGAATTGAGTAGCTCTGCCCTAAGGTGACAGTACCCTGAGGGTGGTTCTGCTGGCAGCACTAATATACAATAAAAATAGACAACGCCTAGACAGCCCTATTGATGAACCCCACTGTGGGTTTTGAACCCATGACCTCTGGCTCCATGGGCAGTGAAGTAACCAGTGGGCTAGAGCTACTAATAAACACCTGGCTGGCTACAGGAGGACTGCACGGCACCACACCCACATTCTGCTGTGGTTACCAGGAGAGGGTCAACCCATCCGTATCCAGGATGCACAGCACATGTAAATCAGCAGTCTACAGATGATCACAAGATGGGGTATGCACCCCACAGCACCTCAGCCTGGTAGAGGGTGCCGACGGTGTATGTTAGTGGCACAGAGTAGCTACAGACCGTCACAGTGTGCGGGTCCTGTGCTCATCCTGAGGGAGAGGTATGGTGCCCAGCACCATTCTCACAGCACCTGGCTGTCCTGAGATAGGCTATGCTTCAGGTCCCCATCAGTGCCAATGTGTGATAGGTAGTCCCTGCAAACACCCCTAGGATATGCCTGTGTTCATCTGTATGTCACATCTAGCCCTTGTGGACTATGATGCACCCAGAAAAGTGCATACCCTGTGTGGGTGCCATGGTCACATGATGTAAGTGAAGGGGGGTGTTGGGACCCACAGGGAGATTACATACCACCACCCAATGCACCCTCTGGGGCTCAGGGTGGGAGACAGGATCTCACGCCAACAGATCCACTTTCTACACCCCTGCAATGGTGGCAGTAGAGGGGACCATCACCCCAGTCCTGCTAGGGATTAAACACCTTACAGGGCAGACAATGCAGAGCAGTACACTTCCATAACGCAATAGCAGACAGATGGCAGGTCTGGAAATGCTCAGCTGCCCCTCACCATTATCTGACATTCTCCAGCAGCAAGCCTCCAGCCTGCAAGGTGTTCCAGCAAGACACATACTAGCTGCAGACAGTCCACAAGCTAGTCCATAGTGCATGGTCCTGGAGAAGATGCATGCACCCAGAACGGGGATATCAGCATACACACCAAGCAGATAAGTCAGTGATTGGGCCCCAAAAGAAAACCCATAAATATCACATGAGAGAAATGCTATATAGCACTATGGGGGAACCTAGCCATGCCATGGTCACAGCTCAGTCAGGGCGAGAGTGACCTCCGAGCAGGACATGCTATGGCCACCCTGTCCGTGCAGGTGGTACCGGGCACTACAATGTCCGAGCCATTGCCCTATGCCCTGTGCAGATGCGGCAAGGCCAGGCCACCCTATCCAGGCTGTTCCCACGGTACCTTGCTCCTCATTATGCACATTGGCAGGCCAATACTGGCAACAGTGCTAGCAGTGTGGGCTGTGGAGGGTGTTGGCAGCCACCACACACTGGATAGACAGACACACACTCCCCACACCTATGCCAGCATTGTGCAACTATAGAGGTGTTGGGCAGCCCAGGCCACCACACCAGTCCTGGGCACAGTGCAGGCATGGCTATGGTACGCAATACTGTAGGAAACACTCCCCAGATTGGTAAACACTGTCAGACACAAGACCTGTAGCACACTCCACAGACATCAGAAAGGTTGCTATGATGCAGCTCACTCCGAAAATTGTACCTAACCTAGGAATTGCTATCTGCCAGTAATCATAGCAACCTTTTGATAGCTGTGTACCATATTCCCAGGTTTAGGGTGGCATTACTAAGGTATGCAAGTGCTAGTATTGGGAGATGCACGCAGAGCCCAAAGTCCTGCCTCTCCAGGAGGCTTTGGATAATGGGGCCTGTGGGTGCGGGTGTGTCTGGCCCTGTTGGCTGCTGCTTTATGGCAGAGGTTCCCAACTCCAGTCCTGCGGTGCAAAACACTGTTTGGGTTTTCATGCTGTCCCTCATGAATATGCATGAGATACATCTGCATACCATGGGGGTGGCGCATAGAAATGCAGCACAGGCATCTTTATCAGAGGCAGCATGGAACCTGAATGGTGTTTGGCCCTCCAGGACTGCATTTGGGAGGCTCTGCTCTAGGTAATGTGCATGTTTATGGTGTCTGTGCTCTGTAGGGTAAAATGTAGGTGTTTTGGGCATGTTTACATAATCTGCAAGAAAGGTTCTGTCTGTATTAGCACGTTATAGTAGTGGGTAAAATATGAGAACTGGGCTGGTGGAAACCACAGCTGGGACTTGAACCTGTGACCTTCTGCTTCTGAATACACTGGTTTTGTGCACTGCACCACCATGTTATCACAGAGATGTTGCATTCCCTGGTGATACCATGACTGTTGGTCAGACAGGGCCTGTCTGTTGCAGTGCATGGCACCCACCTACACAGGGCTAGGCCACGGTCTGCTCTGAGCAGCTGCCACTGCCCCCTCCACCACCAGTATCCCTCAGCCACCATGCTGACATGCCCTTCTGCTGGTGGAGCTGGTGGTGCGCAGTCTCAGGCCATCCAGTGTGCAGGTAGGCGGCTGCCTATGGTGCAGGTTCTGGGGTAGGGGTGCCTGCATAGACGTCCACGCTCCCCCCCAGCCCCGCCTGCCAATGTTCCGTGCCCTTGGGGGTAGCTGTTGGGTACTATCCCCTGTGACACTTTGGGAAACCCACTCGTGCCCATGTTGGACCTTCAGCAGTTGCTGTCTGGCTGCTCCGCTGTTTCAGCATTCGTATGGGCTACCTAGGCATCACCCTAGTCCGCACTGTGGCCCAGCTCCACCACAGCATGTGCCGCCTGCGGCCCTCTGTATCCCCTTCTCCAGCATCTGTCCAGTTGCCGTTCCGACATGCCCACCCTGATGTTGCGGGACATGTGCACCTGTCCGATGGTGGGGAAAACCCTGAGCAGCGCTATTTCACTGTGGGCTCCTTCACCTTGTATGGGGACGGCGTATAGACCCTTCCACGATTTATATCTGTTCTATGGAGCTTACTCGGGGGGGGGGGGGGGTTGATGTTTCTCATTAATACTACTATTGGCCAGGTTGGTTATTGTTTTTTTCCAGTTTGTTGGGGTCATTTTCAGTTTTTCTGTGCCCTTTTGTTCTGTGCACATGTATCACACTTATCACTGTTTTTTGGTTTCCCTGCCTGGGCTGTACATTGCTGACACTTAAATGGTTTCTCTCCCCTGTAATGTGCATTTAACGGCAGGTTTTCATTCGCGTTTTAATTCAGCTCTGAAAATCAGCGCGTTAGTGTGAGGGAAGCCTCTCCCCGCCCACTGACCCCTTCTCTCCGCCCTCTCTCCACCTTCTGCGGTGTTTTACCGCGCCGCGGAGCATTACGATCGTTAGCACAACATAACGCGCGTTATGATGCGCTAACGATTGTTAATGTTACATAACGCGCGTTATTCACGATTACCGCAGTTTAGTAAACATACCCCTAAAAGTGCGATGAGCGAGATAAGAAGAAAACCAGGACAGAACAGAGATCCTAAATCGAAGCGAGGACAGGGTATCAAGGAGAAGGTGGTGATCAACAGTGTCAAAGGCAGCAGAAAGTCAAGAAGGATGAGGATTGAGTAAAGGCCCTTGAATTTGGTGAGGAACAAGTCACTGGAGACTTTGGCAAGAACCGTTACTGTGGAATGTAGAGGATGAAAGCCAGACTGCAGTGGATCCAGAAGGACTTGAGAGGAAAGAAAGTCAAGACAGTGCCAGCGAACTGCTTGTTCAAGTTATTTTGAAGCAAAGGGGAGGAGAGAGATAGGTCAATAGCTGTAAGGACAGGTATGGTCTAGTGAGGGCTTTTTGAGGAGAGGTGTGACCAGAGCATGTTTGAAGATCACAGGAAGAATTGTATTGGAAAGCGATAGGTTAAGGGTATGACAGATTTATTTGAACTTATTTTTATACTGCTTTTCTACCATTCAAAGCGGTTTACAAATAACCAGGAATCGTAACAGGGCCATAGAGGGCACTCTGTCGTACAGGGAACTGAACAGTATAACAGTAATATAAATAGAAACTCTGCACTATTTACAGTTTAAGTAAAGTGTGTAAATATAGAACATTTGTGTTATATGTTGGGTTTGTTAATGGTGTGTGTGTAGATTGTTCTAACGGTATTTTACTAGGGCAGTTGGGTCTCCGAGTCCAAGGTAGTTCTGTATTCTTCTTGGAAGAGATATGTTTTTAGTTTTTTCCAGAATTTGGTCAGATCTGAGGGAATTCCATAATATGGGGGTGAACAGGGTAAATGCCCAATTAGAAGCTAACTACTTGTTTCTAATCTTCTGGGTCGGGATCATGAGTAAGCCAAGGGTATTCTTTCTTCTTAGCCTTTCATTCTTGGATTTGAGATCAGGGTCGGAAGGCAGGTGGCAGATTCCTTGTGTAATATTTTAAATATTATGGTGAGAGCCTTGTATCTAATTCTAGCAGTGATGGGAAGCCAATGAAGCTGCATCTGTATGGGTAGACAGGATGAATGGAAGGGATGCAGCAGAAGAAACAGAGCTTAGTAGATGGGTGGGAATGGGATCAGAGGAGCATGTAGTAAATTTAGAGGAGGAGAGAAAATTTGCAGTTTCCTCTTCAGTGATTTCAGAAAAGGAAGACAAGGTGACCGAAGGTGAGGGAAGGATTTGGGATTGAAGAGGGGGAAGGAGGAGGTGAACCTGTGAAGACTTCAAGGCTAATTTTTTGGACTTTGTCATGGAAATAATCAGCCAAGGTCTGGGCAGAAAGTGAAGGAAAGAATGGGGGAGGAGGGTATAGCAAAGAGACGGCAAGGGTCAAAGGCAAGAGAGTTAGTCAGATGGACATATTACTCTTGCTTGGTGAGTGCTATGGCTGCCTGGAAAGAAGTTAGCATGAATTTATATTCAGCAAGGATACGTGATTTAAGTCAAAGGTACTCAGCTGAGTGGACACAGGAACGTAGGTAGCGGGTTGTTGAGGATGGCCAGAGTTGAGGTATGGTACGCCTCACAGGGCATGGAATGGGAGGAGCCAGGCATCCAGAGTAGAGGAGAGTATAGTGTTATAGGAGGATACTGCCCCTTCAACAGACTCAGACGACATAGTGGAGGAGAGAGATGATAAGACAGCAGTGGAGAAAGCTGGAGGGTCAATAATGTGAAGATTCTTTAACATGTTGGTAGAGACAAGACCAAGATGGGGGGTGGTTAAGGGTGAAGGTTAGCAGGTGATAGTCATATATGGGAAGAACGGAGGTGAAAATGTTTGAGGGTAAGCAGTTGGAGAAGAAGATGAGGTTATTGCAGTGGCCATGCTTGTGAGTAGGAGCAGTAGAGCACAACTGGAGGTTGAATGAGGAGGTTAAGAAAAGGAGCTTTAAGACATAAGGGTCAGAAGGGTCATCACTGTGAATGTTAAAATCCCCAAGAATAAGGAAAGGGGAAGATGCATCCAGAAAGGAGGAGAACCATGAATCAAAGTCTGTGAGAAAGGTAGAGATAGCCCTGTAGGGAGGTGGATAAATGACAGCTACTCGGAGCAGTAGTGGAATAAATAGGTAGATGGTGTGAACTTCAAAGGCAGAAAGGGAATTATACAGAGGCAGAAGGAGGTGTTGAAATTGGCAGGCCTGAGAGAGTAGAAATCCAATACTACCACCAAGGCCAATGGCCTGAGGTGTATGGGAAAATAGGTAGCCTCCATGACAGAGGGGAGTGCCTGAAGCAGAGTCTTCAGGGAGCAACCAAGTTTCACTAAGAGCCAGGAGATGTAGAGTATTAAAGATAAAGAGGTCATGAATGAAGGCAAGTTTATTGGAGACAGAATGTGAATTCCACAAGACGCATGAAAAAGGAAGAGAAGAGTGAGAGAGGAGAGGGATATGAACCAGATTTGAGAAATTATGCATTGATCTGCCTTAGGAGTGTGAAAAAAGTCTAGGGGCCAGGGTTGGGATTGATATCGCCAGATGAGAGATGAGGAAGGAGCAGGAGAGAATGGGGGAGAGAGGAGGAGTCATGACAGAAGCGAGGGCGAGGTTCCCTCAGGGAGCGTGGAGATGGATGAATGAGAGGAAGAAAATGGTGAAGCTCAAGGGCAGATAATAACATAAAAGACAAAACGGCAGGGGAGGTGGGGACAGTAAAGAGCGGGTAATGAGAAGCAGGGCCATGGAATTGTTGGAATGAGGGAGAGTTAACATCAAGAACACAAAGTGATGTGGGGCCATAGGAGAGGGAGAAGAGAAGAGAATGCAAATTAGAGGAGATACAGGTAGAGAGGGAGGCGAGAAGTCCTGGTGGGTTCAGGTGCACCTGAGTAATCGTGTCAATGAGCAGAGGAAGGCTATAGAAAGAATGCTAAGCCAGGGGTGGGTAGATATAGAGGGGTGGGGGGGGGGGTGAGTAATAAAGTAAATTGTTAAGAAGGGAGACACAGCACTGCAGAGAGCAGGAGCTGGGTAAGGACAGAAGACAGGACACACTTTGAAAATATAGAAAAACAGAAAGAAAGAACAATATATAAATAAAGAACACAACAAGTTCTAAAGAGGCACAAGAAGATGCCTGAATGGAGCATAAAAGTTAGCAGAGGCTTACAATGAGGGTGCTCTCACCAAGCAGGAACCCCCAAATGAAAGATTAGCAGCTGAGGTGATAAGAGAGATAAGCTTCTGAACAAAGCCCAGCAGGGGTGGGGTGGGGGGCGGGGCTGGCCAAGTGCTGAAGGCAGGTAAGTGGAAGCAGGCAGATTCCACAGGAAGTGCCCTAGTAAAGCTCAGACAAGGTAAAAGCTTACTGGCCAATGCTGTAAGCTGGCGCTGAAGTCACACGCTATTAGCTGTGTACGCATTTTTGTAGCATGCCAATAGCGTGAAACATCAGCGCTGGTATGCAGCAAAGCGCGTGAATACGAATGAGAAAGGAGGGGAGCAAATGCATGTGCAAACCACAGACGCGCTACAAATGACCATATGCGCAAATGTCAAACGCTCATGTTATGCGCACACAACGTTCAGGTTCTTTTGACACTCAGCCCATAATAATCAACACTATTTTGCCCAAAAACATTTTTTATGAAATCATATAAGAGACCTAACAGTAAATGGAATATGATATTAGTCCAAAATCCACACAAGGATAAGAAGCAAAAGACATTTCTCTTGAACGTCAAACTTCAACTTATACTCTGAAAGATACATGCAGAAAATTTCCATGTCAAAGGTAAGTGTTCATTGGTACATACCCTGAAGCAGTCTTTCCCTACACCTGCAAGATGTTTAAGCCACCTCAGACCAGCCATAGGAACATTGGCATTATTACTGGTTATGTAATCCTCTGTATCAGGTGCAGACCTTATTACCATCTCATTTTAATATATGCAACACATAATTTAAATACGCTTGGCCTTGCTGTGTGCGCATACTTTTACTCCCTCTTTATGCGCACGTCAAGCTCTTTTCTGAATTTGGCGTGGTGGAACTTGTGCATATAAGCTGCTTTATCTGCGGGCAAAGGGCACACTAGTCTTTTTGCACTGGCCCGTTAGACTTTAAATATTTACAGAGTTATAGGCGAAAGGAGAAAAGAAGAAATCTATGCTATAAAATAAGGAGGGTTTGAGAAATAAGCTAGACATCGAGCTTCCAGCACAGAGACCAGAAGGAAGTGCCTTTGAGGAAAAGACCCCAGCCAAGAGTTGGCATTGAAAAGATCTTACTCTAACCATGGGGAGAAACTTCTACCCTGAAGGGAGAAATAGAGACAAATGTAAAAGGGATGAATAAGTATTACAGTGTGTGCTAGTGTGGGTCACACTGTTCTCTTTGCAAACATGTAATAAACAATGAAGAGTTAGCCATAGGAAAGGCTATGCACCTTGTCGTTGGTGCATGGCCCTCCCTGCCGACCTCTAACCAGGATATTCAATGCCGAGGTGACGGCATTGAATATCCAGTGATCGCCACTGACACAGGAAGCTGACAAAGCTAACTGAGCAGCAGCGATATTGCATGCTGCCCGGTTAGCTCCTGGGCCTTAAAGATAGGCAAGGGTTTTTCTCGCCTATCTTTTAGGGACAGATCTCTAACTGGGCAGCATGCAATATCGCTGCTGCCCAGTTAGCGACAGTCTCTGCCTCCGCTCCACCCCGGAACACCCCCAACATGCCCCATTGCTAGCCGGATAGCATCGGGGCACGTAGGGGGCTTAGAAGGGGATATTTATGGCACTAACCATGTAAATGCCATTGAATATCCCCATTTAAGGCATTTAGATGGTTTACTGGGCTGTAAGCTGCTCTTTAAAGTGATATTTTCACTCTGTGTGAGATATCGAGCCATCCTGAGGTCACATTGCCTGTGTTAGAATTGTGATTTTGTTTGATGATTTGTAGATTGTTGGTATTATATTATAAGAGCTTATATTGGTTGGTTTATTGTTTAGCTCTTGCACAGCTATTTGACATAGTGTAACTATTACTGGGCTGTAAGCCATGGAAATACCTTTCAAAAATCGGGCCCCAGGAGTCTGTGGGCTTCAGGATATAAAGAGAATATTTAAAACAAAAGTATGTGCATACTTCCATCTTGAAAATTACCCCAGAGAATTAATGCATATACTACATCTGTTCTTTGGTATGCACATATTTCCCAAGTTTATTTATATATGCAGGCATATATTTTATAACTTATGTAAATGCTAACCCATCCCCTACCCGCCCCTGGAATCGTCTCTGCTCAGTCTGCGTAAACGTGTATGTGTAAAGACTGAAGGTGCACAATTTTGCCCGCAAATCAGGAGGGTAATTTTCGAAAAGCCAATTTCTATTTGTAAGACACTGATTTGCCCCTGAAAATTCCTTTTTAAATTATCCTCACAGATTTTTATTCTTCTGGGGAAAGGAAACACTTTCCATGTCTGGAAAACAACTCGGCTTGAGCTCAAGTCTGGAAAGAAGTAATCATCTAAGACCATGGCATGTTAGTAAGACATCATAGATATGCAAATATAATAAAGCAGCTGCTACCCTGGGTTTCTAAATCTCTCAGGAAGGAGCTGCAGCCACTGTATGAAAAGTGGGGCCACCAAAAGATGTGAATGACGTCAGGACAGATGTATGAACAGCCAGGCTTCAGCCAAGTTTGGGTTCATTGGACTTTGTACAATTCATCAATTTACTAGGACAATTTGTCAAACTCAATGCAGCAAATTTTTCCACACTTTCTGCCCAAACTGAGAGGGTATAAATAAGTAGGGCCAGCCTGGGTGTTTGTGTCTGCTGGAAGAGAGAAATGGGATCCAGTCTTGCAGTCAAATGTGCCATCAAGTCAGTGCTGACGCCTGGTGACCAGCCCTTGTTTTTTTTTAGCAAGGTGTAGCTAGAAGTAGATTGCTGGGCCTTTCTCCTATAGAGTAAGTCTACAGCACCTGGTATTCCAAGGGGGTCACCCATCCAAGTGCTAGCCAGGCCCAACCCTACTTAGCTTCTGAGATGAGCTAAGATGGTCACATTCATTCAGGGCAGCAAAGCCATAGTATCTGAGCATAAGTTTGAGGCTTGAAGTATGGAGGGTCATTTTAAAAGATTTAGTCATTATTTGGATGTCTGAAGACGTGCACATGCACATCAAAATCACAGACACATCTCTATAGCCATTCCACAAATGACATTCACAGATGTCTCCCATGCAGGGACATTCAAGTAGGCAAAGGAGTGTGGCAGAGGCATGTCTTGGGAGTGCCAATGTACTTATACATCCCCATTCGATCTTGTTGGAGACTTCTGCAAGCACGTCGATGTTTATACCTGCTTCAGACATGAACAGGCATCAGAAAAGTGCTTGTTTTCACCTTAAAACATGCAGAGAGTGTAGAGAAGATGGAGAAATAAGTGATTAGCCTTGGATCGCAAAGGCCCACACTAGGCTTTGAACCTTGGACACTGAGGCCCATTCTGATCGGGGCCATCTGGCCCGTCCAGATGTCCAAAATCTGGACAGGCCAGATTTGCACCCGATTCTGCATCCACAGGAGCTAGACCTTCTCACAGAAGCAGAATCGGGGCAAAGGGCTTGGACGTGCTGGATGTGTCCTGATTCAGCTGCCC
This sequence comes from Ichthyophis bannanicus, assembly GCA_033557465.1. NCBI lineage: Eukaryota > Metazoa > Chordata > Amphibia > Gymnophiona > Ichthyophiidae > Ichthyophis > Ichthyophis bannanicus. Next base: position 183,112,385 of record CM066041.1, on the reverse strand, counting down.
TGCATGTCCAGCCACAGCCCTGTCTAACCCTCCTAATGCTTCTGGCATGGAGCCTTGGTGCCATAGAGTCTTGTCTCCATGGCACCAGGATGCCATGCAGGAGCCTCGATTCCCTGACGCACATCAAACATGCTTTTCCCTGCTGCCCGAGCCACAGAGGGGCCTGCCGAGGCCAGAATCAAGCTGCAGGGAACCTCCTGCTGCCACTCATCTGATTTGTGGGGCCCACCAGTGCCATTTGCCTTAACCGGGGAGACGTTTTCCACCTCTGAGGTAGAATAAGTTCCCTGGCCATCCTTGGACCCCCGGACATAGAGGGCCGCGACTGGAATTGGCCCTGTATGTCCGGGGTCATGGGCACGCCTCTGCCCTGCTCAAGCTCCTCCTCTGATCCACCCCCTCCCACCCCCATCCAGAGCTCCCCATGCAAAAGCCTAGTACCTGCAGGGAGCTCTAGTGCCAGAATCGGGTCCAAGCAAATAGCGGGAATTGGACACCCAAGCCGGACGTCCATCCCCGCTATTCATGCTTTGGGATGACCCCCTCCACTTTTAAGCCAGTGCTCTTACCATTATGCTACTAGACATCTTGGTTCTGAAAGCTATCCAGGGGATATCTATACAGACATTTGATGCATGTGCATATTGGGCATGTCCACGTTTCAGAAATCGTGCCTGCTTTTTTTTCAGGAGTTCTGGCTTTGCTGTCCCAGATTGCACTTGGACGTCCCATTGTGAAATGTGCCTCCCTGTCTGTGCTCAACTGTTCTATGCATTTGTCTACTGATATAGTCAATGGCCAGTGCTCACACAAGCACACATATCTGCATCCTTCTCTTAGTACACATATACTGAGTAGATTTTAGAGAAGAAATCATTATTTTGCTGATGTTCTTGTTCCTATGTCACCATCGTGGCCTAGTACAGTAGGTCAATGGTCAACAGACAAAAATATTTAAAAAATGTATGTCAAACAAAAATCCTTCTCTCACTCTTTTACCTTCCTCTAACTCTCCAGAGAACCCACCAGCACCTCCTAGAGATGTCCTTCTTTATAATCTCTGAGCAAACCTGCTCCTAATTTCTTTCCACGTTATTTGATCTAGTAGAACGATCTACATAGCTCAAAAAATCAGAGATTCCTAACGATTTTTTTTTTTTTTTGCTTGTGACTCTCAACAAAATCAACAGATTTTGTTGGAATCTTTGGCACTTTCAATAAATCTGTCAAATAAAAGTTAACAAAAATATATAAAGATAGGTATAGATATTGATATATAAAGATGGTATCTTTCAACTAATCCAATAAAGTTCTTGAAATCTCTTTACTGGTTAGAACAGAATGAGCTGAATTACTCCCCAACCATTTTTGGAAAGATTCATAGATTTCTAGTTAGCAGACATTGGTGGTGCTTTGAGCCATGCGGCTTCCACAGGCAGATGTCCCAACCCAAGCATCCGCCTGCGGTAGGTTGCTGTATCTGATGACTCAATGTGCAGTTTCTTTTTGGAAAAAATTACCATCATGTTGGTGGTTGTGGTAATTTGAAAGCACACAAATGGTCATAATTTCATTGCCTGTCTGAATGACAGCAAAACATAACATCGAGTTTAGCCTCCACTGTTACAGTAGTACAGAAGGATTTCATTAGAGAAATGTACACAGCTCAGCAGGTGGAAAGCATACTCTCTTGCAGAATTTTGGGACTTTTCTTCTATCTGGACCAGGATTGATCTATGCATAGTGCCTCAGCAAAACAGGAAAGGTGAAAAAGGAACCCTTTTGGGGAGTTGATTCCTGCGTTATTCTTGCTGTCCCATCTCCAGGCAGATTTATGTGTCAGGAAAAACATACAGATGGAGTCTAATTTTACTTGTCTTAGATTCTGGTCAGCATGAGTTATGACTGAGTAAATGTGGAATTATATCTTCTATGTATTAATCTGTGGCTTTCATTCTATAAGTGCAAAGTATCAACCTTTTCTTTGGAATGGTTTTATCTCTTCACATTTTTAAATACAACCAGGTATTTCTCTGAAGGTACACAGTGCGTGCACACAGATCAGCTGTCTTTCTGAACCCCTTTGTATAATTGGGCCTCATGTTTTCAATAACCCTTTATATTTAGTACTGCCCATTATAATGTCACTCTTGCTCCCGTAACTTAATTATTTCAAGTTGCTGAACGTAAGTGGGCTGAAAGTCATTATTCAGTGTTCAGGATCATTGCAAGGAAATAATGAACCCAGATACAAGGGGGTTTAGAATGCTGTGAACTAAAAAGAGGGAGGGAACAGCAGTCTGATGATAAACAATAGCGAGGTAGCCATACTATTTACCAGGGGGTATGTTTACTAAACTACGGTAACGTTACAGACCGCGCGTTAGGTAATGTTACCGCGCGTTACGTAATGTTAATGGTTGTTACGTAATGTTAACGCGCGGTATGTAATGTTAACGCACAGTAACGTTACAACCCACGCGGAAGTGTTCTGCGGTGTGGTACATACCGCAGAGGGAGGAGAGAGGGCGGAGAGCAGGGGTCAATGGGCGGGAAGTGGGCGGGGAGAGACTCCCTGCACACTAATGCGCTGAACTGAAGGGCTCAATCCTACCGCAAATGAAAACCTGCTGTTAGATGCACATTTGCAGGAGAGAGAAACCATTTCGGTGTCAGCAATGTACAGCATAGGCAGGGAGCACAAGAAACGTGATAGTAGTGCTCCATTTGCAGCAACACCATAGTGCCCTAGTATGAGAGGCCACTATGGCAATGGTGTAAATGGGGCAAAGGGGGCTGCAGGCGGAACATGTACTGGGGGCAGCCGGGGCATAGGGTGGACCTGGGTGTCGCCCAGGTGGCACATAGGAACATAGAAACTGGAAGTCTGAAAGACAGCATCTGACAAAGGCCAAACACAATATACAAATACAATGTCCACAATAGCAAATAGTTGTCATGACAGAGACAGGACATCCCTGCATCCATCCCACCACCATGTTGAAGGGACAGAATGTTGTTAGGTGGTGATGGGGGTGGGGGTGGGGATGTCCATGTATGCCTTCCCACCCCAGACATCGCACCGTAGGCACCTGCCTACCTGAACAGTGGATGGCCTGGGATGGTACACAACAAGAATTAACAGCATATGGTTATGTCAGCATAGCATGGGGGGGGGGGTTGTCTGTGCTGGTGGGAGCAGTGGCACCTGTCTGCAGTGGACCCAGGCCATGCCCTGTACCAGTACGTGGTGTGCCGTGCAACAGAAAATGTCTTGCAAAGGAGACGTAAAGGTATGACCCAGGCACTACTGTGCCTCTGTGGCCTCACTATGGTGCAGTACACACAGCCAGTATGACTCAGAGTAGAGGGTCACAGGTTCAGGTCCCAGCTTCAGAACACATCACAAACCTTTGCTTTACTACATAGATACAACAGAAAAACGGGGAAAAAAAAGGAAATGTCTGGCTGAGGAGACGTAAAGGTATGGCCCAGGGACTGCTGTGCTTCTGTGGCCCCACTGTGGTGCAGTACACACAGCCAGTGTGACTCAGAGCTGATGATCACAGGTTCAGGTCCCAGCTGCAGACCCTGCAGAACACATCACAAACGTTTGCCCTACTACATAGATACAACAGAAAAACAGGAAATGTCTGGCTGAGGAGAGGTAAAGGTAGTTCCAGGGACTACTGGGCCTCCGTGGCAACACCATGGTGCAGTACACACAACCAGTGTGTCCAGGAGCAGAGGGTCACAGGTCCAGCTGCTGGAACCTGCAGAACACATCCCAACATTTTACCCTACGAAGCATATACAACATCAAACCATACAATCCCCACAGCAGCGGCCAACAGGGGTAGAAACAGCCATTCACACAGGCTCCACCATCCAAATAATGCTGTACAGGCAGGCTTCTGGCCCCAGCACAGAGTTGCAGGTAACATCACAGCACTACTGCTACCCCCTGCTCAGTTCAGAAACATCAGCAGTGTGGCAGCCAGGGTTGCCAAACACCCCTATCATTGCAAAGTGCTGCAGTAGGAGTGTGTGTGTATATGTCTATCCATAGTTTTGTGGCTGCCAACCCCGCCCTCGGCCCACATTGTCCAACTGTTACCAGCATTAGCCTGCGAATGTGCATAATGAGGAGGAAGGTAGTGTGGGTATGGGCCAGATAGGGCGAACTGGGCAGGCTGCATCTGCACAGGGAGTATTGCAATGGCTGGTACACTGTAGTGTCCGAACACCACCTGCATGGACAGGGTGGCCACAGCATGTCATGCTGGGAGGGCAGTCTCGCCCTGACTAAGCAGTGACCATGGCATGTCCAGGTTTCCACATAGTTTTCTATACTATCTGTCTCCAGTGATGCTTGTGTGACCCCAGTTCTGGGCACCAATCACTGGCATGCATGTGCTGCCCATCCTATGTCTGGGTGCACATGTTTTCTCATTGGTCATGTACCATGGACTGGCCAGTGGCATGTCTGCAGTTAGTCTGTGCATGGTGAAAATGCAGTGTTGTCTGATGATGCATGGCAGACTGTGGTATGTGACAAGTGAAGATTCACACGGCAACCCCACATTAATGTTGGTCTGCCAATGCTCCAGTCACAGGTATGTCTCATGCACACCAGCCCTAGAGGGATATTCTTTGCCATCAGGAACAGGCTGGCTGGTCCCACAGACAGTCCCATGGTCTCAGGCACCTGTCCCTTCACGTCCCCACCTACAAGATATATGTTATGGGGCCCTTGGGGGCACATACTGTATAGTACTCTGAGCAGTAGGGGGCCATGGTACATAACCCTCATAAGACACTGGACACCCCTCCACCCTGCTAACAGGTAGCCATGGCAGTCAGACCTTAACACTTGGTACACACTGATCTGGGTGATCTCTGGTCCCAGGGGGACACCTGTGACTGTGTAACACAGATGGGCACAGAAGTGCCTTTGACACACTGCCTGGGAAACCTGCCACACACTGCCAGTGATGGGGATGTGCAGCAGGACCTATATATAGCACCACATTTACTGTGGACCTAGTGCTGGGCAGCCATCCATACCCTCAGGGTAAATACAGAACCTGCACAATGGCAGGGTCCGTAGCTACTCTGTGCCAGTATCACGCATGGCAGTCCATCTTACCAGGCTGCGGTAACAGAGAGGTGCAGAGCCCATTTGTTAATCCGCTGTGGACCACTGTTCGACATGTGCAATGCATCATGGGTGCTGGTGCGGTTACCCTAACCTGGCGCACAGAGCAGACGGTCCATGCGGTGATCTGCAGTCCCTCTGTACCCAGGTATTGCTGTACAGCAGGCCAGAGAGGTATAGCCTACTGGTTCGTACAATGACATTCCAAACTGTGTCCATGGGTTCAATCCCCTATTGTTCCCCCCTTCCATGCGTGATAAACTCTGATATTTTGCATGCCTCTAACACTCATCTTTTGCAGATATGTGCTGCCAGCCCATAAGAGACTTGCCACAGTGGGAGACATTCCTCTGGTTCAGTTATCTGCGTCTGTCAGCTGAGTAGAGTCCAGACTGCCTGTGCAGGCTGCCACCACAGACCCTGTCCTGCATTGTGCCTCTACATTGCCTGCCTCGCCTGTACCTCAGTTGTTTGGTACCACCACACCTCTGGCCACCCCTCATTGTAACCATTCTGGCACCCCAGTCGCCCCTGGGGGACACATATGTCCACCATCTGCCACCCACTGCCCTCCCAGTACTTTACATTGCCCACACCCAGTGCTGTGGTACAATTGTCCACAACATGTATGTCACTAGTACTGGCAGCCACATGGTCTGGCCGCAGATATGGCACATCCAGGAGCCTCCAGCCCTTGCCCTCAATCACCTGTGCAGTGGCAGTAACCCATGGCCAATACAGTGTTAGGGTGACATCAGTATCTCTGGACATATGTAATGCATGCCAACCTGAGGCACCTTGCAGGCCAAAGGGCAAAGTAACCTAGGGCACCGTGACATTGGTATGCCACTGTGAACTATGGAAAAATATCGCAGAGAGCCCACGAGGATGACCTGTCCAGGTGTGCCCAGTACGGTGCGCTGTCTAAAGACCCCGAGAAGGTGCCGCAGAAGGTGCCTCACAAGGCACCTGATGAGCATTTTATATGGCACTGTACAATATGGCACCCAGTAATGCGCCTACTAAGGTGCGGTTGCACAATATACCATAGAAGGAACCCACGAACGCGCCATGTTCTGAAGCACGGTATCGGGTGATGTACAACGTTCTATTAGGGCTGGGGAGCACCAGTGTACCGTTGCATAAGGCGTGCACCAAGGCGCCGTAATCAACGTTAGCCCAGCACGTGCCTGAGGCCCAGATGGCTGAAAGCTTGACATGCTGTAATGTCAGGCCTCAATGCCCACAAGAAGATGGTCCATCATAGAAATATAATGTGTTATGTGTAGCGCAGTGGTTAGGCAATATGTCAGACTACAATGTCATGTGAGTTCAAATCCCAGAAAGGAATACCAGAATGGGAAAAAGATGGGTATAGAGCATGTCACAAATCGAAAGACTAGTTGTACTCAGATATGGAAAAAGATACCTCTAACATAAGCAAATAGACCAACAAAATAGACTAACGCACGCCACAAACGAAGGTTATGCGCATGGGTACACACGTTCGTTGAGAAGCACGCACTGCGCAGACACATTTTTACTGCATCATATGAGCTCTGATCACTTACAGCAGACAAGATGGCTGCCAGGTTGAGAAAGCCTGCATTCACTCATGCAGACCTGTATCTGCTGGCAGAATTAATATGCCTCCACCAGGAGCGCCTATTTCCAGGCTCCTCCCATAGGCAGGACCTCAGCAGAGTGAGGAGGGCCTGGGTGCGCCTCACCAGGCGATACAATAGAGACAGACTACCCACGTGAGGTAAGTGCATGGGGACAGGCATCCAAACCTAGGACTTAAAAGAAAAACTGGTAACCAACACACATATCAGACACGCACAGCAAGGGAAAAGTAGGTGGCTATGTGTCCAAATGGGATCAATGTAGGCCTCCCTCTCGATGCTAGCAGATCTGCCATGTCCCCAGGGGGCCGCAGAATCCATTACAGAGATTTATTATCCATTCCATTGCTATGGTATTTGCCCCTGTTGCAGCTTCACTGATGTACCCTATCCCCAGGATGCCCCAGGCCCACTACAGAGGCCTACTATTAATCCTGCTGTTATGGTACCTGCTATTGTTTACATTTCACAGGTCTGCCAAATCCCCAGAATGCCCCAGGCCTCATTACAGAGGTCTGTTATCCATCCTAGTGTTATGGTACCTGCTTCTGTGTACGTTTCCCATGTCTGCTATATCCCCAGGATGTGCCAGGCCTCATTACAGAGGTCTAGTATCCATCCTGGTGTTATGGTACCTGCTATTGTTTAGGTCTCACAGGTCTGCTATATCCCCAGGATGTCCCAGGCCTCACCACAGAGGCCCACTATTCATGCTGGTGTTATGGTACCTGCTCCTGTTCACGTTTCTCAGGTCTGCTATAGCCCCAGGATGTCCCAGGCCTCACCACAGAGGTCTATTATCCCTCCTGGTGTTATGGTACCTGCTATTGTTTAGGTTTCACAGATGTGCCAAATCCCAGGATGCGCCAGGCCTCATTACAGAGGTCTATTCTCCCTCCTGGTGTTATGGTATCTGCTTCTGTGTACGTTTTCCATGTCTGCTATATCCCCAGGATGTGCCATGCCTTATTACAGAGGTCTAGTAGCCATCCTGGTGTTATGGTAACTGCTCCTGTTCACGTTTCTCAGGTCTGCTATATCTGCAGGATATCCCAGGCCTCACCACAGAGGCCCACTATTCATCCTGGTGTTATGGTACCTGCTATTGTTTTGGCCTCACAGGTGTGCTATATCCCCAGGATGTCCCAGGCCTCACCACAGAGGCCCACTATTCATCCTGGTGTTATGGTACCTGCTATTGTTTAGTTTTCACAGGTATGCTATATCCCCAGGATGTCCCAGGCCTCACCACAGAGGCCCACTATTTTTCCTGGTCTTATGGTACCTGCTATTGTTTAGGTCTCACAGGTCTGCCAAATCCCCAGGATGCGCCAGGCCTCATTAAAGAGATCTATTATCCCTCCTGGTGCTATGGTAACTGCTCCTGTTTAAGCTTCACAGATGTGCCAAATCCCCAGGATGCCCCAGGTCTCATTACAGAGGTCTATTATCCATCCTGGTGTTATGGTACCTGCTCCTGTTTAGGCTCCACAGATGTGCCAAATCCCCAGGATGCCCCAGGCCTCATTACAGAGATCTATTCTCCCTCCTGGTGTTATGGTACCTTCTCCTGTTTAAGTTCCACAGCTGTGCCAAATCCCCAGGATGCGCCAGGCCTCATTACAGAGGTCTAGTATCCATCCCGGTGTTATGGTAGGTGTACTGGCTGATGTGTGCAGGCCACTCATATCGCCATGTTGTGGCTGGAGCCTGCAGGGCATATAGTGGCACTTCCCCAGGGCACACTTGGTTATGGCTGTTGCTGTGTGCAAGGGCCACTGGTGAGACACATGATCATCGCCCATTCCAGTGCGTACAGTGGCACATGGCTATGCAGTCTGTGCATATGTTGGACAAGGGTTGCAGACAGGTTGATGGGTTGATGGACAGACATGCTGACATAGGGGTGCATATGTGCGAGAAGTGTTGCATGCTCTTCCCCCCTGGCACACTGTGTATGTATGCCGACTCCATGCAGCCCCCCTTGCATGGTGCCCATGACCCACAGCATGGCTAGGGCACATATGGTTCGGTGTTGTAGGCCCAAACACGGATAGGCTGCTGGACTGGCAATGGGTGCCAGGGGGTTTGCACACAGGGCACATAGGGGCCAACCTGGACATGCGCAGCCGCAACACACACATATGTGTGACAGGGGCAACAGCTAGCAGTCAAGGGCATGGAGGCAGCTGACAGCGGGGAGGCCAAGGAGGAGGGGGATGCCGGAAGCAGAGAGGGTGGAGGGGGGAGTGGGGTGGAGGGGGAAGGCGGCTGGGAGGCTGGGGAGGGGGGAGGAGGGAGGTGAGGGGGGAGGTGTGGGGCAGAGGGGGAGGAGGGGATGAGAGGGGGAGGTGTGGGGGCAGAGGGGAGGGGGAGGGGTGGTAGAGGGTGAGGCAGGGGAGGGGCGGGGGGCCTGGGAGGGGGAGTGGTGGCGGGGATGGGGAGGGGGCGGGGGTGAGGTCATGGCTAGTCCTGAGTGGCACAGGCCACCACAGGGCACTGGGGGCCCCAGCCATCTGCCCCACAGTGCCAGTGATGGCCCCGTCTGGCCATGGGCCTGCCCCACATAGCCACAGACAGGCGCGCCATACATGCAGCCACACAGACAAGGGAAGATGTGTGTCTGTGCGGGTGCAAGTGCGGCCTCCGCCTGGCTGTGGCTGTGCATGCCCAGGCATACACCCAGTGGCAGCACGCCTGCATTCTGGGGCAGGTGCTGGAGACCATGGCTGTGGTGGCTTCGCATGCTGAATGACAGATGCGTGACAGGCGTACCTGGACAGCCACCCAGTGATGAGGGCCCCCAGGGGGTGTGAGTGTGGGCACCATGCATGCCACCCCTGTCCTGTACCGGCCCGTGCCCTGGGACTGCCACCACCTCCCCGCCAAATAAAATTTATAAATATGTTTGCCACTCACGCTGGTCAGCTGTCCCTTATTGCAACATGTCAGTGGGGTGCGAATGACAGGTTTGAGCATATACGTGTGTGTCTGTGTGCATGACAACAATCCCATACATGTACCATAACCATGGCAAGGGCCGGGGATCGGCATGAGTGGCACCTGATGTAGCACTATAGATGAACACCATCACACACAGGACAGGGACGGCATGGAGCAGTAGTGGTGGGGCATGCAAGAGTACGGTCAGCAGTGGTGAGGGGTATGAAACAGGGTGGACAGCGAAATGCACGTGGATGTGGGGATGGCAGACAGAGGGGTGAGTGGGGGAGAGGGGTGGGCCGGGGGGGAGAGGTGCTCCAATCACAGTGTGTGAGGGGCAGGGGTAGGGATGAGCGGGGGTGCACATACGCGGAGCAGATGGAGTGTGCCACCAGGCAGGCATGGGGGGGGGGGTCATAGTGCTACCAGGCAGAGGGCAGGGGGAGGCCCAGAGACCAGGACCAGGGATGCAGGGTGCCAAGGGATGGGTGTCGGTCAGGGGACCTGGGGGTTGGGTCTAACTCGCACCACTGTGGCTGGACATGCACATATGGGGAGGGGGAGTGGATGTACTTGGGCATTGAGGTGGGTCGTGGTACTGGACCAACGTGCCCTGTGGATAACTATGGGAGATCCACAGTGTACCTACCTAACACCTGAGAACCGTTGCAGGCCTCATGGGAAGGGGGAGATGTGGCCAGGCCATGCAGCATGCATCTGACTATGTACAGCAGCAGTGTCTACATGTCCCAGGAGATGGGCCCACAAGGGGGGGAGCACCTCCACGGCACACATCACACTGACCAGGACAGGGCAGAGAACAGGACACCAGCAGTGTGCTACCAGAGGTGGACACATGGACGGGACAGACAGCATGGATATGTCAACGGGAGTACAGGGTACGATGTCCAACTGATGAGATGTGGATGGCACTGCATGGAGACTTATCCAGTGCCACACTAACATGCTCTACACAGGTACCAGTGGGGACAGGTGGCGGGGGGCAGAGGAATAGGGGGCAGGGGGCTCCAGACACTGGCAGGGCAGGGGGGGTGGCAGGGGTGTTGGGGGGCCAGCGGGTGGGTGGGGGTGGCATGGCTGCTACCACAATCCATGGTAATCCAGGCTAGGGGGGACACAGGTTGGCTGAGGGGGTGGCATGGGGTCAGTCCCCAGGGTGACCACGGGTAGGGCAGGGCATACATGGGGATCTCACAATAACCACACTACACATGACATCAGGCAGTTCCGCATGTACAGACATTTATTTCCCACGCGATCTGCTGTGCCTTGAGCAGCCCCTCACACCCCGTGGTGCAGGTGCCACAGCTGGCACTGCTGCTGCTGGCAGACAATGTTGTTCCGAGGGGGTCCCCCGGCCAGCCACCAAAATCTCCACGCTGGCAGATATGGCCCACACTGATGTGGTGAGGCCCCTCATCTCGGCCAGGATCCCCTCCACCGCCAGCCCCTGGCATGCCACTGCATGGCGCATGCAGCGCACCTCTTGCCATTGCCAGCACTGCTTCCACAGGACCACACGCAATGTATGTTGTATGCCTGTGGGGGAGACAAGTTGTGCACCGTGAGACATGGTTTTTGCCAGCCACCTGTACACATGCAACATCATATGCACATGGTAGGACACTAACCCTATGAATCACCATGTGCCACCTCAGAGTGTGCCCACATCTCCCCGATCACCTCTGCCAGGGCAGACCGCGTGTCCCGTGTGGTGTGCTGCGGTGCAGCAGGCTCCGACGCCCCGGTGGCTGCAGCAGCAGGTGACATACTGCCTTCAGCCGGCCCCTGGCTCGGGCCGCCGTCACTCTCCAGAGGTGGTGCTGGACCCCCACCTCTGCCTGTGCCTCAGCTGTCCCTCCTGGCAGCCCTGCCTCCAGCCCCCCATCGTCAAGGGGCCATGTTCCAGGGTCTGTGTGCTCTGCCCCCTCCTCCGCCTCCTCGATGGCATTTATGTCACCTGTTGGGGAACAGGGTACACAGCTCAGATGGGGCGTGATTGCCTGCCTGCCCTTGTCACACCCTGTATCTGCAGCCCGTGTAGGATGCAGGGTAACCTGGTCAGTGTGCGGGTACCCGGGCTGTGTACGTGTGGCGCTGGATGTTACCAGTGCAGGGATGTGTGTTGTACTGTCCCATGTCCATGTCCCAGGTGCCTGTGGTGGGTCACTGGTGCCTGCATGTGCGCATGACTGGGAGCACCCAAAATGGCCAGGCATGACTGTTGGGATAGGGCTGAGGTGCTGTGCTGATGCAGTTGGGGACAGGTGTGCCCTGTGGTGGCAGGGATATGCATTCATGGGTGCAAGGGCCGGGGTGGGGTGGGCCTGTGGCAGTGGGACTGGTGGTGGGCAGTGGGTGGCTGTGGGTAGCAGGCACATGTGTGGGTGTGAGCTGCACGGGTCTGTGTTGGGGCCCCTATGCCCCCCACGGCACCACCCCTTGTATAATGGTGCCTCCTGCATCTGGCAGTCCATGCTACCATGGCCATTCCCTCCCCCAGCACACACAGCCACCCACCCCATGCCGACCCCCGTTCAACATCACCACATCCACCCCCATTCTGGCCACTGTACCTTCAGCTACCCCTGTGCCGACCCACTCGGTGCCCTCCCCTCAATCTATGGCAGCCATGCCCTGCTTCTGCAATTCTGACCCTTCTCTGCCCGCCACCCCACCACCCCTGAACCCTCTCCCAGTGGGGGCTGTCACCACTGGCACCTGTTCCCATGGACCGCTGTTGCTCCCTGGGGGGGTATTGGCACACAACATGCCTGATGCACGTCCATGGCCCCCACCCGCCCTGCAACCCACGCACTTTCCGGTGCCATGTGGTGTGCATGCCCTGCCCCAGCTTCTGGACATGATCCTCCAACTCTGCTGACCATACTCGGCGTACGCTGCCTGGCACCTGCCGACCCCCTGATGGGTCCACATCTGGATCCGTGCTCTGTCCTGGGGTCCCTGCATTCACCCACATGCCTTGTCCCTCTGGCTGGGGTGATGGTGTTGGGTCCGGCACCCCTCCCCCCCTGCATACCAGGCCGGCCCCCCTTCTGACCTGGTTCTGACACCTCCACCATTGGCGGTCCATCGAACCATGGACCCCCTTCACCCCGTCCTCTGCTGGCTGGAAACTGCCGGGTACATCCTTGTGTCCATGTTCTCGGTTGGGTGTATGGCTCTGTACTGTCCTCAGTGGACCCCCCACCCTATGCCATGCTGCCTCTGTGTGTGTACCTGTCGCTGCACCCCCACTGCTATGCCGTCTCCAGGGGTTGTACCCCATGGCTCTGTTTGTGGCCTGCACATTTCACCCCGTTTACACAGTCCCTTGGTGCACTATCCATGCCCATGTGTGCAATGGTGGTCTGTGCACCTTGCAGGACTATTCTTGGCACAGGGCCATGCATGGCAGGTGGCAGCATGCTGTCCATGCCCCTTTCTGTGGTTCTGAGGGCTGCCAGCCCGTGGATGGGTGAGTGGGGTCCCTGGACCTGGCCGTGTGCCTTTTCAGGGCCCTGCTGGGATTGGCAGGTGCCCTGGGATGTCAATGCATGTTTTCCGGTGTTGTGTCAGGGCCACCTGGTGTGGTGCTGGGGACATGGCATGGGTGTGTGTGTGTGTGGGATGGTGACCCCCATTGGGCCAGGTATCAGCCTTCTGCATGTGTGGGGTCTGCGGGTGGCGGCTTACACAGTGCATGGCTGACAGGGGGCAGTGTGGGGATGGTGCACCTGGTGTGGTTTACGCCATATGTTGCATGGGACTGGCTGAGGACATGCATCTCTGTGGGACCCCTTACATGGCTCCCCACCCCACTGCATCCGTCCCTGCACTCTCTTGTTTATGGTCTGTCACCGGTACACTTCTCACCGTCTTACCTGCATGTGGGTGCGCTGTATCCAGCGCAGGGGGAGGCCATGTATGTATATGGGCCCGAGTCGGTCCGCCAGGTGCTGTTCCAAGCTGGTCAGGGTGGCCCCCTGTGCTGGACCCCCGCCAGTGCTTTGCACATTGTGCCTCTCCCATGAGAGTTGGGCACAGATGTTTGCTTGATGTCGCTGTAGCGCTTGCAGAGGCTCTCTATGTCACGGTGTGGGCCCCCTGCTGCTGCCACCTCTGCCTGGACCTCTGCCCATGCCCTTGTGCACATGCCAATGGTGGTAGCTGAGCTCAGCCGGCCAAAGAGCAGCTCGAACCTCTCCAGGATGCTAGCCAGGAGGAGGTCATTCTCCTGTGTGAAGCAGACCATCCTCCTCCTGGCTTCCTTGGCTACAGGCGTCCAGTGGTGATTCGGGCCTGGTGCACCTCCAGGCTGTTCCGGTGGGTGGTGTATGGCACCGGATGGGCCTGCCCTCTCACTCTCTGGGTCAGCAGTGGTGTGGGCTGGCTGAATTCCCCTCCTGCCTTACGGTGTCCCTCGTCCTCCATGCTGTGGTACATACTGTGTGCCATAGCCCTTGGCATTCTGGGCATGCTGTGCCCAGTTATGTACCTTGGGCGTAGTCCTACGTGCATTCCGCATGGGCTTTGCATGCACATGCAGTAGCGCGCATTACGTTTGCACGCACTCCGGTGCATTCACGTGCACGTCTGCAGATGCCAGTGTGTGGGGACACCTCATCTGCATCATATGAGTACTGCTTTCATCCCGCATGCATGTACGCGCCTTACGCATGATGTATCTCCTCCCACACTGTGTGCATATAAGGCGCGTTCCTAGGCATGCTACGCCTTTTCCCTATGCTCAACATCCTCAGATCTATCCTCGCCGTTGCTATTGGTGTCCACCGCTGCATACACGGCCTGTTTATCCTCCAACATGGATCATGGTGCATGCACGCACACTCTGCTGTTTATCATTGCTTTGGGTGCTGTCTGTTACATACGGCATGTTCCGACACGCGTAAGTGGGTCATGCGGCCTGTTCCCATGCGCTACTCTGCATCAGACATACGTGTGTCTGCCACGCCTCTGCGTGTTGGAATGCGCCTTGCGTTCTGCCCTCACCTGCGTGTCTGGGTGGGGCACGCAGTGCAACACACCGTATGTTTGTGTGCTGCTGGTTCATGGGGACATGCCATGTGCTCCTCCTACCCTCATTCAGCATACCCAATCATGGAACAGGCATTTTGGGGAACGTGCGTTTCTGCGCATGCTATGGCGTTATGCCTCCGTACGTGCAGGGCGTTGTCTCATGCTGTTGCTGGTGTACATCCCAGCATCACCAGGTGTGTAAGGTTTGCTCTGATTATTTTCCACACCCCACACCCTATTTAATATCTACCTGTGCTCCATCTCATGTCTATCATGGCTCAGATCATGAATGCAGGTTGTGCGGTGGTGGCGTTGGGGGAGCTGGTGGAGCTGCAGTTGCCTGAAGGGGGAGATGGTGTCCCTGGGGCTGTGGCACTGGGCATGGGTGCAATCCCACTGCAACTCAGACCTGCAGCTGTGGGGGCTCCACAGGCGGAGGTGATACCATCACGGCCCTATCTACCACACCTCTACAGGCCCAGGCCCATGCTCCAGGACATACATGAGGACCAGGTCATTTCCCTCTACCGTCTGGACACAGAGACTATTAGGGAGCTCTATGAGGATCTACAACCTGACCTCAAGCCCCGGACTGCCCGGTCACATGCCATACCAGGATTGGCCAAGCTCCTGGCTGCCCTACATTTTTTTGCCTCTGGCTGTTTCCAATCCTCGGTGGCTGCAGTGGGCGGGATGAGCAGGCCAACCTTCTCCCACTGTCTCCGCCAGGTACTGCGGGCCATGGTCAGCCGGGTTAGGAATTACATTGCGAATCCCAACAGTAGGCAACATTGGGGGGCCCTGGGCCAGGCATTCCAGTGGATTGCAGGGATACCACATGTGATGGGAGCTATTGATTGCACACATGTTGCCCTGGTCCCGCCTTGCAACAGAGAAGTTGTGTTCCGCAACCGCAAACACTACCATTCCCTGAATGTGCAGGTTGCTTGTGATGCAAATATGCGTATTCTGAATGTGGTTCCATGGTTCCCAGGGTCAGCCCATGACTCCTATATCCTGCAGCACTCGGCACTGTTTGGCCAATTTGAGGCCAGCCAATATGGGGACTGTGTCCTGCTGGGTGGGTATTTACCATATTTAACATGTGCGCACAGTGTATGATATCTGGGGTCCCATTGTCACCTGTGTCCTCTGCATGCATTTCCTTGCGTTGTGGTTGTGAGGAGATGCCTTGTGTGGGGCTTTGTACAACGTCACACCCTGTCACTGGGGACGTGGTCACATACCTCTGTGTGCTTATAAATGTCTCTATGTATACCATGTGTGTCTCATTGCTCATCTGGGTGTCTCGGCACACATGCGGGTGACACTGGTATCTGCTACTGCTGTTCTGTTGCACAGGTATTATGTACAGGGACACTCTGGCACATATGGTGTGTCCTTTCTATGGCTCAGTGCAACAGCTCTTGTTTGACAATGACTCCAGGACATGGCCTCGGACATACCATGCACACAGATGTACATGTGTATGCCTTTGTGGTGTGTCCCTCGTGGACTCCATATCCAACATGTATGTGTGTGTGTGGTCCAGGAGGGGGGGGGGTAGGTATGTGCCCAGAACTGTCCTCATGCTGTACGGTGTGTATTGGGTCTATTCTCCATTGTCCAGGTGTGTGACAACACATGGGTGGAGCTGTGGTCGCACTTGACATCACACATGTATGCTGTATGTCTGCCCATAAGAACATAAGAACATAAGATATGCCATACTGGGTCAGACCAAGGACCATCAAGCCCAGTATTCTGTTTCCAACAGTGGCCAATCTAGGTCATATGTACCTAGCAGTTTCCCCAAGAGACACAAGTTCCACAATGCTTGTACTGGGTCAAGCATTGATATCTCCGGTCACTTCTTAATAATGGTTTATGGACCTTTCCTCCAGGAACTTGTCCAAACCTTTTTTAAACCCAGCTACACTAACAGCCTTTACTACATCCTCCGGTAACAAATTCCAGAGTTTGATTACACGTTGAGTGTAAAAATATTTTCTTTTATTAGTCTTAAATAGTTTACCCTGTAGCTTCATTGCATGTCCCCTAGTCTTTCTATATTCTGATAAGGTAAACAATCGATCTACGTTTACCCGTTCCACTCCGTTCATTAATTTATAGACTTCTATCATATCTCCCCTCAGCCGTCTCTTTTCCAGGTTAAAGAGCCCTAACCTTTTTAGCCTTTCTTCATAGGAGTATCCTTCCATCCCCTTTACCATTTTGGTAGCTCTTCTCTGTACCTTTTCTAAAATCGCTATATCCTTTTTAAGATACGGCGACCAGAATTGCACACAATATTCAAGGTGTGGTCTCACCATGGAACGATATAGAGGCATTATAATATCTTTTGTTTTATTTTCCATTCCTTTCCTTATCATACCTAGAATTCTATTTGCTCTCTTGGCCACCGCTGCACACTGGGCCGAGGGTTTTAACATGGTAGCCACAATGACGCCTAAATCATTTTCCTGGGTGGTGGTTCCTAATGTGGAACCTTGCATCGTGTAACCATAGTTTGAGTTGTTCTTCCCTAGGTGCATAACCTTGCATTTGTCCACATTAAATTTCATCTGCCATTTTGATGCCCAGTCTTCCAATTTATCAAGATCCTCTTGCAATTTTTCACAATCCTCTTGGGTTTTAACAACTTTAAATAGTTTTGTGTCATCTGCAAATTTGATAACCTCACTCGTTATTCCACTTTCCAGGTCATTTATGAATATGTCAAAAAGCAGCGGACCCAGCACAGATCCCTCGGATACACCACTATTCACCTTTCTCCATTGGGAAAATTGGCCATTTAGCCCTACCCTCTGCTTTCTATCTTTTAACCAGTTCCTGATCCACAATAGTACACTGCCTCCTATCCCATGACTCTTTAGTTTTGCCAAAAGTCTCTGATGAGGGACCTTGTCAAAGGCTTTCTGAAAGTCCAGATACACAATATCAACCGACTCACCTTTGTCCACCTGTTTATTCACTCCTTCAAAAAAGCATAACAGATTAGTAAGACAAGATCTTCCTTGTCTAAAGCCATGTTGGCTGTCTCTCATTAGGTTGTGACTATCTACATGCTGAGTAATTTTATTCTTTATGATTGTTTCTACCATTTTTCCTGGTACTGACGTCAGGCTCACCGGTCTGTAGTTTCACGGATCACCCCTGGAACCCTTTTTAAAAATTGGTGTTACATTGGCGATCCTCCAATCTTCAGGTATTAGAGATGATTTTAATGATAGTTCACAGATTACTGATAGCAGTTCTGCAATCTCATATTTCAGTTCTTTCAATACCCTTGGATGTATACCATCCGGCCCAGGTGATTTGCTACTCTTCAGTTTATCTAATAGTTGTAAGACATCTTCGCGATGTATCGATATTTCCTTCAATGCTTCTGCACCTTTAAATACCACTTCAGTCATGGGTAACATCCCTACATCTTCCTCAGTAAAGACCGAAGCAAAGAATTCATTCAGTCTCTCCGCTATCGCCTTGTCGCCTCTTAGTGCTCCTTAACCCCTTTATCATCTAATGGACCAACTGACTCTCTCACAGGTTTTTTGCTACGAATGTACTTGAAAAGGTCTTTATTTCGCGTTTTTGCTTCTGCAGCAAGCTTCTTCTCAAATTCTCTCTTTGCCTGCCTTATCAATGCCTTGCATTTGACTTGCCAGTGTTTGTGCTGTTTCCTGGTTTCGTCGTTTGGCTCTTTTTTCCATTTCCTGAAAGATGCTTTTTTGGCAACAACAGCCTCTCTGACCTCACCTTTAAACCATGCTGGCAGTTTTTTGGACTTCCTTCCACTTCTTTTAAAGCGTGGGATACAGCTGGTCGGGGCTTCCAAGATAGTATTTTTCAACAACACCAAAGCTTGATGTACGTCTTTAACCTTCGCAACTGCTCCTTTTAGTTTTTTCTTAACTGTTTTCCTCATTTTATCAGTCTCCCTTTCGAAAGTTAAAAGGTATTATGTGGATTTCCTTACTATCCCTCCTCCACTAATTAAATCAAAGGCGATCATGCTATGATCACTATTGCCAAGTGGCGCCAACACCCTTATCTCTTGCACTAGATCTGGTGTTCCACTAAGAACTAGGTCTAATATGGCTTCCCCTCTGGTTGGTTCATGAACCAGCTGCTCCAAGAAGCAGTCATTTATTTCATCTGGGAACTTTATCTCCCTAGCATGTCCTGACGTGACACTGACCCAGTCGATACCGGGGTAATTGAAATCACCCATTATTATTACTGTGCTGTAACTTTTGTTAGCTTCCTTGATTTCTTTGAGCATTTCATCATCCATTTGGTCATTCTGGCCAGGTGCTCGATAGTACACCCCCACTGCCATTGACTTCCCCCTTTTATATGGAATTTCAATCCATATAGATTCTACAGCAGATTTTGTTTCCTGCAAAACTTTAATCCTTTCTGTGTCAATGCCCTCTCTAACATAGAGCGCAACCCCTCCACCAATTTGATCAGCTCTATCATTACGATATAGTTTGTACCCAGGTATCATAGTGTCCCACTGGTTGTCCTCCTTCCACCATGTCTCTGATATTCCAATCATATCTAACCTTTCATATAGTGCTATATATTCTAACTCTCCCATCTTATTCTTTAGACTTCTATCATTTGCATACAAGCATTTTAGAGAATGTATTCTATTCATGTTAATTTGGCTATTGTTAGACATGGGTAAATTGGGATCTTTAAGCTCTGTCTGCTCCATTCTTGAGGGCATTTGGGCTACTTTACTCTTTTGTGGAACCTCTCTGTTTTTGGTAGTATCCTTCAAGGATACATTCTTCCGAACCATCCGCTCTTGGGCGACTGTCGGCTTTCCCCTAATATCTAGTTTAAAAGCTGCTCTATCTCCTTTTTAAAGGTTAATGCCAGCAGCCTGGTTCCATCCCGGTTAAGGTGAAGCCCATCCCTTCGGAAGAGCCCCTCCTTTCCCCAGAATGTTCCCCAGTTCCTAACAAATCCAAAACCCTCATCTCTGCACCATTGTCTCATCCACGCATTGAGACTCCGGAGCTCTGCCTGCCTTTTGGGTCCTGCGCGTGGAACAGGAAGCATTTCGGAGAATGCTACCCTGGAAGTTCTGCATTTCAACTTCCTGCCTAAAAGCCTAAATTTTGCCTCCAGAACCTCCCTACCACATTTTCCTATGTCATTGGTACCGACATGTACCAAGACAGCAGACTCCTCCCCAGCACTATCTAAGACGTTATCTAGGTGGCACGTGAGGTCCGCTACCTTCGCACCAGGCAGTCATGTTACCAAGCGATCCTCACGTCCACCAGCCACCCAGCTATCTACATGCCTAATGATCGAATCACCAACTATAACGGCTGTCCTAGCCCTTCCCTCATGGGCACATGGCCCTGGAGAAACTTCCTCGGTGCGAGAGGGTTTTACATCACCTGGAGGACAGGTCCTAGTTACAGGATCACTTCCTGCCACACCAGGGTGATGCTCTCCTGTCACGTGACCTCTCTCCTCCATGGCAACAGGGGTGCTGCCAGACTGGAGGTGGGACTTCAGGACTATATCCCAGTAGGTCTCGTCTATGTACCTTTCTGTCTGTCTTATGTTTTCCAAGTCTGCTACTTTAGCCTCTAGAGAACGGACTTGTTCCCTGAGAGCAAAGAGCTCCTTGCACCTAGTGCACACGTAAGACCTATCACCAACTGGGAGAAAATCATACATGTGACACTCAATGCAAAAGACTGGAAAGCCCCCATCCCGCTGCTGGACTGCTGTCTGCATCTTAGTTTTAAGTTTGTGTCTAGATCTTTAAGTTCTTACTTACTAGGGATTGCTATGGGTATTTATACCAATAAAACTGTACCTAATACGTTTAATATACCTTGTTCACCTGAAGCTTAATTAATCTCAGGTCCTTAGTGTATGACTGATTTGGGTAATGAGCTTCACCTGAAAGCACCTCCTGTCTTTTAAGATGTGTAAGTACCTATAAAGCTATGATTATCCCAGGGGAGGGTGGGTGTGGGGAGGGAGGGAGGGAGGGAGGGAAATAACGCTTATTAAAAGAGGGCTGCTACACAGTACCCTGTCTTGTGCTGCTGAGGTAAGCTAAATTCTGATTTGATTTAAATTATAGCTCTTAGCTGCTGCTAGGCTCTAACTTCTTATGAAATTTAAACGACAAGCTCTCTGCTGGGTACTGAATTTAACCAGAAAGCTCTCTTCTGTGTGTTAAATTTAAACTAAAAGTACTTTGCTGTTACTTGGCCCTGAGTGACTATTAAATTTAAACTACAAGCTCTCTGCTGGGTATGAAATGTAACCAGAAAGCTCTCCTCTGTGTTTTAAATGCAAACTTTAATTGCTGTTACTAGGCCCTAACTGATCCAACAAAAAACAGTGGGTTCACAGATTAAGTAGCTTTAATACAAAGAATTCTTTTTAGAAAATTACCAGAAGTATATACTCACAGTTGCAGATTTCTCTCCAGAAGTAACAGTCCCCCTTTCTGGTCCTTCAAGATGCCCACGTTATCTTGTCCCTACTGCCATTCTGACCTGGCCCCTCAGGTATGTGTTCCGGTGATATCTGCTGTGTGTGCACTGTATAATGGGCGTCACATGATTGCACACATGCGCATCTCTTCCCCTTACAGTATGCTTTGCCACTGTCGGCCAGATGCCTTCACACCTGCCACTGCTGCCGTTTGGGTACAGGTTTTTGGCAGTGTGTTTGGCCTGGATACAGTTGATGTGTGTTGCCCTCATTAGCCTTCCCCGGGGTTCTGGTTCTCCCAGCTCCAGATGCTGGTGCAGTGCCATCATGTGCCATTCTATGATGTCATATGTTTGTGTCCCTTTTTATCTGTTGTCCAGTTAAACTTTGCTACTTCTGTGCTTTTGTGTGTCCATCATCTCCCGCTTGACTGTACCACATTTCTTTCTGCAGGTGATGTGGGATATGGGTGTTGTGCCTGGTTGCTGACCCCTGTGCATCTCCCAAGGCCAGGTGCAGAGATGAGGTACATTGAGGCCCATGCCTCCAGCCGCTCAGTCATTGAGCGCACCTTTGGCGTTCTGAAGAGTCGCTTCAGGTGTCTGGATAGGACAGGCGGTGCCTTACAATACAGACCCATGACTGTGGCACATATCATTCTGGCCTGTTGCATCCTGCACAACATTGCTCTCAGGCACAATGTCCCAGTCAAAATTAATGAGGATCTGGAGGAGGATCCTGTGTGCCCTCCTGTACGTGGCCGTGGTGACACATGTGAGGGGATGGCAGTCAGGCAACATCTGATCGAGGAGCTGTTCTCCTGTAAGTTCTGCATATGTGGGGATGTGCATATGTGTCTCCATGTTTGTGCTGACCTATGTGTTTTACGGCATTATCATGACATATATATATATGTCACTTGTGTTTTTGACTCCCCAGGATAAGCTGCCGACCCTGCCCGGTGCTGTGGTGCATGTGGGAACTGTGTGTACTGTAATGGGGAAGAGACATCCTGTGATATGGAAACAGAGGAACCTGAGTGCAGTAGGGCTGTTTCTGGTAGGAAGGATAAGCTCAGGACACCCAGTTGCCAGGAGCAACACAAACAATCACAGCCTCGAGGGCAGGAACCCCGCCCAGCTAGTAAACAATCCCCATCTCCTGGGCTTGATAGCTTTCACCTGGGAGGGGGAAGGGCTAGATTAGCGCCCAAGCAAACGTATAAGAAACGTTCATTAGAGTTTAGCTACAGCAAGGGGAAGAGCAACGGCAAGGAGAGGCCGAGGAATGAGAGAGAGAACAGGGAAGACGGAGGAGAACAGAATCAGCTGGAAAGTTTGTGCAAGCTGAGGTCTGACTCTTGGAAGCAGCGTCTGTCCCAGTGTGAAAGGAAAACGTATATAAGTGATTCAGTGGATTCTGATTCTGAATGTGAGAGAGACAGAAAGCAGCTGACAGGAATAGCTGGAGGAGCAGGGCACAAAAACCCTTTGACCAAAACTCCAGGTATTTATCCTATGGTGAAGGCACCCAAAGGGAGAAGTTACCAGTGAGGATAGCTGGAAAGCACTTACAAGCTCCAAGGAGTGAAAGATATACAGTGCAAGACATTTGTATGTCAGAAGAAGAGGGTGAGCAGCCAGAATGCAGAGAAAAACCTCTGAGGTTTAAACCCCATCCTGAGAGAGCTGTGCATGGACTTTCTCCTGCCTCAAAGCCAGAAGGTAGGCTGTATAATCATTGCAAAAGTGGTTATAAGAATTTCTCTCATAAGAACTATAAAGAATATGACTCTCCTCTAAGAGATATAGTAAAGCTGATCCTTACCCCATAGAGGCAGTAACAGAGAAGCCTCTGGAACAGACAGCAGAGAATAATCTGGAAACGTTGTATACAAGGCAGAAGTTGTATTCAGCTGATAGCCAGCCTGAGGCAATGCTAATTGATCCTCCAGATGAACAGTTGTCTGATACTCAAATGGATTGTACGTTAACAGTTACAAATGATAGGATTTCACTGTGCTGAGCCAGATACCTGAAGAAGCTGGTTTAACTGGCAGTTGAGAAGCACAGGACTTTATTTCCTAATACCAAGGGACTGTATGCAATGAATACCGTACCATTTGTGATTTAAGTTGGAAGCTGTTATAAGTTATTTTTCCTACCTTATGCCAGAGTGTATGGCTTTTTGTTCCTATGTTACTTTGTGTTTGAATCCGCCCCGGGAGGGAATTAAAAGCCTGTCTTTGCCTGAACCACTCGATTCATGACTACAACTTATTGAAAAGGTCCACAACTACACCCTTAACCTTTCAATAAAAGGTCTCCAGGCTACCTAACCCGTATGCTGAAGCTACGGGTGGACTACTGGTGACAGTACGTCATTCAGACCTGCAGGTGACTGGGATGGGTGGACATACAGGTAAGTGTACTGTGGGGGCAGTGCAGCATTACACATATCTGTGTTTCCCCCTCCACTGCACCTATGTTGTTGTACAAGTGTTTGGCCTGTGGCTCCATCCCCCATATGTTCTGGTTGACACGCATATGGCCATTGGCCTGTGCACATTTCAGGTGTTTATATACTGTATCTGGGGCACATGTTACCGGGCTGTGTGTGTCTCCAGGCACAGGGTGTGGGGTTGATGGATAGAACATACAGCCTTCCCTGGCATTGTGGCATTACACAACATCAGTGTATCATTGCATGGACTGTAATGATTGTCTCCACTGGTCACTGATTGTGCACAGACATGCCGTATGCAACTTGTGGCATGCTCACCTTGTCTCACAGTGTTTGTCTCTGTGTCTTTGGGGCATTTCTATGTGGCAGTACCTTCTGATGCCTTCTGCCATTGTCTGGTGCAGGGATGTGTCTGGCCACCTGTGCAGTGGTGTTCACCCGTCTCTCTGTCTCCTTCTGCTTTTGCCCTTGTGTACATTGTGTGTATGTGTCATGTATTGTTGCCTGATGTGTCTCATGTTTGCTGACAGGACACTACGCATCAATGTTTCAGTTACACGCAACTCACCATACCTTTGACATGTGCCACTAATGGCTGACCATGACGACGTGGTGATGGATGCAGTTCATTGACATCTGCAGCCTCTACTGTGGCCCCTTGTGTCCTTTACCTGGCTCAGACAGTCCCCATCAGACACCTGCTGTACAATGACAGTAGGTTGCACCTTAGATCTTCTGTGACTGACATCCACGTGTAGATATTTCTTTTGGGCTGTTTGTTACATCGTGCCTTTCTGTGAGATCTCTGTGCACCACCACTGTTGATCATGCTGTGGACCTCTAGGATGCCTGTGTGACATGGGCATTGACATGACCATGTCAAGATGGTAACCTGGTCTGTAGTACCATCACCTGCTTTGGTCAGCATGCACTGTGCTGTGTGTTGTGGCTGTGTCATGTTCTAATATCTGGGCATTCATTATGCACATAATGTGCTGTTTCTGTCTGCATTGTGACCTGATGGTGTGTGTGTAGCATACCTTTACCTTTTCTCTACTCCTTTTAGCACAGGGCGCAGCCAACACACAAGACACATCTACTACACTGCATTTTGAGTCCCCATCGCCCAACTGTGGTTGGACAGGACACCTCCATGCAACGGTCCCTGGGTGATGGTGCCAGTGGGAGATGGACCTATGCGAGTCAGACACATGCCTATGTTGGACATCATTGTTGGCCAGCTACTTTGGGCATCACCGGGGGGACCGACACACCATTTCTGCCGTGCTCTGTCTGGGTGTTGCATTTATCGCAGCAGAGACACATCACCTTTGCATTGCTGTGGAACATTGAGATGTCACTTGTGACTTTGCATGGCCATGTAATCTGGGATGGTCATAGCCGGACTTGTAGGGTCACAGGTGGAATTTTGACTGTGGACACTTTTCCGTACATCTACAGCAGGAACTTTACATGTGCGCTGTATGTTGTTCATCCAACTGACATTGTGTAGCTGTGTGTAGCCAATGTGTGGGGCTCGCATCGCAGGCATTGAACCAACATTTGGCTACACAGATATATGCAGCCACATGTGTCACAGGAGATACATTCTGTAGGTCCTGCTTATTTGTGTGGCCAACTTCCACCTGTACATGACACACTATTTTCCTCCAGAACACTATGATGCATGCCACCATCTCTGATTGCTGTTTGACCATCGCAGGGAGTGTTACAGTGGATATGGGGCAACACTCTGTGGTGTTTAAATGTACACGGTGCATGCGCATGTGCCTGAGAAGTCTCTTACACTGGTGCATGTGCCGGGGTGGGATTTGTGTGGGTACGTGCACCATTGTGGATGTCTCTTTGTAGCTCTACGTACATGTTATTGTGTGGTTTACTGGACAGATGTGGTAATGTACATTGATTTGTAGGCTTATCTTTGCATGTGTGCACAGTCCTCTTTCTGACATGACATTGCTCCACTCACATTGCGCCAATACCTTTGCACTGTGGCGGCGGGTGTGTCCATTTCTAGGCTTTATTTGTGCAGTCCCTGTACATTGCCATATTATGACTGCTCCTGTTTCCACGTCACCCATTGTGGTGTGACTTCCACATAGTGCTACCTCTGTATGTTAGTGGGATCCCATCTTCTTTGCTTTTTGCCCACATGAGACTCTCATCCTGATACCGTGTCCTCATGTTGCATTGTGTCACTGTTTTGATGCCATGTGTGCATTAAAGGTGTTTATTTACATGACTACCTGACGTCTGGTCTTTCTCAGCACATCACATGCTGTTCTAGGGACATCTACACTGCTGTATGACCCACTGATACCCACACATTAGGTCTACACATCTGAGGGGTGGTGCTGGGCCACTGGGACATGACATCATTGGCATGTTTATGCATTTGCCTGTGCACTGCGTTTGCACTTCACTGTGTGGCAGCATGACATTACATCTCTGTATCTTCCCTTCAGACCTTCTTGCCTTGTGTGAGTGCTGTCAACCTGGTGTGCCTGCCTGATACGTGCCACCTGCCAGCTGTGTGTTCTGGTGCTGTGGCCGTGATGGTGCAGACATGTACTACTACTGCTACTGAGCATTTGTATAGTGCTTCATGGCGAATGCGGTGCTGTGCAGACAGGTGGGAGACATGTTCTGCACATCAGTGATTACTATCTAGTCAGTACGGACACAGATGGGGTGGGGGGGCTACTGCTGGGGATAGTGTGTGTGCGGGGGGGGGGGGTGTCAGGGGAATCATGCTTCCATGGCTGCAGCGAGGACGTGTGGATTCATCCTGGATTTGTGGGGGGTTAGAGACAGTGCCTGCTGTATGGACAGCGGAAGTTTGCTCATGGCGTATGGGGCATCAAAGAGAGTGGGGCGGAGTGTGGGGTTAGCAGTAGGGGTGTACTGCACAGGTGGTGGGTGTCTGCTTGGGGCCAATGTTTTCAGGGGGGTTTGTACAGGGAGATGGGAGATGAGGGGTGGTGGGTAGCCACAGAGTCTCTGCATTTTGAGCTCAGCAGGGGATGTTTGACATTGCTACAGTAAAGGTTAGGGAGGCTTTGGCGTGACCTGACAAGGGGGGTAGTGTGGTCATGACTAGCCTGGCGCACGGTTGGATGCACAACAAATTATTGCACACATTGACGGGGAATGAGGTGTGTCTAGGTGAGATCTGCAAGGGGCAGACTACTGAGGTACTGATGGAATGCGATTGGGCAGTGCATGGGCATATTGGTGGTGTATTCAGGGTGGATGGGGCGGGTATCACTGCTGTTGTGGAAGAAGGGGGCAGGTGTTAGCTATCAGATGGCTGTGTGTCTTGAACGGGGGAGAAGGGTCAGGAATGGGCCCAGATTGCAGCCTGGGGACACTGGGAGAGGTACAGTGTTATCCACAGACACCAACAACAAGGGGGGGGCAGGGAGGTGTTGCAATGATGGATGGTAGGTACGGTCATGGCCATGTTCACTTTCAGGCTGTGGTGAGACATCCAGGCTGCGATGTCGTCATGACAGGCGTAGGGTTCAGGTGTGCGTAGGTGGCTCTGTGAACCATCAGTATCTAGCTGGTACAGCCAGCCATGGGTGCTGCTGGGCACACCAGGGGACTGTGTATGGAGGGGGTAAGGGGGGATCCACGCCAGATCCTTGGGGTACACCAGTCGGGTGCAGGGTTGTGGGGGAGGGGATAGGTGTACAGGCATTGTTATGGTGTACCATGTATGGGTATAGTTACATCACAAAGTTTCATCTCACTACTTTCATTACTACCACACCTACTGCACCTGCACAGTGGGAGACATGGCCTGTTGGTTAGGACACGGTACCTCAGGCCAGAGGGCCATGGGTTCACATCCCACCTGGGGACAGCAACATCAGGCCTGTGGGACTGGGGTTTCTAGTCTTATTGGCATTCCTTGTGGCCTTGGGCATGTCACGTGGCCCTCCATTGGCCACTGCTTTATTTGATGGGTAAGGCGGGATAGACAACTGGTAACCAGTTGTCTATCCCGCCTTACCCATCAAATAAAGAGATAACTCAGTACTTATGACTGTCACTGCCCCTTGTACACAGCACTGCACAGACATGTCGGACAGATACCCTACTCACCACAGCTTATATTCTAGTTAGGATAAGTGAGAGAATGTGGGAGCAGGGGTAGGAGAGGCAACAGTGGAGGGGGATCAGGGTAGTTAGAGTCCACAGGCAGCAGCGGGTAGGTGAGCTCTCAGCATGGCTTGGATGTGTGTTTGTGAGGGTGCCTGGCACACAGACCCCGTGAGTTTATCCCAGGCATAGGGTGCATCAGGGTGAGGGACGCAATGTCTGCTGTTCACAGTGGAGCAGAGGGGCCGTCCGTTTCAGAACTGTGATCCAGTGTGTGCCTTTTGTGGTAACTTGTTTGCATTGTGCTTGTGGGGGTTGTTTGGGATAGTGGTAGCAGATACCCATTGGCAGTCCATATGTTGTCAGTTTGATTCCCACATGTTCTGTTCCTTTTCTTTTCCTGTGTTCTGCTAATCTGCCCATGCAATGGCTGCAGCCTCGTCACCTCTCCACACACCATTCCATCTCTGTGCTGTGCGCTACAGTGTGCCCTCTCTGCAGCCTATCTGTCGCATATTGTGTGTTACATATGGCTATATCTTTGTAGTGTCTATGTGACCAGTCGGCTTGGTGGATTGGTACTGCTGTTGTTGGCTGGTCTGTGCCACATCACTGTGCAGGTTGGATTCTCACATGCTCCTTTTTCATTCCGTTACCCTGGTCACGGGCCGTCCACTTAGCAGTCCCCTCAGCCGGCCCCTGACACCCTTCGTGTATCGCTCCCATGCTCTTTTGCATGCTGTTTACACTGCATTACATCTCATGGTGTGTGTGCATGTGTTTCTATGTGGCTCCTGTCCCACTTACAGACTGTGATATGAGCTGTGGATGCCTGTTGTGCATCTGTGTTGCATCATGGTGACTGTTTGGGTTGGCCTCTCCAGGCATTTTGTGTGGTGCCCTACAGTGTTCTTGTATGCAGCCATTGCTGTGGACCTCACAGTAGTGGTGTGGCCTATTGGTTTGTGCAGTGCTTTTTCAGGCTAGTATTCATGGGTTCGCTCCCTCTTTGTTCTCCTTCTTTTATGCCTTTCCTACACCAGTACCTCTCATTCCTGTAACAGTCATATCTCTGCTGATCTGTGCTGCCAGCACATATTACCCTCATCACAGTTGCCAACCATCCTTCTGTCCGTTTATCAGCGTCTGTCAGCTGTGGCATCCGGTGTTCATGTGTAGGCTGCTACCCCATGTCCTGCTTTTCAGGTACTTTAACCTACGGTGCCTTATGGGGCACCTTGCCGTCACCTTATACGGGGCCTTCAAGGGGTGGCTGCATGGCGCCTTAGGTTGGGCGCCTTGTAGGGCGCATGACAATGTGCCTTGTGAGGCGCCTCTAGTTAAGGTGCCTTGTGATGTGCCCACTCCTTTATATGGGCATCTGTACCATTACCACGGAAACTACCGCGGGTGACCTTAACGCGGTTTAGTAAACATACCCCCAGGTGTCTGTGGGCCTCCGGATATAAAAAGAACATTTAAAACAAAGGTATGTACATACTTCCACCTTGAAAATTACCCAACAAAAGTAATCCATATACATCTGAGCAGCAGGCTGAGAACCAGGAAAGCTAGGACTCAAATCCCACTTCTACCACTGACACTCTTTCAGGCCGATGCAGTAAGTCACACTCTATCAACTTTTAACACCTATTTGCAGCGCATCGATAATGTGTGACTTCAGCGTGGACATGCAGAAAAGGGCAAGCATGCAAATGAGACATCCGTTAAACTGTGCACAAAATGGCAGCGTTAAACTGGGAGAGCAGGCCAATTACATGAGCACAAGAAGTCGGTGCAAGTATGGCATACTCTCCCAGAGAAACAGGCACCATGTAGCTAATTTGCATAGAAGCCCCGAGAGTACTGTTGGGGGCCAGTGCCCCTGACAGAAAATGACTATGGCAGCCCAGTGGCCCCGATCCCCCCACCCCCTCCCAGTATCTTCAGAAATGAGCAGGAGCTCTGCCCATAGGCTCCATCTCTTGCCCCGCCATCTTGAAAAAATGCGGACAAGTTCGGATCCTCCTTGCATTGCGAGCTACCCCCGAAGGTCCCTGTGGGCAGTGCTCGCTCTGAGGTATCTGATTCATCCTCCTGTAGCCCTTTTGCTACTGTTTGGACTTCCATCTCGCATCCATGGCAAATGCCCGATGCTGAGAGAGTTGTTTGCCACACCCTACAAATCAAGCACTGTGGTCTGGCAGGCATAATCCAGCTAAAGGATAAGGAAGGATCTTTTACCCCTTCCACACACCTGTCAGCCATCTGCAGCTACCAGTTCTGCTTCTGTTTAGTTTTGCCCTTTTTCATTTCCTCAAGAAATGAATGCCTAAACTCTCCTGGGAATCTCGAGAGATTTCCAGCCAAAGGCCCCTACTCAGATGCCAAAATAGAAAATCGTTGAGACCAAGACCCCGCGTTAGAGGATCCTTCCCCCCACTCCTTACCACCTGCTTGTGACTGTAAAATGGCGCGGGTTGCCGCGCTGGCTGCACAAAGTGAGGTGAGCCACGCGGTTGCAGGCCTGTGTCCTGAACTCAGCCGAGCAAGGTTTCCAGCAGCCGCTGTCTTTCTTTGAGGCATCTTCGAAAACCCCCACAACACCAGCACCGAGCAAGGTTTCCAGCAGCCACTGTCTTTTCCTGCGGCATCTTTGAAACCCCCACAACACCAGACAGCTCTTTCCCCCACTCCCTGCCTCTCGCTCAGCCCTTCTTATCGGCTTCGGAGCTGAGGCAGGAGATCAATGAGAGAGCCGCTTGATCGGGCATCTGTCTTCTAGCGGCTCCTTACCTGATGATGGGTTCGGGAGCTGCTACCGCTAACTTTCAAGGACCGGAAGCCTCCTCTTCCCCCCGGAGTAGGGTTGCCAACTGGCCGTTTTTTCCACGGCCAGGCCGGCTGCCGGCGCAGAGGCAAAACCATCCCTTTAAAAGCCGGTTTTTTTGCTCTGGCCGCAAGATCGGGAGCGGCCAGAGCAAAAAAAACGGCTTTTCTCCGCTTCAGAGGGAGCCGGGGAAGCCCGCGCGAGACCCCGGCTCCCTCTGAACAGCCACCAGCGTGAAGAGCCTTTACCTTCACGCTGGCGGCTGTTCCTGTGAAGCCGCGAATGCTGGGAAAGGTTAAAGGTTTCCCAGCATTCGCGGCTTCACAGGAACAGCCGCCAGCGTGAAGGAAAAGGATCTTCACGCTGGTGGCTGTACAGAGGGAGCCGGGGCCTCGCGCGGGCTTCCCCGGCTCCCTCTGAAGCCTCAGACAGCTGCGATGCTGGTCGGGGGGGCAAGGACTGCATTGGCTGTGATAGGGGGGGGCAAGGACTACATTGGCTGTGATGGGGGGGACCTGGACTGGAAAAGGGCTAAGGGGGGGGGGAC
This sequence comes from Ichthyophis bannanicus, assembly GCA_033557465.1. Classification (NCBI taxonomy): domain Eukaryota; kingdom Metazoa; phylum Chordata; class Amphibia; order Gymnophiona; family Ichthyophiidae; genus Ichthyophis; species Ichthyophis bannanicus. The sequence goes on along the minus strand of CM066041.1, from coordinate 183,081,126 downwards.
TTGGACAGGATAAGGGCTAAGGGGGGAGACCTGGACTGGAAAAGGGCTAAGGGGGGGGGGGGACTTGGACTGTAAAAGGGCTAAGGGGGGGACTTGGACTGGAAAAGGGCTAAGGGGGGGGGGTGACTTGGACTGGAAAAGGGCTAAGGGGGGACTTGGACTGGAAAAGGGCTAAAGGGGGGGACTTGGACTGGAAAAGGGCTAAGGGGGGGGACTTGGACTGGAAAAGGGCTAAGGGGGGGACGTGGACTGGAAAAGGGCTAAGGGGGTGGGACTTGGACTGGAAAAGGGCTAAAGGGGGGGGGACTTGGACTAGAAAAGGGCAAAGGTGTGGGGACTTGGACAGGAAATAGGCTGGGATGGGGGGGGGACCTGGACTGTAAAAGGGTTATGGGGGGGGGGGGACATGGACTGGAAAAGGGTTGTGATGGGGGTGGAGGGGAACTGGACCAGAAAAGGCCGATGGGGGGGGGGGAAACTTCGAATGGAAATAGGATGTGAGGGTGGGGGGGGGGACCTGGACTGTAAAAGGGTTATGGGGGGGGGGGACATGGACTGGAAATGGGTTGTGATGGGGGTGGAGGGGACCTGGACTGGAAATGGGCTATGGTGGAGGAAGGGGGATCTTGGACTGGAAATAGGCTGTGATTAGGGGGGCTAGGACTGCAAATGGGCTGTGATGGTGCGGGGGGACTCAGACTGCAAATGGGCTGTGATGGTGCGGGGGGACTCGGACTGCAAATGGGCTGTGATGGTGGGGGGGGGGCCTAGGACTGGAAATAGGCTGTGATGGGGGACTTGGACTGGAAATGGGCTGTGATTGGGGGGGGAGCTAGGACTGGAAATGGCCTGTGATGTGAGGGCTAGCACTGGAAATGGGCTGATGAAGAGCTGGAATAGGACTGGAAATGGGCTGATGTGGGGCATGGGAGAATGGGACTAGAAGGGAGTGGATGCTGGGTGGGCCTAGAACTATAAGGGAATTGATTTGGGGGGAGGACTAGAATGGATGGGGAATGAGAATGGAGAGGGGAAAAAATATTTTGTGTGGAAGAAAAGTCTATGATGGGCCGGTATTGGGAGAGTAAGAGGGGCTTGAGAATGGAAGCGTGAAATTTAAACGGATGATAAAGGAATAAGGAAAGAATTGGGGGAAAGAGCAAAAGGGAAACAATCAGTATGTTAAAGCAGAAATAGAGAGAGAATGGAAAACATCTAAAAGAGAAGAAAGGACAAATGGATAGCTCGCAGAAGACACGAAGAAACCAGAAGAAAGTGACTGGAGCAATTGCAACTGAAAAATAAAACGCCCAAACAGAAGGTAGAAAAATACTTTTTATTTTGAATTTATTAACTGGAATATGTCTGGTCTGGGAAGTGTGTATTGCTAACATCTTTGCGTTTTTCTTTAGTGCAAGAGGAAATTACTTTATAGTTTTATTTCTCCAGTGTTGTACATTTCATGTTTGGATTTTGGGGTTCCCAGTTTAATTATTATCTGACCAAGGAAGTTAGCCTACACGTATCCTCGGAAATTTTTGTGGGTGGGGCTGGGGGCGGGGCAGGGGTGGGACTAGGGGCGGAGAATGGGTGGAGCATGGCAAGCCACAGGTGTCGGGTTTTTCTCGGTGAAAAAGTTGGCAACCCTACCCCGGAGGGACAGTCCCTGCCCCATTCCCAAATAGATCTTCCCTCTATACACCCTTAAATAGATCCTTAAATCAGGAGAAAAAGGGTTTAAAGGTATAATTAAGGGTGTATAGAAGGAAGATCTATTTGGATGTGTATGAACGTTCAATGAATTTCCTAGGAGGTGGTTGTTAGCAACGGAGTATCTAAGGTATTGTTCAGCTAATAACATTACCGTAAGTTGAAGCTTCCAGACCCTAAACATTTTCATCTTAAAAGTACATTTGACAAAATTTTAAGTTATAGAGCACCATTCAAATGGAATCAGCTGCCCAACAATATATCCAATTGTGCCTGGGCCCACGCGGTGCATCCTGGGATTCACTAGGTAGAGTCAGACTGCCATGCCATATAAGGCATATTCTACCTTACTGTATATGGCAGCCTGATCTTGCCCAGTGCAGAGGTGTAGTTTTATGTGTTGTGGTTGTGGCAGCTTACAATTGTGCTGTTCTTTTTTTTTAAATTCTTTATTTTCGTTTTATAACAACAAAGGAAAAGGAAGACATACAGCTAAAAGACAGATACAGAAAGTGTAAAACATACACCAAAGTAAACCCCTGCCACCCCCCTCCCCCCTGCTTCTTCTCTAGAAAACTAATCATTCCCGAAGCGGGCGTGTACGTACATTATTGTGTTACAAAACCTAACGGTGATCTGAAACATGATGAGTGCACATTATACAGGCATGTTGGAACAATGAGCAGATTGTACATAATCATTAAGCATCTGCCATTTAGACAAGCGAGAGTGAGTTTGGACATGGGGAATAGCTCTCCGAGGTATCTGCTCATATGTACTATATAAGCAGACGAGGTTCCACCGTTCATTGACAGTAAGTCGAGAGCTATCCTTCCAATTCCTCGTGATTAAGCATATGGCTATACCCAGCATGAAATCAAGGAGAAAGCGACCCTTCTTAGGAAGAGAGGGGACCTCCGCCACAGAGCGGAGTCCCACGATCTTCCAAGAGAGAGGCTCGTGAAGGTATAAGATAGATTGAATACAACCCCAAACCCGCCCCCAATAAACCTGTATTTGAGGACATTATAAATAACATGAGCGAAGGTTCCCACAACAGTATGGCAAGACCAACACTGGTCCCTAGCAGTGATGTTCCATTTGGCTATTTTTCCTGGGGTATAAAAGCATCTGTGTGCAAAAAGGAAGAGAGTTTGGGTTACAGAGGCAGACCGGGAAACCCGCACTACTTTGCTCCAGAAAACGCTCCATTGCACAGGGGTTTAAAATGGTTTGCGGTTCGCGCTCCCAGGCTTGTTGGGCTCTAAAAGTGGCCGTGTCTGTACCCTGACATAATATTTTATAAAAGTTAGAGGCTACCCCATGTGTACGACTAATAGAGTGAACTATCTCTAATAGCCCGTCCTCTGTAGGGGCAGAGGGCGGCATGATTCGAGCACTATGGAGGCAGTGTTGAAGCTGCATCAATTGAAAGTAGTGTTTCGCTGGTAACGCAAATTCCTTTTGTAATCAGAAAAGGTTGTCCAACGAGCTGCAGAGAAAAGCTGTTGGGGTGTCCAAATCTCCCTTGAGTACCAGGGTTTCCATGCTATCGCTCTATTTAGGACTTGAATTCTGGGGTTATTCCATAGCGGGAGGCCGTCCGGAGGTCAGACGTTCGGGCCCAGTGATAGAATGAGAGTGTTAAAGGCCGCAAGAGTATAATTCTGGCTGAGTTAACAGGGCTCTATCAAAGAACCAGGCCCCCGAATTCCCTTGGGGTGCAGTAGTGTGTAATTGAAAGGAAATAGCAGCATGATCTGAAATATGTTGGGAAGGAATCTTGCAGTGTCCACCTGAGAAACTAACAGTTTTGATATTAGAAAGAAGTCTATGCGAGACTGGGATTTGTGAGGGGAAGAGAGGAAGGTGAAGTCAAGCTCATTGGGGTGTAGTAACCTCAATAGATCAACTAAAACAAGATCTTTGATCAGGGAGGTAAGCGTGGTGTGAACTCTTGGGGGGACCACTTGTCCTAGGCGGCTGTTTGTTAATCAGGGGATCAAGGACTAGATTGAAATCTCCCCCAATTATCAATGAAGTATTAGCAGAGGCCTGCGCAACCTGAGCAATGGAAGCAAAAAAAAAAAAAAAAAAGGCAGGGTCATCCACAGTGGGAGCGTAAAGGCATATACATGTAACTTCAAGGCTACCTATCTTGAGGTGAACTCTGGACCATCTACCTTCTGTATCTGAGCTAGTCGCTATAATAGTAGCATGCAAAGATTTCCTAACCAGTACGGCAACCCCACATTTCTTAGAAACGGCTGGGGAATAGGCGGCCACCATGTAAGGTTTAATATTGAGTTCAAGAGTTTCCTTCGAATTTAAATGCGTTTCTTGGAAAAAAAAAAATCAGATCCGCAGCTTCCTGACTTAGGTAGCTTAGGATTTTCTTCCGTTTTATCGGATTATTGATTCCTTTTACGTTCAATGAGAAAATCTTACATGGTGCCATCAATCGGTAATAGACATTTTAGGTAAGGGCGCTTGAAAACATACAACATGATCAGAATCTGTGCAACAATGACATAATCACCAAGTAGGCTGGCTAATACACCCCATATTGAAAAGTATGCACCAAAGTATCTTAGAGAAGAAGCAAAACCCCCAAAGAATGTGGCGACCAGATGTCTGCGGGAGGAGGCCCTAGAGAGGAAAAGAAAGACATGAAAAAAGGAAAAGAAACACCAGAGTCCATAATTAACACTGTCTCTGATACTCATCGAGGCTACTGTGGGTAGATGGAGTCGGGTCACAGATATCATCAAAAGTAAGGCAAACAAACTGCCCTCGCCAGACTCTTTGCTGGGCTGCGACAGATCCAATATGGCAGGTACAGTGGATATGAGAATACTTGCAGGAATATTCTGGAAGTCAGCGCATCAAGTCGGCTTCTTTGGAGTCCAAAAACTCCGCTAGTAGATCAGGGTCCTCAAATGTTCTTGTCTGATTGTGAAGCGTGACTCGGAGCTTGGCCGGGTACATCAGGCCATAGCGTGCTTGTAGTTGTTGAAGCCTCGGCCGGAATTTCAGAAAGCGCTTTCGGCGGTCGACCGTGGGTTTAGCCAAGTCAGGATAGAAGGAGATCTTGTGGCTCTCAAACTCCATATGGCCCTTTGCCCGAGAGGCACTTAGAATTTGTTCCACGTGTTGATATCTCAAAAGTCGAAAAATAATAGGCCGCGGGGTCTTCCTGTTGAGCGTTATGCTTGTGGGTACACGATGAGCGCGATCGATCTCCAAATCTTTGGTAAAGGTGATTTGGAGCAGGGAAGGGAGGATCCTGCATAAAAACTCTTTCATGTCTCCCGATTCCGCTCCCTCCGGTATGCCCACGAGTCGTATGTTGTTGCGGCGCGCTCTATTATTGCCATCTTCCACTTCTTTCTGCAAGGCCCGCACCTGACGTTCAACTTTGTCGAGTTTGGACAACCGGGCCGCATGGGAGTCCAATATGCTCTCCATTTTGTCCTGACGCGAAGAAAGCCCTTCTAGCTTGCTTTGCAGCACACCAAGATCTTCCCGCAGCGCTCGGAGTGCTTCACCGTTTGATTGCACGAGGTTTTTGACCCCTCTAATCTCTGCGAGGATTTCCTGCTGCATTTCGGGGCCCTCGCGCAAGGCCAGCCCCTTCTGCGGGGACGGGGGTTCAGTTTTGGAACGTTTGCCGTGAGAAGCCGCTGGAGATCCAAATTCCAGGCGCGTGGGTTTGGTCCCCGCCATCTCACCAATGTGCCCCGGCAAGATCAGAGTAGAAGTTCCAAGTATGTCCGGTGTTAATTCAGGATTCTGAGTAGGCCTCTCGGGAGCCTCAGCGTTATGCGACCATCCCGCTGGACATCAGGCTCCGCCCCACAATTGTGCTGTTCTAAGTTTGGATCATTTTGTCTAGGTCTTGGTTGTCAGAGGTGAGGTGTGGGAAGACTTCATCAAGGAAGACTTGTTTTTCAAAGAGTTTAAAGCAATGTTTGTTAGTAAGTTGGTGTGGGTCTTTGTAGACATGGGTATCATGCAGGAGGGTAAATGTAATCATAGAATAGTCAGACCATGGTACAGGGGCTATGATTGGACTTAAGTGAGGGTGACATTTTGTGTGAGTGGGTGCAAAAACGAGGTCAAGAGTTGCTTCTTTCTCATGAGTGGGGATTCTTTATGAACTGCTGTATTTGGAGGGCTTCCATGGTATTTAGGAAGGCTGTTGCATTTTTTGTAGACATGGAGGTGAGATTTAAGTCTCCTATGAAGAAGAAGAGTTTATTTGATGTGTGTGCACAGACCTCTTCAAGCAGCTTAGATAGGTCATCTGTTGTTGCATTTGGTGCTCTGTAAGCTGCAAACATATAGTGATGTCTCTGTTTGATACTGTTATATCTGTGGACCTGATTGTGACTGTGGAGAAGTTTAACTTTTTGGAGACTAGAACAAGGACCTCCCTACCCCTTTTTCCTATCCTTGGCCAGTTGAAAAGGTCATATTTGAGAGGGATGAGTTGATTGATTAGAACGTTATCAGATTCTGTAAACCAGGTTTCTGTGATACACATAGGGCATTTTGAGCTATGAATAACAGCTTTCAACCTGCGGGTTCAATGTCCAGCCCACACTCTGCTCCTCAGCCATATTCCGCCACCAGTGCTCTCCGCAAATATACAGTGTTTGTGCTCTATGTGGATGGGAGGGGGCGGAGTGAGGGCAGAGCAGGGGAGTGGCCAGGCACCAGGACATATAAAGGCTATTAAGGAAAGCCTCTGTATGTACCCCAGCACTGACATGGATGGCCAGTCTATTCCATCCCGAGGGTGGAATAAGTGCAGGCTGTAGCTCAGTTGGCAGGCTACAGCCCCTCACACACCATGGCAATGGGCCAGGACTGAGCCTGCCGGCACGGCATGCCCTTGTGGGCCCCCTCTGACTGATGGACAGTGTTCTGAGGGGTTGGAGTTGGGCATGCTATTCCGTGCTGCCAGCTGGATGTGTTGGTGCCATGGCAACAGGACGCCATTGCACCAGCATACCAGCTGGTGCGTTGTGTGCTGGGGACGGGCAGTGTCTCCAGCACTGGTATACGGTTCACACCAGGCTGTCTATCTGCCCAATTCCACAATTGTAGGGGTGTCTAGATCCCACGGTTGCGGAATCAGGTCCAACTTGCCCTTGTCCACGTTTTCGGTGTGCAGAGGGCCCAGACATGGACCTTTTGGAATTGGTCTTCACATGACTATGGAATTGTCATAAATGTAATCTGCTATGGTGTTAACTTTGTTTCTTGCTGATCGGGCATTGATCAGAGAGCACTTGGTGGGGGGAAAGAGGGGTTGTAAAATGTCTGGATTTGTGTGCATCACTGTGGTATGAATTCTTTGTAGCCTGCATGGTGTCCTGTCAAAGGGTTTGTTAATGTCTATCCAAGGTGTAGGCTGTCTTATTTGGTGAAGGATTGGGGTGAATCCTTTGTAGGCATAGATGGTGTTGGGGATAGTTAGGATGGATATGAGGATAAGGACCAGGATAACATGAGTGGAGTTTGTGGGGTGCATTTTGAGGGTTCTGTATTGTGGACTTTCTAGGCTCTCTGTAGGTTCCTCCACCTGTACAGTGGCAGCAGACACTTGCCAGGGGGGTCTTTCAAGGTGGCTGTTCTGATCAGTTGGTGGTGAGGGAAGCTTGAAGATGAGATGATGTCTCCTTTCTTCATGCTAGCATTGGTGAAAGTGCACAGGTTGTTGTGGTCAGGATGCAGGGTGTAGGGTGTGAGTGTTGAGGAAAAGATGTTTAACCTGTCTGGTCGGCATTCAGTACTACTTAGCACATTGAGGAGTGGGTCACTCTTTGGCATGGCCCTTAAGTGTGGGCCCACTAGGCGCGGGTGCACCTAGATGAGCATCTTAATTTATAGTAGAGAGGGGATGCTGGACGATGATGCAGGTGGCGCAGGAAGAGCTTACCTCCATGTTGCCTGTACATAGCTGATTGGTAGTCCAAACTACAAAAATGGTCACCTTACAGAGTGATACTATCAATCAATCAAAAATACTCACTCCATAAAAACAAATGTTTCTTCGCTGAAAAATCCCAAAATGCTTGTTTTTCAAACACAACAAGGTCTCAGCAAACATGAGCAAATGGCAGAAGCAGTCAAGAACTAAATCAATTTGTAGTTATGTATGGTTAGATGTTTGTTTTTGTGTTTTAGTGTCCCCTAAAGAAGCGAGAGTGCTCGCGAAACGTACGAAGGCTCTACATTGTAACGTCGGGGAAAGCGACTGGCTTTTGTCTCCAAGCAATACTGTTAAAGCTAAGTGATTTTTCTTGGATATTGCTGGTTGCTTGCATTATGTTTCAAGGTCGTTGATGTTATTGGGCTTTATGTTTGTGGCGGAGGTCTTGATTTAGTTCTTGACCGCTTCTGCCATTTGCCCTTGTTTGCTGAGACCTTGTTGTGTTTGAAAAACAAGCATTTTGGGATTTTTCAGCGAAGAAACATTTGTTTTTATGGAGTGAGTATTTTTGATTGATTGTACATAACTGATGGCATCGGGCTTCAGCTACCCAAAGACGACAACAATCACAAGCACCTCTGCAGTTTTACCCATGGTTAAAGGTATTTGTGTGTATCAGCAGCATACATACTTATACCATGTACCACAGAGGCAATTTCAAGGTATAAGTATGTATGCTGCTGAGACACACATATACCTTTAACCACGGGTAAAACACTGCAGAAGTGCTTGTGATCGTTGTCCTCCATGTATATCATTCAAGGGATTTGTGCTGAAAAATTAAAGGTAGAGAGTACAAACGCAAATGTACACTACCAGAATAGTTTGCCTTTGATCTATAGTATAAACCCCATGGCTATACATTCCCATAGTGTTTGCATCAGGACTTCCAGTTTTAATTATTCACCCCACTAAGGTGAAGAGATTAATAGCAAAAATAAAAAACCCAACAGTTTCAAAGAAATAAACAAATATGGATGGACTCACTAAAACAAGATTTGTCTGTGGCAGGAGAATGAATTGAGATGTTATGTAGCTGGTGAATAGGAAAGATCAGTTGCTAAGAGCTCTCTTAAATTTATATTTTTAAAAAACCACTACTCGATCTGGCCAACAGAAACATATCAAATCACATAATACTGCAGAGAGATTTCACATGTAAAATGCTATGAGCTGGTAATGATAACTTGAAACTATACCTTAGAGTTCAAAATCTGATGCTTGTGATTGTGTCTGTTGGAGTTCTTGGAAGAAAATGATGAAAACAATGAACTGGATGTATTTCATGCACAGATAAACCGGGAGATGTCAGAAATGGTAAAACAATGAATGGAAGATGCCATGGAAACATGCTGATTGCATACAAACATCAGCCACTCTCATTAAAGGCAGAAAAGCTTTCCGAAAACAAACGCGTTTCCTAGAGATTGGATAAAGCTAGTTCATGTTAATCAGATCCCCCCCTTGGAATTATGATCTGCAAATCACAAAGCTGGACTGCAAAAACTAAAATCTGTCATGGATCATCTGTAGGGGAGAATAGGACTATCCACTGGCAATTCATTTCCACAATGAACTAAAATTCTGCTCAAAACGAGTGAGAACCAGGAGGTAGTCATATGTGTGACTATTAACCATTAACCCATTGTACTATGAACAGAATCATCAACAAAATAATTATTTCTCCCCCTAATATCTACGGAGTGTGTGTATGTGTGTGGGTGTGGGTGTACTATTGAAGACAATGAACAACAGTGCAGATACATGTGATCGTGTGAGTATTGGCCGGTGCTCAGTGACCATATCATCAGAATGGTTGAGCCTAGATGAAGCTTCAGGCCTCTGCTCAGTCGATGACTACAAGATCTCTTTCCTCTTCTCCCTCTAGCACACATTGACACCCAGTCAGGCTGTCACAAAGACCAGTGTTACTAAAGAGGAGTCAACAAACTTCAAGGACTAACATTGAACATGCTAAGATCTGGAGACCTGTGAGTGGGCAGAATATTTAGAACCATAGTTAAGATTATTCATTTTTTTGCAGGCAAATCTGAGATACTTATTGGAAGTAGCAGGTGGGGGCGAGGGTGGGGGGGGGGGGGAGAGGAGGGGGAGGCAAGGAACACCTTAGTTCCAGGTTTGAGCAACAAGGCCTGGAGGAGGGAAGAGGAGTCATTATCTTGACCTCCCTTCCCGATATCCATCCCATGACAGTAACAATATCACTTCCAAACAGACAAATCAAAATAGTGATGCATTTCCCCTGTACTGGGCAAAACATAAAGATAATGGATATGAATTCTAAAAATGGATATATTCATATCACTAAATTGAAAATAAAATGTTTTTTCTACCCCCCCTATCTGCATTGCTGGAATCGGGGACAGGAGGCTGCCAAACAGGTGGGGGTCTGGGACATAGCTCTAAAACTAGGGGCAATTCCTGAAAACTAGGGACATCTGGTAACCCTAACCATAGTGTTTGTTCAGAGTTTGTGTGTTTCTGGCTATAAACATTTTACAATATGCACTGCAGGCCAGACTTTCCGTTTCATTAGGCTTGAACAAAGGCTTCCAGTGAGAGAATAGTGTATCATGAATATACATATTTATTATTCCTGCTAATATTTTACGAGCAGAAGGGTTTTTTTGTTTTTGTTTTATACAAGTTCTTGATATACCGCCCAGGTATTTCTTCAAGCATCATTTTCAGCTTCTAAATGGCTCAAAGGCCATGTGGAGCTTAAAATAGTAAATTGTAGCTCAGTCTACTTTGGAGACACTGACTGCAAATGGAAACACGTATGATCCCTGTGTTTCTACAGTCAGGGAAGTTTCCAGACTGCTGGAATTTATTGATCCAACGCAGTCTAAGTGGGCTATTTCCAGAGTGTAGTATAGTGTCTCAAATAATAGATTCACTCTACAAATATCACTCCCCTTAAATAATAGATTCCGATATATAAGAACTCTACTTCACTCACAAGAGATTGGAAATGGTCTCAGACTTTCTAGCACTAGTATTGCCAACGTCCTATAAACCAGGACTCATAGTGCTTGTTCGCATCAAAGACCAATCCACTCTTACGGAATCAAGTGTAAATAATCTCATCAATTCTAGTCCAATTGAATCCCATATAAGAAGATGCTTATCTGAATTGATATCAAGTTCTCTTCCGAATTTGTATCATGTTCTCTTCCCAACTCCGTTTATCAGCACCTCATCGCGTTTCACTTTCTTAAGTTTCGTCAGGGGATAAGTCTTCATCTGTTTATATATCTTCCAGGGATCATACCTCCCTTACTGCTGCTGCATGCGTCCCATTCACAGTCAACTGACTACCAAAGTTGAAAAAACGCCGCGCCTCAATTTATTGATGGCAGTGAAAAATCAGTCAAGGGAACTGTTTCATGCTAGGGCTGGAACCTGTTTTGCTAAACTTAGAAGCCTCTGGAATTTTTTGCATCTGATTTTTTTGTAGTTGAGTTAACCTTAATTTTCATGTGCAGTCCATGTTCAACTACAATAGATTCTCCTCGCCAGTGGCTGTTTGAAGAAAGCCCCAGCTCTAGATGCACAGCGTGAGGGTACACAGACGTGCAGGTCTTGGTTGATAAATAAATAAATTGCATAGCTTACTTTTAAGCACAGGCCTTTTAGGATTAGTGGTGGAGTCAGATCCTCAGGCACACCAGCCAGCTTCTCTGTCTGTCTCTCCCCATCTTTCTTCCTACTTGTAATGTCTCTTGCTTGTATTTATTATTTCAATTTTTAGTTTGCTGTAAATTACTCTGCAAACCGCTGTGATGCCACTACTGACAGCGGTATATTATGAATTTTAATAAACATAAATGTTCTATCCGTGTTTGAGGTAGCATAGCGAGAATATATAAGGCTCTTTAGAAAAACATTTTCCATGCTCCAAAGTGGTGCATGTAGTTCAAATGTTTTGCAAAACCTGTACAGCAATCCCAGCTGTATTAGAAAACTCACACCAGTTTTTCATTCTCTCATGCTTGGTTGTTATTATAGCTTGCATTCCTGAAAGCTTCTTGGGGGGTTATACCTCCTATTCTATGTCTCCATTTCAGTTCACAAAATTATTTATGCAACGCACAAATTCATGTATGTAATTGTTAAATACACAGGCTAAAGTATTTGGTGCCTTGAAGTTGGCAGTCTGGACACTATCGAGAATAAATGCCTTCCATCCATTAATTACATTTGTACTGAAATATTGGCAGTGTTCTCACATGCAGTACAGAGATGAGCTATTGGCTTCAAATCATTGATTCATGATGAGGCATTGAGAGCGCAAGAAACATCAATGAGATCTTCCAGTTTGTGAAGTTCGTGCCAACCCCTATATGTCTGCTGATGCATGTATGCATATGTATGTGACCGATACGTGTCTGCAAATGTGTGCATGGATATATATATGCAGCACACGTAGTACAGCAAGCAGAGACCTCTTGTTTATTTTGGTTTCAGAAGATGTGAAAAGAAAAGGAGCTTAGTTGTGAAAGTCCAGAATCAGATGCCAGCTGGACCCTCACTGGCACCACCACTCCTAGAAAATTTGTTAACTGGACTGTTTATTTTCCTTCTCACACTTCCTTTAGCTCTTATGTCCCCCCACCCCTACCCCAAGCCTAGGCATCCTGAGAAAATATTATTTGGGAAATGCTGTAGCAAGCTTATTGGATCCCAAAAAGGTTGAGGTGTAAACATCCTTTACTACCAAGTAGTGACAGCTGGCGGCAGTTTCTGAGGTTTCCTCTCGTTTGGCTCATTGCCTGCACATTAGTAGACAGTCAGGGTTCTTAACAGAACACATCAACTCTACCACTACTTCCCACGTATGTAGTGCTACAAGGTACATGAAGACAGATAGACCAGATAAACAAAAAAACTACCCCAAGCTCAGCCAAGAACGGTCTAAATCTCTTACCAGCAAGCACATTTGGCAAACACAGATAACAGTATCAGGGATTGGTAGGCGTCAGACTGTTTCATTGATTTCACGAGTCTGTAAACATTAACAACAGGTCTCTCTTTCTGCCACCTTATTTGATCGCATCGCACAGAAATTGCAAATACTGTGCTGGGATGTCTAACCTTCCCTTTCATTAGGGGTGCATTGGTAAGTGCTGCAAAGTGCACATTTGGATTGTTTGGATTCCCACAAAGCACTGTAAGCGTGGATACCTACAAACTAACAAACATACAGTGGGGCTTGATTTAGAAGTCCTATTTGCAGTTTGCATGTGGGAAATCCCGCATTTATATGTGTAAATATCAATCTTATAAAAGGTTATGTTTACATATGCTGCCCATAATACATAGAATTTGCAAGGAGGCTTGTCAAGGACATAGTAAGGGTGTGGCCTGGGCAGGTCAAAAATCGACATCTTCATTCTCCATTTCATCTAGGGAATATACGTGTATGATCGAAATTGTCCACACTAGGATTTACACTTGGCCCCTGGCACATAGAGGGGCATGTCTACTAAAGCTTTTAATGCATAAGAACATAAGATATGCCATACTGGGTCAGACCAAGGTCCAGTATCCTGTTTCCAACAGTGGCCAATCCAGATCACAATTACCTGTCAGGTTCCCAAAAACATATACAGATTCCATGCTGCTTGTCCCATGGTAAACAGTAGATTTGTCCAGTCCTCTTTAATAATGGTTTGAATTCCAGATTTGATTACGCAATGAGTGGAAAAATATTTTCTCCTACTAGTCTTAAATGGGCTACATTGTAGCTTCATTGTACCTTCATTCGTGTTAATGAATGTTAACGTGCGTTAAGTGTTCTTTGCCCTTTTATCTCTATGGACGCTGTGGCACTTAACGTACATTAATGAAGTTAACACACATTAACCTTTAGCAAACATGCTCCATAGGTTTTCAAAAACAGCTTGTTTCAGCCAGCCTTTTATAGGAGGGATTAATGAAGTTTTTCTCCTTAATGCCATGCTTATTTCCTCCTCAAAATTGAAATGAATGAAAGATATCGGCCGCTGTAGTTAATTGGCGGCCTTTAAATATATAGATGTGCACATTGCCAATTTATACATGTAAATTATATGTGTAAGTTACAAAACACAACCTTCTATGTGTAAGTGCAGCACTTTTCTGTATACACTGCTGTGTTGTCGATTTTTCCCACATGTAGATTTATTAAATGGCTCCACTGGTTCTATGTGTCGGCAAATACATGCACCCTCCTGGACTTCCTTATACATATTTTAGTAAAGGCTAAACATTTGGCAGAGCCTTTTCTAAAATACCATCAGAACTGTATATGTCCTGATCTCGACCTCTCAATTCCAATCTCCACATACTCTCTGAAAATTACCTTCATGCAAGGAAGGAATGGGTGAAATAAACAGAAAAAGGGCCTAAAAGTCAGGTCAAATTTTTGTTTAAATAAACACAAACTGCTTTCTGGCTGTGCACACTCCTAGCATCCACATCCATTGGTTATGAAGTGGAAAACTTTGTCCTCTGAGCAGGATTTCAAGTGTTTATGGAACCAGAGTGGGAAAATGATCTCCAACATTAGAAACATCGAAACATAAAAAATGACGGCAGAAAAAGACCACATGGCCTATCTAGTCAACCCTTCATATCAACCACTAAAGAGTCCCCTTTTTTCCTTTAGAGATCCTCTCTGTTTGTCCCATGCTCTTTTGAATTCAGATACTGTCCTCATCTCTACCACCTCCACTGGGAGACTATTCCACTGCTTGACTTCCCTGACTACCGCTCAATATTCCAAGCCTTAGTCATCCCACACCTCGACTTTGCCAACATTATCCTACTGGGACTCCCACAGTCGACTCTTAACCCGTTACGTCTTGCCATGAACTCAGCTGCAAGGGCACTGTCAGGGCTCTCAAGATCAGACCACATAACGCCACTTCTAAAGAACCTACACTGGCTCCCGCTGCGGGCCAGAATCCACTTCAAGGCTCTTGTCATGACGTTCAAGGCCCGTAAGAACCATCCACCCACACCCATCAGTGATCTTCTCAACAGCACTCCAGACAATAGAACTAGGAGATCTACTTCGTTGAATAAACTCGACGTCCCAAAACTGTTGATAAAATGTAAGAAAACAACAGCAAGTAGAGCCTTCTCCATTTTTGCACCTATGGCATGGAATGCCCTCCCAGCCGAAATCCGGGCCATCTCAAACCTGGCACTATTCCGAAAAGCTCTCAAACATCACCTATTCTTACAATATTACCCTGACACCATTTCCGACACTTACACTGCCCCCACCTTACTTCCCTACCTAGCCAATCCCTCAGATCATCTTCCTGTAGATAATGGCTAACCATTATCTCTCCTTACCGGCCTCCTTGACCCTCCAGCCAAGCCTCTAGGTAAATGTCTTATCTTTATTTATCTGTAAGAGTATTATAATTTGTATATAATGTGTACATAGTTTTTTCCTCGTTTTTCCTCCATGTTTATATTCCCTGTTCAATGTAAAAAACTAGATGTAACTTGTTACATTCTTGTATGTTCTGTTTCGAATGTAAACCGCACTGATTATAATAGCGCGATATATAAGAAAAATAAATAAAATAAATAAATAAAAAATCTATCACTCTTTCCGTAAAGAAATATTTGTTCATATTACTCCTGAGTCTATCTCCTTTCACCCTCATCCTATGTCCCCCCGTATAAGACATTATTAGCTACTCATACATTATGCAGTATATCAGTTATAATGTTGCTAGCCATTTGTACCAATATAACTTTGGATCACTTCATCTATATAAGCAGGAATAATATAAAACGATTCACATTTTTCCTTTTTTTTCTAATCATTAATAGCCCTAGTGCCCCCTGTCAATATCCCAAGACCTCCTCCTTGGTTCTCAAATGACTTTCTAAGAACACTTTTACCTCAATTTCTCTCAGCAGCCTTCCGTCTGATTACCTCATTTGAAGAATGACACCTACCACATAATAACAAGGGAAAGATTATATGGGCAATATCCTACAACTAATTTAAATCAAATAGGGAAAACGGGTGAAAGGAACACTGCAGCCAGCCATATCCAGACGACTGCTCCTTTCAACGGCAGCGTCTTCTGGGAAGGTTGGTTCTTCAATTTTATATTCTTTGACTCAGCTACTAGTTTAGAAAAAATATCTTTTGCTGATGACAAATCATGTTGGACATTGTATTTAGGGCATGTTTTACTGCATGGAAGTCATTAGCTTGGGCCATGCTAATGCTTATCATGCAATAAAAACACCACCATGGTAAAAACCTGTGCTAAGGGCTTAGCATGATTTTGGATGGGATCAAGGTGGGGTGGGGGCAGTGGGTATGGCAGCCAGGGACAGCTGGTGAGGGAATGCTACCGCATGCTAGCTGTCATGATTGTCAATAGCACGGTTGCATCTAATACCACCTCAAGAGGTAGCATTAAATGTAGCTGTGCTACCAGCAATATGGTAACATGGCAGCTGGTAGGCTCTTTACAACCCCCCCTCCAAAGAAAAGCAGAAGCATCATGCAGCAGTCACAACCTGTGCCAGCACATAAGCCTTCTGCTGCCCCCCTAAAGATTATCTGGACATCTGATGCCCCCCTGATTCTGATGCCCATTCATGATAATCCCCGATCAGCCCTTCTTCTCCAGGACAGCAAACCCTACCTAGAACAGGAGGCACCCCACTTGGAACAAGTTTCCCATCTGGAACAAAAACCACCCAACAAGACTCCCACTTTTATCAAGATCCCCACATGGAACAAGATGACCACCTAAGCAAGGCCACGCCAAGAAGATCCCCATTTGGAACAAGAGAACCCCCCCCCCCCCAAAGAAGATCCATGCCCTCCCCCCACACTGATGCACCCCGGGACTCACCTAGGAGATTCCCTGGTGTCAGGTGGTCATCCCCTTCACTCCTGCTCTGGAACTGTCATAGAAGTAGTCTTGCCTTAATGCCACTAGGGATTATTCTTGCAGTATTTTATAATCCATGCACATACTTGCCGACTTTCCATGCTGCATCCCCAGCGACGCATACCAGCACAGTGCACCTGTTCATGTGACTGCGTGTATTAGTAGGCCAGTCTGTGTTTTATAAGAGGTCAGAGTCAGAAATATGTGGCCACACATGTGCAAAAATGAGTTTATAAAATTAGGTCCTTAGAGTACTCAAAGGCAGCAAGTCCACACATTCTTTCACTTTCAATATTAGGAAAATGACCCATATATATGTATATCTTCTAAAATGTGTAGAAACTCTGAGCTAAAATATGGCCATCCTTTTACTTGCAGAGTTCCAAACCCTGCCACGGGAAAGCCTCTAACACTGGGTAAAGGCGCCCATGAATTGGTGCTACCCGTATACTTTTACCTACAGGCAGGACCGACAATTTTAGCTTTTTCTAGTTAGTGCACTGTCTTATGCATAGCAATGATGTTTAAAATTGACCTCTAAGTAATACTGAGCAAAGGTAATTTTCAAATGTCCTACTTACTTCTGTGCATAAATTGCTTTTTACCTGTCTAAATGGTTTTGGACTTGTCCTTTCAAAGTTAAAAAAACAAAAATCATTAGACTAACCCCAGCTCCTAGCTACAGCTTCATGAAGTTGCTTCTATCTGGTGGCTATTTAATTCTTCCTTCCAAGTACAGGGCGATGAAATAAACTTCAGTGTATTTAGGATGTAGTCGTACTTAAAGTCATTTTATAATATGAAATCATGCTTGAGCGTTATGTTGTTAAAACAAAAAATACACTGGATCCAGCTTCTGCATCTGCCATTCTCATCACGACATCTCTGGGTGGCCCTAGAAGATCTTCTGCTTCAGGGAGCATCCCAAAGGGCTGACTGCCTCTTGCGAAGATTAAACTGACTGAAAAGCATTCTTGTCCGTGGGACTGGGAGAGATGACACAATGAACAAAAATCACACTACGTTTTGTCTTGATTTTATGACAGGATGCCTATGTGAAATACCCCAAAAAAGGGGCCTATTTTATAGAAGCAACTTAGGTGCCTTTTATTAAAAAAGGTACCCAGAGCCAGCCCCTCTAGAGCACAAATAGGGATATATATGGCCCATAAAGTGTTTGTTTTCAATGAAGTTCTTGCGATTTTTCTGTGGGGGTTTTTTTCATGTGTATGTGCATACTCATATTATTTGAGTTCGGCTTCTATGTGTGCTAAACTTTTTTTTACTTTTGTAAATCAATTGTATATTATCAGACGGCTGCCTAGGGTGAGAACTTACACAATCTTGACGATGCATATATTCATATGATTCTTGCAAGGTATTGTGGGTATTGTAGTTCATTCACTCCCAAACACAGCTGATGACAATAATTTGAGTTGTGAAACCAAGTGGTAAGATCAATAAAATACTTCTTTTATTGATGGGGTTTAATTCACCCAGCACATGTATGCTTGATAGCACTATAAATGAGGTTACTTGCTTGCAGTGTTTAAAATGGATAACAAAAAGTCACAAAGTAAACCAGAAAACAACCTTCAGCTTGTCAGGCAATTAGCTAATGTTTTCTTAGCAAATAATTACCAAATACAAAGGCACAAAGTAAAGAATAAACTTTGCTGGTTAGGTTAACTTCTGCTTATTTTCCACGCCGATCTCAGCAGTGATTCTCCCTTGCTCACACACACAATCAGGTGCAGCCCTAATTACTATCAATGGACCAGCTGAAAGCCTTTAGCTGGCTGGCTGCTACTGTGTGAGCCCAAATCCTGCTTTAAGAGCTGAGCCTCTCCTGCCATCATAATTCCTCTCTGTAAAGCCTGGCCAATATGTAATCCAATTCTGATGTCCAGCCTTCCAATCTTGATCCCTGGACACTGGATCTCCTCTCACATACCTTCTGGCCTTGGTCTGAAAGTCCCTTCCACGTGCAGTCTTCTCTCTTCCAGGTAGCCACTGGTGATTCCTATCTCTGCCACTCCATTCCTCTGGCTGAATCCAGTCCAATGGACTCTGCTGGCTTTTGGAATACCTCCCAGTATGAGTACTGCCTTGGAATCTCCCAGACCTTCCAATGGCCTTTCTTCTCTTCCTTCCAGAGAGTTTCCTTCTCTCTCTATCTGCGTGGCTTTTGCTGAAGCTGTTCTTCCAACTCTCCCTGAATCTGGGCTGGAGCTTGTAGTAACTGTTATCTGAAGAATAAGCTCTATTCTTATTCTGTCCTAATGTGTGCTGCTCCCTAACACAGCGCAGCTGTGTTGAATCAGGCCCTGCCCTTTGAGATGAGTGCTTAGGGATTACCTCATAGCTCTCTTGATTGCACACACATTCTCTCACTTCAGCCCCTCTCATGGCTGCTGGAAACCTGGTGCATTCTGGGACTGGTAGTCTTTTATGTGAAAACTCTGTTTTCTTGCTTCTACAAGAACTGACAGGTTGCTTGTTCAGAGTCACATCATCTTTTCTATAGCTCCTACCTGAGCTATGATAAGCTTCCTTATCACAATATGCATTAATTTATAGATATAGGCATACTAAAGTAATTTGCATGCATAAAAAAATCTAGGCACCCAAATGAACCGAATAAACAGTGATGGACACACACTGCTATGCACAAATCCTTACACCTGCTCCAGAGAAGATGGATTTGCGCAGATGTGCACATCAATGGCTTTTCAATTCTTGGTGCAAAGAAGGCGGAGAAGTTCTCAACAAGAATTTTAGAAGAAGAGCAGAGAAACAGGACTGGCTCATCAGATTCCTTACCACATTGAGACAGGTATGAAATACATCATGGATCATTCTGGAAGATATCTTAGACACTATGAAATGGGCTGCTCTGTCACTGAGAGCGACCTTAAAGAAATATTGTTATCAACGGAGAAAACATTTCAAAATGGGAAGTAGAGAATCTATTTACTAAACCTTGTTAAGACCTTTACATGTGTTAAATTCCTGTTTTGGCATCCAGTGGCATGCTGAAATAGCATTAGTGTGCATCAGTGGTAATACACGGACTACCATTAATGCAACATAAAAGACTTCAACATAGAAAATATTTTAATGAGCTTCTACATGATTTACAGGAGCTGTGAACCAGATAGTTGCTTTTCAAAACTGATCCCTATATTCTCCATCCCAATTTGTTAGCATATTGTAACATAGTAACATAGTATATGACAGCAGATAAAGACCAGTATGGTCCATCTAGTCTGCCCAGCAAGGCGGTAAGAGTAGGTGCATCTTCTGCTCCGGGCAGGTCACCTCTCCCCCATGCCTTTGTTTAGGGGTGTACCCACTGCTCCATGTAGGTCACCCTTATTTGTTGAGATATAAAAGATATGTTTATTTTGATTTTATCCTGTTGCTATAAAGGGATCCAGTGTGTCTGTCCCATGCCATTTTGAATTCTGTCACTGTATTTGCCCCACCACTTCCATCGGGAGGGCATTCCAAGCATCCACCACCCTTTCAGTGAAAAAAGTATTTCCTAACATTGCCTTTCAGTTTACCCCCTTGCAGCTTCATGTAATGCCCTCTAGTTTTACAGCTTCTCCATCTTTGGAAGAGGTTTGTTTGTTCATTTATACTCTTTAAGTATTTAAAGGTCTGAATCATATCTCCCCTGTCCCTTCTCTCTTCCACGGTTTACATATTTAGGTCTTCAAGTCTCTTCTCATAAGTCTTCTGATGCAGGCTCGAAATCATTTTGGTTGCCTTCCTCTGAACCGTTTCCAGCCTTTTTATATCCTTTGCGAGATACAGTCTCCAGAACCGAACACAATATTCCAAGTGTGACCTCACCAGCGACTTGGACAGTGGCATTAGTACCTCCTCCTTTTTTATGATAATTCCTCTCTGTATGCAACCCAGCATTCTTCTGAATTTTGCCACCACCTTGTCACACTGTTTCGCCACCTTGAGATCGTCAGAAACAATCACTCCGAGGTCCTTCTCCTGGTCCATGCACACCAACCTCTCACCCCCTATCACATACAATTCCCTTGGATTTCTGCTTCCCAAGTGCATGATACTGTACTTCTTCCCATTAAATCTTAACTGCCAAGCATTAGACCATTCTTCCAACTTTTGTAGATCTTTCCTCATATTATCCACTCCCTCAGGGGAGTCCACTCTGTTGCATATTTTCGTGTCATCTGCAAAAAGACAAACTTTTCCATTCAGTCCTTCAGCAATATCACTCACAAATACATTGAACAGTACTGGTCCCAGGACTGAACCCTGAGGTACGTCACTAATCACCTTCCTTTCATCCGAGTGAGTTCCGTTTACCGTCACCTTCTGTCATGTTAGTCAACCAATTTCTGATCCAGTTCACCACCTTGGGATCCATCCCGAAGCTGTTGAGTTTATTGACAAGCCTCCTATGAGGAACAGTATCAAAGGCTTTGCTGAAATCTAGGTAGATCACATCTATCGCATGTCCTTGATCTAGTTCACTGGTCACCCAGTCAAAGAACTCAATCAGATTTATTTGGCAAGATCGTCCTTTGTTAAAACCATGTTGCCTCGGATCATTCACCCTGTTGTTTTTGAGGAAGTCCACTATTCGCTCTTTCAGGAGCGCCTCCATTACTTTTCCTGCCAATGAGGTAAGGCTTACTGGCCTGTACTTTGTCGCTTCTTCCCTACTACCACTTTTGTGAAGAGGTACTACATCAACCCTTCTCCAGTCCTGTGGAACTTCTCCTATCTTCAAGAATCTATTGAAGACTTCCGGTGATGTCATCGGGCTAGATGGCGGCGGTGTGATAGAGCTCCGCCACCAAAGCCTGAAATAACAGGGGGAAAGTATCCCTGTAAGCGAAATTGAGCGAGGTAATGCAAGGGAAGTAGATCTTGCAATTCCCGAGAGTTAAGAGGAGGCTGTGCAGGCAGCAGAAAGCACCGGAGAACAGAGCACACCAGCAGCAGGGAGCTCGAGTCTGCACGCACATGGTCGAGCAGAGCGGAGAGGAAGAGTGCCGAAAAGAGACAAGCACAGCAGGAGGGCCAGAGAGTACAGGAGCTGCAGGGGAAAAGGGAACAGATTAAACTTGAGAGCTAGCACAGCAGGAGAAGGGAGCCAGCAACAAAAGGCAGTCTTCATCTTAGCAGCAGAGTGGGGGGCCTGATAGGGGAACCACAAGGTACGCCAGAGGGGCGATCGGGTGAGCCATACTGAAAGTGTCAAGTGTGACGATGCTGCAGCAAGCAAATTTTATCAAAAAGAAGCAGAGGCAGAGAAAAAGAAGCAATTTTTGTGCAATGAAGTAGAGGAGGAAAGCACAGAACAGGTACGGAGAGAGTGGAACGTCTCTGTGGCTCAGAGTACAACATAGAAAAACACAGTGCAGCAAGGCAAAATGATCCACAAGGAAGCCCTGTATAGCATAGAAACCCAAGATTAATTAAATAAGGTGGGACTCCATACATTGCTCAGAAACAAACTGAGTTATTTATTGAATACAGCAAAAGTAGCTGAACTAAAAGAGGGAGCAGAAAGATAGTCAGAAAGAGACCCAAGCTGCAAGGGGAAAGTCACTGCACAATCCAGAGTCATTTAAAGCTCACTCAGAGAAACAAAGAGAGCAGATGGATAAATCAAAAGGAGGACTGTCAGCAAAGAAAAAATTGGTGGAATTCAGATCATCCTATGTTCCCTCAAGAGGAGGGAAAGAGGGGGAAAAGAGGCTAAAATGGTGGCAAAGCGTGCGATTGAGCAGGAGGAGGAGATGGAGGGGGCTTGGGGCCCAGGAGTAGCAGATATGATTAAGCAGTGGCTAACAGAACTGAAAGAGGAATTTAAAGCTGAAATTAGTGGTGTAAAATATGAAATTAAAGAGACAATGCAATTCTTAAGACAAGATATAGCGGAACTGGGAGCTCAGGTAGAAGAAACAGAAAATCAGTTGGAACAAGTAAGTAATAGCAGACGTCCAGAAAGGATGGGAAGAATTACAACAAGTGCAAGAGGAGCTGAAGGTGAAGGCAGAGGACTTGGAAGACCGGTCTAGATGATGTAATATAAGAGTGCGAGGGCTCCCAGAGAACCCTAAATATAAGAATTGTGACAAAGTTATAATAAAAGTATTTGGATCTCTGTTACAAGCCATAGCTATAGAAGAAGGTGGGGAAGGGTTACCACTTCAAACTGAGCGGGGCCACAGAGGATTGGGGCCGGCAAGAGACATCGACCAAGAGACATTGTGGTATGCTTGAATTCTTTTAAAACTAAAGAACGATTGTTGAAAGCTGCTCGAAAATTAAAGCAATTCAAATGGGAAGAGCATGAGTTGGAATTGTTTCAGGACTTATCCCTGGGTACGTTAGAATGCCGGAGAGAGCTGAAGGAGGTGACAGCATATTTGAGGAGGGAAGACATGCGATATAAGTGGCTGTATTCGTTCGGTCTCCTGATAACGGTGAAGGGGATGTCACGGCGAGTGAAGACAAGCGAGGAAGCATGACAAAGACTTAAGGACTTGGGACTATCCAATCTTCCGGAAGGGGCAGGAGGTACAGGCAGAGCAAAAACCAACACGGCATGTACACTGAGGGCGGACAGCATGAGATGGCACAGAGCATCAGCTGATGGCAGGAGGTTGGCCAGATTGACTAAAGGAAGCCACAGAGAGAAAGCGACGGAGAAGAGCAACGATTGAAGCTGAAAACAACGGAAGATATGTTAGAAAAGAAACTGTGCAGGGACTGTTACTGAAGAATATTGATGATTGCTGTGTAAGGGGTTGTGGCTGAGAAAAATAGGGGGGGGGTGGTTGGAGGGGGGTAAAATAAGGGCTAGGGGGAGGAGTGGGTGAAGTGGTGGAGGAGAGAGGGAAAAATGGGAGGGGGGAGTAAGGATCTGTCTATGAAAATGTTTTGCAACACTATTATCTTGGGAAGGGAAGTTGGGGGTTAGAGTAGAGGGAGGACCCGGGTGAAGGGGGGATAGGCAAGCATGGGGTCGTAGGGGGGAGGAGGGGAAGAGGAGCCACTAGGGGGTGGAGAAGCTGGGAGGGAAAGACCAGGCGGGAAATGAAGGGATAAGGAATGAGGGGGAAGCTGGGATAGAGGTGCTGAGGCAGGCTGTGGTCTGATTGATAAGTCACCATTAATGTAAGGTGCGTCTCCCTCGAGGAGACGGGGGATGGGGAAGGGAGGCAGGGAGGGAGGAGGGAAGGGAGGAAGGGTGGGAGGGGGAAAGAAGGTAGGGCGGGAGGGGGGAGGGTGGGGAGGGAAGGGGAAGGGAGGCAGGGGTAAGGACACAGAGAGCAGGGGTGATACAAAGTATAAAGGTGAGTTAAAAATAGTATCGCTAAATGTAAAAGGTTTTAATTCACCATTTAAACGACAAAAATTGTATAAAGAAATCACACGCCAAAGGGCGGAGCTAGTGCTTATACAGGAAACGCATTTGACCAGAGCGACAGAATATCTAGTTAAACCCAGAGGATATGGAGTATGTATACACGCATCCAACACAGTGGAAAAGAAAAAAGGGGGGGGGGGGCAAATTGATTGATGCTAAATTAAAGATGCAATTGCAAAATGTGGTGAGGGATAAAGAGGGGAGATATGTGTTATTGCGGATAAAAGTGAAAAATGAGTGGTATTGCATAGTAAATGTATATGCACCAACAGGGGTGCAAAGTGAATTCTGAACAAAGCTGAATGAAGAGGTGGGGAATCCAGTGAGAGACGCCTCAGGGAAAAAGGAGGGTAAGAGGGCGGATAGGAAGCGCTACCACAATTTTGTAGCGTACCATTGCTTGATTGATGCCTGGAGATTCCACCACCCGGGGAAGAGATAATTTTCTTATTTTTCACCAGTACATGGATCATATTCTAGAATAGATGATATCTGGGTTTCGAAAGAGATGGGGGGTAGGATTAAGGGGGTGGATATGGATTTGATTACTTGGTCAGCTCATGCGCTAGTGGAAGTCAGACTGACAATAGAGGGAACATAAGAACATAAGATATGCCATACTGGGTCAGACCAAGGTCCATCAAGCCCAGTATCCTGTTTCCAACAGTGGCCAATCTAGCTGTTTCCAACAGTGGCGTACCTAGCAGTTTCCCCAAAAGACACAGGTTCCGCAATGCTTGTACTGGGTCAAGCATTAATATCCTGGGTCCCTTCTTAATAATGGTTTATGGACCTTTCCTCCAGGAACTTGTCCAAACCTTTTTTAAACCCAGCTACACTAACAACCTTTACTACATCCTCCGGTAACAAATTCCAGAGTTTGATTACATGTTGAGTGAAAAAATATTTTCTTTTATTAGTCTTAAATAGTTTACCCTGTAGCTTCATTGCATGTCCCCTAGTCTTTCTATATACTGATAATGTAAACAATTGATCTACGTTAACCCGTTCCACTCTATTCATTAATTTATAGACTTCTATCATATCTCCCCCAAGCCGTCTCTTTTCCAGGTTAAAGAGCCCTAACCTTTTTAGCCTTTCTTCATAGGAGTATCCTTCCATCCCCTTTACCATTTTGGTGGCTCTTCTCTGAACCTTTTCTAATAACGCTATATCCTTTTTAAGATACGGCGACCAGATTTACACACAATATTCAAGGTGCGGTCTCACCATGGAACGATATAGAGACATTATAATATCTTTTGTTTTATTTTCCATTCCTTTCCTTATGATACCTAGCATTCTATTTGCTATCTTGGCTGCTGCTGCACACTGGGCCGAGGGTTTTAACATGTTATCCACAATGATGCCTAAATCTTTTTCCTGGGTGGTGGTTCCTAATGTGGAACCTTGCATCGTGTAACCATAGTTTGGGTTGTTCTTCCCTAGGTGCATAACTTTGCACTTGTCCACATTAAATTTCATCTGCCATTTTGATGCCCAGTCTTCCAGTTTATCAAGATCCTCTTGCAATTTTTCACAATCCTCATGGGTTTTAACAACTTTAAATAGTTTTGTGTCATCTGCAAATTTGATAACCTCACTCGTTATTCCACTTTCCAGGTCATTTATGAATATGTCAAAAAGCAGCGGACCCAGCACAGATCCCTGGGGTACACCACTATTCACCTTTCTCCATTGGGAAAATTGGCCATTTAGCCCAACCCTCTGCTTTCTGTCTTTTAACCAGTTCCTGATCCCCAGTAGTACACTGCCTCCTATCCCATGACTCTTTAGTTTTGCCAAAAGTCTCTGATGAGGGACCTTGTCAAAGGCTTTCTGAAAGTCCAAATATACTATATCAACCGACTCAAAAAAACATAACAGATTAGTAAGACAAGATCTTCCTTGTCTAAAGACATGTTGGCTGTCTCCCATTAGGCCATGACTATCTACATGCTGAGTAATTTTATTCTTTATGATGGTTTCTACCATTTTTCCCTGTACTGACGTGAGGCTCACCGGTCTGTAGTTTCCCGGATCACCCCTGGAACCCTTTTTAAAAATTGGTGTTACATTGCTGATCCTCCATTCTTCAGCTATTAGAGATGATTTTAATGATAGTTCAGAGATTACTAATAGCAGGTCTGCAATCTCATATTTCAGTTCTTTCAACACCCTTGGATGTATACCATCCGGCCCAGGTGATTTGCTACTCTTCAGTTTATCTAATAGTTGTAATACATCTTCCCGATGTATCGATATTTCCTTCAATTCTTCCGCATCTTTAAATACCACTTCAGTCATGGGTAATATCCCTACATCTTCCTCAGTAAAGACCGAAGCAAAGAAGTCATTCAGTCTCTTCGCTATCGCCTTGTCGCCTCTTAGTGCCCCTAGGGAGAGGGGAATGGCTTACAGTTTTGGAGACTTAATGAATCTCTATTAGAAGATGGAAGGGTAAGAGCGGACATCGAGAGATAATCGAGGGAATACTTCCATTGGAATGATAATGGGGAGGTAACTTCGGGAGGGGTGTGGGATGGATGTAAGGCAGTAGTGCGAGGAATTTTAATTAAATGGGGGGCGCGAAAATGGAAGGAAAGGGAGGGAACAGAGAGGGAACTGACAGCAAGATTGCTGGAATTGGAAGAACTAGATGCACAAGGGAAGCAAGGAGAATACAGAGGCCAGGTGCTGGCAGTAAGAGCACAGTTAAATGGCTTACAGGCAGCAAAGGTAAGATATCATATGCAGTTGTTGTGACAGGAATTCTTTGAGGGAGGTAATAAGGGTGGGTGATATATGGCTCAGAAACTGAAGCAGAGGAAATTGCATTCTTATATAATGAAAATTCAGAATCCGGACGGGGAGCGGGTATATAAGGATGGGGATTAGGGAGGTCTTTAGAGGATACTATCAGGGGTTATATAAAGCACGGGACCCTCCACAGAGGGAGAGAGTACAGAGTTATCTTGATTCAATTCAGTTACTGAAATTAGAAGACGGGGAACAGAAAGAATTAAACAAGGCTATAACAGCAGAGGAGGTACAACGGGCTATAAAACAGTTGAAAATAGATAAGGCTCCGGGGTTAGATGGACTCACAGCGAGGTTTTATAGAAGTTTTGGAGAGATATTAACTAAACCCTTGGTGAGATTATTTAATCTCCCACGGGAGGGAGGTAGATTAGCGGATACTATGAGATGGGCGGGAATAACCGTAATACATAAAGAGGGAAAAGATTCACAAGAGTGCTCTTCATATCAACTTATCTCAATGATCAATATAGATGCCAAATTACTAGAGAAAATAGTTGCTATGCATTTAAACAAGAAGATAGGGAAGTTGATACATTTGGATCAAGCGGGTTTTATTCCCAGTAGACAGGTGGCGGATTATATTAGAAAGATCTTAAATATGATTTGGTCCACTGAACAAAGTAGGGAGGAGGCCTTGCTGTTGTCGCTGGATGCGGAGAAGGCCTTTGACCAGGTGTCATGGTCATTTCTTTTCCAGGTAATGGAAAGAATGGGATTGGGGGAAGAATTTTTAAATTGGGTAAAAGCGCTATACCACAATCCGAAGGCATATGTTAGGGTTAATGGGGACTACTCTCAATTTTTTGGGCAAGGGAGAGGAACGAGACAGGGCTGCCCCCTATCACCCCTACCTTTTGCTATATCTTTGGAACCGTTTCCGGAGAGGGTGAGAGAGAAGGCCGATGTTAAGGGAATAAGAGTAGGGCGGAGAGGATATAAAATATCCCTGTTTGCGGATGACATAATATTGAGTGTAGCTAGACCTCGGTTCTCTATACCAATACTAATGTGGGAAATGGAAGAATATGGAAGGCTTTCGGGTTTCACTATTAATTGGACAAAATCGGAAATATTAAACTTATCATTAAATGGAGATGCGCAGGGCATACTGCAGAAGAAATACCCATTCAGATGGGCTAGAGAAAAAATTAGATATTTAGGGATTCAAATTAGTAATAGGATAGATGACCTATACAAGCTAAATTATCCGAAACTATTTGGGCAGGTAGAGAGCTTGTTGGATGGGTGGGGGTGGGGATACCTCTCATGGTTTGGATGCATAGCGACAATAAAGATGATGTCACTACCAAGATTCTTGTTCTTGTGCCAGACGCTACCAATACCGGTACCGCCTAAAAAGTTAAAACAACTACAAAGACTTGTTAATCGATTCATATGGTCGAATAGACAGCCAAGAGTAGCTATGGCAGTAACGCAAAGAGCCAAGGGAGAGGGAGGGTTAGGGGTACCTAATAGTTTAGAAAATATTATGAGGCTGCTCAACTGAAAATGATATACGAGTTGCAGAGCGGGAGACAGAAACAGTGGGTTCAAAAGGAAGAAGACTCGGTAAGTGGGAGGAGATTGGACAGAATAGTTTGGAGGGGTGGTAATAGCGCTGAAAATAAACACCAACACCCCATAATAACCCACAGTTTGAGGGTGTGGAGACAGAATAGAAAACAATTAGTACAAGATCAAGAACACATACAGGGAATGACACTGGAGGCATGTTTTGATAGGAGCCAGGGACCAGGGGTAACTGTTTTGCGCAGATGGGCAAAGGCGGGGCTTTCATAGATTTCTCAAATAGTGAGCAAGGAGGGCATGCTGGAGTTTGAGGGCATCAGGGACCTGTACCGGCTGGGAGATAGTGATTATTATGCATATTTACAATTGAGCCAATTTTTGAGGCAACGGAAGGTGTGGAAGGATTTATGGGAACATAGAGGGTGGTTTGAGGCGTTTTGCTCAGGCCATATTGGCCAAAAAGGAGCTTTGTCCAGAATTTACAAAGGATTGATGGAGGGAGGGGGAAGTAAACTGGGGTTTATGATAAAATGGGAGGAGGATCTGGGGGTATGCTGGAATGAAGAGGTATGGGATAAGATACTATAGACAGTGGCCAGTATATCCATAGCCACACAAGTGAAAGAAAATGCTTATAAAGTGCTATATCGTTGGTACTGGACACCAGTACGTAAAAAAAGAGCTGGAGTGGGACACAATGATCAATGTTGGAAGGGGTGCCAAGAGCAAGGAGATTGGTTACATATGTGGTGGAAATGTGAGAAGTTTCAAGCATATTGGGCAACGATTATAGAAATGATTTTGAAATGACTGGATTTAGATTGCAAAGGAAGACAGAGGCCTGCTTACTGCATCAATTAGAGGAGGATATCCCAAAGAGGGAAGGTGGGGTCTTGCATCACTGTATAGTCGCAGCAAGATGCGAGATAGCTCAGCATTGGGTGGGTTCGTACCTACCCAAGCTGGCTGGCTTTGTCAGAAGAGTGGCTGAGGCCAGCTTGATGCATAGATTGACGGAGATGAGAAGGGGAGAAGGGGGGAAGAGAGTGGATAAATGGAAGAGAGTGTGGAAATGGTTGGAATCGTGGAAGGCTGGAGAGAGGGGGAGAAAGAAGGATGGCGGAATGGATGAAACTTGGTTCAGATCCTTGGAGATATAGATTGGTGGGATGAGTTAATGGTGAAAGGGTGAAAAGAGAGGCAATGAGTACGAGTGGCCAGATGAGAGGAGGAGGAAGGTATGAATGTAGAGCTCAGGTGGGGGGGGGGGGGAGGGAGGGAGGCAGGAGTGGGGAAGGTATAAGGAGGGATACAAAGAAAGGGGGAAATAACAAGCTAGGGCATAAACTGGATACATGATGCAATGACTATGTAAATTGTATAATGTTGAGAATGAACTGGTTTGTAATGTGCATGGAAATGGTTAATAAAAATTAAAATGGAAAAAAAAGAATCTATTGAAAACATCCTTTAACGGTCCTGCAAGAACCTCTCTCAGCTCTTTCAGTATCCTGGGATGTATCCCATCCAGTCCCATGGCCTTGTCCACTTTCAGTTTTACAAGCTGTTCTAACACATCATCTTCTGTGAACGGTGTGGTATCTACTCCATTCCCATTTGTATATTTGTCAATCACAAATGGTCCTTCTCCAGGATTTTCTTTAGTAAAAACAGAAATGAAGTATTTGCTTAGCATTTTCGCTTTTTCAATGTCACTTTCCACAAATCTGTTCCCAGCACTTTTGAGTCCTGCAATTCCACCTCTGATTTTCCTCCTCTCCCGAATATACCTGAAAAACATTTGTCACCACACTTCACATCTTTAGCCATCTTTTCTTCTACCATTGATTTTGCTATCCTTATTTCTCTTTTTGTCTCTTTTAGTTTGATCCTGTATTCTTTTCTGTGTTCCTCTGTTTGTGAACTTCTGAATTTTGTGACAGTTGTGGTTTTTTGCCTTTATTTGCGCAGCCACTTTGGAGAACCAAATAGGTTTCCTTTTCCTGTTGTTTTTATTTACTTTCCTTACATATGTATCTGTTGCCCCTTTTATTGTCTCCTTTAGTTTAGCCCATTGCAATTCCACTTCTCTTATCCGCTTCCACCCTGCCAACTCCTCCTTCAGGTACTTGGCCATTTTACTGAAGTCAATGTTTTTGAAGTCTAGGACTTTGAGATTGCTGTGATTGGATTCTACCTTGGCTTTTATCTCAAACCACACCGTGTGATGATTGCTGCTGCTTCTCACATGGGCACCCACCCAGATATTTGACACGCTATTTCCATTGGTGAGCACTAAATCTAGCACCGAGCTCTCCCTGGTCAGTTCCATCACCGTTTGTCTAAGTAATGCATCTTGGAAGGCATCCATAATTTTTTTACTTCTTTCCTGATTTGCTGAAGGAATACTCCAATCCACATCAGGTAGATTAAAGTCATCCAATATGATCACTTCCCCCTTCATGGGTATCTTTGCAATATCAATAATCAATTCCCCATTTCTTCAGTTTGAGTTGGAGGCCTATAGACTACACCAGTATGAATGATAGTGCCATCTCCTCTTTCCAACACAATCCACAGTGCTTCTTCTTTTCCCCATGTCCCCTGCATTTCAGCAGCTTTAATATTGCTTTTGACATATAGGGCTACTCCTCCTCCTTTTCTACCTTCTCTATCTCTTTTAAATAGATCATAGCCAGCTATGGCTATATCCCATTCATGCGACTCATTAAACCATGTTTTTGTAATGGCCACAATGTCTAAGGGGTATCTTTACTAAACTGCGGTAATGTTACATACCACACGTTAGGTAACGCTACCGCGCGTTACCTAACGTTAACGACCGTTAACATTACATAATGCGCGGTATGTAACGTTAACGATCAGAAACATCCGCGGCCGCGGTAAAGCCCGCGGAGGGTGGAGAGAGGGCGGAGAGAAGGGATCAATGGGCGGGGAGTGGGCGGGGAGAGGCTCCTGCTACACCAACGCGGGGATCTGAAAGGCTGAAAACTAACGTGAGTGAAAACCTGTCATTAGAGGTACATTTGCAGGAGAGAGAAACCATTTAGTTCAGCAATGTGCAGCAAAGGCAGAGAGACCATTGAAGGTGATAGTAGTGCTACATGTGCAGCAATAGCATAGTGCCCAGGTATGAAAGGCCACTATGGTGAGGGTGCAACTGGGGCATAGGGGGCCACAGGCGGGACGTGCGGTGGGATCAGCTGGGGCACAGGGCGGACTAGGCTGTGGCCTAGGTGGCACATATGAACGCAGAAAATGGAAATCAGCAAGACAGCAACTGACCAAGGTCAAACATGCCCATGTGTCTGTGTCCCACAGTGCCCCATCCAGGGGACATTACCCAGCAGGTACCCCACAGAGCACATAACATTGACAGGCAGTGCCGGGGGGAGGCACGGACGTCGATGTAGGCATCCCTACCCCGGAACCCACACCATAGGCAGCCACCTACCGGCACCCTGGATGGCCTGGGACGTGCACCACCGGCACCAACAGCATATGGGCATGGCAGCAGGCCAGGGTGGGGGTGTCTGTGCTGGAGGAAGCAGTGCCACCCACCTGCAGCGGACCCAGGCCATGCCCTGTACCAGTACGTGGTGCACAGTGCAACAGAAAAGGCCTGGCTGAGGAGACATGAAGGTAGGCCCAGAGACTGCTGTGTCTCTGCGACAACACAGTGGTGCAGGACACACAGCCAGAGTAACCCACAGCAGAAAGTCACAGGTTCATGTCTGAGCTGCAGATCCTACAGAGCACATCCCACTATTTTACCCGACTATGTACATACAACAGAAAAACAGCAAAGGTCTGACTGAGGAAAAGTAAAGGTAGACTATGGACCTCTGTGTCTCTGTGGCAACACTGTGGTGCAGGACACACAGCCAATGTAACCGGGAGCATAAGGTCACAGGCTCAGTTCCCAGCTGTGGACCTGACAGAGCACAGCCCACTATTTTACCAGACTATGTACACACAACAGAAAAACAGCAAAGGTCTGGGTGAGGAAAAGTAAAGGTAGCCTATGGACCACTTGCCCCCCTGTGGCAACACTGTGGTGCAGTACACACAGCCAGTGTAACCCAGAGCAGAAGGTTAAAGGGTCTGGTCCCAGCTGCAGATCCCACAGAGCACATCACAACATTTTATCCAACCATGGACATACAACAGAAAAACAGCAAAGGTCTGGCTGAGGAGAAGTAAAGGTAGCCCCATGGACTGTTGTGCCTCAGTGGCAGCACTGTGGTGTAGTACACATAGTGAGTGTGTCCCAGAGCAGAGGGGAACAGAGTCAGGTCACAGCTGCAGACCCTGCAGAGCACATCACCACATTTTACCCTACGAGGTAGATACAACATCAAACAGTGCAATCCCCACAGCAGTAGACAACATTGGTACAAAACCCACTCACACAGGCACCACCATCCAAATCCGCAGGTAGAGTAAGGCTGTTGGGTCCAGGCTAGAGCTGCAGGTACCATCACCGCACTACCACCACCCCCTGCACAGTTCAAAAATGTCAGTAGTATGGTGGGCAGGCCTGCCAAACACCCTTAAAACTGCACAGTGCTGCATTAGGTGTGGCATTCACCACCATCTGTGTATCATTGCACCAACTGTGATGACTGTCTCCACTGGTGTGGGTTGGTGCTCAGACACGCCGTACACTACATGCAGCATGCTCTCCGTGTCCCACTGTGTGTGTCTCTGTGTCTTTGGGACATGTGTATGTGACAGTGCACTCTGCTGTCCTGTAGCATGATCTGGTTCTGGAATGTGTCCTGTCATGTGTGCGGCGGTGGTCACTGTTCTATCTGAACCCTCTGCTGTTGGCCTTGCATACATTGTGCGCATGTGTTTAAGCATGTGTTCCATGAATCCGCCTGACCTGTCTCTTGTTTGCTCACAGACCACTGCTCATCAACGTTTCCGGGCCCCGCATCTCTCCATAAGAACATAAGAACATAAGATATGCCATACTGAGTCAGACCAAGGTCCATCAAGCCCAGTATCCTGTTTCCAACAGTGGCCAATCTAGGTCATACGTACCTAGCAATATCCCCAAAGGACACAGGTTCCACAATGCTTGTACTGGGTCAAGCATTGATATCCTGCTGCTGCCGCCAACACTCCAACTCCCCCCACTGTGCTCCTGCCCAATCCGGGCAGTGGGAGAGCAGGGGAGAAGCGGCCCGCCAGCATAAAAGCGGCGTCCCTCGCCTCCGGAGGGAGCCGCTGCTGCCGCCAACACTCCAA
The DNA here is from genome assembly GCA_033557465.1 of Ichthyophis bannanicus. NCBI lineage: Eukaryota > Metazoa > Chordata > Amphibia > Gymnophiona > Ichthyophiidae > Ichthyophis > Ichthyophis bannanicus. Next base: position 183,047,414 of record CM066041.1, on the reverse strand, counting down.
CTCCCCCCACTGTGCTCCTGCCCAATCCGGGCAGTGGGAGAGCAGGGGAGAAGCGGCCCGCCAGCATAAAAGCGGCGTCCCTCGCCTCCGGAGGGAGCCGCTGCTGCCGCCAACACTCCAACTCCCCCCACTGTGCTCCTGCCCAATCCGGGCAGTGGGAGAGCAGGGGAGAAGCGGCCCGCCAGCATAAAAGCGGCGTCCCTCGCCTCCGGAGGGAGCCGCTGCTGCCGCCAACACTCCAACTCCCCCCACTGTGCTCCTGCCCAATCCGGGCAGTGGGAGAGCAGGGGAGAAGCGGCCCGCCAACATAAAAGCGGCGTCCCTCGCCTCCGGAGGGAGCCGCTGCTGCCGCCAACACTCCAACTCCCCCCACTGTGCTCCTGCCCAATCCGGGCAGTGGGAGAGCAGGGGAGAAGCGGCCCGCCAACATAAAAGCGGCGTCCCTCGCCTCCGGAGGGAGCCGCTGCTGCCGCCAACACTCCAACTTCCCCCACTGTGCTCCTGCCCAATCCGGGCAGTGGGAGAGCAGGGGAGAAGCGGCCCGCCAACATAAAAGCGGCGTCCCTCGCCTCCGGAGGGAGCCGCTGCTGCCGCCAACACTCCAACTCCCCCCACTGTGCTCCTGCCCAATCCGGGCAGTGGGAGAGCAGGGGAGAAGCGGCCCGCCAACATAAAAGCGGCGTCCCTCGCCTCCGGAGGGAGCCGCTGGTGCCGCCAACACTCCAACTCCCCCCACTGTGCTCCTGCCCAATCCGGGCAGTGGGAGAGCAGGGGAGAAGCGGCCCGCCAACATAAAAGCGGCGTCCCTCGCCTCCGGAGGGAGCCGCTGCTGCCGCCAACACTCCAACTCCCCCCACTGTGCTCCTGCCCAATCCGGGCAGTGGGAGAGCAGGGGAAAAGCGGCCCGCCAGCATAAAAGCGGCGTCCCTCGCCTCCGGAGGGAGCCGCTGCTGCCGCCAACACTCCAACTCCCCCCACTGTGCTCCTGCCCAATCCGGGCAGTGGGAGAGCAGGGGAGAAGCGGCCCGCCAGCATAAAAGCGGCGTCCCTCGCCTCCGGAGGGAGCTGCTGCTGCCGCCAACACTCCAACTCCCCCCACTGTGCTCCTGCCCAATCCGGGCAGTGGGAGAGCAGGGGAGAAGCGGCCCGCCAACATAAAAGCGGCGTCCCTCGCCTCCGGAGGGAGCCGCTGCTGCCGCCAACACTCCAACTCCCCCCACTGTGCTCCTGCCCAATCCGGGCAGTGGGAGAGCAGGGGAGAAGCGGCCCGCCAACATAAAAGCGGCGTCCCTCGCCTCCGGAGGGAGCCGCTGCTGCCGCCAACCCTCAAACTACCCCACTGTGCTCCTGCCCAATCCGGGCAGTGGGAGAGCAGGGGAGAAGCGGCCCGCCAACATAAAAGCGGCGTCCCTCGCCTCCGGAGGGAGCCGCTGGTGCCGCCAACACTCCAACTCCCCCCACTGTGCTCCTGCCCAATCCGGGCAGTGGGAGAGCAGGGGAGAAGCGGCCCGCCAACATAAAAGCGGCGTCCCTCGCCTCCGGAGGGAGCCGCTGCTGCCGCCAACACTCCAACTCCCCCCACTGTGCTCCTGCCCAATCCGGGCAGTGGGAGAGCAGGGGAGAAGAAGCGGCCCGCCAACATAAAAGCGGCGTCCTTCGTGGGCGCGCCCGCCGCGCCTGGCGGGCCCGCGCCTGAGGGCCTCGCCAGAGGGCCCTTTGGCGTGGCCCTTAGGCGCGGCACAGAGGCGCACAAAAGCAACCAACCAACTTTCCTTCCTCCCCGAAAAGACACGCTATGTCCAACAGACCCCTCCGCCACCGAATGAAGATCAACGACCACAACGACTCTGCACACCACTCCGGAACCCCAGGCGAGGCACGTAGCCAAGCAGCAGGAAACAACAGCGCCGACCGCATCACAGGAGAACCCAGCAAGGAAGCAGACCGAGGCGAAGGACGTCAGAACCGCAAGTAGAACTCTCACAGTACATCACACATTCCCCACCACCAAGCCCGCACCTCCACTACACACACCCCAACAGATCCGGCCCTCCTCCACGGGACAGGCTCCCGCACCAAGACACCCTACGCTGAGCCGGTTCGCCCCCCACGGGACAGGCTCCCTCCACGGGACAGGCTCCCGCACCAAGACACCCTACGCTGAGCCGGTTCGCCCTCCACGGGACAGGCTCCCTCCACGGGACAGGCTCGCCCTCCACGGGACAGGCTCCCTCCACGGGACAGGCTCCCGCACCAAGACGCCCTACGCAGAGCCGGCTCGACCTCCACGGGACAGGCTCCCGCAACAAGACGCCCTACGCAGAGCCGGCTCGCCCTCCACGGGACAGGCTCCCTCCACGGGACAGGCTCCCGCACCAAGACGCCCTACGCAGATCCGGCTCGCCCTCCACGGGACAGGCTCCCTCCACGGGACAGGCTCCCGCACCAAGACGCCCTACGCCCTACGCAGATCCGGCTCGCCCTCCACGGGACAGGCTCCCTCCACGGGACAGGCTCCTGCACCAAGACGCCCTACGCAGATCCGGCTCGCCCTCCACGGGACAGGCTCCCTCCACGGGACAGGCTCCCGCACCAAGACGCCCTACGCAGATCCGGCTCGCCCTCCACGGGACAGGCTCCCTCCACGGGACAGGCTCCCGCACCAAGACGCCCTACGCAGATCCGGCTCCCCCTCCACGAGAAAGGCCATCGCACAATATACAGCTCTCTCCAAACAGCCAACAAGAAGAAGACTTAAGACAACAGGCATCTCCTTAAAAGAACATCACAAAAAACCAACATGCACGCCACATACTTCCTCCCGCTCTGCTTACTCATTACACAACTCCTCCCACCAACCACACACCTCCACCACCCACAAGCAAACACAACATGGCACCCTCCAACTGTATTGCCATATCTGGAACCACAGCACACATACAAAGAGACACTCGGAACCTCCCAGGCAAAGCGACCAAACAGACACAAATCAAACTCCCACACCCGCACAAAGGAAGCACATGTAACAGCAAACTCATCAACAAAGACAACAACGATAGAGCTCATAAATGCCAGATCCGTCTGCAACAAGATACACACGCTTGTAGACCACATTGAAGAGCGAAAGCCCGACATAATATGCATCACAGAGACATGGCTCAACCCGACTGACAATGTTCTACTCAACCAACTTGTACCAAACAACTATTCAGCGTACAACTGCCCACGCACTCACAGGCGTGGAGGAGGAGTCCTGATCATGGCAAAAACAAAAATGAAGTTCAAGACACAGAGCCTCACCGATACACAGCAATGTAACACAATTAGCATCAAGAACAAGAACATTGCAATCTGCCTAACATACAGAGCACCCAGAGCTCCACCCGACGAACTGGCCTTCACACTCGAAGAAGCCTGTGCCATAACAACAAACAACAAACCAGCGCTGCTGATTGGAGACTTCAACCTAAAGTCCACCAATGTCAAAGACGCAGAGGCCTTCCTGCAAGCAATGTCCTCACTGCAATTCACGCAAATAATCAATGCTCCAACACACAGACATGGATCATCTCCAGACCTCATATTCGCATCCAATTACCTAACATCAAGAGACCTGATCTCTCCACCAACCATTACCCCAGTGCCATGGTCTGACCACTACTTAATCGAGATAAGGCTGCGGTCACAAGAGGACCAGACAAACGAAAGAGCAAACACCTCACACACACAAAGACGATTCAAGTGTTTCGACAAGGACGAATTCATACAGGACACAATGCAACACCTGAACATTACTACGGACGACCTGGAGGAACAACAAGTTTCCAGCTGGAACAGCATTTTAGCCAACGCCGCAAAACCACCAGATGACGGGACCGAGAAACAACACCACAACAAGAGACAAAACAAACCATGGTACTCAGCAAAAATAAGACAGGAAAAGAGGGAACTCAGGAAGATTGAACGGAGATGGAGAAAAAACAAAACAACTGCCGACCAGCATCTCTATCTAACAAAGCAAAAGCAATACAATGAACACATCAACCAATCAAAGAGGGAATTCCACACAAACATGATAAACACCTCCATCAACAAACCCAGAGAGCTTTTCGAAATAGTAAAAATCCTCACAAAAGAGCAAACAACAGAAAAGGAAGCACAAATTGATCCACAGAAATTCGCCGACCACATCAAGGACAAATTTCACTCAACGGAACAAACATCGCCTAGTAGAACCTCAAGGACAGATGTACACTCCAAAACCTGGGGCACATTCTCCTCACCCTCAACAGAACAGATATCCCACATCATCTCTACAATCAACACAAGCACCGCTCCTACAGACCCATGCCCAGTGTCGTGGGTCAAAGCCACCAAATCAAGCCTCATCACCACCATACATAAAATGGTACACAACTCACTCACTCAAGGTCTCATGCCAAAGCAACTAAAACTTGCCTCAGTGAGACCAATCACAAAGAAAACAACTCTCGACAGAAAAGATCCAGCAGCATACCGACCAATATCCAGCATACCCTTCCTCGCAAAAGTCATCGAAAAAAAACAGTTCAACTACAACTTCAGGATCACATCGACAAACACGAAACACTTGACGACAACCAACACGGATTTCGTCCTAACCACGGTGTCGAAACGCTACTGATCTACCTCTTCGACAGCATCCTAAGAATAATTGACAACACCAGGAATGGAATAATAATGATATTCATCGACATCTCCTCAGCCTTCGACACAGTGGACCACAACACGCTCCTAGAAAGACTACAGAACACTGGTATACACGGTATCACACTGAAATGGTTCCACTCGTACCTAACCGAAAGACAGCTACAGGTCAAGGTGGGACACATCACCTCCCGACCCATCAAAGTCCGTCAAGGTGTACCTCAAGGTTCTGCGCTCTCAGCACTCCTATTTAACATCTACATCCAACCAATCTGCAACATCATGAAAGAGAACAACATTCAATACACGATCTATGCGGACGACATCATGATATACACCCCGATATCAATCGACAACCCGGACTTCTCTAAGATAACAGACTGCCTTACACAAATGACCAGTTGGTGTCAAAACAACAACCTCGCCATAAACTACAACAAGACTGAAGCTTTAATCATCACTCGGAACCAAAGCTTCATACAACCACCAAATATAAAGATACAAAACATTACTATACCAATAAGGTCAGAAGTAAGATACCTCGGGGTTACGCTGGACAATAAACTCAATCTCAAGCCACACATAGACAAAACAATACAAAAAGCCTACTACAAGATGCGAATCATCAGGAGACTGAAACCACTCCTCGCCCCAGAACACTTCCGTACCGTCTGTCAAGCACTGATAACCCCTCTACTGGACTTCTGCAATCCGATATACCTTGGACTACCGAAACAAGCCATCAAACCACTCCAACTGGCACAAAACACCGCAGCACGAATCATATCCGGAACTGCAAGACAGGAGCACATCACACCCACCTTAAAGGACTTACACTGGCTACCAATCGATGCACGCATCAGATACAAAACTATTATAAACCTATTTAAGATAAAACAGCAAACATCAGCCAACAGCCTGCACACCCTCATACAACCAGACACCAGCACACGTCCTAGAAGAAAACAAACACACAACCGAGTCAGCACCCCAAGTGAATACAAACACACACGCAAGGACACAACAGACAGAGCACTCTCCATGGCTGCTCCAACAATATGGAACAAACTACCGGACGATTTGAGGGCAACTACAGAGCTCAAGGACTTCAGAAAACAGCTGAAAACCATACTGTTCATAGAACACTTTGGACACATCACATAAACTAAGGAACTGTATAGCAGCACACGTTACCGCCTAACACTAGATGTATATAAAATGATTTTAGCACCACTGTAAATAGCCCACATTGTACATAGCTCACACCAATCTAGCAAACAAGACAACACACACCCAACGAAATTTCCACCCTCACTGCATGTATCAACACTCACACTACCAGATTGTTTGCTGTGATACCACCTTGATTATTATGATAAGGCGGTTTAGAAATACTGTTAAATAAAATAAATAAATAAAAAATCCTGGGTCCCTTCTTAATAATGGTTTATGGACCTTTCCTCCAGGAACTTGTCCAAACCTTTTTTAAACCCAGCTACACTAACAGCCTTTACTACATCCTCCGGTAACAAATTCCAGAGTTTGATTACACGTTGAGTGAAAAAATATTTTCTTTTATTAGTCTTAAATAGTTTACCCTGTAGCTTCATTGCATGTCCCCTAGTCTTTCTATATTCTGATAAGGTAAATAATCGATCTACGTTTACCCGTTCCACTCCGTTCATTAATTTATAGACTTCTATCATATCTCCCCTCAGCCGTCTCTTTTCCAGGTTAAAGAGCCCTAACCTTTTTAGCCTTTCTTCATAGGAGTATCCTTCCATCCCCTTTACGATTTTGGTGGCTCTTCTCTGAACCTTTTCTAATAACGCTATATCCTTTTTAAGATATCGCGACCAGAATTGCACACAATATTCAAGGTGCGGTCTCACCATGGAACAGTATAGAGGCATTATAATATCTTTTGTTTTATTTTCCATTCCTTTCCTTATGATACATAGCATTCTATTTGCTCTCTTGGCTGCCGCTGCACATTGGGCCGAGGGTTTTAACATGTTATCCACAATGATGCCTAAATCTTTTTCCTGGGTGGTGGTTCCTAATGTGGAACCTTGCATCGTGTAACCATAGTTTGGGTTGTTCTTCCCTAGGTGCATAACTTTGCACTTGTTCACATTAAATTTCATCTGCCATTTTGATGCCCAGTCTTTCAATTTATCAAGATCCTCTTGCAATTTTCCACAATCCTCTTGGGTTTTAACAACTTTAAATAGTTTTGTGTCATCTGCAAATTTGATAACCTCACTCATTATTCCACTTTCCAGGTCATTTATGAATATGTCAAAAAGCAGCGGACCCAGCACAGATCCCTGGGGTACACCACTATTCACCTTTCTCCATTGGGAAAATTGGCCATTTAGCCCAACCCTCTGCTTTCTATCTTTTAACCAGTTCCTGATCCACAGTAGTACACTGCCTCCTATCCCATGACTCTTTAGTTTTGCCAAATGTCTCTGATGAGGGACCTTGTCAAAGGCTTTCTGAAAGTCCAGATACACTATATCAACTGACTCACCTTTGTCCACCTGTTTATTCACACTTTCAAAAAAACATAACAGATTAGTAAGACAAGATCTTCCTTGTCTAAAGCCATGTTGGCTGTCTCCCATTAGTTCATGACTATCTACATGCTGAGTAATTTTATTCTTTATGATGGTTTCTACCATGTTTCCTGGTACTGACGTGAGGCTCACCGGTCTGTAGTTTTCCGGATCACCCCTGGAACCCTTTTTAAAAATTGGTGTTACATTGGCGATCCTCCAATCTTCAGGTATTAGAGATGATTTTAATGATAGTTCACAGATTACTAATAGTGTGGTAGGCTATGGCCTATATAATAGCCTGTACATGTATGAGAGGCCTGTAAGCTAGGCCTGAGTCCCCACCCCCACTTAAAAATAGTAGTGCTGAGAAAGATCAAAGTCAGTGAAGGTCTGAGGATCTGCCTTAAACCGCTCTAAACTGCGTTTGATAAGTTTATGTGAATCCTTTACTCAATTCTTTTATGCTGATGATAGATATGTTCCAGTGTTTTGATTTCTCACATTCTCTGAGCCTAGAAATGACCTTGTAGTAGGAATGTATTTATGTCTAGAAACTGAGCCTTTGTTAGAATAGCCTGAGAAGGGGGAACAGGGTATTAGGCCCAGAGAGGGTCCCCGATTGGATAGATGCAGGGGGCGCTGGGACCAATAGAAAGTTTGCCTGTATCAAACTGTGAAACTTGTATATAAGGAAGTTGTTCCTGTTCTCCATTGCTCAGTCCTTTTGAAGCTTGACTCTCTGAGCCTTGTGCACAATAAATTGGCTTGGATCTTTGAACTGACTCCTGGTATTATTTATTGCATGCTTATCAGCTGCTACATATTCTTGGTGCATTTGCCGGAATGTGCGAGTGGTGGATGGTATTCAAATGAATATACCACGACTTCTCGCCTCAAAAGGTTTGGTCCGGCTGGAGCCGCACCTGACTGATCGCAAGGGAGCCTCTGGCGCCACCGATCCTCTTGTATCGGGGAGGGCTCCTCCTTGCCTCCGCAGGTTGTGGTTCTGGCTGGCCAATACCTCCGAACCCGAGGGGAGTCCAGGATCCAACCCATGTACTGGTTTGGTATCGGGAACTGGATCTGGTGAGTAGACGTTTTCTGCTAATCAGTCAGTTTGTCAGCCAGTCGGGATTCTGGAATAAGCGCTTGAGAGTCTGATCACCTCTCGGGGCGGTCCTAGTAAGTCTCAGAAGTCTTAAAGGTATAAGCAGAGACTGAAACTACCAACCCCTCAGCCAGTCAGTCAGTCAGGTTTTTTGGGAATCTCGGGATTTTATTCTGTCTTGAATGTCTGCTTGTGTGAATGAGAGGTCTTGAATACAGACCAAGCGAGGTGCTGGCTCCTGACTAGTGCATTTCCAGGTCGGGAAAAGGAGAAAGTGTTTGGTGTTTGTCTCCCTTATTGTCTGTTGTTTGTATTTGGTTTTGTTATCTGTTGAAACCGCTGGTTTCCCTTCTGGTATAATGTAAGATTATTCTGTTGGGTAATTTGTGAAACAGTTTACCGATTAAGGAATAGTACTAAGAAAAGAAGAAAGAAGAAGGAAAAACCAACTCAGGAGTCACTTTTAAGTACAAAGACAGCTGTCTCACTGATTTCAGGTTTTTTTTCCAATACAGTGTGAGTCTCTAGCAGGCAGAGAGAGAAGGGGTGTGTCTTTCACACAGCCCGTAGGAAGGAATGTTTTAGTATCCTTTAACCCTTGGAAGGCTTACATTCCACATTCTGCAGCTGGGTTAATTTATGCATATTTCAGAAAAAGTGTACCTGTCTTATTCAATATTTTTATTTATTTATTTACATTCTCTTATATACCGCACTATTCTGCATCAGTGCGGTTTACATTGAACAAACTGAAATTACATTGAACAGGGTATTATAACTTGGAGATAACTATTTTACAGGGAACATGGGCTATGGAGGGTTAAGTGGCTTGCCCAAGACCACAAGGAGCACCAGTGGGACTAGAAACCTCAGTCCTTCCGGCCCAAGGTTGCTGTCCTCTAGTGGGATTTGAACCACCGACCTTCCGGCCTGAAGTACCTTGCCCCAACCACTAGGCTACTCCTCCACTCCATGTTCTAATATGTTCTAATAGTGATGTTCCTTCTGCTATGGTCATATATTATATATCATTATTACAACCAATCTAAGCTTATGTTTTCTGCCTACCCTTTGTTTAATATTGTTGCATAGTTCTGACGCATAGTCCTCAGGAAAATGCAGCCTGACTGCCCGCCCCCTCTGTCTGTCATCATGGGGGGGGGGGGGGTCGGAGTCCATGCAGATTCTGTTGAGATGTATGACTAGGAATTTTAGCAAGGGATTTGCTGGAGACTACGGAATTAAAATGTCTCCGTCCCTATTAGGAATGCTCTGTGAAAGGGAGTGGCCAGTGTTGATCACTTCATGGCCCCGTGAGGGCACCTTTGATATTAGTATAGTTTCCCATGTTTATCAGGTTGTACAGAAAATGTTCCCTGATCAATTCCCCTATATAGATTCCTGGTTAAGTGTTTGTAAAGGGGAAAAAAGCCCTCCTGGATAAAGCGTTGCTATGAGGAACAGTGTAGGGGATTAGTAGCAACCACAAGGGAGGGGGGCCCGGAAGTCTGGCTCTTTAGAACCAAAAAAGCTGTCCGTTTATTCTGCCCCAGAATCTCCAGACATTCCACTCTGTCCGTCCCAGTATCTTTATAGGCCAGTCCCCTCAGCTCTGCCACCACCCCGGGCAGAGCCTGGGGCAGGGGGGGGACACCTCCCTGCAGATGTTCCCCAAGTAGTTCACCAGCCACCTCCGCAGCAGGAGGACGCGCACCCCCTCTTGACCGGAAGCCCTGGCTCAGTTCAGAGTGCCTCCGAGTGGGCCACAGTCCACCGATGACACTACAAGCAGGGATTCATTTGGCCAGTTCAGGGTCACTCACAGCCAGTGCCCAAGAACATGAAGTGGAACCCAGACAGTCCCGATTGCCATATACCTTCAGAAGTACAACTACCAGTAAAAGGGATGGTCACGTTATACCATTGCGCCAGGTCCAGGGCCTACCCACCCTTAATACCGAAGGCCAGCCGACCAGCCTTGTTTATGTGCCTTTTTCCACCACTGATCTACTGAACTGAAAGACGCATTATGCCTCCTACACTGAGAAGCCTTAGGATTTGATTGAACTAATGAACAGTATTATGCAGACCTATCAGCCTTTATGGCCCCAAGTGGGATCTAAATAGTGCAGGCAGCCCTCACTATATACCCCATACGATCCAGCAGCCCAGGAGAATTTGTGTATGGTAAACGCAGCTTTTGTCAGTCAGTCCTCTAGCGAAGAACATAGCCCCCGTCATTGTGGCCCTCAAGCCAGGAGCGGAACCAGTGCATGTGAAGCAGTATCCTCTTCCTCGACCAGCCATTGAAGGTATCTGATGAAACTGTTGAAGTATGGACTTCTCAAGGAGTGCCAGTCACCTTGGAATACCCCCTTCTCGCAGTTAAGAAACTTGGGACAGGGGATTACCGCCCAGTACATGATCTGAGGCTGGTAAATGATGCAGCTGAAACTATACACCCAGTGGTACCAAATCCTTATACTCTCTTGGGACTGACCCCCCCTGAGGCTACTCATTTCATAGTCCTGGACCTGAAAGATGCCGCCTTCTGCATACACCTAGCCCCCACCAGTCAATGTGGTAGGCTATGGCCTATATAATAGCCTGTACATGTATGAGAGGTCTGTAAGCTAGGCCTGAGTCCCCACCCCCACTTAGAAATAGTAGTGCTGAGAAAGATCAAAGTCAGTGAAGGTCTGAGGATCTGCCTTAAACCGCTCTGAACTGCTTTTGATAAGTTTGTGTGAATCCTTTATTCAATTCTTTTATGCTGATGATAGATATGTTCCAGTGTTTTGCATTCTCACATTCTCTGAGCCTAGAAATGACCTTGTAGTAGGAATGTATTTATGTCTAGACACTGAGCCTTTGTTAGAATAGCCTGAGAAGGGGGAACAAGGTGTTAGGCCCAGAGAGGGTCCCCGATTGGATAGATGCAGGGTGCGTTGGGACCAATAGAAAGTTTGCCTGTATCAAACTGTGAAACTTGTATATAAGGAAGTTGTTCCTGTTCTCCATTGCTCAGTCCTTTTGAAGCTTGACTCTCTGAGCCTTGTGCACAATAAATTGGCTTGGATCTTTGAACTGACTCCTGGTATTATTTATTGCATGCTTATCAGCTGCTACAATAGCAGGTCTGCAATCTCATATTTCAGTTCTTTCAACACCCTTGGATGTATACCATCCGGCCCAGGTGATTTGCTGCTCTTCATTTTATCTAATAATTGTAATACATCTTCCCGATGTATTGATATTTCCTTCAATTCTTCCGCACCTTTAAATAGCACTTCAGTCATGGGTAACATCCCTACATCTTCCTCAGTAAAGACCAAAGCAAAGAATTCATTCAGTCTCTCCGCTATCGCCTTGTCGCCTCTTAGTGCCCCTTTAACTCCTCTATTATCTAATGTACCAACTGACTCTCTCACAGGTTTTTTGCTACGAATGTACTTGAAAAAAAATCATTATTTCGCGTTTTTGCTTCCGCAGCAAGCTTCTTCTCAAATTCTCCCTTTGCCTGCTTTATCAATGCCTTGCATTTGACCTGCCAGTGCTTGTGCTGTTTCCAGGTTTCGTCGTTTGGCTCTTTTTTCCATTTCCTGAAGGACGTGCCTTGGACGTGCCTTGGATGTGTAGCACCAACAGCTGGACCTGCAGACATGGAGATTCTATGCATTCCAATGACATCCTCTGCCTTTACTGTGACCTCCTGTGGCCTTTGCCTACCGCTGGCAGTCCCTATCAGACAACTGCTGTTCACAGCCGGTAGGTTGCACCTTTGATCATTTGTGTCAGGCATCCACCTTTTCCTGTTTCTGTTGGTCTGTTCTTTATCTGTTGCTCTTTTGTGGGATCAATGTGCAACACCATTGCAAGACATGCTGTCAACCTCTGGGTTGCCTGCGTGATATCGGCTTGGAGATGGCCAGGTAGGGGTGGCATCTCCTTATGATTTCAACATGCACTGTGTTCAATGTTGTGCTCGTGTCATATGTTCATGTCTGTGGTTTCAGCATGTACATCCTGTGGTCTTGCTTTCTGCATTGTGGCGTGATGTTGTGTACAGCATACCATGGCCTTTTATCTTTCCACCTTTCCACACAGGGTAGAGGCAACACCCCCACCACATCTACTACACTGCATCTGCAGTCCCCGTCACCCAACTGTTGGTGGACAGAGCAACTGCATGCAACGCTCCCTGGGAGATGGTGTCATTGTGGGAATGGATCTATGTGAGTCGGACACATGCCTTTGATGGACATCTGTGTTGGCCTGGTACTTTGCGCATCACAGGGATGACCGACACACCATTGGTGCCATGCCCTGGCTGTGTGTTGGGTTTATCACAGCAGGCACACAACACCTTTGCATTACTGTAGGACATTGAGACATCACACGTGACTTTGCATGGCCATGTTCTCAGGAATATTCATGGAGGACATGTGGGGTCACAGGCATCATCTGCACTGTGGAGACTGCTCCGTACCTGTACAGCAGGGATGCACATTGTCACACCCCCTTTCTTAGCGTATAGGCGGTTGCCTGGGAGAGTGGGAAATGTGCCAGATTATCCTTGTAAGTGCTGATGCTTGGCATCCCTGTAGTTGTGGCCCAAACGAAAGACAGCCAAGGTTTAGTGTGATAACAAAAACTTTATTTGTTGCACAGGATTCTGTCATCTATCCTCCCCTAACCAGAAACAAATCGGTGGATACTTTTTATATGCCAATATAAAGTCCAACTGAAATACAGTCCAACCCGATCCCTCTCAAGGTTGTCCGATTATGTACAAAGTTCATTCAACTTCTTCTCATCAATGAACAGCTTCAGTAGCAGCTAATCACTTCCATAGCTTTCACCATATTCAGCTGCTTACAGACATTGAGTTTCACTCCAGCAGAACGCTGCTTCTCTCCGTGCAAACTCAGTAGCATGAATTACTTATCAGCACTTCTCTTATACAATACTATTAACAGCTTCACTCTTGGCAACACATAGCACAGTCTGCTTCCATGTCAGAATAAGACCTATCTGATTTGGTTGAACCTAACTGCATGGATTCAACATCTGAGTCAGACGTCTCATGATTCAAATCAGGGTACTGCAGATTAACAGGCTTCTTTGGTTCCAAATGGTGTCTAAGCTGTTTCCACTCTCTATTCCTTTCCCTCTGTGGAATATAATTATAACTAGAATCAGCAGCCTCCTTTAAAGTGGTGTTAAAGGAACTCAACTGGCTTGCTCCTCTTCTAGTACGTCTGGGTTGCAAAGGTGGGTAAAAAGACAAGTCTCTGTTCTTGCACTGCTCCTGTTTCACTGGCACAGCGTGAGCTAGCGTTAGCTTCTCTCATCGAAGCCTAGCATCAGCTGATGAATTAAGAACAGCTGAGGTACTTCCTAAGCTTCTGCTAGTATCTGGCTTCCTGCCCTTGGAACGCTTAGGCAGCTTATCATACAGAGTTTCATACTTGGTTAAACTCTCACCTCTGTTCACAGCTTCTAGGGAAGAGTCTAGGGAAGATATACTCTCTCTTCTGGTTAAGGGTTCCAGCCTCTCCCCTTGAGAATAAAAGTATGTTCCCACCTGCTTCTCCTGGCTGGCTGGTTCGCGTTGACCTCTCTCTCTCAGAGGAAGCTTGCTCCACTGCTGTCTCAGAGACCTCCGTGTCTCACAGCAGTCTGGATGGCAACTCTCCCAGCACCATGTGTTATCCTGGCAATGGCTGCTCCACCCTTTGCTTCTCTCTGCCTCTTGGTCAGAGTCAGGTCCTGAGTCTCCTGCCTGAACACTTCCTGTTCTCCCAGGCACTCCTCCTGCTCCTCCACGAACTCTCCTCAGATCAGAACTCAATCTCCTTCTCCCACACGAACTTAGTCTCCCACACGAACTAACTCTCTCTGTTACTTCCTGGTTAAGAGCATTGGGCTGTCCTATCCGGGTTGACTCCGCCCCCTTGCCTCTTACGTCAGCTCCCCTGTTTGTCCTGGAGCTGGGGTGTGGCTCTCTCACTGCCTTTCTGTGCAGAGAGTTTCTCTGGGTTTGTGCTTTAACCCCTTCCTTGCCTGCCTTAATGTGTGCATTAGAGGAAAGCTGCAGTTTTAAACCCATTTTCTCCCTGTTTAAAGCCTCTGCATCATCACATAACCCCCCATTTAAGATATTTCGGGCTGGATGGACATCTCCAGAACAGCACGAAATCCTAGCTCTCTGACCGTGGCTGACAAAAGCATTACTCTCAACGTCTGTTATAGCCAAATGAGCTAGGGCCACCCGCTCATGCCATGGCCGTAAAACATTGATATGGTAATTTTGTTGTTTTCCTTTCCTAGTTTCTACCATATATGTAGCTGGCCCCACCTGTTTGACCACCCGACAAGGTCCTGTCCAGGTACTTTCAAATTTTGAACTCCGACCGGGCACCATTATAATAACCTTTTCTCCTATGTCTAAATGACAGGGCCGTGTGCTGCGGTCATAATACCTCCTTTGACGTACTTGACTAGCGGTCATATTTTCCTCTACCACCTGGGACGTACGTTGCAACCTCCCTCTTAAATCTTTTAAGAAATGAGGTATCTCTATGTCCTCAGTAGTGGGTTCGACCCACTGGTCTCTCAAAATATCTAATACCCCTCTGGGCGTTCTACCATACAGGAGTTCATACAGAGAGACTCCTAAGGAAACCTGTTTCCTTTCCCGACAGGCGTATAATATGAATGGGAGCATCCTGTCCCACTCCGTCATTTCTCCCTCCTTTTCAACATTCTTTTAATGGTCTGATTTTGTCGTTCAACCAGACCATTGGTCTGGGGATGGTACGCGGCTGTTTTAATATGCCGGATGCCAAATGCATCCTAGACCTGCGCGAGATAGCGGGATAAAAAATTTGTACCCCTGTCTGTTAGGATTTCCCGAGGAAACCCTACCTCGCAGAAAAGCTTTAACACTTCGGCTGCAATAGTGCGTGCCGATGTGTTCCTTAGGGGGATTGCCCAGGGGAATCGTGTGGCTTGATCCACAATAACTAAGATGTATTGAAATCCCCTGGGAGTCCGAATCAATGGTCCTACCATATCCATAGCTAACCGCTCAATCGGTCGTGATATATGGGGTATGGGCATCAAAGGTACTAAGGTGGCAAGGGGGTAACCTTCTGACATGCGGGACATGCTTCGCAAAATTTTGCCGTTTCCTGAAAAATCCCCGGCCAATAAAAACGATTTAAAATCTGGTCTAAAGTGCCCTGCACGCCTTTATGTCCCCCTAACGGATGATCGTGGGCTAGCCTTAAAAACAGATTCTTAAAAGTATTAGGCACCACTAATTGCTTCCGGACTTCCCTGGAATGGAGGTCTAAGCTCTCCCGATAGAGTACCTCCCCCTCTAAGTAAAAACGAGGCAATGAAGCCTCTCCCTTATTTGCATGATCAAAGGCACGAGTCAAGGCTGGATCTTGCCTTTGTTCTTCTGGAAATGAAGGGAATTTTTCCACCAATTCGGCCGAAGCCCATGGCAATCCCTGACCTGTCGCTAACTCGGCTCTATTCTGGGCCCTGCGGTTTTTCTCCCGCCGCTTCTTCCCCTTCTTACGCGGTACACGATCGCTGGGAGGAGTTACTAAACCGCTGTGCGAGGGCAACCCGGACATGGGGTCATCCATGGGGTCCTGTCCCTCCTGACTGGCCTTACTCTGAGCCATCGTGGACACCAGGCCTAACCTAGACCTAGGTTTCTCCCTATGAGTGGACGTTACTCGTCTTTCCTTCATCTCCCTCTTTATGGGTTCTCTCTCTACCTTCCATGAACTAGGGTCTTTGGCTTCGGGGGAAATGGCTAGCCCTTTAACTAGGCCCTTCCGAAATCGAGACCTGTCCCTACTTTCTACCTTCCCTGAACTAGGGTCTTTGGCTTCGGTGGAAACGGCTAGCCCTTTAACTAGGCCCTTCCGAAATCGAGGCCAGTCCCTACCTAAGACTAGGGAATGTGGTAGTCTCGGCAGTACTGCCACTGGAATTTCCTTTTTCAATCCCAGCCCTTCCACAATAACCAAATGTAACGGATATGACGTGGCTGCGCCGTGTACACAACAAATTTTTATCTTTCCCTCAGTGTCCTACAAAATCCTTACTCTGAGCTTTTATCTTCCTCCATAGGCTATCAGAGATCATTGATTGGTCAGCGCCTGAATCTAGGATCGCTTCAACCTGAATATTGTTAACCATAACTTTTAGTACAAACCCCTCCCCAACCTCCTTGGACTGGGTGGTTACTAAAACAAGCTTGGCTTTACAGTCCCTTTGTAAGTGACCTTTATGACCACATGCAAAGCATTTACGCTGTTCCCTATGACTTTTGGACAGGGGTATTCTGGACATAGCTTTCCCTGACCTTACTTCCTCCCTTTTCTCTGGAATTTTCAAGACTGTTGACACTGAAGTACCCATTTGCTTCTGACCGACGGCTTTAGCCTCTAAGAAACGGTCAGCAAGTGCTATGGCGTCTCTCGTGGTCTTACAATCTTGCAAAATTAAGAAGGACTGCAATTCTACAGGTACAGCATCTAAGAACTGTTCTAAAACAATATCATCTAATATGGAATCAATGCTTCTCCCCTCTGGAGTAAGCCACTTGTACACCAGTGTTTGAATCCGATGGCATAAGCTCTGTGGTGTTTCACCAGGGGTTAACTTTCACCCTCGCAAAAGGCGGCGATATACCACTGGAGTTAAACCTAAGCGGGTTCTAATGGCTTTGACTACTGCCTCATAGTTGTTCACAAGATCATTGGGTACCGCTCTGTAGGCTGCTAGCGCCTCTCCCGTTAGGGATGATGCTAAGCGTAAAACCCACTGGTCTTTTGGCCAACGGCTCATGAGTGCAATGCGTTCAAAGACCTCCAAGTAGTCATCGATATCATCATCACTTAACAATTGCCTTATAGATAACATGCCCTTGTTTAAGGTTTCAAGACCTGTTAAACTGCCTAGTGAAATTGACACAGTCTTAATTGCCTCAGTAGTCTGCTTCTGCTCTCCCATCCATGCGCCTAGCAGATTCATCAACGGCTGTTGTTGCGCCCGCAGCATCTCCGCTGTTTTCTCCTGGGCCTCTGCTGACATTCGCTGCTGCTGCTGGAATCTCTCAGATACCCAGTTCCATAACTGAGCCGGATCCATCGCTGTCTCAGCTGCAATAAAACAGAAAGCACTCTTGGCAACACATAGCACAGTCTGCTTCCATGTCAGAATAAGACCTATCTGATTTGGTTGAACCTAACTGCATGGATTCAACATCTGAGTCAGACGTCTCATGATTCAAATCAGGGTACTGCAGATCAACAGGCTTCTTTGGTTCCAAATGGTGTCTAAGCTGTTTCCACTCTCTATTCCTTTCCCTCTGTGGAATATAATTATAACTAGAATCAGCAGCCTCCTTTAAAGTGGTGTTAAAGGAACTCAACTGGCTTGCTCCTCTTCTAGTATGTCTGGGTTGCAAAGGTGGGTAAAAAGACAAGTCTCTGTTCTTGCACTGCTCCTGTTTCACTGGCACAGCGTGAGCTAGCGTTAGCTTCTCTCGTCGAAGCCTAGCATCAGCTGATGAATTAAGAACAGCTGAGGTACTTCCTAAGCTTCTGCTAGTATCTGGCTTCCTGCCCTTGGAACGCTTAGGCAGCTTATCATACAGAGTTTCATACTTGGTTAAACTCTCACCTCTGTTCACAGCTTCTAGGGAAGAGTCTAGGGAAGATATACTCTCTCTTCTGGTTAAGGGTTCCAGCTTCTCCCCTTGAGAATAAAAGTATGTTCCCACCTGCTTCTCCTGGCTGGCTGGTTCGCGTTGACCTCTCTCTCTCAGAGGAAGCTTGCTCCACTGCTGTCTCAGAGTCCTCCGTGTCTCACAGCAGTCTGGATGGCAACTCTCCCAGCACCATGTGTTATCCTGGCAATGGCTGCTCCACCCTTTGCTTCTCTCTGCCTCTTGGTCAGAGTCAGGTCCTGAGTCTCCTGCCTGAACACTTCCTGTTCTCCCAGGCACTCCTCCTGCTCCTCCACGAACTCTCCTCAGATCAGAACTCAATCTCCTTCTCCCACACGAACTTAGTCTCCCACACGAACTAACTCTCTCTGTTACTTCCTGGTTAAGAGCATTGGGCTGTCCTATCCAGTTTGACTCCGCCCCCTTGCCTCTTACGTCAGCTCCCCTGTTTGTCCTGGAGCTGGGGTGTGGCTCTCTCACTGCCTTTCTGTGCAGAGAGTTTCTCTGGGTTTGTGCTTTAACCCCTTCCTTGCCTGCCTTAATGTGTGCATTAGAGGAAAGCTGCAGTTTTAAACCCATTTTCTCCCTGTTTAAAGCCTCTGCATCATCACAACATGCACGCTGTATGTTTTACATCCATCGGACATTGTGTTGAGGGCTGAGACCCATGTGTGGGACTTGGATTACTGTATCTTGTGGTGGAGAAGCAGCCGCTGAGGGCAGAAAAAAAAAGGGAAAACTGCCTTTTTTTTCTTTTACCCATAAAACTGCAGGCACTGAAAGGGTTAACACCAACTCTAAAGGTAAAGATTTCTCACAGAGAAGTGCAGACCTAAGCACACGCCCTGTTCCCATGGAGATAGAGGGAGGAGAAGGGAGTGGTTTGGGGGCGGAGTCAAAGGGGATAGGACAGCCCCAAACATTTAGGAACAGAAGCTGCACTTATACAGCAGAGAAGGGGAGAGAGAAGGGGAGAGAGAAGGAGGAACCGTATGAGAGAGAGAAGGAGAGAGAGAGGACACAGACACAGAGGACACGAGGGTTCCAGGAAGGAAGGACAAGAAACCCATGGAAATCCCTTGCACAGAAGCAATTGAGAACCAGGAGCAAAGAGCTGACAAGGCCAGTGGAAAGCTCATGGGAGGAGTCCTCAGAGGAGGAAATATTCTCCAAGAGTTCATGGCTCAACTCTTCTCCTAGTAAGGAATCTGTAAGGAGGAAAAGCAGCACTAATAAGGTGAGCCCTTTACAACGTTTGAAAGGCTTATTAGACAAAGAGGGTTTTTCCTGCCCTTCCCCCACAAGCTCACATACTGTTAAGGGTACCTGGGAGAAGCTCCTAAAGGCTGTGCAAGCTAGTGAGGCTTTTCAGGAAGATACCAGGGGAAACAGTGACCAAGAAGAGTCTAGTGTGGAGGATATGGACTTGGGAGACACTGTGGATTTAGACAATGTCTCAGACATGGAGATAAGCTGTGCAATCTGTGCTAAAGAAGTATAAAGGAACCAAATAGGGTTTGAAAGCAGAAAGAAACCCAGCTGGTCTTGATTACTGAATGCATCTGTGTTACCTTGTGCTAAATAAAAGAACTGAAGGAAGTGTTGTCTGGAAGAAACCCAGAGGTTCTTTTACCAGGACATTTTAAAGCCCATTACTTTTTAGCTGTGCTTTTAAAAGTAGCTGTCCTGTTTAAAGCTGCTTGGGAAGAAGCTGTGCTGAAAGTGTGTTATAATTGGAAAAGAATTCTATTGCTTGTGAAAGTATCTAAGTGGGCCAGGAAGTCTTGCTACACCTACTGTGAAGTAACAGAGGGTTGTATAGCGCCTCCTGGAGACCAGGAAACAGAATACTGCTGAAAATAGAGTTTTACCAGAGAGCAAGTTTAAAAGCTGTATCAAGCCAAGGACTTTATAATAGGCTTGTGTGCTGTTATTTGGAGAAGTATCCTGAATTTTGTTTTGGTCAACTTCAATCAATTCATGTCAAAGAATTGAACCGGTTAGGAAATCCTTGTTTCTAAAAAATAAAGAAATATTTCCTGCGACCTTTGCACTTGGCTCTAATCCTTTCGGGGACACAACTACATGCTATCGGGCTAATTTCAACAAAGGACAATCAGCACCTCCCCTGTAGCCCTAGGCAACCGCCTGGCCACACGGGAGCGCGCCAACAGGTGGCGTAGTTATTGGATTTGAGGAAAGCCTACCAATTGAAGCTACTGGAAAACATCAGGATTTACAAGGTGGCCGGAGTGACATCCTGAAAGCCTTCCTAAGAATTCTGCAGAGAGAACCAGGACCGGAGACTCAGCGGAGCGGAGTTGGAGAGCCCAGCTGGTACCGACGGTGCTGAGAGGCCTGATTCACCACTTACAGCAGGTAAACCCGTATTTAAAGGGGTTAATCGAGGATTGCTGTAAGAGGGGAGGTTCTGCAGGTGGAGGAGAGGAAGTGCTGTGATAAGGGCCGCACTTGGTGTTCTTTTTTTTTTGTTTCTTTCCAGCATTCCAGGATGGAGCGTGCAGAGCTTATCAACTGGATGGCAGACTGCTTCCACCAACAGCAGGAGAATTCTGCGAGGGCACAAGAGAAAATGGCTGCCATGATGAGGGAACAGCAACAGCCGCTCCTAGACCTCATGACTGTGTGGATGAAGGAGCAGAAGAAAGCGACGGATGAGATAAGGACTGGGTCTAGTTCCTCAGGAACATTGTTGGGACTGGGACAATACAGTAAAGGACCTTTTTCATTTGGGCCTTTAACCCCAGGTGATGAGGTAGATGACTACTTCGAAGTGTTCGAGCGTGTGGCAGTCCTAAGTGGATGGCCAGCAGAGCAATGGGCTGTACGAATAGCAGGCTCCCTTACAGGGGAAGCTCTTGCAGCTTATAGGGCCGTGCCTGCTGACCTCGCCTCCACTTATGACGAGGTAAAAAAGGCCGTGAGAGACCGATTGGGAGTGACTCCAATGGTCTACCGCCGTCTTTTCAGAGCTTGTATATTGAGGTCTGATGAAACGCCTCGGGCTTTGTGCCAGCGCCTCAAGGCACTAATGCACAAGTGGCTTTTGCCTGACGGAAAAACTATTGATTCTATTCTAGATACAATTGCTCTAGAACAGTTTATAGAGGCTGTGCCACCGGAAATGCGATCTTTTCTGGTCTTACAAGATTGCAGGAACACTAAAGAAGCAACTTCTTTGGCAGAGCGGTTCCTAGAAGCTCGAGTAATAGGCCAAATGAAGAGTGCAGGGTTGAGCCAGGCAAATGTAAGAGAGCCAGAAAGAGTGAGCAAGACCATGCTAGGAGAGGTTACACAAGGAAAACCCCTAGGCAGGTCAGGGTACGAGCTGCGCAAGTGTTATGGCTGCGGAAATAAGGGCCATTTAAAGAAAGAGTGTCACACTAGGACAGTGTTGATAACAAACCCCTCCAAGGAAGTAGGAGAGGGCTTTCTGCTGTCAGTGGAGGTGGAGAACATCCCAGTACAGGCGCTCCTAGATTCAGGCGCCGACCAGTCGATGGTCTCCCAACAGCTGTGGGCAGAGATACAAGCCAGGAGAGGGGGCCCCATAGGAAAACCTTCAGAGGGGAATATAAGGATCCGATGCGTTCACGGCGCAGCATCCGCTTATCCCCTACAGAAACTTGTAGTGAAGGGCCTAGGCATGAAAAGAACTGTCACTATAGCCGTAGTCCCAAAACTCCCGTTTCCCATAGTTTTAGGGAGGGACTGGCCACAGTTCAAACATGGGCTAGCCAAGGGTTTAGAGTCCAGGACAGGGTTAATGTCTGGTGGAGCCCAAACCAAGGCTAGGGAGGAAGATTCAAGTGAAGAGCTGACACCTACTAGAGAAAGTGATAAGCTGGGACAGGCGAGGGGCTTTACATCCTCGCAGGAACCCAAGGCAAGGTCCCAGGTACTGCCTGCTCCCTTGTTTGCGACCGCTCACAAGAAGCAGGATAGAGGGGTAGCTCAAAGAAGAGATCAGGATATTAAGCCCAAGTTCGTATTAAAATGCTGTCGCACTACTCCTAATGCCCGGATACCCAAGCGAGCGACCGAGCATGCCACAGGGTTAGATCTCCACAGCGCTGAAGATATTAGTATCCCAAGACTGGGGAGGGCTTTGGTGGAGACGGGGTTACAGGTAGAGATACCGCCTGGATGCTACGGCCGGATTGCTCCCCGCTCCGACCTAGCTGTAAAGAGCTGTATTGATGTAGGAGCAGGGGTAGTGGACCCTGATTACCGGGGGCCCGTCAAAGTCTTATTACTCAACTTTGCTAAAACCGACTTTCAGGTAAACACGGGAGACCGGATAGCCCAGCTAATCCTGGAAAGGGTTGGGTTTCCTCCGGTAGAAGAAGTACCGGAATTAAACCCTACGGTACAGGGGTCAGCGGGGTTTGGTTCTACGGGACGGGCGGAAATAAAGGGGCTAGCAGCCACTAGGGAGGAGGATAAGGCCGATGTGGACCTTGGTTCTCAATTGGCTGACTGTAAAGCCAAGCCCACTCCGAGGATGGGAGACGAACTGGCGTGGAACCAACAACAGGACCTGTTTAGGTTGTTGCGAAGGTTCCCAGACGTCTTAACCCTGGTACCAGGAGAGACAAGACTCGTGGCCCACGAGGTGGTAACCCCACCAGGTGAGGTGATACGGCAAAGGCCGTACAGGCTTCCTGAAGCCAAACAGCAAGAAGTTGTCCGGCAGGTAAGGGAAATGTTGGACATGGGCGTAATCGAGGAGTCGGTTAGCCCATGGAATAGTCCAATAGTTATGGTCCCGAAGCCTGACGGAACGATACGGTTTTGTATCGATTTCCGAAAGGTCAACGCTATTTCTAAATTTGATACCTATCCCATGCCCAGGATAGAGGAATTGTTGGACCAGCTGGGGCAAGCCGCTTATCTCACCACCCTTGACATGTCCAAAGGGTACTGGCAGATTCCCCTTACCCGGGAGTCTCTCCAGAAAACCGCCTTCAGTACACCTATAGGACTGTACCAGTTCCGTCGGATGCTCTTTGGCCTACACGGGGCGGCGGCCACGTGTCAGAGGCTGGTAGACATCGTCCTACGCCCACATCGCCAATATGCTCTAGCTTACATGGACGATGTGATAATACACAGTAAAAGTTGGGACCAACATCTTGTTCATATCACCGCAGTATTAGAAGCGATGAAGAAAGCCGGTATCACCTTAAACCCTAGCAAGTATATGTTTGGGGGGAGGGAGGTGACGTATCTCGGGCACATTGTGGGACGGGGGGTAGTGAAGCCCCTCATTGACAAAGTGAAAAGCGTGAGAGACTTTCCGAAGCCAGTAAATAAGAAGCAAGTGCGTAGCTTTTTAGGCTTAATTGGCTACTATAGACGATTCTTGCCCCATTTCGCGACGGAAAGCGCCTCTCTCACAGATATGCTAAAGAAAAATGTGCCAACGCAAGTAAAATGGTCACTAAAGGCAGAGCAGGCTTTTACACAACTAAAGGAACAACTATGTTCGGCGCCGGTCTTAAGAGGGGTGGACTTCAATAAGTCCTTCATACTACAGACCGATGCGTCCGAGACAGGGGTAGGTGCAGTTCTAGTGCAAAAACATGGAGGGGTAGAGCACCCGGTTATGTTTTTAAGTATAAAACTGGCCCCTGCGGAACAAAAATATTCCACAGTCGAGAGGGAATGCCTCGCCATACGTTGGGCAGTGGAGGCACTTCATTTTTACCTAACTGGCCGTAGGTTCCATTTAGTAACTGACCATGCGCCATTGAAGTGGTTAACCAGCATGAAAGACCACAACCCTCGCCTCACCAGATGGTACATGGCCCTACAGGCGTACGACTTCCAGGTGGAGCACAGGGCGGGGAGGCTACATACTAACGCCAATGCCCTTTCACGGATTCCGGGCTGTGCGCTAGAAACACCAGCATGGAATATCTTAAGGGGGGGGGGGGCTATGTGGTGGAGAAGCAGCCGCTGAGGGCAGAAAAAAAAAGGGAAAACTGCCTTTTTTTTCTTTTACCCATAAAACTGCAGGCACTGAAAGGGTTAACACCAACTCTAAAGGTAAAGATTTCTCACAGAGAAGTGCAGACCTAAGCACACGCCCTGTTCCCATGGAGATAGAGGGAGGAGAAGGGAGTGGTTTGGGGGCGGAGTCAAAGGGGATAGGACAGCCCCAAACATTTAGGAACGGAAGCTGCACTTATACAGCAGAGAAGGGGAGAGAGAAGGAGGAACCGTATGAGAGAGAGAAGGAGAGAGAGAGGACACAGACACAGAGGACACGAGGGTTCCAGGAAGGAAGGACAAGAAACCCATGGAAATCCCTTGCACAGAAGCAATTGAGAACCAGGAGCAAAGAGCTGACAAGGCCAGTGGAAAGCTCAGGGGAGGAGTCCTCAGAGGAGGAAATATTCTCCAAGAGTTCATGGCTCAACTCTTCTCCTAGTAAGGAATCTGTAAGGAGGAAAAGCAGCACTAATAAGGTGAGCCCTTTACAACGTTTGAAAGGCTTATTAGACAAAGAGGGTTTTTCCTGCCCTTCCCCCACAAGCTCACATACTGTTAAGGGTACCTGGGAGAAGCTCCTAAAGGCTGTGCAAGCTAGTGAGGCTTTTCAGGAAGATACCAGGGGAAACAGTGACCAAGAAGAGTCTAGTGTGGAGGATATGGACTTGGGAGACACTGTGGATTTAGACAATGTCTCAGACATGGAAATAAGCTGTGCAATCTGTGCTAAAGAAGTATAAAGGAACCAAATAGGGTTTGAAAGCAGAAAGAAACCCAGCTGGTCTTGATTACTGAATGCATCTGTGTTACCTCGTGCTAAATAAAAGAACTGAAGGAAGTGTTGTCTGGAAGAAACCCAGAGGTTCTTTTACCAGGACATTTTAAAGCCCATTACTTTTTAGCTGTGCTTTTAAAAGTAGCTGTCCTGTTTAAAGCTGCTTGGGAAGAAGCTGTGCTGAAAGTGTGTTATAATTGGAAAAGAATTCTATTGCTTGTGAAAGTATCTAAGTGGGCCAGGAAGTCTTGCTACACCTACTGTGAAGTAACAGAGGGTTGTATAGCGCCTCCTGGAGACCAGGAAACAGAATACTGCTGAAAATAGAGTTTTACCAGAGAACAAGTTTAAAAGCTGTATCAAGCCAAGGACTGTATAATAGGCTTGTGTGCTGTTATTTGGAGAAGTATCCTGAATTTTGTTTTGGTCAACTTCAATCAATTCATGTCAAAGAATTGAACCGGTTAGGAAATCCTTGTTTCTAAAAAATAAAGAAATATTTCCTGCGACCTTTGCACTTGGCTCTAATCCTTTTGGGGACACAACTACATGCTATCGGGCTAATTTCAACAAAGGACAATCGGCACCTCCCCTGTAGCCCTAGGCAACCGCCTGGCCACACGGGGGCGCACCGGCAATCTGCAAACATGTTTGGATGAATAGTGTGATAAGGAAGCTTATCATGACAGAGGAGAAAGGGATAAAGGAAAGGAATTCACTCTTATAAAAGGACCTATTTTGCAAGGTCAGAGAAACAAAATCCCAATCACACCTAGAAAGCAGGAAATTCCCAGATGGGATAGGTTTCAGAGTTCCACTAGTGGAGAAAAGGAGAGGAATACAGACCCAGGGTAAAGGACCCTTACGTCACTGAGTTCCCTAATTACCCAGCTGCCAGGAGGCAACCTGATCTCCGTCACCTGAGAGGAGGTGGGGCTGGAGCCTTGGGGATTTAAGTCTAGGATAGAGAAAGAAGCAGGGGAGAGGAGGAGGAGAGTCCCCGAGAGAGTCTCAGGGAGAGACCCAAGCAGAAACACAAGCTGGAGGACAGGACGAGGAAGCACAGGAGAATGGTGGCCAGAGCATGAGGGAGGAGAAGCTGCTACAAGCCCAGGCCCAGGTATGAGCCTTGAAAGCTTGTCTAATGCAGAGCAGTGCAAAGTTGCAAGGGATACTCTCAGCTCTAACGGAAGGCAGTCAGCTGAACCCTGTGAACTGGAAGGAGAGGTAGAGCCTATGCAACTAGGTGAACCAGACCTAGCTGTGAATGACGAAGACTCATACATGGATTGCTCCTTGTGCCAATCCTTTACTGCAGAGGGATTGAAAGAAAACCACCCTTAAGAGAAAGCCTTCAGAGTCAGGTAACCTTGAAAGCCTGTAGATGGTTTTGTGTATGTCCTGTGTTAAAGAAGAAATACGTTTGCTGAGAAAGCAAGAGCAAGCTGAAGCTCTCTGATTGTGCTTGATAAACACCTGATATCCAGAGCAGTGGACCGGCAAGAAGACAAGCTAATGGTGAAAGGAAGGAAAGTTTTTGGCTTTGTTTTTGAATATTCCTAAAGCATGGAATAGAGCATTATTTGCTTATGAGAAGTTTTTGTCCTGTTAAAAGTTTTACTTTGTTTGTAAGGAGACAAACCAGCCTGGAAGTGTTTGGGACTATGAGAACAGAAAACTGCCATTGAGAAATGCTGTTTTTGTTTGCTTTAAATAGCAATGCTAGCCAAGCTGGTAGCATTGACTGTTAAAAGGCTTTTCCTTTGAGTTGAAGAACTCTATAAGCTGAAAGTTTGCTTTGAGTTTATTTATGTCCTGATGTGTATTGTGAAGAATCCTGGAGAAAGTATCCAAGGGTAGTATTTGTGAACCTTGCATTTGAGTCAATAAATTCTGTCATTGCCTTATCATTCGAGCCAACTACAAGTGTTTTTTTCTACCTGAAGCCAAGTGGATTGTGACTGAACTACCTTTCCCAAAGGGCATAGCAAAGGAACCAGTCAGTTAAAGGCTAAAAGGTGAAACTTTCTATGATAACCACACCTCTCCATACTGGAAGTAAGGGGCAAGGGCGTGACAATAGGCACATGCAGCCACATATGTGGCACAGGAGATTCATTCTGTAGGTCCTGCTTATCTGTCTGTGGACCTTACGCTTGTACATGACACGCTTTTTGCCACCATTCCACTGTGATGCCTGCCACCAGCTGTGGTAGCTTTGTGGCCATCACAGGCTGTGTTACAGTGGATCTGGGGCATCACTCTGTGATGTGTCAACTTCCACGGTGCATGTGCATGTGCGTGAATCGTTTATTACACTGGTGCATGTGCCAGTGTTGGAATTGTGTGTGTTCCTGCACCATTGTGGACCTCTCTTTGTACCTCTACGTACAGGTTGTTGTGTGTGTTTGACGGACAGCTGTGGCAATGTACATTGATTTGCAGGCTCATTTTTGCATTTGTGCACAGTCCTCATTATCACATGACAGTGCGCCACTCACGTTGCAGCATCACCTTGGCAGTGTGGCAGGATGTGTGTCCATTGCCTGCCTTCATTTGGCCATTCCCTGTACATTGGCATATCGGTGAATCTCCTGTGGACACGGCACCCATTGCAGTGGGCCTCCCGCATAGTGCTACCTCTGTATGTTAGTGGGACTCTGCTTTCTCAGTTGCTTGGGAACATGTGACTCTCGTACCTGTTACAATGTCCTCATATTTCAGTGTGTCACCATCTTTGCTGCTATTTGTGCATTAAACATGTATATTTCCATGACTGCCTGACGTCTGCTCATTCTCAGCACATCAGATGCTATTGTCTGGCCATCTACACTGCTGTATGACCCACAGTTAGCCACACATTAGGTCTACACATCTTGGGTATGGTGCTGGGCCATTTGAACATGTCATAATTGGCATGTTTGAGCATTTGCCTGTGCACTGTGGGTCCACTTCACTGTGTGGCTGCCTGACATTACATCTCTGTATCTTCCCTGCAGACCTTATTGGCTTGTGTGTGTATTGTCAGCTTGGTGTGCCTGCCTGTACCATGCCCCCTGTCAGCTGTGTCTTCAAGTGCTATGGCCATGATGGTGCAGACAACTACTACTACAGAGCATTTGTATAGCGATACATGGCGTATGCAGCACTGTACAGATGGGTCGGGGCATGATCTACTCATTTGACCTTACAATCTAGTCAGGGCAGCACAGATGGTGTGGGCATGGATACAGCAGGGGACAGGGGGGTTGAGAGCTGGGGAAACATGGATCATGCGCCGGAACGTGGACGAGTGATTTGGTCCTGCATTGGTGTAGGGTCTGGAGATGGTGCCTGGTGTACAGATAGCGGTAGTTGATTCTATGTGTACATAGCATCACAATGATGGGGCGTGGCCTGGGGTAAGCAGTGGGGGGTGCATCACAGGTGGAGGTGTGTGCAGTGGGGCCATGTTCCCAAGGGGGGTTGTACAGGGGGATGCGTGACAGGGGGTGATTGGGAGCCACAGTGTGACTGCATTTAGGGCTCAACAGGCGATGTTTTAGATGCATGTGGTGAGGGTTAGGGAGCCAATGATGGGAGCTATCAGGAGGGGTGGTGTGGGCATGGCTGGCCTGGTGCAAGATTAGACACACAGATGAGTGTTGCACACACTGATGGAGAGGGAGATGATTCCAAGGGTGACCTGCAAGGGGCATCTTACAGTGGTCCTGATGGTATGTTGTGAAGGGGTGGGGAGGCCTTTTAGTGGTGTGGTTGTGGGGACTGGTGCGTGTTTCACTGACGTTTGACAGACAGGGGAGGCAGGTGTTAACTATCAGATACCTGTGTTTGGGGAGAGGAGGGGGGTGTCAGTGATGGCTTCAGAGTGCACCCTGCGGTTACTGGATGGAGTACAGAGTTATCAACAGATGCCAGTGACAGTAGGGGGGCAGGGAGGTGTTGGGGTGAGGGGAGGGGGTTAGGGTCATGGCCATGTTCACATTCAGGACACAGAGGGACATCCAGGCTGCAATGTCGCATTGCCAGGCGTGGATCATGGCTTGGTTAGCCTGTGGGTGTTCTGGTGTGTGGAGGTGGTTCTGTCACCCATCAGAGTCTTGATGGTATGGGACACCATGGGATGTGATACACGCACAGGGAGACTGTGTATGGAGGGGGTGATTGGGGAGAAAAGGCCAGATCCTTGGGGTACACCGGATGGGAGCAGAATGGCGGGGGACCAGGTGCCACCAGACCACACACACAGGAGGCGGAAGGGGTAATGGGAGGGGGACCGGGATGGTACATGGACCCTCGAACCATGCAGGGGTGGGGTATCGTGGAGACGGCTCTGGTCACCAGTGTCAAGGGCAAGAGGGATGTCCACATCATATGGGCCCTTGGATATCGTCAGGACCTATTTGCTGTGGACGATGGCAGCAGCCGTTTCAGTGGTTTGTACTGGATGACAGCCAGACTGCGAGGGATCTGAGAGGGCATGTGGGGGGGTGGAGATGGAACAGCGTACATCACTGCTATCAGGCTCACTCACAGCACTGTGACCACAGTCCAGTTTCATATCATTGACCTCTGTGTGTCTTGTGACATACAAGGTGGTGTGTGATATATACGACCTTGTGCTGCTGCATTCCTGCCCACAGATCGTTTCACTGATGTCCACATAGGTGTTCCATTTAGGCAGAGCTACGTTCATGGCTCCCATGTGCCTGGACAGCTGCATGTCAGCTCAGTTGGACCAGTGATGCGACGTTTGGGTGTGCGTCTCTACTAATTGGCCACATGCATGCTCAGGCTGGTAGGCCTACATCCCCACCTAGGAGGTGTTTGTAGAAACTAGCTGCCATTTCGTGCTTGTTGGCGCCGGTGCTGACATAGTGGCAGCAGAAACAATCACATATGCTGCCGCCTCCTAGTCTACACATCATCGGCTGCAGATATATTCATGTTATGCTGTGGTGGGGTGGCATGATGTTTCACCCACTGGTCTTAGGGACCTTGGGGCAGGGATTTGATTCCCACCGTGGGCATTGTGTGGTCACAAAACATGCATTGCTCTGACAGGCTCCAGTTGATATTTGTCCCTCTCTGCTGTACATTACTAGGATGACACTGTCATGTACACCACTTTGATTGACAACATGGAGCTGTATCAGACAGCTGTTCCTTATATATGTGTATACACTTGATGACTTATTTCTGGGTATGCTTCTGTTGGTTGATGTGTCCTGTACTGGTGTGGGTGACTGTTCAGGGCTGATGTGTGTTGGGATGTCATCCGCTACCACCTATATTTTACATGCATGCATCTGTGACACTGGCATTTGCTGCATGCAGCTGCATGGAGTGCTCCAGGTTTCTATGGACACATTCCTTTGGTTGGAACATATGTTCACTGTGCTTGCTATGGCTGTTTAGGATGACGGTTATGAGCTTGCATTGTGCCACCATAGGTTGTGTGTTTGATTCCCACACATTACTTTTCATTTCCTGGCTTTTCTTTCCTTGTGTTCTGCTCACCTTACCATACACAGGTTCCAGCCTCATCACCTCTATGCACACACATCTTCTTGTCTCTGTGCGTTGTCCCCTCTGTGCAGCCTATCCTACACGTGCTTTGTATTGGGTATGGTGGCTTTCCTTCTGCTTTCTGGGTTGGCGTTTGGCTCATTGTTTTGGCATTGGTGTATGTAAGCTGTGTGTTGGCTCTTCCAGATCCCAGTTCATTCCCTCTTCCTCCTTTTCTTCTCTTGCCCATCC
Source organism: Ichthyophis bannanicus (assembly GCA_033557465.1). Classification (NCBI taxonomy): domain Eukaryota; kingdom Metazoa; phylum Chordata; class Amphibia; order Gymnophiona; family Ichthyophiidae; genus Ichthyophis; species Ichthyophis bannanicus. The sequence continues at coordinate 183,016,743 of CM066041.1, read as the reverse complement.
TGTCAACACATGTCGCAACCTGTGACACAGCTGCGTAAAGCGCATAGGAATGCTGCACATTCTGCCACCACATATCCACTGCATCATGTGATACTGGACTGCAATACAGCAGACATGTTTGCAGTTTCAGCCAGTGGACGCCACAGGATGCTGCTGGGGCTCTGCACCAGCTGCAGGCAGGAGCGCCTCCTCCCAGGATCCTCAGTCCTTCAGCTCCTTTGAGGGAGGTGGGGGCCTGGATGCGCCTCACCAGGTGCTACAATTGAGTCACTATGCACTCACATGGGCTAGGTGCATGGGGGCAGGCCACACACACCTGGACCTGCGAAACTGTGGGCAGCTATCAACACACATGTTATGCATGGCGAACATGGGTGTGGGCACAAAAGAGACTGGCGAATATTCTTCAGGTGAAACCCCTTTATAAGCCCCTACGTCTTTTGGCTCGAAAACCTTCTTCAGGGGTCCCCCCTCCCCCCCAACCTCCCCCTCTTCTTCCCTCCCCTCCCCCCTCCTTATCCCCCCTTCTCCATTGTTCCTTCCCCTTCTTCCCCCTCCCCCTTCCTTTCCCTTTTCCCCTTCACCCCCCACCCCCCAACCCACACCCTTCTTCCCCTTCCTTTTGCCCCCTCCCGCCCCTTCCCCTTCCCTCCCCCTCATGTCTACAATGTGTTCTTAAGCATTCCTTTCCTTGCCTTCTTTTCTTGTTTTTTTCAGGTTATATCTATGTTTACAATGTGATTCCTAGTTTGGCTCTAAAGTACTCTCATTCATTCATGTTTTGTTTTTTACTACCATTATGATCACGTATATTTGACTTCTCACCCCGCTATGGCGGGAGAATGCCAATCACTCCTAGCAGTTGCTGGCAGAGCGTTTCTTCAGGCTATATTCATGTCTACGATGTGATCATAAGTATGGTTTTTAAAATACTTTCATTCATTCATGCTTTGTCTTTTTACTACTATTGTGGCTACGCACATTTGACCTTTCACCCCGCTTCGGCGGGAAAACGCCAATAACTCCGAGCATTCGCTGGCAGTGTTCCTTTCTACAGCAGAGAACATTGAATGCTGCAGATGGTAAGGCATTTTTACTCTCCGTTCACTGGATGGTTGTGCTGCACAATCAATTTTATAATTTCGTAGGCTTCTTAGATGGTGAAAACCATTATGTTACATATGGTTTTATCTTCACCGTAGAGCGTTTTTTTGTTATTTTATCTTTGTTAAATGTTCTTCCCGCTTTGTCGGGAAACACCTCTGATCTTCAGTAATTGCGGGCAAAGTGGTCTTTCCTAGATATAGATGACAAGGTGTCTTTTTTAATCATTGACTGTTTGTGCTGCACAATCGATTTTAAATATTGTGATGCGTGTGTTTTTTATCTCACGTTTATGCTCATTTCCATACCATACTGTAATATATAGTATCTAAAGGACACAACATTACGCACCACATCAATTTCAACAGGTTCGCTGGGAAATAGGTGTCTTCTTATTTTAAGATATTGGCAGAAATTTTTACAGAAAATGTTAAACATCGTCATCTCTTTGAAAGACACAATTTGAAACTTTTCAATACTCTTTGGTTTTAATTATTTAGAATCTTCCGATATCATATTAGAGATGTAACATTGATCTTATTAGAAGTATAAGATCTGATTGTTTTGATTTTGAAAAGCTGCTTTTACGAGCGATTTTTATTATAAGGTCCCAGCTTTACAACAATACTATTGATATACCATAGTTCTGAGTTAGTGAGTTAGTCAGCTTTACAAGCAGCAATAATACCATCACTTTTTATCATGGAACAGCAAGAGGAATTAAATAAAGTTGGTCCCTGTTCTTCCCCCTCCCCCCCCCCTTTTTTAGGTATGCGGTTTCTTTATAAAAGAGAGTTTTCTCATGGCAACGTCCGTTGTCTCTTTCAATAGTCCCACAGATGCTCCTTGTGGTCTTGGGCAAGCCACTTAACCCTCCATTGCCCATGTTCCCTGTAAGTATTAGTGTATGTGTCTCATATCCCCACGTGTTAAATGTATCCCCCAATTGTGTTGTGACCGCTTTGATTGAAGGATAAGATGGTATGCAAAACTGTCTAAATAAATAAATAAATAAAATAATTCTTTATAGAAACATTGAAAACATCTCACGGCAATGTCTCTTTTTTAATTGGAATAACTTCAATCCCTGATATAATAATTATGGGTAGTAATAATCAATGATAGAGTTTAGGTGGGGCCAGGGTGTGGGCCACCACATCCTCTCCAGGGTCCTGGGGCAAATGGGGGTGGGCCAGTCCGCATCCACCAGCCAGTGCACCTATCATTGTGCCAGGGTGACAGACATACCACTCTGATGTGGCCTGGGGCATCCTGACAACGCGTGTCCAACATATGCACAGGCTGCGTGTCATGTGCCGCTGTGCGCATGGGGGGGGGCTGATCATGTGTGCCACCATTGGGCCTTGGGCACCGCAGCAGCCATGCCCAGGTGGGGCCAGCGTGTAGGCCACCACATGCTCTCCAGTGTCCTGGGGCAACATGAGGGGGGGGCCAGTCCCGCAACCACCAGCCAGTGCACCTATCATTGCGCCAGGGTGACCGACATACCACTCTGATGTGGCCTGGGGCATCCTGGGGCTTGGCCAGCCCTGTAAAACTCAACCAGGGGCAAATAACACACAACCAGGATGATTAACAGCTCTCTGTGATGGGGCCTGGGGCATCCTGGGCCTGGGCCAGCCCTGTGAAACTGTAACAGGAGCAAATACCATACAACCAGGATGAATAACAGGGCTCTGTGATGAGACTTGGGGCATCCTGGGGATAGGCCAACCCTGTGAGACTAAACCAGGAGCAGGTACCTTGGCACCAGGATGACTAACTGGGCTCTGTAATGAGGCCTGGGGCATCCTGGGGCTGGGCCAGCCCTGTGAAACAGTTACAGGTGCAAATACTATACAACCAGGATGAATAACAGGGCGCTTGTATGAGGGCTGGGGCAGCCCTGTGAAACAATGACAGAAGCAAATAATACACAGCCAAGATGATTAACAGCTCTCTGTGATGGGGCCTGGGGCATCCTGGGGCTGGGCCAGCCCTGTGAAACTGTAACAGGAGCAATGCAGGGGCACCAGGTGATGTGTGCAGGTTTGCTCTGGCCCCAGGTGCCTCAGGCCTCATTACAGAGGCCTGTATTTACCGCTGGTGCTATAGTAGGTGCGCCAGTTGATGTGTGCAGGGCATTGCTTACCCCAGGTGGCCCCTGGTCTGTACAACAGGGTCTGTGCTACATCCCTTGGAGCTTCATAGGTGAGTCTGCTGCTGTATGCATGACACACTGGCTAGCCACATATGCAGCACTTCTGCCATGGACACCTGTGGCACAAGTATGCCCAGTCACGGCATACGCTCACCACATGTCTCGGGCACATCGTCAAGTGTAGCAGACAGGGTGATCCATCACACAGCAACTGGTGACATGACACACTGCTGGTACGATGCACCTGTTATGCAGCCTGACACAGCCAGGATTTACATGGGCCAACCATGTCACATGGGAGCTGCCCATCAGGTTTCTGGGTACTGCACAGACATGGATGGTTGCACACAGTACCCAGGGGGCAGCACACACATGTTCAGCTGCACATGCACACATGCAGGTAGCGTAGACACCACTTGGCATTGGACCAACAGTTTACAGCAGCTACATCCCCCTACTGCCCATAGCCATGTGTGATGTGCATCAGCCATTGGCCATAGATGTCTGTCCCATAACAGTCCATATCCATTGCTATGCCCGCAGGTGGCAGGAATGTGCAGAATGGGGCAGTGGCTGCAGATGCACTGGCCACGGCTGCTGCGGCAGATACAGCGTGGCGCAATCATCAATAGACATGGTGAGTGAGGCAGCCTGTGTGTTGCAAGACAGCATGATCGGGTTGACCTGCATTCTGTGGTGCCACTTACAGAACTATGTCTCCACAATGTGGCAGACACATGGCCACGGTGCTCATGTTTTATTCTCACACCACAGTGGCTGCAGATGCTGGCGTGGGGGCTTCCACTGATGCTCCATTCAGAGTGGCCCACGGCAGCCAGTCACAGGTGCGCAGGACATGGCGGTGGAGGTGGTGGCCATCGATACCGGTACCATGGCGGAGGAAGGGGGTCAGCCGCAAGCCCAGACAGGGGGGTGGGTGATCATGATGTGGAGGGGGAGGTGGTGTGGGGTGATGTGGATGTGGTGGTTGGGGTGGGGGGAGGGTGGTGGTGGATGGTTGGGACACTGGTGGTTGGGTGGGTGGGGGGGAGGGGTGGCCAGTCCTGGGCAGCACAGGCCCTCACAGACCACTGGGGCCCCTGCCACCTGCCCCACAGTGCTAGAGGTATCTCACAACCAGACAGGGGCCTGGCACACATCAACACAGACAGACACTCTGCCGATGCCACCACACAGGCAGCAGGTAGTGTGTCTGTGTGGTGGCATGTGTGTGCACCACCTAGATGTGGCAAGGTGTGCTGTGTCCCATGAGCTGCGGCCATGGACCCACGCCCTGGAGAAGGTGGTATGTGCCATTATCAGGATAGCTGATGGGCTCTGCATGCTGCATGAGGGTGTCCTTGGCAACAGAGCTCCACAGCCATCCAGACAGATAGGGCACCAGGGGGTGTAGGTGACATTGTAACCCCTGGTCATGATCTCAATTTCTGCAATGCCAAGCTCACTGATATCCTGCTTGGAATGTATGGGTACTGTTACACCACCAAATACTTATCTCACTGACTTCATTACTGCCACACCTACTGCACCTGTGCAGTGGGAGGTATGGCCTATTGGTTATAACAACTGTGACACCTCACCGCCTAGCCCTAGGCATATTAGGTAGTTGGTAAGTGAGACACGGGTTTTTAAAGTCCTTGGTAGTGCTGTAGCCCTGTGTCCTAGTATAGTTGTGGACCGAAGTGACGACAGCCAAGGTTGGGTTTCAAGTTAAAGAATACTTTTATTGTTGCACAAAGTATAGCATAAAGTATTGCATAAAGAACCGCACAGGATTTACTCCCCCAACACAGAAAGTAAAGTGGTAACTTTTTGTACCAAATGAAAGTCCAAGTATAAAGTTAGTTCTCCTGATTCTTCTCAGGGACAGGTAACAAACTTAAATGCTTTTAGGCTTCTTCCAGCTTCATCAATACAACAACATTTCCAGAACGCTAGCAATGCTTTCCAAGTATCAGCTCTTAATAAAGGAAACTTCTAGCTGTTGTATTTTCTGTCTAATATTCATATCTTGCTTTAACAGCTTTAAATAAAATGGCAATCTCCACACTCTCTTGGCCTCTTGATAACAGGCTTCTTGTGCAGGAACATTTCCTTACGTTGCCTTTCATACACAGCTGCAAGGTATGAAGCTTTGAGTCATTGCACCCAGCAGACCGCTGCTGTTTCTTGTGCAAACTCTAAGAATCTCGATTTGGGCTTCACAGCACTCAGTCATAGAACCTGGATAAATTATAGATCCTTACTCTTTCATACACATTCCACATTCCATCTCAGAATCACTGTTACTGGATAAGGGAGCCCCTAACTCCATTGGTTCTTCCAGCCTCTCCGAAATCCCTTTATCCTGGGGAACATATAAGCCTTCAGACTTTAATTCCATAATTATAGTCTGGAGCTGTTTCCATTTACTCTCTCTCTGTCTTCTGGGCACTTGCAAGGCTTTGGGTTTATCAGCACCTCTTAACACCTCATAAAAGGGGTTTATTTCCTCCTTGCCTTGCCTAGGTAGTTGCCTCCGGTTGGGAGGGATATGTCTCTTCTGGTACTGCCTTATAAGATCCCTCAGCACAGCCCGGTCCTCAGGGTCTGTTCCTAGTTCTCTGCCCGGTAACTGCCAATTAGTCTTTTGCTGATAGGCAGGTGTGCTACCTTCTGAGCTAGTGCTCTGGTCACGCTGTCTATATAAGGGAAATGCTTGCAGTTTCTCAATAGGGACTTTCCTACAGCCCAACTTATCTCTGGTAATTCCAGGTTTCCTTTCAAAACTTGGTTCAGGCCTGTTCCTCCTAGAAAGCACGCTATTACCACTCTCTCGAGACTGGCTTACTTCAGAGCTATCTACTTTACAAGGTTCAAAAGGTTTTGCTCTGACCTGGTTCTGGCAGCTTTTAACTCTGGGGAACTCCACTGACTCCAAGTCTATGTCCAAGGATCCTGAGTCTGGCTCGGGGTCCCTTCCAGGGTCCACTCTCCCTTGGAGCTGAGCTCTGCCTGGGTCTCTTCCTGGACCCCCCACAGGAACTGTCCTTTCAACTCCACCTCCGGTCCTTGCAACTCCTTTCCTCCTCCTTTCTCCGGTTCTGTCCTTCGTTCCCCTTTCTCTTTTTCTACTAACTGCTGCTTCCTGGTTATGAGTGCAGGGGGGGCCCAATCCGGTCTGACTCCGCCCACCTCCCTGATTGGCTAGGTCTCTGGGTTAGCCTAGAGCTAGGGTGTGGTTCTTTCCCTGCTCTTCTTTGCAGAGAAGGTTCATGTGCTGGAATCTTAACCCCTTCCTGTCCTGTATCCGTAAACATATGAGGTGACAGAAGGTGTTTTAAACCCTTTTTCTTCTCTTTCTGAGCCTCTGCATTGTCACACAATGTACCTCAGTCCAGAGGGCTGGGGTTTCAGGGCCCACCTGGGGACAGCAATCTCATGTCTGGGGCACTGAGGTTTCTAGTCTTTTGGACATTCCTTATGGCCTTTGACGTGCCACTTGCCCCTCCATTGCCCACCGCTTTAGTTGAGGGATGATGCGGTATAGAAAAACAGTTTATTACATCAATGGATCAGTACATATATCTGGCACTGCCCCTCGTACACAGCGCTGCACAGACATGTAGGTGACAAACCCTGCTCAACCAAGCTTACTTTCTAATTATGACAGCTGTGGGAATGTGCACGCAGGTGTAACACAGAGGGCTGGGTGAGGGAGATCAGGGTGGTTATGTTCCACAGGCAGCAGCGGGTTGGTGAGCTTTCAGGCTAGATTGGCTGTGGGTTTGCGAGGGTGCATGCCACACGGACCCCAGTAGTTTATTCCAGGCATAGATTGCAGCATGGTGAGGGACGCAATGTCTGCAGTTAGCAGTGGGGCAGGGGGGCATCCATCTCAGCAATGTGACCCACAGTGTGCCTTTTTAGTGACTTGTTTCCATTGTGTTGTTTGGGATAGTGGTCACACACTTCTGTTGGGAGTCCTTAGGTTGCTGGTTTGATTCCCACATGTTCCATTCCTTTTCCTTTTCAGTGTTCTGCTAACCTGCCCATGCAATTGCTGCAGCCTCATCACCTCTCCAGCCACCCTTCCATCTCTGCACTGTGCACCACAGTGTGCCCTCTCTGCAGCCTGTCACATGTTGGGTGTTACATATGGCTATATCTTTGTGATGTCCATCGAGCAGTCATCTTGGGGGATTGGTACTACTGTTGTTGGCTGGGCTGGGCCACATCAGTGTGCTGGTTCAATTCCCACATGCTCCTTTTTCGTTCCATTCCCCATGTTGCCATGGTCCACAGGCTGTCCACACAGCTTTCCCTTCAGCCAGCCCCTGACACCCTTTCTGTTTTGCACCCATGCTCTTTTGCATGCTGTTTACACTGCATGACGTCTCATGGTGTGTGTGCATGTGTTTCTATGTGCCTCTCCCACTTACAGATTGTAATATGAGCTGGTGCCATCTGTTGTGCATGTGCGTTGCATCATGGCGAATGTTGGGGTTGCCCTAGCCTGGCACACAGCAGGCGTTTTGTGTTGTGCCTTGCAGTGCACTTGTATACAGCTATCGCTGTGGCCTAGAGATTTGTGGGCTGTGTTTTCATGCCAGAGGTCATGGGTTTGCTTCCTCTTTGTTCTCCTTCTTTTATGCCTTTCTTACACAGGTACTTGTCATTCCTGTGACAGTCATATTTCTGCGGATCTGTGCTGACAGCACATTTCACCCTCATCACAGTCGCCAGCCATCCGTCAGTCCATCTATCTGCATCTGGCAGCTGTGTGGTGTGCTGTCTTCCTGTGCAGGCTACCACCCCATGTCCTGCACTGTGTACCCTTTCCTGCATTGCGCCTCTTTGTGCTTACCCCACCTGTGCCTGCTCTGCAGAGCACCGCCACTCCTCTGTCCACCCATCATCATATCTATCCTGCCAACTCTGCCTACACTGGGGGACACGTATTCCCATCATCTGCCACCCAATGTCTTTCCAGTACTACATTGCCATCATCCTGTGACATGGTACAGCTGCCCCCAACATGTTTAACAACGGTACTGGCAGCCACATGGGCTGCCCAGGGATATGGCGGGTCCGGTTGCTCCCAGCTCTCCCTCCTTCCTTCCCCTGTTCATTGCCATTCCTCTGTGCCCTATTTATTTACGGTGCCCTGTGACATTCATTCTTGTACTTTCCCACACGTTAGCATCCTGCGTCCTGTAGCGCGCGTTACAGTGCCTTGTTCCGCGCGTTAGCTGACAGGATGCCTTTATATGGGCATCCGTATCATTGCCGTGGATCCTAACGCGAGTTACCTTACCGCAGTTTAGTAAACATACCCCTAAGTCTATTTCTACCAATAGGGCTTCCAGATCAGGAACTTTGTTGGCTAGGCTTTGAGCATTTGTGCTCATTGCTTCCCAGCATTTTTTGACTGGCTTGCCTGTGTTTTGCATGGATTTTGTTCTACATGCCTCTTCCCACTTGTCATTGATGTGTGATTTAAAAGTGTGTCTGTTTCCAATGTTTTTTTGCTTTTGCTGGGAGTGATGTCCTGAACTTGTCCTTCTCCATCCGTCACCCCCTTTTCCTAGTTTAAAAGCCTGTCCATATACTTCTTGAATTTTGAAAAAATAAACAAAAATTTAGAATTTTTGAAAAAATAAGCAAAAAATCAAATTCTTATAGTCTTGGAACACAAAAGTAATTGAATACCCACTGATGTCAGTTTTGATTTTGCTTGTTATTAAGAGTTTGCTTTGTGATGCTCCTATGTTTTTCTTAGTCTAGCTAATATTACCCTTACATTGAATTTTAAAGATTCTTTGTGCAAAGAACTATTTTCTATTGTATACTTGATTTTTTTGTTAGATTTTCTTTTGATTCAGTGAATGCATTTTTCCCATTATCAAGCTAACCCCTATATCTCATTCATTTTGATTAAGGGATCACTTCAAGGGGGTGAGAGAGCGAGTTGCCTCTGAGCTCTAATGTCTCCCTTTACCTCCCATTACTACCTGCCACCCATTAGCCATTACCTAATCCCTGAGTCTGAGCAACATGGAATGGATCTACTGTTTAGCATCCTGACGGATACTTGTAACTTGGATTGGCCACTGTCAGAGACAGGATCGTGGACTTGATGGACCTTTGGTCTGACCAAGTGTGGCACATGTTAGTTTCTTATTATGTTTTTATGTATTCATTAAAGGTGTTATACCTGCTAATGAATATAGAGATAAACACATAAAGTAGTATTTTAAAAAAAGACATCTAAGGCAAACTGGGAACAACCAGCATGGAATAGCCTAATGACTTGGAAACCAAGATACCAAGGTTTGATTCCCACTAGTTACAATATAAACTGCTTTGACTGAAATGATAAAGCAGTATAAAAAACCTGTAAAATAAAAAAAAATGCCACAAATGTCTATATCTCCTGCTGATTTTAGTAAAATAGACATCCACAACATTCGACATTCTGCTGGCAGTCACATAGAAACATGACGGCAGAAAAAGACCACATGGTCTATCTAGTCTGCCCTTCCCATATCAATTACAATAGTCCCCTTTTTACCTTTAGAGATCCTCCTTGTTTGTCTCATGCTATTTTGAATTCAGATATTGTCCTCATTTCCAGCACCTCCACTGGGAGACTATTCCATGCATCTACCACTCTTTCCGTAAAGAGATATTTCTGCATATTACTCCTGAGTCTATCTCCTTTCATCCTCATCCTATGACCCCCTGTAGCAGAGCTTGCTTTCAATAGAAAGATACCCTCCTGTGCATTAATTCCACTGAGGTATTTAAATGTCTCTATCATATCGCCCCTATCCCGCTGTAAGATCTTTAAGTATGTCTTCATATGCATCATAATGAAGACCACTAACTATTTTAGTAACCACCCTCTGCACTGATTCCAACCTGCTTATATCCTTCTAAAGGTGCGGTCTCCAGAACTGCACACAAAACTCCAAATGAGGTCACACCAGAGACTTATATAGAGGCATTATCAGCTCCTTTTTTCTGTTGGCCATTCCTCTCCCTATAAACCCAAGCATCCTTCAGGTTTTTGCAGTCAACCTTTCTAACTATTTAGCTACTTTAAGATCATCAGACACAATTAGGCCCAGGTCCCGCTCTTCCTTTGTGGACAGAAGTACCTCACCTCCTACACTGTACAGCTCCTTTGAATTTTTGAAGCTCAAATGCATGACCCTGCACTTCTTAGCATTAATTTTCAGCTGCCATATTCTAGACCATTCTTCAAGTTTAACTAGACCCCTCCTCATGTTGTCGACGCTTTCCTCTGTGTCTATTCTGTTGCAGATTTTGGTATTGTCTGCAAAAAAGCAAACCTTACCCGACAATCCTTCCGCAATATTGTTGTTGTTGTTAAGTGCCATCGAGTCGGAGTCGACTCATGGCGACCCTCTGGATAGCTATCCTAAATTGTGTTCGGTCTTCAGTCAGGCGGCTCATTGTTGACAGACTGGTACCCGTAGCTGCTGTTATTGTATCGATCCATCTCATTGCTGGCCTTCCTCTTTTGCGTTGACCTTCTATCTTGCCAAGCATAATGTCTTTCTCTAATGATCTCTCTCTTCGCATGATGTGTCCAAAGTATGAAAGTCGAAGTCTTGTCATCTGAGCTTCTAAAGAAAGCTTAGGTTTGATCTCCTCTAGTACCGACTGGTTTGTTCTTCGGGTAGTCCATGGTATACACAGTATTCGCCGCCAGCACCATAATTCAAAGGCATCAATTTTCTTCCTGTCTATCTTTTTCACTGTCCAGCTTTCACATCCATATGATGTTATTGAAAATGCCATGGCTTGAACAAGTCAAATCTTTGTATGGAGAGAGACATCTCTGCTCTTGAGAATCTTATCTAGGTCTTTCATAGTCATTCTGCCAAGAGCAATGCATCGTCTGATTTCTTGACTGCTTGTTGCTTCGTTATTGATAGTTGATCCAAGTAGGTTAAAGTTGTTCACAATTTCAATTTCTTCTCCTTCAATGATGAACCTGTTGATTATGCCAGTTGTCATGATCTTTGTCTTCTTTACATTAAGGTGCAGGCCCATTTTGAGACTATGTTCTTTGATTGTGAGAAGCAAATGTTTCAGATCATCTTCACTTTCAGCCAGTAATGTGGTATCATCAGCATAGCGAAGGTTGTTGATGAGTCTTCCACCAATCTTCACTCCTCTGTTGTCTTCATACAATCCTGCTTCTCTGATGATTTGTTCTGCATATAAATTAAACAGGTAGGGGAAAAGTATGCAGCCTTGTCTTACACCTTTGCTTATTTTAAACCATTCTGTTTCTCCTTGTTCCATTCGAACTGTTGCTTCTTGATCAATGTACAGATTGCGCAAGAGAACGATCAGGTGTTCTGGTATACCCATGCTTCTTAATGTGGCCCAGAGTTTCTCATGGTTTACACAGTCAAAAGCCTTGCTATAGTCGATAAAGCACAAATAGATATCCTTTTGATATTCTTTAGTCTTTTCAAGGATCCATCTCACATCCGCAATGATGTCTCTCATTCCTCGCCCTTTCCTGAACCCTGCTTGCACTTCAGGTAGTTCTTGTTCCAGGTATGGTTGTAGTCTCTTTTGAATAATCTTCAGTAGAATCTTGCTGGCATGTGGGATCAGAGCGATTGTGAGATAATTTCCACAGTCAGTTGGATCACCTTTCTTTAGTATTGGTATAAACACAGATCATTTCCAGTCAGTTGGCCATGATGTTGTCTTCCATATTTCTTAGCAGAGCCTTGTGAGTACGGTAACAACTGCATCAGATTGCTGCAATACTTCTATGGGAATGCTATCAATGCCTGGTGCTTTGTTCTTTGATAAGGCTTTCAATGCTGCTTCAACCTCTTCTTTCATCACCAATGGTTCCCAATCATAAGGTACAGGTTGAAACGGCTGTTAGTCCACTTGATCTTTATCATATAAAAACTCTATATATTCCTTCCACCTTTTCTTGATCTTCTCAGCATCATTCAACATAGAACCTTGAGCATCTTGTAACATTCCAATTCGAGGCTGGAACTTTTTCTTTAACTTTGATGTAAATAGTTGTCTTGTATATAGTTACTCCTGTTATCCTGTTATCCAAGTTGATTTTCCTGTTAACTGTTATCCTGTTATCCAAGTTGATTTTCCTGTTAACTGTAATAACCAGATATTTGTATCTTGGCTGAGGTTCTTTGTTCCATGTAAACCGCGCTGATAACGAATAGTGTGGTATATAAAAATGTTAATAAATAAATAAACTCTCGTAGCTTTAGGAAAGCCGATCTTGTTCTTCCTCTAATAGTTTCTGCTTCTATTTCCTTGCAAGTGTCACTGTAGTACTTTTCCTTGTCCTGTCTTGCTGCACGTTGGAAATCTCTGTTGAGTTCTGCGATTGTCTTTCTTTCTCCTCTGGCTTTAGCTTCTCTGCGTTTCTGGGCAATTTTCAGAGTTTCTTCTGTCATCCATTTTGGCCGTTTTTGCTTTTTCACCTTTTGTAGAGACTTCTCGCTTTCTTCCAACACAACCTTCTTGATGTCATTCCATAACTCTTCCGGAGCTCTGTCATTTGTATCTAAAGCAGCAAATCGATTTTGCAGGCAGTCTTTAAATTCCAGTGGTATATTCTCAAGGTCATATTTTGCTGCTTTCATGAGTGGTTTGCTCTTTTTCAACTTTAGCTTGAGTTTGCATACTAGTAGTTGATGATCTGTACCACAGTCAGCTCCAGGTTTTGTCTTTGTTGATGTTACAGAGCTTTTCCATCGTTGACTTCTACATATGTAGTCAATTTGATTTTTATATAATCCATTCGGTGAAGTCCATGTGTACAGTCGCCGCTTGTGTTGCTGGAAGAAGGTGTTTGAGATGAATAGATCATTGGTCTTGCAGAATTCTATCAGTCTTTCTCCAGCTTCATTTCTGTTGCCAAGTCAATATTTTCCAACTACTTTGCCTTCTTCTCTGTTGCCAACTTTTGCGTTCCAGTCACCCATGACTATCAGGATATCCTGTTTGCATGTTCTGTCAATTTCAGCTTGTACTTGTTCATAGAACTCTTCAATTTCATTCTCTTCAGCAGCTGTTGTTGGGGCATATACTTGAATTATAGTTGTGTTGATAGGCAATCCTCGTAGACGAATAGAGATTAAGCGTTCGCTGACTGCATTGTATTTCATTATAGTTCTTGCAAGTTTCTTCTTTATTATAAATGCAACACCATTTCTTCTTTGTCTTTCATTTCCAGCATAGTAGACCATGTGATCATCTGATGCAAAGTGCCCCATGCCAGTCCATTTCAGTTCGCTGACACCCAACAGATCAAGTTGTACATGTTCCATTTCGTTCTTGACCACCTCCAACTTACCTTGGTTCATGCTTCATAAGTTCCATGTTCCAATGTGTAAGACATCTTTACAGCTTCTGACTCTCATTTCATGCACAGCTACATCAGCAGTCAGACTTCCCGAGGGCTTTGATCCAACCATATCATAAATGCTGGCTTTACTCTGAAAAGTCTTCAGCTCTTCCCCAGTAGCTAGTTGAGTGCCTTCTGACCTGGGGGTCTCATCTTCCAGCACCTTTCCAATAATTTACTAACCACAGAGGTTAGACTAACCAGCCTGTAGTTCTCAATGTCATCTTTACGTCTGCTTAGCTGTAGAGGGACCACATGTGCCTCCGCAATATTACTAACAAGGATGTTAAACAGAATTAGAGCAAGGAGAGATCCCTGTGACACACCACTGGTAACATCCTTCTCCTCAGAGTGTGCTCCATTTACCTGTATCCTTTGTCATCTCCCATCCAACCAATCAGTAACTTTAGGGTCCATCCCTAGGGTGCTCAATTTGTTTATAAGTCGCCTGTGTGGAATGGTGTCAAAGGCTTTACTGAAATCTAAATACACCACATCTAGAACTCTCCCTCAGACCAACTGTCTGGTCACCTAGTCAAAGAAATCTATCAGATTTGTCTGACAAGACCTACTTCTGGTGAATACATGCTGTCTTGCATCCTGGAATCCATTGGACTTCAGAAACCTCACTATTCTCTCCTTTAGAAGCCTTTCCAATAATTTACTAACCACAGAGGTTAGACTAACCAGCCTGTAGTTCTCAATGTCATCTTTACGTCTGCTTTTCTGTAGAGGGACCACATGTGCCTCTCTCCAATCCTCTGGCACCACTCCCGACTCCAAAGAGGTATTGAAAAGGTCAGACAGTGGAGCAGCTAGAACGTCCCCAAGTTCCCATCTGGAGCCTGGCTTTGTCTACTTTTAGTTTAGCTAGTTCCTCTTGAACACAGTCTTCTGAAAATCGTTCGAAATTCCCATCGCTTCTGTTGCTATTTGTGGGTGTTTTCCGAGGTCCTGCTCCAGGCCCTTCATCAGTGAACACAAAACAGAAATATTTGTTAAGCAGTTCCGCTTTATCTTCATCAGCTTCTCCATATTCTTCCCCTGCACCCTTAAATCTGACAATATTGCTTTTGCCCTTCCTCCTCTCACTAACAATATCTGAAAAATGTCTTATCCCCGCATTTTATTGCAGTGGCTATTTCTTCTTCTTTTTGTACCTTTGCTTTCCTGACTACTTTGTTATCTTCTCTAAATTTCTCCAAATATAGATGCTTGTCTTCCTCTTTTTATAATTTGTTGCATTTCATGAAGGTCTCCCTCTTTTCCTTCATCTTCTCAGCTACTTCTTTTGAGAACCATAGGGCATCCTTTTACTTTTACATTTATTTACCATTTTAACAAAAAGATTTGTTG
The DNA here is from genome assembly GCA_033557465.1 of Ichthyophis bannanicus. NCBI lineage: Eukaryota > Metazoa > Chordata > Amphibia > Gymnophiona > Ichthyophiidae > Ichthyophis > Ichthyophis bannanicus. The sequence continues at coordinate 183,001,678 of CM066041.1, read as the reverse complement.
CCTTTAAAATATTTCATTTCAGTTTTGCCCACTGTTTTTCTATATCCCCCAGCTGTTCCCATCCCACTAACGACTCTCTGAGGTATTGTCCCATCTTTGCAAAGTTAGTTTTCCTAAAGTCTAAGACCCTTGCTTTTGAATGGATTTTATCAGCCCTTGTCCTAATAGTGAACCATACCATCTGGTGATCACTGGATACAAGTTGATCTCCCACTGTAACATCAGAAACACTTTCCCCATTGGTAAGCACTATGTACAGTATGGCCCCATCATGTGTGGGTTTTGTTACCAATTTCCTAAACAGTTCTCCCTGTAGAGAATCCAGGATCTCCTTACTTCTAGATGACACCACAGCAGGGATGTGCCAATCCACATCCGGCATATTGAAAACACCTAGGAGTAGCACTTCTCCTTTCATGGCAATACTGTGTATGTCTTGTATTAAATTTTCATCCACTTCTACCCCCTGTGAGGGGGATCTGTATATAATTCCAATGCAAATGGATTTCCCTTTCCCTTTTTCAACCCACAGTGCCTCCTCTCTTTCTTTTAAGCCCTACAATTCTATAGTTTTAATATTATTTTTGACATATAGTGCCACGCCACCTCCCTTTCTTCCTACCCTGTCCTTCCTGAATAAAGTATAGCCTGGTTTAATTACATCGCCGTCATGGTTTTCCATGAACCATGTCTCCGTAACCGCCACTAAATCCAAGTCAGCCTCTTCCATTAAAGCCTCAATATCTGGGATCTTATTTCTCATGCTACGGGCATTTATACACACCGCTTTCCAGGTGTTGCCTCTATTACCCATTTTTACAGAGGTATTTAATGTTTCACTTAGGAAAGTGTGGGGCGGAGACATCCATCTCATGCAAGCTACCATAAGGGCGCATCACGCGGCATAGCAAAATGAAAACATGAACCTTCATTCTCCATCAGTGTTTGTCGACATATTGTAAAATAAGGGGGGGGGGGGGTATTAGTGTAACTCCATCTTTACACCCTCCAGATTTTTGCCTGACAAAACAAGCACTTTTCACATACCTGTTCATGCCTAGAGCATGTATAACTTTAAGCATGACTCTGGACATCCAGTACATTTCTGAGACAGGTAGGGATGTCCAAGTTCTTAGGAATGTCCTGCCCATGCTGCTGCCCAGTCCCCATCCAGATGTGAATGTCTTTGCACTGGGGACGTCCACAGACCCGGCTTCTTAAATGTCTCTTTTAATGTCTCTATGCCCATTTTCAGATATAAAGCACGAATAGGGCTTCTAAAATGCCCCTTTTCAATCTGCTTTAGTAAATAGACTCCTGTAAGTGGATGGAAAGTTCCACTAGCATGGAAACAACTCAGGAACCTTCATAGATTTTATTAGCATGGCTCATGTTTTGCCAGTTATTAAAACAGTAATAATCATGTGACCTAAACTACTATTACTACTAATCATTTATAAAGCACTAGAAGGCTTAAGCAGTGTTGTACAAACATAGATAGAGACGGTCCCTGCTTGTGAGAGCTTACAATCTAATTAAGATAGGCAGGACAAAGGATAAGAATAAGGGGAAAAGGAAGGTAAGGAGACACAAGGAAAAAGGGGGTCAGGATCCAAAATCAGCTTTAAAGAAGTGAGCCTTTAACATGGACTTGAAAAGGGACAGAGATAAAGCCTGGCGTACAGACTCAGGGAGTTTGTTCCAGGCATAAGGAGCAGCAAGGGGAGAGGACTAAAGTCTGGAATTGGCAGTGAAAGAAAAGGGCAAAGAGAGAAGCAAGCCAGAAGAAGAGTGGGGTTCACGAGGAGCGATGTTGGGAGACAGAAGAGAGGAAAGGTAGAAAGGAGCAGAAGAGTGAATGTACCTATAGGTCAGAAGAAGAAGCTTGAATTGGATACGGAAACGGAAGGAAAGCCAATGAAGTGATTTGAGAAGAGGGGTTATATGAGAATATCAGAGTTAGTGAAAAATTATTCACACAGCACAGTTCTGAACAGATTGAAAGGGAGAAAGATGGCTTAGAGGAGGACCAGCAAGAAGGAGTTTGCAATAGTTGAGACGGGAGATGACTAAAGAGTGGACAAGTGTTTTAGTGTTCAGAAAGGAATGTGTGAATTTTATTAATGTTACAGAGAAAGAAATGACAGGTTTTAGCTATCTGTTGGATATGTGAGGAGAAGGAAAAGGAGGCGTCAAAGATGACCTCAAAGTTGCGGTACTGAGGAAACAGGAAGTTGAAGAGTGTTATCCACAGAGATAGAAAAAGGAGGAAGGGGGAGGAAGGTTTAGGGGGAAAAATAAGAAGTTCAGTATTGGCCATGTTTAATTTCAAACAGTGGTGAGACATCCAGGTGAAGATGTTAAACAGGCAGGCAGAGATGTGAGACTGGAGTGTCAAAGAGATATCAGATGTAAAAAGATAAATCTGAGAATTGTCAACATAAAAATGATACTGAAATCCATGGGAGGAGCTGAGAGCACCAAGGGACGGTGTAGAGAGAGAAAAGAAGAGGGCTGAGAACAGATCCCTAAGGTACACCAACAGAGAGTGTGGATAGCAGTAGAGGAGGAACCACCAGAACAAACACTGAAAGAGTAATGGGAGAGATAAAAAGAAAACCAGGACAGGAGAGAATCCCTAAAACCAAGATAGGATAATGTGTCAAGCAGAAGGTGATAGTCAACGGTATCAAAAGCAGCAGAAAGGTCAAGAAGGATAAGGACAGAATAAGAGCCTTTGGATTTAGCCATGAAATATTCTCTCCATTCTTAGTCATTTTTGAGCAAATGTGGTATATTATTGAAGGTAATGAAATCAAAAAGGTGATTTATAACTTCATTTATGAAAACTGCCAGTTTCTAGAACAAGTTCTTTTGCAACATTTATAATCCTTGTGCCCTTGAGAAGCTTCTTGTCCTTTGCTTTTTACTACTGTTTGTACCTGACAAAAGCATAATAAAACTTCTGAAGTAATCAACACTTTACTGCACTAGCATTTACAGTCGGGATAAGCAGTCCTTAGAAACAATATTTTCTATACTGTTTCATGTCATTTTGAAATGAACCGATGGAAAAAATGAATGGAAATTGTCTTTTGCTTCATTTCTTTTATTTTTTTTTAAGCGGCATGCATTAACAAAATACGAAAAGAAAAAAAAAGAATACAAAATAAAAATAAGAAGGAAAAACTGAATAAAGAGGAAATGTTTTTTTAGCATGCTCATCCTTAGGTGTAAGTCCATTGTAAAGCTCAGGTCCATGTGGCATTTCTGGAGTAAATGAGCTTTCATAATTGTTTCCTAGAACTTTCCCTTGTAAGATGCAACAACTGACAGCAAGGGGAAGTCGACACTGCTGACAGCTCAAGCCCCTGGTGGGCTCTGAGCTTTGCAAATTGTACAACCCGATCCCCAAAAACCGATTATCTTCAGCATGTGCTCTTTTTAAGCAGTTTGGGGAAAATTCAAGGTGACAGAATGCAATTCTAAAATGAATAGCAGTCCGCAGGAACAAGATGCAGAGCTTTCTGGTTGAAAATCTAGGTTCCGTGCTAAAGGGAAGGCCAAGCTGATGTCCGTACGATGAGTTTTACATTGAGGTAAAAGCTGAAACCACTTTGGATGCTGGGATAAAGAAATGGGTTCAGATTTATCCAGTCAAAGAGAAAGGTTATCTGAAGCTTATCCACGACGGGTTCCGCTTTCATCACATTATGCGCTACCATTTTCAACACTGGATTTTGTTTCCCTGCTAAATCCTCAGGAAGGGAGGCTAATTTTCAAAAATTCTTCCTGACACATCTGTTTCGGTTTGTTTTGGCAACTGTAGTGTGTTTAACATTCCAGCGATGTTCTATCTTTTAATTTTGTTTCTACTGCTGTAAAGAGAGGTAAAGAACTTATGCACACAGCTTGAGGTTAGCTTCCTGCATTTGTGAGCAAAACAGAACTGAAAAATCGACAAGCACAACACATTTATCTCACAGACTCAGTTAGGGCACATTTCTGGGATTTTGTTCAGGAGCTGAATAAATTAAAGAACAGAACTTTTCAGCTTGTTTGAGGATAAATTTGTTAGAGGTAGAGAGTATTATGAGTGTACAATTCTGGCTTTCTGTTGGGGTTCACCAATGAAAGGATGAAGTTATTAAAGACCAAAATGCAGTATCAAATTTGCCCACTGAGATTCGTGCATCTGTGTAGATGGGTTCCCATATGCCACCCAGTCCAGCTTCTCCCCACATGTTTTAGTTGACTTCTACCCCCTTTTCCACCTTTTGATATCCTCCTGAGCATGCCCAAAATCTGCTTCCATAATGGCGTCCACCATTCCTGTTGGTAGACCCCTTAAGGTATTGCCATCTTTAACTTTTCCTTTTAAAAGATTAATTTGACACTCAGACCTACTTCCATATTAAAATCTGGCCTCCCCTTCTATCATTCCCTTTTGTAGCGATTATTCCATGCAGGTTATTCCAGTGCCTTCCAAGAGGCCCAACACAGTACCGGTGCTATTTTTGGATTGCCATTCCTGCTCTATGGAAGCACAGTGCTGATGCGGGCTGTACCCACTGCTCCATGAGGTTGCCCACTGCTTTATTCCTTTTATTATGTTATATATATCTCATGCTTTGTTGAATTCTGCTACCATTTGAAATTCCAGGCATTCACCGATATTTCTGTGATCACGCATTTCCTGATGTTTTTGCTGAACCTAGCATCTTAGAGCTTCATATCACTGACCCTTAGTTCTGCAGATTCTTTTACTTTGAAAATGTTGCCTCTTACCTTTGCATTGCTCCCCCATCTCTCTTCTCCAGTAGAAATATTTAGGGAAGGAATTTAGCTCATGCCTTTTTTTTAGGAGTTGCTCAAGATAAGTTATATTCAGGAACAGTAGGTATTTTCTTGTCCCCAGAGGGCTTATAATCTAAGTTTGCACCTAAGGCAATGGAGGGTTAAGTGACTTGCCCAAAGTTGAAAGGAACAGCAGTGGGATTTAAATCTGGCTTCCCTGGCTTTCAGCCCACACCTCTAACCATTAGGCTACTCCTCCAGCCTCACATCCCTACTACATATTAGAGAGAGGCCAGATATCTTATTGGATGTATCTGTGGAACAGTGATTTTGGACACTGGTTGGCTTCACAGGTCTTTTTCTTTATCGTGTTGCATATCTAAATAAGCTTTAAATAGTGATAAAGCAGGCACACAGTTATTCAGAAACAGGGTTTCTGTACATATTTCTATTTCAAATCTAAACTGCCAATAGGAGGAGGACATTTGGAAAAGTTTATATAGCTAGTCTTGCTAAGATAAGCTCTTCCTTGGCACCTACAACCTGAAAGCATGTATCTCTCTCCAAAGAAGCATCATTGTGTTCCGGTGTTAGAAAAGGAATAGGAAAAAAGACTAAAGGATGATGATAACTAATGTCTCTGTTTGAGGCTGCTGAAAAATGGAAGAAAATCATGGATTTGTTGGGAGACTATTGACCTGCGCATTCCAACTTTGAGTGGCGGCAAACATTATTTGATAATAATACTTCAAACCATTCTACTGGTAGCAAAAGTATGGTCAATGTCACTAGATATCAAAAACTGCCCTATATTCACATTTATTTATTCATTTAACAGCTTTTTTATACCACATTATCCTGTGTTCAAAGCGGTTTACATTATAACAACATGGTGATACATTACAACAAGGAAATTAACTTGGAGTATTCATAACATAAAAGGGTTGAACATGATGGCGATAGCTGAAGAGAAACAACATGTGATACATTACAACAAATCTGGAAGTCAAAAGAATTCCTGAAGAAGAAAAATGATCATTTTTGTAAAACTTTGTCAGCAACATTGAGCTCCGTTGAGCCGTCAGCTCAGTTGGGCCAAGGCTGGGATTTGGTTCCATGAACCTTCATTTACTACCACTCAGGGGTTTCCTAGTTCCTCCCAGCTCATGGAACCTAGTCATTGCAGTGACAATCCTTGTTCGTACTATATATTGTTGTGTGATGACTATATTCCTTCTCCCCAGATGCTTCAAACACTGCAATCAGTATCATCCCCAGTTTCAACTTGCAAAGGAGTATATCACCGGTCTGGGAATCAGAGTCAGATCTTCCGTATGATACTGGGTAGCAGTAATGACTGATATTGCTAGAACCTAGAGCACCTTCCAGCTTTTGAGGTCCCTGTCTACCCTCAACACCAGCCTTAGCAACAGTTGCAGCAACACCCAAGAATCCAGGGAAGGTACTGTAGGTGTTTTCCAGTCCCCAGACAACTTACAATGTGTTTGCACCTAGGACGTTAAATGACTTGCCCAAGATCACAAACAGCAGTGGTGGGACTGGAACCTGGCTTCCCTGATTTTCAGCCCCATGTTCTAACCGTTAATAATTCTATATTTCCAGCCAAGAAAAGAAAAATATTCATATTGCTTCCTTACGTTTGAGATTTACTTGAGTCAATACAAAATCCTATAACTGGTTTGGAAATACAATGTTTCCAATCCAGAAATGCAAACCAACAGTATCTATACAAAGATCATGCCCAAATCCTAAAATGTATATGTGCTTCAGTCATATGTTATTCTTTACTGTATATTTATGTTAGAGATGCTGAATCCTGGTGCGGCACGCTGAGATATTATTTCCCTGGGAAAGAGAAGGAATCATGGTCAGTTTAGCATCAGTCTGCCAGCCTGTCACAAGTTGCTTGTCTTGTCTGAAGGCAACAATCAACAACTTCCTTTCAAAAAGCTTCTGGGAGAAAAAGAATGCTGAGCTCAGACACTGTTATGGTCCATGTGCTGTCTCCTTAGGAGAGAGGTCTAATGTGTAGGCTCAGGGAGTCAGTGATGTATCAATTGAGGGCCTATGGCCCTAAAACTCAAGTTAAAAATTTTTGAATGCATCAGCTAAAAATGTAGTGTTATTAAAATGATACTTAAAAGGCGAGGGACTACATTTTATTTTAATTGACAACAAAAGTCCCCATATTGCATAGTCAACATGGAGCCTGATTCCATAACGTGCATGTCCGGCCCATGGACACGTCTAAATTAAAAACGGTCCATGTTTGAACCTAATTCCGCATCTGCAGGTCTGGACATGCCCACGGGTCTGGAATCAGGGAGATAGATGTGTTTGGTGTGGCCCTTGCAAGCGCTATTCAGCCGGCCCGTGCATGCATCCGGGGCATGACGCGTGCACATGTGCAGGCATGATCCATACAACCTAATGGAGAAACACAACCCCATCAATATTATTAGATATGGGTAAACGTTTTGGATGTCCCCGTGCCCACTGCATTCTGAAAAGTTACACATTTCAGATACTGCCCGTCCCTGCAATGTACCCGCTGATGTCATGCCCTCAGGAAAAATGTGCATCTCCTAAACGGCACATCACAGACAGTGGTTTGATGATGACAGTAGTTTGCTGATAAATACCAATGAGAAATGACAGCTGCTGCAACCTATTCCATATACCAGTCCTCCTCATGCCCTGAAAAGTGCTAGGTAAGCCCAGTGCTCCCTAAGATGGTAAATGAGAATGTAAATATGAATATGTAAACATACTTTGCATTGAATGGTACATTAGGAACCAGCCCCCGTGATTCCTGCCCTGGTCATCTCTACAAACACGCTTTAAACTGCTAGGGATAAGAACATATGCCATACTGGGTCAGACCAAGGTCCATCAAGCCCAGTATTCTGTTTCCAACAGTGGCCAATCTAGGTCATACGTACCTAGCAGTTTCCCCAAGGGACCCTTACCAAGTGTACAAAACCTGAAACTATCCTTGCAGTTCCCCAAAGGATGCATAATATAGCTGATCAACAAATGTATGCCCTTTTTGTGTCCAGACTCATTCTGCTGCTCCGCACTACCATTCCCCTTTTATCTCTCCCTACACCCCTCGCTGGGAATTCCACTTTTCTGGAAGATTGCTTCTATCTATGCCCTTCTCTTCTACTGCCAAATCCAGACATCACTCTTTTCACCTTGCTGCTCCTTATGCCTGGAACAAACAACCTGAGTCTGTACATCAAGCTTCTTCTCTGGTCCCTCTCAAATCCATCCACCTAACTGCCCTTGTGTTTCATGACCATTCCCCCTGGAAATATCCTGTCTACAGCTGGTATGTTGTCTGTCTTGACTAAATTGTAAGCTCTACTGAGAAGGGACCATCTTCTACATGTATCTGTGCAGCACTGTGTAAGCCTTGTAGTGCAATACAGTAGTAGTAGTAGTCATAGTATGGCCTTCTGGCTATGATAACTGAGGCCGCCCTATCTGGGTACTGGCATTTCTCCCAGCGGCTACACCTGTCCCATTGTGACATATGTTGGTCTGTCTACATCCGCTATCTGTGGGGCAACCCTGTCTGCCTTGCCACAGGTCATGCCTGTGTGGGCATGGGAGGGGAGCTTCCTGTACCATCACACTATATCACCACTCGTGCAGCTCTCATTTATCCAAGCCTAGGTAGGGATCTAGGCCACATGGTACAATCCGGGGAATGTTGGCACAACCTCAGTCATGTCTCCCAGTGCCTGGTAAAGCAAATGTATGGCTGCCCTATCACACTATCAACAATATCTGATCTCATTAGAGTACCCTGTGAAAACTAATCCAGAACAAATCAGCACAGAGTCCCTACGGTTAAATGTCAAAATATATCCCTGTCAATAATAAGGGACCCTCAGAATAAGAGCATTCAGCAGTGCAAACAACACTAATAAATGCTCAAAAGCAACACCACTGGTCACACAAAATTTGCATTATGAGCATACATTAGTGCTGTTTTCACTGTTGAATGCCCTTATTCGGAGCGTTCCTTATTATTGACAGGGATATGTTTTGACATTTAGCTATAGTGAATCCTCTCTGATTTTGACTGCCCAATCACACTGGCACCTGGTGATGTTGCGGTCATCCATATGGTCCAGGTACTGACCAGGCTTTCATGTCCCCCCTGCATTGGAGATAAGCATACCAGGTCCCCCTGTGCACCCCTCAAACCATGCACACATACACTCTCTCTCTGTCACAAAAACATTATTCTGTCAACAAGATGCCCTGAACCTATACATAATAATTATGACATCACATCATAGCATGGGGTACCGGGACTAAACATATGATCTCCATTTCTCATCCAAACATGAATCCTTTCCTTGCTCACGCCCATACTATCCCTGCATCAGCAGTCCCATTTTTCTGAACATGGGAATTGTTAGGATCCCCCACATTGGCTCCTTTAGCACGAAAAGCACATTTAAGCATAGCCAGAATAAACACTATGGGTCCAATTCTGACATGAACATGTCGGCCCTCTGTGTGCCTGGTTGGAACTGGATGCACAGAGGTAGCTGTAATTCTAATCCCATGGGACATGTCTAGCCCCGTGGGATCAGAATCGCAATCAGGCCTGTATGTGCAGGCCAGGACACCAATTCAGTCTGGCCTGCATGTACAGACTTTGCCCAGCTAGCTCAGTCTGGATCCCTGGCTGCCGGCTCCAAAGCTGCATTCCCTGCAGCCTGACCCCCAATCTGGTCTCCTAAGGCCAGAGTCAGACTGCAGGGAATGTCCTATGCACCCCCCTGTTCTTACCGCGCTCCGGGCCCACCATCCCCCACCAACTAGGGGGAACCTATTCCACCTTGGAGGTGGAATAAGTTCCCCATTCAAGCCACCGGCACTGGACATACAAGGCCGACATTGGAATCGGCCCTGTATGTCCGGGGCCCATGACTGCCCACTGCCTGCCCAAATGCCGCCCCCAATCTGCCCCTTTCCTGCCCCATCTACCTTCCCTGTACAATGCGTGGGGAAGATAGACAGGGTCGGAAAAAAGCCCAAATAGCATTGCACTGCAAGGAACACCTGTCACACACTGGTAGCGATGGGGATGTACAGCAGGACCTATCTCTAGCACCACATGTACTGCGGACCTAGTGCTGGGCACCCATCCTATCCCTCAGGTTGAACACAGAACCTGCACAATGGCATGGTTTGTAGCTACACTGTGCCAGTATCACGCACTGTCAGTTTGTCTTTCCAACCTGATGTACCGGAGAGGTGCAGACCCCATTTGGTGATCAGCTGTAGACAGCTATTCAGCATGTGCATTGCATCATGGGTACTGGTGGGGTTACCCTATCCTGGCACTCAGAGCAGACAGTTTGTGCAGTGACCTGCAGTCCTTCTGTACCCAGCCATTGCTGTGACATACACCATGGAGGTATAGCCTACTGGTTAATACAATGCCATTCTCGACAGTGTTCCTGGGTTCCATTCCTCATTGTTCCCTTCTCTTATGTCTGTCTTACTCAAATTGTGTGCATGCCTGTAACAGTCATATTTTTGCAGATCTCTGCTGCCAGCCCATAATACCCTCGCCACAATTGCCAACATTCCCTCGGTCCGTCTATCTGCATCTGTCTGCCTGTGCGGGCTGCCACCCCATGTCCTGCACTGCTATCCTTTCCTGCATTGCGCCTCATCATGCTTGCCTCACCTGTGCCTGATCTGCATGGCACCACCACTCCTCTGTTCACCCATTATTGTAACTATCCTGTCACCCCCGCCTCCACTGGGGGACACGTAATCCCATCGTCTGCCACCAACTGTCTTTCTAGTACTTTACATTGCCAACACCCTGTGCCGTGGTACAGTTACCCCCACCATGTTTGTCATCAGTACTGGCAGCCACATGGGCTGCCCGCAGATATGGCAGGTCCAGCGGCTCCCAGCTCTCCCTCCTTTACTCACCTGTTCATTGCCTTTCCTGAGTGCTCTATCTAGTGTTGGGGCTACATCTGTCTCTGTTCCTCACAGGTCATGCATGTCATCCTGTGGCACCTTGCAGCCCTTAAGGCACACTAACGTAGGGCACTATAACCTTGTTAGGCCACCTTAACCTATGGTTCCATAGCCCAGGGTGCCTTCTAGAGAGCCTTGTCCAGGGGTGCCTACTACAGCGCTTAGCCTAAGGAGCCCTATAGGGTGCCTTACAAGGCACCTTACAAGGCACCTTACAGGGCGCCTTACAAGGCACCTTACAAGGCACCTTATAAGGCACCTTACAAGGCGCCTTAAGGTGCCCTGTAAAATGCCTTACAGCCGATTGTGTGAGAAAGGGGTTGTTAGTGTGAAGCATGCCAGAAGTCATGTGAACGCTATATTCATTTCTGTCCGCCTTTCAAAATTTAGTACAAGGTTTGTACTCATGAAGGCTCTATTTATTTATCAGGCTAGGCGGGCTGTTTGAAAATTTGTAAGGTGCCTTGTGAGGCGCCTTGTAACGCGCGGTAGTTTGTAACATGCGTTAGCTGATACGGCTTGCTGTAATGATGCACTGCCCACGCCTTTATATGCTGTAATGATGCATCTGTGGGCATCTGTACCTTTACCGCGGAACCTAACGTGAATGGCATTACCGCAGTTTAGTAAACATACCGCATAGTCTTAAAATAGGCCCTCACCTTAACATGAAGAAGAAAAAGAACCTGACAACTGGCAAAATCAATAATTTCATCCTTGATGGAGAAGAAATAGAGATAGTAGGCAACTTTCTTCTGCTTGGATCAATAATGAAACAATAAGCAGTCAAGAAATCTGACAGTGCATTGCTTTTGGCAGAATGGTTATGAAGTACCTGGTTAAGATCTTCAAGTGCAGAGATATATCTCTGTGTACAAAGATTTGACTTGTCCAAACCATGATATTTTCAATAACATCATAAGGATGTGAAAGTTGGACAGTGAAGAAGAAAAACAGGAAGAAAATTTGTGCCTTTGAATTATGGTGCTGGTGAAGAATACTGTATATACTATGGACTGCTCAAAGAACAAATCAATTGGTACTAGAGGAGATCAAACTTAAGCTTTCCTTAGAAGCTCAAATGACAACACTTCATCTTTCATACTTTGGGCACATCATTAAAAGAGAAAGATTATTAGAGAAAGACATCATGCTTGACAAGGTTGAAAGTCAAAGCAAAAGAGGAAGACTGACAATGTGCTCGGTCAATGCAATAACAGTAGTTATGGGTGCCTCTCTATCAACTATTAGCCTAATGACTAAAGACCAAACACAGTTAGGGCAACTATCCACAGAGTCATCATGAGTTGACCTTGACTAGACTATGGACTGAGAATCAGGGAAGCTAAGATTCAAATCCTGCTTCTCCCTCTTGTACTCCTTTGGATTTGGGGCAACTCAATTCCCTCTCCATTGCCTCAGGTTCAGACTCAGGGCCTCATTGACTAACTTTTGTTAAGTTAAGTTATGCGCTTCATAAATAGGCCCCATTTAGAATAATTACACTTGTATTAAATAGCATGCATTAAATTACATTACTGCATGTTAATGTGCATCACGTCCATTTAGTAAATATAGACATTAGACTGTAAGACTTCTACCTATTCTACGTTCACGTGACCTGCATCAGTTTGGAAAGGCATGAAATTGAATCCAAATGTATTTATTCTACAGCTTTAAAATACTTTTGAGTTTTATCTTGATGGTAGCAGCCGATTGTGTGAGAAAGGGGTTGTTAGTGTGAAGCATGCCAGAAGTCATGTGAACGCTATATTCATTTCTGTCCGCCTTTCAAAATTTAGTACAAGGTTTGTACTCATGAAGGCTCTATTTATTTATCAGGCTAGGCGGGCTGTTTGAAAATTCTCCCCATATGGATTACCTACTTAGGGCAGACATGGCCCGCACGTGTCTATGTGATGATGTAACTGTCAAACTGACACTGGAATAGCTCTGTTGATACTAGCCTGGTTAATATTTCTGCTAATCGGACTGCCATTTGAGCCACACTGAAAAGACTGATCAGTTTTCACTTTAACTACTCACACAGATGAGCTTGGACTGGAGGGTAACACTTTGTATCAACACACGGAATGACTGTAAAAATAATAGCACATGTACTGCTGCCTCATTTTAATAAGTGCCTTCCTCAATTTTCCCTTCTGTAATAGGCATTTTAAACACACACACAATTAAGGTTATTTAAAGGATATCAGTTGGAAAATATACCCCTAGGAGATGGAAAACGAGCAATGATCCTGCTACTGGTATGATTCTGAGACATGTCAGTCTTCCATTTTAGGGAGAGTCCCTTCAATTTGACTCATTCCTAGGCAGGGAAAAAGATCCCTTTGGGTATCATAAAAGGATGGAGCGGCAACTTTATAAGCTCATGTGGTTGGAACATGGAGCACGGTTGGAACTACATGGGATAAAACTTTTGTTTCATTTTTCTTTTACCTTATATTTGTCATGCACTAAATTGTAGACATGAAGCAAAAAAGCCTGTTTTATTTTTGTGTCAGTTCAGATTTGAAATGATATTAAATGAAACCAACAAGTGTTGGGAGTGTTTTCTATGTCATTTTACATGGTTGCACACACCTAGTACAGAACACTAAAGATGAGGTGTTGCCTGCTAACTCCATTTTTTCCAGACAGGTTCAAGTTTAACCCATCCTCACCACTCCTCCACTGATTACAAAGATGTGTAGTAATGATTTGACTATTGGACTAAGAAAACCAGGATGCAAGTCTGTTCATGTAGTGGAGGTAAAATCAGAATGGGTTAATTTAATCTACTTGATATACTGTATTTCAGTTCAATACCAAAGAAGTTTACAATGATGAAATCAAAATCAGTATGAAATGATAATAAAAATGTTGTAAAACTGCAACAATATCGATATCATATATAGAGACTACAAACTTGCCCAGCATTCCAGCTTTCTAGCTCGCCTATCCAAAAGCTTGAGGAAACAACCTGGCTTTGGTCTTGGCCTTAAACCATCCATATATACCCAAAGGCTGTGGCATAAGTTCTTCCCAAGCGACCTCTGCAGTGCGGGGAACCCAGGCAAGAAGGGGTCTCACGCGTCCCCAGGCCCTTCAGCTCAGTGACCAGGCAAAAGCACAGCGAACACCTTACTTTAAATCAGGGGTCACCAACCTGCGGCCCGCGGGCAGCATGCGGCCCGCGAGGTCCCTCTGTGCGGCCCGCAAGACTCTACCCTGGTGCGGCCCGCCAAGGCAAACTCACCAACTCCTTCTTCTGCAGCCACGGCTCCCTGCCTCTTAGGGAACCGCGGCTGTGCTTGTAAAATCATCGCGGAGCCCTTCCTGTCTTGACGGGCTCCGTGCAGCATTGTCCCGCCTCCAAAGGAAGTGGTAAACAACTTCCTTTAGAGGCGGGACAATGCTGCACGGAGCCCGTCAAGACAGGAAGGGCTCCGCGATGATTTTACAAGCACAGCCGCGGTTCCCTAAGAGGCAGGGAGCCGCGGCTGCAGAAGAAGGGAGGGAGCTGACATGGAAAAATAAAAGTACAGGTATGAGCAGGTTTTTTTTTCACGCGGGGGGGGAGGGGGGTGCGGCCCGCGAGTCTGCCGGTAGTCGGCTGTGCGGCCCGCGGCCCTCTGGAGGTTGGTGACCCCTGCTTTAAATGAAGTTTGCTGTGTTGCGTCCCGTACCTGCTTGTAAGTAATAGTTTTCTTGTCTGGCAGCTATTATTTCTTGCTGCTGGGTCAGATTCTCCCAATAACAGGTGCAGAATCATGCGCGTGTTATCATGAGACTTCAGCCTAGCAGTGGGAAGTAATAGCAAGAGATAGTATTACAAGCGGGAACAGGAAGAAGCATGGGAAACTTTATTTAAAGTAAGTTGTTTGCTGTATGTGGGGTAGACGGAGGGAAGGAGGACAGGCTTCTTCCCCTCCTCCCCCCTCATCATGGGAGCTCCTCAGAAAATATTTGCCGATGTTTAGAACTTATGCCACTGCCTAAGAGCTGATATTCAGTGGTCTGCTCTTTATTGATAACTTATCTGGCAATCTCTAAGCAGATTTTTCAACCATCTTATCCATGTAGGTAGGATTGCTGAATATGTAATCCTAAACGTAAGTGGATAAGATGTTGGATTAATTGAAAATAGTTATTACATGGCCCCGTATATTCAGTGAATTCTGTGCAGGAATCTGTAATCTAGCCAGGCAAATAGGACCATCTTGGAGTTATTCATGGAAAAGGGATTTCAGACCTAGCAGGATATTTAATGCTAACCAAATGCATTTAGCTAGATAACTTGGAGGTACAAAAGGCTAACCTCATTCTATCTGCTCAAATTCTGAGCCCATTGATTTAGCCAGATATTCAGCCAGGCAACTCATTTGGTGACAGCTGCTGATTATTTGTGCCAAAATAATTTGGTAAATTTAATCTGGTGAATTTTTGAACATAAATCCCAGAGTCACTTATTCAGATTATCATTATACTACTATACTACTGCTGAGTGTGTCTGGAAAGCAGAAGTAGCAGTTGGGGCAGGTTTTAAAAACATTTGCACACTTTTTAATTTTCAAAAGTATATAGCATGTTCTTTCGAAAAAGCTGTCTGCACAAATTGCAGATACAGCTGAGGACAGATGTTTTTTCCTTAAGGTCTTTTTGACCCGAATCGCTGAGCGATACCAGCTGTTGTAACTAGGGCGGCCCAGGGGGGGCGTGCGGCCATGTGCAGAGACTCATTGTGGGGCCTCATTTGCATAAATATTTGCATAATGTTAATATGTACTAACTTTTAATAAAAAGCCTCTTAATGAGTGTCTGGATAAAGAAAGACTACCAGATTTCTACATTACTATACTCCAGTGCCAACCGCCAGGCACATTAGGAAGTACTACAAACACTGCCCATTTAGAATTCATAGCAAACCCACCGTATCATAACAGCACTACCAGGATTCACAAAGCACCAAACCCTACCTATTAAAAAGGCAACACTGCAAATATTAAACCAATACATCTCAGAAATACCAATACATCTCCTACTGGGGAAAGAGAACAAGTGGCACTATCAAATATAAACTACATAAACAGAATACCTCAGCTCGGTTACACATGCAGAACATAGACCATCACCAAACAAAGAGCAAGGGATCACAATTTAGAAATAGGAAGACAATAATTAAACTGGGAGCCCCAAATGCCAAACTTGGAATATGCAACAACACTGCAGAAATAAAACTATAAATTAATTTTCTCTTGTACTAAACAAAACGCAAAGACGTTAGCGATGCACATTTCCCAGAGCTGACATATTCCAGTTAATAAATTCAAAATAAAAAAGTATTTTCTACCTTTTGTTGTTTTTGCATTTTATTTTTCAGTTGCAATCGCTCCAGTCACTTTCTTCTGGTTTCTTCATGTCTTCTGCTAAATCTCCATTGCCTGCTGTCCATTTGTCCTTTCTTCTCTCTTCTAGATTTTTTCCATTCTCTCTCTTTACATCTGCTTTAACATATTGATCGTTCCTCTTTTGCTCTTTCATCTATTTCTTTCTTTATTCCTTCTTCATCCACTCAAATTTCACTCTTCCATCCTCAATCCCCATTTACTCTCCCAATACCTGGCCAATCATAGATTTTTCTTCCCTCCCACACAAAATATCTTTTCCCCTCTCTATCCTCACTCACTGATCAGCTCTCTTCTAGTTCCAGACCCACCCAGCATCTGCTCCCTTCTAGTCCAATTCTCACATCCCCTCACATCAGCCCATTTCCAATCATAACCCCCTCATCAGCCCATTTCTAGTCCAAGCTCCCACATCAGCCCATTTCCAGTCCTAGCACCCCATCACCATTTATAGTCCTATCCTAGCCCCATCAGCCCATTTCCAATCCTAGCCCCCCTTTCAGCCATTTCCAGTCCTATCCTAACCCTCCTGCGGCCCATTTCCAGTCCTTGCCCACCCATCAGCCCATTTCCAATCCTAGCCCCAATCAGCCATTTCCAGTACTATCCTAGCCCCCCATCAGCCCATTTCCAGTCCAAGCCCCCTATCAGGCCATTGCCAGTCCCATCCTAGCCCTCATCAGCTTATTTCCAGTCCTATCCTTGCCCCCCCCCCCCCCCCCCAGAGAGCCCTGCACCTCTCTGAGAAGCTTCAGAGGGAGCCTAGGAGACCCGAAGCCCTTGCTCACCTCTGCACATCGCCAGAGTGAAGAGTGGGGTGTTTCTGCACTCAGTAGCTGTATTCTCATGAAGCACGCTGAGGGCTGGGAAAGGTTAAAGGGCATTTCCTGTTTCCTGGCCTTCAGAGCATTTCATGAGAATACAACTCCGGAGTGAAGAAACATGCCGCTCTTTACTCCGGTGCTGTGCAGAGGTGAGCTGGGGTTTTAGGTCTCTCAGGCTCCCTCTGAAGCTGGCCCTTTAAACGGAACACATGTGCGGAATAAAGTTCATGCAGGGGCCCCCCTGAAGCACTGGGACCTGTGCGAACAACATTCTCGCACAATGGATGGGCCGGCCCTGGTTGTAGCCACCCTGCCCACCCCCCCCCCCTCAGCACTTACTTTTGGCTTCCCGCTGAGACTGCTACTTCTGGCGCTTGTCCTATACTGAAGAGGCACAGGTGACATGGAAGGGAAAGACTGCTTTACTTCAGAAGCAAGCCTTCCACACAGTAAGATCAAGGAACCTCATGCTACAAGTGACAACAGACGCTTCAGCCTTCTATTTCTATTGCAATCACAATCACCTCACGGAAAAACTGAAAGTCCATCTGTTAATTTAGAGACCGGTGAACTCCCCGAAGCTGCAGTTGGTGGGGTTAGCGATGTTTCAATTGAAACCTGGGTCTGAGAGGCCTCAAACCACATTTGAGCACAACCCATCGGCTGCACACCTACCACCACTCACCAATTGCTGCATACTGGGTGGGCAGCCAACGAAATAGCCTAACGGTAAGGCAGCTATCCTCCTGGTTTGTGTTTTAAGTGGATCACAGCCAGTGAAGACAGCAATTTGAAGCTCAGAGGACTGGGGGACTCTAGGCTCTGGTGCTATGCATTCATTTATATCAGACAAATACCTCAAGGGCCGAATTCCGTCCCACATGTAGATCCCCTCTGTGCATCCAGTCTGAACCGCAGGGCACATCTAGCCTCACAGGATCAGAATCGCGAACAATCTTGCATGTGCAGGCCGGGACTGCGATTCAGTCTGGCCTGCATGTGCAGGACTGCCCCTGGCTAACTCAGTCAGGTCTTGTAAAAGGAGCCGTGGCGCGATGGTGTCATGTTGCAATGGTACCACGGTTCCATTTAAAAGCCACGATGCCGGCTGCCTGAAAAAGGGGTTTATTCCCCACTATTCATGGCTCAGAACCCCCCCCCCCCCCAACTGTATTTGTTGGCTACATTTCGTATATCCAAGTTTGCCTTCCTCGATGGTTACCAGCACATCACCAGACTCTGACCATGAGGTTGGATTACAATTTTGGAGCAGGAGTAATGTTTCTCAGTAGAAGCTGCCTGTGCTGAAACTGAGCCCCTTAACGCTAGCAGAGACAACCTAAGCAGGGGAACAGATATGCACGGCCCAACATTTTTCTTTGACCTTGTCATTTTGACTTGGACTTGATGGAATTTGTGCTTTGATCTCGATATTTTAACTTGACTACTCAGCATCACCTTTTCTAATGGTTCCCTACCTGCTGATAACTTTTGAAATCTTTCAGTCCAGGCCTATCTCGTTCTTGACTGGCACGCGGTATCTGCCTCGTCGAAACCCAACCACAAACTATTTAACTTAACAAGACTTCAAAGGTAAAAAAATTAATAAATAAAAAGCATAACCCAGAGTGTTACACTACAAAACACCAGGACAAACTACAATACACCTATGCTCAAGAGAGGAATAAAGACCTCAGTATCCCTCCAGGCCACGACAAGACTCAAACATGTCAGAGGGTGAGTCAGACCAGACTCAAAGCAACAGAGGCTGGTACAAACTCGATACATCAAACGTCGATAAAAAATCCTCTCCAATGAGTCTCAGCAGATGAAGATGGCATCCCTCCTTTTTTAACCATATAATATTCTTAATCCTTTGTCCCTTAAACTTAACAGTGTCCAGCATGCATTAAAAATATTGCTGCAACTTTAGTATATCCTTGCTATTTATAGAACATAAGAACATAAGATATACCATACTGGGTCAGACCAAGGTCCATCAAGCCCAGTATTCTGTTTCCAACAGTGGCCAGTCTAGGTCATACGTACCTAGCAGTTTCCCCAAGGGACACAGGTTCCACAATGCTTGTATTGGTTCAAGCATTGATATCCTGGGTCCCTTCTTAATAAGGGTTTATGGACCTGTCCTCCAGGAACTTGTCCAAACCTTTTTTAAACCCAGCTACACTAACAGCCTTTACTACATCCTCCGGTAACAAATTCCAGAGTTTGATTACACGTTGAGTGAAAAAATATTTTCTTTTATTAGTCTTAAATAGTTTTACCCTGTAGCTTCATTGCATGTCCCCTAGTCTTTCTATATTCTGATAAGGTAAACAATCGATCTACGTTTACCCGTTCCACTCCGTTCATTAATTTATAGACTTCTATCATATCTCCCCTCAGCCGTCTCTTTTCCAGGTTAAAGAGCCCCAACCTTTTTAGCCTTTCTTCATAGGAGTAGCCTTCCATCCCCTTTACCATTTTGGTGGCTCTTCTCTGAACCTTTTCTAAAATTGCTATATCCTTTTTAAGATATGGCGACCAGAATTGCACACAATATTCAAGGTGCGGTCTCACCATGGAACGATATAGAGGCATTATAATATCTTTTGTTTTATTTTCCATTCCTTTCCTTATCATACCTAGCATTCTATTTGCTCTCTTGGCCGCCGCTGCACACTGGGCCGAGGGTTTCAACATGGTATCCACAAGGACGCCTAAATCTTTTTCTTGGGTGGTGGTTCCTAATGTGGAACCTTGCATCGTGTAACCATAGTTTGGGTTGTTCTTCCCTAGGTGCATAACCTTGCACTTCTCCACATTAAATTTCATCTGCCATTTTGATGCCCAGTCTTCCAATTTATCAAGATCCTCTTGCAATTTTCCACAATCCTCCTGGGTTTTAACAACTTTAAATAGTTTTGTGTCATCAGCAAATTTGATAACCTCACTCGTTATTCCACTTTCCAGGTCATTTATGAATATGTCAAAAAGCAGCGGACCCAGCACAGATCCCTGGGGTACACCACTATTCACCTTTCTCCATTGGGAAAATTGGCCATTTAGCCCTACCCTCTGCTTTCTATCTTTTAACCAGTTCCTGATCCACAGTAGTACACTGCCTCCTATCCCATGACTCTTTAGTTTTGCCAAAAGTCTCTCATGAGGGACCTTGTCAAAGGCTTTCTGAAAGTCCAGATACACAATATCAACCGACTCACCTTTGTCCACCTGTTTATTCACTCCTTCAAAAAAACATAACAGATTAGTAAGACAAGATCTTCCTTGTCTAAAGCCATGTTGGCTGTCTCCCATTAGGTCATGACTATCTATATGCTGAGTAATTTTATTCTTTATGATGGTTTCTACCATTTTTCCCGGTACTGATGTCAGGCTCACCGGTCTGTAGTTTCCCGGATCACCCCTCGAACCCTTTTTAAAAATTGGTGTTACATTGGCGATCCTCCAATCCTCAGGTATTAGAGATGATTTTAATGATAGTTCACAGATTACTGATAGCAGGTCTGCAATCTCAAATTTCAGTTCTTTCAACACCCTTGGATGTATACCATCCGGCCCAGGTGATTTGCTACTCTTCAGTTTATCTAATAGTTGTAGGACATCTTCCCGATGTATCGATATTTCCTTCAATTCTTCCACACCTTTAAATACCACTTCAGTCGTGGGTAACATCCCTACATCTTCCTCAGTAAAGACCGAAGCAAAGAATTCATTCAGTCTCTCCGCTATCGCCTTGTCGCCTCTTAGTGCTCCTTTAACCCCTTTATCATCTAATGGACCAACTGACTCTCTCACGGGTTTTTTGCTACGAATGTACTTGAAAAGGTCTTTATTTCGCGTTTTTGCTTCCGCAGCAAGCTTCTTCTCAAATTCTCTCTTTGCCTGCCTTATCAATGCCTTGCATTTGACTTGCCAGTGTTTGTGCAGTTTCCAGGTTTCATCATTTGGCTCTTTTTTCCATTTCTTGAAAGATGCTTTTTTGGCAACAACAGCCTCTCTGACCTCAGCTTTAAACCATGCTGGCAATTTTTTGGACTTCCTTCCACTTTTCTTAAAGCGTGGAATACAGCTGGTCTGGGCTTCCAAGATAGTATTTTTCAACAACACCCAAGCTTGATGTACGTCTTTAACCTTTGCAACTGCTCCTTTTAGTTTTTTCTTAACTGTTTTCCTCATTCTATCATAGTCTCCCTTTCGAAAGTTAAAGGGTAGTACTGTGGATTTCCTTACTATCCCTCCTCCACTAATTAAATCAAAGGCGATCATGCTATGATCACTATTGCCAAGTGGCCCCAACACCCTTATCTCTTGCACTACATCTGGTGTTCCACTAAGGACTAGGTCTAATATTGCTTCCCCTCTGGTCGGTTCATGAACCAGCTGCTCCAAGAAGCAGTCATTTATTTCATCTAGGAACTTTATCTCCCTAGCATGTCCTGTTGTGACACTGACCCAGTCGATGCCGGGGTAATTGAAATCACCCATTATTATTACTGCACTGTAACTTTTGCTAGCTTCCTTGATTTCTTTGAGCATTTCATCATCCATTTGTTCATTCTGGCCAGGCGGACGATAGTACACCCCCACTGCCATCGCCTTCCCCTTTTTACATGGAATTTCAATCCATAGAGATTCTACAGCAAATTTTGTTTCTTGCAAAACTTTAATCCTTTCTGACTCAATGCCCTCTCTAACATAGAGCGCAACCCCTCCACCAATTTGATCAGCTCTATCATTTCGATATAGTTTGTACCCAGGTATCACAGTGTCCCACTGGTTGTCCTCCTTCCACCATGTCTCTGATATTCCAATCATATCTAACCTCTCGTTTAGTGCTATATATTCTAACTCTCCCATCTTGTTTTGTAGACTTCTAGCATTTGCATACAAGCATTTTAGAGACTGTATTTTATTCATATTAATTTGGCTATTGGTAGACATGGGTAATTTGGGATCTTTAAGTTCTGTCTGCTCCATACTCGAGGGCATTTGGGCTACTTTACTCTTTTTTGGAACCTCTCTGCTTTTTGTAGTATCCTTCAAGGATACATTCTTCCGAACCATGCGCTCTTGGGCGACTGTCGGCTTTCCCCTATTATCTAGTTTAAAAGCTGCTCTATCTCCTTTTTAAAGGTTAATGCCAGCAGCCTGGTTCCATCCCGGTTAAGGTGAAGCCCATCCCTTCGGAAGAGCCCCTCCTTTCCCCAGAATGTTCCCCAGTTCCTAACAAATCCGAACCCCTCATCTCTGCACCATTGTCTCATCCACGCATTGAGACTCCGGAGCTCTGCCTGCCTATTGGGTCCTGCGCGTGGAACGGGAAGCATTTCGGAGAACGCTACCCTGGAAGTTCTGGATTTCAACTTCCTACCTAAAAGCCTAAATTTAGCTTCCAGAACCTCCCTACCACATTTTCCTATGTCATTGGTACCAACATGTACCAAGACAGCAGACTCCTCCCCAGCACTATCTAAGACCTTATCTAGGTGGCGTGTGAGGTCCGCTACCTTCGCACCAGGCAGGCATGTTACCAGGCGATCCTCACGTCCACCAGCCACCCAGCTATCTACATGCCTAATGATCGAATCACCAACTATAACTGCTGTCCTAACCCTTCCCGCATGGGCACTTGGCCCTGGAGAAACCTCCTCGGTGCGAGAGCACCTAATGTATGAAGCTGCTTGCTGATTTTGGATTCATCTGCTGAGACTCATTGGAGAGGTTTTTTTATCGACCCCTAAAACAAAGACATGAAAACAAAGACATGGGGAGCGGTGGCCTGCATGGAGCGGCAGGTGCACCTACTCTTGCCATCTTACTGGGCAACTAGATGGATCATACTGGTCTTCATCTGCCGCCATTTACTATGTTGCTATGTTACTATGTCTTGAGTTTGTACCAACCTCTGTTGCTTTTAGTCTGGTCTAGCTTGCCCTCTGACATGTTTGGTCTTGTTGTGGCCCTGAGGGATACTGAGGTCTTTTTTCCTCTCTTGAGCATAGGTTTAATGATTTACAGGGTGCTGTCCTGGTGTTTTGTAGTTTAACACTCTGGGTTATGCTTTTTGGTTATTAATTTTTTTCTTTGAAGTCTTGTTAAGTTAAGGAGTTTGTGGTTGGGTTTCGACATGTACTGGGCTCCTTGTGAGGATCATTGGTGTTCATGAGTGATATCTGCTTACCAGCTCCATTATGGATGTCCTTTAATTTTTAGTTAGTTATTGTATTTTAAATAGCTACTTACTTAGACTTTTCACATCACTACTTTATCACCGCAGCCATCTAAATCAAGATAATTTTTAGACTACTTTGATTATTTACTTATCTAAATTTTTATTTTATCTTATTCACCAACTTATTTTGTTTTATCCCTCTACTTTGTCCTGATAGAACTTTGCCCTCCTTCACTCCATTTCTTACGTTGGATTTACATCTCATTTTTCTTATGGCACCACGCCATCTCTTCTTCCTTTTTCTGACACTCCCTAACCTTCTCCCCTCATACCATCAACCTAAAACCCCCTCTTTTTCATCTTCTCTGCACCCTCCCTGTTTCCTCTCCCATCTTGTCTTCCACCCTTTCTTCAGCTCTTGAGCTTCACCTTTTTCTTCCTATCATTAATCCCTCTCCTTTTCTCTGAAACAACCTTATCCCCATTTCCACCGTGCTGTCTCCTCTTTGCTTTGCACTATTCTTCACCTTCTTCTCCTATCATCCATTGATATATTCCTTGACCTTGTTTTCTTCTCTTATTGTTTACCATCTAATTTCCGTACCTCAGTTCTTCCCTTATCTGACCATCACCTACTAAGCTTCACTCTTCATCACTCCCTGCCTCAATCACGCCCTGTCACCTCCTATCTTTTTTTTTAATGCAAATTTACAATTTTGATCAAGCAATGCTTGTACAGAAAAACTACTACTCATACAACAAAGTTAACAAAGGAAAAAAAAAACCCTCCCATGAATAAAGATAGGCCTTAGTCAAGAGTATAATTAGCCCACAAACAGTGGGGGAGTAACAAAGGAAAACAAGGGAGCGAGGATAGGTGAAACCTCGATCCCTGACAATGAAAACAATATAAAGAATCTAAGACAGCAACGGAGGACTGAGCCACCCATAATACTTAAGACGAGATCCTAGTCAAAGAGGTGATGATATCACTACATGGGAATAAACAAACGAAGATAACTCCTCCGGATGAAAAAATACATACTTGCTCTGTCTAAAGTAAACAATACATTTACAAGGAAATCTCAGTAGGAAAGAAGCCCCCATCTGAAAAACACCAGGTCTCAAAAGCAAGAAGGCTCTCCGCCTTCTTTGGGTCTCTCTGGAAACATCTAGAAACATAACGATCTTTTTACCCATAAATGTAACAGAACGTCTCTTAAAATATAATTTTAAAATCCAGTCCCTATCCGATGGAATAGCAAAGGACACTAACATAGTAGAAACCTTTAAATCACCTTCTTTAGGTGATTGTAATAAGGCAGAGACATCCAGAATATCCATTTCCAATGAACCGACTGCTCTCTGACCTAACTTTTTACCAACAGGCAAAAAATATGCTTTGACAATAGGAGGGGTTAAATCAGTCGGTACTAATAAGGTTTCATACATATATTTCTTAAATAATTCTACTGGAGAAATTTCAAATACCAATGGAAAATTTAACAAACGCAAATTAGATGATCTCACAACATTTTCTATATTTTCCAGCTTCACTCTCATTGCTGTTATCCTTCACTATTGAATCAGTCACTAATGAAACCTGTTCTACTTTCTGTTCTCCTGTCGCCATCTTCATACGTAGGTCAGCCAATTCACCTCGAACTCCACCTGATAGAGTCTCCAAATTCTCCAACCGTAAAGTCGTCAGTTCCACCTGCTGGGAAACAGTAGATGATAACTGAGAGATCGCTTCCCAGATAGAATCCAGTGAGATCACTTTCGGGCGCTTCAAAACAAACCTTTTAACAGCTTCAGGTAACAAAGAGGGTTTCTGTAAGTCTGTTCCTTCGGCTCGTTGATCAGGTTGCGCCGCCTCCAGAACTAAACCACCAGCCGTGTCGACAGCCCCAAACTTCGAGGGCTGACTTCCAGGACTCTCCTCCAGTGGAGCCAGCATCTGAGACGCGGCCTTAACAAATTCTGATGAGGCTGCATCTCCTCTTACGGGAGGGGTCTCTGGGCCAGGCACACGTGAAGGAGGCAGCCACTCATCAGGGGAGAGAGACACCTGCAGGGTAAGTAACTCCGAGTCAACCTCCACCGGTGTTACAGCACCCGCTCGAATCTCCCCAATTTTTTGCTCAGATAGTTGTACAAATCGATCCATAGGACCAGAGGCAATTGCAAGCTTAGGCTCCGCGGGAGGGGCCTTCTGCTTGCCTTTCCACTTAGGCATTCTCACCAACGAAAAAACGCTCTGGTTGCCATCTTAGTTTCAAGCCACTCCCCCCTATCTTTTTAAGAATCTTCATACTATCAATCCATTGGCTCTCTCCACTTTTGTTTCATCATCTGTATCTTCCACCTGGTTTTCTAAGTCTGTTGAGGAAGCTATAGTTTCCTATAATACTGCTCTCTCCTCTGCTCAGGATGCCCTCGCTCTGCCAATGTCATGCTCTGTGAGGCACACTCAACCTCAGCCTTGGCTGTCTTTAACTACCCATTACCTACGCTCCTGTGCCCACTCATCTGAGCTCATTTGGATAAAATCCCTCTCCCTTTCTGATTTCTCAACTTCAAATTCATGCTTATTTCTTTCCAGTTAGCCTTAGCACTCGCCAAGCAAAACTACTATGTCCATCTGGCTAACTCTCTTGCCTCTGACCCGCACCATCTCTTCTCAACTCTCAAATCTCTCCTCAAGGCACATCTACTTCTGCCCCTCCTTCCCTTTCTGCCAAAAACTTAGTTGACATTTCCATGACAAAGTCCACAAGATTATACTCCAATTCCCCACAAAATCAGTTTCTTTCCCTCTTCAATATCAACCTTTCCCATCAATCTCTATTACTCTTTCATCTTTTTCTAAGATCTCTGAAGAAGAAACCTCTCATCTTTCCTTTTCTAAACCTACTACCCGTTCCTCTGATCCTACCCCCAACTGTCTCATTAACTCCATCTTCTCATCTGTCATCCCTTCAATCTCACATATTCTCAGCCTATCGCTCTCCAATGCAACTTTCCCTGCAGCCTTCAAGCATGCTGTGGTCACACCTCTCCTCAAGAAACTTTCACTGGACCCTACTTGTCCTTCTAAGTACTGACCGATCTCCTTTCTTCCCTTCATTTCCAAACTTTTGAATGTGCAGTTCTCTGCTGTTGCCTTGAATTTCTCTCCTCTCAAGCCCTCCTAGGTCCACTTCAATGTGGCTTTTGTCCCTTACTTGTACATTCTACTGAAACAGCCCTTGCCAAAGTCTCCAGGGACTTGTTCCTGGCTAAATCCAATGGCCTCTACTCAGTCCTCTTTTTTCTTGATCTTTCTACTGCTTTTGACACTATTGACCAGGACCTTCTCCTCAACACCTTGTCCTCACTTGGTTTTAGGGGCTCTGTGTTGTTTTGGTTCTCTTCTTATCTCTTGTATCACTCCTTCAGTGTTTATTCTGGTGGTTCCTCCTCTACTGCTATCCCACTCTCAGTTGGTGTACCCCAAGGCTCTGTTCTGGGCCCTCTCCTTTTCTTTCTCTATACCCGGTCCCTTGGTGCTCTAATCTCCTCCCATTGGTTTCAGCATCATTTTTATACTGATCATTCTCAAATCTATCTATCTACACCTGATATTTCTCTGACATTCCAGGCCCATACCTCTGCCTGCCTATCTGACATCGCTGCTTGGATGTCTTACCGCCATTTGAAATTGAACATGGCCAAACCAAACTTCTTATTTTTCCCCTTAAGCCCTCCTCCCCACTTCCTCCTTTTTGCATCTCAGTTAATAACACTCTTATACTTCCTGGTTCCTCAGCCTGCAACCTTGGGGTTATCATTGACTCTTCCCTCTCCTTCTGTACACATATCCAGCAGATAGCTAAAACTGTTGTTTCTTTCTCTATGACATTAACAAAATTGGCCCCTTCCTTTCCGAAAACACTACTAAACACTTATCCACGCTTTAGTCACCTCCCATCTTGACTATTGTAACCCCCTCATTGCTGGTCTCCCTCTTAGTTGTCTCTCTCCCCTTTAATCTGTTCAGAACTCTGCTGCACAGTTAATTTTCCAGCAGCCCCAATATAATCATATAATCCCTTTTCTCAAATCACTTCATGGGCTCCCCTTCCATTTCCGTATCCAATTCAAACTAATCCTTTTAAGCTATAAATGCATTCATTCTGCTGCTCACCAATATCTTTCCTCCCTCCTCTCTCCCTACACCCCTCCTCGTGAACTCTGCTCCTCCTCTAGCTTACTTCTCTTTTTTTCCGTTTTCTTCCACTGCCAATTCCAGACTTCAGTCCTTCCACCTTGCTGCTCTTTATGCTTGGAACAAACTACCCGTATCTTTATATCCAATTTCATCTCTCCCCCTTTTCAACTCCATGCAAAAGGCTCACATCTTTGAGGCTGCCTTTGGATCCTGATCCCTAGTTTCTCCTTACCTTTCCCTATTTGTACCCTGGCTCTCAACTATGGTACTGTCTGTCTTGATTAGATTGTAACCTCTGATGAGCAGGGCCCGTCTTCTATATGTATCTATACAGCACTGCATATGCCTTGTAGCGTTATATAAATGATTACTAGTAGTAGTAGTAATAGCAAATCATGTCAGTGCAAGTGACCAAATATCCTCAACATTTATTTATTTATTTGGGTTTCTTGACCACCTTTATGCAGAAATTCACCCAAGATAGTGTAGAACAGGTATAATTCTTCACAACAAAGCTTCCATTCTAGAAACAGCAGAACAATAGCAAAATGACCAATGTCAGCATAATGTGCAATTAGAACAATGCAGTAAACTTGGAGATAGGCAATGACCCCATTCCGGGAGGGGAACGTTTCCACGGGAGCCAGAATCGGGCCCAAGGACGGCCCAGCTTGCCCCTCCTGCCTGAGGTGGCATTCTCCATGCAGGTGCCTCAGACATCTGCGGCTCTGGCCCCCCAAATCCCCTTTGCCTGACCCACGACTGGCCTTCTGCAGCCTGGATCGGGCGGTGGGAACCCCCCCACACCAGCCCCGGCCCTATGGGTGGCTCCTCTGCCCCAATCCTGCAAAAAATGCTGCTTATACTACCTCTGAGGTGGTATAAGCAGCAAGCCCCAGCAGGCCTGGCAGCATGTACTGGGCCGTGACCTGAATTGGCCCTATATGTGTTGCTGGGTGGCCCGCCCCTGCCCCCGTTCCACCTCCCCCCCACTGGCTCTCCCCATCCTGAAGCGGTGGGGGAATAGAGTTTAGGTGGATTGCGGGGATGTGCAGCCCCGCAACCCGCATTTTAGAATGAGGGCCAATATGTCTTTCTCACTCTCTGTCAGTTCAACTGGATCATAGCATGGGATATGAGCTTATCATCTCTATATGTAAATTTTAATGTACCTGAGGCACCTCCATCAATTTGCTTGATTGGTTAGCATGCCTCTGCTCTTCTGTGGCGTGAACATGTGCAGTGAAACCACATTTAGGCCATTCTACTGTAAGACTTTCCCCAAGGCAAGTTTGTAAATCAAACTGAAAAAAAATAAAATGTTCTCTTAAAAAGAACATACTCAAAATTAAAAATCCCCTATGTTCTATAATTGCATAATATTGTGCTTTACTACTTGAGCCCATCACAGCTTACAGGTTTGGTTTGGCCAGATCTGGATGCAGTGATGGTCTTAAACAGTAGGACCTACTGGCCACCACACCAAGTAACCAAAGTGCAACAGTGGCTATGTTCGCATGATACGGAGACTGTTTCATAGCCATCCTAAAGAGGGCACTGGCGCTTTACACATGAGTTCGGCAAAGCCAAGCAAAAATATAGGAGCCAGCAGTGCATAAATCTCTGAAGAGAAATCTGTCTTAGCCTGTCTAACTCAGGAAAAGGGGAATTATTACACTTAATTAAAGTGTATTGACACCATATGTGCACCACCTCTGCCTTTTGGCTTTATTAATGATAGAAAAGCTGAGGACTTGCTTTAAGCCTATACCGCATAAAGGTTTTATTGCCGTACAGTTACTGTGGTTTTGCTAAAAATATTAATCCATCTAACTACAGCCTTAGAAAGCAGAGTTTCCAAGTCTGAGTTGTCTAATTATATACATCAATTTCTAAAGAAGTATTGAAGTTATCACCAATATTTGTTGTATAAATATGCCCTTTCGGTTATTGTGATATGCATATTACAGGTATCAGTTCTTTTTGGGATGTTTCAAACTTTTTCTCAATTTTTGGCCCTTTTTAGGTATGTGTCATACATGTGTTTTCCTTAAAATATTTCATCGTGCGTTAGAACTTTTGAAAGCATGCAAATGAATTGTATGCATGTTCACTCATAGGCTAGTAGTGTGCACACTAAAAACAACCAACACGGTAAAAATCGCACATTAACTGCTTAGCGTATGATAGGGTGAAGCATACATTGAGGTTAGCGCAGGAGTAATTAACACGCATTAATTGTTAATGTTACAGTTAGCTTGTGTTCAATTAATGCTACCACAATGGGTGCCGTTAAATGCTCCCAAGTTAATTGTGAATGCCACTGCTGTGTGTTAGGAAACTTTTCAATGCGGTAACTGCCGGAAACATGCTTTGCAAGCTCTGTTACTGCTTCTAATCATTTGTATAGCGCTACAAGGTATATGCAGCATTGTACATATAGATGCAAGACATAGTCCCTGCTCTTCCGAGCTTACAGTCTAATCAAGTTGAAAAACATTGCAAAATTGGGGACTAGAGTATGGCAAGACACCCATAAGTAATGGATAGGAGAATGAGAAGCATCAGAATCCAAAAGAGGCATCAAAGAGGTGGGTCTTCAGTCTGGACTTGAACAGGGCCAGAGAAGGAACCCGACGCACCGCCTCAGGTAATTTGTTCCAAGCATATGGAGCAGCAAGATGGAATGAATGAAGTCTGGAATTGGCAGTGGCAGAGAAGGGCACAGATAAAAGGGATCTGCCAGAGGAGCGGAGCTCCCGGGGAGGGGTTTAGAATGAGATAAGACAGGAAAGGTCATGAGGAGCCACAGAATGAATACACTGGTAGGTCAGTAGGAGAAGTTTGAACTGGATGTGGATAGGGAGCCAGTGAGGGGTTACATGAGCATAGAAACACTGGCAGAAGATAAGCCGTGCAGCTGAATTTTGAGGTAACTAGTGAGTGGATGAGGGTCTTAATAATGGGTGTAGAAATGAAGGGACAAATTTTGCCAATGTTATAGAGAAAGAAGCAACAGGTTTTAGCTATCTGTTGGATGTGTGCAGAGAAAGAGAGCGTAGAGTCAAAGATGACCCCAAGGTTGTGAGCTGAGGAAACAGGGAGGAGCATAATGTTATCCACAGACATAGAGAAGGGAGGAAGGAGGGAGGTGGGTTTAAGGGGAAAAATCAGGAGCTCAGTTTTGGCCATGTTCAATTCCAGATGGCGGTGAGATATCCAGGCAACAATGTCAGATAAGCAGGCAGAGATCCAGGCCTGGATTCCTGGTGCAGAAAGGTAGATCTGAGAGTTGTCAGCATTGAAATGCAATGCAATGTGTGCCTTTGAGTCAGTCCTGACTCCTAGCAACCCAGAAGCTCCTGGGTTTTCTTGGCAGTGTCACCAGAAGTAGATTGCTGGGCCTTTCTTCTGAGGCAATGGAGGATTAAGTGACTTGCCTAAGGCCACAAGGAGTGCTAGTGGGAATTGAACCCTGGTTGCTTGGTTACCAAGCCAGTGCTCTAACCACTAGGCTACTCCTCCACTTATGATAGGAAATAAGTGCACCAAGGGACTGAGTGTAGAGAGAGAAAAGGAGAGGTCCCAAGACAGAGCCCTGACATACGGCAACTGAAAGCGGGATGGCGGTAGAGGAGGATCCAGCAGAACATACACTAAAAATGTGATGGGATAGATAAGAAGAAGTGCAGGAAAGAACAGAGCTGCTAAATCCAAGCGAGGACAAGGTATCAAGGAGAAGGTGGTGATCAACAGTTTCAAAGGCAGCAGAAAGGTCAAGAAGAATGAGAATCGAGTAGAGGCCCCAACAGTTGGCATGGGGCAATTGCACTTTCCATCCATTAGGAGCAAAATGTAATGTGTGGTAAGTGCAAAAGCTTTACTACCATGGAAACGTCATGAACACGCTCAGTTGCATTTGGCAATTCCTTTTTCAGAGGTCAATTTTATTCCAGGATAACAGACTTCTAGTTCTCTTATCCAGCTCTTTCTGTTTCAGTACAGATCCATGTCCTATTCAGAGGCAAAATAACTCCTGTATACCAACGGCATCATTATTACTACCATTTTGGCCTGATGGCAACGTCAACATAAATCAGAAGGTAAATTATGAGCAGTACATCCGTATTATTGTTCATAATAATAAAGGAGCCAGCTAAAACCCTTCTAGCCATGTATATACCCTGCACAAAAAAAACTGGCCAATGGATCCTTTTTTTGTCCAAGACAATAATGTCCTAGTTGGTAAAGTCCTTCCATCAGGGGAAAAGTCAAGGTATTCTGAATATTATCAAATCTTCATTTATAAAACATACAAAATAAAACTGTTCAACTTTGGGAGTCTACTGTGTACTTATGACTGGAAGTGACCATTGTTAAGATACTATGCCTTCTAATATATATTTGCAGAAGGGGTGTATATAAGGGCAGGGTGAGAGTATATATGCAAGGGGAAAATGATGGGGTATATTTAGAGGACCTGGGGAATGGGGATTTTTGTGTGTGGCAATGCTGATTGTATGTAAGGTATTGTGAATGTGTGGGGGTTTATGGGATGTGGGAGGTATATTTGGAAAGTTCAATGGCATAGGATAGGTGTGTATAAGTATAGAGATATATGTGGAGAAATGGATGTGTGTATATGTGTGGGGGGAGGGGTTGTGTGTCTGGAATTTGACAGTGGTGTGGGTTGGGAAGCGTCTTATTTTCTTGACTGCCTCAGTTATTTCATTGTTTCTGTGGGTCTGCAGGGAATATGTATGTGTGTGTTCGTTGGAAGCATGGGAAAGAGTCTTTGGAAGTGTATTTTGCTGCCATCTTTTCCCAGTTCATGTCTGCTCATATTCCTCTGTGCTAAAGTGCTAGAAGGTAAAGCGAGACTTTTCCAAATGGAGCATTGGTCAACATTCTGTAGTCTCTGTTGTCCATAAAAGCTATGGAAACTTTGTTGAAGGCTTGGTTCTCTGTAAATACTGACCCGATATTTCTTGTTTTCAAACTTATTCAAAATAATGACATTTTGTTCCTGTATGTCAAATTCCACGAACTTCCATAGCTTTTTGGGAGGGGTACTGTGCCTACAGACAGACATTTGGATTAACAGATGTTGATCCCTTTTATATAATTCTTTCCAACAATCTATATGCTTGAAAGCATAAAAAACTAAACATATCAACTTTAACTTATGAACCGTTTTCAAACTATCATAGTGAACACTGAATCTATTGACAGAGGTTTCTTCCAGTAAGATGGGCTGGTGAAAGCTGGGTTGCTGCCAATTAGAAAGTAAAATTGCATTACAGTATTCTGAGTTTCTATTATGAGCTTCATAAGAGCATTTCTTCTACTCATCTCGTTTGCAGCATATTTTTCACCATTGATATTATGACAAGAAGATTCTGACTTCCTCAATTCAAGTATTCCAATTTGCAATAATTGTAAACAAACTGATAGGGGCTGAATTAGGTTCCATATCTTTGCCTGAGTAATTTATGATCCATGGCCTGTAACAGCCAATGATGGGCCAGAGTGGACTTTTCTTTAAAATCGTGCAAATAATTTTTTCTCAAAGCCATTGATTTTTAAGCGTATAACTTCCCTGCAGACTAATTTTTGGGGTTGTCTCAGGAGTGACCCTAAATATAAATGACCTATGTGATAATAGTATGTTGTTCAGAACAGAAAATACTGTACTTAACATCTCATCCTATGGGGAAGGGGGTTGACAAAATTACAAACAGGATATGTAACAAAAAATTATTTTAATCAGTCAACTGGTCACATGTTTACAAGTGACTTATTTCTTGAGATGCACGCAATACTTTAAAGGCTTTTTCACCAGATTTTTGATTTACACAAGTTTTCTCTATTTTTCCCCCAGCTCTGACCAGTTTTGGTATTTTTCAGTTTATAAAAAAATGAAGAAAACCTTTAAAATAATCCCTTATTCAGGAGGAATAAGAAAGTCATTAAAAAATACAATATGACCTTCAGGCCTTCGGCTAAATTGCATAACCACAACCTGAGTTACTAAACTACCGTATTGAATGTACAAAGAAAAATAGATTTTGGCATATCTCATGAACCCCTCTGAAAAGTAGTCTTTGGAGGGCAATAATACATTCAAAATGTAAACCTGGACCAGATGTCGGTAGGAAACTGGTTAACTCTGCATATGCTTCTCTTCCATGACCATTTTGCTGTAGTGTAAGAAATCCATGTAAAGTCTGAGCTTTATACATATTCCATGACCCTGCTATAGAAATAGCAGAGAACAAATTCAGGTTTGCCTCATTTCATATTTAAACAATAACACATGGCAAAATGTACAGTGGCTGGCCATTAAAACACATGCTGACTGTTTTGAGAGACAAACTTGCCTTGGGAAATCAATGCAAATAACTTTACTGGGGGATCTGGTTCTACTGGCACCGCAAAATAGTCATGAGATCAATCCAACAGCTTACCAGGTGTGTCCATATTAACTCTACAGGCGCATCCCCAAATTTACACCAGGGTGGCGTTAATGTCATTCTGCATTTTACAAGGCCTGGACTTCACAGAGATTCTTAAAATCGCAGGAAAGGAGAATTGCCAATGTGTCCTTACTGTCAAAAAGTGGGCACCTGCAGCTAGCTCTCAAACCTTCTGTTTTTTATATTTTATCTTTATGGAAAATTGTAAAATAACTAGAAACGTCCACTTGTTTAAGAAAAGAAAATCAAAGAAACTATACAAAAAGAAAATGTGGAACCCCATTCCTGGAGGGGGACGTCCGGGCCATCCAGACGTGGCCGTTTGGACCCCATCCTGTTCTGCGGGAACAAAATGTTCCCGTGAGAGCCAGAATCAGGCCCGAGGATGGCCCGGAATGCCTCCTCTGTCTATGGGGACATCCTCCACACTGGTGCCCCCAGCATCCACGGCTCTGGCTGCCCAAATCCCTGCCACTTGACCCAGGGCTGGCTTCCTGCAGTCTGGATCGGGCGGCGGGGGACCCCCCTGCCTGCCCACGGCCACAGTCCTGGCCCTGGGGGTGGCCCCCTTGCCCCGGTCTGGCAAATTGTGCTGCTTATACCACCTCTGAGGTGGTATAAGCAGCACATCCCAGCAGGCCTGGCAGCATGTACAGGGCCGAGACCTGAATCGGCCCTGTAGTGCTGCTGGGCTAGACTGGCCCCCTCTCGCTGCCTGCCGGATCTCCCTGTCCTGATGCACAGGACGTATAAGGAGAGCCAGTGGAGGAATAGGTTACAAGTGGCATGCAGCCCTGCAAACCACGTTCAAGAGTGAGGGCCATAGTATATCCCAATCCACATTCCCTTTAGACCCCTAAGTCGAGAAGGGAGAGGAAGGCAACAATGGAGATAATGTACAAAAATTAAATATAAAAAAAAGCCTAAATGTACTAGAACCCCCTGAAAGTCACTTTTGTCGGAGTTTCAGTACTGCCCACATCTTGGGCCTTAGGAGTTGAAGCAGTAATCTTCTTCAAATCAAGAAAGGAATGGAGTTTTTCAGGGAGAAAAAATAGATATCTCACATCCATGAATCTAACCAGTCATCTACAAGGATACCATAGTGCAAAGGTTGCCCCCATGGCCTGAGTCTCCTGGAGCAAGGATCAGTATTACTTCCTTCTCTCCTGTGTATGGCAGGATACATCAGTGAATATCCATATTCTCTGACCCAGGAAAGGCTCCTATACGTTTAGGTTGGATGGCTGACTATGCAATCATACCCTTATCAGATAAGTTGTTAGGTTTAAGGGGCCCACAATTATTGCAGGTTTTGACTCTTAGTAACCACATACTGTAACCCCCAATAACTGTATGATGCCATGACAGTTAGCGGGGGATGATTTCCACACTAATTGTGAGTCGCGCGGTGGAGTGGTAAATGGGGATGGTAGTGGTGAGAGCGGGCATGGTGAGCACCACACAGTCAGCACGGGAGTAAACACCAGGAGCTAACTGTGACTTTTGCAATTAGTGCAGGTGCAATTACCTCCATCTCAAGTAATAGCATGCCATGTTATGTTACAGCGCTGCACATTAACTGCTGGGGAAATGCCGCCCTTCCTCCTGACAGTTAATGGGGTGGCATTGGCTCATTAGATGCAAAACTACAGCATACTTTAGCAAAAGGGCCCCTAAATTAGGATTGCTTTGTGTGCAGTTCCATTAAACAGGTAAAATGATCCAGATAGCAGTTTTATTTGCCCACTATCTGGATAACTTTTTGCCCCACTCAGGAAACACCTTTGGTCCCTTCTAATCTTATACTGATTAATTTTGGCCAGACATTGAGTTGTCCAACTAAAATGTTTCCGTTGTTTGGCTTGAAATTTTGAAACAAAAGGACTTAGGCAGCTATCAGCTGGTGCCAGCCACATAAATCTTTTTGAATAGTAACCCCAGTGTCTAAATCAGAGCAAATGGTCTGAGATAACCAAGTCTCCATCCATCTCCCACTTTTGAGCATTTTCTCCAAACGTCTACCTTTGGATAAAGATTATTCCATGAATCCCTGCATATTGTGATATTTAAATCTTTCTCTGAAACGTTTAGCTATGGGATTAGGGCTGTTGTGGATGTGAAAATAAGATTGCAGATTGCTCAAAGAAATAAAGAGTAATTATTGGATTTACAGCAAAGCTCCCCATCTTCAAGATTATATTCACAAAAGCACATGTTCCTTTTTGGGTAAAAGTGTTTGGGGTACTTCCATCTAAATTACATGTTAGATTTAACCAGTTAAATATTTGAATATTTATGTTGTCCGGAAAATCAGTGGTTAGGTGACTGGTGCATTTTTCAAGGTGGGATTAAAAGAAGATATTTTAGCAAGCTTACTTAGGAATCCTTGGGCAAAAGCTATTGGAAAAATGAGTAGGTTGTACTGTGAGAGGTCAAAGAGTGTAAACATAGCAAAGTTCTCTGACTGTTCTTTGTATCAAAATTACAGGGCAGAGTTATGGTAGCTACTAGCCTACTAGGACGAAACCTGGATTCTTTTTTAGGCTGTGATAGCTCTCATAGAACCAACCTAAGCACAAACCAATGATAGAAGGCATAAACGTTTTGGAATGCATGAGTCCCCTCTCTCCAGATGTCTCACATCTAATGATGGGACCCATTGATGCCAACTCTATTGGTGCACATGGGTAATATAATATCCCAATATTGAGCAAACCCCTTCACTGTGTCCAGCAGGGTTGAGTTTAGCACCCCCAATTGTTTTGAAAGTTGGCCTCCAAGATGTGACCTCCTTGTCCTTGATTCATACAACATCTTTGGATTATTTCAGTGCCTTCCTAAGAAGGTATCACAACTTATGAAAAAGTTAATTTCTAAGAAATCATAAAGCACATCCATTTTTCAAGTTAAGCTTTCTAGAAACAGTCCATAACTAGGGAAACATTGATGCATCTTATTATTCCCCTGCTGAAAAAGACTTTGGGAAAAATACTGTGAGTTGTATTTTTTTTATTGTTTTAGAGTTTTCAGGCTTGGTATTTGTAAAAAAAAAAATTATGGGTCAATATTTAACTGTGGCAGTAGATGGTTTTTTTTTTTAATAGATGCCATATAAAATAATCCATATATTCAGTGCTGGTATTTAGATGGTGGTGAAAAGGAATATCCAGTAGCACACCACCATGTTATTGTACATTATTGGTAAATAACCCCATACCACTAAATAGGACCTGTGGTAAATTGTGTATGTTACTAAGGGGTATGTTTACTAAACCGTCCTAATGTTACCGGCGCTAGTTGCAGCGATAATGTGAGGAATGCCATATAAGGAGTGGGCGTTCTGGTCTTAAGGTAGCAATCGTGGGTTATCGCGCGATAAAGTGTGCTGTGTCCGTTATCGCGCGATAGAGGGAGCCATGCACGTTACCGCGCGTTAACCTTAAGTTCGCGTGCTGACCTGTAATCGCAGCAACAGAGGTGTAGCACACTGGTTAATACAATGACTGCTGAAACATGGGTCATGAGTTCAATCCCACAGTGGTGTTATGTAAGAAGGCTGTCTGAGGCATTACCCTTTAATTTAAATCAGTGCCGTCTGAGACATTTCCTTTTTTAATTTAAATTAGTGCTGCCAGTAAAAACACCCTCGCAGTGCTGTAACCTAAGGTGCCGCATAAGGCGCCCTATAAGGCACTCCATAGGGCACATTATAAAGTGCACTGTCTGCCAAGGCACCTTAAGGTTACAGCATTGTGAGGGTGCATTTTGCTGGCAGCACTAATTTAAATGAAAAGGAAAAGTCTCAGACAGCTGTATTAAATAACACCACAGTGGGATCAAACCCATGACCTCTCTCACAGTCATTGAAGCAACCAGTGGTCTACATCTCTACAACTACTAACACACCCCTGGCTGGCTACAGAAAGACTGCAGGTTACCACACAAACAGCTGTGGTTACCAGGATAGGGTAAACCCACCCGTACCCATGATGCACTGCACATGCAGATCAGCAGTCTACAGCTGATCACCAGATGGGGTATACACCCCCACAGCACCTCGGCCTGGTAGGGGGAACTGACCGTGTGCACCCCCACAGCACCTCGGCCTAGTAGGGGGAACTGACCGTGTGTGTTACTGGCACAGAATAGCTACAGACCGTGACATTGTGCGGGTGACCCTGAGGGTGAGGTGGGGCGGCCAGCACCAGGTCCTCAGCACCTGGCTTTGCTGAGATAGGCTATGCTGTAGGTTGCCATCAGTGCCAGTGTGTGATAGGTAGTCTTTGCAGATACACTGAGGATACACCTGTGTCCATCTGTGTTTTCCAGTTATGTGTAGCCCTTGTGAACTATGATGCACCCAGAATAGTGCATATCCTGTGTGGGTGCCATGGTCACATGTTATAAGTGAAGGGGGGTGTTTGTACCCCAAAGCGGATTATGCAGCGCCACCCAACCTGCCCTCTGCGGGACAGGAACTCTCACCAATATTTCCACATTGTACATCTCTGCAATGGTGGCAGTAGAGGGGACCATCAACCCCAGTCCTGCTGGGGAATAGGCATCCTACAGGGCAGTCAATGCAGATCTGTATGCATAAATAAGGCAATGGCAGACAGGCAGAATGCTGGAAAAAGCTCAACTCAGCTCATCTGCCCCCACCCACTCACTCACTATCTGCCAATCACCAACAGAGGGCACAGTCAGTCTCCATCCACTGCATCCTGCGAGGTGTTCCAACCATACACATACTAACTGCAGACAGTCTGCTAGCTAGTACATGTTCCTGGGGGATCTGGGTGCACCCAAATATGGCATAGGAGAAAAAAAGAGAAAGAGAGAACACACACACCAGGTTTGTCTGTGATTGGGCGCCAGAAAAGGGAACCCATAAACATCACTGGAGAGAAAGACTGTACAGCACTATGGGGGAACCTAGCTATGCTATGGTCACTGCTCAGTCAGGGTGAGAGTGACCTCCCAGCATGACATGCTGTGGCCACCCTGTCCGTTCAGGTGGTGGTTGGGCACTACAATGTCCCAGCCATTGCCCTATACCCTGTGCAGATGTAGCCTGCCCAGGCCCCCTGTCCGGCCCATACCCACAGTACCTTGCTCCTCATTATGCACATTGGCAGGCTAACACTGGAAACAGTGCAAGCAGTGTGCGCTCAGTAAGGTGTAGGCAGCCATAACACACTGGATTGACAGACACACACTCCCACACCTATGCCAGCATTGTGCAAATATAGAGGTTTGTGGCAGCCCTGGCCACCACACCAGTCCTGGGCACAGTGCAAGCATTGCTATGGTACGCAAAACTGTTGGGGTCACTCCCCGGGGTGGTAAACACTGTCAGAATCAATAACTGAAACACACTCCACAGATATCAGAAAGGTTGCTATGATGAATCTCTATCAACAAATCGTGTCTAACTTAGGATTTGTTAGGTGACGTTAATCATAGCGACCTTTTGATATATGTGGAACGTGTTCCCAAGTTTAGGACGGCATTGCTAAGGTATGCAGGTGCCAGTATTGGGAGATGCTGCTCCGCGCAGGGCCCAACAGCCTGACCTTCCATGAGGTGTTGGATGGTGGAGCCTGTGGGTGTGGGTGTTTGTACTCCACAGAGGCAGATCATTCCCTGGGGCTACCATTAAGTGTTCGTTAGACAGACCTTGTCTGTTGCACCACACGGCACCCACCTAAACAGGGTTTGGCCTTGGTCTGCTGTGGGCAGATGCCACTGCCCCCCCCCCCACCACCAGCAACCCTCCGCCACCATGCTGACATGCCCTTATGCCAGTGGTGCTGGTGGTGCGCAGTCCCAGGCCATCCAGTGTGCTGGTAGGCAGCTGCCTATGGTGTGGGTTCTCGGGTAGGGGTGCCTACATGGACATGCGCACTTCCCCTCTGGCACCACCTGCCAATGTTCTGTGCCCTTGGGGGTACCTGCTGGGTAATATCCCCTGTGACACTGTGGGACACACACTCGTGCCCATGTTGGACCCTCGTCAGTTGCTGTCTTGCTGCTTTACAGTTTTGGCATGCCTATGTGCCACCTGGGCATCTACCTAGTCTGCACTGTGTCCCAGCTGGACCACAGCATAACAAACCTGTCCAATATAAACGACAAAACCCTGATCACCGCTATTTCACTGTGGGATCATTTACTTTGTAGGGGGACAGAGCATAGCCCCTTCCAAACATGATATCGTCCTTTTTACGCTTTGTCAGTAGTGTTGCTTTATGTTTATCATTAGTAGCACTATTGGAAAGCTTGGTTATGGGGATTTCAAATGTGGTTCTGGTCATTTAATATGTTTATTTGCTTTTTTGGTTCCTGCGCATGTATCACTACTATCACTTTTCTGGGTTTCCCTGGCTGTGCTGTAAATTGCTTACTGAAATGGTTTCTCTCTCCTGCAAATGTGCCTCTAGCGCAAGGTTTTCACTGGTGCTAATTTTCAGACCTTCATTTCACGGCGTTAGTGTGCATGGGGCCTCTCCCCGCCTACTCTCCGCCCATTGACTCCTCATCTCCGCCCCTGGGGAGCCTTACTCCACCCTCTGCGCATCTTAATACTGCCGCAGACATTATCGTGTGATACATGACGTTCTCGCATGGTAAAGCGCCATTATCGCGCATTAACGTCACATATCACGTGATAATGTCGCAGCTGTGACGTTAGCGCCGTTTAGTAAACATACCCCTAGATTACTAATCACCTTAATTCTTTTGACTTCTTTTGTTGGTATGAATCAGTTGCAAGTGGTAGCATCCATGTTTCAATGGGGTGCACATGGTGCCCTTTCAAGGTATAGCCAGGACACAGGAAGTTTCTCTCAAGTGTTTGACATAACAGAAAGCATTGTCCAAATCATCATTAACTATATTCACTTCAGAATCTCCATTTCAGTTGAAATTGCACAAGAATTTGTATTTCTGGATTCACGTGCACTGTTTTTCAGTGCACCGGCCTTCCAAGACTAACTCTATAAAAGTAAACTGTTATGGCATTTTTAAGAAGTACCAGTTCATTAATCAATTGGCAGCTTGCTTAATGAGCAGATAATTGAATGTAAGTTTCTTAATTTAGATGCTTTGTTTATTTAGGTAGCCATCTTGTGAAATAAAGTAGGTAGCTGGTATTATTCCAGCCATGTTCAGTATTTGCTCATGTTTATGATCTTCATCCAAGTAAATCCAAAGAGCTGGACTTCAGAAAAGTACTGCACATGGTATACAACAGAACTAAGTAAGACGAAGGGGTCTATTGATCTATGCATAGGAAAGAATATACTTTTAAAACTAAATTCATTGAATAAACGTAGTGGCAAGATCAGTGGTGACGACACTACATGCCTTGTGCAAAGAAGGGATGTGCATGGAATACAATTGCATTTCATGTCAGTTTG
Source organism: Ichthyophis bannanicus (assembly GCA_033557465.1). NCBI lineage: Eukaryota > Metazoa > Chordata > Amphibia > Gymnophiona > Ichthyophiidae > Ichthyophis > Ichthyophis bannanicus. Next base: position 182,960,295 of record CM066041.1, on the reverse strand, counting down.
TTTGGCTCCATTTATGACTTTTCTGTTTCGTTCTTCACTCTATAACATTTCATTCTTTTCATTTTAGATCACTTTCTGATCTAAAGGCTATCTGAAATTTCTGATCCATCCCCAAATTTAAAACTATTCTCATAATGGAACATGAAAAGGACTAAAGCGTAAGCAAGTGTTAGAAAGTCAACATTTGACCAATGTGGTCAGTATCTCACAAATCATCTTAGCAAGGCCTTTTGGGCCTAAGGGTAAGGTATGACCAGTGTTAGACATACTGAGGCCCAAGGCAGAAACTTAGGAGGGGGTCCCAAAGTCTTCCAGAAGGTTGTGCTTCTTTTAGCTTCAGGCGGACTTGGGGCCTCCTTTGGCATATGAGTCCAGGGAAGTTGCCCTGGTTATGCCCCCCTAATGTCAGCCCAGGGGCTGAATGAAGCCTGCTGCATGTTTGAGAAGTGCAGCACAAACAAACAGTAAGAGTTGACCCTGACGAGATAACAAAACACTTACAGTATCTTGCAGGCAATTAAAAATATGGGCTTTTCTTTTAGGACTCAATTTTTCCTCTTCCCGCTTCACCAAGAGGGTGATCTTGAATCCAGCTCATTCATTTAATAAACCCACTTCCCAAACACTAGGGCTGTGTATTATTTAGTGCATATTCAGTTCATTAGTGATTTTTAAGAAATTTTGATTTAACATACATTTACATGCATATTAAATCAATTTAGCATGTTAACATGTGTTGTCAATTAGCACACATTAAAGGTGTTTTATTAAAAAAAATGTCAGAGACCTCTCTCTTGTAATTATTCTGTTCAATGCTGCTGCCTCTATTAATCGAACCCAGGACTAAGCACAGGCCCTGAGAGAGAGAAGAATGAAACTTGTGGAATTTGACAAGCAAATAGGCCCTTGAGTCTGCCTGCATCCAAAGATCCAGGTTATGAAATGGATGATGTACTGGTAAAAGATAAAATAGTTGTATGAATAAAAGTTGAATTCTTGGCTTGGGTGACTCCTAATGGGTTGGATATCATGCACAGATGTGTGGGCAGTTTAAGGCCAAACTGGAACCTTCAGCCTAGTACGAGATTGATAGGAAATTCTGAATTATTTTCTACTGGATCTGAGGAAAATCCAAAGTGAATTTTAAAAAATCCCCCAATTTAATTTGAAAATTCTCAAGCTATTTTCACTGACATCATGAAATTAGTTTTGGATTTTCCAAGGGACCAAAGTATGTTTTAGGATTTGTGATGGATTTTTCTTTAAAAAGTCCTTTCTTTGCATTCAAGAAATCTTCAAAAACTTGGCTGTCTAATTGCTTGAAGAAATCCATTTAAAGACGTTTGCATCTCTCTTCTTGCTTTGTGACAGCATTATGGGGGTCATTTTCTGAAGTCATTAATGATCAGATGTGGCAGTTTATGCACATTAGTGACCTCTTATAAAATTCTGACAGGCTTAAAACATCCGTGCTCGGCATGAAGGTGCATACTTTGCCAGTAGGCATAGCTGGGTGTATAGTCTGGGAGGTGCATGAGTGGAGCTCACAAGAGTGTGCGTTGAATATAAAATACCTTGATTTTCATGTGTACTTGTAAACTTTGCATGTGTTTATTTATACCTTTTAGAGTATAGACATAAATGCATGTGCCTGAATTTAAGGCGCGATCTCTGCCTTGTACACTAAACATAGAAACATGATGGCACAAAAAGACCACATGGCCTGTCTAGTCTGCCCTTCCCTATCAACCACTACAACAGTCCCCTTTTTTCCTTAAGAGATCCTCTGTGTTTGTCTCATGCTCTTTTGAATTCAGATACTGCCTCATCTCTACCATTCCACGGATCCACCACTCTTTCCGTAAAGAAATATTTCTGCATATTTCTCCTGAGTCTATCTCCTATCACCCTTATCCTATGTCCCCTCATTGCAGAGCTTGCTTTCAATCAAAAGAGGCTCTCTTCCTCTGCATTTATGCCACTAAGGTATTTAAACATCTCAATCATATCACCTCTATCCCGCCTTTCCTCTAAAGTGTACATATTAAGCTCCTTAAGTCTCTTCTCATATGCTTTATAATGAAGACCACTAACCATTTTAGTAGCCACCCCCTGTACTGACTCCATCCTGTTTATATCCTTTTGAAGGTATGGTCTCCAGAATTGCACTCAATACTCCAAATCAGATTGCACCAAAGACTTATATAGAGGCACTATCACCTCCTTTCGTCTGCTGGCCATTCCTCTCCCTATGCACCCAAGCATTCTTCTAGCTTTTGCCGTTGCCTTTTCTACCTGTTTAGCTACTTTAGGATTATCAGACACAATCACACCTAGGTCCCGCTCTTCTTTTGTGGATGGAAGTACTTCACCCCCATACCATATTGCTCCCTTGGATTGCTGCAGCCCAAAAGCATGACCTTGCATTTTTTAACATTAAATCTCAGCTGCCAAATTCTTAACCATTTTTCAAGCTTAGCTAGATCCCTCCTCATGTTATCTACACTTCCTGGGTTTCTACTGTATTGCAGATTTTGGTATCATCTGCAAAGAGGCAAACATTACCCAACAGCTTTCTGCAATATCACTAATAAAGATGTTAAAAAGAATCGGACCAAGGACAGATCCCTGGGGCACACCACTGATAACCTCCTTCTCCTCAGATTGAGCTCCATTTACCCGTACCCTTTGCTGCCTCCCACTCAACCAATTTCTAACCCAACCAGTAACTTTAGGGTCCATCCCTAGGGTGCTCAGTTTGTTTCTAAGTCGCCTGTGTGGAATGGTGTCAACGGCTTTACTGAAATCTAAATACACCACATCTAGGGCTCTCCCTTGTTCCAACTACCTGGTCAACCAGTCAAAGAACTCAATCAAATTTGTCTGACAAGACCTGCCTCTGGTGAATCCATGCTGTCTCAGATCCGTAATCTGCTGGACTCCAGAAACCTCATTATTTTCTCTTTTAGCAGCTTTTCTAATAATTTACTCACCAAAGAGGTTAGACTAACCGGCCTATAGTTTTCAACCTCATCCTTATTTCCACTTTTGTGTAAAGGGACCACATGTGCCTTTCTCCAGTGCTCTGGCACCACTTCCGACTCCAAAGAGGCATTGAAAAGGTCAGTCAGTGGAGCTGCTAGAATGTCCCCAAGTTCCCTCAGTATTCTCGGGTGTATCCATAAGAACATAAGATATGCCATACTGAGTCAGACCAAGGTCCATCAAGCCCAGTATCCTGTTTCCAACAGTGACCAATCTAGGTCATACGTACCTAGCAGTATCCCCAAAAGACACAGATTCCACAATGCTTGTACTGGGTCAAGCATTGATTATCCTGGGTCCCTTTTTAATAGTGGTTTATGGACCTTTCCTCCAGGAAAGTCTTGAAGGACTAGAAAGGGGGACTGTTATTTCTGGAGAGAAATCTGCAACTGTGAGTATATACTTCTGGTAATTTTCTAAAAAAGAATTCTTTGTATTAAAGCTACTTAATCTGTGAACCCACTGTTTTTTGTTGGATCAGTTAGGGCCTAGTAGCAGCAATTAAAGTTTGAATTTAAAACACAGAGGAGAGCTTTCTGGTTACATTTCATACCCAGCAGAGAGCTTGTAGTTTAAATTTAATAGTCACTCAGGGCCAAGTAACAGCAAAGTACTTTTAGTTTAAATTTAACACACAGAAGAGAGCTTTCTGGTTAAATTTAGTACCCAGCAGAGAGCTTGTAGTTTAAATTTTATAAGAAGTTAGAGCCTAGCAGCAGCTAAGAGCTATAATTTAAATCAAATCAGCTCTGGGTGCTACATTTTTCCTAAAATTTCCCTGTAAGTGCCTGATCTTTTATGAGGGTGCTTCTTTTGATTTCTTGAGGTTTCACATTTGGAAAGATTTTTGCTTGACAAGCAGGGTTCAATTGGGTCTCATAGTGTGGTTGTTTCCTCCTAATATGTAGTCAATTGACTTGGTTTCTATAGTTTGTACTTTTTTAGTTATCAACGGTTAGCTCCATTGATGTGGACTGTAACATCTGTTGTATTACATTTTACCTTGTTTATTTTGTATTGATTATGTTCTTTAATATGTATAACATCAGTAATTTGTCTTATTCTGATTTGGTTATTGTATATGACTAAAAGACCTTAAATAAATAAAAAAAAAAAATCAAATCAGAATTTAGCTTACCTCAGCAGCACAAGACAGGGTACTGTGTAGCAGCCCTCTTTTAATAAGTGTTATTTCCCTCCCTCCCTCCCCACACCCACCCTCCCCTGGGATAATCATAGCTTTATAGGTACTTACACATCTTAAAAGACAGGAGGTGCTTTCAGGTGAAGCTCATTACCCAAATCAGTCATACACTAAGGACCTGAGATTAATTAAGCTTCAGGTGAACAAGGTATATTAAACGTATTAGGTACAGTTTTATTGGTATAAATACCCATAGCAACCCCTAGTAAGTAAGAACTTAAAGATCTAGACACAAACTTAAAACTAAGATGCAGACAGCAGTCCAGCAGCGGGATGGGGGCTTTCCAGTCTTTTGCATTGAGTGTCACATGCATGATTTTCTCCCAGTTGGTGAGAGGTCTTACGTGTTCCTTAGGTGCAAGGAGCTCTTTTCTCTCAGGGAACAAGTCCGTTCTCTAGAGGCTAAAGTAGCAGACTTGGAAAACATAAGACAGACAGAGAGGTACATAGACGAGACCTACAGGGATATAGTCCTGAAGTCCCACCTCCAGTCTGGCAGCACCCCTGTTGCCATGGAGGAGAGAGGTCACGTGACAGGAGAGCATCACCCTGGTGTGGCAGGAAGTGATCCTGTAACTAGGACCTGTCCTCCAGGTGATGTAAAAACCTCTCGCACCGAGGAAGTTTCTCCAGGGCCATGTGCCCATGAGGGAAGGGTTAGGACAGCCGTTATAGTTGGTGATTCGATCATTAGGCATATAGATAGCTGGATGACTGGTGGACGTGAGGATCGCCTGGTAACATGCCTGCCTGGTGCGAAGGTAGCGGACCTCACGCGCCACCTAGATAAGGTCTTAGATAGTGCTGGGGAGGAGTCTGCTGTCTTGGTACATGTCGGTATCAATGACATAGGAAAATGTGGTAGGGAGGTTCTGGAGGAAAAATTTAGGCTTTTAGGTAGGAAGTTGAAATCCAGAACTCCCAAGGTAGCGTTCTCCGAAATGCTTCCCGTTCCACGTGCAGGACTCAAAAGGCAGGCAGAGCTCCGGAGTCTCAATGCGTGGATGAGACAATGGTGCAGAGATGAGGGGTTTGGATTTGTTAGGAACAGGGGAACATTCTGGGGAAAGGAGGGGCTCTTCCGAAGGGATGGGCTTCACCTTAACCGGGATGGAACCAGGCTGCTGGCATTAACCTTTAAAAAGGAGATAGAGCAGCTTTTAAACTAGATATTAGGGGAAAGCCGACAGTCGCCCAAGAGCGGATAGTTCGGAAGAAAGTATCCTTGAAGTTTACTACCAAAAGCAGAGAGGTTCCACAAAAGAGTAAAGTAGCCCAAATGCCCTCAAGTATGGAGCAGACAGAGCTTAAAGATCCCAATTTACCCATGTCTAACAATAGCCAAATTAACATGAATAAAATACATTCTCTAAAATGCTTGTATGCAAATGCTAGAAGTCTAAAGAATAAGATGGGAGAGTTAGAATATATAGCACTAAATGAAAGGTTAGATATGATTGGAATATCAGAGACATGGTGGAAGGAGGACAACCAGTGGGACACTGTGATACCTGGGTACAAACTATATCATAATGATAGAGCTGATCAAATTGGTGGAGGGGATGCGCTCTATGTTAGAGAGGGCATTGACTCAGAAAGGATTAAAGTTTTGCAGGAAACAAAATCTGCTGTAAAATCTATATGGATTGAAATTCCATATAAAAGGGGGAAGGCGATGGCAGTGGGGGTGTACTATTGAGCACCTGGCCAGAATGACCAAATGGATGATGAAATGCTCAAAGAAATCAAGGAAGCTAACAAAAGTTACAGCGCAGTAATAATAATGGGTGATTTCAATTACCCCGGTATCGACTGGGTCAGTGTCACGTCAGGACATGCTAGGGAGATAAAGTTCCTAGATGAAATAAATGACTGCTTCTTGGAGCAGCTGGTTCATGAACCGACCAGAGGGGAAGCCATATTAGACCTAGTCCTTAGTGGAACACCAGATCTAGTGCAAGAGATAAGGGTGTTGGGGCCACTTGGCTATAGTGATCATAGCATGATCGCCTTTGATTTAATTAGTGGAGGAGGGATAGTAAGGAAATCCACAGTACTACCTTTTAACTTTTGAAAGGGAGACTATGGCAAAATGAGGAAAACAGTTAAGATAAAACTAAAAGGAGCAGTTGCGAAGGTTAAAGACGTACATCAAGCTTGGGTGTTGTTGAAAAATACTATCTTGGAAGCCCAGACCAGCTGTATTCCATGCTTTAAGAAAAGTGGAAGGAAGTCCAAAAAACTGCCAGCATGGTTTAAAGGTGAGGTCAGAGAGGCTGTTGTTGCCAAAAAAGCATCTTTCAGGAAATGGAAAAAAGAGCCAAACAACGAAACCTGGAAACAGCACAAGCACTGGCAAGTCAAATGCAAGGCATTGATAAGGCAGGCAAAGAGAGAATTTGAGAAGAAACTTGCTGCGGAAGCAAAAACACGAAATAAAGACCTTTTCAAGTACATTCGTAGCAAAAAACCTGTGAGAGAGTCAGTTGGTCAATTAGATGATAAAGGGGTTAAAGGAGCACTAAGAGGTGACAAGGCGATAGCGGAGAGACTGAATGAATTCTTTGCTTCGGTCTTTACTGAGGAAGATGTAGGGATGTTACCCATGACTGAAGTGGTATTTAACGGTGCGGAAGAATTGGAGGAAATATCGATACATCGGGAAGATGTCTTACAACTATTAGATAAACTGAAGAGTAGCAAATCACCTGGGCCGGATGGTATACATCCAAGAGTGTTGAAAGAACTGAAATATGAGATTGCAGAACTGCTATCAGTAATCTGTGAACTATCATTAAAATCATCTCTAATACCTGAAGATTGGAAGATCGCCAATGTAACACCAATTTTTAAAAAGGGTTCCAGGGGTGATCCGGGAAACTACAGACCGGTGAGCCTGACGTCAGTACCGGTAAAAATGGTAGAAACTATCATAAAGAATAAAATTACTCAGCATGTAGATAGTCACGACCTAATGGGAGACAGCCAACATGGCTTTAGACAAGGAAGATTTTGTCTTACTAATCTGTTATGTTTTTTTGAAGGAGTGAATAAACAGGTGGACAAAGGTGAGTCAGTTGATATTGTGTATCTGGACTTTCAGAAAGCCTTTGACAAGGTCCCTCATCAGAGACTTTTGGCAAAACTAAAGAGTCATGGGATAGGAGGCAATGTACTATTGTGGATCAGGAACTGGTTAAAAGATAGAAAGCAGAGGGTAGGGCTAAATGGCCAATTTTCCCAGTGGAGAAACGTGAATAGTGGTGTACCCCAGGGATCTGTGCTGGGTCCGCTGCTTTTTGACATATTCATAAATAACCTGGAAAGTGGAATAACGAGTGAGGTTATCAAATTTGCAGATGACACAAAACTATTTAAAGTTGTTACAACCCAAGAGGATTGTGAAAATTTGCAAGAGGATCTTGATAAATTGGAAGACTGGGCATCAAAATGGCAGATGAAATTTAATGTGGACAAGTGCAAGGTTATGCACCTAGGGAAGAACAACCCAAACTATGGTTACACGATGCAAGGTTGCACATTAGGAACCACCACCCAGGCAAAAGATTTAGGCGTCATTGTGGATACCATGTTAAAACCCTCGGCCCAGTGTGCAGCGGCGGCCAAGAGAGCAAATAGAATGCTAGGTATGATAAGGAAAGGAATGGAAAATAAAACAAAAGATATTATAATGCCTCTATATCGTTCCATGGTGAGACCGCACCTTGAATATTGTGTGCAATTCTGGTCGCCGTATCTTAAAAAGGATATAGCGATTTTAGAAAAGGTACAGAGAAGAGCCACCAAAATGGTAAAGGGGATGGAAGGATACTCCTATGAAGAAAGGCTAAAAAGGTTAGGGCTCTTTAACCTGGAAAAGAGACGGCTGAGGGGAGATATGATAGAAGTCTATAAATTAATGAACGGAGTGGAACGGGTAAACGTAGATCGATTGTTTACCTTATCAGAATATAGAAAGACTAGGGGACATGCAATGAAGCTACAGGGTAAACTATTTAAGACTAATAAAAGAAAATATTTTTTCACTCAACGTGTAATCAAACTCTTGAATTTGTTACCGGAGGATGTGGTAAAGGCTGTTAGTGTAGCTGGGTTTAAAAAAGGTTTGGACAAGTTCCTGGAGTAAAGGTCCATAAACCATTATTAAGAAGTAACCGAAGATATCAATGCTTGACCCAGTACAAGCATTGCGGAACTTGTGTCTCTTGGGGAAACTGCTAGGTACTGTGGTACTGCAGACCCTCTGCAGACAGGAGAAAATGCTTTAAGCTTAGAAAAAAGAGGCAGACACCGGCTGATGCATTGCAGGAAGCCATATCGGGGGAGCAAGTGGGACCTCCGGAGGACTGAGGAGCCACGCCCCAGAGCCAGTGATGCAATACCGGCCTGTACCCAATCAGAGGAGGGAAGAGTTCCTCTTAAAAAAAACCCAGATGACTGTAGGAGAGAGGCTTTCCAAGAGGGAGAGAAGGACCAGGAAATAGGAGTCCTGGGGAAAGGAACAGGCCCAGCAGACTCAGCAGAGCCAGGTGAAAGAGTTCGTCCCGAGTATCCCAGGAGTGGAGAGGACACGCCTTCCAAGAGGGAGAGATACAGAAAGGGAGCTACCCCTGGAAGCAGAAGGACTGTGCTAGAAAGTCCTGGACCTGAGTTTGGCAGAGGCCAGCAACCATTGAAGGACATAACATGGAGTAACCAAGAAGAAGATGAAAGAACTTCTTTAAAAGGTAACATTCTGGGCTCAGACAGAAGGAAGCTTTGGTGTGAATGTGGTTTAACACCAGCAGAAGGCCTCCGGGAGAACCGAAAGCCTACCATTGTGCAAGTAAGGCCAAACCCCAGCAGGAATTGGCCTCAATCCTTACCTTGCCAGGATAAACCAAGAAAGAAAGGTAATCACTGTTTTTCTGATTATAATTTCCTGAACGCTGTGACGCAGGAGGAACAGGGAATAGAGGAATGTTGTCCTACTAGAACTGTTTATACTTCAGGATACAAGCCTATAGCAAGTAAGAGACTCTCCAGTAAAAGAGCCGTGTGCAAGAGAGACTGTTCTCAGTCTAGAGGTACACAAAACCAGGGCTTACCTTTGAACACAGAACATTGGGACATCGTGCAAACGTTGTATAAAAAGCCTGAATGCAAGCTACCAGATATCGCTGACCTTGAACCAATGCAGGTGGACGTTGCTGACGACCTTTCGGACCCTGAAATGGATTGCAGCTACTGTCAGGCGGAAGGCTTTGAGCCTTTAGACAAGGAATAGAGCTGTAGCCGGTGGAATGTGTGAATCTTTGTTTTCTCATGTTATTACTGTGAAGTTAACAGGTTAAATACAGTTCTTGTTTGTTTTCTTTCAACCTGAAATAAGGACAATTTCTGTTGCTGTAAAGATCTGAGCTTTTGAACCTTTTGTGCAATAGGGGAAATAAAAGCCTTTATTCTCCCTTCACTCGGACTATTATGTTCCTTTGAGCTTTTGGTTACCAGAAGGCTACTAGGACTACAAAGAAAACCTGGGCCCTGTCTTTAAGCCAAACTCAATTACAAATATTTTTGTGTCCACCCTCTCTACCGTGACGCTTCTTCACCACTAGGGCGGCGCGGGACATAAAATGGCGTAGGTGTTGGATTTTTGACCAGAACTTATGTCAGCACCGGAAAAGAAACTTAAACTCTTGACTTGAAAGAGAAGAAGGAAAAGTCTTGGTTGTGCTGCTGAGAAAAAAACAACAACCCTAAAACCCGGAGTGGATCAGTTGGAGAAACCGGATCGGAGGAGGAAAAGACCCGGAGTGGAGTAGCTGAAAAACCGGAGTGGATTGGGGAAATCCTGAAGGGAAAAAAAGGAAAAATCCTGTTGCCAGTTCCTCAAGCAGAGAACTGTGGCGGACAACAGTAACTTCCATTTCAGTGCTGATGCCACACTGAACGCAGGTAAAATGTAATTGAGCCTGTCTAGTGTTGGACACGGGTGGAAGTTTAAAAAAAAAAAAAAAAAGAGAGAAGGTTTAGGGAACCGCACTTGGTTGTTTCTCTTTTTCTATTCTTGCAGATACGCCATGGAGCCAAAAGATCTATGCGCATGGATGGCCCACCAGTTTGACAAACAAGCGGAGGTGGCGCTAAAGAATCAAGCCCAAGCGTTGCAGGCCATGCAAGCCCAGCAAGTACCAGTTTTACGAACTATGGAAAGCTGGTTGGCTCAGTAAAAGGAAGAGATGGCGAAGGTTAATGCAGAAAAGTCGCGTGCGACTGGACTAAACAACCAAGGCATTGGACAAAGCGCATGTCATGATTTGGTGGTGGGAAAATTGAGTCCTGATGATGATGTGGACGATTTTCTTGACTCCTTTACTAGAATAGCTAGTTCAGCTAACTGGCCGCCTGAACAGTGGTCTATACGTCTCGCAGCGTCCCTTACGGGCGAGGCACTGGCCGCCTACATGTCAATGCCGCCTGCCTTCGCCAACACATATGAAGAGGTAGTTTTAGCAATTAGGGATCGCCTAGGGCTTACCCCATTGACCTATAACAAAATGTTCAGGGCTACTACCCTTAGGGCGGACGAAACGCCAAAAGCCCTTGGTTACAGAATAAGGAGCCTAGCCTACAAGTGGCTACAGCCAGAAAAGAAAAACATAGAGACACTAATGGACGCCGTAGTATTAGAACAGTACATGACAGCGGTGCCCAGTAGGGTACAGAACTTCTTAATACTACAAAATTGCTGTACCACTGCAGAAGCAATAATCCTTACCGAGCGGTACCTAGAGGCTGAGAAAGTCACCCAACATAGGATAGGTAACCCCAAATCAGCGACAGGTATGGAAGCCCGGAAAGTAGGAAGTCTTTCCCGTCCATTATATGGCAATGTAAAAAGTAATAACCCTCCAGATAAGGAAAAGGTTAAGCGCTGTTTTTCTTGTGGGAAAATGGGACATTTAAGGAATGACTGTTATGCTCGCACTGCTGTTGTGGGGGAGACCCCAAGGACAGTCCGAGAGGGATTGGAGTTAAATGTACAAATACATGGAGTGGATGTAAGGGCACTTCTGGATTCAGGCGCTGACCAAACCATGATGTCCAAAAAGCTATGGTTTGTGGTCAGAGGCCAAGGGTGGTCAGTTCCTGAATATCCAGAAGGCCGGGTTAAGATAAAATGCATTTATGGGGCGGCTACAAGCTATCCTGTCTATAGGCTATGGGTCAAAGGCTTGGGAATAAAAAGAGAAATGCTGGTAGCAGTCGTGCCAAAATTACTCCAAGAATTGGTATTAGGCCGCGATTGGCCGCAATTTCGGAGGAGCCTTAAAGAGGGCTTATCTCCCCCTAAAATCCCAAGTTTCACCTGTAGCTGGCATGAGTCTATGGGTAACCCAGAGTCACGGTCTAAGCCGGCAGATCACTCCAACGCACAGCGAAGCAGCTTAGCCGCAACTACGCACCACATGGTTCCTAGCCCTCTTTGGGAAAAGCCGAAGAAAACTCGGGAAAAAGAATTGAGGGAGGTGCAAAAAAAGTTTGTGATGAAATTTTGTAGGACGTCGGAAAAAGCGTGTTGCCCACAGAGAGCTTCAGCACAAGCCGCCGGCTACGATCTTTATAGCGCTGAAAGCCAGGTCATTCCAGCGCAAGGACGTAAGTTAGTCAGTACAGACCTACAAATAGAACTCCCTCCAGGGTGCTATGGAAGGATAGCCCCGCGATCAGGCCTGGCTGCAAAGCACAGCCTGGATGTAGCGGCAGGAGTAGTTGACCCTGACTACAGAGGCGGGTTGAAAGTACTTCTCTGCAACTTTTCGGATGAAGATTTCAAAGTTCAAGTAGGGGACAGAATAGCCCAATTAATTTGTGAAAGAGTGGGTTTCCCCAGCCTGGAAGAAGTCGCCATGCTGGCTCCCACCAGCCGAGGAACGGATGGTTTTGGCTCCACCGGGAGGGCAGAGATGGAAGGCTTCGTGGCTGTAGGAAGCGACCCCCCAGAAGAAGACCTTGGTCCCCAAATAGAGGATTGTAAAGGAAACTCCATACCCAAGATGGGGGAAGAACTCTCAGTAAGCCAACGGAAGGAATTGGCCCAATTACTGGAGGAGTATACAGATGTCCTCACTCCTATACCAGGAGAAACCTCATTAGTGGCTCATGAGATACTTACGCCACCGGAAAAAAATCATCCGACAACGTCCTTATCGTTTGCCGGAGGCCAAGAGGCAAGAAATGATCAATCAAGTGGCAGAAATGCTGCAATTAGAAGTCATCGAGGAGTCGCATAGTCCATGGTGTAGCCCGGTGGTCCTTGTGCCAAAACCAGACGGGTCTATGCGTTTCTGTATTGACTTCCGCCAACTGAATGCCGTCTCCACTTTTGATGCTTACCCCATGCCCCGAATTGAGGAATTGCTCGACCGGCTCGGCCAAGCAAAATTTCTGACGACACTAGATATGACGAAAGGGTATTGGCAGGTCCCTTTAACGCGGGATGCCAAACCCAAGACTGCCTTCAGCACGCCCTTAGGTCTCTTCCAATTCCGCAGAATGCCATTTGGTTTACATGGGGCAGCGGCCACGTGCCAGCGCTTAATGGATATCATTCTACGACCCTACCAAGCGTTCGCTACTGCCTATATGGATGACATGGTAATCCACAGTACCACCTGGAAGGACCACCTACACCAAGTAGGCACTATATTAGAAGCTATGAGAAAAGCGGGCCTCACGTTAAACCCTAAAAAGTGTACCTTCGCGGCTAAAGAAGTTAAGTACTTGTGGCACCTCTTGGTTGTGGAACAGTACGTCCTCTACAAGATAAGGTAGAAAGCGTCGGGAACTTTCCGGTCCCACAGCATAAGAAGCAGTTACGAAGCTTCCTTGGCCTTATTGGCTATTACTGATGCTTCATACCGCACTTTGCTGAGGAAAGCAATGTTTTCACTGAAATGCTGAGGAAAAATGCCCCGAATTTGATAAAATGGACGCCAACAGCGGAGACAGCTTTCCAACGATTGAAGGAAAAGTTATGCCAAGCCCCCGTGTTACGCGGGGTAGACTTCCGTCGGACCTTCTTGTTACAAACAGATGCTTCAGAGATGGGCCTTGGTGCCGTGCTGTCCCAGATACAGGATGGGGCGGAACATCCCATTATGTTTCTGAGCCGAAAACTATCACTGGCCGAACGAAAGTATGCTACAATTGAGAGGGAGTGTCTCGCTATTAAGTGGGCCATAGAGGCACTAAAATTCTATCTAACGGGGAGGAAATTTGTCCTCATAACGGATCATGCTCCTCTGAAGTGGTTACATACTATGAAGAACGAAAATAATTGATTGACCAGATGGTATATGGCTTTACAGCCTTATGAGTTCCGAGTGGAGCACCGAGCTGGGAAACTACACTTTAATGCCGATGCTATGTCGCATATTCCGTGCTGTGTGGAAGAGGCTTCACTAGCCCGTCATATTTTAAGAGGGGGGATATGTGGTACTGCAGACCCTCTGCAGACAGGAGAAAATGCTTTAAGCTTAGAAAAAAGAGGCAGACACCGGCTGCAGCATTGCAGTGAGCCATATGGGAGGAGCAAGTGGGACCTCCAGAGGACTGAGGAGCCACGCCCCAGAGCCAGTGATGCAATACCGGCCTGTACCCAATCAGAGGAGGGAAGAGTTCCTCTTAAAAAAAGCCCAGATGACTGGAGGAGAGAGGCTTTCCAAGAGGGAGAGAAGGACCAGGAAATAGGAGTCCTGGGGAAAGGAACAGGCCCAGCAGACTCAGCAGAGCCAGGTGAAGGAGTTCGTCCCGAGTATCCCAGGAGTGGAGAGGACACGCCTTCCAAGAGGGAGAGATACAGAAAGGGAGCTACCCCTGGAAGCAGAAGGACTGTGCTAGAAAGTCCTGGACCTGAGTTTGGCAGAGGCCAGCAACCATTGAAGGACATAACATGGAGTAACCAAGAAGAAGATGAAAGAACTTCTTTAAAAGGTAACATTCTGGGCTCAGACAGAAGGAAGCTTTGGTGTGAATGTGGTTTAACACCAGCAGAAGGCCTCCGGGAGAACCGAAAGCCTACCATTGTGCAAGTAAGGCCAAACCCCAGCAGGAACTGGCCTCAATCCTTACCTTGCCGGGATAAACCAAGAAAGAAAGGTAATCACTGTTTTTCTGATTATAATTTCCTGAACGCTGTGACGCAGGAGGAACAGGGAATAGAGGAATGTTGTCCTACTAGAACTGTTTATACTTCAGGATACAAGCCTATAGCAAGTAAGAGACTCTCCAGTAAAAGAGCCGTGTGCAAGAGAGACTGTTCTCAGTCTAGAGCTACACAAAACCAGGACTTACCTTTGAACACAGAACATTGGGACATCGTGCAAACGTTGTATAAAAAGCCTGAATGCAAGCTACCAGATATCGCTGACCTTGAACCAATGCAGGTGGACGTTGCTGACGACCTTTCGGACCCTGAAATGGATTGCAGCTACTGTCAGGCGGAAGGCTTTGAGCCTTTAGACAAGGAATAGAGCTGTAGCCGGGGGAATGTGTGAATCTTTGTTTTCTCATGTTATTACTGTGAAGTTAACAGGTTAAATACAGTTCTTGTTTGTTTTCTTTCAACCTGAAATAAGGACAATTTCTGTTGCTGTAAAGATCTGAGCTTTTGAACCTTTTGTGCAATAGGGGAAATAAAAGCCTTTATTCTCCCTTCACTCGGACTATTATGTTCCTTTGAGCTTTTGGTTACCAGAAGGCTACTAGGACTACAAAGAAAACCTGGGCCCTGTCTTTAAGCCAAACTCAATTACAAATATTTTTGTGTCCACCCTCTCTACCGTGACGCTTCTTCGCCACTAGGGCGGCGTTGGGACAGTACATATGACCTAGATTGGCCACTGTTGGAAACAGAATACTGGGCTTGATGGACCTTGGTCTGACCCAGTATGGCATATCTTATGTTCTTATGTTTACTATCCCTCCTCCACTAATTAAATCAAACATGATCATGCTATGATCACTATTGCCAAGTGGCCCCAACACCCTTATTTCTTGCACCAGATCTGGCGTTCCACTAAGGACTAGGTCCAGTATGGCTTCCCCTCTGGTCGGTTCATGAACCAGCTGCTCCAAGAAGCTGTCATTTATTTCATCTAGAAACTTTATCTCCCTAGCTTGTCCTGCCGTAACACTGACCCAGTCGATACCAGGGTAATTGAAATCACCCATTATTACTACTCTGCTGTGACTTTTGTTAGCTTTCTTGATTTCTTTGAGCATTTCATCATCCATTTACTCATTCTGGCCAGGCGGTCGATAGTACACTCCCACTGCCATCGCCTTCC
The DNA here is from genome assembly GCA_033557465.1 of Ichthyophis bannanicus. NCBI lineage: Eukaryota > Metazoa > Chordata > Amphibia > Gymnophiona > Ichthyophiidae > Ichthyophis > Ichthyophis bannanicus. Next base: position 182,944,692 of record CM066041.1, on the reverse strand, counting down.
CCTTTTTACATGGAATTTCAATCCATAAGGATTCTACAGCAAATTTTGTTTCCTGCAAAACTTTAATCCTTTCTGACTCAATGCCCTCTTTAACACAGAGCGCAACTCCTCCACCAATTTGATCAGTTCTATCATTACGATATAGTTTGTATCCAGGTATCACAGTGTCCCACTGGTTATCCTCCTTCCACCATGTCTCTGAGATTGCAATCATATCTAACCTCTCATTTAGTGCTATATATTCTAACTCTCGCATCTTATTGTTTAGACTTCTAGCATTTGCATACAAGCATTTTAGAGACTGTATTTTATTAATATTAATCTGGCTATTGGTAGGCATGGGTAATTTGGAATCTTTACGCTCTGTCTGCACCTTACTCAAGGGCATTTGGGCTACTATACTCTTTTTTGGAACCTCACTGCTTTTGGTAGTATCCTTCAAGGATATCTTCGTCCGAACCATGCGCTCCTGGGCGACTGTCGGCTTTCCCCTATTTTCTAGTTTAAAAGCTTCTCTATCTCCTTTTTAAAGGTTAATGCCAGCAGTCTGGTTCCATCCTGATTAAGGTGAAGCCCATCTCTTCTGAAGAATCCCTCCTTTCCCCAGAATGTTCCCCATTTCCTAACAAATCCAAAACCCTCATCTTTGCACCATTGTCTCATCCACGCATTGAGACTCCGGAGCTCTGCCTGTCTTTTGGGTCCTGCACGTGGAACAGGAAGCATTTCGTAGAACGCTATCCTGGAAGTTCTGGATTTCAACTTCCTACCTAAAAGCTTAAATTTAGCCTCCAGAACTTCCCTACCACATTTTCCTATGTCATTGGTATCAACATGTACCAAGACAGCAGACTCCTCCCCAGCACTATCTATGATCCTATCTAGGCGGTGCGTGAGGGCCGCTACCTTCGCACCAGGCAGGCATGTTACCAGGCGATCCTCACGTCCACCAGCCACCCAGCTATCTACATTCCTAATGATTGAATCACCAACTATGACAGCTGTCCTGAATCTCCTCTCATGGGGACATGGCCCTGGAGAAAGGTCCTCGGTGTGAGAGGGTTTTACATCACCTGGAGGACAGGTCCTAGTTACAGGATCACTTCCTGCCACACCAGGATGATGCTCTCCTGTCACGTGACCTCTCTCCTCCATGGCAACAGGGATGCTGCCAGACTGGAGGTGGGACTTCAGGTCTATATCCCTGTAGGTCTCGTCCATGTACTTCTCTGTCTTTCTTATGTCTTCCAGGTCTGCTACTCTAGCCTCTAGAGAACGGACTTGTTCCCTGAGAGCAAAGAGCTCCTTGCACTTAGTGCATATGTAAGACCTCTCACCAACTGGGAGAAAATCATACATGTGACACTCAATGCAAAAGACTGGAAAGCCCCCATCTCGCTGCTGGACTTTTGTCTGCATCTTAGTTTAATGCTTGTGTTTAGGTCTTTTAAATTCTGTATATAATAAGAACTGGTGTAGATGCTTATACTAATAAAAGTGTATCTAACACCCCCCAATACACCTTGTTCACCTGAAGCTTAATTAATCTCAGGTCCTCAGTGTATGACTGATTTGGATAAAGAGCTGCACCTGAGAGCAGCCCCTTTCCTTCAAGATGTGTAGGTACCTATAAAGCTACAATTACCCCAGGGGTGGGTGGGTGGGTGCTGGGGAGGGAGGGAGGGAAATAAGTCCTATTAAAGAGGGCAGTTACAAGGTACCCTGTCCTGAACCCTCAGCAGGGGGGGAGGGGGGTACCACACAAAGCCCAGTTAGTTGAGAGAGGCAAGGTAAGTTATACAGCTGAGAAAGCTGAAGCAGCACACCAATAAGACAAACAATAAATAATTAAATAAACAGCTAGAACTCACTGCAAGTTGTCACAGGAGGTAATATCCACCTCTCTAGCAGAGCACTGTTAGAGCACTGCTCTTCCCAGAGCAGAGAGAAGCAAACAAAACAGACTATGCACACGTGGTGGAGACAGGAAGAAGGCTACACAATACCTCAGCAGGGGGGAGGGGAGGGGGGTTCACTCAGGTAGGTTAGGGCAGGAAAACAAAATTTAAAAACACAGCAGGTTCAGGGGGGAGAGCAGGTCCCATTGCTTTGTCTACTTTAAGTTTAGCTAGTTCCTCATGAACATTGAATCACATACACTGAATATTTGTAGCTACACCAACACACCTATTCAGCCAGGGAACACCCCTAGTTAGGTGTACTGACCTTTGTTTCTCATGTTACATTTATTCTATGACTACAGTGTGTAAATAGTTTCCCCTGGTTATCCAAGTTTTACTATCCTGTTATTTGTAAACTCAGACCTATGTACACGTTCTGATTTTTCTGTTCCATGTAAACCCCGCTGATGCCGAATAGTGCGGTATATAAGAAATTGTAAATAAATAAATAAATAAACACAGTCTTCTGAAAATCGTTCAAGATGCCCCTTACTTCTGTTCCTGTTTGTGGGTGTTTTCTGAGGTCCTGCTCCTGGTTTTTCATCTGTGAACACAGAACAGAAATATTTGTTAAGCAATTATGCTTTATCCTCATCAGCTTCTACATATTCCTGCTCTTCACCCTTGAGTGTGACAAAACTACCTTTGCCCTTCCTCTTCTCACTAACATATCTGAAAATTGTCTTATCCCCCCATTTTATTGCATTGGCTATTTCCTCCTCTTTTTGAATCTTTGCTTTCCTGACTACTTTGCCAACTTCTGTAAGTTTTTCCAAATATAGATGCCTGTCTTCCTCTCTCTGTGATCTCTTGTATTTCATGAAGGCCTCCCTCTTATTATTCAGCTTTTCAGCTACTTCTTTTGAAAACCATAGCGGTCTCCTTTTCCCTTTACCTTTATTTACCTTTTTAACGAAAAGGTTGGTTGCCCTTAAAATATCCTCTTTCAGTTTTACCCACTGCTTTTCTACATCCCCCAGCTGTTCCTATCCCGCTATTGATTCCTTGAGGTATTGGCCCATCTTGGTAAAGTTAGTCTTCCTAAAGTCTAAGACTTTTGCTTTTGAATGGATTTTATCAGCCATAGTCCTAATACTGAACGGCACCATCTGGTGATCACTGGATGCGAGATGATCTCCCACTATAACATCAAAAAACACTTTCAGCACTGGTAAGCACCAAGTTCAGTATGGCCCATTCACGTGTGGGTTCTGTTACCAGTTGCCTTAATAGTTCAGAATCCTGGATCTCCTTACTTCTAGATGATACTGCAGCAAGGATGTGCCAATCAACATTCAGTATATTGAAATCCCCTATCAGTAGCACTTCCCCTTTCCTGGCAGTGTTGAGTGTCTTCAATTAAATCTCCATCCACCTCTTCTCCCTGTGAAGGAGGTCTGTATATCACACCAATGCAAATAGATTTCTCTTTCCTTCTTTCTAATTTAACCCACAGTGCCTCCTCTCTCCCTTTAAACCCTGTATTTCCATAGCTTTAATATTATTTTTTGCATACAGTGCCACTCCTCCTCCCCTTCTTCCTACCCCGTCCTTTCTGAATAAAGTATAGCTTGGTATAGTTACATCCCAGTCATGGTTGTCCATGAACCATCTCTCTGTTACCGCCACTAAATCCAAGTCAGACACTCCTATTAAAGCCTCAACATCTGGGATCTTATTTCCCATGCTACGGGCATGTATACACATTGCTTTCCATATGTTGCCCCTTTTACCCATTTTCATAAAGGTATCTAATGTTTCACTTTCCTGGAAGCTTTCTTCACCCATTCCCAATGAATCTAGTTTAAAGCCCTCTTCAGTAGGTTAGCCAATCTGCTACTGAACACTAGTATTCATAAAGACAAGTAAGCCCCAACTTTATAAAAGTAGGCTTGACTGCCTTAATCTAAAACACCCCATCCTAAAATGACCCCCCACACCTACAGGACTCAGAATTAGGCCTGAGGGTCACCACCGTTTAATGATTTAGTCCTTTCATCACCTCTAACTGCAAAGGAGATAAGACTAAATCTAATTTTAAAAATAATACTGCATGGACACAAAAGATCGCTTATGCTTATGCTGCTACCAGCCATCTATTCATATATTTTTTTAAATTATTGCTATGGCTTCGAGCCATAAGAATATTAACTAGAATCCTTGAGGAAAATGTTCTCTGTCATTACAGATTGCACTGGGGGAAATGTTGGCCAAGTTAATTTGCATCCAGTCTGGATATGATCTAAAAAAAATGTGATTATTATTGCTTTTTCTTCAGAATGGCTTTGCTTGAGCATACAGTCTATGTCAGTTATATATCCTTCTTCCAAGCTTTCAGGTATTGTTGGTACTTCATTAAAAAAGGAAATATAACATTTTGAAAACTACAATTGAAGGATGCTAGATGATGAAATGTGTGCAAGGGGATTCATGTCGATCAGTCTGAGACCATAAAACTGAAGTCAAGGCTAGGGAAAATTTTCATATGTGGTTTGTTTGTGTCTTGGCTGTTAATTTGTGAGTGTCAGGTTGTAGCCACTTAGAAGGTATTCTGATAGGTGGACCAAATGCAATAAAATAATAAAAATAAAAAGGGAAACAGGAAATTACATCTATCCTCATACACAATGCAAGAGCTCCAAGGTATGTTCAGAAGTCAAATTGTAAATTTCAAAAGTCAAAATGATTTTTTTTAAATTTAATCAACTTCGTATGTATTTTCAAAAGCTGCAAATCCTGGGGCAACACATTAAATCATTTCTAGTGCTGTCACATGAGTTAACATTCATGAAATGCTATTGCAAACAACTCTGCTAACGGCAAGTTCATGCACACTAACGGAACTCTCAATGTGCATAAATTACCTTGTTAATGTGAAATGATGAGGTAATGAGATTCACAGCTATGCAAAATGGCTGATGCATGCAAATGCATTAACACTAAAAGCTACACCTCAAAGAGTTGTTACATTTTTCTGCTGCTGTCTCTATGTATGTGTGTCATCTACTTTACATTTCTATCATTTGCATCTCCTAAATGCTGTCCATTAACATGCAAATACAGCATTTACACATGTCTACAGCCATTTTACTACACCGACCCTTTTATCTAGTCCTACTACCCTATATTTTCAAAGGAAAAGGGATGTATTTTGAATATTCGCTTTCACCTATGCTTGAAAGATCTCAGAAGTTTCAATGGAAATTCTACAAATGTCTCTTGACAAGTTCTGCAAAACTACAGTACTTTACAATTTCAACAGAGGTCTCTGTAGAAACTTCACTGAACTTTTCTCAAATATTTTTCTAAGGGCACAATCTCTTCCAACAATGCAAGTGTCTGCATGAATTCTGCTGTTTCTGTTAAGTTTGAGGACATTTTAAAAAATGGTATTTTAAGAATGTCATTTACTCAGTGCTATAGTAGTTTACAAGAACACAGATATCTGTAAAATCATATTTATCATCTACTTACAAAATCATGCAGGCATCAAGTAGTCATACTTGTCCTGGGGAAAACTGACGTGTTTGTAGGTTATGATACCATTTATTGGATCAAACGACTGGACTAGAAACTGAGTGGGAGGCGACAAAGGGTAACACTAAATGGAGTTAACGCCGAGGAAAGTGGCATTAGCAGTCCTTGAACCATTCCTTTTTAACTTTTCATTAGAAGCATTTTGCAGGGCTATCAGGAACGATTTGCCTTTTCATGGATAATATCAAAAGCTGTAACAGAGTAGACACCCTGGAAGGTGTAGAAAACATGAGGAGGGATTTAGTAAAGCCTGAGGAATGGTCTAATATTTGGTAGCTAAAATTTAAAGCCAAGGAAACAGGGCTATTTTGGGATGCAAAAACCTAAAGGAGTGGAACAGAACAAGGGGTGAAGTTCTTCTGCATATGAAAGGCAAGCAGAATCTGGGGTGATCGTATCTAATGATCTTAAGGCAAATAGGGCCACAGCAATAGTCAGGAGGATGCTTGCTATATAGGGAGAGGAATGGTCTAAAATGAATGGAGGTGGTATTACCTGTGCTGGGCATATGGTGAGGCTTTATTTGGACTATGTGTGTCATTCTAGAGACTGCATCTTCCTAAGGACATAAGCTGGATGGAGTAGGTCTAGAGGGTTTTTGTCATACCCTGAAGGAGGGGCAGCATAGGAGATATGGTGCATGTAGAAACATTTCAATAATTCTAAGGTACATGCACACAGAACCAAACTTCTTTCAATGGAAAGGAAACTCTTGAATGAGGAGTCCTAAGATAACGATGACAGACAATGTCAGGAAATACTTTTTTACTGAAAGGGTAGTGGATGCTTGGAATGCCCTCCTGATGGAGGTGGTGGGGACAAACACAGTGACGGAATTCAAAGTGGCCTGGGACAGACACAGTGGATCACTTTACAGCAACAAGATTAAATCAAAATAAACGGAACCATCTAATTTCTCAACAAATAGGGGTGTCCTACATGGAGCGATTGGGGGGAGGAGCGGTGGGTTCACCCCTAAACAAAGAAACAAAGATATGGGGAGGGGTGAAGACATGGGGAGGGGTGCACCTGCTCCTTGTGGATGCAGCACTAAGCAAAGACATGGGTAGGGGTGCACCTACTCCTGCCATATTGCTGGGCAGACTAGATGGACCACACTGGTCTTTATCAGCTGTCATTTACTATGTTACTATGTAACCTAAGGAACTATTTCTTAAGAAAGATGGTGGATGCATGGAACAGCCTCTCCTAGTAGAGATTTTGGAGATAAAGACAGTATGGGTCTATTCCGAGCCATGAATAGCGGGGATGTACGCCCTGCCTGGACGTACATCTCCACTCTTTGTACCCCTTGCCATCCCCATGCAAGGCTCCCTGTATGAACAGCAGAATTGTACGGGGAGCTTTAGACAGGGGTGGCAGGGGGCAGGCGGAAGGTGGAGCAAGGGCAGTGTATGGGTGGGCTGTCACCCTGGATGTACAGGGCCGATTATGTACATCCGGAGTAGGCCGGATAGATGGGGGATTTATTCCATCACAGAGGGGGAATAAGTCCCCTTGGACAAAGGGTAGCAGCAGCGGCCAGTGGGGACAAAGCAGGGAGGCATGAAGGAGGTTCCCCACTGATGGACCTTGGCCATGGGAGGTCGGATTGAGGGTCAGGCTGCGGGGAAAGGACAATCTCGGCAGTGGCCGCCATTGCGGCACTGTAATGGAACTGCAGTGCCATGGCAATGAGACACCATGGCATTGAAGCTCCATTACGGAGCCAGGCTGAGTTAGCCGGGTATGTGGCTGGGCATGCAGCCGATCGGAATTGGAGCCGGCCTGCAAGTCCAGGCCGGTAGACTGGATTCCGATCCTGCGGGGACTAGACGCAGATACTGTGACAAAGGTTAGCCATAATGATTATGTGAAAGGCTGAATGCAGTTTTAGGAATCGTTTTTAATTCAGGAATCGTTTTTAATTAGAGCAAAACAGGCTGATAGTGTTGCAAGGTCTTTATGTTTTATTTCTCCTGCAACGTCACAAACTAACAGTTGCCCAATAAAGTCAATGGGGTCAACATGATAAAATGACATCTTTCAGAAGAACTATGAAAGAACATAGTTGCAGTGCCACTAAATGATGTATCGGCATTTTACCACAGGTACTGAAGGCATTGGAAAGAGCTACCGATGACCTCCATGTGTCGCTAATTAGAAATGAAAAGAAGCCACACAATTTTCTCCCAATTGCCAATTAAACTGTCAAAGTGGGATTGAAGATTAAATCTTTTGTAATTTAGAGCTCTGGTGCTGTTGGCTGCAGGGTCAGCAGTCTATCCCATCATTTTGATCCCTAATGTTTTAGGATTTTCATTTAACTTAAGTCAGTGTGTACTACATCAAGATCATTTCTGCCTACTGTTTTTATATCAAAAGATCTCCTTGCTGATGGCATGTTTTCCAAGAGATTACTGGAAATAGAAAACATGTTTCAGCTCAGTCATTTAAAATGTGTAAAAATATGAAAATTTCTTTAATTGATATATACGTTCACACAATATAAAACAGTAATTTGCACTTCATTAAAATGTAATGATTAATGTGGGGTTTTTTTTCATAAAACTCATATGTAGTAATGCAATGGATTATCCTAAGCCAGGAAGAATATTGTTTTTGTGTCTCTCCTAGCTACCCATTATAGGATAAAAGATATTAGGAAAGTGCTTAACTTTGCCTTGACAACTTTGAAAGTTGAAATGCACAACCTTGTATTTTAGATACTAAATAAGCTAGAACTGTTACACAAAAACTCTACTTTCACTGTGAAATATTTGTTAGCTACCCTCTGCAAAATCATAAAATAATCTGTAAAACGTTCTCATCCAATTTGTCTGATAGGTCCTGCGGAGTTTGAAGAGGAGCAGTGCATGCTGGTATGTCCTGCTAGTATCCTTCTCTGCCTCAGTTCGTCCTGCAAGAGAATGACCACATCCGGGAGAGTCCATCCAAATAAATCTACCAGCTCTTTCATCTCCATGAGAGCAGTGGCAGGACAACAGCAAAGACACAGTGAGAGCACCTGTGTGTGTTTTTCCTCTTTCACCTCCTCATACTTCTTATTAAGGAACTGAACAGATAGCGAGGAGAGAGAGAGAAAGAGAGAGAGAGGAACCGATGGTGACATGGGCGGGGGACTGGAGATATGAGCAGAGGATTTGGGGGAGTTGCCTTTGTGGATGTGAATTTCCTAGAGCTGTGAATGAACCCATTCAAGAGAAATGGCCAACTGCAGAAAAACAGAAGGGGGGGGGGGGGGGGTTGAAAGAAAATAATGAGCTTGGTTGGGTGCCAAAGTAGTCCTTCATGGAGATTTAATTGCTCACTTTTCAAAATCCAAGCTCAAGGTGAATTCAAGATTTACCTTCATGTGGATGATATCAAGATCTGTAACAGGCTAGACACCCTAGAAAGTGTAAAAAACATAAGGAGGGTTTAAGTGAAGCCTGAGGAGTGGTCTACAGTTTTGTAGCTAAGATTTAATGCAAAAAGTATAGGGTTATTCTTTTAAGCTTTTAAAACTTAAAGGAATCATACAGCAAAGGGGGTGAAGTACTTCTGGACATGAAAAAAAACAGAATTTGGGGGTGATCATATCTAATGATCTCAAAGTGGCTAAATAGGTCGATATGGCAACAAGGATGCTTGGTGTATAGGGAGAGGAATGACCAGAAGTAAAAAGAAGGCGATATTACCTATGCTGACATCTCTAGTGAAGCCTTCTATATTTTCTGGACCCAACACCCTTGCTGAGTCCCACAGAGGAGCAGCACTCTGCTGGAGCAGTGTAGCCAGCGGCCCCATCCCTAACCACTGCCCAAGATCTGACTCCCTTTCCACTCTGCCTCGTCTGTAGCACCTCAAGCACAGCAGGTTCAAAACTCGGAGCCTGCCACACATGCAGTGTGAGATCAGCAAACGGGGACTTTCAACCCCCGAATTCTGAACCTAGTGTTCTCCTGGTATCAGCACAAGCAGGGCAGAAAGGCAAAGGCACAGGAACAGAAAGGGAAGAGATAAAGGGCCTTTGTGAAAGGGAGAAATCCAAAGCAGCCAAAGTTTTCAATCTGCATTAGCACATATTAATATCCAGTTTTTGATTGTATGTGTTCTAATTTGGAGGTTTCTATGAATTAAATCCATTTTGCACACAGTAACATTTTTAATGTGTTGACCACATACTAACAAATGCATGTCCCTAAAAGCCAATCAGATACTTTCTATGGGAAGTAAATTGTGGCAATCTTCTACATATGGCAGCTCTCACTAGTCATTGTGGAATAATTTAAAGAATTTTAGCCATAAACTTTAAAACTAAGGGGATCTATTACTAAAGGTCACTGGGGTGTTTGCACCTAATGCACTGATAATGTGCAAATCCATAGCACATTAGGGCAACAGCACAGAGTTAAGTGCCGGGAGTTTGGAAAGCAGGCAGACTTCACAATTCCAGCTGTGCTCCCCGAACACGCCTACACATAGATTGCCTAGAAGTACCCCATTAGGAAGATAAGGCTAAAGCAGAAAGGAGAGCTATTGGACTCGGTATCAGCACTGGACGCCGGCTATTCACTGGTGCTGAATATCTGTTTTTTTGCCAAGATCTCTGATGCTGTCTGTATAGTGACAATGTTCATCTGCTCACCAGTCAGCAGGCTGAAAATAGCCACTGACCAAATGGGTGCCGGGACCACCCCAGTACTATCAAAATTGTAGCAACGCAGTATGGGTAGACCTTGTAGCACTATATAAATTTATTTATTTATTTTATTTATTTAACAGCTTTCCTATACCGCCTTTATCCAAGGCAGTTTACATCAAACAATATATCAACAATTACAAAGGAATTGCTTTACATTAAACAGGGGCGTGTAACTTGGAGATAAATGGGGGAATGAACTATTTACATGTAGAAATATCTTCTTTTTTGTGTAGTGTTGGTTGATTTATCTTTTCTGGTCTTCTGTGTGGCATGTTAGTGTTTGGTTTATGTTTTGTCATCAAGTCCATAGTATTCTCTGAATAGATGCGCTTTTACTTGTTTTTTCAAATCGTTGATGGATTTGGCTGATCTTATGTTGTCCGGAAGTGTATTCCATATCGATGGAGCATACAAGGAGAATGTTCTGTTGCTGGTCTGTTTTGTGGTTTTGGTCTTGAGTAGGGGGATGTTCAGGAGATTCTGACTGGCAGCTCTTCTTGGTCTTGTTGTGTGCGATGTTGTGATCATTTCAGAGAGGCAGGGAGCTGATAGATTATGATTTTGAAGGTGTAGCAGCAGGAGTGGACTGTGGGGATCTTCAATGGCACTGGCTGGTTGGTGCTTCTGAATATCAAGCTCAGTGAGGTTTATGCACTTAGCAGATCCTGCTAACCGCTTGAATCCTTTGAATATCGGGCCAATGTGTTACTTGTAGACATTCATCTACTGAAGTACAAACAGACATAAGGGCAGCCAGGATTTCTAAGGTTAAATAGATTGAATGGAGGGGGGTGGGGGTCTCTTATGGCATCTGTGTACTATGGATGGCATATGAGATTAAAGTTCTCCTCGTGGCATTGAGACAATGTCATCAAACTAGGATACGAAAACCAAAAATAACACAAAGCAGAAAAGTCCACTGGTTCCTTAATATAGAGATACTGCTATCTTAAGGAATATGAATGGTTTGTAACTACATAAGCAGCTGTGGAACAAGTCTTCCAGAGTCGTTTTTTTTTTTTTTTTTTAAACCATGGTGTCCTTGGCTTCACAGCCTCTGATAAAACCAACTCCTTGTACAGAAACTACAATTCACAATGTTGCCCACGGTTTCCTCCAACTCTTTTCTCTGTCGGGATGTAAACCAATCTGCCCAGTCCCAAGCTCAATGTTTTGTCTGAAGAGCTTGAAACATTAAAATTATTTCCTCTTCGGGGAACGAGATGCAGAACAAGGGGAGTGGAGGTGTCTATCTTTTGTTCAGGGCTTTTTTTTTTTCATTTAGATCTTTAATTATTTCCTTGGAAAAACAAATCAGGCAATGGGCTATGACATGTCCAGGAAACAACAGAGGAAGCGGCCTGTTTTTTTTGTTTTTTTTTTAAGCCCTCTCTCCATGTGGCTGCTGCGTGTCTTTTGTCTCACTTGCTTCCTGATGCATGTATAGAAAATGCTTCTGTTTCATAATCATGTTTCACCTTTAGTTCTTTTATTTGGTGTTGGCAAAAGGGGAGGAAAGGAGGGTATAGAGCTGCTGCAGGAGCCCTTTCATGTCCGCTCTCTCCTTCAACACTTTTTGGCGCTCATTGGGATTTTGCAGGATCTAGTGTTACCGCTCTAGTTCCGGAAGAATCAAGAGTGGTGCCAAAAAAAGAGAAATGTATATTAGTATGGCTTTCCTCAGAGAATTACATCCGTTTGTTGGAGACGGCCATCTTGAGGAAAAAGGAAGGTTCCAAAAGAGTTAACAGCGTATCTAATAACTCTTTAACTCCAACAGAACCATTGATCATAGTCTATAGGCAAAAATAATTATCCATTTCTGAGAATTCCATGATGGAAGAGATGAACAGTGGTCATAAAATTTAAATTTGGATTTTAGATTTAATTATTTGCCTTTCGAAATCCAAGCTTGCAGGTGGCAAAACATTATTTTTATAGTGAACTGAAAATCATATTTCACTGTAATCTACGAGAACCTCTGCAATGGTTGCCCCAATTAGGTACAGATGGCTCTCTGCTAAAGCAGATGTGGCATTCTTTCTTTCATCCACCAGCAAGTGATGGCATCTCATGAAATCTCATTTATTTCAGAAAACTTCGGAATTACAAGGGGACAGGCTGTGAAATGCAGAGGAAGGCCGAGCATGTATTTCACTTCAGCACAAATCTTGTTTTAAATTTAGCCTGCTGTTGAGTATCCTTTCCTCCCCTCCACTCAAATTACCTGGACATTTTTATGTATATATGAGGCAGTTCTTTCCGTGAAATAAATCTGCTCTTAAAGAGCTGCAGTGACATATCTAATAATGTATGACATGTAATAATGCAAATCTTTTATGTTCCTAGTTCATTGACGTTTGCATACAGGCAGTTAAGTGGGCAGTCCTTGCATGCATGTGCTAATCATTGCTTAACAGAGCACTTGGAAGACAAACTGCAGACAATTTTCAGATCACATTTGCAAAGTCCACCATAATTTAACCTGTGGATTTTGCACCAGCTTTCAAAGAGCAATTCACATATTCCCTCTGAGAACTGACGAGAGAAAAGTACCCACAGAGGTTTGCTCCAACTTTTTCTGCAAATGCCTTTTGCAATTCCCAACACTGTGTGTAGTTTTGAAAATGCAAAACTACGGGGCTCTTTTACAAAATATCATAAACATTTAGCATGTGATTTAGCATGCGCCGTTAGCATACATTTTTTCAGACAATGTCATTAACGTCATTGAGTTCCAAATGCAGCCCATGAATAACCCAGACTCAACATGTAAAACTATATGAATGCGCCATCTCCCAGAGAAAGACAAGCCCAGAAACAGAGGCTTTGGTTTGCCTACATACTGCCCAGTGTGCAGCGGCGGCCAAAAAAGCAAATAGAGTGTTAGGAATCATAAGGAAAGGAATAGAGAATAAAACCAATGGTATTATAATGCCTTTGTATCATTCCATGGTGCGATCTTGAATATTGTGTGCAATTCTGGTCGCCATATCTTAAAAAGGATATAGCAGAATTAGAAAAGATACAGAGAAGAGCCACCAAAATGGTAGATGGGATGGAAGGACACCCTTTGAGGAAAGGCTTTAAGGTTAGGACACTTCAACTTGGAAAAGATATGCTGAGGGGGGATATGATAGAAGTTTATAAATTAATGAATGGAGTGGAACACGTACACATAGATTGGTTGGTTATGCCATCAAAAAGTAGAAAGACTAGAGGACATGCAATGAAGCTACAGGGTAACCCATTTAAGACTAATAAGAGAAAATATTTTTTTACTCAACGCATAATCAAACTCTGGAATATTTTATCGGAGGATGTAGTAAAAGCTGTTAGTGTAGCTGGGATTAAAAAACATTTGGACGAATTCCTGGAGGAAAGGTCCATAACCCATTATTAAAAGGACCCAAGAAATCCACTGCTTACCCCAGGACAAGCATGGGGGACCCATGTGTCTTTTTGAGAACCTGCGAGATACTTGTGAGCTGGACTGGCCACTGTTGGAAACAGGATACTGGGTTTGATGGACCTTGATCTGACTCTATGGCATTTGTTATGTTCTTATGACTACATGCTTTGCACAGGACAACTGACCTGTAATTTTGACTGACCAGACAAACCTTGAAATACAGTATTGGCAGCTGCAGGAGCCTTGGATGGCTGCTGATGCAATGCATTGGGTTTTATCCCTGCATCTTTTTCATGGAGCGCAATGAGTCAAAATGAAGCCAGACCAAATTTGTCAAGATGAGAAGCCTGCATTGTGTGAATTTGGCTTGCGCAGAGTTGAGTTCTCTGATCTGGCAGTTCTTGGGAGTGGCAAGCAGAAGTCATGCATATTTCTAGGTACCTTTTATTTAGGCAACGGTTGGTGTTTCTGTAGGATACTTCCATGGAGTCACTGTTTAGTCTAGTAAGGCGTTAAGTCTGATTTTGCTTCTTGTTTCTTTGTAGAATACTGTGGCATCACAGCCTGTGAAACTGGCATTACTGTAAACCAGAGGATTTTGAAAAAATATTGACCCTTTTGGGATTGAGTTCATTGTTTAGCTTAAGCAACAGCTTGGAAAGGCAGGACTGCTCTGGGTCCTCAATAAAACTTTCAAGATAGGTCAATGTGGGATAGAGGAAAATGTTATCTAATTGTCTCTCTGTGACTAGGGTGCATGAGATTAACCATCATATCAGAAATTCAAAGCCTCTTAAAAATATATCAGTGTCAGTAACACAAATTAGCTTCGTAATTGGACTAAAATTAACAGGCCTGAATGTTAGACAGAATGAAAGAGAAAAAGATGTGGATACAAATCCAGGAGAAAATGATGCCAATGCGACATAGGTCTATACTCAATGCCTCCAGAAATGTAGCAGGCCGCTGGCCAGGGTCCCGACAGCTGAATGGTAACCGGGTGCCCTGGCACCTGCTGGCGTGGAGAGCAGTCGAGGTGGAAAGGGGAGGGGAGGTCATCAAACAACAGGGTGAGGGATTTGAAATCGCTCTGTGTATCAGCGAGGAGCAATTTCATTGGGCAGCGAGGCTTGCACTGAAAGGGGGGTGGGTTGGGCAGGAAGGGTTCCGTGCGTCTGCCTCTCAGATCTACCCTGGCAGCGAGCGGATGGGCAGTGGATAGTGGCTTGCCCACCCTCCCTCCCTAGGTGAAAAAGGGGGGTTTCGGGAGTGAGTGGATCATCGCAGTTGGAGGTGTCAAGGTCTTGAGCCAACGGATGCTATGACAGCGGGGCCTAGCGGCAGGTGTCAGGGAGTGAGGGAGTTTAGCTCCTGGGGGGTTGGGGGAGCAGAGATCTTGGTGGGGATCTTTGCCCGGATCAAGGAGGAGAGGGACCAGCTTTTGCTAATAATATGGCGAGGTTGGCAGGGGGGATGGGGGGGGAGGGAGTGGGTGAGAGTGGATGATTCATCACTTTGCTGATATGGAACCTGTGTGTATTGTAATAACTTATGTTGTCTCGGGTCAGACTAGAAACAAAGTTGTGTTAATAATGCTGTGAGCATGTTTTGTCCACTAGTTTTGAGTGTATTGTCATTTGTGGGGTCAGAGACAGGGAGATGATAGAGCAAGTGGGCAGATAGAAAGGGAAAGGGGGGAGTGCTCAGAAAGGCCTGGTGTCCGGGCTACCCAGGTTACTAGTGAGGTAAGACAAGTTGCATCAAATCACAGAAAATGAGGTCTAGAACCCTAGAAACTTTCCACTCTTCAGTGCCTGGACCAGAATTTTTCTCCTGCCTGTAAAGTAAAATTGAAGCTGTTTCTGGGGATAAAATACTGTTTTACAAAAACAATAGGTGTTTTTGATAATTTCTCACCCCATGTATGGGTAAAAGTGGGTTCATCGTTTAACAGCATGCCTACTTGTACCTGCGGAATTAGGAAGCATTCCCTTAGGTAGGGTTATGTGCACAGATTTATCTAACCTAACCGCACTAAATGCAGCTAAAAATGTATGTAGGCTCTTTCTCTCAGGCAAACATCAAATCAAATTTTACCTGCATAGGTCTGCTTTGGTTTTAGCAGCATCCAAGTGAGGATACAGTAGCAATATACAGCTCTTCTCAAGGTTACCTAGTAAGGGCACCATCACTAGGGTGATTAAAAAGTTGTCATGGAGAGTTGTGTAGGCCCTTTTCCTCGATGGCTATGAACAGTGGAATTCATTGCATGCAGAAGAGAACATGTTCATTGGTGGTATGAATAATTCTATGTGTTTTTATGTTAGCTCTTGACCGCCTTGGATGACTTTGGTTAAGGTGAGGCTATATCAGTTTTAGTAATAAATAAATGCACAAGAGGCTGGGGAGAAGAACGATCAGTAGGAGTGAAGGAGGAGCCAGCGAAGGAAATCATTCCCTCTGCATAAAAACAGATCATTTCTTTTCTGATTTCAGCAAGCAATAATACTTTTGACAGAATGCTTGTAATTTGAGGCTTAAAATGTTTAAGTAACGGTGAATTTTGCTCTTGAAGTCTTTCACAAACTTATTTCGCATGCGCCTATCATTTCAGGGATAGCAAATAGCCCAATCCATTGTCAGAATGCAGAGAAAACAAGCAAAAGTGGATTAAGATAATTGTATAATCATCAGTCTTATGCCAAGAAGGTACAAGCGGGCTGAATTAATCGTCGCATTGTGAGGCGCACTATGCATAATGAGCACAAAGATAACTTTGCACAGCTGGGAGTAATTTGACTCAATTAAAAACAAAAATAAATACTGCTTGGAAAACACTGGTTAGCTGATTTTTAGCTGTCTGCATAGTCTTTAAGATTTATTTTGCTTATTTAAGCCGCACTAGAGAAGTTGGGGAGAGGGGTGGGAGAGGTCACAGGCAGAAATGTGTGAAAGAGCATTTCCCCTCTTTGTCAGTCTCACAAACCTTTCTCGTTAAAGATATAAATCTGTGATTTTTCAGATTTGCAGCATGCCAGTGGTTTTATTGTATCGGCTGCACTGTTAAGACATCAACTTCTAAATCATACTAATCCCCCCCTACACAATCTCCCACTCCTTACACTAAACTTGGCTGTCATGGAATTACACTAAGTTAAACAAGTTAAATATTTCTACAGTAATTATATATTTTAATTTGTAGCCTATTTAAAGCAATAGTCGGTTTCATTTTAAAGTAACAGTACAATGAAAAAGGGGTTGGGGGGTGCCAGGAATGTGCATTCATTGGTGCATAGTCTGTTCATTAGTGTGTCTTAAAAAATTGTGGGGCATATTTACTAAGATCTAAGCTGGCAGTGCATGATCGGCCCTAAAAACGAGCATGGAGGTGGCGCTTGACCCACTCTAGTAAATGGAGACATGCCCGGTACGTTCACATGCTGCTAGCTAGTGCTGCCCCCATGCTCATTACCTTTGGCACAATCAATACAGGTGCACTTAATGCCACCAAGATGAAGTTGAGGGTACTCATGTTTAGTGCTACATCAACCAGGAGCATGCCCTAAAATCGCTCATACTACCAACAATGCGGATGCTGTGCCCAAGAACAGCCCAGTCTCCACCCCAATCGGTGCTACTTAGGTAGCGCAAGACTTTTAGCATGGCTGCATTTTCAGTGCAAAGTACTTTCTACAGTGGCACACTTGGGATGCACTGAACCTCATATTACCTGGTAGTGTTTTAAGGCCTGCCGGAACTGGACGCACAGAGGGAGTCGCAATTCTGATCCCGCGGGGCACATCTAGCCCCATGGGATCAGAATTGTAAACAGGCTTGTACATGCAGGCCAGGACCCCGATTCCGTCCAGCCCGCACGTACAGGCCTTCCCCAGCTAACTCAGTCAGGGCTCTTCAATGGAGCCACAGCACCATTGTGTCCGGTTGCTATGGCACCACAGCTCAATTGAAGAGTCGCAATCTCCGGCTGCCGGCTCCTTAAGCTGATTCCCCATAGCCCGACCCCCGATCTGGCTCCGAAGGCCAGGGTCGGGCTGCGGGGAATGTCCTCGGCCCCCACCTGCCCCAACCATGCCCTGGGCCCACCGATCCCTGGCGACTAGGGCAACATATTCCACCTCGGAGGTGGAATAAGTTCCCCTTTCAAGACTCTGGCCCCGGACATACAGGGCCAACATTAGAATCGGCCCTATACATCTGGGGCTGAAGACTGCCACTGCCTGCCCTAACAGCATCCCAACCTACCCTTTTCACACCCCCATCTATCTTCCCTGTACAAGTCGTGGGAAGGTAGATGTGACCAGGAAACGGCAAGAATAGTGTGAATGGATGTCCCAACGGGACGTCCATCCCCGCTATTCGTGCCTCAGAATGACCCCCTAAACCAAACAAAAAAGGAATATAAGATGATACTGTCTTATCATGAGGAAGGAGGTTCTAACCTTTGGGAACTAATCAAAAAAATATGAAGTTAGTCCAATAAAAAGGTATCACCCTAATTTTTTAAAATTTTTATTTATTAATCTGAAATAATTTGTCTGTGCTAAATGGATTTATGTGTTAACCTAAAAATGAATGCATGTTAATTTGATTGGTCTTTATTAAAAAGTTTTAATGTGCATTCAAATTTCTTTATTAAACTGGATACATGCAATGAACCAAAAAAGACAACTGAAAATCGGGAAAAAAGGCCAAACAGAAAACGGAGCAAATATTTTTGCCTTGTGCATATCCCTGGCTATGTATGGGTGGACTGGGTGGGTGTATTAGGAAATTCAGCTTGCAAAATTATTTTTCTCCTTCATTATAGCTCTCACCTTTATTTAAGTTCTGTAGAAATATAAGTTTAAGGATTTTGAAACTGTGCTACTTAACCACTGCTATCTCTATAAAAATCAAGCAGAAAACTGCTTTGCTGAGACTTTACAAAACCCCCATGCAGACCTCATTCTGATACAGATAAAAGCAAGAATCTTCATGATTATGACGGCTTATAAAATAAACTGTAGGAATGTCTTTAGAGATATGTATTTGTTTTGAAAAAGAAATGAAAAATGCAACAAAACAGACTTGTCTTGTTTCCTATCAAAACAACACAAAAGCCCCCATTTCATTTTTTCTTTTGTTTCCTTTCAGCATGCATGAAGGCCAATTTTGTATCGGGTATTGGGGCAGGAAAGGGATATGTGAATCAGGAAAAGGGCCGGCCCAACCACTACGCAGACCAGGCAGAATTTATAGACCTCTATAATATGTCCCCCTCAGTCGTCTCTTTTCCAAGTTGAAGAGCTCTAACCTTTTAAGCATTTCCTTGTAGGGATATCCTTCCATCTCCTTTACCATTTTTGTCGCTCTTCTCTGTACTTTTTCTAATAGTGCTATATTCTTTTTAAGATATGGCGAGCAGAACTGCATACAATATTCAAGGTGTGCTCACCCCAAGTAACGGTACAGAGGCATTATAATATCCATGGCTTTATTCTCCGTTCATTTCCTTATGATTCTTAGCATTGCATTTGCTTTCTTGGCTGCCACTGCACACTGGGCAGAGGGTTTCAACTTATTATCCATGATAACGCCTAAATCTTTTTCCTGGGTGGTGGTTCCTAATGTGTAATCTTGTATCATGTAGTTGTAGTTTGGGTTGTTCTTCCCTAAGTGCATAACTTTGTACTTGTCCACATTAAATGTCATCTGCCATTTGGACGCCAGGTCTCCCAATTTATCAAGGTCCTCCTGCAATTTTTTACAATCTTCTTGTGTTTTAACAACTTTAAATAATTTGATATCATCTGAAAATTTGAACGTCACTCTTTATTCCTATTTCCAACTCATTTGTAAATATATTAAAAAGCAGTAGGTCCAGCATAGATCCCTAAGGTACTGCACTATTCACCTTTCTCCATTGAGAAAATTGGCCATTTAGCCTCTGTTTTCAACTCTCTGTTTTCTGTTTTTCAACCAGCTGTCTTCCTTCTACCTTTTTAAATGTAAGAAATACATCTGATCTTGGCTTCTAAGATAGTGTTTTTAAATAACGCCCAAGCCTGATATAAACTCTTAACCTTTGCAGCTGCTCCTTTTAGTTTTTCTTAACCATTTTCCTCATTTTATTATAGTCTCCTTTTTGAAAGTTGAATTCTAGCACAGTCAATTTCCTTGCTATCCTCCCTCCATTTATTAAATAATCATGTTATAATCACTATTGCCAAGCATCCTCAAAACAGTTACCTCTTGCACTAGATCCTGCATTCCACCAAAGACTAGGGGGTATGTTTACTAAACTGTCCTAATGTGCGCCCGGCGCTAGTGTGCAGGATGCCATATAAGGAGTGGGCGTTTCAGTCTTAACCTAGCAAACCGGGATTATCGTGCGCTCTTGTGCACTGTGCGCTAATGTGCGCCGCGCACATTAGCGCATGAGAAACGCGCACGGGAAGCATAAGCAGGCGCGTTGATGTGCAAACAGAGGAACAGGGCTGCAGTACAATGGTGAAGACACTGACAGATGGTGCGGGGGTCATGGGTTCAATCCCCCACTGTGCCCAATGAATAAGGCTGCCTGAAGCACCACCTGTTATGTGTAATATTGCATTATGAGGCATTTTAATTACTGCTGCTAGCAAACGCACTCTCAAAGTGCTGTAACATAAGGTGCTGCATAAGGCACCCCATAAGGTGTGGGATCATTCACCTTGTATGGGGACGGAGCGTAGACCCTTCCAAAATTCATATCTTTTTTTTGGAGCTTTCTTGGGAGTGTTTTTTGCTGTATCCCATTACTATCACTATTGCCCAGCTTGGTTATGTTTTTTTGTATATTTTGTTGGGGTCCTTTTCAACTTTTATTTGTACTTTTGTTCCGTGCACATGTATCACACTTATCACTTTTTTGTAGGTTTCCCTGGTTTTGCTGTACATTGCTGACAGAAATGGTTTCTTTTCCCTTTAAATCAGCTCTAACGCGAGGTTTTCACTGGCGTTAGTTTTGGCCTCGGATTTCACAGTGTTAATGTGCGGGGAGCCTCTCCCCTCCCACTCTCCACCCATTGACCCCTTCTCTCCGCCCCTGGGGAGCTTTCCTCCACCCTCCGGGAGCCTTTCCCCGCCTTCAGCGCTCGTTTGCACCACAGTGCACATTATCGCGCGATAAGGTATCTGTGCGCCTTGTAAAGCGCCATTATCGCACCATAAGGTACCTTATCGCACAATAACGTCACAGAGCGCACATTAAGACGGTTTAGTAAACATACCCCTAGGTCTAAAATAGCTTCCACACGTCAGTTCCTGAACCAGCTGCTATATGAAGCAGTCATTTACTTCATCTAAAAACTGCATCTTCCTAGCATGTCCTGGTGTGACATTGATCCCCTCAATACCGGGGTAATTGAAATCTCCCATTGTTACCGTGCGGTAAACTTTGCTACCTTCTCTAATTTCTGTTAGCATTTCATCATCTGTTCATTCTGTCCAGGCAGATGATAGTACACCCCCACTGCCATTCCCTTCTTTTTACATCAAATTTCTATCCATAGAGATTGTATTTTCTTTCCTGCAAAACCTTTATCCTGTTTGACTTGATGCCCCCTTTAACATATAAGGCCTGTAAAGCTTAGTAGTTGGAATGGAAGGGCAGAGTAGATAGGCCTTGTGGTCTTTATCTGCCGTCATGTTTTCTGTATTTCTTCTATGATCGATTGATTTTATGTACCCATTGTCTTTACTGGGCCAGCAGAAGGGACTTACAACATTAAAATAATATGTTACAGAAAGAACACAGTCCACCTCACCTATCTGATCTTCCATTCCACCTACCCCCCATCAATTCCCTTCCATCCCACAGCCCTCTCAAGCACTACCCTTAGCCAGGCTTTAACATCTTTACAAAACTGCAAATAATTTAATTCCAGTCACACTTTCTCTGGGAGCTTATTCCAGAAACTTGGTGCAACCACTGAAAACATCCTATGCCTAATAAACCACAACCACACATCTTTCTCCACGGGCAAACACAATAGCTCCTTATGACTAGATCTTAACTTCTCCTGTGGTCCATATGAGACCAATACATCTGCCCCATATCTTGTTGTAGCTTAAACACCAAGACCAAGATCTTCAACGAACATTTATAGTTCAGTGGGAGCCAATGCAATCTTTACAAAATCAACATAACATGTTCATTATCATATGCATATGCATATGCGCTAACCTGGTGTGCATCATACTTAAAAGATAGATGGTAGCATGTTCGCACCGGCACCTCCACCTCCTCACCTTTCCTGCAAGAGAAAGGCGTGCCACAGGGATCCTCGCTCTCAGCTCTACTATTCAACGTCTACATACAGCCCATCTGCAACCTCATCCGCTCTTTCAATATTAATTGCCGGATCTATGCCGATGACGTGTTACTATACATGCCTATCTCGACAGATCATCCAGACCTCTCACCACTATCCACCTGCTTCGATGCTGTCACAGATTGGCTACACACGCAGAAACTCAGAATACATTTTATAAAAACAGAGGTCCTCTTTATCACCAGGAACCCAACATTCACTCCGCCCACCTCACTGAAGGTGCGAGACGCAGAGCTCCTCAGCAAGCCCATGATTCGGTACCTAGGGGTAACACTGGATCAACAGCTCAATATAAAGGCCCAAATAAGCAACATGGTCAAGGTGATCTATAACAAAATTTGGACGCTTCGCCACCTTCGGCAACTGCTTGAGCCAGAAGACTTTTGGACAGTCTACCAAGCACTAGTGATCCCACATTTCGACTATGCGAACGCCATACTACACGGTCTCCCAAAAAACACGCTGAATCCTTTGCAACTTGCAATGCATGCGGCTGCCAGAATCCTGCACGGAGCCTCCAGGAGGGAACATATAACCCCAATTATGAAGCACCTGCATTGGCTCCCGGTCCACTGCAGGATCTCCTTTAAGATCCTAATGATGACCTACAAAGCCATCAACAAGTGCTCCTCCACCTCCCTCAGAGATCTCATACAGACCACCCGCTCAACAGAATAAGGAGATCAGCTGCCGTCAATACCCTGAAACTCCCGAGCGCGATCACAAAATGCTCTCAGACAACTAGAAACAGAGCGTTCTCACTATATGCACCCACATGCTGGAACGCCCTGCCACCTGCCATCCGGGCTATCAATGACCTCGCCCAGTTTAGGAAGGCATTGAAGCACTATCTGTTCCTCCAGCACTACACCAAACCTGAGGATAACCCGCAGTCAGTCACACTCAGGACCCTGGTTGACGCCCCCGACGCAGCCACTCCACGAGTCTTCAGCCCAGCCCGCTAGACCCCGATTCCCTCCACCCCGGGTAGAGGTATAATCCCCTGCCCTGTCACCATGTATATAGCTGAGCCAACGTGTAAATAGTGCCGAGCTGTCATCATAACGTATGACAGCGAGTTATCTTGTACATAGTTACCCTGTTAACCCTGTATATAATCCCCTGTTTACTGTAAGTCCAGTGTAGGCCTGCCTGCACTGCACAAATCTGTTACCTGTAACCACACTGATTTTTAAAGAGCGGGGTATAGAAGAGACATTAAATACATAAATAAATAAATAAGCATGTTGCTCCCAGTATCACAATCACTCTTAACATTTTATCAGAGCAAACGTACAGCAGAAAAAGCACAGTGAACTTGCTCTGATATTGAATTAAACTAGGGTGAATTATCTACAAAAACCCTTCAGCCATCACGTGCCCTCATTTAAGCATTCTTCAGACTCATCACATAGAAACTAGATAGTATTAGATCCCTCTAGGAAAGCAGGGAAAATCTCAGACCTTTCAAACTATGGATTCCCGATGCAGTTTTCAAAAGTCAGGTATTTCAGTAGTTGCCCTGCCATTAATTGGCTTTAAGTACACATGGGGGATTAACAATGCTCACACTTTTAGCTGTGTAAGAAGAACATGAGCCCGGAGGCAAATTTAGAGTGAGGTAGGAAATAATGCAGTAGATAATTTACCAACTTGTGCATAGCTGCAGAAAACGCAGATGCATGTCCTACGGGTATCTTTGCCTGTGACATCTTCAAAAGGAAACTATTCTCTTACTTTCTCTTTCCGAATTGGTGTGAAGCCCAGGGGCAATATTCTTTCTTTCTTTTTTTTAAAGGCAAGTAGTGCATTGCAATAAAAAAAAGTAATATGCAGACTTTGCAACAATGTGGGCATTTTTGAAAATCGTCCTCTTTATATGATCTTCGAG
The DNA here is from genome assembly GCA_033557465.1 of Ichthyophis bannanicus. Lineage (NCBI taxonomy): Eukaryota > Metazoa > Chordata > Amphibia > Gymnophiona > Ichthyophiidae > Ichthyophis > Ichthyophis bannanicus. The sequence goes on along the minus strand of CM066041.1, from coordinate 182,920,808 downwards.
ATAGTCCTCTCCTAATAAACATTTCTTACTTCCTGCAAATAACAAACAGGCTCAAAGGGGTGGGAGTGGGGGGAGGAGTGGGCTCTTGGTGTGGGAGCTCAGAGAGCTTAGAAATTCCAGGTTAATAATAAAGAAAAATAAACAGGTCAATATCCAGCAGCAGTGGTAGCAGTAATGCCAGCTGCAGCGTTGAACATATTCTATATATTTAGCACCAGTTGGTAGCACTGAATATACATCTCGAGGACAATTAAACTGGCGCCTAGTTAGCACACATTCTCATTCACGTACTGTATGCTTATTTTATAAAGTCAAGTATGCACATACCTGACTTTATAAAGCAGAGCTTAAATACGAAAGTGCACGTGTATGTTAAGGACTAGAGCAAATGATCACGCCTATTTTTTACAATTATGGACATAAATTAAAGAATTTTGTAATCGATGCGCATAATTGGTCACACCGTCAATGCTCTGCCTAAACTCCACTCATGTGCATGGCCACAGTGAAAATATGCGCAATGCAAGCTACAGGCGTACTTCTGCACAAGTCAGGCCATTTATGGCATAAGTGACTAAAATACCACAATTTATGTGCATTGTTCACGCATAAATTGGGATGGTTCCTTACAAAACTATGCCCTTAGTGTAGTCAATGCTTCGCAGCTATACATTTAGTTTAGGCCTGCTATACAGGCCTAAACGAAATGTAGAAACATAGAAACATGATGGCAGATAAAGACTATGTGGCCTATCCAGTCTGCCCTTCCATACAGGACCGTACTGAGCCCTGTGCGAGCGGTGCGGCCGCACAGGGCGCAAAGACTTAAGGGGCGCATTTTGGCTCTCTGCCGTTGCCTGCCACTGCCACTTTAGCAGCGGCAGGCAGCAGCAGAGAGCCGAAATGCACCCCTTAAGTCTTCTTGCCAGCACACTAAGCAGGTCTGATCTCTCCGGGAGGGTCCAGACCTGCTTAGTGTGCCGGCGAGTTGCAAATCGGATGCGCGCCTCTTCTCTCCCACCCCCATAAAGTGGCTAGATGGAGGTACAGGGGGGGGGGGGCGCACACCCGATGTGCAACTCGCATTGGGCGCTTTTCACTGTCGGTACGGTCCTGCTTCCATACCTACTACTAAGCTCTATAGTCCCTTTTTTTCTTTTAGAGATAGTCTGTGCTTGTCCCATGCTTTCTTGAATAGATTGTGTCTCTACTACCTCCACGGGGAGGCTATTCTAACCATCTAATACTTTATCTGTAAAGAAATATTTCCTTATATTACTCCTGAGTCTACCCCCTTGTTACAAAGCTTTCTTTCAATCGAAAGAGGCTCTCCTCCTGTGTATTTATGTCATGTAGTATTTAAACTTCTCTATCATATCTCCCCTCCCTCGCCTTTCTCCAAAATATAACTAGTGAGATATTTAAGTTTGCCCCCTATGCCTTATGACCTAGACTACCAATTATTTTGGTGGCCACCTCCTACACCATAGAAACAGCTTATTTGTAGAGCTTATTTCAATTGTGATGTCATCCAGAGAATTTTACAGCCCTCCTTCATTCTGCACACCCTCCAACTTATTACTGTCTGGATGAATCGAGCTATTCAGGTTTGTGTTTGTCTTGATATCCATATAGGAGCCGAAAATCTACAGATACGAAAGTTCTATATTCACTATTTGCCAGAGGATGTATAATTTATTTTTAATATTGGCCTGAGAATGTCAACAGGCTTATTCCGTTACGGACGTAGATCCCCTCTGTACGTCCGGTCTGAACCGGATGTTGACAGGGGATCGTGATTCTGCTCCCTCGGGTCACGTCTAGCCCCGCGGGATCAGAATCACGAAGAGACCTGTACGTACAGGATGGGACTGCAATTCAGTCTGGCCTATACATACAGGACTGTACCTGGCTAACTCAGTCAAGGCTCTTCAATGGAGCCATGGTATCATGTTGCCATGGCACCGTGGCTCCACTGAAGAGCTGCGATGCTGGCCGCTGGAGAAAAAAGCTTATTCCCTGCAGCCCGACCCCTGATCTGGCATTCTAAGGCCAGGGTCGGGCTGCGGGGAATGTCCTCCGGCTCCCCCTGCCCAATCCACTCTCCGGCATTGCAAAAAAAACACATCCAGTGAAGTTATTCCACCTCGGAGGTAGAATAACATCCCCGCACATATCGCCGGCCCTGGATGTACAGGGCTGACATTAGAATCAGCCCTGTACGTCCAGGGCCGGCGACCGCCCACTATCCGCTCAGACTCCACGCCCAAGCTGCCCCTTCCCTGCCCCCGTCTAACTTCCCTGCACAACCCGGGGAAGTTAGACATGGTGGGGGAAGGCACGAATAGCGGGGATGGATCCCCACTATTCGTGACACAGAAATCGGGCCCCAAGTGTTCACTGAGGACAGGTACAGGAGAACCTTTCATTTTGTTTCTTTTTATTTTGTTTCATTTCATTTGCTTTTCCATCTATTTCACTCACTTTGTTGGTGTCGTTCATTTTTAAAAGTGATAAATATTCAGAAATTTTATGCTGATATTTTCAACTTTTACCTGCATGAATCTTACACTTTTAAAAACTGTGCCCTTCCTGGTTTAAAGGAAATAATGCAGAATCACAAAAACATTTGTCTCCTACTTCCTCAACCTGAAGGTGAAACCTCCCCCCCCCCCCCCCACAATACCTCCATCCCCCCCACGTAAGCAGCTTCCCTCCAATCTATTCAAAAGCTGTTCCTCAGCTAGCAGGAAAAAGTAAGTGTTCTCATTGCCTCCACTGTGGTTCTACTACTGCTAGTCCATAGGGCTAATCTAATAGCCTTGTTATTCCTTCACTTCACTTCCGAACTATTCCCCCATTGAGAAGTAGTCCCCTAGTTCCAAACATAGGTTGGTCCTTTCTTTGAAAGCGAAGCAAATAATTAAACAACAAGTATCTGCAGGATGGCCTCTCTATGATCAGCAGTAGAAATGTCAGGTTGGACAAGGAAGAGATAAGCACAGAGTAACATCATGTGTCTGTTATGTCCATCTCATAAGACACTCATCTTTACATAATGGTTGGTTGAGGAAGAGCTTCCAAAACTCTGGCCTCCTTCTTGTCATTAGGAAAATTCTCTGACTGAAGAATCAGGACAGTCTTTACTCTGAAGAACTCTCCAGTTCTGGCTATTACTCCAAGCACAGTAAGGGCAGGCTTCAACTCAGCACTTGATCAATCTTAAAACATGTCAGGCTTTAATGTCCATTGGGAAATACTTTGGAGAGCAAAGTTGGTTTCATTTATTTTTCAGAAACATTTCAAGGCCTTACATTTCTGATGGTCTGTACACCACGTTAAGAATTCATTATTCCACCTAGCATTTTGGCATTCATAACTTATTAACTGTGCTCTTGAACTAAATTTTAGGGACCTAAAGTAGAAATAATTTTGTGATGACAACAATCCTAACCATGCCTTCCTATATTATCATGAGAGTTTAGCTTCAAGTGTCTGAACTCACTAGACTAATTTGGTCTCACTCTTTCAGAGGAAATCAAAATGCCAAAGGCTCTTCAAGGCACAATTGTGAATGATCATCTATTTTTCTCTTGCTTTTTTTTTAAAGACTTTTCATTTTTTTCTCTCAAAGCTAGCTCTCAGTGGTTTGCATGGCAATTTAGCCTTGCTGAACTGCTTTCATGAGGACTCTGTAGAGGCAGCTTCCTTCCAGTCCACATTTACTTTGGTAGGATTAGGAATGAAATGTACCTAAGTCTAGCTGCAGGCGGATATGAAGTCAATCTGTGTAATATGAAAATAAATAAAGCCCAATTCAAAGGAACCACTCACCTTGGTAAATATCTTTGGCCTGCTTGTGGAATTGCTTAACCACACTAGACTCCCTCGCTAACCGTTTCAAAATAAATTCTTCCAAGATCCCAAATAGTTAAGGTTTTGCGTTCATGAGCTTGTACCAAAAAGAAATTATGTAGCCATTTTCAGGTATTGCTGATTCATGATGTCATTCTGAAACCTGAAAACTAAGGCATCCAATCAATTTACAAAAAAACCATTATTTGTGCGTTTGAACTCCTTCCAGATCAATTATTCCAGGCAGTTTTTTGGCTTCCTGGCGTCCACTGACTGAAACCATGAAGAATGATCTGAAATTGCACAATATACAGAAACCATCTGTTAGATAGGGATAGAAAGGATGAAGTCATGAGCTGTACTTAATCTGAATTTAATGTTCTGCCAGCGATGTCGTCACTGGCTTGGCAATTAAGTGGCAGTGGAGGACTTAGGACAGATGAGTTGGTAAAGGAGGAAACAGTTTAATCGTTAGCAAAAACAACAACATTTGTGTGATTTAGACAAGGCGAATGAATACAAAGGCGAATCAGCTTGTTTGGGTGATATATACATTTTAGTCTAGAATGTGTGGGTTATTTAAAGCAGGAATCATTGATTTGTATAATTTAACTTCAGGTGAGACAAATGTATTTTTTTTTCTTAGCTTGATCAAAAACATATATGTTAACTTCTTTCACTGTCAATTGTTGTTTTAACCTTAAAAGTGAAAAACAATTATTTATTGTGATGCAAAATGTATTTTATTGAAGACGATCAAAGAACAGATGGCTGCATGAACACTGAAATGTTCTTGTCTCATTTATTTTTAAATCTCTTCCCCCAAAATTATAGGATTCTGCTTTTGCTTTCACCAGTCCAGAAAAGTATGTACAGTAGCAGGTTTGTACGTGATATCTTTCCACCGGATTAACTTAATATATTTCTGACTAGCTTCAAGAGGTCTATTACTTGTCTGGTAAAAAGGTGTCACTTGACTCTTATTTCAACATCTTCAATTTAGAAAAAGAAAATTACTAATCCCAACACTATTTGAACTGGGAATGCCCACCCAGAGCAGGTGGTTGAGGCTGAAATAGCAACAGGAAGGCACAGGATCAGCAAAAAAAGTGAAGAGTTAGTCAAAACACAACCTAGTGACATGCATATAGAAGCACCATTCTCAATAGGGATGTGCGTTCATTTGAAAACAAAATGAAAAGCACAACAAAACAGACTTTTTAACATTTAGGGTTGCTTTCAAATGAACAAAGACACCAACAATTTGTTTTATTTAGAATCGCTTTTGACATTGAAGTCTAAGGGCCATTAAGGTCTAACATGAAACAGAAGCACTGCATTTTTATTTTCAACCCTAGGCAGCTTGGAGCCTGTGGGGGATGGGGGAAAGAGCAGGATGAACCCCTTGCAAGCAGGTTTCTAACTACACAATACCAGCTTGCTTCAAAGTAAAAGACAAACTGAAGCTGTAACAGATACCATTCTGCTGTCACTTATGTGAAAGATTTAAACACAGCAGAAACAATTTCTGAAGTTCTTTGCTTCTCAAAGTTCAGGGAAAGTCAAAATTTGTTTGAAGTATATTCAGAAGAAATGCACTGTTTATCTGCCTGTGACTGCATTGTTTCAATCAGTATTGTGCTACTGCTTAGTCAGTATTAAAATCATAAGAACAGAAGATATGCCATACTGGGTCAGACGAAGGTCCATCAAGCCCAGTATCCTGTTTCTAACAATGGCCAATCCAGGCAAACTTACATGTCAAGTTCCCAAAAAGGTACACAGATTCCATAATGCTTATCCTGGGGTTAGCAGTGGATTTCCCTGGTCCTCTTTCATAATGGTTTACGGACTTTTCCTCCTAGAATTTGTCCAAACCCAGCTACACTAACAGCTTTTACTACATCCTTGGGTAACGAATTCTAGAGTTTGATTACTCGTTGAGTGAAAAAGTATTTTTTCTTAATAGTCCTACATGAGCTACATTGTAGCTTCATTCAGTGTCGCCTAGTCTTTCTACTTTTTGAAGACGTAAACAACTGATTTACATTTACCTGTTCCGCTGCATTCATTAATTTATAGACCTCTATAATATCTTCCCTCAGCCGTCTCTTTTCCAAGATGAAGAGCCTTACCTTTTAAGCCTCTCTTTATAGGGGTATCCTTCCATCCCATTTACCATTTTGGTGGCTCTTCTCTGTACCTTTTCTAATTCTACTATATCCTTTTTAAGAAATAGCGACCAGAATTGCACACAATATTCAAGGTGCAGGGGCACCATGAAATGATACGGAGGCATTATAACATCCTTTGTTTTATTCCCCATTCCTTTCATTATGATTCCTAGCCTTATATTTGCTTTCTTGGCTGCTGCTGCACATTGTGCAAAGGGTTTTAACGTATTATCCATGATGATGCCTAAAACCATTTCCTGGGTGTTGATTCCTAATGTGGAACCTTGCATCGTGTAATCATAGTTTCAGTTGTTCTTTCCTAAATGCACAACTCTGCACTTGGCCACATTAAATTTCATCTACCATTTGGACGGGGCCAACACCAAAGGCAGTGTGTCTGCAATACACACCCAAAGGAAGCCTATTGCCGCGTTCTGCACCAGAAGAGTCTGAGGCATTAGCGGTGCGAGGGCCAGACACAGGCGCGATGACGGCAGATGTGATCTCTGTCCCGGATCAACTTTGGCACGCTGGAGACGTGGCATCTTTGAGTGTTGAGCAGACTCGGTGGATTTCCACTGAGCTGTATGGAGGAGCTGTGACTGCAGGAATGGAGACTGGCCTTTTGCAAACAGGAGATTCTACATCATTTACATTTAGGGCCCGATTCTGTGCCACGAATAGCGGGGATGGATGTCCATCCCCACTATTCGTGCTTTCCCCCGGCCGCATCTGGCGGTTGTGCAGAGAAGTTAGACAGGGACGGGGAAGGGGTGGCTCAGGGGTGGAGTCTGGGCAGGCAGTGGGTGGTTGCCGGCCTTGGACGTACAGGGCTGATTCTAATGTCGGCCCTGTACATCCAGGGCCAGCGACTTGTGCAGGGAGGTTATTCCACCTCCGAAGTGGAATAACTTCTCTGGGTGTCTTTTTTTAGGGCCCGGGGGGCCCCCCCCCCCCCGAGGACATTCCCTGCAGCCTGACCCTGGCTTTAGGAGGCCAGATCGGGGGTCAGGCTGCGGGGACATCTCCTTTGAAGTCTGGCGACTGGCATCATGGCTTTTAAATGGAGTCGTGGTGCCATGGCAACCGGACGCCATGTGCCTCAGTTCTGTTTAAAAGCCCTGACTGAGTTAGTTGGGCTTTTCCACTACATGCAGGCTGGGCTGAATCACACAGGACTGATCGCGATTCTGATCCTGCAGGGCTAGACGTGCCCCGCGGGATCAGAATCGCGACCCCCTCTGTACGTCAGTCAAACCGGACATACAGAGGGGGTGCACATCCGGGATGGAATGAGCCTGAAAGCAAACTGCCAACTTTTACATTGGAGTTGATTTGGATAGCCATTGGTTCTATGGGGGAAGCCTTATTGCCACAGGTTTCCTCTTTGGTTGTAAAGGTTAGTGAGAATATTATAAAAATTGACCAGCTCACGGCTGAAGTTTCAGAGCTGAAGAAAAAGACGTCCTTGTTGGAGGGACAGATGGAGTGTTTTGTAAAAATTTCACAGCATTGGTAGGAAGATAGAACAATTGGAGAATATTTTTCGGGCTAATAATCTACGTTTGATTAATTTTCCATGTACTGTGACTGTTACTGCAAGAGATATGTTTAATGATTATTTAGTTGATGTATTGGCAGTTCCTCGAAAATCACTCCCCCCCCCCCCCCCATAGTGAAAATTTACTTTCTTCCTAAGGGTAGAAGGATGGTTTCCTCGGCAGTCTCAGAGGGTATACAATTGGATTTGGCAAACGTTACTGATTTACTGGAATCCCCCAGGGAAGAGTTCCATTTTCAATAATTGCTACCTTTGCTCTTCTGTTGGATAAGGAGTGGCTTTTGAAACTTTTTTTCCACCAAAGGAATCTTTTGTTTCGTGGTTTAAAGGTTAATATATTTCTCGATTTGGCAAAAGTTACCCAGAGGCACCATGGGGAGTTTTTACTGCTGCACCCGGGGGGTTTTGCAGCTGGGTGGGCTCTTCTTTCTCAAGCACCCTTGTAAGTGCTTAGTTAAATATCAGTCTTCTGCTTATATCTTCTATGAGCCCTCCCAGCTACTTGCCTTTGTAAATGCTAGATGCCTAGAAACCTCTCTAGAACTCACTTAAATGTGCCTTGATATTGTGTACTGAATGCATTGCCTGGCTTCATTTCTTGTACTTTTGTTTAAGGTTTTTGGTTTCTTTATTGGCATCTCCCCCCGTTGAAGTGGGCTAGTGTGAGTATGCAGTATGTTATTTCTTTTTTTTTGTACTTTATATAAATCATTACTTTGTATTCATTTTGTTCTGCAAACTCTACTTCTGTACACGGATGTTGTGGTTAATTTCTTGGTGTATATAGTCAAAATAATTTTTTTTTTAAATTAGATATTCTCCAATCTTCCGGTACTACAGATGATTTTAATGATAATTCACAGATTATTAATAGTAGGTCTACAATTGTATATTTCAGTTCTTTCAACACCCTCAGATGTATATCATCCAGTCCAGGTGATTTACCCTGGACTAGGCAAACCTTCAAGCTCATGTACCCTCCCCCAAGATTTTGATAATGAAACTCAATAATCATGATCCTGCCTCAGCCATCCCACAGCACCACCATCCCATGACAATCCTATAAAAATGCATAATTGGATATCATCCCTTTAAATATGAAACTGTGCTTTGAAGGTATGTGTGGGCCTGCTCTCCCTGCAGGTAAGAGTGTGCTGAGGGCTCTTTGAGTTGCCTGGCTGTCAGGATCTAAGGTTTTGCTTTGACTACTATTGCTCTTTGGTGCCCCTCAGAAGCTGATGCTCCAGGCGTTCGCCTAGTCTTGCCTAATGGATGGACCGGTCCTAAGCATGGGCTTTGTTGAAGAGATCAGAAGTCAGTTTGTCATTTGTGTCTAAACAAGAACTAGGGTTCATCTGTCATGCTGAAAGGAGATTCCGCCTACAAACATTCAATCTCATTAAGCTCCATTAAAAAAGGCAAAACATAAATAAAATGGAAAAATAATCTGATTTTCTCTAAGGAGTGAACATGCTGAAATCACTTAATAAGCTAAGCAGTACAGATGTTGCTATATCTTTTGCTGTGCCTTGCTGAAGCTCATTAATACATTCAAAAGCTCTGCCTTGAATTGAAGCCTTTGTGAGAACCTATTGATCTAAATCTGCATTTGTAGTGACGTGGCCTACTAGGCCCTTATGGCAACAGAACTGTTGACGCCTGTCCAGTATTTTTATTGGCAGGCTATCAAAGTGTAGGAGAACGTTCATGATTCAGGGGCTGGAAAGGTAGTACGTGTTGTCTTGAGATACTAGCCTTGTGCAAAAGGAAGTCACAGGCTCTGTTAAATTATTTTCCTTTTCTAGTCATTTGACAGCATCTTAGTCTGACTGAAGTCCTGTTTTCTGCCTTCACTTTAACTGATTCTCTTAATTAGAGGGAAACTCTTGTGCCATTTATGCTTCAAGCATATTTCTAGCTAGCGAACCCGTCATGCAGTTAGGAATAGGATTAGGGTTGACTTCTGGGATAAACTTTTTGATGAGGTTACAGGGCTGATTTTTGTAAAGTTATTGATAATGAGTTATGTTGAATATGGATCCATTGATCATCATAGACCTGTCATGAACAGCTGGGAATGGTTTATACCAGCGGTAGGTTGCTAATCACTGTTACAGTGCCTAATTAAGGTGTGAGCGGATTGAGGTACCTCTCTAAGCTTTAGGCAGTAGCTGTCATATAGCTACATTATTAGATAACTGGGTAATTACACATTTGGTCTCACTTGCCCTTGAGTTCTCCAATTATACAAATTAAATGTAATAGCATTTAAAATTGTTGAGAAAATACATGCAGGTGCTCAGAGCCCGTGTGCTGAAAATTCTAAAAGCAGTGCATATATTACATTAATTAAGGATTCAATTGAATAATAGTTGCATGCTCCATTTACGCAGAGTTTAAGGTGCTTTACTAGACTAAGGACAGAGGTTTGTCAAATAGTGATTTATGGCTGAGCTTGCAACGGCCCCTTTTCTCCCAGACCAATGATGTGGCACCATTTAACAGCACAAACCATCCGATGCACAAAGAGCACATATTTAAGCAAGATTACGGCATGTTTACTAAGCCCCATGCTGGTAACGTGTGGGTGGGCCACGTTATTAGCATGGAGCTGTGGGCTACCTGCAGGGGGTAGATACAGCCATCCCCCTGCATTTAACTTGCTTCGCTGCAGCAAAATGGTCGAAGGAGCAAATAACGACAGCCATTGAGGAGCACTTGTACCTGCGTGAGATATAAATGCTCTTACTAGCTGTGCCATGGTGGGAAGGCCTCCATCCCATCGAGTCACCAACTTGTTGCCTCTGCAATATGCACTGCAATGGTAGCACAGGGTTTTTAGCGTGGAGCCCTGTGCTACATTTTAACACAGAGTCAATACCGTCCGCTAAGCCCGTGCTACCCTGATAGTGCCCTCTAGCAAACATGTCCCATAGAGCGGTGACCCAAGCATGAGCAAGTGAGTTTGGTTTCTTGCCCTTTCTTTACACTGACATCATGGTGGGAGTATGCTCACTGGCCTTTCTGTGCCCTAGCTAGATGTTTGTGGGGGTCAGAAAAGTGAAACTCCATATCTCAACATGGCCAACAACAGTTGCGCACATTGCACTGAAACTGATAATGTGGTTGCAAGCAGAGGCTGACATTAAAACCTATGTTAAGGAGACAGGAGTTCTTTAAAAAGCCCCCTAAGCTGTGTGCTTTTATATAAAATGGGATATGCCAATACCTTTTCACCAGACAGTTTTCTGAATCCCAAATTTAGATGAATAGGGCCAAGGTCAAAGTATTCATCCCAGTTTTAGAAACAGACAGTCTGCGTTGAAGTCATTAATCATCTTGTAACATCAGTGACATGACATGCAAAATACCATATTCTGGCTAAAATTGAAGTGTAGAAAATGAGGGCTGAATTTTTAGGCGTGGGCAGAAACAGCCTTTTCCTATAAATGCCAGATTAATTTAGTTTTATTTTTGCTTAAGATAACACTACAAGCTTTGGAAATCTATAGCAATGGCAAATTAGGATTTGTCCATTGTAGTGCACAAAGGCCTAACAATGCCTATTTACATTCATAGCCCTCTTTGGGATAGAAAAATAGGAAAAACACCTTCATGCAGTTTATTTACAAGAGAAGAGGCACCAAGGGAAAAATGGTAGACACACAGAAACAAGAGAACGGAGCAAAGCAATACCCAGCCCTGTTCAAGTTCTCTCTAAATAGACAGCAGTTCCCTGACTCCTGAGGGCCGAACATCAGTTCAATATTCCTTTGAGGGGAACCTGACCTCCTAATTGTAGTTTGCAGTCATGTTTCTGCAACTATTGGCTTATCAGCAGCCTCTCTTCCCTTGTTTTTTTTATCCTAGGAAAATAGGTGTGACTCCCTGATCAGTCCGCATGCTTCCCTTTCCTGCCAGGACCATTGGTCGACCCATGGCTGGGGTTTAACAGTGGGTTGTTAGGGTTGTGTTCCCTTAACAAGGGCTGTTCGTTTGTGACATAGGGCTCTTTCGCATTCATAATACTGCAATATAGCTGCTCATTTAGCTATAAATTTCTCGTAAACCGCATAGGTTGTTTCAGATGTGCGGTATATCAAATATAGTAAAACAAACATATTTTTGCAAGGAAACAAAAATCTGACCATATAAGAAGCATCTACATACATTGAAGAAAAAGATTTCCTAGCTTCATATTTGTCTTAAGAATTATTGGACCACATTTATCAACAAGATTATATATGAACAACACTTTTGGAAACAAGTGAATAACTGCTTGTAATAGTTCACTGAATGTTTATTCTGTGTCCGGCACTTGATGCTTAGACAAATACAGTCCATTCTCTTTTCCTCCTGGACACGGAGGCTCCTATCATGAGTGCCAACATGGAATAAAGCCATCCATGGATGACTGTTCATTGGAACTGGCATGGTACAGAGTCAACATTTAGCACTAATCCATCAGTGATTTATTGTTAAAAAAGTAAAAATAAAATGACTTTTATGGGTTTGTGGAGAAATTGAGCAGGGGGAGATTTTATGGGCCTGGACTGCAAACTAAATACATCCAGTGTTAGAGGCCCCAGTGAGAAAATTAAGGCAAGAACGAAGAACATTTTCCTTTCTCATTTTACTACGTTTGTAGAAGACAGGCAATTTTAGAGGCAATTTACTCACTGGCAGAAATGATCATTAGACTGTGTCCCATCCAATACTAAAAAGAACTAGACTTAGTGTCATCTTCACAAAATCATTTATCACCACACAGAGCCTATGCATCTAAACTCAGCTGATTTTTTTTGGGTGTGATACTGTACATCAAGTGCTAAAAACTTTCACTTGTGTGCTAAAAACATCACTTAACGCACATTTACTAAGGAGTCTATTGACTAAACCATGGTAGGTGTTTAATGGGAATTTTAACGTATGTTGTCAATATGGAACTGAAAGAGCAGTTAGCATACCCCAGTGACACATACAAAGGCCAATTCTAGATAGGTCATGGAGGAGAAAATTAAAATGTCCTGGCTGGGACAAGCAACTGCTAAATGCAGAGCTTCTTGTCAAATGCATGTAAGGACATAAAGGAGTGACGTCGATGACTCATCTCACCCAGTGGGAGCAGTGAGTCTAAAAAGCTACATGTGGGGGGGGGGAGGGGGGGAAACATTCAGATTTTCCCCAAATGTGCATGGGAGCAGCTTTTTAAAATTGCTGCTCCTGACAGAATCCATATCCCTCACCCCCCACATCAAGCCCCACTTCCTGACTCCACCTGACCCCTTGATGTCAACTACCTTTGGATGCCCTGCCCCCCAGCAGCCCTCCCATTCCATCCTCAGCTCATATGGGGGTTCCTGGTAGATTGGGGATCACTCCTGCTTCCAATAATCACTCCTACTCCTACTCATGCTCTGGCACCAGCGACCTCTAGCAGCACCAGGGATCCAGATACCAAATCAGGGCAGCTTGACCTAAGGATGGAATGGGGAATGGGGGATTCTTCTGGGGAGGGGGAGGGCTAGTTAGGGAATCGATAAGAAAGAAGGCTTGATGTTGGGGAGGGTTTGAAGTGGAGATTGATGCCAGGGGATTGGGTGGGGCTGGTGATGTCAGGGGGGATCAGGGGGTGCTGACCTCAGCCTTTGCACCTGCTCCTTTAAGCAGGCACTTCTGCATGCCTCGGGGCAGGCGTAAATGCTGACATCCATGTGTATTCTCTTTGTAAAATAAAAACACCATTTACACATGGAGAGGCTTCTAAAATAACCTCCTTTGCCTGTTAACTTGAGCGCTAAACATCTAACACAGTCAGTGCAAGGTTTATTAATACAAGTTAAATGTTAGCATGCTGCATAATGTTGAACAGTTAACTATACCTCCAGAGGTAGTTAATTCATTATCAAGGGAGCAGCTATATTGTTAATGAGTAGCAATGACCAAATTAGTCTTCCCCTAAGTGCCAGCAATGCCCGCAACAAAAAACACAAGGGTTTAGCAGCTCCCACCGTTTAACTTCTGAAGTTAATACATGTTAAAAGAACATAAGATATGCCATACTGGGTCAGACCAAGGTCCATCAAGCCCAGTATCCTGTTTCCAACAGTGGCGAATCCAGGTCACAAGTACCTAGCAGGTTCTCAGAAAGGCACACAGGTTCCACAATGCTTGTCCCGGGGCCAGCAGTGGATTTCCCGGGTCCTCTTTAATAATTGTTTATGGACCTTTCCTCCAGGAACTTATCCAAACTTTTTTTAAACCCATCTACACTAAAAGCTTTCATTACATCCTCCGGTATGAATTCCAGAGTTTGATTACACACAGATTAAAAAATATTTTCTCTAATTAGTCTTAAATGGGTTACACTGTAGATTCATTGTGTGTCCCCTAGTCTTTCTACTTGTTGATGGTGTAAACAGTCAATCTACATTTACCCATTCCACTCCATTCAATAATTTATAGACTTCTATCATATCTCACCTCAGTCATCGCTTTTCCAGGTTGAAAAGCCCTAACTTTTTAAGCCTTTCCTCATAGAGGTATCCTTCCATCACCTTTGCCATTTTGGTGGCTGTTCTCGGTACCTTTTCTAATTCTGCTATATTCTTTTTAAGATACAGTGACAAGAATTGCATACAATATTCAAGGTGGGGTTTCACCATGGAACAATGCAGAAGCATTATAATATCCTTTGTTTTGTTCTCCATTCCTTTTCTTATGATTCCTAGTATTATATTTGCTTTCTTGGCCTCTGCTGCACACTGGGTGGAAGGTTTCAACGTCTTATCCATGATGACGCCTAAATCTTTTTCCTGAGTGGTGGTTCCTAATGTGGAAACTTGCATCGTGTAACCAAAGTTTGGGTTGTTCTTTCCTAGGTGCATAATTTTGCACTTGTCCACATTAAATTTCATCTGCCATTTGGATACCCAGTCTTCCAATTTATCAAGGTCCTTTTGCAATTTTTCACAATCCTCTTGTGTTTTAACAAATTTGAATAATTTTATGTCATCTACAAATTTGATTACCTGACTCGCTATTCTCATTTCCAGGTCATTTATGAATATGTTAAAAAGCAGCAGACCCAGCACAGATCCCTGGGGTACTCTATTATTCATCTTTCTCCATTGAGAAAATTGGCCATTTAGCCCAACCCTCTGCTGATCCACAATAGTACGTATATTGCCTCCTATCCCATGACTTTTTAATTTCCTCAAAAGTCTTTCATGGGGGACCTTGTCAAAGGCTTTCTAAAAATCCAGATACACTATATATTTATTTATTTTACCGTTTTTATATACCGTCTTTCGTATTATCAAAGCAGTTTACATTGAACTTCAAGGGTACATTGAACAGTGAAGAATCAGGTGAACAGTGTAACAGGGGTAATTATATCGACCGGCACCCCTTTGTCTACCTGTTTATTCACACCTTCAAAAAAGTATAACA
Organism: Ichthyophis bannanicus; assembly: GCA_033557465.1. Lineage (NCBI taxonomy): Eukaryota > Metazoa > Chordata > Amphibia > Gymnophiona > Ichthyophiidae > Ichthyophis > Ichthyophis bannanicus. Next base: position 182,905,766 of record CM066041.1, on the reverse strand, counting down.
GATTAGTAAGACAAGACTATTTTTGTCTAAATCCATGTTGGTTGTCTCCCATTAAACCATGACTATCTACATGTTCAGTAAACTTTGTTATTTATAATGTTTTATACTATTTTGCCCAGTACTTACATCAGGCTCAACAGTCTGTAGTTTCCCAGATCACCCCTGGAACCTTTTTTAAAAATTTGTATTACATTGGCCATTCTCCACTCTTCAGGTTCTACAGATGATTTTAATGATACTGTAGTTCACAGATTACTAATAGTATGTCTGCAAAACCTTAACACAGTTTAGTAAACGAGTCCCTGACTGTTTTACTATATGAGCTTCAGGAACATGAATGATGTTAGGGCACAAGTTTAGTAGATACTTATACTTATATACCGCTACTTCCAGCGATCAGAAGCGGTTCGATTATAATTTTGGGATTTGTCACAAAATCAAGACAGAATATATGGGGCATAGATAGCAAGGGGTATTACACAGCACACATAGTAGGGTCTACAGATCGACCTTAATGAACTTAATGATCTATCATACATTACAAGAGAGATAATCTTCCAACTATTTACATTTTTACATCCAACTATTCAATTCATTTTATTTTCTTGGATTTACATCTGGCCATAGTGACAATTGAATAGATGTGTTTTTAATTTTTTTCTGAAGTCGACTAAGTTAAACTCTAACACTGTATCTTCTATGTGTTAGAAGAATTTGCATGATGGCATGTACAGTAGAAGCTAATCTGATGGCACACGGTCTTCATAGGCATAGTTTGGAGTGTACATGGAGGAACCCCAAATGATTTGTGCACTAATGACAAATCGGCCCCCATGCTCAAACTGCCAAACTGACTTCATTCTCCTTTACCTCCCGCAAATTAAGCAGGCAAACTACATGGATGGGTCTGCCTCTTTGCCAGAAACCCAGATAAAAACAAGCCTGGCAGATGGATTTGGTTTTCTCTGCTGAGGAAAGAAGCAGAAAAGCATCTGGACCCAAGGAAAGGTTGTAAAAGAGAAGAGACTCGAGGTGAGGAAAATGCAGACCAAAAGTGTAAACTTTACATGTTTTCAAAGGAACATAAGAACATAAGATATGCCATACTGGGTCAGACCAAGGTCCATCAAGCCCAGTATCCTGTTTCCAACAGTAGCCAATCTAGGTAATACGTACCTAGCAGTTTCCCCAAAAGACGCAGGTTCCACAATGCTTGTATTGGGTCAAGCAGTGATATCCTGGGTCCCTTCTTAATAATGGTTTATAGACCTTTCCTCTGGGAACTTGTTCAAACCTTTTTTAAAGGAGAAGGACTATCATTAAAATATGTTCCAGCACATCCATACCAATGGAACAAATCCATCTGGCCTGAGTAAAAGGGTAGCAACATCTAACCTTGCCCTCCAGTGGCATGTTGACAGCTGTTGGCAGCTTAGAATGCCAGAAGTCCTTAAAGGATCCACCACAGCAACGATAGCAATGGTCATTGTCACACAGCAAGGCAGGTTTAGGCACCTTATAACACCGCTGTGCGCCCCATTGCTACAAGATAATCCCCATCTCACCTATATGGTCTCCATTCTGTCCATACTTGTATGTAGGGTCACTGTATTGGAGGGCCAGAAGCCAGTGGTAAAATGCCTGGAGTGGAGCATCCAATCCTGTGTGTGAATAGGCAACCTCAAAAGCATCTCTCCTAATCCCCGCTCAACGCCTTTAATGATGGATTCACAGCCTTCACCTGTTCAACCCTCTGTGCATGCTGTTCATGATGCAGGACATAGGGCATAGGTAGTACCATGTTTTAGCATAATGACGGGTGCTGAGAGCCAGCTGGGACCCCATGATAGATAACCTTTCTGGCAGGTGCTGCAAGACAGCAAGAGGCCAAGTTAAGAGACCCCCAGACCTCAGAGTCATGCATCCTTCCTGCCCCTCACTCCTCTTGTGATTCCTGAGAATAATCATGACTGTTAATTGGAATGTGTGGGACGCACCTGCACTAGGGCAACACTGTGGCTTATATACAATGAGGTGTACAATGATGTTTGAAAAGCAGCTGTCATCAGTGAAACTACAGTCTTGAAATACATTTCCTTCTCTAAATAAATACAAACCTTTCTTCCAAGTGTTCAAATGTATAATGGTGTCTCTCCTCTCTGTTGCCTCTATTCCACACCTTCCACATTGACTGCTCTAACAGCCCCATCTCCTGCATCAGCAATCCCCAAAACATTCCCCTAGTGGACTCCTTCAAATACTATGCATGCTAAAAAATTAATGTCTGGTCCAGAGCAGGTGTTAAATGTTTCATCTTAATGAACATGTGCTAAATAGTGCATGAAAACGAGTATAACTAATGCCTGATAAAATCTCAGATTTAGTAAACTGGGGTCTATAGACAGCATTGGCAAGTGTGGAGGTTAGAATGGGATGGTAGTGCATCTATGGTGTGCACAACTCTAAAGCAAAGGAAAGCATGCCCTTCTTTAACCTTGGTATTTTGCACCTCCAAAATTTAGTACTCTAGGCATTGCCTATTGCTACTACTATTTAGCACTTATAAAGCGCCACGCATGCAAAGCTGCACAGCTAACCTACAAGAGGTAGCCAAATACAAGAGACAGTCCCTGCCCGTCAGAGTCATGCTCATCGGAGCTTACAATCTAGTTAGAACAGTACAGAGCATTAGTCAGTTCTGCGGAAGGTACGGTGTGGTATAGTTTGGTCTAAGGTTTGGTCGTAAACGTAGACGGGGGTCAGGGTAAGATGAGGATGAAAGTCAGGATCTGAATGCAATGGTGAAGAGGTGGGTCTTCAACCTGGATTTGAAAAGGGCCAGGGAGGACACCTAGTGGACAGACGCAGGTAGGCTGTTCCAGGCATATGGTGCAGCACGGTGAAAGGAGCGCAGTCGGGAGTTCACGGTGCGGGTGAAAGTCACTGATAGAAGTAATTTGTTGGCGGAGCACAAATTTCAAGCAGGGACGTAGGGAGAGATAAGAGGTACTGAGGGGCCATAGACTGAATGCATTTATAGGTCAGCAGGAGAAGCTTGAATTGGATGCGGAATAGGAGAGGGAGCCAGTGAAGTGACTTGAGAAGAGGAGTAATGTGGGCATGGCGAGGCTGGCAAAAGATTAGTCGAGCAGCATGATTTTGTATAGATTGAAGGTGAAGGAGGTGGCTCACGGGGAGACCAGCGAGGAGTAGGTTGCAGTAGTCGAGGCGAGAGGAGATTAAGGAGTGGATAAGCATTTTGGTGGTGTGTTCAGAGAGGAAGGGGCAGATTTTGCTGATGTTGTAGAGAAAGCTACAAGCTGGATATGAGCGGAGAAGGAGAGAGAGGTGTCGAAGATAACCCCTAGATTGCGGGCCAAGGGAACAGGAAGGATAGTAGATCCATCAACCTGGATTGAGAGAGGGGGAAGTGGGGGGGAGGAGTTGGGTAGAAAGACAAGGAGTTCAGTCTTGGCCATGTTCAGTTTCAATCGACGATGAGACATCCAGGCAGCGATATCCAGAAGACAGGCAGAGATCTTGGACTGGGTTGCCAGAGAAATGTTAGGTGTAGAGAGGTAGATTTGGGAGTCGCTGGCATAGAGATGGTACTGAAAGCCATGGGAAGAGAGAAGTTCTCTGAGGCCTTGGGTATAGAGAGAGAAGAGGAGGGGGTCCAAGACAGATCCCTGAGGTACACCTACCTGGAGCGGGGTAGGGGAGGAGGAGAAGCCACCAGAGTGTACACTGAATGAGCAATGGGAGAGGTAGGAGGAGAACCAGGATAGAACGGAGCAAGGAGAGGGTGGTGAGGAGAAGGTAATGGTCAACAGTGTCAAAGGCAGCAGAAAGGTCAAGAAGGATGAGGATGGAATAGAGGCCCTTAGATTTAGCAAGGAGCAGGTCGTTGGTGACTTTAGTGAGTGCCGTTTCAGTGGAGTGTAGGGTATGGAAGCCGTAATGTAGTGGGTCCAGGAGGGCCTGGGAGGTGAGGAAGTCGAGGCAGCGATGGTGGACTGCTCGTTCTAATAGTTTGGATATGAAGGGAAGAAGGGAGAAGAGTTGATAGTTAGAAGGGCATGTGGGATCAAGTGAGGGTTTCTTGAGGAGGGGTGTGACAACAGCATGTTTGAAGTCAGCGGGGACGGTTGCAGTGGAAAGAGAAAGTTTGAGGATGTGAGTGATGGAGGGGACAATGGTGAGGGAGATGGAACGTAGGAGATGGGTGGGGATAGGGTCTGATGAACAGGTGATGGGTTTGGAGGAGGAAAGAAGGAGTGTGGTTTCTTCTTCAGAGATCAGAGGGAAGGAGGAGAGAGTGGTGGGGGGAGGATGGATGGGGGAGGAGAATTGGGGAGGAGGCGAGGTAGATGAGGGGGTAGGGAATTGGAGGGTAATTTTGTGGATTTTGTCATGATAGTAGTCGGCTAGGGTTTGGGCAGAGAGGGAGGGCGGGGGGACCTTGAGGAGAGAATTGAGGGTATTAAAGAGACAGTGAGGATCAGAGGCAAGGGAATTGGTCAAATGGATGTAGTAATCTTGTTTGGCAAGTGCCAAGGCTGACTGGAAGGAGCCAAGCATGAATTTGAAGTGTAAAAGGTCATCCGGGGAGCGGGATTTGGACCAAGCTCGTTCGGCAGAATGGGTGCAGATGTGTAGGTAGCGGATTGTGGGTGAAAGCCAGGGTTGGGGAGTAGATCGTTTTACAGGACATGGGGTGGGAGGGGCAAGAATGTCAAGGGCTGAGGATAGTGTAATATTGTATGAGGATAGTGCCTCGTCGACGGACTCGGATGATAAAATGGAGGAAAGAGATGGAGAAATCGTGGAGGAGAGAGTCAGGGGATCAATATTATTAAGGTTTCTAAATAGGTCAGAGGAGACAGGACGAGGTTGGGATGGCGGAAGCTGAGGAGTAAATGTCAAGAGGTGATGGTCAGATGAGGGAAGGATTGAATTGCAGACGTTTGAGGGAGAGGAAATGGACCTCAAGGCAATGACCATTTAGGTGGGTGGGGGCAGTGGAGCAGAGTTGGAGGTCAAACGAGGAGGTAAGAGTGAGGAACTTAGAGGCATGCGGGTCAGAGGGGTTGGCGATGTGAATGCTGAAATCGCCAAGAATAAGAGTAGGGGAGGAGGGATCCATAAAGGCGGAAAGCCAGGAGTCGAAGTCGGTGAGGAAGGTTGATTTGGATTTATCAGGTGGGCGATAAACAGCTACTCGGAGCAGAAGTGGTGTGAGGAGGCGAATGGAGTGAACTTCAAAGGAGAGGGGGGAGTGTGATTAAGGTGGCTGGAGGGGTTGGAATTGGCAGGAGGGAGTGAGAAGGAGGCCGACGCCACCACCACGACCAGTAGATCGAGGTATATGGGAGAATTGGTAGCCCCCATAGCAGAGAGAGGCAATGGAACCAGTATCGTCAGGGGGGAGCCAGGTCTCGGTCAAGGCAAGAAGGTGTAGGGCATTAGAGATAAAAAGATCATGGATAAAGGTGTTTTTTTTAAATGACTGAGCATGCGTTCCATAGGGTGCATGAAAACGGGAAAGCGGAGGGGGGGAGGAGAGGGATATGCATAAGGTTGGATAAGTTACGGGTGGAATTCTTATTGGAGTAGCGTGGGGGTCTATTTCTAGGGTAATACCGAGATTTAGAGGGAGCAGGGTGTGGGTGGGTATGTCTGGGTGTATGTGCTCTCCAGGGGGGACATGAGGGAGGGGAAATGAGGGGTAAATTGATGGTATCAGGTAGGTTGTGTGAGATATTATTTTTGGGGGTAAGGTTGGAGTTGATATTTATGGATGAGTGATTGTGGGATGATTGATTGTGGGATGAATGGGGGAGGGCAGAAGGAGGGAGGAGTGGGATGTAGATGAGATTAGATGGGGAAAGTGAGGAATTTTGTTTAGTGTGAGAAGGAAATCGGGGGGGGGGGGGCAGGGTTGGGGTTGATATTACCTGATGAGAGAAGGAGAATGAGTATAAGAGAGCGAGGTAAGGTGGAGATAGTACGGCGGAAGCGAGGCTGGGGTTGCCTATGTAGCCTATGCCTAAATCTAGGCCACTTTATTACTGCTCTCATTTAAATGTGGTTTGCCTGCTAACTTTAGCATCAATATTATTTCATACTGGCTTAATGTCCACACTAGGCCTTTCATGCACAGAGCACAGTTCTGGGTTTATGCTAAGGATTTAGCATTTACATTAAACTTTAGTGCATAAACCGCGCAATGTTAAAATTTGGGAGAAAGTATAGCATAAGCAAATTAGAACTGATTATCCCGCAATGGTTCATTTTTATATTTCTGTGAATGATAAAAAAAAGTTATCTTAATACTCAGACTATTTTAATTAAGGGGTATGTTTACTAACCACACTATTAGCGTAGAGTTTAGCATGCAGTAAGCATGCCATGCTAAAGGTTAGCAAGGGGCCCCACGTTAAATATCTCATGCTAAAAGGTTAGCATGTGATTGGGCAGAGACATGGTAGGTTGGGGGCAGAAATGGGAGTTGATGGTTCATCACAGCAGGGGCATTATGGTCACATATTAATCTCAATGGGCGGCATTAAATGCATCCACCTATCAGTTTCTGATCAAGGGTTTGATTCCCACTGACCTTGGCCAAGTCACTTTATCCTCCGTTGTCTCGGAAGAAAAGGCCTGGCAATCTACTTCCGGTGATACATTGCCAAGAAAACCTAGAGGCACCTGGGTCGCCACGAATCAGCACTGACTTGACGGCACTAAAGAAAAAACAAAATCAGTTTCTGCAGAGCCACATGTTAGCAATGGACCAACAGCAGGAGGATAGATGCAGATGCCGTCTGATGCTGGCATGAGCCTCTGCACTGATTTCGCAGCACAACCTCAGGCTAACAGTGCACCTTTAGCAAACATGCTCTTAAGCGTGCAATCATAATACATTAGCATAAAAATACCTTCAATTTTTTTCATTATTTTATTCAGGTGTTTTATTGTAGTTCTGGGAAGACTTAGGGTTATGTTTACAAAGCAGTGGTAGTGGCCTTCGTGTGATATCGCTTGTGGGGCTGCACGTCCCATCAGGATGTGCGGCTCTGATATCGCATGGAGGCCACTACCGCTACTTTGTAACCATACCCCTTAGTCTGAAAATAGTGAAATTACACCCAGTTGTTTAGGAAGGACAGGGATGATGAGAAATTGACGTTTTGGCTGCATAAAAAAGGGTTTCTTAAGAGGGCTGATAATGTAATTTGTTATAAAATTTAAATTTGCAGTAACATGGAGCCCGATACCAAGAGGGGCACATCAGGGCTGTCTGGATGGCCCCAGGCAAGACGGGCCCGTTTGGACCCGATTTTGGACCGTGGGAACAAAACATTTCCACGGTAGCCAGAATTGGGCCCGAGGATGGCCTTGCGTGCCCTGCTGCTTGCTGGGACGTCCTCCCAACAGGCACCCCCGATGCTGGCATTTCCAGCCCACTTATTCTCTGCTGCCCGATCCAAGGCTGGCCTGCCATGGCCTGGATCGGTCGGTGAGGACCCCCCCCCCCCCACTCTAGCCCGGCCCCGGGGAGGAATTCCCCACAGTCGTGACCTGAATCGGCCCTGTACGTGCTGCTGGGCTGTCCTGCCTCCGCTCCTCCCAGATTCCCCCCCCCCCCCCCGTCCTCTGACAGCTCTCACCATCATAAAACGCACAGGATGTGTAAGGAGGGCAGGAGGGGGAATAGGGTCCAGGTGACTTTCGTGGCTGCACGTCCCATCAGGATGTGCAGCTCCGCAACTTGCATTTGAGAATGACCTTCATAAGGTCAGAGAGCACAAACACAAGCACATATGTAAAAACATCGAGAAACTGCTGGCCGCGGCAAAGAAACTAATTTGCCAATACTAGCTGACTTCCCCTTGCAATGAAAAGCTGGGTTTAATTACAGAAAGAGTTAAAAAGGCAAAAATCAGCTTATCACTTATCACTAGTAGTGCCCCATCCTCCGCAAAATATTAGCCTCCAGTTTTGCAACATGTGGTTAATATTTTTGACTTAGCAGCACATTTTACTTCACCCCATTGCACAGAAAGAAAACAGAGATTCCTAATGATTGCAGCTTCTGGGAAGTACCACAGCTTTTTGTGAATTTAAACCGGACTGCCATGTCCCAAAATGGCTTCAGTTACTTCTGTGACTTGCACGAGTTCTTTAATGATGGATGATTGAAGTTAAGATGGCAGAATGACCACTAAAGCCCATTTAGACAGATCAAGGTCAATTTACTTCATATACAGTACACATATGGTTTCCATTGGACACCTTCACCTAGCTTCAAATTTTATGCCATTCATTGGTTTCAAACGACACATTTTTCCCTCCAAATAGCCAATCTAAATTTCTCCTCCATCATCTGGGAATGAACTTGTGGTATCCGGTGAGCAAGAAGCCACAGAAATTAACTTCTAAGTGATGTCATCTCCTCTGGAAATTAACTGGATGTGAACAAATTTGTAGCTGCTTGGAGGACTTCAAATGTTTCACTTATCTTGTATCACAAACTCAAAGCCGCAGAGTTATATTCCCCAGACAGGCCATAAATCATGACTCGGCGACAGGTGCAATAAATACCAGCCTCCCCAAAGTCATGGAGCAGGATTAGTTTGTTTTGACAGGGTGTCCAGATGCACTGACAACGGAGAACATATACAGCCCCACATGGTGGAGAACTTCACCGGCATCTTGAGACGGGGAGTACTTTGACAATATGAAGATACCTCCGCACAAAAAGAAAACCAAATAAAATATATTTATCCTCAATGCCTACCAGCCTACACATCACTTCTGCTGAAAATTACTGTTATACCAAAAAGATGTCAGGATTTCCTTCCTTTTTTATTTTTTTTAGAAATATAGTGCTCGTTTGTCCTTAGTGTATGGTACAACTTGCACTCCTCTTTGGAACATAAGATAACAAAGAAATTATATAACAGCTCGCCTATTACCACTTTAGACAGGTGACATGACTGGTTAGCAGGTATTCTGTCCATCTATATATACTTGACAGTAGGTGGGCATAAATAAAAAAGTTAATACATATATTAGTGGTCATCGTGTCCAAGAAAATAGTTGATACAAAGTTTTGGGGGAAAGGTATGACAATGTAGAACATAAGAACATAAGGACTGTCATACTGGGTCAGACCAAAGGTCCATCTAGCCCAGTATCCTGTTTCCAATGGTGGCCATTCCAGGCTACAAGTACCTGACAGGTTCACAAAAGGTAGACAATTTCCATGCTGCTTATCCCAGGGGTAAGCAGAGGATTTCCTCAGTTTACTTTAATGATGGTTTATGGACTTTTTCTATAAGAATTTGTCCAAATCTCTTTTAAACCCATCTACATTAACAGCTTGTACTACATCTTCCAGTAATGAATTCCAGAGTTTGATTACGCATTGAATAAAAAAATATTTTCTCCTATTAGTCTTGAATAGAAGAAGTGTAGCAAGGCACCTCTAATAGTCCCTAGTATCGCATAACACCTTGTCTAATATGATTGCTTCCTTCTGACTTTGAAGGGTCATGGACTATTAAATGCACAATGTAATTGGATGAATTTGTCCAGATGATGTACAGGCCATAAGGAAATTGTTTGACACTATGGGTTCTATTCTGTCCCGTGAATAGCAGGGATGGACATTCCCATTGGAACATCCATCACTGCTATTCGCACCCCTGCTAGCCTTGTCAAAAACCTCCCCATACAAACAAGGAGTTTGTATGGGGAGGCTTAGACAGGGGGCAGGAGGGGGCATTGTGGAGGCGGAGTTAGGGCGGGCAGTGTGCGGTCTGCGGCCCTGGGCATTTAGGGCCGATTCTGAAATTGGCCCAGTACGTCCAGAGTTGGCAGAATGGACAGGGGATGGCAGGCCCAGGCAGCGCAAGTGAGGTTAGGGGGTGAAGGGCTGTGGAGGAAAGCCAGATCGGAGGGGCTCGGACTACAGGGAAAGGAAAGTGTGGTCAGAGGCTGGGGATCGCGGCTCCTGAATGGAGCTGCAGCGCTATGGCAATGGGATGCCATGACACCGTGGCTCCATTCAGAAGCCTGACTGAGTTAGCTGGGCATGGGTCTGTATGTGCAGGCCAATTGGAATCGGGTCCCAACCTGCACGTACAGACCCTAGACCTGATTCTGATCTCGTGGGGCACGTCTAGCCCCCTGCGTGATCGGAATCGGGTCTACCTCTATGCGTCCGATTCTGATCGGGTGCACAGGGGCCTGGATGAACATGCTCAAATGTGCCTCCATGGGCCCAATTCAGAGACACAGGTTGTGTAGCCCTATTCCCCCTCCTGCTCTCCCCATACATCCTGAGCAGTAGGACAGGGAGAGCCGGTTGGTGGTGGGAGGGGGCGGGATCTGGGCCTCTCTTTAAGGTACAGAGTGCTAACCAGGTGGCATCCAAAATTGCTGTTACCTGGTTACCACCATTCCCCGCCTCTGCTCCTCCCCGGAACATCCCCAACATGCCCCGATGCTAACCAAACAGCACTGGGGCACATAAGGGACTTAATCGGGGATTTTCAAAGGCACTAGCCTTGTAGGTGCCTTTGAAAATCCCCAATTAAGGCATTTACATGGTTAACATGGGCTGTTAACCATGTAAATGCCTTAAAAAAATCAGGCCTTACATTCCCTTTATCCCCCTTGGAGATCTTCTGCACTTGTCTCATGCTTTTTTTTACTTCAGATGCTGTCCTCATTTCCACCATCTCTGCTGGGAAGCCTTTCCATGCATCCACCACCCTTTCCATAAAGAAATATTGCCTTAGATTGCTCCTGTGCTTATCACCTTCGCCTTCATCCTATGCCTCCTGTCACGCCCTCACCACCCGCCTCTAGCCTAGAGGGGCGTAGTATCGGAGGAACTTCTCTTGATTGGCTTGGGCAAACTAACTTTCTCCAGGCGTATCTTGGGATATGTAGCTTGCCTTCAAAAATGGCTTCAAGAAGAAGTTGTAGTCATGGTCTGGAGGTAAGGCAAAGTGACAGAATTTTATTTCTTAAGCAAAAGTTCAAGTACCCTGTACACAGGACTCCTTCTTATGCAGGATTATTGGTAATACAGCACTTAGAACAGCATAACTGCTTCACAAGCTTCAAACACACACAGCTGCTTCAAACGTTTCTCAGCCCTGAAAAAGAGCTCTTCTTTAGCAAGGGTAAAAATGCCTCTTTTTAGCCTTGCCTTGTAAAACAATTAATGGCAACAATAAAACTTAGTTCCACTGGAACAAATGCTTCTTCTTAACTCCCTTCCTGGATTAAGTTTAAACCAAAATATGGGAGCAAATATTCACCAAGCTTTTTAGCTTCCCTGCAAGTTTTCCTGGCTGCGTCACAAACCTCCGGGTGCTAGTAAAAGTATCCCCGGTCTCCTGTCGGTTCTCTGGGTCTTGTTATTTCCAGCTTTAGGAGACCTTCTCAGAAAGTGTTAGCCCTCAACATAAAGGTTCAACGCAATTGGCTTGGCATAAAGTACAGTCCATAGGAATATCCATAGCCCTCAAGTCATCCTCAGCAGTATCGACTTGCATATCTTCAATTGTTGGAGCAGTGTCCCGTTCTGAATTCTCAAAGCAGTGTTCAGTAAACAGCTCCCCCTTGGGTCCTAGAGTCACTCCTGTTCCCAGCTCTACCCGAGACAGCCAGTCAGTACCTTCAGCCCGTCTCCTCGGCTGTGTTCCCTGTGGTTCAGCTCCTCCCAGGGCTCTCCTCTATGGCTCCGCTGCGTCTCCAGCTTCTCTTGACTCTCCTGAGCCTCTTGTTTCTCCAGCCTCCCTCCTCTTTGCCTTAGCAGGGGTTTATATTTCCACCTCCAGGGTTCCAGCCCCTCCTCCTCCCTTCTGGCCCTTCCCAGGTGATAATAATCTCTTCTCATGCCTGCAGGGACCTCATAGGAGTCTGGGTGTGGCACCCTGGGCTTTCTCTCTCTCTTCTTTCTCTCCCTTCACGGGGCCTGAGATCCAGGCCAGGCAGGGATTTCGTGGGTATTGGTGTACTCAGGATTCAGGTTACCCTTGAAATACACAACTGGGCTCTCCCCTAAGTCCAATTCCATGTCCTTTTCTATTCTCATGGGTTCAAGAAGGGTGTCTCTGTCACATACCCCCCTACCTAAGACATTACGGGCTGGCGGAGCTTGTTGGAGGTCCTCCGCACAGTCCGTAATCCTTGAGAAGGCATATGCATTCTGATGTAGCTTTCCTGCACAACGCTCTACTTTGGACAGACTGGCTCCCGCCGATCTTTCCTGCCAGGGCCTGGGGACGTTTATATGATAAATTTGCCTGCGACCCGCACTACTCTCTACCTCATAGGACACTGGACCTACTTGTCTGACCACCTTCCAAGGTCCCTTCCATTGGACCTCAAATTTTGGGGTGGCGCCTGCCACCATTACTAAGACTCTCTTCCCTAGGGCTAACTGATGGGGCTTCGCATTCTGATCATATCGCTTCTTTTGGCGCATTTGACTAGCCTGTAAATGCTCTTCGGCCACCTGGGAGGCCCTACTTAACCACTCTCTTAAGTCTCGGAGAAAGTGAGGTACTCCCATAGCCTCCTTCTCAGGCTCTACCCACTGCTCTCGTAATATGTCCAGGAGGCCCCGAGGGGCTCGACCATACATTATCTCATAGGGAAATGCCCCTAAGGAGCCCTGTATCCGCTCCCGGCAGGCGTAAAGAACAAAAGGAAGCAAAACATCCCATTCTGTCATGCTCCCGTCTAGGCCCCGTCTTAGCATCTGTTTCAAAGTTTGGTTCAGCCTTTCTACCAGGCCATTAGACTGGGGGATGATAGGTGGCTGTTTTCACATGTTGCACCCCAAAAGCGTCCCAAACCTGGGCTAGGTATTGGACAGAAAATCGGTCCCATGGTCCATTAATACTTCCCAGGGAAAACCTACTTCACAAAACAGTTTTACTACCTCTAACGCTACTGTTTTGGCCGAGATGTTGCGCAGGGGGATGGCCCATGGGAATCTGGTGGCTTGATCAACCATGACTAATATATATTGGAATCCCCGGGGTGTTTTTACCAGGGGTCCTATTATGTCCATCACGATTCATCCGACAGGGTCAGATATTATGGATGTCGGGATCATGGGCACCACTGGCGGTCGGGCCGCGGTGACCTGTTGACATGAAGGGCACGCCGCACAAAACCGGGCAGTTTCCTTAAAGACGCCTGGCCAGTAGAAACGTACAAGGATCTGGTCCAGAGTCCCCTGCACCCCTTTGTGACCGCCTACCGGATGGTCATGGGCGAGCCTTAAGACCAACGCTTTGAAGGGTGCGGGTACCACAAGCTGTTTCCTAACCGTCCCTGCCCAGGGATCGTGACTTTCCCTGTATAATATCCCTTTGTCCAAAAGAAATCTCGGGAGCGTATCCCGCACGGCCTGCGCGTACTCAAATGCACGGGTAAGTGCAGGATCGGCCCATTGTTCATTTGGAAAGCACGGGAACTTTTCTACCAATTCTGCAGGTACCCAGGGTAGCCCTTGGCCAGTTACAATCGCAGCCCTCCTCTGAGTCCTACATCGCCTCTCGCAGCGTTTCTCAGCTCTCCCCTTCTTAATCTTTGAAGAAGGGGGAGTCACCAGGTTATCATGTGAGGGTAAAGCTCTCAGGGAATCCTCTGGGGACCTGTCCCGTTGGTCTCGGGCCTCTGTCCGGGACCGGGTAGACACAAACCCGACCTTCTGTCGTAGGCCCTTCGTTAGCCCCTGCCTAAACTGCGGCCAATCTCTTCCCAATACCAGGTCGTGGGGGAGTTTTGGAACCACTGCTATGAGGATTTCTTTCTGTACCCCAAACCCTTTTATCACCACCTTGTAGAGGGAGTAAAAAGAGGCAGCCCCATGGATGCACCTAATTTTGACTCTACCTTCCGGCCTCCTCTGGGCAGACTCATTCTGAGCCTCAATTGCCCTCCAAAGCTTCTGTGACATCATGCTTTGGTCGGCCCCTGAGTCGAGCAGAGCATTGGTAATGACCCCTTGCACGTTAACAATTAAGAGGAACCCTTCTCCTAGATGTTTCACATTTTCGCCCATCAGCCCCATGCAGGCTTGGCATCCCCTCCGTAGGTGTTCCATCTTCCCACAATGATAGCATTTCTTTCCAGCCCATTTTCCCTCCTGAGCCGGTACAGAAGTTTTCCCAAACTCTGCATTATTTCCCTGTCCCTTTTCTGAGAGAGCAAAACTGGCATCTGCCTCTATTTTGGGAGTGCACCCTCTTGGATGACGAGCTAATTCAGCTTCTAGATAGCGCTTAGTCAAAAGGGTGGCCTCCCCTGTGCTCTGGCAGTTTTGCTGTATCAGAAAAGACTGTATCTCTTTTGGTACGGCAGCCATGAAGTGCTCCAATACCACCATATCCACTACCATATCAACAGTTTTCCCCTCCGGGGCTAGCCACTTTAAGGCTAAACCTCTAATTCTTTGGCTTAAGGCCTTAGGTGTTTCTCCGGCTGGAACCCTGGAGGTGGAAATATGGTGATACAACATTTTTGTCAAGTCTAATCGGTCTCTAATTGCATTTTTCACCTCAGTATAATCAGTGGCGAGGGCCGCTGGCATGGCCCTGTAGGCAGCCAACGCTTCCCCTGTTAAAGAGGTGGCTAGCCTTACAGCCCATTGACCAACTGGCCATCCTACCGCATTAGCCACCCTTTCAAAGGACTCTAAATAGTCATCAATGTCATCTTCTGTAGACAGTTTGCAAAAAGAGAGTATCCCAGTTGTCTGGGGTCCTACCAGACTGTCATTCTGAGGCACAACTAGTCCTGGCTGGGCTGGTACTCCTCCAACCCCCGACCGCTGGCTGGCAATCAGCGCCTCAACCAAGTCCAACACTGGCTTTTGCTGCACTTGTATAGCGGCTGTCGTGTGCTCTTGCACTTGTTGGGCCATCTCCTGCTGTCTCTGGAACTGTGTGGCCATCCACTGGACCAGCTCCTTTGGATCCATCTCACCAGATACCTGTAAGAGAGAGAGCAAAAACAGCAAGGGCGGTACCACCCAACAGCCCTAATATCCCTTCTTTATCCGGAAGTATTCACGTTTTCCTCCCTTTTTCCCTCTGAACCAGGTTAGCCCACGCCTCGGTACCCTTTACCTGGCTCAAGCGTTGACTCTTGCCTTACAAGAGGTGTCTATATGGATCGCTCCGCCATCCTGGCCGACCTTGCCAGCGAACTCCCACCGCAGCTTCCACCAACCTTCTGGCACCACTTCCCGGATCTCCACATTCGTGCTGAAAATCCTATAGGTTGTATATCCTGGCACAGGCAAAAATCCTCACAACTACGCCACTGTCACGCCCTCACCACCCGCCTCTAGCCTAGAGGGGCGTGGTATTAGAGGAACTTCTCTCGATTGGCTTGGGCAAACTAACTTTCTCCAGGCGTATCTTGGGATATGTAGTTTGCCTTCAAAAATGGCTTCAAGAAGAAGTTGTAGTCATGGTCCGGAGGTAAGGCAAAGTGACAGAATTTTATTTCTTACGCAAAGGTTCAAGTACCCTGTACACAAGACTCCTTCTTATGCAAGATTATTGGTAATACAGCACTAGAACAGCATAACAGCTTCACAAGCTTCAAACACATACAGCTGCTTCAAACGTTTCTCAGCCCTGAAAAGCAGCACTTCTTTAGCAAGGGTAAAAATGCCTCTTTAGCCTTGCCTTGTAAAACAATTAATGGCAACAATAAAACTTAGTCCCACTGAAACAAAAGCTTCTTCTTAACTCCCTTCCCGGATTAAGTTTAAACCAAAATATGGGAGACACGAGCAGCAAATATTCACCAAGCTTTTTAGCTTCCCTGCAAGTTTTCCTGGCTGCATCACAAACCTCCGGGTGCTAGCAAAAGTATCCCCGGCCTCCTGTCAGTTCTCTGGGTCTTGTTATTTCCAGCTTTAGAAGACCTTCTCAGAAAGTGTTAGCCCTCAGCATAACGGTTCAACGCACTTGGCTTGGCATAAAGTACAGTCCATAGGAATATCCATAGCCCTCAAGTCATCCTCAGCAGTATCGACTTGCATATCTTCAATTGTTGGAGCAGTGTCCCGTTCTGAGTTTTCAAAGCAGTGCTCAGTAAACAGCTCCCCCTTGGGTCCTAGAGTCACTCCTGTTCCCAGCTCTAACCGAGACAGCCGGTCAGTACCTTCAGCCTTCGGCCCGTCTCCTCGGCTGTGTTCCCTGTGGTTCAGCTCCTCCCAGGGCTCTCCTCTATGGCTCCGCTGCATCTCCAGCTTCTCTTGACTCTCCTGAGCCTCTTGTTTCTCCAGCCTCCCTCCTCTTTGCCTTAGCAGGGGTTTATATTTCCACCTCCAGGGTTCCAGACCCTCCTCCTCCCTTCTGGCCCTTCCCAGGTAATAATAATCTCTTCTCATGCCTGCAGGGACCTCATAGGAGTCTGGGTGTGGCACCCTGGGCTTTCTCTCTCTCTTCTTTCTCTCCCTTCACGGGGCCTGAGATCCAGGCCAGGCAGGGATTTCGTGGGTATCGGTGTACGCAGGATTGAGGTTACCCTTGAAATACACAACTGGGCTCTCCCTTAAGTCCAATTCCATGT